>CM059430.1:72383480-73787230 GCA_030390025.1 Squalus acanthias | reverse complement strand
TTGTTAAACGTGCTATCCACGAAGATCTCAGCTTCACGGATGCTCCACAGTGACTCCAGCCGCAGCACCAGCTCCGAAAGGCGGATTTCGAGTAGCTGCAGCTGGAGACACTTTCTGCACATGTGTTCGCCCTGGACACCTAAAGTGTCCCTGACTTCCAATGTAGCACAGGAGGAGCACTCCACGCTGTAGAGCTGCTCTTCCATGTCCTACCCTTAATTAACTCCTTTTAAATTAAAGAATATTAAATACACTCGGGACCTTACTTTCCTTTCAACACTACCAACTCTAAACTAGAATCCTTACTTTTACTTTAATGACTGGAATGTAGAAATACTGTAGAAATACTCACCGCTGTTTCACTGTCCCCTCGTGTGCAGCTTTTTAGCTCCGGCTCTCCTGGAAGCTAATAAAGATGGAAAAAGAAAGGAACACCTCCTTCTTCACTTCATGGTTCGATCTCTGTGAGAATTCTGCAATGTGATTGCCTGCTTAGAGAGCACTTTGCCGTCACAACTGAGTACTCGAGCCTTTCCCCCTTATGTGACAGAGGCAAACTTCTCGCCACGGAGATCGGAACAACTCTATCTGCAGCTTTCTTAGTGCCAGCAGCGAATGACTTTGCTTCCCAGCTGAACGCAAATTCCGGGCTATTATATTTTTTTCATGTATGTCTGCATTAATGCATACATCGTTCAATCAAAGAGCTGCCGAGATATGCAGCCATGTATTTTTTTACCGAAGATAATCAACATATCCATATCAGGGATCGCGGGAATGTGCTTGATGTATTTAATTTTCCATGGAAAAAGGAAAAATAAATTAGGCGGAGGGCCTTAAGTATCGCCGGAAGCTGCAGGAGGGTGCAAAATCTGACCGGGAGAATCGCACCTTTATAAAAACTCGTCTTATATACATTCTAATTAATTCATTGAAATGAAAATCTGACGTTTTCAGCACAGCCCGAGAAGAAGAAAATCTACCTCAATGTGTTGTACTAATAAACATAAAAGGGGAGTGGTGAATGTATCCTTAAGTGGTACCATATTTGAAACCGAACCATTTGAATTCAATGATTAAGTATTTCGCGTGGGATGTGAAATGGCCTGCTGATTTCCGAGCGTCCATGTTCCGCTACTCTCCAAGATCTATTTCTTTCAGTCGATCATACAGCGATAGATAGATGTCTTCGAAGAATTTGGAACTCAAATTGATCTACACCAATAGCGCTAAATGTGTATTGGTCTTTAGCTGGAGAAATTTACGGTTCATCCAAGACTGGATGTTGTGGACAAGCAATAAGACATGTTCAATCAGTGGAGCGCTGAAAAGACAGTGTGAAGTTGCAGAGCTGGTTATTGTCAGCGTCCAAGTGGATGTTGTCCACAGGTCTGTGGATGAAGTTTCCAAAGTGCAGCTAATAGATAAAGAAGAGGTGGAACTTTGGGTTTGAAGGAAATTGGGGGATTGGGGATCTGTGCAATAGCAGGAAATGGTCGGAGATAGCAAGATACATGGAGGTTTGCAACATAAATATGATTTATTTTCCATCAACCCGAATACGCAATGTTTCGCATGAAATTATTACCAAAAATTGTATTCATTCACGGGATGTGGGTATCACTGGCAAGGCCAGCATATATTGCCCATTCCTAATTGGCCTTGAGCAGCCTTCTCGGACCGCTGAATGCCGTGTGGTGAAGGTACTCCCACAGTGCTATTAGCTTGGGATTTCCAGGATTTAAACCCAGCGACGATAAAGGAACGCCATATATTTCCAAGTCAGTACGGTGTGTGACTTGGAGGGGAACTTGGAGGTGGTGGTGTTCCCATGTGCTTGCTGCCCTTGTCCATCTAATTGGAAGAGGTCGCGGGTTTGGGAGGTGCTGCTGAAGAAGCCTTTTCGAGTTGCTGCAGTGCAGCTTGTAGAGGGTACACACTGCAGTCTTGATATGCCACGGGTAGAGGGAGTGAAGGTTTAATGTGGTGGATGGGGTGCCAATCAAGAACATAAGAACATAAGAAATAAGAGCAGGAGTAGGCCATACGGCCCCTCGAGCCTGTTCCACCAATTAATGAGATCATGGCTGATCATGGACCTCAACTCCACTTTCCCGCCCGATTTCCATGTTGCTTGAGTCTATAAATCTATCTATCTGAGCACAGAATATATTGAAAGACTCAGCAATCACAGCCCTCTGGGGCAGAGAATTCCAAAAATTCATCACCCTCTGAATGAAGCAGTTCCTCCTCATCTCAGTCTTAAATGGCCTAATACTAATCCTGAGACCAAAGCCCCTAGTTCTAGACACTCCAGCAAAGGGAAACAACCTCTCAGCATCTACCCTGTCCATCCCCTTCAGAACCTTATATTTTTCAATGAGTTCACCTCTCATTCTTCTAAACTCCAGAGGGTATAGGCCCATTCTACACAATCTCTCATCATATTACTGCCCTCCCATTCCAGGAATCAATCGTGGGGACCTTCGTTGCACCGCCTGCAAGGCAAGTATATCCTTCCTTAGATAAGGAAACCAAAACTATGCACAGTACTCTATGTGTGGTCTCACCAAGGCCCTGTCCAATTGTAGCAGGACTTCCTTAATCTTATAATCCAACCTCCTTGCAATAAAGGGCAACATGCCATTTACCTTCTTTATTGCTTGCTGTACCTGCATGGTAGCTTTCTGTGTTACTTGCACAAGTGCACACAAATATCTCTGAACACCAATATTTGAAACGTTCTCACCATTTAAAAAATATTATGTTTTTCTATTCTTAGCAAAGTGAATAATCTAACATTTCCCTACATTGTACTCTATCTGCCACCTTACTGCCCATTCACTTAGTCTATCTATATCGCTTTGAAGACTCTTTGTGTACTCCTCACATCTTACTGTCCTACCTAGCTTTGTATCATCAGCAAACTTGGATACATTACACCTGGTCCCTTCATCTAGGTCATTAATATAGATTGTAAATGGCTGAGGACCCAAGACCGATACTTGTGGCTCCCAATAGTTACAGCCAGCCAACCTGAAAAAGATCCGTTTATCCCTACTCTCTGTTTTCTGTCAGTTAACCAATCCTCTATCCATTCTACTATATTACCCCTAGCCCCATGAGCCCTAACTTGATTCAACTTTTATGTGGCACCTTATCGAATGCCTTTTGGATATTCAAATATATTACATCAACTGGTTGCCCTTTATCTACCCTGCTAGTTACATCCTCAAAAAACTCTAATAAATTTGTCAAACATGAATTCCCTTTCATAAAACCATGTTGAATCTACTACAGATGTTCTGATTTTCTAAGTGACTTGAAACGACATCGTTAACAATAGATTCCAGCATTTCCTGAAGACTGATGTCAGGCTCACTGTCCTGTAGTTCCCTGTTTTTCTCTCTCCCTCCTTTCTTGAATAGCGGTGTTACATTTGCTGCCTCTCAATCGTCTGGGACCAATCCAGAATCTAGGGAAATTTGGAAGATCAAAAGCAATGCATCCACGATCTCTTTCAGCCACCTCTTTTAGAACCCGAGGATGTGGGCCATAATGTTAAGGGGACTTGTTGGCTTTTAGTCCCATTATTTTCTCGAGTAGTTTTTCTGTACTTATATTGATTACCTTAAGGTCTTGATCTCATTAGGTCCTTGGTTCCCCATCATTTTTGGTATGCTTTTTGTGTCTTCTAATGTGAAGGCTGATGCAAAATATTTGTTTAACATTTCTGCCATTTCCTTATTCCCCATAATAATTTCTCCTGCCTCAGCCGCTAAGGGACAAACATTTACTTTTGCTACACTTTTCCTTTTTACATACTTGTAGAAACTCTTACAATCTGCGATTATATTTCTTGCTAGTTTTCTCTCATATTCTATTTTTTCCTTTTTGAATCAATTTTTTGGTCATCCTTTGCTGCTGTCTGAAACTCTCCCAATCCTCAGGATGACTATTATTATTTGCAGCATTATAAGCTTCTTCTTTCAATCTATTGCAATTTTTAACTTCTTTAGTTAACCACGGTTGGATCACTTTTCTCAATGGCATCTATTTTTGTTGAGAATTATGAAATATTTCTTTAAATGCTAGCCACTATTCATCGACCGCCATACATTTTAAGCTATTTTTCCAATCTACCTTAGCCAACTCGCCTCTCATACCTGTGTAATTGGGTTTATTTAAGTTTAAGATTCTAGTTTCGGACTGAGGCAGGTCACTCTCAAAATTAACGTGAAATTCTATCATATTATGATCACTCTACACCAGAGCATCCTTACTATGATGCGGAGATGCCGTTGTTGGACTGGGGTGGAGAAAAATGAGAAGTCGCACAACACCAGGTTATAGTCCAACAGTTTTATTTAAAATTACGAGCTTTCGGAGTTCAGGTCCTGTACCTGAAGAAAGAGCGGAGCTCCGAAAGCTCTTAATTTTAAATAAAACTGTTGGACTATAACCTGGTGTTGTGCGACTTCTCATTTTTATCCTTTACTGTGTGATTGCTATTTAACCCTGTCTCATTACACAATAGAAGATCTAATATAACCTGTTCCCTGTTTGGTTCCATGATATATTGTTCTAGGAAACTGTCCCGAATTCATTCCTCTAACTCGTCCTTAATACTACATTTGCCAATTTGATTTGTCCAGTCTATATGAAGATTAAAGTAGCCCAACATTACTGCATTAACTTTGTTGCAAGTTCTTACAATGTCTTGATTAATATTCTGTTCAACGGTATAGCTACTGTTCGGGTAGCTATATACTATTCCTACCAGTGACTTCTGCACCTTATTATTCCTTATCTCCACCCATAATGTTTCTACCTCCTGATCTTCCGAGCCGAGATTTTTTCCCGGTACTCTCCTTATGTCATCCTTTATTATCATGGCTACTCCCCCTCCTTTTATATTCTGCCTGTCTTTTCGAAACGCCAAGTACCCTGGTACATTTGGTTCCGAAACTTGGCCACCTTTCAACCATGTCTCTGTAATGGCTCATAGAAAAAAAACATTCATATCTATTTGTGCCAACGGTTCATTTATCTTGTTACAAATACTTCGTGCAGTCAGATACAGAGAATTGAATTTAAAATTTTGACCGTTTTTCCCTGATTTGAACTTATTTTCTGCTGCACTGCTACCATTGAACTCGCTGTCCCTTCCTGTAATACTCTGCTTATTTTGACCAAATCGCTGCACTGCTTTATTGCCTTGAACTTACTCTTTAGATTTATAAATTTCCCGTCACCGGAACCCTCCCCCCCCATTTTTAGTTTAAAGTGGGCTGCTTTGTACTGGATGAAACATAGAAACATAGAAACATAGAAGATAGGAGCAGGAGTAAGCCATTTGGCCCCTCGAGCCTGCTCCGCCATTCGATGAGATCATGGCTGATCATCCAAACTCTGTACCCCGTACCTGCCTTCTCTCCATATCCCTTGATACCTTTATCTTTAAGAAATATATCTAAATCATTCTTCAATATATTTAATGACTTGGCCTCAACTACTTTCTGTGGTAGAGAATTTCACAGGTTCACCACACTCTGGGTGAAGAAAATCGTCCTCATTTCTGTCCTAAATGGCTTACCCCTTATCCTTAGATTATGACCCCTGGTTCTGGACTCTCCGACCATCGGGAACATTATTCCTGCATCTAGTTTGTCCAGACCAGTCACTATTTTATATGTTTCGATGAGATCCCCTCTCATTTGGCTGTACTCCAGCGTGTATAAGCCCAATCGACCCAATTTCTGCTCATATGTCATTCCTGCCATCCCAGGTATCAGCCTTGCGAATCTTCGCTGAACTCCTTCCATGGCAAGAACATCCTTCCTCAGATAAGGCGACCAAAACTGCACACAGTACTCAAGGTGTGGTCTCACCAAGGCCCTGTACAACTGCAGCAGGTCATCCCTGTTCCTATACTCAAACCCTTTCGCTATGAAGTCCAACATACCATTTGCCTTCTTCACCGCATGCTGACCTTCAGCGACTGGTGCACAAGGACACCCAGGTCTTGTTGCACTTCCCCTTCTCCCAATCTATTGCCATTCTGATAATAGTCTGCCTTTCTGTTTTTGACACCAAAGTGGATAACCGCGCATTTATACACGTTATATTGCATCTGCCACGATTCTGCCCACTAACCCAACCTGTCCAAATCGTCCTGGAGTTTCCCGATATCGTCCTCGCAGCACACACGCCCACCCAGATTTGTGTCATCTGCAAACTTGGAGATGTTAAATTTAGTTCCCTTATCTAGATCATTAATGTATATTGTATGGTGTCGAGTTTCTTGAGCGTTGTTGGAGCTGCATTCATCCAGGCAAGTGGAGAATATTCCATCACACTCTTTACTTGTGCCTTGGAGATGGTTTCAAAGGCTTTGGGGAGTCAGGAGGTGAAACACTCGCCGCAGAATATCGAGCATCTGACCCGTTCTTGCTGCCACAATATTTATGTGGTTGGTCCAATACATTTTCTGGTCAGTGGTGACCCCCATGATGTTGATGATGGGGTACTTGGCGAGGGTAACGCCTTCGAATGTCAAAGGACTGTGGTTAGAATATCGATTGTTGCAGAGAGTCATTGCCTGGCACTTGTATGGCGGCAATATTACCTGCCAAATATCAGCCCAAGCCTAAACGTCGTCCAGGTGTTGCTGCATGCAGGCATGGACTGCTTCATTATCTGAGGAGCTGTGAATAGAAACATAGACATAGAAACTAGGAGCAGGAGTAGGCCATTCGGCCCGTCGAGCCTGCTCCACCATTCAATACGATCATGGCTGATCATCCAATTCCAGTACCCTGTCCCTGCTTTCTCACACAGAATCCCCACATCGAGCCTGCACCTATCCCACCCTATCCCCATAACCCCACGTATTTAATTCCCCCTAACATATCCCATCCTATCCCCATAACCCCACATATTTAATCCCCCCCTAACACTAAGGGTCAATTTATCATAGCCAAATCAACCTAACCCGCACATTTTTGGACTGTGGGAGGAAACCGGAGCACCCGGAGGAAACCCACGCAGACACGGGGAGAATGTGTAAACTCCACACAGACAGTCACCCGAGGTCAGATTCGAACCCGGGTCCCTGGCGCTGTGAGATACCAGTGCTAACCACTATGCCACCGTGTTGCCCAATGGCACTGAACTTCGTGCAGTAATCAGTGAACAGCCCCATTTTTGAACTTATGTTGGAGGGAAATTCATTGATGAAGCAGCTGAAGATAGCTGGGCCGAGGACACTGGCCAGAGGAACTCCTGCAGCGATATCCTAGGTCTGTGATGATTGATATCCAACCACCAAAACCATCGTGCTTTGTGCTATGTATAACTTCAGCCAGTGGAGCGTCCCCCCACCCCGATTCCCATTGACTTCAGTTTTACTGGGGCTCCTTAATGTCACACTCGTTAAAATGCTGCCTTGTTGTCAAGGGTAGTCACTGTCACATCTCCTGTGGAATTCAGCTCCTTTTTCCATATTTGGATCAAGGCTGTAATGAGGTCGGGAGCCGAGTGGCCTTCGCGGAACCCAAACTTGGCATCAGTGAGCAGGTTGTTGGTAAGTAAGTGCACTGTCGATGACATATTCCGTCACTTTGCTAATGATTAAATTTGACTGATGGGGCAGTAATTGGCCGTATATGATTTTTCCTGCATTTGGTTGACAGGACATACCTGGGCAGTTTTCCACATTGTCGGATAGATGCCAGTGTTGTAGCTGTACTGGAACAGCTTGGATAGAGGCACGGCTAGTCCTGGAGCACAAATCTTCAGCACGAAAGGCGGAATGTAGTCGGGCTCAGCCGTTTCTTGATATCACGTGGTGTGAGTCGAATTTGCTGAAGTCTGGCTTTTGTGATGGTGGGGACCTCAGGAGGAGTCCGATATGGATCATCCAGTTGGCAATTCTGGCTGCAGAAGGTTGCTAACGCTTCAGCCTTGTCTTTTGCACTCAAGTGCTGGGCTCCACCATCATTGAGGGAGGAGATATACATGGAGCCTACTCCTCCCAATAGTTGTTTAATGGTCCACCCCCATTCACGACTGGATGTGACAGGACAGCGGAGCTTTGAGCTGATCCATTGTTTGTGGGATCGCTTAGCCCTGTCTATAGCATACTGCTTCCGCTTTTTAGCATGCATGTAGTCCGGTGTTGCAGCTTCCCCAGGTTGACACCTCATTTTTTGGTATGCCTGTTACTGCTCCTTGCATGCTCATCTGCATACCTTATTGAATCAGGGTTGCCCCCCCGGCTTGATGGTAATGGTAGAGTAAGGGATATTCCGGGCAGTGAGGTTACAGATTGTGTTGGAATACAATTCTGCTACTGCTGTCGGCCCCACAGCCCCTCACCGATGCCCAGTTTTGACCTGCTCGATCTGTTCTGAATCTATCCCATTTCGCACGTTGGTAGTGCCACACAATACGATGGAGGGTGTCCTCAGTGTGAGGTCGGGACTTCGTCTCCACAATGATTGTGCCGTGGTCAATTGTACAAACACTGTCAATGAGAGATGGATCTGCGGCGGGTAGATTGGTGAGGACTAGGTCAAGTAGGTATTTCCTTCGTGTTGGTACTCTCACCACCTGTCGCAGGCTCAGACTGACAGCTACGTCATTCAGTACTCGTTCATCTCGGTCAGCGGTAGTGCTACCGAGCCACACTTGGTGATGGACATTGAAGTCCCCCACCCGGAGTACATTCTGTGCCCTTGCTACTCTCAGTACTTCTTCCAAGTGGTGTTCAACATAGAGGAGTACTGATTCCTCAGCTGAGGGAGGGCGGTCTGTGGTAATCAGCAGGAGCTTTCCTTGCCCATACTTGACTTGAAGCCATGACACTTCATGGGGTCCGGTGTCAATGTTGTGGACTCCCAGAGACACTCCTTACCGACTGTTTACCACAGTGCCGCCACCACTTGTGGGTCTGTCTGTCGGTTGAACAGTACATACTCCGGGATTGTGATGATGAGATTGGGACATTGGCTGAAATGTATGATTCTGTGGTTATGACTATGTCAGGCTGTTGCTTGAATAGTCTGTGGCACACCTCTCCCAATGTTCCCACCCTTCATCAGATGTTGGTTAGGAGGACTTTGCAGGGTCGACTGGTCTGGTTGTGCCGTTGCTTTGTCCGTAGCCGGTGCCTAGTTCGATGCTGGGTGGTCATAGAATCATAGAATCATTGAAAGTTACAGCACGGAAGGAGGCCATTTCGCTCCATTGTGTCCGCGCCGGCGAACAAAGAGCTATCCAACCTAATCCCACTTCCCAGCTCTTGGTCCGTCACCCTGAGGTTACAGCATCCCAAGCTCACATCCAAGTTCTTTTTCAATGAGTTTAGCGTTCCTGACTCTACCACCCTTTCAGGCAGTGAGGTCCAGATCCCCACAACCCTCTTGGTGATGAAATTTCCCCTCAAATCCCCTCTAAACCTTACACCAATTGCTTTAAATCTGTGCTCCCTGGATTTTGAACCCGCTGCAAAGGGAAATAAGTCCTTTCTATCCACTTTATCTAGGCCCCTCATAATTTTATACAGCTCAATACTGTCTCCCCTCAAACTCATCTGTTCCAAGGGAAACCAACCCATGCTATCCAGACTTTCCTCATAGCTAAGATTCTCCACTCGCGGCAACATCCTTGTAACTCTCCTCTGTACCTTCTCTAATGCAATCACCTCTTTCCTGTAATGTGGTGACAAGAAAGGCACGCAGTACTCTAGCTGAGGCCTAACTAGTGAAACATAACTCCCCTGCTCTTGTGTTCTATGACACTTCTAATAAAGGCAAGCATTCCCTATGCTTTCTTAACCACCTTAACTACCTGGCCTGCTACATTCAGGGATCTGTGGACATGCACTCCAAGGTCCCTTTGTTCCTCTACACTAGCCGTGTCCTACAATTTAATGTGTATTCCCATTCCTTGTTAGCCCTCCCCAAATGCATTACCTCACACTTCTCCGGATTGAATTCCATTCGCCACTGTTCTGCACACCTGACCAACTTATTTATATCTTCCTGCAGTTTACAGCTTCCTTCTTCAGTATAAAACAAAAATGAGAAGTCGCACAACACCAGGTTATAGTCCAACAGTTTTATTTGAAATTACGATCTTTTGGAGCTCTGCTCCTTCGTCTGGTACAGTGAGGGAATACAAATCGATTACAAAGTATATATAGACAGAGAACAATGTGTCTGCGGAGATACAATCCGTCAGGGAGGCATTACATCAAAGACACAGCAGAGTGCAGCTAAGACTATGAGGTGGGTCACAGGGGGTCCAACGTGTCAAATGCTGCAGTATGCAGTTAAGCTTTTAACTTTTTTAAAAAACTGGAAATCACACCTGTGCACCAGACAACGATGTCGATTCACGTTCTGTAGCGTGACATGAAACCGAGATCCCGGTTGAGGCCGTCCTCATGGGTGCAGAACTTGGCTATCAGTTTCTGCTCGATGATTTTGCGTTGTCGTGTGTCTTGAAGGCCGCCTTGGAGAACGCTAACCCACAGATCCAAGTCTGAATGTCCTTGACTGTTGAAGTGATCCCCGACTGGGAGGTAACAATCGTGCCTGGCGATGGTTGTGTGGTGTCCCTTCATACGTTGTCTCAGTCTCTGCATGTTCTCGCCGATGTACCATGCTGTGGTGCATTCTTTAAAAAGTACTTGGATGTGCATTTGGGATGCTCTAACCTGCAGGGCTACGACCAAGAGCTGGGAAGTGGGATTAGGCTGGATAGCTCTTTAGTCGCCAGCGCGGGCACGATTTGCCGAAATGGCCTCCTTCCGTGCTGTAACTTTCTATGATTCTATGATTCTATGATGTTGTTGTCTATCCAAATTTGCAGGTGACATTAAGTTGGTAGGCACAGTATGTTGTACAGATGGGAGCATGGAACAAGAGGACTTAAACAGAAGAAATGAGTGGGCAAATCTATAGAAGGTGGACTTCAAATGTGGGAACGTGTGAAGTCCTTCACTTTAAATCTAAGAAGGATGAATCAGAATATTTTCTTAATGTCGAGATTCTAGGACCTGAGGAGAAGCAAAGCGATGTATGTGTCCGTCTACACAAATCAATGAAAACTAATGAACAAAACAAATTGTAATCAAATAGGCTAATGTAATGTTGGCTTTTTATCTCAAAGGCTGCGAAACAAAAGTCGGACGTTGTGCTGCAATTGTGCAGAACTTTGGTCAGAAACCATTTGGAGTGTTGCGTTCAATGTTGTGCACTGCTCCCCAGGAACGATATACTAGCCTTGGAGGATGTACAGCGTAGATTCATCAGAATGGTTTATTGTGTTAAATTATGAGGATAGTTTGCATAAACTTGGCTTGTATTCCTTTGAGTTCACTCGTTCAGGTGGTAAAAATTATGAAGCGATTCCATGGGGTAGATGCAGATAAACTATTCCCTGTGCTGCAGGAATCGAGAACTAAAGGGTACGATCTTAAATTTAGAGCAAGGCCTATTCAGGAGAGAAATCGGGACGACCAGCATTCGGTTAATTTTTTGATTACATGTGTACATGTCGACTGGCTTTTAGTGGTTTGAATAGCTGCACGCCCAAAACCTTTGATCCTCTCCTATTTGGCAGAAGATGAAAGGGAATCCCGGTGAAAGGGTATCTGGGGAAATTTAGGCTGTTTCATTTTCTTGAGGACAGACGCAAGACCGGGAACCTCCCCGCAAATCCGCTCGTGAATAGGTAATTAGGCTAAGCTTTTGCTACCCCGCCCAGTCCGTTTGGATAGCTTACAAAGACGCACGGGGTGTTGGGAGTGGGTAGTTTAAGATTAGACATTTTTCAAGGCAACAAGAACTTTCTGCTTTCCGTGGAATTATAATTCAGCTTGCGAAATTATTAGGTGCTCAGAAGATGGCATGAAAAAAAGAAAATAGGGAAAGTAACGTTGACATTATTTTTACAGTCTGCGATATACTTCTTATTACGTATTTCTAGATAACTGACCTAGCGTTCAGAGCGTCGTATGAATCTGGTCCCTTAAAATCTACAGTTATTTTGCCGATTAACCAGTTACTTTTTGACATGTGTTTTCGGTAAATTCTGAGGAACAACACATATTCCCATTCTGAATAATTTATTTCATGCACTTTAAAGATGTCTGATGTTGAACTCTGCCACACACATCTATCTGTTTCAAAAATGAATTGTGAATATCTAATGAATCTGGTAAAGGCCACATGCAAGGAGCAGATCAAATTGATTGAAGCTTTGCTGTGTACCAGCAGGTCAAACATTTAAAATTTTTAATCTCAGATTAAATTATGCGCTATGTAACACACGTTGTGCCAGGTACACCAATAGTTAATCGTCTGCTACACCAGTAGTTAATTGTCTGCTCATGTTCTATTTTAGACTGACATTGAGCTGGTTTATCTCTGAAACACACACCAAATGGACGTTACAAATTGCTGCGCCTAAATTTACAATGTGTAGCCTTATCTCACAAAAGGGTACACAAACCTTCCAGCAAAATAAGAGTAAATTAAAATTGTTATTTACCGGAAATCTACGAAGCCCACTTGCACTCTGGATTTAATTTTCCGGTCTTCTTCTCTCCGCCTCTGCCCTTCTCGCCTTGCCTCACTCTCTCTCTCTCTCTCTCTCTCCCTCCTCCCCACTCTCAATCTCTTTCCATCTCTCTCTCACTCGCAATTTGCCTTTACAAGCTTTCTCAAAATATTTCCCTTGCACAATATTTCCGTATCTTGTTCCATTACAAGATCTTTACCTTCCGCTGGCAGTTCACAGCTGCCTGTTCTAAGTCGCTTACCGACCTTACATTCGGGGATATCCTTTTATATTGCTCTATTTTTAACCAAGTGGAGCAACAGAGATGTGATTTGTTGCTCTTAGGATATTGAAATCACTAATATACGCCGATTTTAAAGCAATTTTATTTCTATCTGTGAATTGAACTAATCTGTGCTTTGTAAATTTCCGACTGAGAGTTGCAGGAGTGGAACAGCGAACCGAACCGCTGCGCACTAAGGGCGTTGCAGACACTCGGCACAGCCCACATCCTCTGTGGGCTATATTTGCGCTTAAATGAGTTACAATCATTCACGTCATTGCAACAGTTGTGTGACCGGAGTATTTGCAAAGCTCAACTCAGTTATGGGTTCAGTTCTGATTCGGAATATCGTATTTCTGTATTGTGCCACGATGGGAATTTTCTGCACAGGTATTTGACTGATTTCATAGAACAAGGTCCGGTTCTGGAGTAGAGAATTGTGGAAAAATATACAACCATTGTTATTTAATTGTGTCACTTACATTGCCGTATTGTGCTTTGTTGTGCTATTTAACAGTTCGCAAGGAACTGTATTCATAGTAAATATTCTGCTGCTATATCTATTTCCGACAGCTTCCCAAGATGTTCCTCTGACTGTTACTCACTTCCCTAATTCTGTTGCGGTGAACAGACGCGGGAATGTTACCTTACGAGGAAACTTAACCGGCATTATGACGAACGAGAATATAGCTGTTTATTGGAGGAAGGAAGCTATCAATTCAACAGTAGCAATAACCTCCGACAATCGCATCGAATCGCATATTTTACAGAATGGAACATTTTATCTGCATCTTCAGAATGTGAATACCAATGACTCTGGCGTCTACCGCTGCAGATTTAATTGTAGGAGATTCGGGTTTGTTGACGGATGCGGCATAGAACTCGTTGTATATGGTAAGTGGCGTGTCATGCAAATCTAAATGTCGTTTATGTACTCAGAAATAATGATAGATAAATGGAATACTGCATGGACGGATCGATAGATAGATAGACAGACAGATAGACAGGCAGACAGACAAAAAGGCAGACAGATAGATAGATAGATAGATAGATAGATAGACAGACAGATAGACAGACAGACAGACAGACAGACAGATAGATAGATAGATAGATAGATAGATAGACAGACAGACAGACAGACAGACAGACAGACAGACAGACAGACAGACAGACAGACAGATAGATAGATAGATAGATAGATAGATAGATAGATAGATAGATAGATAGATAGATAGATAGATAGATAGATAGATAGATAGATAGATAGATAGATAGATAGATAGATAGATAGATAGATAGATAGATAGATAGATAGATAGATAGATAGATAGATAGATAGATAGATAGACAGACAGACAGATGGAGTCATACCTAGCAGAAAGGACGATGGTTCTGGTCGTTAAAGGTCAAACATCACATCCCCAGGACATTGCTGTAGGCGTTCCTCAGGGCAGTGTGCTAGGCCCAAACATCTTCAGCTGCTTCATCAATGACCTTCCCTCCAACTTACGGTCAGAAATGGGGATGTTCGCTGAAGACTGCACAGTGTTCAGCGCCATTCACAACTCCTCAGATAATGAATCAATCCATGCCTGCATGCAACACGACGTGGACGACGTTCAGGCTTGAGCTGATAAGTGGCAGGTAACATTCGCGCCACAGAAGTGTCAGGCAATGACTTTCTCCAATAAATGTGAGAAGTCGCACAACACCAGGTTATAGTCCAACATTCGCGCCACAGAAGTGTCAGGCAATGACTTTCTCCAATAAATGTGAGAAGTCGCACAACACCAGGTTATAGTCCAACAGCTTTATTTGAAATCACAAGGTTTCGGAGCACTGCTCCTTTGTCATCTGAAAGCTTGTGATTTCAAATAAAGCTGTTGGACTATAACCTGGTGTTGTGCGACTTCTCAAATTTGTCCACCCCAGTCCAACACCGGCATCTCCACATCATATCTCCAATAGGCGAGCGTCCAACCACCTCCCTTTGAAATTCAACGGCATTACCATCGCCGAATCCCCCACCGTCAACATTCTGGGCTGACACTATTGTCTTGAAACATAACTCGATCAGCCACACAAATAACGTGGCAACAAGAGCAGTTCAGAGGCTAGGTATTCAGCGTCGAGTGTCTCACCTCCTGACTCCCCAAGCCTTTGCACCATCTACAAGGCACAAGTAAGGAGTGTGATGAAATACTCTCCACTTGCCTGGATGAGTGCCGCTCCAACAACACGCAAGAAGCTCGACAACATCCATGACAAAGCAGCCCGCATGATTGGCACTCCATCCAGGGCCTTAAACATTCACTCCCTCCATCACCGGCGTACTGTGGCTGCAGTGTGAACCATCTACAATTTGCACTGCAGCAACTCGCCAAGGCTTCTTTTGCAGCACCTCCCAAACCCGTGACGTCTTCCACCGAGAAGGATAAGGACTGCAGGAACATGACAACACCCTCAACTCAAAGTTCCCCAAGCAGTCACACACCATCCTGACTTAGAAGTATATCGCCGATTCTTCATCGTCACTGGTTCAAAATCCTGGAACTCCCTTCCGAACAGCACTGTGGGAGTACCTTCAACTTACGGACTGCACCGGTTCAGGAAGGCGGCTCAACGCCACCTTCTCAAGGGCAAGTAAGAATGGACAATAAATGCTGGCCTTGCCTGCGACGCCCACATCCCATAATCGAATAAAAAAAAACTGTGAATGTGATCTTGGCGGCAGCTCGAAGCTCATGACAATGCTTCGCTAATGTTTATTTACTTTGCTCCATTTACTTTTCCATTGACTTTAATGAAATGTAAAATCTGGCGAGGTAACAAACAGCCTTTTGCGCTCCCGTCCAAGACCACCAATTGCGGTGGTGGATGTTCCGCTAATTCATTCCCCGTTGGAGTTCCCTTTTCTTTGAAGTCAGACACTGCGGCAGGCCGGCGCAATTACCGGGCCCAGACAATAATAATTTAAGTATCCACGTGTAAATAGGGAGAACACCATTTGCAGGGCCACGCTTTGAAAATTGATAGAACAGACAGAATAGGGAGATGTGGTTCACTGTCAAGAAGACTGTATATAACTTAATGAGGGTTTGGATAGATATGACGATTGATTAGAAACAGTCAATTAAAATATATTGTGTCGATATATGTTTCTTTTGTGGGGAGGATGAATGAGATTAAAAACATTAGATACCTTGAGGTGGCATTTATTTTACTGATCTAGCAATCCAGACACTGTACTAGTAATCCTGGGAATTACTCAAATTCCACCTTGACAGTTTGAAATTGTAATTTAGTAAAAACATATGGAAATAAATGCTGGTGTAAGTGGATTGGCGCCAAATCCTATTCGTTCACTTATATCCATTAGGGAAGACAACTTGACTCCTTACTCGATCTTGCTTAAATTGTAACTATAGTTCCTTACCAATGTGGTTCAATCTCAATCGCCCTCTGAAGCGGATCGAAAGTATTTCAGTAGTATCAAACCGCTCACACCAACTTTTATAAGTTAACTGAGGAGAGACAATAAATGCCGGACGTGCCAAAGACGATCACATCCCTCGAATGAATTAAAAACAAATAAAAAGCAAAGTGAACAGAAGATCCTTTTCAAAGTTCCGATACAATGTTTGATAAGATGCCAAGAGGAATAAGCAAAGCTGTAAAAACGTCAAATCGTAGGCCCCAGCTATTGCGAAGATTTACCATGTCTCCCACAGTAACACCGGCAGGAGGACCGGATCAACCTCTGGAGAAAGGTCTAAATGACAGAAACTCTCCCTTTGCTAAGTTTCACTGCCCATGTCCTACTGGAGAAGAGGCACGAATCCAGTCGATCTCATGCAGAATTTCAGGATCCTAGGCTTCTTTATACAGAAGAATTGAGACCAAATGCTTTTGTATTACTGAATCTTATAAAAATCACATGTCTAAACTCCAGATAGTCAACTGTGTACAAGTTTGGGGGCATTACATTGGGGAGGATGTCAAGGTCATTGCGAGGGTTAAAAAGCACGAAATTTGTATAAGAGATGAGACGGTAAGGTAATAAGAAGAGGCAAAAGATATTAGTCCCCTTTTCCCCAGATCAGTGAAAGTTAACACGAGATCTTTTTCAGGTGTTTTAAATGATGAAGGGTTCTGACAAAGTAAGTAAGAAAATGCAATTTACACTGCTTAGTAAGTTGATAACCAAAGGTAATAAATTTAAGATCGTCACCAAAAAAACGACGGACGAGGTTAGGATGTATGTTTATACAGAAGGGGTTTATTCTATGGAATGCATCAAAAGATAAAGTGGTGAGAGAATTTCCATACTTGCTTTTAAAAGAGAAAAAAAACATTTGGAAAAATCCACCTTCAAATGGAATGAAATGGATAGAAGCATCAGAATCCCAACTCACGTGCCCTAGATTTTCTAAGGGGTTCTCGGGCAGGAGATTTTCAGCCGAGGTTATGATGGGAGATCAGGAACACTCAGCGGAAATTTAAGCAACATATGAAAATCTTCTACAAATCAAGGCAAGTTTATTTTTAGACACGTACAAAAACTTTCAATATTTTCTCAAAAAAGGAAAATTTGCTGAAGCTATTTAATTTAATATATTGGTAACTAATTTTAAAAACGTGATTTAAAAATATATATGTATTTATTTAATGTTTTACTGTGTATTTAAGTGATCCCCATTCATACTTTTGTCAGATATGTGAACAGAGACCTGTCAAAAGTGTGAAGCAGGATTCCCTTGTTTGATTGGTTCCCCATGGCTCACGTGATCCCAGGGGCGCTTGCGAACCGCGTGCGCCCCAGGCATACCTGGGCCTCTGCGCATTTCGTAGAGCAGAGGCCCAGGATCTCAAGTCTCGGGACCTACGGAGTCAGCAGGTAAGTGCAGATATTTTTTCCGATCGGAGGCATCCGCACGCAGGAAGCCTCCGATCGGAAAATGCGGCCCATTTGTGTATTAGCGCTTTGCAGGATGGGAAGTTTACCCACCAAACCTTCCAGGTACCTCGGATTAATGGTAAGCAAATCAACGTGAAACAGTAAAATTCTAATTGTGCGCTATCCCAAATGTGCCATTGAAATAAAATTCCGTTATAAAAACATTTAGTTAAGATCACGGGAATGCACCTGAATCGTTCACCGTCACTGATACAAATAGTAACGAAAGAAATGAAGCACCACGTAATGAGAAGTTATGACTAACAGTCATTGGTAAATCAGCTGTTCAACATTTAACTATTTTGTGACTTCAGTCCTTTATATAAATATATTTATTAAAAAGTTTGGCCGTTAATTTCTGAGGGGTTGCCCTGGTCTTGTGCAGAAACATCGGTGGGAGATCGGTGAAAATTTTGAATTTGAGCGTATGACAAGGGCTGGTTATGAGCTTCTCCTCGGAATAAACAAATTAGCCGTCGATGTAAGAGCGGAAGTTGCGATGACGGGCGGGAGGGTGGGTGGGGCGCGGGGCAGCTCCGAGGTAATTCATGGCTCTCATGTCTGTTCATTTCCTGTCTAATAAAAACCTTACTTACTGAAGTCATGCCCTGAATTTTCGTTCGGAGACTTCCCGCAGGGAAATTCCTCCGATCCGAAAATAAAATGCCCACGTACCTGGGGCCAATGGCTCCACGGAGACTGGCGGTCCTGGGACTCTCCGGGTACCCGCGGGTAGAGACCCACATATCTCATGGGCACGCGGTTCGCAAGTTCCCCTGCCATCAAGTGGGCCAGTCCAACGAATGTCAGAAGAGAATCCGCATTAATGCATGTGGAGATTCCATACATGCGGATTAATGGGAATGAATATGAATGCCCTCAAAATACACATAGATATAAAATAAAACAGTTAGTAAATGTAAATGCTAATTTCTCACATCTGCGAGAGAGAAATTCTACCTGCTAACTTGTGCGACGTCATAGAGAGCATGCGTCATTTTAAACATAATCGCCTGGCTAACTATAATAGCAAATGCACAGAGGAACGGGCGTGGTGCAACAAGGGCGCCCCATTCGCCATTGCCAATTTTCCGCCCAGTGATGAAAGTCAAAATTAGTGTCACAGACATAGTTAGGGAGAGAAGAAGACAATTTTTGAAACCGCTCCTGCTGACTTAATGTATTTCAAAAGTAATTTAACTTATCAAACCAAACACAGAATCTTCGAAAGAAAGAATAGGAAAGGAAGACCATAGTAGTCGAAAGGAAACCGGCAAAGGGTAACGATGGCTTAGTGCGCTCAGCACATAGTCTGGAGGATTGAGTTAGAGTGCAGAACATCTGAAAAGGATGTCGGGTTATATGTTAGGGAACTGACAGAGGAGCAAGTGGTCATGATTACATAGGGCCTGACTGGATACTTCAATAAGGAAGAGGTAGCGCAGTGTCGATCTGAGTGAGGAGTGATAAGAAAGAAAGGTGGCAGTTGAAAAATTAAAACATGGTAGAAGCGAGAGTACTGAAATGTGCGGGGATGAATATTTGGGGTGAGGCTGCGAAAGGAGCCCGTAAGGGCCAGAGTGTCAATGTAAAGTCATCCAAAGTGCATCCTTCATCCGCTGGTTAATATATTTTTTTCACAACATACTCTGTCACCCATCACATTCGACATCAACTGATAGAGCATATTTGCAGAGAAGGATGCAGAAGAGGGCCAAGAGAAAGCAAAAATATCTCCAGGACAGACAACAAAAGGGGATATAGAAGGGCACAGAAGCAGAAGAGAACAAAGAACGAGAGCAACGTTAATACAAAGACAACAGATACAGGTTATCGACAGACCATGGACCTGCATTTGCATTGGGCTCCACTGATTAGTGTCAGCAGGTAGGAAGTGAGACCAGTGAAACATCAGAGAAACAATGTAGAGAACTAAACATGGCTATTTAAATTAGTTTCTCTTGGGATGCTGCCGAACTCCCGCCGAATTTGAAAGGAAAGACCATTCGCAGCCTGGCACAATTTTAGAGATTTTCCCATTTCTGTGGGGGTTTCACTGCCCCCCTGCCAAAGCAATGGCGTGAACCAAGGACAACCACGTCCGTTTTGATAGATTTTTTTCCGATCGGATCCTTACATTTTCTTTGAATAACGAGTTTGAGTTTTCATTATCCCAGTCTTGTATCATTAATTCAACCCCTGCTACTGATCGGTTAGATTTTAATGAAAGTTCTGTGTATTTTGCAGACATCGATCGTGGCTTCCCACTCTTGTCATGTTTCTCCGGCTCGGTGTTGGACTGTTAATTCTACTGATGGTGATCACTATCGTGAAACTCTTTAATTTGCAGAGATTTAGAGGTAACTATTCGATTTTTCTCTCGTGTATTCCTGATTTGTTCCCTCTGAAAAATATTAAATTAACTACAAAGAGAAGAAAACAATGTACCAGTGAAGATAAACAAATTCGATCAGATTTATGAAAAGTTGCCGATTCATCTGTAAATCCGACAATTTATGCAGCCGGCTCATCTGGTTCTGCAGAATGAAATAAAATCAGCGCAATACTTTAATGCAACTTAACTTGGAGAGATGGGCTATGAAATGTCATGGGAATCGTGACAGCCCCTCGCCCTATCTTCAACGGAAATCTAGAGCAATAAACGGAGAAAGGGCACAACAGGCTCACAATTGCTGTTTGTGCTATTTACCTTGGGGTGCTGCAATTTTTACGTGGAGGGTCCGGAGAACTCTTTTTAATTTCTCCTTCCAATTTACTAATCGCCCATAAAATTCGGGCACCGATCGATTACAAACTGACATCTACTCAGGAGAGAATTTCTGCTCGATTCGGCTTCCTTTTGCCCAAACATATGAGAAAATGAGTTAACGGCTGCTCAGAATTAGAGAATGGTTACGGCACGGAAGGCGGACATTCGGCCAGTCGAGCAAGTACCGGCTATCTGCAAGAGCACTTCAGCAAGTCTCACAACGCCCCCCCCCCCCCTTTCCCCGTAACCCTGCAAATGTCATTCCTTCAGATACTTATCTAAATCCATTTTGGAATCCGTGATTGAATCTGCTTCCACCGAACTTTCAGGCACTACATTCCCGATCTTACCGAGCGCCTGTGTAAAAAGTGTTTTCTTTCAGCGCATTTGATTCTTTTGACAATCACCTTAAATCTGTGTCCCCTGGTTCACGATCCTTCTGCCAATGGGAGCAATTTCCCTCTATTTACTCTGTCGAGGCCCCGCATGATTTTGAACACTTCTATCGAATCTCCTCTCAATCTTCTCTGCTCCAAGGAGAACAACACCAGCTTCTCCAGTCTATCAACGTAACTGAAGTCCCTTATTCCTGCAATCATTCTCGGAATTTTTTCTGCACCCTGTCTAAGGCCTTCACATCTTTCCTAAAGTTTGGTGCTCAGAATTGGACACAATACTCCAGTTGAGGCTGAACCAGTGTTTTATACAGGTTCATCATAATTTCCACACTTTTGTACTCTATACGTCTATTTATGAAGCCCAGGATCCCGGAAACATGTTAACTGCTTCCTCAACCTGCCCTGCCACCTTCGACGATTTGTGCACACATATCCCCTTGTCTCTCTGTACGTACACTCCCTTCAGGATTGTACCACTTAGTTTATATGTCCTGTCCTCATTCTTTCAACCAAAATGTATCACTTCACAATTTTCTGCATTAAATTTCATCTGCCATGTGTCCGCCCATTTCACCAAACTGTCCATGTCTTCCAGATGTCTATCACTCTCCTCCTGACTTTTCACCATACTTCCAAATTTTGTGTTATCTGCAAATTTTGAAATTGTGCCCTGTACAACCACGTCTAAGTCATTAATATACAACAAGTAAAGCAGTGGTTCTAGCCCTTTACGCCATGTCCTCAGCTTTTCAATAGAACTCACGCTGAAGGACGCTCACATATTGCTGCTTCTGAGTGGACACAAGGCCCATGACCTTGTTGTTGGGGCCATTTTAATTTGTTGTTCCTTAATAGATCATTCGGTATCTCCAGCAGTTGCAGCAGTACGGTCGGTAATTCTTGTTGCTCCTCTGTTGACCATGTCCCTGTAGAACCTGAAATTCTTTGATATTTTACTCACACCTGTACGTTTGGTGGAAGATTGACAAATTCCCCAGAAGAAGGAGTAAATATCGGTTTTTAACTATCTACTCTATTTCTTGGGGGTTCTGGCATATTCCTGCCAAAATTAACGATGGAGATCGGAAAAACAATGGCGGAATTCTGGGTAATACGTCAATGACTTCTTACCAGGAAAACTATCACTCTTCTTTTCGGAATTGCTGACACTAATAGCCTCCATTGTGGGTTTAGATAATGTATGTGATGGGAGAATGTTGCACCATTCCTCCATCGTGTGTCTTCACCAAGCCAACATTTTCCTCTAAATAATATCAAGATGCAGCCCACATGTGCAGCAACGATTTGAATTGATTTAATTCCTTTCATGAAGAAAAGACATATCAAGAAGCTTCATTGGCTTTTCGAAAAGTATGTGCTAATAAATGAAAGTCAGCACGGATTTCATAAAGGCAAATCGTATTTGACTAACTTGACTGAGTTCTTTCATAAAGAAACGGAGAGGGTTGATGCGGGTAGAGGAGATCTAAAAATGAGAACATGAGAATAGATTAGCGGCTAAATTAAAAGTGAACAGGATGTATTTTATAAATATATCCGTAGTAAAAGGTAAGTCAGCGGAAGGGTGAGACCAATGAGGGGCCTAAAAGGAAATATTCCTGTGGAGGCAGAATGCATGACTGAGGTATTAAATCAGTACTTTAAAATTTCTTCACTAGAGAAGAGGATGCTACAATGTAGCACTGTCGTAGAAAATAGCAGCGATATTGGGTAGGATTAAAAGAGATAAACAAAAGGGATTAAAAGGTGGGCAGTCCTCAAAGTACAAAAGTCACTCGGTTCGGATGGGATGCATTCTAATAACGGTGGAAATTTCGAATGCTCTGGCCACAATCTTGCAAGTCTCGTTACATTTAGGGTAGTGCCAGAGGACTGGAGTATTGCAAACGTTACACCGCTGTTTAAAAATGTGGAGAGGTATCAACCATTCCATTACAGGCCAGTTAGTCTAACATCGCAGGTGGGGAAACTTTTAGAGACAGTAATCCCGAACAAACTGAATCGGCGTTTGAAAACGTATCGGCTAATAAATAAAATTTAGCACTGATTTTTTTGCATTCTTTCACCGTATGTCGGCGTCACTGGCAAGGGTAGCATTTGTGGCCCATTCCGTGTTGCCCTTGAGAATGTGGTTGTGAGCCGCATCCCTGAACCGCTGCAGTCCGTGTGATGAAGGTACTCCCACAGTGATGATAGTGAGGGAGTTCCTGGATTTTGACCCAGCGACGATGAAGGAACGAAAATATACTTCCAAGTAAGTAAAGTCTATTGAAGGGGAATCATGCTTGACGAAATTAATCGACTTCTTTGATGAAGTGATGCAATGCGTTGGTGAAGTTAGTATGCTTGGTGTTGTGCATCTGGACTTTCAAAAGGCAATTGACAAAGTACCACATACCAGAAGTGTTAGCAAAGTAAACGCCCACGGAATGAAAGGACAGTGCAGTGTGGATACGAAACTGCCTAAGGGACAGATGCGGAGAGCAATGATGAAGAGGAAATGAATATATAGTGTTCCACAGTGGTCGGTATTAGGACAATTGCACTATTTCATATATATTAATGACTCGGACTTCGATAAAGCGGGCATCATTTCAAAGTTTTCAAATGAAACGAACCTTCAAAAGGTAGCAAACAATGTCGACAATAGTAACAGATTTCGGGAGGAGATAGCAGACTAGTGAAATGGGCAGAGACATGGAAGATGAAAAGTCATGCAGACAAGTGTGAAGTGACGCATTTTGGTCCAAAGAATGAGGAGAGGTAATCAAAATTAAATGATACATTTTAAATGGTTTACAGGAACAGGGAGACCTGGCGTGTATATACACAAATATATGAAGGTGGCAGCAGAAGCTGAGATGGCTGTTAATAAAGCAGATGGAATCCTTGGCTTTATTCAGAGATCATAGTGTACAAATGCAAGGAATACTTGCTAAAATTTTATGAACCACTGGTTAGGCTTCAGCAGTAGTATTGTAGAGTGAAGTAGTTGAATCAGAGAATAGGGTCCTGAATTTAAATAAAGGAAACTACGATGGTATGAGGCGCGATTTGGGTAGGATTGATTGGGGAATGTCACTCAAAGGGTTGACGGTGGATAGGCAATGGCAAACATTCAAAGACTGCATGGATGAACTACAGAATCTGTACATCCCAGTGTGGCATAAGAATAAAATAAAAAGGGTGACTCAACCATGGCTAACAAGGGAAATTAGGGATAGCATAAGATCCAAGGAGAGGGCATATAAATTGGCAGGAAAAAGAGGTAACACTGAGGATTGGGAGCAGTTTAGGATTCAACAAAGGAGGACAAAGGGATTAATTAAGCTTGCAGGGAACATAAAAACTGACTGTAAGAGCTTTTATAGATATGTGAAGAGAAAAAGATTAGTGAAATCAAGTGTAGGTCCCTTGCAGTCAGAAGCGAGGAAAGTTATAATGGGGAACAAAGACATGGCAGACCAATTAAATGCATATTTTGGTTCTATCTTCACAAAGGAGGACACAAATAAGCTCCCAGAGATGCTGGAGAACATTCGGTCTGATGAAAGGTAGGAACTGAAAGAAATCAGTATTTGCAGGGAAATTTTGTTAGGGAAATTGAAGGGATTGAAGGCTGATAAATCCCCAGGGCCTGGTAATCTACATCCTAGGGTACTTAAGGAAGCGGACCTAGAAATAATAGAGGCATTGCTGATCATCTTCCAACATTCGATGGAATCTGGAACAGTCCCGATGGATTGGAGGGTAGCTAATGTTACCCCACTATTCAAAAAGGGTGGTAGAGAGAAAGTGGGGAATTACAGACCGGTAAGCCTGACATCGGTAGTGGGGAAAATGCTAGAGTCCATTATAAAGGATGTAATAGCTGAGCACTTGAAAAACAGTGACAGGATCGGACAAAGTCAAAATGGATTTACAAAATGTAAATCGTGCTTGACTAATCTACTGGAATTTTTTGAGGATGTAACTGGGAAAATAGATAAGGGAGAACCAGTAGATGTGGTGTATTTGGACTTTCAAAAGGCTTTCGATAAGGTCCCGCATAAGAGGTTAGCGTGTAAAGTTAAGGCACATGGCATTGGGGGCAAGGTATTTACTTGGATAGAGAACTGGTTGGCGGACAGAAAGCAAAGAGTAGGAATTAATGGGTCGTTTTCCGAGTGGCAAGCAGTGAGTAGCGGGGTACCGCAGGGATCGGTCCTTGGACCCCAGCTATTCACAATATACATTAATGATCTAGATAAGGGAACTAAATGTAATATCTCCATGTTTGCAGATGACACAAAGCTGGGTGGGAGTGTGTGCTGCGAGGAGGATACCGAGAAACTCCAGGATGATTTGTACAGTTTGGGTGAGTGGTCAGAAGCCTGGCAGATGCAATATAACGTGGATAAATGCGAGGTTATCCACTTTGGTGTCAAAATCAGAAAGGCAGACTATTATCTGAATGGCAATAGATTGGAAGAAGGGGAAGTACAACGAGACCTGGGTGTCCTTGTGCACCAGTCGCTGAAGGTAAGCATGCAGGAGCAGCAGGCAGTGAAGAAGGCAAATGGTATGTTGGCCTTCAGAGCGAAATGGTTGGAGTATAGGAGCAGGGATGTCCTGCTGCAGTTTTACAGGGCCTTGGTGAGGCCACACCTTCTGTATTGCGTGCAGTTTTGGTCCCCTTATCTGAGGAAGGATGTTCTTGCCATGGAGGGAGTTCAGCGAAGAATCACAAGGCTGATACCTGGGATGGCAAGAATGACATATGAGGAGAGATTGGGTCGATTGGGCTTATACTCGCTGGAGTATAGAAGAATGAGTGGGGATGTCATCGAAACATATAAAATTCTGTCAGGTCTGGACAAACTAGATGCAGGAAGAATGTTCCCGATGGTCTGCGAGTCCAGAACCAGGGGTCATAACCTAAGGATAAGGGGTAAGCCATTTCGGACAGAAATGAGGAAGAATTTCTTCACCCAGAGAGTGGTGAACCTGTGGAATGCTATACCACAGACGGTAGTTAAGGCCAAGTCATTAAATATATTCAAGGATCAGTTAGATATATTTATTAAAGCTAAATGCATCAAGGGATATGGGGAGAAGGCAGATACAGGGTACTGTGTTTGGATGATCAGCCATGATCTCATTGAATGGCGGAGAAGGCTCGAGGGGCCTAATGGCCTACTCCTGCTCCTATCTTCTGTGGTTCTATGTTCAATTCTGGGCACCACAGTTTAGCAAGGATGTCAAGGTATTAGAGAGATTGCACAATTGTGTTTTTTCTCCTTGGAGCAGATAAAGTTAAGAGGAGGTTTGATAGAGATGTTCTAAGTCAGGAATGGTTTTGCTGCAGTAAATAAGGAGAAACTGCTTCTACTGGCAAAAGGGTCGTTAAAGAGATTGCATAGATATATGGAGATAGGGAAATGAAACAGCGGCAACATGAGAAATCATGCGAGTTGTTGCCATATGGAATGTACTGCATGAAAGGATTGTGGAAACATAGTCAACAGAAACTTTTAAAAGTGAATTGGACAGTTACGTGAAGCAGAATATATAACACGGTTATTGGGAAAGAGCGTGGAGGTAGGACGAATTGGATCGCACGAACAAAGGTAGAACGACTGAACTCCTTCTGTGCTGCATCATTCTTTGTTTCTATGATTCGCAGGAGCTTAGTCAGTCAAGAATTGACATGGTGCACACGTTGGCGTTAATAAGACTACTTCCCGAAACCTCGATGACAGATGTTGTTTCAAGGCTACTGTTAAAGGGGCGAAGGTACATGCAAAAGCTGAATGATCAATGACTGAATTCTGGAGCTTAGGGCTTATACGGCTAAAGGCACGGCTGTCAGTCATGTGATCAATCGTTAGAGGATGCAAAATAAGTCAGATTTGGAGGAAGGCAGAGCTCTCAGAATCTTTAGAATATAAGCTTCGCAAAATCACCCAGAAACTCGAACAGAGCCCTAAAGGGAGTGATTTTGGACCCTTCATACAAACTTGGGATGATGGGACCTAAGTGAAGTGATTTAAGGTAAAAACCTCAGTTTTGGACATTTTAAAAGATCAGGGAAGAAAAAAACCCTGAGTAAAATGACCTTTGAAGCTTACTGTTGGGAAATACACCTTTCACAGACACAGACAGGCTGCGGAGGTGCGTGGGCAGGCACTGGCCAGCTTTGCATATTGGAGCTCAATCAAGCATTCTGGGAATTTGTTTGCACTGCATTCCTACCAAGGAGGAAGAGACAAACCAAAGCCTCACACACTCATCGAAATATGAATAATCCAATAATTCCTTTGAAATTCCCAGGCCCAAACAGGATACCAGAAGCCTGAAAACAATAAAACATTTAGTACCCCGATTACTTCATCAAAAAACAATCAACCAGGTATCCAAAGGGACAGATTTACATGCCCGCCAAAGAAACTATGACAATAGGGACAAGATTTGGCGCGCAGATAAAGGCCTTGCCTAAATGGGAAACATCGGAAGCCATCAGGACATGTTTAACATCAAGTTAAAGCCATGGGAACTGACAAGCCCGCCAAAACTAAGACAATGGAATAATCAGGGCTCTTTTGAAATCTAAAGGAAACCGATTTAGTAAGTGGATTTGGGCGCGAAAAGGACAAAGGGGCTGAACAGTATAATTGGGGGTCTACATCCCCAAGACTCTCTCTATCTCTCTGGACACTCTGACAACGCTCTCAACGTTCGCACAGCTCTCTTCTCAGCTCTGCTCCAGCAA
This sequence comes from Squalus acanthias, assembly GCA_030390025.1. Lineage (NCBI taxonomy): Eukaryota > Metazoa > Chordata > Chondrichthyes > Squaliformes > Squalidae > Squalus > Squalus acanthias. The sequence continues at coordinate 73,759,480 of CM059430.1, read as the reverse complement.
GACACCACAAGCCACGAGGAGGAGGAGGAAAGAAAGCCAACAACTTCACAAGCAGACCAACACACAAGGAGAAACCAGAGCAACTGCCTTAGTGACCATCGGACACCTCGCGGCAACAAGGGCCTTACGAAACCTTTTACTCAAAAGACTGTAAACCCGAACTCTCAATTGTCAAGGATTCGTTTGGTGAACATTATCCCTGATCTCCTGAAAACAAAACCTAGCTCGATAGTGGGATTTTTGGGAGGGATAATGTTTTTTTTTTGTATCTTGTACTTCTCCCTCGTCTGCACCGTGTGTTTCCCAACCTGTGTTTAAGTATTAAGTGTTTTTTAAGTTTGTTACCTTTTTCTTTTCATAAAGTCAAAATTATTTCATCAGATCTTGCTGTCTACTGCATCTTTGTTCACAAACCCTAAGGAACTCCAAAGTCTAGAACCAGGGGCGTGGGAGCGATTCGAACCGCACACTGAGTCAGAGGTGAAGGCTGTCTTCACACGCCACCCCCTACAGTGCTTACCTTCATGGAGGAACATGTAAAAAAATCCGAAGTGCGAGGCAAACGCGCTGGCAATCCGGCGTGGCGTTCGACCTGTGAAACACTTTCCTCAGGGGAACGGAAGTGGCGGTTTCCCACACATGCGCAGTGCAGGCAAAAAACCTGCAGTTCCGTTCCATCCACGGGTGAGTACACAGTGCGTACTCACCAGAGAACAGCCGAATTTCTGCCCCATTTTTTTCGAAGTTCCCTGTTACCACATCCTTAATAATAGATTCTAGCAAATTCCCTACTGGTCTGTACTTCCTGTTTTCCCTCTCCCTCCTTTCTTAAATTTTGTGGTTACATTTGCTGCCTTCAATCCGTTGGAAACATTCCAGAATCTATGGTATTCAGGAAAATAACAACCAATGCCTCAACGATGTCTGTAGCCACCTCTTTGAATGCCCTAGGATGCAGGCCATCAATTCCAGGGGATTTGTCGGCTTTTAGACCCATTACTTTCTCCAGTACTTTTTTTTGACGAATATATGATTTCTTTCAGTTCATCCTTCTAGCTGAAGCCTTGTTTTTCCACCATTTCCAGGAAGTTTTTTGCATCTTCTTCCGTGAAAACGGTCACAAGTTATTTGTTTAATTTCTCTCCCATGTCCTTAATCCCAATATAATTTCTCCATTCTCAGCCTGTAAGGGACCCACATTTACTTCCGCTCATCTTTACCTTTTCACATACCTATAGAAGCTTTTACAGTCTGTTTTTATGTCTCACAGTAGTTTACTCTCATATTCTATTTTCCCTTTCGTCATCAATTTCTTGGTCCTCCTTTGCTGAATTCTAAAATCCTCCAAATCCTCAGGCGTACTACTCTTTTTGGCAACATTATAAGCCTCTTCCTTTGATGTAATACTATCTTTAACTTTTCATGTTAGCCACGGTTGGATCACTTTTCCTGTGGGATTTTTGTGCCTTAAACGAAGGTATATTTGGTGTAAATGATGGGTTAATTCTTTAAATGCAAGCCATTGCTTGGTCTACCACCATACCTTTTCATGTAGTTTCCCAATTTACCATAGCCAACTCGCCTCTTATACCTACATAGTTTGCTTTATTTAGATTTTAAAGCCTGTTTTCGGATTTTAATAAATCACTTTCAAACTCAGTGTAAAATTCTATAATTTTATGGTCACTCTTACCTAAATGCCCCATTAGTCCAAGGTTATGAATTAACCCTTCTGATTGCACAATACTGCCTCTAAAATAGCCTGTTCCCCAGTTTGTTTCTCAACATACTGATCTAGAAAACTAATTTGCCATACATTCCATGAGTTCGTCCTCCACACTATTACTGCAAATTTGGTATCCCAGTCTATATGTAGAGTAATGTCTCCCATGACCGTTGTGTTACTCTTGTGACATGCGACACTAATTTTCTGATTTATACTCTACCCTACATTACAAATACTGTTTGGGAGCCTATACCCAAGTCGCACCAATGTTTCTTAGCTCCACCAAAACTGATTCTACTTCTTGATTTTCGGAGATAAGATCCTTTCTCTCTACTGCATTTATGCCATCCTTAATTATAAAGGCTACACCTCCTCCTTTTCCATTTTGCCTATCCCTTCTAAAAGTTAAGTATCCTGGAATATTTATTTCCCAACGTTGGCCAGCTTGCAACCTCGTCTCAATTATGGCTATTGGATGAAAAATGTTGATTTATATTTGCGCTATTTTTTCATCTCTTTTGTTGCGAATGCATCGTGTTCAGATATAGTGCCTTTAGATTTACTTTTCTTTTTTCCCTGATGTCAACTTAGTCACTGATGCCTTATTATCTTTGTTACTCTCTCTGTCCCTTCCTGACGCAATCTGCTTATTTTACCCAAAACACTAATCTGCTCTAGAGCTTTGGCATTTCTCTCGCTGCTTTTAAATTGATTATTTCCTGAGTCCTCCCACCCACTCCCCCACCTCCATTCATTAGTTTAATGCACTATCTATTGCTCTAGTTATTCGCTTAGCTAGGACACTGGTTCCAGCCCGGTTTAAATGGATCCCGTCACAACGCAACAGCTCCCTCTTTCCCCAGTACTGGTGCCAATGCCCCATGAACTGAAACCCCTTCCTCCCACACCACACTTTGAGCCACGCTTTTAAACCTCTAATCTGTATGTCCCTATGCCAAATTGTGCGTGGCTCAGGTAACAATCCAGAGATGATTACATGTGAGGTACTGCTTTTTAATTTTGATCCTAGCTACGCAAACCACATCAGCAGAACTTCATTCCTAGTTCTACCTATGTCGTTGGTTCCTTCGTGGACCACGGCTACTAGATATTCCCCCTCCCACTCCAAGTTCTTCTCAAGCCGCAAGGAGATGTCTTTAACCCTGGCATCGGTCATGCAACACATTCAGAACTCTCAGTCACGGCTGCAGAGAACAGTATATATCCCCCTGACTATACTGACCCCTACCACGACTACATTCCCTTTCACTCCCCCACTTGAATAGCCTCCTGCACCATGGTTCCATGGTCAACCTGCTGATCCATCCTGCTGGGTTTTCCCTTAATGAAACAGACAGCAAGAAGCTCACAGCTGTTGTACAAGCTGAGGCTCTTCCAGCACTCACCTGCGGTCCCCTTACCTGCCTGAGTTGCAGACACACCCTTCTGACCCTGACCACTAATCAGACATGTCCCACTACCTAACCCAGTGTATGACTGCCTCCTGGATCAAAGTGTCCAGCTAACTCTCCCCATTCCTGATGCCACGTAATGAATGCACCTCAGCCTTCAGCTCTAATACTCTGAGTTGAAGTTCCTCAAGATGCAGGCATTTACTGCAAACGTGGTTGTCCGGCATCACATTGCTCTCCACAACCTCCCTAATGTTGCAGTTGTGCCAAACCACCTGCACTGCAATCACTATATGACCTTGTTTTATTTAATTAAATATAATTAAATTTGTATTTACATAACCTAGTTTACAGTGTCGTTTCTTTATTAGTTATTAGATCTAGAGTAAGTTAAGCGAACTGAAGTTAAATATCTACCTGCAACACAAAACACCTCAAGTAGTGTAGGCAAAAAGCAACAACTCCTACGCCCTCTTCTCCAAATTCCCACTCGTTCTAAATACCCAAATAAAAAACTCTGTTCAAGTCAAATCCATTTATTCCCGCTCTATGCAGACCTATCTCCAGGGATTCTGCCGATCCTTGCTTAATATTGTGGCAGAGCTCTGAAATTCTATTATATGTTTAATTAACATGAGCAAGCTTTAGTTCAGCATTTACACAGAAAATGCAACATTCAGCAAGCAGCGACTGTTTGACGCTTCAAACAAAGAATATTAACCATAAAGGACGTGTGAACAAAAACCCGTGGTGCAACACAGCCTACTCAACCTAGCGAGCCTAAAAACACAATAATCTGGAACTGATCTTAGGTCAAAAACCGCAACTCTTTCCAATGGGGTTTTGACAATTTTACTTTTGCAGATGTTGAGCATGAAAAATATATGTGTCAAAACAAAAATATATATTTGAATTTGATGAATGCCTTTAGAATTTATAGAATCTTAAGAGGTATTTCGCATAATATAAGTCAGTGTGAGGTGTATTTGACAAATTACAATACGGGGACTGTCAGTACTTTGGCCTCGACAGCATGGTCTCCAAACCAAAATTCCACCCCTGAGATCCAATTCCAACCTATTACCTGGCTACTCATTCGAACTGAATGCAGGAGTGAGCATTCTCGCTGATGCATGAACTGCTCTTCAGAGACATATTTAACACAATTACAGGGACTGCCGATTTTCTCAGCCACAGCTTTAAAAACCTGCATGTTAAGGAGAGAGTAACGGGACATTTGGATAATCATAATTTAATAGGACAAAGTCAGCATTGTTTTATGAAGGGGAAGTCATGTTTGACAAATTTGCTGGAGTTCTTTGAGGAAGTAACATACAGGGTGGATAAAGGGGAACCAGTGGATGTGGTGTATTTAGATTTTCAAAAGGCATTTGACAAGGTGCCACACAAAATATTATTGTTTAAAATAAAAAAATCACGGGATTGGGGGTAATATTCTGGCATGGATAGAGGATTGGCTATCTAACAGAAGGCTGAGAGTTGGGATAAATGATTCGTTCTCAGACTGGCAATGAGTAACTAGTGGTGTTCCGCAAGGGTCAGTGCTGGGTCCCCAACTCTTTACAATCTATATTAAAGATTTGAGGAGGGGACCGAGTGTAACATATCAAAGTTTGCAGATGATACTAAGATGGGAGGGAAAGTAGTGAGTGAGGAGGACATAAAAAATCTGCAAGTGGACATAGACAGGCTAAGTAATTGGGCAGAGATTTGGCAGATGGAATACAATACTGGAAAGTGTGAAGTTATGCACTTTGGCAGGAAAAATAGTGGAGCAAGTTATTATCTAAATGGTAAGAAACTGGAAAGTACTGAAGTACTAAGGTATCTGGGGTTCCTGGTGCACGAATCTCAAAGGGATAGTATGCGAGTGCAGCAAGTGATTAAGAAGGCCAATGGAATGTTGGCTTTCATTGCTAGAGGGATAGAATATAAAAATAGGGAGGTATTGCTTCAGTTGTACAAGGTATTGGTGAGACCGCACATGGAATAGTGCATACAGTGTTGGGGACCATTCCTAAGAAAAGACATACTGGCTCTCGAGTCGTTACAAAGAAGGTTCACTCGGTTAATCCCGGGGATGAGGGGATGGACATATGAGGAGAGGTTGGGTAGATTGTGACTCTAGTCATTGGAGTTCAGAAGAAAGAGAGGCGATCTTATTGAAACATATAAGATTGTGACGGGTTTGGATCAGGTGGATGCGGGGAGGATGTTCCCGTTGATGGGTGAAACTCGAAGTAGGGGGCATAGTCTTAGAATAAGGGGCTGCTGTTTCAAAACTGAGATGAGCAAAGGCCAAGGAGTGAGGCGCTAACTCAGAGCGCTGGCGAAGCTCATGTAATGTCAGTCAGCAATGGAACACACACACAATGGCACGGGCCAGTTCTTAAAGGGGATGGTTAATCTTGCTTTCCATCCACATCCTGTTCATTGCAACTTTGAATCTCGGCCTGGAGAGACTTGCACATCAAATGTGCTGGAAAGAACAATGGAGAGTACCAGGCAAAGAGCTCAGAGTGCAACTCCCACAGTCTCTGCTAAATCGATACAAGGAATGGCAAATCAAAATGAACCTGCAAAGTGCTGCTCAGTGCCCAAAACTCCTTCACACAACGTTGAATCTCTCCAGAAGTCTCTCCCTCTCTCTCTCAGAATGCGTAGTTCAAAAATGCCACCAACAATAAAAGACAGGAAGAGGCCCCCTTTAAATAGCGCCCCCCCCAGCCCCACAGCGATTGATAGCGTTCCAGTCTTCTGGTCGTTGGAAGCGCCAGGCGGTAAGGCAGGGGGCACCACTCAATTTCCGCTCCGGGGCGCCACAAGGGCGTTGCACCATGGAATGACGTCACAATCTGTGCGCGCAGGTGGTCGCAGCGGTAAGTTTTAGCGCCGCCGCGCAATCTCAATTTAAGTTCTCGAGCGGCGCAAACATCGCTGCGCTCGGGCGTTAGCGGCTTTGCGCCCCATTAGCGCCCTCTTAAGGCACTAACGGGAGTCGCAACTAACTGAATTTTTACCCCTTGGAGTTTGAGAGGCCTAGCATCGGAACTGTACTCCACCCGGGAGCCCACAGGTAAGGGCGCAGATTTTCCCAGATCGCAGGCCTCCGCCCTCGAGAGGCCTGCGATCGGAAAATACGGGCCATTATTATTCTGTGCAGTCACAAATGTGCCGTTTATGAGCAATTCCATTATAAATATATTGGCCCGAAAATTAGACCTTATACGGGAGATTATGCACTGTGTACTCTCGCGTATTAGGTCCCGAAGTGCCGGTTTCCTGCATGCACTGCGCATGCACAGGAAACCGGCACTTCAGGTATTGCGAAGGGGGCGGTTCCAAAGTGAACCGCGTGCGCGCTACAGGGTGCGCGCACACAGCGCACTTAGTTTTTTTTTCAGGTTTGAACGCGCAGGTAAGTGTTGAAGATTTTACACATAAAGAAAGCAGGCGTAAGAACCCCATTTAACAAGGTAATAAGTTAATTAAGTATTATTTTATTTTTTTTTCAACAGGTTTATCTTTTTTATAGACTTTAAAGAAAGGTAAGTTTATTTTTTAAACTTTTAAAAAGTATTTAAATTTTAGCAAAAATTTAAATTTTTGTTTAAAGTGGTTAATTTATTTAACTATAGTTATTTTATTAATGTGATTTTTTTTTACTTAATTGAGGTTTAGCTGTTCTTTTGGGGGCAAGTTTTATTCATAGCTTTGACAGCTCTTGCTGTCAAAACTATGAATGAACGATGGTATTCTGCCATTGGCTCTAACTGGCCCACGTGATCCCAGAGGTCGCATCGAACTGACTACACCTCTGGGACACGCACACACTGCGCGCCGGCACCAGGGAGAGGCCCAGGAACTGAAGTTTGTGTGGGCCAAAATCATAAAGGTAGGCATGTAGAGCGATACGCGGGGGATCCTTACCCCCGCGACAACCATCGAACTCCAATTTCTGGGCCATTGAGTTAAGGTCATGGGAATGCACCGTCAGTCGCCTGATGTCTTTCAGCGACTCTGATACAAATAGCAACGATAAAAATGAATCGCTTCACGTAGTTAGAAGTTCTGAGGAACAGTCATTGGTAACCAACTGTTCAACATTTAATTGTTCAGTGACTTCAGCCGTTTATATTAATATATTTACTAAAACTGTTCACCAGGGATTTATGAGAGATAGCCCTGGTCTGGTGTCCAAATATCGGTGGGAGATCGGTGGAACATTTTGGGCAAAGGCGGATGAAAAGGGCTGAAAAATGCTGGTTATGAGTTTCTCCCCGGATTAAGCTAATTACCCAACGATAAAAGAGCGGTTGATGCGGTGGGTGGGGCAGCTCCCGAGGAAATCAACGACTCTCATGTCTGTTCACTTCCTGTCTGACAAAACCCTTTCTTATTGATGTCATGTTTTTGTCACCGTTTAACATTACGCGATGCTCACTGCACATTTTTACTGACATGAGTTTCAGCCGGGCTCAAACACTCGTCCGGCATATCTTCGTGGGAATAGCCGAGGAAATCCAGGAAATACTGAATTTCACGGCTCTTTCGGCGAAGTTATGGCCGACGAATGGACTAAGCTGTACACAATTACTTTTTAAAACTGACCCTGTAATGGCACGATCTGGTGAGGAAATAGTTTTCCCGAGCAATCACTCAAATTTATCTGTCAGTTACTTAAGGTGAAAAATTTTGATCTTCAATTTGTAGTGCAGCAAATGAAATATCTAAAGTCAAATTAACGGATTATACAATATTCAAATTCAAAATCAGATATTTCACTAAAGCATGATGAGAAGTATTAATTGAGTTTCCTTTCCATCTCTGATTGCCTTCATTAAGCTATTACTTGAATTCTTCAGCCAGTCACAGAAAAAAAAGATTTGAATTGATATTTTGCCATGAGCTGTCGCTCTCTGAGCTGACTTTAGGTCATGCTTTCTGAACGTGTGCCGTCTTTCTGCAGCATTTAGTCAGTTGTTGATTCATCCAGAAAAAGGAAAAATGTTGGAATATTCATTATTGAAAAGTTTATATTAAGTGTTTAAAAAGCGATTGACTTGATTCGACCACGCGAGTGTTTATATGTGTGTGAGCGAGCGAGAGAGAGAAGTGGGATATTACAAAAAATATTACACAACGATATTAGTGTTTGCTTTAAAGTCGTCCATTATGTTTTGAAAGTTTATTAAGCTGAGGAATAGAGCATGAGATAGAAAGGCTTATGTCAGAGATTGAGAGAGAGAAAGGTACGCACTAGAGAGAGGTATAAACGTGGGACAGAAGAGAGTCCTTCTTCAGGTTAATATAAATTTCTTTTTCAAAAGAATAACTATTTGAATTTCGAGTCACACTAATGCTAACTGTGAATTATGTTTGCTTGACATTTACAAAGTGTAAATGCTCATTTCTCACATATGTGAGACAGAATTTCTACATACAAACATGTGCGACATCAGAGACAGAGTGGGTAATTTTATATCTACTCGCACAGCTAAAAATGGGTGACAGCAAATCAGCACAAAATCGATTGAGGTGAAAACGGTCGACAGATTCGCAATCGCCCATGTTTCGCACAGAGATAAAAGTCAAAATTAGGGCCAGAGACATAGATAGAGAGAGCTGACATGTTTTGACTTCGCTTATGCTGACGTGGCTTATTTCAAAAGTATTTTAACTTTTCAAAACAAATACAGCATCATCGAAGGAAAGGAATAGAAAGGAATTGCAATAGTAGGAGGGAGGAAACCAGCAAAGTTTAAGGTTTCCTTAGACCGCTCACCCAATAGCCTGGAGGATTGAATTGGAGTGTAGAACAGCTGAAAAGCATGTCAGGTTAAATGTAATGGGAGCAAGTGGACAGGATTACTTAGGGGCTGAGTCGATATTTCAATAAGGAAGAGTCAGGGCAGTGTGGAACTGAGTGAGGAGTGATATAAAGGGAAGGTTTCGGTTGAAAAAAGAACACTTGGGAGAAGCTAGCGCAGTAAAATGTGTGGGGATGAATAATTGGTTTGAGGCTGGGAAAGGAGCCAGTAAGGGCCAGAGTGTCCCTGTAAAGTCATCCAAAGTGCACCCTTCATACACTAGTTAATACTTTTCTCGTTCAAAAAACACTGTGCCACCCATCACATTCGACAGCAAGTGATAGAGCATATATGCAGAGAATGATGCAGAAGAGTCCCGAGAGAGAGCAAAAGTATCTTAAGGACAGACAACAAAAGGGGATATAAAAGCACACAGAAGTAGAATAGCAGAGAGAGCGAGAGAAACATTCATACAAAGACAATTGACACAGGTTGTGGAGAGATCATGGAAATGCAATTTCATTGGGCTCCACTGTTTAGTACCATCAGTTCGGACTTGAGATCAAAGAAACTTTCGAGAAATAATGCAGAGAATTAAAATTGGATATTTAAACTATTTTTACTTGGGATGCTGCCATTTCAGCCGGACTGGAGGATTGCTAACGTGGTACCGTTCATTAAAAAGGGAGAAAGGAATAGACCGAGTAATTAAAGGCCAGTCAGTCTATCCTCGGTTTTGGAAAAATAATTGGAAACATTTCTGAGGAATGGATTAATCAGGGACAGTCAGCAAGGATTTGTTAAGGGAAGGTCGTGTCTGGCTAACTTGATTTAATTTTTTGAGGAGGTAACAAGGAGGGTCGATGAGGGTTGTACGTTTGATGTAGTCAATACGAATTTTAGCAAGGCTTTTGATAAGATCACGCATTGCAGACTGGTCATGAAAGTAAAAGCCCATGGGATCCAAGGCAAATTGGCAAGTTTGATCCAAAATTGGCTCAGAGGCAGGAAACAAAGGATAATGGCCGTAGGAGGTTTTTGTGACTGGAAGGATGTTTGCAGTGGTGTTCTACAGGGCTCCGTAGAGGGTCCTTTGATTATTGTCGTATATATCAATGATTTGGACTTGAATGTAGGAAGCATGATTAAGATGTTTGCAGATGGTACAAAAATTGGCTGTGTGGTTGATAATGAAGAAGAAAGCTGTAGACTGCAGGAAGATATCAATGGACTGGTCAAGTGGGCAGAATATTGGCAAATGGAATTCAATCCAGAGAAGTGTGAGCTAATGCATTTGGGGAGTACTGACAAGGCAAGGCAATACACAATAAATGGTAGGAGTCTGAGAAGTGCAGAGGATCAGAGCGACCTTCGAGTGCATGTCCACCGATCCCTGAAGGTAGCAGGTCAGGTAGATAAAGGAGTTAAGAAGGCATACGGAATACTTGCCTTTATTAGGCGAGGCATTGGATATAAAAGCAGGGAGGTTATGTTTGAACTGTATAAACCACTAGTTATGCCGCAGCTAGAATATTGCATGCATTTCCGATCACCAAATTACAGGAAGGATGTTATTGCACCAGAGAGGGTGCAGAGGAGATTTACGAGGATGTTGCCTGGGCTGGGGAATGTTAGCTATGAGGAAAGATTGGATAGGCTGGGGTTGTATTCTTTGGAACAGAGGAGGCTGAGGGGAGACCTAATTGAGGTGTATAAAATTATGGGGGGCCAGGACACAATGTATAAGAAGGACCTGTTTCCCTTAGCAGAGGGGTCGATAACCAGGGGACATAGATTTAAAGTAATTGGTAGAAGGTTTAGATGGGATTCCAGGAGAAATGCCTTCACCCTAAGAGTGGAGGGGATCTGAAACTCACTGCCTGAAAGGGTGGTAGAGTCAGAAAACATCATCACATTTAAAAATTATTTTGATATGCACTTGATGTGCTGTAAAATACAATGCTAAGGACCAAGTGCTGGAAAGTGGAATCAGGCTGGATAGCTCTTTGTCGGCCGGCACGGACAAGATGGTCGAATGACTTCCTTCTGTGCTGTAAATTTCTAAGATTCTATGATTTCTGTGGGGGTTCCACTGGCCTCCTGCTTTTCTTATGGCGAGATCTAGGGACAACCCCGCAGACAGTTAGGTTTAATATATTTTATTGCGGTATAAATCTTATATTTCCTTTCAAATCAGAGTAAGAGTTTTCATTATCCGAGTCGTGTATCATTAATACTATAATTGTTACTGATCGATTAGGTTTTGAGTGACAGTTTTGTTTATTTTGCAGATACCGACAGTGGCTTTCCACTCTTGTACATGTGTCTCTGTCTCGGAATTGGACTGTTAATTCTACTATCGGTGTCATTATATTGAAACTACATAAATTGCCTAGATTTAGAGGTAAGAATTCAAATCTTCTGTATTGTAATCATGATTTGTTGCATCTGCAAAATATTAAATCAACAATAAACAGAAGAAAAAATTGCTCCTGTGAAGATAAACCGATTCGATCAGATTAAAGAAAAGTTGCTGATTCTTCTGTAAATCAGACAATTTATGCAGCCGGCTAATGTGGCTTTTTTAGAAGGAGATAAATTCAGCGGAATGTTTTACTGTAACTCACCTTGGACAGATGGGCTATGAAATTTCATGGAAATCATTCCAGTCCCTCGACGTAACTTCAGTGGACATCTGAATCAACAACCAGAGAAAGAGCATAACTGGCTCAAAATTGCTGTTTATGCAATTTTCCTTGGGAGGTGCTGCAATTATTATGTGGAGGGTCGGGAGAACTCAGTCGAATTTCTCCTCCAAATTTACTAATTGCCCTTAAAAGACGGACAACTCTCGATTACATACTGACAGCTACTTGGGGGGTGGGGGGTGAATTTCTGCTTGATTAAGCTTCCTTTTGCCCAAGAACTTGAGAATCTGAGTTAACAGCTGCTTCTTACCCTTTACGTCATTTCCTTAGGTGTTCAATAGATCTCGCGCCGAAGGGGTGTGCCATATTTCAGCACCTGAGTGGACTCAAGTGCCCTGACCTTGTTGTGGGGCAAAATAATATTATTGTCCCTTAATAGGTGTTTATGAATCTCGAGCAGCTGCAGCCCTGTGCTCGGTAGTTCTTGCTGTTCCTCGGTTGACCATGTCCCTGTCGACCCTGAAATACTTCGACATATTACCCATGCCCTGTACGTTCAGTGCAAGATTGGCAAATTCCCCAGAAAAACGCGTCAATAGCGGGTTTTAACTAACTAGTCTATTTCTGTGGGATTTTAACAGATTCCTTCCAAAATTGCCGCTACAGATCAGGAGAACAATGGCGGAAATCAGGGTAATGCGTCAATACATCTTACGAGGAAAACTATCCGTCTTCTTTTCGGAATTGATGTCAATTATGGCCTCCACTGTGTCTCTAGGTAATCTATGTACTGGCTTCATGTTAAACCATTCCTCCGTCGTTTGGCTTCACCAAGCCAACATTTTCCTCTGAATCATTTCAAGATGCAGCCCACGCGTGCAGCAACAATTTGAATTGATGTAATTCCTTTGATGAAGAAAAGACATATCTAGAAGCTTCATTGGCTTTTTGAAAAGTATGGGCTAATAAATGAAAGTCAGCACTGATTTCTTAAAGCAAATCGTACCCGATTAACTTGACTGAGTTCTTTGATGAAGAAACGGAAAGGGTTGATGAGGGTAGAGGAGATCTAAAAAACAGACTATGTGAATAGATTAGCGGCTAAATTTAAAGTGAACACAAATGCAGTTTATAAATATATCAGTAGTAACAGGTAAGTCAGCAGAAGGGTGAGACCGATGAGGATCCAAAAAGGAAAAAATCCTGTGCAGGCAGAGGGCATGACTGAGGTATAAAATTAAGAATTTAACGTATCTTCACTGGAGAAGAGAATGCTGCAATGTAGCACGAACGGAGAAAGTAGCAGCGATATTGGGGAGGATTAAAATACATAAACAGAAGATACTTAAATGGTGGCCAGTCCTCAAAGTAGAAAATTCACTGGGTCCGGATGGGAGACATTCTAGTCAGGGTGGAAATTGCCAAGGCTTTGGCCACAATCTCCAAATTCTCCTTAGAGGTGGGGTGGTGCCAGAGTACAGGAGGATTGCAAACGTTACACAGCTGCCTAAAAAAGGGGAGAGTTATAAATCCTGATATTACAGGCCAGTTTGCCTAACATCTATGGTGGGGAAACTTTTAGAGACTGCAATCCAGGACGAATTGAATTGGAATTGAAAAATGTATTGGCTAATAAAAATCATCACTGATTTGTTAAAGGGAAATAGTTTTTAACGAGTTCTATCGACTTCTTTGTTGACGTGATAGAAAGCATTAATGAGGGCTGTGTGGTTGATGTTGTGTATATGAACTTCCAAAAGGCATTTGACAAAGTAACAAATACTAGACTTGTTATCAAATTTAACGCCCATGCAAATTAAGGGACAATGGCAATGTGGATACGAAACTGGCCAAGGGACAGAAGGCAGAGGATAGTGTTGCAGAGGGAAGAATAAAATGGTGTTGCCCAGGGGTCGGTATTATCGACAACTGCTTTTTTGACATATATAAATGACCTGGACATCGGAAATAGGCCATAATTTCAAAATTTGCAGATGACAGGAAGCTCCGAAATGTAACAAACAAAGATAATAATAGCAATCGAGTTCGTGAGCACATAAGAAGGCTATTGAAATGGGCAGACACATGGTAGATGAAATGTCATGCAGAGAAGTGTGAAGTGATACATTTTGGTGCAAAGAATGCGGAGAGGTAGTGTACAATAAATCATACATTTTAAATGGTTACAGGAGCATGGAAACCTAGCGTGCTTGTAGACAAATACTTGAAGGTGCCAACATAAGTTGAGAAGGCATAGAGTACAAAAGCAAGGAAGTTGTATGAAACACTGGTTAGGCCTCAGCCTGAGTATTGTGTTCAATTCTGGGCAGCACACTTTAGCAAGGATATCAAGGCCTTTGAGAGGCTGCACAAGCGTGGTTGTTCTCCTTGAAGCAGAGAAGATTAAGAGAAGGTTTGATAGAGCTGTTCAATGTCAGGAATGGTTTTGATACAGTAAATAAGCAGAAACTGATTCCAGTGGCAGAAGGGTCGGTAATCAGAGTGCATAGATTTATGGTGATAGGCAAATGAAACAGAGGCGCCATGAGGAAACAAGCGAGTTGTTTTGATCAGGAATCTATTGACTGAAAGGGTGCTGGAATTAAATTCAACAGAATCTTTCAAAAGTGAATTGGACAAACAGTTGAAGGGGGAAATATAACAGGGCTATTGGGAAAGAGGGTGGGAGTAGAACTAAATGAATAGCTCTACCAAAAGCCGGCACGATGGACAGACTGGCCTCATACTGTGTTGCAATGAATCCTTGTTTCGATGATTCAAAGGAGCTTTGCCAGTCAAGAATTGACGTGGTGCAAAAGTTGGGGTTAATGAGAGAGCTTCCCAGAACCTTGATCAAAGAGGCGGGTTCAAGGATAGTTTTAAAGGAGCAAAGGGTGGTGTAGAAGCCGATTGATCAATGACTGAATTCCAGAGCTTAGGGTAAATGGGGTAAAGGCACAGATGTCAGCCATGTGGTCAATGAATACGGGATGCAAAATAAATCAGAGTTGGAGGAAGACAGAGTTCTCAGAGGCTGCAACGTTGGAGAAGGTTACAGAATCAGGGAGGCCACTGAGGGTTTTCATTTGCGAATGTATAATCCTCCTGTTATACCGTTGAAAATGAAATTCGCGAAAGAGAAAATAACCTACATGAAGCAGTCCAAAAGAGTAAATCTTCTACTGTTTTTTCATAATAAGGCGAATAATGCACCTAACTGGGAGCGAGTTAACGTGACCTTTTAATGAATAGTCAAAGACATACTGGCACTACGGAGAGATGTGCATTTTTGAATTAAATTATGCTACCAATACAAATATAACATTCTAGTTGAGGGTCATTAGCAATTCTGCATTGAGAATAAGTGTAACTTACATCGATGTGTGGGTATCAAAGTAGAAATATATATAAACACGATTTATGAACAGCAATTAAACAAAACACTATTGAATTTTAGAAATGGAACCCCGGTAAGTATCACCATTCAATTTAAATTCTACAACCGATCTCAATCTGTCCTATAATATAATGAACATTGTGCAAGTAGAGTTGCAGGTTTAGGAAGGCGTCACAGATGAACAACTCACCTATGCAACTGTGCAGTTTACTGACCCCGAAAAGCGTTCAAACCCCAAGCAGATGAAAACGAACGAAGTGCACGCGGAGGTATTGATAATTCCATATCTAAATGTAACACTATTTCATGCATATATACCATATATATGTAACACAATTTCATATATTTTTAAACCAATGTGTCTTTGAAGTATTTTTTGTGCATTGTTTGTAGCCGCTCAATCTGCAACGTATATAATGATTGTCTTAGTTGTAACAGCCTGCTATTCTTGTACAGTAAGAGTACACCCCAGACAAAATTACTCCCCGTTGTTTTAGAATTATAGAGTGGAATTCGTCTTGCGCCACAACGCAATGACATCGTAACACTTCAAAAGTTTTACAACTTTCACCCCGATCGATTCTGTTATCGTTCGTGTGTCCAAACACCATCTCACTCATATTCCAAAATGTGGACTGATCAGCAATTAGGGAGATTAAGCCAATTGGAAACCGACAACCGGTTTACTTTTGTAAAATAATGACGGAATAGGTTAGTATATTCACAGTTTAATTTACATTTTACCTAAGGTAAAGATAAAATACTAAATTACCTTTGCCCCGATGCGTGTCTAACATAATTTTCGAGTCTTAAACACTGAACCGACAGGCGTGCAATTAGACAAAAGTTACCCATTGCCTTCCCCAACTGTTTCCAACACCAATTTACTGCATATTCTGAGGCAGGATTAATTAATTATCACATAGTAATGGATCCTCTAGGGAAGAGTGATCACAGCATGATAGAATTTCCCATTCAGTTTGAGGGTGAGAAACTTGTTCTGAAAATAGTGTCTTTAACTTAAATAAAGGCAATTACAAAGGTATGAAGACAGAGTTAGAAACATAGAAACATAGAAAATAGGTACAGGAGTAGACCATTCGGTCCTTC
Source organism: Squalus acanthias (assembly GCA_030390025.1). Taxonomy (NCBI): domain Eukaryota; kingdom Metazoa; phylum Chordata; class Chondrichthyes; order Squaliformes; family Squalidae; genus Squalus; species Squalus acanthias. The sequence continues at coordinate 73,743,356 of CM059430.1, read as the reverse complement.
GAGCCTGCACCGCCATTCAATGCGTTCATGGCTGAACATGCTACCTCAGTACCCCATTCCTGCTTTCTCGCCATACCCCTTGATCCCCTTAGTTGTGAGTGTTATATCTAACTCCCTTTTGAATATATTTAGCGAACTGGCCTCAACAACCTTCTGTGGAAGAGAATTCCATAGATTCACCACTCTCTGGGTGAAGAAGTTCCTCCTCAGCTCAGTCCTAAATGGCTTCCCCTTAATCCTTAGACTGTGACCCCTGGTTCTAGTTTTCCCTACCATTGGGAACATTCTGCCCGCATCTAATTTGTCTAAACCAGTCAGGATTTTAAATGTCTCTATAAGATCCCCCCTCATTCTTCTGAACTCCAGAGAATACAAGTTCAGTTGACCCAATCGTTCTTGATATGTCAGTCCGGCCATCCCAGGAATCAATCTGGTGAACCTTCGCTGCACTCCCTCAATAGCAAGAATGTCCTTCCTTAAGTTAGGAGACCAAAACTGCGCACAATACTCCAGGTGTGGCCTCACCAAGGCCCTGTACAACTGTAGCATCACCTCCGTACTCCTGTACTCAAATCCCCTTGCTATGAAGGCCATCATTCCGTTTGCTTTCTTGACTGCCTGCTGCACTTGCATTCCCACCTTCAGTGACTGATGTACCATGACGCCCAGGTCTCGTTGCACGTCCCCTTTCCCTAATCTGCCACCATTCAGGTAATAGTCCGCCTCTCTATTTTTACCACCAAAGTGGATAACCTCACATTTATCCACATTGTACTTCATTTGCCATACATTTGCCCATTCACCCAACCTGTCCAAGTCACTCTGTAGCCTCCTAGCATCCTCCTCATTGTTCACACTGCCTCCCAATTTAGTGTTGGCTAAAATGGACTAGGAAATATGTTAAAGTGTAAGACGGTAGATAAGCAGTGGCAGACATTTGAGGGCATATATCATAACTCTCAGCAAAGGTATATTCCAGTGAGAAGGAAAGACTCTACGAGAAGGATGAAACAGCCGTGGCTAACTAAGGCAGTTAAGAATGGTATCAAATTGAAAGAAAAGGCATACAATGTTGCAAAGATTAGTTTTAGGCCAGAGGATTGGGAAATATTTAGAAACCTGCGAAGGATGACTATAGTAGCAGTACATTTAGAAAATCATAATACAATCAAGCAGAGTCAAATGGTTTTATGAAAGGAAAATCTTTTTTGCCAAACGTACTAGAGTTCTTTGAGGATGTAACGAGCAGGGGGGGAGATAAAGGGGAGTCAATAGATGTAGTGTATTTGGATTTCCAGAAGGCATTCGATACGCTGTCACATAAAAGGTTACTGCACAAGATAAGGGCTCACGGTAATGGGGGTAATATATTAAAATGTACAGAGCAATGGCCAACTAACCGAAGCTGACGATGGAGCAGCGCTCCGAAAGCTTATGCTTTCAAATAAAGCTGTTAGACTATAACCTGGTGTTGTGCGACTTCTCGTAACTAACAGAACGCAGAGTGTCGATTAAATGGGACATTTTCAGGTCGGCAAACTGTAACTAGTGCTGTACCACAGGGATCAGTGCTGGGATCTTAGCTATTTACAATCTATATTAATGACATGGATGAATGGAGCGAGCGTACTGTAGCCAATTTTGCTGATGATTCAAAGATAGGTGGGAAAGCAAGTTGTGAGGAGGACACAAACAGTCTGCAAAAGGGATAAAGATAGAAACATAGAATCTAGGAGCAGGAGTAGGCCATTCGAGCCTGCTCCGCCATTCAATACGATCATGGCTGATCATCCAAATCCAGTACCCTGTCCCTGCTTTAATCCCCACAGTACACATATCCCACCCTACCCCCATAACCCCACGTATTTAATTCCCCCTAACATATCCCCTCCTATCCCAATAACCCCACATATTTAATCCCCCCTAACACTAAGGGTCAATTTATCATAGCCCAATCAACCTTACCCACACATTTTTGGACTGTGGGAGGAAACCGGAGCAGCCAGAGGAAACCCACGCAGACACGGGGAGAATGTGCAAACTCCACACATACAGTCACCCGAGGTCAGATTTGAACCCGGGTCTCTGGCGCTGTGAAGCACCAGTGCTAACCACTATGCCACCGTGTTGCCGTTGGCAAAAATCTGGCATATTCAGTGTAATTTGGGAAAATGTGAGGTTATCCACTTTGGTAGGAAGAATAAAAATCAAAATATTATTTCAACGGTGAGAGACTACAGAATGCTGCGGTACAGAGGCATCTGGGTGTCCTCGTACAGGAAACACAAAAAGTTAGCATGCCGGTACAGCAAATAATTGGAAAGGCAATTGGAATGTTGGCCTTTATTGCAAGGGGGATGGAGTATAAAAGTAGGACAGTCTAGCTACACTTGTACAAGGCGTTGGTGAGACCACACCTGGAGTACTGCATACAGTTTTGGTCTCCTTATTTAAGAAAGGATATACTTGCATTGGAGACAGTTCAGAGAAGGTTCACTGGGTTGAATCCTGAGTTGATGGGGTTGTCTTATGAGGAAAGGTTGAGCAGATTGGGCCTATATTCATTCGAATTTAGATGAATGAGATCATCTTATTGAAACATATACAATTCTGAGGGAACTTGGCAGGTTACATGCTGTGAGAAAGTTTCCCCTCGTGGAGGAATCTAGAACGAGGGGGCATAGTTTCAGAAAAATGTTCGCCCATTTAAACCGGAGATGAAGAGGAATTTCTACTCTCAGAGGGTCGCGAATCTTTGGAATTCTCTACCCCAGAGAGCTGTGGAGGCTGAGTCTTTGAATATATTCAAGACGGAGATAGACAGATTTTTGAAAAACGGGGAGTACAGCATTATGGGAGCAGGCAGGAAATTGCAGTTGAGGCCAAGATCAGATCAACCATGATCTTATTGAATGGCGGAGGATGCTCGATGGGCCGAATGGCCTACTTCTGCTCCTATTTCGTCTGATCTCATTTGGTCCATCCTACCTGGGTCGGCTCTTTGAATGAGCTATGTAACTAGTCTCATTCCTCTGCTGTTTCCCCACAGTCATGACATTTTCTCAAAATAAGTATTTACTTAAATTAGTTTTTTTAAATTACTATTGAATCTCTTACCATTACTCCTTCAGGCAATGCATTCCAGGTCATAATAACTTGCTGCATAACATTTTTTTCATCATCTTAACTACGGCTCTTTTGAGAATTACTTTATATCTGTTTCCTACTGTTACCAATTATTCTCTCAGTTGGACGAAAATCTCCTCAATTACTCCAACAGAACCCTTTATGATCTTGAAAGCCGCGATTAAATATCCCCTTAAAATTATTTGCTGTCTCACACTGGTATTGCATTCGAGCAATACACTTATGTTAGACTCTGCATGTGCTCCTTGTTAACAGGCTTATCATAGAGTGATAGAATCTTTCAACACAGAAGGGGGCCACTCGACCCATCGTACCTGTGCCATCTCTTTGGAAAGCTATCAAATTATTCTAACTCCCTTTCTCTTTCTCCATAACCCTGATAGTATTTTCCTTTTCAAGCACATAGTTAATTTCCTTTTGAAATGTACTATTAAATCTGCTTCCACCACTGCTTCAGACAATGGGCCGGATATTCCAAGCACTACGTGTGGCTACGCGCTGCGCACCCACCCGTAGGACATCGGAAATGCCGATTTCAGGCATGCACAACGCATGCACTGAAAACCGGTATTTCCGCTATGTCAAGAATCCTAATTGAGAGAATCTTTTTAAAAAATGCTTAATTTATTGTAATTTCAAGTCTTTTTAAAAATTTGATTTAAAAAAACAATTATTTAAAGTTTTAATGTATTTTTTTAATTGATCTCCATTCACATATTTGACAGGTCTTCCTGTCAAATGTATGAAGGGAGATTCCCTTCTGTGATTGGTTCCCCATTGCCCACGTGATCCCAGGGATGCTGCGAACTACATGCGCCTCTGGGATAGGTGAGCCCTGCGAACCTGGAGTTTGGTGAGGCCCAGCATCGGAACTGTGTGCGTCCCGGGAACCCTCAGGTAAGGTCAGATGTTTCCAGATCGCAGGTCTCCGCCCGCGGGAGACCTGCGATCAGAAAATATGGGCCAATTTATTCCAGATCATAATAAATTACTGTGTTTAAAAAAACTCCTCATCTAACCTCTGGCTCTTTTCCCAATTACCTTTAATGTGTTTAGCGATAATTCTGCTACTGGAAAGTGTTTCATACTTACACGAATGATTTGTGGCTGAAGTTTATGTTGTTATTTCACGATCATAATCGTCTATATATAACATATATCGCCATGTATGTTCAGGTGATTGTGGTAACGTGGCTCAGGTTTGAGGTGCAGCAGTGTATGGATGAGCCGCTTCAGGATGGTGAGAGAAGTTGTGGTAGGTTCTAGTATGTCGCATTTGCCTAATCCTATGCAGTAATATCCGAATTTGTTTGAGATAGCAATCTGCAGGGTTTTGAAGAGAGAATATTAACGCTATTTCTGAACACTACTACAGATTCCGCAAATGGTAGTTGAAGAAAGGCTGACTTACTGTGCGCTGGATTTCGTCGGTCAGAAGACATATACCAAACCGAAACTGCAAGAGGAGCCCATAGTGTACGGGCAGGTTCAGTTCAAAAACCAAAAAAGGATGTTCGGAAGCAACACTCATGTAACAAATAAATGTGGCAATAGAATCTACCGCTGAGCAAGTCGCTGATCATCGAGAGCGTCAGTCGAGGGAAAGAGAAAACACTTTTTTTACATTTCCAACATCATTGGTTCAGAAAAAAAATGATATTCGGTGAAGAAGATAGTTTAAAGCCGCCACTCTATCTGTTCCCGTTGATACAATATCTCCGCTAATCTGCTGTGGACACTGGAACGAAGCGTATCATTTAAAAGTTCTCCAGCTCCTTTCTGAAATATTGCCAAACGTTATACTTTGATTCATGAAAAAATTTACGGAATAAAGTTAAGAAAGTTTATTATGTTAAATATTTTACTTGAGTAATTTGACAATCTTTTTCCTTGTTATTGAGCCTTCCCAAAAGCGTTCTGCAGCTGTTTGAAAAGTATTCTTCTATGTCTTGTTATTGAATTGCTTCAATAAAACAATCATGAAATTTTAAGTCTTTGATGAAGCAAAAGTGTTTTCCATTAGAATCGAAAGCAGATCGGTAGTCTTAATTGAATTGTGCGCTCCATCTGCAGTTAATTAATTAGCAGAGTCGCATCCTGTACATATTTTTTAAGTTTGTAGTTACCCCGGATGTTTCAGTGATCTCTACCGGAACACCAATCCAAAATTATATCTGCATTATGTAGACTTGTTCTCCTAGATTTCCATTTCCTGAAGGTTGTCGAAATCGCCATTTAACATAGGGCCAGATGTTGAGTTTGATCGTAACGCGGAACTAACAGTGTTCGCAGTTATTGGCCTGGTAATTCGCGTGGCCGGCTTGACGCGGGGGTAAGGATCGTGCGCGCTCTTAACCACCAGGCCTGCCATTGTGTTTTGGGCCCACAGGAACTTCGGGTCCCGGGCCTCTCCCAAGAGCCAGAGACCTGTCAAATCGGTGAATTGAAATCGGCCCCAAAACAAAACCTAACCTCAAATAAATTGAAAAAAACCATCACATTTATAAAATAACTATAGTTAAATAAATTAACCACTTTAAACAAAAATGTAAATTTTTGAAAAAAATAAAATACTTTTTAAGTTATAAAAATAAACTTACCTTTCTTTAAAGTCTCTAAAAAAGATAAACCTGCTGAAAAAATTTTTAAATGATGCTTAATTAACTACTTACCTTGTTCAAAAGGGGTCTTATGCCTCCTTTTTACTAGCGTAGAATCTTCAATACTTAAACTCGCGTTGTAACCTGAAAAAAAACCTAAGTGTGCTGCGTGCGCGCAGCCTCTACCGCGCACGCGGTTCACCTAGGAACCGCCCCCTTCACCATACCGGAAGTGCCGGTTTTGCAGTGCATGCAGGAAATCGACACTTCGGGAATGAATACGGAGAACGGCCGAATTTTTGGGCCATTGTCTTTTTGAAACTGACAGCGCATCTAAACGGAAATCTTGACATTGCGGTCAGTCATTCACTGCTCCGACACTGGCTGTGCCATGCCGCTATAGCCGCCAATCAATTTAATCAGTGATATCAGTTAAACTGACGGAAACTTGCGCTTTTCCAGGGTAATATTTTGTGTTAAGATCACGGAAATGCACCATCAGTAGCCTGAATCGTTCACCGTCACTTATACAAATAGTAACGAAAGAAATGAAGCCCCACGTAATGAGAAGTTATGACTAACAGTCATTGGTAATCAGCTGTTCAACATTTAACTATTTTGTGACTTCAGTCCTTTATATAAATATATTTATTAAAAAGTTTGGCCCTGGATTTCTGAGGGGTTGCCCTGGTCTTGTGCAGAAACATCGGTGTGAGATCGGTGTAAAATTTTGAGTTTGAGCGGATGATAAGGGCTGTTTATGAGCTTCTCCTCGGAATAAACTGATTACCCGTAGATGTAAGAGCGGAAGTTGCGATGACGGACGAGAGGTTGTGTGCGTGGCGGGGCAGCTCCGAGGTAATTCATGGCTCTCATGTCTGTTCATTTCCTGTCTAATAAAAACCTTACTTACTGAAGTCATGGCCCTGAATTTTCGGTCGTAGACTTCCCGCAGGGAAATTCCTCCGATCCGAAAATAAAATGCCCAGGTACCTGGGGCCTTTCGCACCGCGGAGACTCGCGGAACTGGGGCTCTCCGGGTACCCGCGGGTAGAGACCCACATATTTCATGGGCACGCGGTTCAAAAGTTCCCCTGCCATCACGTGGGCCAGTCCAACGAATGACAGAAGAGAATCATCATTCATACATGTGGGGATTCCATACATGCGGATTAATGGGAATGAATGGGAATGCCCCCCCCCCAAAAAAAAAATATACACATTGATATGAAATAAAACATTTAGGAAGTGTAAATGCTAATTCTCACATCAGCTAGAGAGAAATTCTACCTGCTAACTTGTACGACGTCATAGAGAGCGTGCGTCATTTTAAACCTAATCGTCTGGCTAACTATAATAGCAAATGCACACAGGAACGGGCGAGGTGCAAAACGGGCGCCCGATTCGACATCGCCAATTTTTCGCCCAGTGATGAAAGTCAAAATTAGTGTCAGAAACATAGATAGGGAGAGTAGAAGACAAATTATGACATCGCTCCTGCTGACTTAATTTATTTCAAAAGAAAGTTAACTTTTCAAACCAAACACAGCATCTTCGAAAGAAAGAATAGAAATGGAAGACCATAATATTCGAAAGGAAACCGGCAAAGGGTAACGGTGCCTTAGTGCGCTCAGCACACCGTCTGGAGGATTGAGATAGAGTGCAAAACAGCTGAAAAGGATGTAGGGTTATATGTCAGGGAACTGACAGATGAGCAAGTGGTCATGATTTCATAGGGCCTAACTGGATATTTCAATAAGGAAGAGGTAGGGCAGTGTCGATCTGAGTGAGGAGTGATAAGAAGGAAATGTGTCAGTTGAACAATTAAAAATGGTAGAAGCTAAAGTACTGAAATGTGCGGGGATGAAGATTTGGGGTGAGGCTGCGAAGGGAGCCCGTGAGGGCCAGAGTGTCCCTGTAAAGTCATCCAAAGTGCATCCTTCATCCACTGGTTAATATATTTTTTTCACAACATACTCTTTGACCCATCACATTCGACAGCAACTGATAGAGCATATAAGCAGAGCAGGATGCAAGATAAGGCCGAGAGAGAGCAAAAATATCTCCAGGACAGACAAAAAAATGGGATATAGAAGGGCACAGAAGTAGAATAGAACAAAGAGCGAGAGCAACGTTAATACAAAGACAACAGACACAGGATATCGACAGACCATGGACCTGAATTTGCATTGGGCTCCACTGATTAATGTCAGCAGGTAGGACGTGAGACCAGCGAAACATCAGAGAAACAATGTGGAGAAATAAACATGGCTATTTAATCTAGTTTCTCTTGGGATGCTGCCGAACTCCCGCCGAAGTTGAAGGGAAAGACACTTCGCTGCCTGGCAAAATTTTCGAGATTTTCTCATTCATGGGGGGGTTTCACTGCCCCCCTGCAAAAGCAATGGCTTGAACCAAGGACAACCACGTCGGGTTTGATAGATTTTTTCCGATCGGATCCTTACATTTTCTTTGAATTCCGACTGTAAGTTTTCATTATCCCAATCTTGTATCATAAATGCAATCCCTGCTACAGATCGGTTAGATTTTAATGAAAGTTCTGTATATTTTGCAGACAACGATCTTGGCTTCCCACTATTGTTCATGTTTCTCCGGCTCGGTGTTGGACTGTTAATTCTACTGTTGGTGTTAACTATAGTGAAACTCTTTAAATTGCATAGATTTAGAAGTAAGTATTCGAATTTTATCTAGTGTATTCATGATTTGTTGCGTCTGCAAAATTTTAAATTAACTATAAAGAGAAGAAAACAATGTACCACTGAAGATAAACAAATTCGATCAGATTTATGAAAAGTTGCCGATTCATCTGTAAATCAGACAATTTATGCAGCCGGCACATCTGGTTCTGGAGAAGGAAATACATTCAGCGCAATATGTTACTGTAACTCTCCTTGGAGAGATGGGCTATGAAATGTCTTGGGAATTGTGCCAGTCCCTCCACTAACTTCAACGAAGATCTAGAACAACAACCAGAGAAACGGCATAACTGGCTCAAAATTGCTGTTTGTGCTATTTACCTTGGGGTGCTGCAATGTTTATGTGGAGGGTCCGGAGAACTCATTGGAATTTCTACTCCCAATTTACTAATCGCCCATAAAATTCGGACAACGATCCATTACAAACTGACATCCACTCAGGTAGAGAATTTCTGCTCGATTCTGCTTCCTTTTGCCCAAACATTTGAGAACATGAGTTAACGGCTGCTTAGTATCATAGAATCATATAATGGTTACAGCACTGAAGGGGGCCATTCAGCCAGTCGAGCAAGTACCGGCTCTCTGCAAGAGCACTTCAGCTAGGTTCACACCCCCGCCCTTTCCCCGTAACCCTGCACATTTCATTCCTTCAGATACTTATCTAAACACCTTTTGGAAGCCGTGATTGACTCTGCTTCCACCGAACTTCCAGGCACTGCATTCCGGATCTCACCGAGTGGCTGTGTTAAAAAGTTTTTTTCTTCATCGCATTTGGTTCTTTTGCCAATCACCTTAAATCTGTGTCACCTGGTTCTCGATCCTTCTGCCAATGGGAGAAGTTTCCCTCTATTTACTCTGTTCAGGCCCCTCATGATTTTGAACACTTCTATCAAATCTCCTCTCAATCGTCTCTGCTCCAAGGAGAACAAACCCTGCTTCTCCAGTCTATCAATGTAACTGAAGTCCCTTAATCCTGGAATCATTATCGGAAATGATTTCTGCACCCTGTCTAAGGCCTTCAAATACTTCCTAAAGTGTGCTGCCCAGAATTGAACACATTCCTCCAGTTGGGGATGAACCAGTGTATTATAGAGTTTCATCAAAATATCCACACTTTTGTACTCTATACGTCTATTTATGAAGCCCAGGATCAAGGGTTTAGGATTTAGGGCAACACGGTGGCATAGTGGTTAGCACTGGTGCCTCACAGCGCCAGAGACCCGGGTTCGAATCTGACCTCGGGTGACTGTCTGTGTGGAGTTTGCACATTCTCCCCGTGTCTGCGTGGGTTTCCTCCGGGTGCTCCGGTTTCCTCCCACAGTCCAAAAATGTGTGGGTTAGGTTGATTTGGCTATGATAAATTGACCCTTAGTGTTAGGGGGGATTAAATATGTGGGGTTATGGGGATAGGATGGGATATGTTAGGGGGAATTAAATACGTGGGGTTACGGGGGTAGGGTGGGATATGTGTACTGTGGGGATTAAAGCAGGGACAGGGTACTGGATTTGGATGATCAGCCATGATCGTATTAAATGGCGGAGCAGGCTCGACGGGCCGAATGGCCTACTCCTGCTCCTAGATTCTATGTTTCTATGTTTCTATCCCGGAAACGTTTTAACTGCTTTCTCAACCTTCCCTGCCACCTTCAACGATTTGTGCACACATATCCCCTTGCCTCTCTGTTCGTGCACCCCCTTCAGGTTTGTACCATTTAGTTTATATGTCCTCTCCTCATTCTTTCAACCAAAATGTATAACTTTAACATTTTCTGCATTAAATTTCATCTGCCATGTGTCCGCCCATTTCACCAACCTGTCTATGACTTCCAGATGTCTCTCACGCTCCTCCTGACTTTTCACCATACTTCCAAATTTTGTGTCATCTGCAAATTTAGAAATTGTGCCCTGTACAACCACGTCAAAGTCATTAATATACACCAAGAAAAGCAGTGGTTCTAGCCCTTTACGCCATGCCCTCAGGTTTTCAATAGTCCTCGCGCTGAAGGACGCTCACATATTGCAGCGGCAGAGTGGACTCAAGTGCCATGACCTTGTTGTTGGGGCCAATTTAATTTGTTGTTCCTTAATATATCATTCGGAATCTCCAGCAGTTGCAGCCGTGCGTTCGGTAATTCTTGTTGCTTCTCTGTTGACCATGTCCCTGTAGACGCTGAAATTAATTGATGTTTACCCACCCCTGTGCGTTTGGTGGAAGATTGGCAAATTCCATAGAAAAACGAGTAAATAGCGGGTTTTAACTATCTACTCTACTTCTTGGGGGTTCTGGCATATTCCTGCCAAAATTAACGATGGAGTTCGGAAAAACTATAACGGAATTCTGGGTAATACGTCAATGACTTCTTACCAGGAAAACTATCACTCTTCTTTTCGGAATTGCTGCCACTAAAAGCCACCATTGTGGGTTTAGATAATCTATGTGATGGGAGAATGTTACACCGTTCCTCCATCGTGTGTCTTCACCAAGCCAACATTTTCCTCTGAATAATATCAAGATGTAGCCCACGTGTGCAGCAACGATTTGAATTGATTTAATTCCTTTCATGAAGAAAAGACATATCAAGAAGCTTCATTGGCCTTTCGAAAAGTATGACCTAATAAACGAAAGTCAGCACGGATTTCATAAAGGCAAATCGTATTTGCCTAACTTGACTGAGTTCTTTCATAAACAAACGGAGAGGGTTGATGCGGGTAGAGGAGATCTAAAAAACAGACTATGAGAATAGATTAGCGGCTAAATTAAACGTGAACAGGAATGTATTTTATAAATATATCAGTAGTAAAAGGTAAGTCAGCGGAAGCGTGAGACCAATGAGGGGCCTAAAAGGAAATATTTCTGTGGAGGCAGAAAGCATGACTGAGGTATTAAATTAGTACTTTAACCTTTCTTCACTAGAGAAGAGGATGCTACAATGTAGCACTGTCGTAGAAAATAGCAGCGATATTGGGCAGGATTAAAAGAGATAAACAGAAGAGATTAAAAGGTGGGAAGTCCTCAAAGTACAAAAGTCACTCGGTTCGGATGGGATGAAATCTAATAAGGGTGGAAATTTCGAAGGCTCTGGCCACAATCTTGCAAGTCTCCTGTGATTTAGGGTAGTGCCAGAGGACTGGAGTATTGCAAACGTTACACCGCTGTTTAAAAATGTGGAGAGGTATCAACCATGACATTACAGGCCAGTTAATCTAAAATCGATGGTGGGGAAACTTTTAGAGACAGTAATCCGGAACAAACTGAATTGGCGCTTGAAAACGTATCGGCTAATAAATAAAATTCAGCAGTGCATTTCTTGCATTCTTTCATAATATGTGGGCGTCGCTGGCAACGGCAGCATTTGTTGCCCATTCCTTGTTGCCCTTGAGAATGTGGTTGTGAGCCGCCTTCCTGAACCGTGCAGTCGGTGTGATGAAGGTACTCCCACAATGCTGTTAGGGAGGGAGTTCCAGGATTTTCACCCAGCGACGATGAAGGAACGAAGATATACTTCCAAGTATGAATGGTGTATTGAAGGGAAATCATGCTTGACGAACTTAATCGACTTCTTTCATGAAGTGATGGAATGCGTTGATGATGTTAGTGTGCTTGGTGTTGTGAATCTGGACTTTCAAAAGGCATTTGACAAAGTACCACATACCAGAAGTGTTAGCAAAGTAATCGCCCACGGAATGAAAGGACAGTGGAAGTGTGGATACGAAACTGCCTATGGGACAGATGCGGAGAGCAATGATGAAGAGGAAATAAATCAATAGTGTTCTACAGGGGTCGGTATTAGGTAACTGCTCTTTTTCATATATATTAATGACCCGGACTTCGATAAAGCGGGCATAATTTCAACGTTTGCAAATGAAACGAACCTCCGAAATGTAGTAGACAATGTGTATAACAGTAACCGATTTCGGGAGGAGATAAGCAGACAAGTGAAATGGGCAGATGAAAAGTCATGCAGACAAGTGTGAAGGGATGCATTTTGGTCCAAGAATGAGTAGAGGCAATCCAAAATAAATGATACATTTTAAATGGTTTACAGGAACAGGGAGACCTGGCGTGTGTCTACACAAATATTTGAAGGTGGCAGCAGAAGCTGAGATGGCTGTTAATAAAGCATATGGGATCCTTGGCTTTATTCAGAGAGAAGTGAGAAGTCGCACAACACCAGGTTAAAGTCCAACAGCTTTATTTGAAATCACAAGCTTTCGGAGCGCTGCTCTTTCTTCAGGTGAAGTGACGAAGGAGCAGCGCTCCGAAAGCTTGTGATTTCAAATAAAGCTGTTGGACTATAAACTGGTGTTGTGCGACTTCTCACTTTTGTCCACCCCAATCCAACACTGGCATCTCCGCATCATTATTCAGAGAGTATAGTGTACAAAAGCAAGGAATTTGTGCTATAATTGATTGAACCACTGGTTAGGCCTCAGCAGTAGTATTGTGTTCAATTCTGGGCACCACACTTTAGCAAGAATGTCAAGGTATTAGAGATGTTGCACAAGTGTGGTTGTTTTCCTTGGAGCAGAGAAAGTTACGAGGAGTTTTGATAGAGATGTTCAAAGTCAGGAATGGTTTTGATGCAGTAAATAAGGAGAAACTGCTTCTACTGGCAGAAGGGTCGTTAAAGATATTGCATAGATATATGGATATGGGCATATAAAACAGAGACGACATGAGAAAAGATGCGAGTTGTTTTCATATGGAATGTACTGCATGAAAGGATGGTGGAATCATATTCAACAGAAACTTTCAAAAGAGAATTGGACAGATACTTGAAGGAGAAAATATAACAGGGCTATTGGGAAAGAGCGTGAAAGTAAGCCTAATTGGATAGTACTACCAAAGATGGACCGACTGAACTCATTTTGTGCTACATTTTTCTTTGTTTCTATGATTCGCAGTAGCTTAGTCAGTCAAGAATTGGCATGGTGCAGAAGTTGGCGTTAATAAGAGAACCTCCCAAAAACTCGATGAAGGATGTGGTTTCAAGGCTACTGTTAAAGCTGCGAAGTTAGCTGCAAAAGCTGAATGATCAATGACTGAATTCCAGAGCTTAGGGCTTATACGGCTAAAGGCACGGCTGTCAGTCATGTGATCAATCGATAGAGGATGCAAAATATGTCAGAATTGGAGGAAGGCAGAGCTCTCAGCGGCTGGAGAAGGTTACAGCGACAGGAAGAACAATGAGGGTTTTCATGTGCGGATGAATAATCCTCCTATTATACAGTTGAAAATGAAATTCTCGACAGAGAAAATAATCTACATGAAGCAGTCCAAAAGATTAAAACTGCTACTCTTTGATTCATATTAACACGAATAATGCACATAACTGGGAGTGATTTAAGATGTTATTTTAATGGATAGTGAAAGACATACGGGCACTAAGAACGGATATGCATTTTTCAATTCAATTATGCTCCCAATAAAAATATAACATTCTAGTTTGAGAATAACTATAACTTAAGGCGATGTTAGGATTTCAAAATACAAATATATATATACACGATTAATAAACAGCTATTAATTAAAACACTATTGTAATTTGGAAATGGAACCACGGTAAAGTATCACAGTTCGATTTAAAAATCTACAACCGATCTCAATCTCTCCTATAATACAATGAACATTATGCAAGTAGAGTTGCAGCTTAAGGAAGACGTCACAGATGAGCAGCTCACCTGCATAATTGTGAATTTTACTGACTCCAAGAAGCGTTGAATCCCCAAGCAGATGAATACAATGGAATCGCACGCGGAGGTATTGATAATTCCGTATGTTTAATTAACACTATATCATGCACATATAAAAGTAGTTCATGTATATATGTAACACAATTTCGTATGTTTGTAACACAATGTGTGTTTGAAGTATGTTTCTTTGTTTGTAGCGGCCGACACTGAAATGTATATAATGGCACAGAAATTAAACACTGAGTGTTCACGCGGGGGTATGGCTTCCCGTGATATCTTACTCCGCGCCTACCTTTTTCCTCCAGGCCAAAACGAACTTTAGTTTCAAGGCTGCAGCTGTGCAGTGCTTGCGTGACCCAGAGACGCAATTAGTTCGTGCGAGCTCTGGGATCATGTGATTCAGTTAGAGCCAATGGCAGCACACCATCTTTCATTCATAGTTTTAACAGCAAGGGCTGTCAAAGCTATGAATCCTACACACCCCCAAAAGAACTGCTAAAACTCAATTAATTTAAAAATACGCATCACATTAATAAAATAAGTATAGTTAAATAAATAAACCACATTAAACAAAAAAATTAATTTTTGAAAAAATTTAAAATCTTTTTAAAAGTTATAAAAATAAACTTACCTTTCTTTAAAGTCTCTAAAAAAAATAAACCTGTTGAAAAAAATTTAAAATAATACTTAATTAACTACTTACCTTGTTAAAAGATGGTCTTACTACTCCTTTCTTTATGTGTAAAATCTTCCATGCACACCTGCGCGTTCAAAGCACTAAGTGCACTGCGTGCGCGCAGCCTGTAGCGCGCACGCGGTTCACTGAGGAACCGCCCCCTTTAGAATTCACGAAGTGCCGGTTTCCCGCGCATGCGCAGTGCATGCAGGAAACCGACAATTGGAGACCTAAAACGCGAGAGTACACAGTGCGTACTCTCGCGTATTAGGTCTAATTTTCGGGCCAATGATTGTCTTAGTTGTAACAGCCTGCTATTCTTGCACATTAAGAGTACTCCCCAGCCCAACTTACTCCTCGTTGCTTTCGAATTATCGCATGAAATTCGTCTTACGCCACCACGCAATATCATTGTAACACTTCACCAGTTTTACAACTTTCAACCCCATCGATTCTGTGATCTTTCGTGTGTCTCACAGAATCTATCTCATCTTCCAGAATGTGTAATTATCAGCAATTAGGGAGATTAAGCCAGTTGGAAACGAACAACCTGTTTTAAATTCATAAAATACTGATGGAATATGATAGTACGTTCGCAGTGAGATTTACATTTTACCAATGGTTCATCTTAAAGATAAAATGCTAAATTCCCCTGATATGTCTCTAATATCATTTTGCGAGTCTTAAACAGTGAACTGACAGGCATGCACTCAGAAAAAACTTAACCATTGCCTTCTCCAACTATTTCCAACACCAGTTAACTGCATAATCGTTGGTGGACCCTTTGGGTTAAATATTAATCTTTTGGTCAGCGGACGGCCCAGTCCGGCAGGACAGCGCCCGGAGCCATTTTTGATGCGCTGGCTCTCAATAGAAGCTGCTAGTTGCTCGCCCTAGATGGACATGTCGATACAGTTAGATCGGATTCAGGCTGTTGTGGTATCAGGTTGGACCGGAAACACCCAGCGGCAACAATGTAAGTCTTGGTAAATGATATTAGAGACATATCAGGGGAATTTAGCATTTAGCCAGTAAAATTGTTTCACGAGTACAGTGCTCAAGCTCCGCCCTGCTATATCCTGAAATAGAAATTGTGTTCCTTTTATACGGCATAGGACCCCGATTTTCATCTTAAAAAGCCTTACTAATTGAGTAGACAGGAACTCTCTCAAGCCAGCAATAGAATTTCTGCGTAAAAGGGCGGAAAGTTTCCCAACCCCATTTTGAGGCCATTATTACCTCATTGCTGCCGGTTGCAGAGAGTTAAAATCGGCACAGAAGAGAGAAAAATCATTATATTTTCACTCTCCCAGTATTCTGTGTGAAGCACAGCTTCATCGCACTTCCAATTAAAATTTTCAGCTAAATGAGATATCTTCCCAGCCTGTAACCAGCATATTGTTCGTTCATAAAGCAATCGCTGGGCTCAACAAATGCAATCAATCCAAATGTATATAATATTCCACTGCTGAAGCTGCTGACAACCTCCGCTATTTCACACTGGTATGGCATACGAGAAATATACTTCTCTTTGATTCTTCATGTGGTCCTTGTTAACAGACGCATTACAGAAACATATAGAATCATATAATCTAACAAAACAAAAGGAGCCCATTGGATCCATCCTGCCTGTGTCGGCTCTTTGAAATAGATGTGTAATTAGTCACAGGCCTCTGCTCTTTCCCCATAGCCCTGCAATTTTCACTCATCAATTAGTTACTGAATTTCGTTTTGAAAGTTACAATTGAATCTCTTTCCACTACTCTTTCAGGCAGTGCATTCCAAATCATAAGAACTTGCTACGTAAAAACATTTTTCATCATCTCGCATCCACCTCTTCCGACAATTACTTTATATCTGTGTCGTCCTGTTAACAATTATGTTCTCAGTGGAAAGAGTTTCTCCTTATTTACTCTAATACAACGCTTATGATCTTGAAAGCCTCTATTAAATATCCCTTAACATTATTTGCTGTCTCACACTGGTATTGCATAGGTTAAATATATTTATTTTAGACTCTTCATGTGCTCTTTGTTCACACACACGTCATAGAATGATAGAATGTTTCAGCACAGAAGGGGGCCACTCGGCCCATTGTACCAGTTACATCTCTTCTAAAAGCTTTCAAATTATTCCCACTCCCTTTCTCTTTCTCTATAACCATGCTTTTGTTTACCTTTTCAAGCGTATAGTTAATTTTCTTTTGAAGTGTACTACTGCATCTGCTTCCACCACTCATTCAGGCAACGCATTCTAAATCATAATAACTTGCTGGGTAAAAAAAAACAATCTCGTCAACTCACATCTGGCTCTTTTCCCAATTATTTTAAATCTGGTTAGCGAAACCTCTGCCAGTGGATACAGTTTCATACTTACACGAATCTTTTTTGGCTGAAGTTTACGTTGTTATTTTACTATCATAATCGTGTATACACAAAGCTGATCCCCAAGTATGTTGAGTTTAATGTGATAACGTGGTTCAGGGTTGATTTGTAGGAACGTATGCAGGAGCCGCTTCAGGAGGGTGAGAGAAGTTTTGGTTGATATCCGCACGTCATATTTGCCTCACCCTATGCAAGAATATCCGATGTTGTTTGAGGAAGCAATCGTTAGGCTGTTGAAGACAGAATATTAACGATATTTCTGAACACTACTACAGATTCCGAAAATGGTAGCTTAAGAAAGGCTGACCTACTGTGCGCTGGACTTCGTCTGTCAGAAGACGTCTACCAAACCGTAAGGGCAAGAGGAGCACATAGTGTGTGGGCAGCTTCAGTTCAGAAAGCCGAAAAGGGTGTTCGGAAGCCACAGCCATGTATCTAAATAAAAGTGACAATGGAATCTTCTGCTGATCAAGTCGCTGATCATTGAGAGCTTCAGTTGAGGGAAATAGATAACTATTATTTTTTAACATTTTCTCGTATCAGTGTTTCAGAAGAAAGTGCTACTCGTTGTCGAAGATAATTGTAAGGCGTCACTCCATCTCTTCAACCGCTCCTCTGCTGTGGACACTGGACCGAAGAGAGTCATTCAAAAGTTCTCCAGCTCCTTTCTGAAATATTACCAAACGTTATACTTTGATTCAAATAACATTTCTGGAATAAAGTTAAAAATGTTTATCATGTTATATATTTAACGTGAGTAATTTGCCAATATTTATGCTTGTTATTGAGCCTTGCCTAAAGCTTTCTGCAGCTGTTTGAAAAGTATTTTTCCATGTTTTTTTACTGACTTAATTCATTAAAAAAACATGAAATTCCAAGTCTTTGGTAAAGCAAAAGTGTTTTCAATAGGAAAGGAAATCTGATCGGTGAACGTCATTGAATTGCGAGCTCCATCTGCGGTTAATTAACAATCAGAGTCGCGTCCTGTACAGCTGGGGTGAAGTTTGTAGTTACTCCGGTTGTTTCAGTGGTCTCTTATCGGAACACCAATCCAAAATTATAACTTCATTATGCAGCCTTGTTCTCATAGATTTCCATTTCCTGACGATTTTCGGAATCACCTTTTAACATTGGGCCTGGAGTTGCGGTGGGTAATAACGCGGAACTAACAGGATTCGATGTTATTACCTTATTGAAGCTGATCGCAAATTCAAGATGTAGCGCATGCACATCTAAACGGAAATCCTTAAGTTGCGGTCAATCCTTCACTGCTCTCCAACTTGCTGCGCAATGCCCCCACCCCTATAAGAGGCAATCAGTGTAATCAGTGAAACTGAACAAGGACGTTGGCTTTTCCAGGGTAATATTTCTGTTAACTACCCTTCTAAAAATTATCAATTGTTGGATTAGATGTAGTTGTGGCTTTAGCAGTGTACTGACTACGAAACAAACAGTATGGCCCTGAAAAACTAATTTTAATTTTGTGGAGTGACACATTTATCCATTATGGTAACAAATATAATTTTTTAAGAACATTTGAAAATATATAGATTTTTAAACTTTTGTTCATATTTATTTCAGATTTAACCTTTCCCCATGTGAGTGACCCAAAATGGTTTGCTCTCTGTAACAATTTTTCAAAGCCCGAATAAAGGCAGGTTCTTCACTTCCTGGTTACTTTCCGGTGAGAATTCTGCAATAACGTCACAAAAGTGTAATCCAGGGATTTCCCATTATATTACAAAGGCAAACTTCTCGCTTAGAGATCCCAAGAGCTCTGTGTGTAGTTTTCTTTGGGCCAGCAAGGAATGCCTTTGCTTCGTAGCAACGGAACAATTCCTGGCTATTATATTTGTTGCAAGTATGTCTGCATACATCGTTCAATCAAAGAGCTGCCGAGAGATGCGGCCATATATTATCACCGAAGATAATCAACATATCCATATCACGGATCATGGGAATGCGCTACAAGTTTAATCTTTTAATTGGGGAAAGGAAAAATAATTGAGGCGGAGGGCCTTTATTATTGCCGGGAGGAGCAGCAGAGGGGAAATTCTGGAGGGGAGGATCGCACTTTTATAGAACGCGTCTTATATCCATTCAGCTGAATTCATTTGAATAAAAATCAGACTTTTTCTACACAGACCGTGAAGAAGAAAATCTACACGAATGTGGCATCCTACTTAACGTACAAAGGAAGTGGTGAATTTATCCTTAGGTGGAGCATGTTTTAATCTGCAACCTTTAAATTCAATGATTAATTATTTCGGGTGGGATGTGAAATCGCCTGCTGATTTCCGAGTGTGCATGCTGCGCTACTGTCCAAGAGCTATTTCATTCAGTCAAACATACAGCGAAAGACAGATGTCACAGAAGAATTTGGAAGTCAAGTTGATCTACACCAATAGCGCTAAATATTCTTTGCTCTTCACCAGGAGGCAATTACGATTCATTCAAGATTGGACGATGGGGACAAGCAATAAAACGTCATACAGGCAGTGGAGCGTCGGGCTGGACTAGTAGAATTGGATATTGTCAGTGTCTGGTTGGAAGTTGTCCCCAGGTCTGTGGATGAAGTTGCCAAAGAGTATCGTGTAGATAACGAAGAAGAGGATATATCGTTGGTAGTGCTTTAGGTTTGAAGAGAATTGCGGGAATGTGGATCTGTCGAATAAAACGAATTGGTCGGAGATGGCAAGACACACAGGAATTTGCATCATAAATCTGATTTATTTTACATCAATACGAATCTGCAATGTTTTCCATCAAATTCAAAGAGTGAATTTAAAAAGTATCCAAAAGCAGAGCCTAGAGAGGCGCGCAAATGCGCTGGAACCAAAGTGTTTTTTGGTGAAATGAACTGAAAGTGAGTGCTGCAACTGCAAAAACCAGTGTTAAAAGGACTGTGCATAGTCTGTGCTGTCAAAATCACAGTGAATATTTAAAAGAGAAGGCCTTTTACTCCTGTCTTTATACACAAGCTTAAGCAATTCAGCATGTTTCTGCTTACTAAATCTCTGTAAAGCATGAGGCAGAGACAGTCGGTGTGAATGGCAACATATGCAGAAAGACCATACAACGTTAACATTACCAGTAATGCAACTCCACATTCAGAGGTGCTGGCTGCCTTTAAGTCGCGCCGCATACACCCAATATGCGGCAGTCGCATTGCGAGGAAATGAATGGCGAGTATAGCTCTGGGTGAATGCAGCAATCATTTTAATAGAAGGCAGCTCCGCGTTTGTGTGCTTGCTCCATGGCAATAAAAGACAATAATTACACAATGGCAGAGCACTGAAGGAGGTCAGTCGGCTCATCGTGCCTCTGCCTGTGCCGGCTATCTGGCAGAGCTGATCAAATAATCGCATACCCTTGTTCTTTTCCCATAGCCCAGTACATTTTTTCTCCAATCAAGCATTTGTCTAATTCTCTTTAGAACGTTAATATTGAATATCCGTACACCACCCTTTCAGGCAATGCATTCCAGATCACAACAACTTGCTCTTTAAAAACATGTTTTCGCATGTCGCCTCTGCTTCCTTTTGCCAATCAACTTAAATCTGTTACCGACCCTCTTGACAATGAAAAGTTATTTACTCTTTCAAAACTGTTAATAATTTTGAACAGCTTTAACAAATCGCCTCTTAACTTTATCGGCTCCAAGGTTAACAACCCCAGCTTCTCCAGTCTTTATCCATAACAGAAGTCTCTCATCCTTGGAAAATTTGTAGTAAATATTTTCTGAAAGCTCTCCATGTCATTGACATCCTTGCTAAAGTGTGGTACGCAGAAATGAACAGAATACTCCAGCTGAGGCCTAGCCAGTGATTCATAAACGTTTTGCATACATTCCTTTTTGTACACTGTTCCTCTATTAATGAAGCCGAGGTTCGCATCTGCTTTTTACCAGCCTTCGCAACTTGTCCTGTCCATTGAAAAATGTTTTTACATACACCGCGAGGCATCTCTGCTCCTGCAACTCCTTTAATATTGTACCATTTCGTCATATTGCCTCTCCTCGTTCCTCATAACAAAATGTATCACTTCACGTTTAACCGCGTTAAATTTCATCTGCCATATGTCTGCCCATTTTACTAGTTTGTCTATGTCCTCCTGAAGTATGTTATTATCCCCCTCAGTGTTTACTACATTTCCGGGTTTCGGATCATCTGCAAATTTTGAAATTATGCCCTGTTTACACAAGTTCAGGTCATTCATATATATTAAAAATAACAGTGGTCGTAAAACCGGCCCCTGGTGAACACCATTTTATATCTCCCTGCAGTCTGAAAAATTACGATTCCCCACTACCTACACCTTCCTGTCCCTTTGCCAACCTTGTATCTATGTCGCAACTGTGCTTTTCATCTAATGGCTTTAATTTTGCGAACAAGACCTTTATGTGGTACTTTGTCAAAAGCCTTTTGAATGTCCATATACACAACGTCACCGCACTATTCTCATCAACCCTCTCCGTTACTTTATCATAGAACTTGATGAATTTATTTAAACACGATTTGCCTTTAACAAATTCGTGCTGGCTTTCATTTATTAGTCCATACTTTTCCAAGTGACAATTCATTTTGTCCCGGATTGTTGTCTGTATGAAGTTCCATACCACCGACGTTAGGCTGACTGGTCTGAAGTTGCCACGGTTTTCCATTTCTCGTTTCTTAAACAGTTGTGTAACACTTGCACCTTCCAGTCCTTTGGAACCAAGCCAATATCCAAGCAGGATTGGAAGACTGTGTCCAGAGCCCATGCAATTTACAACATTGGCCCAGAAATTTGACTCGGAGGCTTGCCGCGGGGGTAAGGATCGCGTGCGATCTTACCTACCGCGCCTGCCGTAGTGTTTCGGGCCCACACGAACTTCGGGTCCTGGGCCGGCGCGCAGTGTGTGCGTGTCCCAGAGGCGCAGTTAGTTCGATACGACCTCTGGGATCACGTGGGCCATGGAGAGCCAATGGCAGCACACCATCTTTCATTCATAGATTTGACAGGAGAACTGTCAAAACTATGAAAACAAATTGCCCCCAAAAGAACAGCTAAACCTCAAATAAATTTAAAAAAAACACATCACATTAATAAAATAACTATAGTTAAATAAATTAACCACTTTAAACAACAATTTACATTTTTGAAAAAATTTAAATTCTTTTTAAAAATTATAAAAATAAAATTAACTTTCTTTAAAGTCTCTAAAAAAGATAAACATGTTGAAAAAAATTTTAAATAATACTTAATTAACTACTTACCTTGTTAAACGGGGGTCTTACGCCTCGTTTCTTCATGTGTAAAATATTCCATACTTACCTTCGCGTTGAAACCTGAAAAATAACGTAAGTGTGCTGCGTGTGCACAGCCTGCAGTGCACACGCCGTTCACTTAGGAACCGCCCCCAACGCCATACCGGAAGTGCCGGTTCCCGCGCCTGCGCAGTGCATGCAGGAAACCGGCACTTCGGGACCGAATACGCGAGAGTACACAGTTCGTACTCTCCTGTATTCAGCCGAATTTTTGGGCCATTAATTCCCTCAGTAACCTCGGATGAAGCGCATCCAGACAGTATGATTTTGTACTTTTAACACTACATCCTATTTAACATCGCTTCTGCCTCCTCCTTTATTGCTACATTGGCAGCAGCCTCTTCTCCAGTGAAGACAGATATATATAAAGTCATTTTGTACCTCAGCCATGCCCTCTGCCTGCACAAGAAAATCTTCTTTTATCACCTCCATCTGTAAGGACTCTTATTTAATAGGACTGAGAGGGGACTTGCGGCAGAGCGAGAGGAGCGGCCAGAGATAAACGTAGACGCGAGAGCTGACGTGCGGGAGAGAGAGAGGAGCAGCAGGAGATAAAGGTAGGTCAGTGAGTCCGGAGCCCAGAGGGAGTGCCACCGTCAGGGAGCGAGTTAAAAAAAACGAAAGTGACGACAAAGCAATGGAAGCAGCTGATTGGTGAGTTTCAGTTAATGATTTGTTTCAGTCTGGAGTTTAATTCTGTTAAGTTAGTTAAGAGTCTATAAAATAGAGGCATGACACGGTACCTCAGTCCCGTGGAATGGACATCTTGTGCCACGAGGGACCACCAGGACACTTCCCATGTCCTAGACAACCACATGTGCAGGAAGTATCATTAGCTGCGGGAGCTCGAGCTCAGTTTTATGGAGCTTGAGCAGCAGCTGTCGTAACTGTGATGCATCCATAAGGCTGAGTGCTGGTGGATAGCACGTTTCAGGAGGAGCTCACCCCGTAGCTTAAGAGTGTGCAGTCAGAGAGGGAATGGGTGACTGCCAGACAGATAATGTGTACCAGACAGATAGTGCAGGAGTCCCCTAAGTGCATCTCACCCGCCAGAGCCAAGTCCCCGGCACGATGGGTGGCACAGCTGTACAGAGCGGGATGGTTGTGGGGAGGGGGGTGGGGTGCGAAGGATTATTGTGAAAGCAATAGTGATGGGGGATTCAGTAGTTAGGTAAACAGACAGGCATCTCTGCGGCCGCAGACGTGATTCCGGGATGTTATGTTTCCTCCCTGGTGCCAGGGACAAAAGTTTCACGAAGCAGCTGCAGAACCTCCTGGGGGGTATAGTGAACAGCAAGAGGCCGTGGTCCACATCGGCATCAATGACATGAATAGAAAGAGGGAAGAGGTACTGCAAACACATTTTAGGGAGCTAGGACAGAGATTAGTAAGAAGGACCTCAAAATTAGTAATTTCAGGATTGCTCCCTATGCCACGAGCGAGTGAATATAGAAATAGAAGGAGAGAGCAGATGAATGCGTGGCTGGAGAGAAGGTGCACGAGAGAGGGCTTTAGATTCCTGGGACATTAGGACGGTTTCAGGGGGAGTTGGTAATTGTGCAGTCCGGACGTGTTTCACTTCAACAGTTTTAGGACGAATGTCGTCGCGGGAGTGGATTGAGGGGAGTGGGGATTGAGAGTGCTGTTGGGAAGAGCTTAAACTAATTTTGCTGGTAATGGGCACCAGGATGCAGCAATATAACGGAGAAACAAGGTGCACAAAGGATTGGGAGAGACTGATAGCACTAGAGTTAAAAATTAAACGGTATGAGGTCCGGTCAGAATAAGAGAGAAGACAAGAAGGTCTAACATAGGTTTGCATGTGTGTAAACGCACGAAGCGTGGTAAATGCGTTTCGTGGGCGTCAGGTGCAAATAGGCACATGTAAATAGGATGTCGTGGCAATAACAGAAACCTGGCTCAAAAAAGGTCAGGATTGGGTATTACATACCCCTGCATATAAAGTGCTTAGGAAAGAAAGGGAAGGAAGGGAAGGACATGGGGTGGCAGCATTGATTAAGGGGAATATTAAAGTGCTGGAGAGAGAGGGTGTTCTGGAGGGGTGATTTACAGAATCCATTTGCTGAGAGGTAAGAAGCTAAAGAGGTGTTACTAAACTACTGTATATATTCTATAGGCCAGCAACAAGTGGGAAGGATATAGAGGAGCATTTGCAGGGAAATTACAGAGAGGTGAAGAACTATGGAGTAGAGATAATGGGTGACTGCAACTATCCTAATATAGACCGGAATAGAAACAGTGTAATGTGCGGAGAGGGAGAAGAATTTCTGAACTGCTTTCAAGAGAGCTTTCTTGATTGGTATGTATCCGCCCCAACGAGGAAGGAAGCATTGCTGGATCTGGTTCTCGGTAATGAGGTGAATTAAGTGGAGCAAGTGCCACTAGGGGATTATTTAGGGAACAGTGATCATAGTATCATAACATTTAGATTAGCGATGGAAAAGGACAGGGAGCAAGCTAGAGTAAAAATCCTAAATTATAGGAAAGCCAATTTGAGTGTGTTGAGAATGGATCAGGCCCAGATAAATTGCAATCAGATATCGGCAGGCAAGATTGTAATCGAACAACCGGCTGCTTTTAAAGTGGCGATGGTTCAGTTACATTCGAGGCACATATCCACGAGGGGGAAAGGTAAAGCAACCAAAGCCAGATCTCCCTCGATGATGAAAGAGGTAGAGAGTAAGATGAAGCCGAAAATGGGGACGAGAAATGGGGACGTGTGACAGATGTTAGGTTGATAATACAAGTAAGATCCAGGCTGAATATAGAAAGTTCAGAGGGGAAGTGAAAAGGGAAATAAGAGGGGCGAAGAGAGAATATGAGAATAGATTGGCAGGTAACAGAAAAGGGAGTCCAAAAGTCTTCTGTAAGCACATAAATAGTAAAAACGTAGTAAGAGGAGGGGTGGGACCGATCAGGGTCCAAAAAGGAGATCTATGCATGGAGGGAGAGGTCATGGCTGAGGTACTAAAGTAATACTTTGCATCTGCCTATATCAAGGAAGAAGATGTTGCCAATGTCATATTTAAAGAGAAAGTAGCTGAGATACTGGATTGGATAAAATTGATAAAGAGGAGGTAGAATAAAGTGCAGGGGCTAAAAATTCATAATAGGCCAGTAATGGGCAGTACCTTTAGAAAAGTTTGAGAATTCGCACCTGTCGCTATTACTTGAGACTGCACACATAATTTCTGCTATTGCTCAAAGAAATGATTGGAGCGTTAAATCAAGCATTAAAGCAACAAATCATTGGTGTTACACTCAAAGGCATGACCAATATCAGTTGCGGTTTAATCGCAAGTCATTATTGCTGCAGGCTGTTACCAGTTCTTAATGGGGCGGTTAATGATGTTGCAGCACCTCAATCTCAGTATTGCAAGCGGTGCAGCTGCATCAGCAAGCAGCAGCAGATCAAACAGAAGAAGCTGGACATCTCAAGCAGCACTATTGATGGCAGAAAGTGATTGCTGCCATGAAACTAACGGATTGCTGTAAAATCTCTTCTAGTTCACTAATATCCTTCAGGGAAGGAAATCTTCTGCAATTACCTGGTATGGCCTATATGTGACACTAGAGCCACAGCAGTGTGATTGACTCTTAACTGCAATCTGAAATGGCCTAGCAAGGCACTCAGTTGTAACAGATCGCTGTGAATCACAATAATAAGAATGAAACTGGACGGAACACCCTGCATCGACCTCGGAACTGGCTACGGACACAGCAATGGCACAACCAGCCCAGTCGACCTGCAAATCCCCCCTCACCAACATCTGGGGAATTGTGCCAAATCTGGGATATCTGTCGCACAGACTAGTCAAACAACAGCCTGACATATTCATACTCACAGAATCAGACATTTCAGCCAATTTTCCAGATTCCTCCTTCACCATTCCTGGTTATGTCCTGTCCCGCCGGCAGGACAGACGCACCAGGGATGGCGGCACAGTGGTATCCAGTCCGGAAGGAGTGCCCCTGGCAGGGCTTAACATTGACTTCGGACCCCATGAAATATCATGGCTTCAAGTCAAGCATGGGAAAGGAAAGCTCCTGCTGCTTATAAAATACCGCCCTCCCTTATCTGATGACTCTGTACTCCTCCATGTTGAACACCACATGGAAGAAGCACTGAGAGTAGCAAGGGCACAGAATTTACTCTGGATGTGGGACTTCAATGTCCATCACCAACAGTGGCTCGGTAGCACCACGACTAACCGAGCTGGCCGAGTCCTGCAGGACATAGCTGTCAGTCTGGGTCTGCGACAGGTGGTGAGAGAACCAACATGACGGAAAAATCTCCTTGGCCTCGTCCTCAGCAATCTATCTATCGCAAATGCACCAGTCCATGACAGTATTGGCCGCAGTAAACACAGCATATTCATTGTCGAGACGAAGTGCCGTCTTCACACAAAGGACACTTTCCATCGTGTTGTTTGGCACTACCACCGTGCTAAATGGGATAGATATTGAAAACAGAACTAGCAGCTCCAAACTGGGCATCCATGAGTCGCAGTGGGCCATCAGCAGCAGCAGAATTGTATTCCACCACAATGTGTAACCTCATCGTCCGGCAAATCCCCTACCCTACCATTAACATCAAGACAGGGGACCAAAACTGGTTCAATAAGGAGTGTAGAAGATCATTCCAGTGCAGCATCATGCGTTCCTAAAATGGAGGGACCAACCTGGGGAAGTTGCAACACAGGACTACATGCAAGCTAAAAAGCGGAAGCAGAAGACTATCGATAGGGTTAAGCGATCCCACAATCAACGGATCAGATCAAAGCTTCGCAGTCCTGCCACATCCAGTCGTGAATGGTGATGGACCATTAAACAACTAATTGGAGGAGGATGCTCCATGAATATCCCCATCATCAATCATGGTGAAGCCCAGCACTTGCGTGCGAAAGACAAGGCTGCAGCATTTGCAACCAGCTTCAGTCAGAAGTGCCGAGTCGATGATCCATATCTGCCTTCTCCTGAGGTCCCCACCATCACAGAAGACAGTCTTAAGCCAATTCTGTTCACTCCACGTGATATCAATAAGCGGTTGAGCGCACTCGATACAGCAAAGGCTATGGGCGCCGACAACATCCCTGCTATCGTGCTGAAGCCTTGTGCGCCAGAACTAGCCGCGCCTCTAGCCAAGCTGTTCCAGTACAGCTACAAGACTGGCATCTATCCGACAATGTGGAAAACTGCCCAGTTATGTCCTGTCCACAAAAAGCACGACAATTTCTTTCCGGCCAATTACCTCCCCATCAGTCTATTCTCAATCATCTGCAAAGTGATGGAAGGTGTCATCAACAGTGCTATCAAGCAGCACTTACTCGCCAATAAACAGCTCACTCTGGCCCAGTTTGGGTTCCGGCAAGACAAATCGGCTCCCGACCTCATTGCAGCCTTGGTCCAAACATGAAAAAAGGAGCCGAATTCCAGAGGTGAGGTGAGAGTGACTGCCCTTGACATCAAGGCAGCACTTGACCGAGTGTGGCATCAAGGAGACCGAGTAAAACGGAAGTCAATAGGAATCGGGGGTAAAACTCTCCACTACCTGGAGTCATACCTAACAAAGGAAGGTGGTTGTGGTGGTTGAAGATCAATCATTAAAGCCCCAGGACAATTCTGCAGGAGTTCCTCAGCGCAGTGTCCTATGCCCAAACATCGTCAGCTGCTTCTTCAACGACTTTCCCTCCAATATAAAGTCAGGAATTGAGATGTTCGCTGATGACTGCACAGTGTTCAGCACCATTTACAAGTCCTCAGATAATGTAGCATTCCATGCCCGCATGCAGCAATACCTGGATGACATTCAGGCTTGGGCTGATAAGTGGCAGGTAACATTTGCGCCACAGAAGTACGTGGCAATCACTAACTTGAACAAACGAGATTCTAACCACCGCCCTTGACATTCAATGGCATTACCATCGTCGAATCCCCCACAATCAACATCCTGGGGGTTATCATTCACAAGAAACGTAACTGTACCAGCCACATAAATACTGTGGCAAATAGAGCAGGTCAGAGGCTATGTATTCTGCGGCGAGTGTCTCACTTCCTGACTCCCCGAAGCCTTTCCAACAACGACAAGGCACAAGTAAGGAGTGTGATGGAATATTCTCCCCTTTGCCTGGATGATTGAAGCTCCAACAACACTCAAAAAGCTCGACACCATCCGGGACAATGCAGCCCGCTTGATTGGCACCCCATCCACCACATTAAACCATCACTTTCTCCAACACCGGAGTACCGTGGCTGCAGTTTGTACCATCTTTAAGATGCACTGCAGCAACTCGACAAGGGTACTTCGGCAGCACCTCTCAAACCCGCGACCTCCTCCACCTAGAAGTACAAGGGCAGCATGTGCATGAAGGCAACAGGTGAACGGGAACACAACCGCCTCCAAGTTCCCCCACAAGTCACACACCATTCTGAATTAGAAGTATACCGCCGATACTTCATAGTCGCTGGGTCCAAATCCTGGAACTCCCTAGCCAAGGGCACTGTGGGAGTATCTTCACCACACGGATTGGAGCATTCTAAGAAGGTGGCTCACCAAAACCTTCTCAAGGGCAATTAATGATGCGCTTTAAATTCTATACTTTACAGCGACGCCCACATCCCATAAACGAAAATAAAATAAGATCCATGCCCGAGGGAGAGAGCCGCGGACTCCGCGATCAAGTATTGGAAGTATTGCTGTTTGCTGTGGAGAGAGGCAGGGCAGTGCAATTCCCAAAAGGTGGCAGGAGGCCCTCGCCGCAAGTCCTCTGCACCATTTGGAGGGTGGGAGCCCAGCTCGTCTCGCGCAGCACTGTGTTCCCCAGGACCCACACACATTGCAGGAATAAATTTAACTACCTCCCTCGGGTGGTCAGGGTGCGTCAAAGCTTCCACAAATGCTACATAACACTATCTGAACCATAGTCATCAGACACTGCCCAAAGAACCACATCACCAGCACTTAGCCAACAACAATCTCTGACTACCAACACTCACACCCGCATCTCACACCTTACACAAAATGTCAGCTATTCAACTATGGCAGACACATTCCCCAAACACATTTCTGCACACGCAGTCACACACTTCCATTTATCTTGAAAGCCAAGTTGGCTCTCAACAGGAGGGAGCAGGAGCGCACAGGATAGGGACAAGCCGACACCTAACCACTTTCTCAGTTGGAGGAAAGTGTGTTGCAAATGGTTGGCCTCCAGGTGCCGGGCGCCATGGCCGCCGACGATGTTGATCCCCTTGGGGACAACAAAGTTAAGTTCATCCCAACTACTTCTACTCACATCCCACTTACCCCTCATTCCACAAGCGTTTCGCACTTTCCAACTAATCATGCTGTATGCATGCAATTATCCCTTCCTGCCCCCTCCGTTCATCTTAACCCGAGTATTGTGCCTTTATGCTTTCAGTTAATCAGCAAGCCCCTGAGCAGCCTATCCCTGAGGGCTGCATTGAGTGCGAGGCAGGAGAAGAGGAGGAGGAAGAACACACCACGTCACTGCAAGTCTCACTCGCAGGCGCCAGCTCAGATATTGGAATTAATTCTTCTTTAGAGGCTAGTAGCGGGATTAGCACAGGGTGTATCGCCGGGGACGTGTCGGTTGCAGCAAGGCCAGGGGCAAAGGGTAGCTCAGGGACCAGCCCCCTTGAAGGCGAGTTCACGCGCAACTTCTTTTCCACAGCTCCCAGATGTGGACCTCGATGGGGAATAATTCAGAAGAAGGGTTATGGGCATTAACACGGAGATGATAGGTGCAATGACAATGGTGCCCGATAGCTTCTCTAAAATGATAAGTAGCGTGGAGGAGTCCGCCTTCAGCATTGCACATCTCTCTGTGCACACCACTGAGGCAGTTATTTCCAGTCTGCAAAGGATGGTAAACTCCCAGAGGGACCGTGGCGACCCAGGCCTGATGCCAGGTGTGAGGGGCGATCATGCAGCTTCCACTGAGGCACAAATGGAAGCGACGCAACATCTTAGTGATATAATGCATTCAATATTTGGTTGGCGTTCAATCTCAGACTACACTCATGCAGTCTCAGCTTGATGCAACGCAAGTTCTGTTTGCTGGCATCATGTCTGAGGCTACCACAATTTACTGGGGCTTTCACAATGTCACAGCAGGCAGCAATCTTTGCTCCAACAGGTTGCTGTCGATGCTGAGATGCTGCCCCGGGGGAGTGGCAGCCGGTCAGTGGAGCCGGAGCCTGCTGTCCTCTCTCAGGATGACAGCATTCCTGTTCTCACAACTGCCACTCTGGAATTGTGCTTGTCACTGCCTGTCATCCAGCCAGCACAGCTGCTGCCACTCATGCTGAGGTGGTGCAGTCTACAGCCTGGCCTTCCAGTCTTAAAGCTGGTGGAGGGCGTACTGCAAGGCCATCTGAAGTCTCCCGCGCAGGCACTCAGCAGCCTTACAGCAACCCTGCTGCAGCCACTGGGCCAGCAATTCATCGGAGCACTAGAATAGGCAAAGACACAGCAACGAGTGAAACTAAGAGTGTTGCACAAGCCTGAGTAGTTAATATTGTTCTTGTTTATATGTGTTCACTTTTTATTGATACATTTATTAATTCAGCTTGGATTATTTTGTGGTATCCCTCATTCATTTCAACTTTGCGCTGTGATATGGCGTGAAAAAGGGATGGAATGATGGGGATGCGATGAGCAACAGGGATCTGGGTTTTAATTTATTGTAACTGTAGTCTGATGAGGCGATCGCGGACTGCCCTTCTGGAAGGCCGATTCATTGGCTGACTCCTTCCTCGCTCCTGTTCCTGCTCCACGTCCTCCTAAGTTTCCTCTTTCTTCTCAATCTTCCTTCTTCTCCTCCTCTCCCTCTTCCTCCTCCTGAGGTTTTCCCGCAATCCCTGGTGGCAAGGGCTGGGCCTTCATAATGGCCAAGTTTTGGAGTATGCGGCAGACAACCACGAAGTGTGACACCCTCTCAGCCGAGTACCACAGGGCTCCGCCAGTGCGCTCAAGGCAGTGGAACCGTGGATTGAGCACCTCAATGTTCTCCTCGATATTGTTCCTGTTCACAGCATAGCTGACATTATATGAGTGCAGGGCATCAGTTTTGGTGTTGCAAAGGGGAGTCATGAGCCAGGTATGTAGCCGATTGCACTTTGTCTCTCAGCAGCCGCCATGAGCTTGACGTTGTGGCTGGAAAAGTGCTGGCACAGAATGACGGCATCGTGGCTGCTTCCAGCATAGCGGGCATTCGTATTGAGGATTGGCTGGGTGTGGTTGCACACCAACTGCACATTAATTGATTGGTAGACTTTCCGGTCACGGCTGATCTCAGGATTGTTATGAAGTGCCCGCAAAGCCACGTGGATGCAGTCAATGGCGCCCTGCACCATGGGAAATCACGCTAGCCTGAAAAAGAAACATGCACGCTTGTCCTGCTAGTCACTGGTGATGGGGAAGGAAATGTAATCCAATCTCCTACTGTAGAGAGCCTCATTGACCTCTCGGATACAGCAATGGACGGCGAACTACGAGATGTTAGCTATGTCTCCAGTTGCAGACTGGAAGGATGCAGTGGCAAAAAAACTGAGTTTGGTGGTGACCTTTATTGCCACTCAGATAGCCGTGGTCGCAGTGACCTGAGGCTGGAGGTCTTGTTGCAGGAGGTGGCAGTGTTCTTTGACAACATGCTTGGTGATGTGGAGCCAACTAATTCACTGCTCCTTACTTAATTGGAGGTGGAATTGCTCTCGGAAGACCCTCAGAGGATAAGACCTACTATTGAGATCTCTGATGGCCCTCGTCCTCCCTCTGGCCACATATTCCAGTATTTCGCAGTGCCTCCGCATTCTCTGCCGTCGGTCCTGGAGGACGAGTTCGACTGCCAGTACAGCCCCCATTAATGCAAGCCAAGTGTCGCACATAGATATTTAAAAAAAATATATATATAAAAATAATTGTTACCACAACACTCCCGATACAGAAGAAACTTTAAATTACTGAATTAAACTTTTGCAAAATGTCAAACTGACAAAAAGCACTGAAACTCGACAAACCTGACAGCTGGGACTCATTGCTCATGATCCCTTTAAGTAACATCCCTGGAGCCGGCTTCGCCCTGCTTGACGCCTCCTCTCCCTGTCACTGTCTGCTCGAGTTGCTAAGATACGTGGCGAAAATTCATTTCGCATATCGGGCTGCCCTGATGTCATGATTTGCCTGGCATTGAAGTCTCCGATGCACATTGTAGCGGCGGCGCAACGGGGGTACCGGATTTGCCATGTGGCGCTGGATTCCCCTCGCCCCGGTCCTACTGCATTAGCAACCCTTTAGTGCCAGCGAGATCGCAACTCTTTGCAACCTAGACACCTGGAGTTAATTCGTATGTGTTTGGCGTTTCGCAGGCTTACTCCGGTGAGATGCTACTGATGGCAATTTAAATGCCTGCGTCTCCATCCTTGGTCGCTGTGGTATGACCTTTGCTGGAACAGGGCATATGGTAACAAAGAAAGATGGGTCCACCAAATGATCAACCAGCCTCCATAAACACTGCGCAAATTTTCGCCATCAATTTTCACCTAAACTCAATCTCCAGATCATCTTTATAACAAGTGACGTTATAATCTTCGCTGTTAAACCAAGACGTTTCATTAACTAATCGCAAAATGGTTGAACGAGTTTGAGACAATGCAGCGGAAATAATTAGTGAAGTCAGAAATGCCTTGATTGGAAAAACAGACATTAAAATGAACGAAGAACGTGCATAGCGCATGGACAATGGAATTCAATTAACATATATTTCAGCAATAACCTGGTATAAAATTAATCCCACACTATCTAAAGACTGTGCTTTTTCGTTATTACTTTTTACTCAGGGAACAATTGTACAAACTCCAAGGTACATCGGATGCTGGAAACGTTAAAAAGGCGACCCATCCTCAATACCAGGTTTCCGCCCGGTAGCAAGTTGAAATGTACCTTGAAGAGCTGGATTTTTATCCAGAGTGGTATTCGGCTTGCTGACTGGCAGTGTCACGCACCATTTTGAGACCCATTATTCAAATTGGTGATCAAATTACTAAAATATTTTGGTGATCGCAAGAAACGCTGAGCTGTCGCTAACTCATGCAAATATATGATGCTGCATTTTCTACATGTCTGCCAATCCAGCTTCATAGATTATATCTGTCTATCTGTCATCAACCATCCATCAATTACTATCTATCTATATATCTATCTATCCATCTAACCATCACCCATCCAGATATCTATATAGATATCATATATCTACCTATGTTTATACCGTTTAACATTCATTTTCTCTATATCTATCTTTTTCTGAGTATATACATATTTATCTCTATAACTATCTATTATTTAACTGTTTATACCTCAGCTATCGGTATGTCTATTTTTCTCTCTATCATCCATTATACTATCATCTATCTATCTTTTATATATCAACTATCTTCCCCCTATCTATCTAGATTCAAACATCTATCCGTTATTTATCTATCTGTCTATCATCTATCATTGTATCTATCGTTCTTTCATTTATGTATCAACCTACCAGCTATCGCCCCTGAGGACAGTCTGTTCAATTATTCGACGCTGACAACATATTGGTAATGGTTTTGACTTTTATTTAGGTGCAGGCTGAATCAATATATTACATTGTTTAAACAACAATTTACAAGGCACCGTTGAAAAGTATATTACCCGTTGTTCCTTGGTGGAAGATGCAAATTAGTTCAAAGCACACTCTGCTGTTCGTCCTCGTCCCTCAGTTCAATATACCAGACTGAGAGGCGCTCAATTTTCAGAGGTGAAACCCCAAAAATCATATTGGTGGAAAAATTCATTCAATCATGCTTTCTCCAATACTCTCCTCATTCTACTCAATCATAGGGTCGGCACTCGATATTTACATGTCCTTAACCAGATTAACTTTTTTTCTATTTTTAGCACAAGTACACGCTTCGTTTGCTTTTGCGGTTAAAGGCTCATGCCGGAGACCTTGAACTGACGAAATTCTAAGTGTAAATACATCCCAGCCTAAGCATCATTCACTTAATTAATTCAAATAAAGGATAACATGTAACTATAATTCAACCAACCTTAGCAAGGAAATGCTTTTGGGAAAACCTAATACTAAAAACTATTTAAATGAATAAAAAATTGACAAAATATTAAGAGCGCTTTAGTACACATGACCGCAGCTTTCGAGTGAATAACAAGATAGCATATTTCAGACATCAATGTTCCTTCTTTGTTTTGCAACGACAGGATAATGAGGACTTAGTTTTGCTGTATATCTTATCCTTCTGCAAAATAGGCGCTAACTCAAAGCTATTAGCATATCGAACAAGATTTTTAAGCATACCTCTCATGCAGCACACCATAATGATTTTTTAAGACACATTAGGGTAGAAATTAGGTCGCGCCCCATTTGGGGCGCAAATATCGTCCGGACGCAAATATTAGCGCCTGGTGCTAATTATCGGCACTGACGGGAAACTTCACTTTTACCGCCCCGGGAGGTGAGTGGAGCGCTAAAGCAGGCGCTGCACACCTCTCTTAAGGCGCAAAGGCCGAGCAGTGAGGCGCTAACTCGGAGCGCTGGCGAAGCTCATGTAATGTCAGTCAGCAATGGAACACACACACAATGGCACGGGCCAGTTCTTAAAGGGGATGGTTAATCTAGCTTTCCATCCACATCCTGTTCATTGCTGCCTTGAATCTCGGCCTGGAGAGACTTGCACATCAAATGTGCTGGAAAGAACAATGGAGAGCACCAGGCAAAGAGCTCAGAGTGCAGCTCCCACGGACTCTGCTAAATCGATACAAGGAATGGCAAATCAAAATGAACCTGCAAAGTGCTGCTCAGTACCCAAAACTCCTTCACACAACGTTGAATCTCTCCAGAAGTCTCTCCCTCTCTCTCTCAGAATGCGTAGTTCAAAAATGCCACCAACAATAAAAGACAGGAAGAGGCCCCCTTTAAATAGCGCCCCCCCCCAGCCCCACAGCGATTGATAGCGTTCCAGTCTGCTGGTCGTTGGAAGCGCCAGGCGGTAAGGCAGGGGGCGCCACTCAATTTCCGCTACGGGGCGCCCCAAGGGCGTTGCACCATGGAATGACGTCACAATCTGCGCGCGCAGGTGGTCGCAGCGGTAAGTTTTAGCGCCGCCGCACAATCTCAAGTTAAGTTCTCGAGCGGCGCAAACATCGCTGCGCCCGGGCGTTAGCGGCTTTGCGCCCCATTAGCGCCCTCTTAAGGCGCTAACGGGTGGCGCAACCAAGTGAATGTTTACCCCATTTTATCGTAGCTTGAGTAATCATAAAAGACATATAGACATCATACGGGACCAAGGATACTGATCCGCATTCTAGACCGTTTGCCACCATGAGTGATTCTCAAAGGTAGATGTCCCTTTTTTATTGTCAGTATTACGTTGATTCATATCGATGTCAGTCATTCATTTTACGGGATTTAAACTACCGAATTAATTCAAGAATATGGTTTCCCTTGCTACATCTCCGTCGTAAACTTCAACTGCCGCTGCTGACCCTCACAAAATTTCTAAGTTCCTAATCTTGTTCGAATCACTTACATTTCTCAAGCCATTTCTCTAGTCTAAGTTTAATGTGCTTCATACTAAACATTTTATTATTCCTTCATGGGACTTTTTGCATCGCTGGTAAGGCCGTCATAGAGTAATAACGGCACAGAAGGAGACCAATCAGTTCATCTAGTCAGTGCCGGCTCTCTGTAGAGCAATCTAGTCAGACCCATTCCCCCGCTCTATCCCCGTAGCCCTGCAAGTTTATTTCCTTCAAGAGCCTCTTCAGACTCCCTTTGAATACATTGAGTGTGTCCGCTTCCACGTTTTCCGCTGGTAGCGAATTCCAGATCATCACCACTCGCTGCATAAGCAAGTTTTTCCTCACATCCTCCCTTGTATCTCTTTTCCAAAAACTTGAACCTGCGTCCCCTAATCATCTACCATCAAATAGTGGGAACAGCCTTTCCTCGTCTAACCTATCCAAACCCGCCAAAGTCTTGTACACCTCTATCAAATCACCCCTCATCCTCCTTTGCACGAATGAAAACAAATCCAGCTTCTCCAACCTGTTCTTGTAGCTAAGATCCCCCATCCCCGGAACGTTCTGGTATATCTCCTCTGCACCTTCTCAAGGGCCTTCACATCCTTCCTGATGTGTGGTGAGCAGAACTGGACGCAATACTCCATTTGTAGCCTAACCAGCGCTTTACAAATGTTCAGCATAACTTCTGTATTTTGTACTCAATACCTCTATTTATAAAGCCCAAGATTCCATACGCTTTGTTAAACACTCTCTCAATATGTCCTGCCAACATCAGGGACCGATGCACATTAACTCCCAGGTCCCTCTGTCCCTCTGTCCCTGCACACTCTTTAATACTGTGCTATTAAGTGTATATTGCCTCTCCCTGTTCCTTCTGTTGAAATGCATCACCTCAAACGTATCTGTATTAACTTCCATCTGCCACTTATCTGCCC
This sequence comes from Squalus acanthias, assembly GCA_030390025.1. Taxonomy (NCBI): domain Eukaryota; kingdom Metazoa; phylum Chordata; class Chondrichthyes; order Squaliformes; family Squalidae; genus Squalus; species Squalus acanthias. The sequence goes on along the minus strand of CM059430.1, from coordinate 73,706,279 downwards.
ATTCTGCTAGCGTTTCTATGTCGTTTGCAGCCGATTGATAGCATCATCACTGTTTGCCACACCCCCAAATTTGGTGTCATCGGCAAATTTAGAAATTTTATTCTGCATTCCAATATCCAGGTCATATATATATCTCAAAAAAAGCATTGGCCCCAGCACTGATCCTTGTGAAACACCACTGTCTACCAACCTCCAGTCTGAAAAAAGGCCATTGTCCACAACACGCGGTTTTTTGTCGTGAAGCCAATTCCTTAACCAAGCTGCCACTGACTCACCTATTCCATGAGACTCAATTTTGTTAACCAGCCTTCTATGTGGTACTTCGTCAAAAACGCATTCCGAAAATCCATGTAGACAACATCCATTGCATTCCCTTCATCAATCCTCTCTGCTACTTGGATTCATTCACGTGGATTACTCAAAACAGGATCTGCCTTTTTACAAATCGTATTGGCTCTCTTTAATACGTTTAAACCTCTCCAAGTGATCGTTAATCTTGTCCGTGATTATTGTTTCTAACTCTTTACCAAACACTGATATTAAACTGAGCGGTCTGTAGTTACCAGGAATGTGCTTACAGCCTTTCTTGAAATACGGTGCCAGTTTTGCCCCTTACCACTGCTCAGGCACCTCCCCCGCATCTCGGGAAGACTGGAAAATTATGGCTAGCCCTTCCGCTGTCTCCTCCGCAAACTCCCTTAACAACCTGTAAGGCAAGCCATCTGGCCCTTGCGACTTCTTCAATCTAAGCATAGACAGACTTTCTAGTACATCCTGTCTATCGATTTGGAGCCGTTCCACTGCTTCTAGCTTTTCCACTTCTACCGATATTTTGTCAGCATCCACGTCATTATTAAACTGCGATGCAAAGTACTCATTAATTATTCTAGCCTTGCCCTGTGCCTCTAAGCATATATCACCTTCATTGTCTCTAATAGGCCGCAGCCCACCCCTTACTATCCGTTTACTGTTTACATACCTGTCGAAGATTTTTGGGTTCCCTTTTATGTTAACCGCCATTCTAATCTCCTATTCTCTCTTTGCCAATCTTATTTTCATCTTCACATCCCCTCTCAACTTATTGTATTTGGTCTAGTTCTCCCATGAGGAATTCACCTGACAAGCATCAAACTCCTTTTTCTTGGTTTCATCATCTTATCTATCTCCCTCGTCATCTAAGGAGACCTTGCTTTGTATCCCGTACCCTTCCCTCTTGTTGGAATGTACCTAGCCTGTACTTGCAACTTCTCCTCCTGAACGTTCACCAATTGTTCCGTTACAGTTTTTCGTGTCAGCCTTTGGTTCCTTTGAACCGATCTAGATCCTTTCGATTCCCATTGAATTTAGCCCTATTCCAGTTTCGAAGTACCTCTCTAGATTTTTCCTTGCTCCTCTCCATTGCTAATCTAAATCTTATGATACAATGATTAGTCGTACCCAAGCGTCCTCCCACAGACACTTGGTCGAACTGGTCCACCTCATTCCCCAGAACCAGGTACAGCAATGCCTCTTCCTAGTGCGACCAATGTTAATTTCCACTTATCAGCCCAAGTTTGAATGTCGTGCAGATCTTGTGGCAGGCGGGCATGGGCTGCTTCATTTTCTGAGGATTTGCAAATGGAAATGAACATTGTGCAATCATCAGTGCCCATCCCCAACTTCTGACCAAGTGATGGAGGGAAGGTCATTGATGAAGCAGCTGAGGATGGTTGTCCCTCGGACACGAAGCATCATCAGTAGCGATGTCCTGGGGCAGAAAGGCTTGTCCTAAAGCAACCACAACCATCTTCCTTTGTGCTTGGTATGACCCAAGCCATTGTAGATTATTCACCCTGATTCCCATTGATTTAAATTTAACGAGGGCTCTTTGATGCCATGCACGGTCAAATGTTGTGTTGATGTCAAGGGCAGTCACTGTCATCTCAACTTTGGAATTCACCTCTTTTGACCAAGGCAGTAATGCGGCCTATATGAGAGTGTTCCTGGCAGAAACCAAATTGAGCATCAGTGAGCAAGTTCTTGAGGAGCAATTACCGCTTGATGGCACTGTCGACGAAATTCCATCATTTTGCTGATGATTGAGTGTAGGCTGATGGGGTGGTAATTGGATGGATTGGATTTGTCCAGCTTTTCCTGGACAGGACTTAATTGCACAAATTTCCACGTTGTCGGTTAAGTGCCAGTTGTTGTAGCTGTTCTTGAACAGCTTGGCTGGAGCCAAAGCTAGTTCGGAAGAAATAAGTCTTCAGCAAGCAGCCAGGATGTTGTCCTGCCCATATATGCATAAACCAATTCAAAGTGTATGTCCAAAATTGTAGATTTTTAAATGTTTCATTTAACACTTATATATACACTTATGCTGATGAAACAGGCCCTAAGCCGGTTTTTCCAGCTGTACCTTGACAGATCACAAGTTCTGGATTTCGCAGACGTGCAAGCCCTTGCGGAAACCCGGGAGTTGCGGAGCCTTTCAAATAGATTGCTATGCCATTCTCTGCAGTACGCCGTCATTGAGACTGAAATTTGATGTCCGTTTTCTTATAATGCGCAATATATAAATTTATATTCAGCAAAACAATAGTTGTCCTGTAGTGAATTTAAAACTTCTCTCAACGTTAAGGTTTACCATATCTGAATGTTTACCAAAATGAGCATCTCAAATGTCCCAATATTTTCCAGTTCATCTCATTAAATATTTCAGAAATTCGGAACTGTCAATTTCACATGTGAAGTCCTGTGACCAGAATTTGAGAACCCCACATAATTAACAACAACAAGAATTTGCCTGTTGCCACAATGAATTCGGATATTCACAATATTTTAGTAAACCTGGATAATTCCAAAGTAATTCATGCCAATATTTTATTAGAAAAACACAATTCAGACAGATAAAATAGAATGTGCTTAAAAAACACCCAGAAAATTACGTCATCTTTTTGTACTTTCTTTCCAAGTGGCTGTAATAAAACGAAATAAAATGTTAGCTTTCACAGTTAAAAAAGCCCTTCAAGATTCTTACAAAAAGTGGTTAAAGTTGAAGTATCCACAGCTTGTGGGCTCCGAAAAAATTCATACAGGCTTTTTATGTTAACGGCCATTCTAATCTCCTATTACAAATTACGTTGTACACAAAATAACTGATGCAGCTTGTAAATAGAAAATCAACATGTAAACCCTGGAATTACGGCCGGCGTCGTAGCTCAGGAGTACAATGCGGACCTGCAAAAAAAATTGCACTGAGCTGGTGAGAGAACCCCTTCGAAAACTTGTGTTGTTTCACTGCAGAGTTGTGCACAGCTTAGTGGCCCACGGATCCCGGGGTGCACCGTGTGCATAAGCGTACCTGGGAATCAAGTGGGACGGTTCTTCAATCAGGAAACAGAAATCTCCAGTGCCCATTCATGACTTTTGAGTCTCACTCACCCCTGTTATATCAATAAATAAATCTGTTTCTCACTCACCCCAGTTCTATTAATAAATAAATAAGTCTCTCACTCACCCCAGATATATTAATGAATAAATCAGTCCCCAAATCCCCCAGTTTTATTAATCAGTCTCTCATTCTTGGTAGAATGCTTTCACACTTTGCCTCTTTGTCTCTGCGAGTTGTGTTGGGATCTGGAAATAGTTACGTGGATAAAGATATATATTTTGAAGAATGTTTTATCCTGACGTGTGTATATTTCAAATTGCTGCCTATCCCCTCTCCAATTACGCTCTGCAAACAGACTCCTGTACCTGTTTGCACCAGACGTAAAACGTTCCCGTGTAATTTCTTGGCAGTTGGTGTGCAATTAGCCCAACCCTGCGCCAGCAATAATGATCTCAATGTCACTGTGGATGACATGTCAAGTCGAAACTTGATAGATCGCAATTTCGGGATTTAGCGCATGCAATTTGCAGTCAAAATCTAAGGCAGTATGAAGGCGTACCCTGAGAGGACACCATCACACCGACCGCAAATTCTGACTCAAAGTTTTTCCGTTTCTCTTTCTTTATTCCATCATATATTAATTTAGTGTTTTTTTCTCAAACCAATTTAAAATTACTGATTACTTCTTATATGACATAACCCTAGGGGGAGGGGAGGATTCAATAACATTAGCTGGTCTCGGACTTTCAGTAACCGAATTAAGATAACATAGCCTTGTAAACATTTGATTTGATTTTATTCGAGACTATGCATCTTTAATTTAAACTGCATGAAGCAATAGCACCTATTATCTAAAATCCTATGAATATGAAGAGCTTTGAAAAGTGCAAATTCATCTAGCAACAGTTTCCATAAAAACTTACGGCGCCGTGTAGCAGGGAGATAGGAGAGGATGAGAAGGAAGTGCCGCAGTACTAGTCCTTTCCAACAGGTACGATATATTCGCTACCTGTGAGGACAAGGATAAAGACTGCAGGCAGGACATCCACAATGCTGAGCAAGGCACCGTGGCTCAAAAGGCTGTCAAAGAGCGGGTGGGGGCAAGAGCAGAATAGAAATGTGATAGTGATACGGGATTCTATAATTAGGGGGATAGATAGCATCCTCTGCAGCCAAGAACGAGAATTCCGAAGGGTGTGTTGCCTATCCGATGCCAGGTTAAGGGATATCTAGTGGCGGCTGGAGAGCAATTTGGAAAGGTGGGAAGTGGGGTTAAATCCAGTTATTGTATTCCATGTCAGAACAAACGACTTAGGGAGGAACAGAAAAGAGGGCCTGCTGAGCGATCATCAGGAGTTTGGAGCTAAATTAAAAAGTAGGACCTCGAGGGCAATAATACCTGGATTATTGACCGAGCCACCTGCAAATTGGCACAGCAAAAGTTAGATGAGGAGAAATAACACGTGGCTAAAGGGATGGTCTTGGAAAGAGGGGTTATTTTTCATTGGACACTAGCAACAGTACTGGGACAGAAAGGATCTGCGTCGATGGCCATGGCTCCAACTGAACCAGGATAGGACCCGATCCTAGCGGAAAGGGAGGTCGCAAAGGCATTAAACTAGTAAGATGGGGGAAGGATCTACAAGAAAGGAAACGAGCCTAAATATGAATGAAAAAGGAAAGGAGAGCACAGGAAATAGTAAACTAAGGGAGGACATTGATGGCAAGGGAATAAATAGAGTTATGATACAAGTCTTTAAAATGATGGTTACAAATAGAATGAGAGTAATTGTTAGAAAAATGAGTTAAATCTCTGGACAGCAATGCACACAGTGAACATAATAAAACAGGGGAGCTGGAGCCAATCATGCGTTGCGAGGAACCAGACATAGTAGGAATTACTGAGACATGGCTGCAGAAAAATCTGGACTGCGAATTAAACATTGAAGGGTTGAACATAGTTAGAAAAGATAGAGAGGGGAAAAGGGGAGGTGGGGTATCTGTACGTATTAGCGATAACATAATGGCAGTAGAAAAACGTGACGCAGCTTCCATTAAAACAGAAATCGAATCCATGTGGAGAGAGATAAAAGAAAATTAAGGGTTAATGACACTAATAATGTTAGACGACAGATAACCTAATATTGGAAGTGTGATGGAGGAAGAAATATGCAATCAAATTCGGGAAATTAGTTAAAATCATAGAATAATGATAATGGGGCAATTGAACTAACTAGATATTTATTGGACAAAAGAGGTAGGTAAAGGAGTTAAGGAAATGCAATCACTACAATGTGTACAGGACTCCATTTTAACCCAATATGTAAAAATCCCAACATGGGACGATTGGCTATTGGAACTAATAATGGGGAATGGGCCAGAGCAGTTACAGAAGTAAAATTAGGGGAATATCTCGGCAATAGTGACCATAATATAATACCTTTTAAGTAATAATTGAGAAAGACTTAAGCATGACAAAGATCAGTGTAATAGATTGGAGAAAAGCTGATTTACAGGGGCTGAGAATAGAACTTCGGGAATTAAAAATTACAACTACATTGGCAAAAAGTGATGTAGAACAGCAATGGAAATCATTTAAAGTGGTGATCAACAGGGTCCAGGAAAAATATATTCTGCTAAAAAACAAGAACGATCTAAACACTGATGTGACACAGTGAATGATTAAAGCCACGAGTGAAAAAATTGAGCATGAAGAAAGAGGAATACATTAAGTACCTGCACACCAGTGGTGCACCTGGTAAGGCAGAATAACAAAAACTACACCAACTTGTATTTATATAGCACATTTAACACAGTAAAACGTCATAAGGTGCTTCACAGGTGTGTTAGAAGACAGAAAATTCACACCGAGCCATATAATAAATTAGGGCAGATTACCTGAAGCTTGGTCAAAGAGGTAGGTTTTAAGGAGGATCTTAATGGAGGAAAGAGAGGTACAGATGTGGAGAGGTTGAGGGAGGGCATTCCAGAACTTAGCAGACTGGGCAGCTGAAGGCACGGCCACCGATGTTTGAACGATTATAATCAGGCATGCTCAAGAGGCCAGAATTTGAGGAGCACAGATATTTCGGGGGCCGTGAGGCTGAAGCAGATTACAGAAATAGGGTGGGGTAAGGCCATGGAGTCATTTGAAAACATGGATGAGAATTTTGTATCAAGGCGTTGCTTAATAAGGAGCCAATGTATGTCAGCGAGTACACACATATGGGTGAACGGGGCCTGGTGCGAGTTAGGGCACGAGCCGCCGAATTTTGGATGACCTCATGTTACAAGGTGGGAGGCCAGCCAGGAGTGCATTAGAATAGTCAACAGAATATGAAGAGATTATGGGAGAAGTCAAATAAAATTGGGAAGCCAAACATCAACTATGAAATTAAATTATCAAGGAAAATAAAATAAAATAGTAAATTATTTTACAGGCACTTAAATAAAAAAGGAAGGTCGGGATGATAATAGGGTCACTAATTGATGGACAGCATAAAACCACAGGCAGCGATAGAGAGATGGCAGAGATATTGGGCAAGACAATAGGCTCTCCGGCTTCCCACGGGTGCAAGGATTGCGCACGTACTTACCTACCGCGCCTGCCATTGTGCTTTGGGCCCGGGTGGAATTCGGCTCCTGGGCCTCCTGCAGCTGCCGGCGCGCAGTGCTTGAATATCTGAGGGGCGCCGTTAGTTCGAAGCATCCCCTGGGATCACGTGGGCGATGGAGAGCCAATCGGAGCAGAGAATCTCCATGCATAGATTTTGCAGGAAGACCTGCCAAATGTATGAATAGAGATCGGCCCCAAAACCTAACTAACACTTCCAGTAAATAAATAAAAAAATCACATTTTAAAAATAACTATAAATTACATAAATTCACTAATTTAAACAAAAAGTAAAATTTTTGAAAAAATTAAGTACACATTTTAACGGTGCTAAAAATAAACTTACCTTTCATTAAAGTATGTAAAAAAGATAAACCTGTTGAAAAAATGTTTAAATTGTATATAATTCACCATTTACCTTTTTGAAAGCAGGCCTTGCACCTCGTTTTTTCCTGCGCAGCTTCTCCATACTTACCCTCAGGGAGAAACCTGAAAAAAAATCCGATGTTCGCTGCTTGCGCGCTGCAACGCCGGTGCACGCGGTTGACCCTCGAACCCCTTCTTTCACGAGACCGGAGGTTCCGGTTTCCCGTACATGGGCAGTGCATGCGCGAAACCGGCACTTCCGGTGGCCCTGTGGGTGACTACACAGCGCCTGCTCACCCGTGAAGACCCGAATTTCTGCCCCCTTAAATAATTACTTTACTTCAGTATTTACCAAATAGATAGAATAGGTGCAGATGATATCGGATGATGAGATCAGTAATGAGATAACTGCATTTAAAATAAAATGAGGAGATATATTAAATAAACTAATGAAACTCAAAGAGGTTAAATCCCCTGGTCCAGACGGATTACATCCAGCAATCTAAAAGAATCTAGGGAAGAGATAGCAGAGGCATTATTGCACATATTTAGTAATTCATTAGAAAAATGTGTACTGCCAGAGGACTGGCGGATAGCTAACATAATGCCTAAACGTAAGAAGGGAGATGAACATGTTCAGAGATCTATAGAACAGTCAGCTTAATATCGGTGTTAGGAAAAATAATGGAATCCCTGCTAAAGGAGAAAATGGAAGAACATCTGGTAATAAAAAATAAAATAATACATAATCAGCTTGGATTTCAAAAGGGAAAGTCTTGCTTAAACAATCTAATTGAATTTTTCGAAGAGGTAACAGAGAGAGTGGGCAAGATTAATGTAGTAGATGTAATTTATCTAGATTTTCAAAAGGCCTTCGATAAGGTCCCACATAATAGACTAATGGATAAGGTCAGGGAATGCGGAGTCAGGGGGGAAGTAGCAGAATGGATAGCTTTCTGGCTTCAAGACAGAAAGCAGAGAGTAGGGATAAAGGGTTGCTATTGAGAGTTGCAGAAGGTAGGAAGTGATGTTCCACAAGGATCAGTGCTGGAACGACTGTTGTTCACAACTTATATTAACGATTTCGATTTAGGAATCAAAACATAATCTCTAAATTTGCGGATGACACCAAATTGGGGGCGATAGTAAATACTGAGGAGGAAGGCAACAAATTACAAGAATACATTAATAACCCTGCAGAATAGGCATATGATTGGCAAATTAAATTCAACACAGATAAATGTGACGTATTGCATTTTGGGGAGAAAGAGAGGTAGGTAACTTATTACTTGCAAAATATGAATCTAAATGGGGTAGAGGAGAAAATGGATCTCGGAGTTTAAATACACAAATCACTAAAAGTATCGACACAGGTTAATAAGTCCACAAAGACGCAAATCAAAAACTAGGTATTATTTATAGAGGGGTAGAATTGAAAAGAAGTGAAGTTATGCTAAGCTTGTATCGAAACTTGGCTGGAACACACTTGGAATACTGTGTACAATTCTGGTCGCCATATCCTTAAACTGATATAGAGGCACTGGAGAGGGTGCAAAGAAGATTTACAAGGATGAACAGGCGGGATCTCTTTTGTCTTGACCTAATAGAGCTCTTTAAAATCATGATAGTTTTTGATAGAGTAGAGACAGAGACAGTGTTTGCACTTGTAGGGAAGAGCAAAAATATATACGCCATCAATATATGATATTCAGCAAGAAATCAAATAGGAATTTATAAAGGAACATCTTTACACAGAGAGCGTTGAGAATTTGGAACTCCCTTCTACAGGGAGTGTTTGAAGCGAATAGCTCGATTGGAGCAGAAATGCCAGAATGGACTTGTTGGGACGAATGTCCTGTTTCGGTTTTGTATATCCTAGGTAATCCTATCTAACTGTAAATGCAGGCCTGAAGCTTACCTTTTATAAAACTCACACTTTCTGCTTTTCCAAGTCGCACGGCTGAGCTTTAGTAAAAATTGTCTTTAACGTAAAATGTAATTCAACGTTTTCCCCAATTCTGGGTGTGCAATCTTAAATTGAAATGAATATACTCGACCACCATATTCGTCCTTCCATGTTGCTTCGAAAAACTGAGCCCTGTATTGATTATGAACGTGGAAAGCGCCACATTTTATGGGGCAGTCCCAGCTCGCGAGACCAAGAAATATTCACACTGTTTCAATTAGCTCGAAATCTAAAACATGATGAAAAATATCCTAAAAATAATATATATGTGTATATAAAGAGAGTGAAAAAAATTAACAAGCTTAAAACAACATACGTTTGTGGAAATGACATTGATTAAAATCTTTAAAATACTTCCAACGTCAAAGACAATACTACAAAGGGTTAAACTGCTTTTAGATCTGTGAACAGAAGAGGGTGGCGCTGACAATAAAAACAAACTTCAAAACAACATTTTTTTAAAGACAGACTTTCAAACAAAAGCAATGCGTTAACTTATGAAACATTCGTAGGTCAGGAAAATTCCATACATTCACACAAACTTTCACGCAAACTGAAAATGCCAGCCTTTGTCTGATTTGATTTTTCCCAGACTGGCTTGTCTCTGGATCCACTCTGTCGCCTTTAGCCACAGGTTCACTTCCGGACTGGTCAAAAAGGAACCTAATTCTCTCATGCTCAACGACTCAAACATCTTACCTCGGGCTTTCTCAACATTGGTTGAGTTTGCAAGTTTTAATGGAGCATCACGTGTACTATGCTCCTCGAAAGTATCCTTCCTTAATCGACGAGGTGATCAGCCTCGTCGGTCCTAATTTCCTACTGACAACAAAATATGCAAATAAACATTAGTCAGCGTCCTGCCATGGTCGCCAAGCTGTAGTCCATTTGGACTGCCTATTCAATTGTTTGAAACTGGCACTATATTGATAACGGTTCGGACTATTATTTAGGAACAAGGAAGAATCAATATATTGCAGTACTTAAGATCGAGTTTACACGGCACAGTTGAGAATTACATTACACTGTCGTCCCTTGGGGAGACGATTGGGCCAGAAATTCGGGTCGGGGGCTTCCCGCGGGTGCAAGCCGCCGACCTGCACTTACCTAGCGCGCCTGCCGTTGTGCTGTGGGCCCGCGTGGGATTCCGATACTGGGCCTTCTCCAGCTGCCCGTGTGCAGTGCTTGCGTATCCCAGGGGCGGAGTTATTTCGAAGCGACCCTGGGATGACGTGGGACATGGAGAGCCAATCCGAGCAGGGAATCTCCATTCATAGATTTGACAGGAAGACCTGTCAAATCTATGAATAGAGATCGGTCCCAAAAGCTAACTAAAACTTCAAATAAATTTAAAGGAACACATCACATTTTTAAAATAAATATAAATTACATAAATTAACTACTTTAAACAAAAATTTTAATTTATGAAAAAGTTAATTACAGTTTTTAACGGGGATAATAATAAACTTACCTTTCTTTAAAGTATTTAAAAAAGATAAACCTGCGCAAAAAATTTTTAAATTTTGCTTAATTAACCACTTACCTTGTTAAAAGCAGGCCTTGCACCTGCTTTTTACCCGCGCAGCTGCCAGGGACTTACCCTCATGGAGAAACCTGAAAAAAAGCTGAAGTTCGATCCCTGCACGCTGCCTCTCCCTCGCACGTGTTTGACCTCGTAACCCCTTCCTTCGAGGGAACCGCAGTTCCTGTTTCCAGCGCATGCGCAGTGCATACGCAAAACCGGCACTTTTGTTGTGTCTGCGGGTCAGTACACAGCGCCTACTCACCCGTGGAGACCCGAATTTCTGGCCCAATGTCACTTTGTTCCAGACACCATCGGATTTCGACCCTGGTCCCTCAGTTCAATCCTGTACCCTGAGAGAGGCGCAAATTCGCAAGCTTATACCGCAAAAAGCAGATCTGCGAGAAATTTCATCCAATCATGTTTTCTCCAATACTCTCCCCTTCTAGCCAATCATAAGTTCAGCCCGTACATATCCAGACCAGACAATTTCTTGTGACCCCTAATCTTTGCTTTTAGGCTCAGTACAATCTTCCTTTATTGTACTTTATTGTCGTGGTTATTGTATCATTTTGTAGTCAGTGAAAAAAACGACAATTTTAACTGTCAAGGACATTTTGCCTAAATTATCCATCCTCGTCCCCTCGACCTTTCTGCAGCCCTTGACCCTTTTGGCCACACCGTCCTCAGACAACGCCTCTCCTCCGCTTCCAGCTGGGTGGGACTGCACTCGCATGGTTCTATTCTTATCTATACAGTTGAAGCCCCAGGATCACCTTGACACTTCCTCTTTCTCATCTGCATGCTTCCCCTCTTCGACATCTTTCAAAAATACGACGGTAGATTCCACATGCGCACTGACGACAGCCAGCTGTACCTCACCACCACCTCTCTCGAATCCGCCACTGTCTCTAAATTGTAATTTCGAGGAGCGCCCAGTTTAAGATTATGAATTTATTCAACATGCTAAATCGAGATAAACTGTTTTCTCTGGCGGGAGTGTGACGAACAGGGGGGAATAACCTTAAAATTAGACCTTTGAGTTTCAGGAGTGAGGTCAGCAAATATTTCTTCACACAAATGGTAGTGGAAATCAGGAACTGTCTCACTCAAAAAGCTGTTGAGGTTAAGGCAACTGAAAATATCAAAACTGAGATTGATCGATTTTTTTGTTATTTAACGGTATTCAAGGATGTGCATCCAAAGCGGATAAATGTGTTGTCATAAAGATCAGCCATGATTGAATTGAAATCATGAAATTGTTTGATTGGCCTACTAATGTTTCTATTTTCCTCTGTTCCTTTAAAAACATTTCTAGCAAAATTCTGAACTAGTTTGTTTTGTTTTTTCTGCCTTCTTCTGTTACAAATTACTTTTGGAGAATTTAAACCACGGCTTCTGACACTAGAATTTGTGATACCTTCGTGAAATAGGGAAAACATATTTTGCAATGGTAATCAAACATCGCTTATGAATCAAGCATCTCAAGCTGCACTAGAGGCAGCTTCCAATCCTCTGCTCATACTTTCCCAAACATATTTTCATGAAAAGTCTACATATCCGGCAATTCAAGTGCAAAGCTAACTGCACAACTACAACTTGCAATCATATAACGCCTTTTACGTAGGAAAATGATCCTAGTCGCTTCACAGAAAAGTACTCGGATAAAAATCGACACTGAAGCAAAGGTGAGATATGGAGAGTTGACGGAAATCTTGGTCAAACATGTTAGCTCTAAAGATGGGTTCCGAAGGAGTAGAGTGTGGTGGACAGGCGGAGTTGTTATGGCAGGTTATTCCAGTGTTGGTCTAACAGAGCTCTCGGAGGGTTGCAGAGCTGAAGACGGTTACAGAGAGAGGAAGAAATTTGAACACAAGCGTGATAACTTTGAATTTGTGATGGTTGGAGACCGGACGGCAATTTATGTTCGTAAATCATATTAGTACCACTTTCGTTCTTCGTATGGTGGTGACCTCCTGAAGACTTTATCTCGGGATTGGTGATGGGATCAAATACCTTATGAAAGCGGACAGTCTAGATCATATGTTCATTTCAATTCTTCATTATCTTCCTCTAACGCTGTTCCCTGATACTTTACCAGCAAATTTTCATTTTGAAGGCGGTCCGGTCTACAGAGATCTTAAGTAGAGTTTCCGAGCAGACCACTTCGGCTGCTTCTTTTCTACTATCTTTGCTTTTCTGTGCATTCTGTTTCCATAAGTATGCAACCTTCTGTTTTGACCTTTAGATTGTGTTTTCCGTCAGATATTTTCCTGAATTACGGTTTCTGACAGTGCAGGTCCGGTAGCGCGAATGGTAAACACAGAATGATAGCTGACATCATTTTAATTTTATTAGATTTCGATCCCTGAGAAAGCCTTCCAGATACTCAGTGACGGCATCGACTGTGTTATCCTCTCACTGATGCTGCTGAACGAGCAGAACCGAGCACTTATAGATCCAGCTACATATCCATTTGTCACTTAGCTTACCAATTTGTCCCAACTTTAATGACTAATTTTTCCGCCAGGTCAACTCGGCTCCAGACCTCATTGCAGTCTTGATTAAAACATGGACAAAAGAGCTGAGCTCCAGAGGTGTGGTGACAGTGACTGAGCTTGACAACAAGGCAGCATTTGACCGAGTGTGGCATCAAGGAGCCCTAGTAAAACTGAAGTCAATGGGGATCAGGGGAAAAAACTCTCCACTGGCTGAAGTCATACCTAGCACAAAGGAAGATGGTTATAGTAATAAGAACATAAGAACATAAGAAATAGGAGCAGGAGTAGGCCAATTGGCCCCTCGACCCTGCTCCACCATGCAATAAGATCATGGCTGATCTGATCCTAACCGCCAATCTACTATCACAGAACCATCTCCTGAACCTAACAGAATTGGACACACGAAATAGGAGCAGGATCAGGCTACACGCCCCCTGGGCCCGCTGCGCTACCCACAGGGCCATGAGCAATCCGAACCTAGACTCATGTCCAAATTCCTGCCCGCTCCCCATAACCCTTAATTCCCTTTACTTGTAGGAAACTGTCTATTTCTGTTTTAAATTTATGTAATGAAGTAGCTTCTACAGTTTTTGCGGCAGCATATTCCATGGACCTACCACCCTCTGAGTGAAGTAGTTCCTTCTCATCTCAGTTTTGAAAGAGCAGAACCTTATTCTAAGACTATGCCTCATAGTTCTAGTTTCACCCATCATCGGGAACATCCTCCCCGCATCCACCCGATCCAACCCCTTCACAATCTTATTTGGTTCAATAAGATCGACTCTCAATCTTCTGAACTCCAATGAGTAGAGTCCCAATCTACCCAACCTCTCCTCATATGTCCAGCCCCTCATCCCCGGGATTAACCGAGTAAACCTTCTTTGTACTGACTCGAGAGCAAGTATGTCTTTTCTTAAGTATGGACACCAAACCTGTATGCAGTATTCCAGGTGCGATCTCACTAATACCTTGTACAAATGAAGCAATACCTCCCTATTTTTATATTCTAAACACCTAGCAATGAAAGCCAACATTCCATTGGCCTTCTTAATCACTTGCTGCACATGCATACTAACCTTTTGAGTTTCGTGCACCAGGATCCCCAGATTCCTTTGTACTTCAGTACTTTCCAGTTTCTTGCCATTAAGATAATAACTTGCTCTGCTTTTCTTCCAGCCAAAGTGCATAACCTCACACTTTCCAGTATTGTATTCCATCTGCCAAATCTCTGCCCACTTACTTAGACTGTCTATGTCCCCTTGCAGATTTGTTATGTCCATCTCACCCACTACTTTCCCTCCCATCTGAGTATCATCTGCAAACTTTGATATGTTACACTCGGTCCCCTCCTCCAAATTGTTAATATAGATTTTAAAGAGTTGGGGACCCAGCACTGACCCCTGCTGAACACTACTAGTTACTGATTGCCAGTCTGAGATTTAACCATTTATCCCAACTTTCTGCCTTCTGTTAGATAGCCAATCCTCTATCCATGCCAGAATATTACCCCCAATCCCGTGATTTTTTAATCTTAAGCAATAATCTTTTGTGTGGCACCTTGCCAAATGCCTTTTGGAAGTCTAAATACACCACGGCCACTGGTTCCCCTTTATCTACTCTGTATGTTACTTCCTCAAAGAACTCCAGCAAATTTGTCCAACATGACTTCCCCTTCATAAAACCATGCTGACTTTGTCCTATTAAATTATGATTATTCAAATGTCCCGTTACTGTCTCCTTAATAATGGACTCCAAAATTTTACCTCCCACAGATGTTAGGCTAACCGATCTATAGTTTCTAGCCTTCTGTCTACTGCCCTTTTTTTTGAATAAGGGTGCTACATTAGCAGTTTTCCAGTCTGCCGGGATCTTTGCTGAGAGCAAGGAAGTTTTGGAAAATTATTACCAATGCATCCACAATCCCTACCGCCACTTCCCTCAAGACCATAGGATTTCAGCCATCAGGTCCAGGTGATTTATCCGCCTTGAGCCCGTTATTTTACCGAGTACTACATCCTGAGTGATTTTGATCGTGTTTAGCTCCTCCCCCCATTTAGCCCCCTTTTTGTCCAGTGTTGGGATATTTTTAGTGTCCTCTACTGTAAAGACTGATACAAAATATTCATTCAGTGTATTTGCCATCTCCATATTTCCCACCATTAATTTCCCGGTCTCATCCTCTAAGGGGCCAACATTTACTTTAGCCACCCTTTTTCTTTTTATATAACTATAAAAACTCTTAATATCTGCATTTATATTTTTTGCTAATTTACTTTCTTAATCTATCTTCCCTTTCTGAATCAATCTTTTTGCTATTTTTTGCTATCTTTTAAAGTTTTCCCAATCCTCTCTCCTCCCACAAGATTTGGCAAACTGAAAACCCTTTGTTTTTAGTCGAATATTATCCTTAATTTCTTTACTTAGCCACGGATGACTGTCTTTTCTTTTACACACTTTTTGTTCTCAGTGGAATATATATTTTTTGGAAGTTGTAAAATAACTCCTTAAAAGTACACCACTGATCATGTATCGTCTTACACTCTAATCTATTTTCCCAATCCACTCTACTCAATTCCGCTCACATACCTTCAAAGTCTCCTTTATTCAAGCTTAGCACGCTAGTTTCAGATCCAACCTTCTCACCCTCTGATTGACTATGGAATTCAACCATGTTATGGTCACTCATTCCAAGGGGATCTTTTACTAGGACATTTTTATTAACCCTGACTCGTTACACAGTACCAGATCTAAGGTCGCTTGCCCCCTGGTCGGTTCAGTTACATACTAGTTGTTGGAGATCAATCCTCTCAGCACAGGTCATCGCTGCAGGAGTTCCTCTGGGCAATGTCCAAGTCCCAAACAGCTTCAGCTGCTTCATCAATGACCTTCACTCCATCATAACGTCAGAAGTGGGGATGTGGGCTGATGATTGCACAATGTTCGGTTCCATTCGGAACTCCTCAGATAATGAAGCAGTCCATGCCCAAATGCATCAAGAACTGGATGACATTTAGGATTGGTTTGATATGTGCAAGTAACATTCGCGACACAAAAGTACCAGGCATTGACTATCCCCAAGAAGCGAGAATCTAACCACCGCCCTTTAACATTCAACGGACTTACCATGACATAAACTTCCATCATCAACATCCTGGGTGTCATTATTTACCAGAAAATTTACTGTAACAGCCACTTAAATACTGTGGCTTCAAGAGCAGGTCAGAGGCTGGGTATTCTGCGGCGAATGTCTCACCTCCTGACTCCCCAGAGCCTTTCCACCATCTAAAAGGCATAAGTCAGGAGTGTGATGCATACTCTCCACTTGTCTGGAGGAGTGCATCTCCAACAATACTGAAGAAGCTCGACACCATCCAGGTTAAAGCATCCCGCTTCATTGGCACTCCACTCACCACGTTAAACATTCACTCCCTGTAGCACTGGCGCACCGTGGCTCCAGTGCATACCATCGACAAGATGCACTGCAGGAACTCGACATGGGTTCTTCGGCAGCAGCTCGCAAACCCTCCACCTCAAGCACCTGGAAGGATAAGGGCAGCAGGCGCATGGGAACACCATCACCTGCAATTTCCCCTTCAACCCTCACATCATCATGACTTGGAAATATAACGCCATTTCTTCTTCGTCGTTGGATCAAAATCCAGAAACTCACTCACTAAAAGAGATCTGGGAGTACCTTCACTAAACTGACTGCAGCGGATTCAGGTGACGTCAAAGCATCAGATTCTCAAGGGCAATTAGGAATGGGCAATAAATGGTGGCGTTGGCAGCGATGCCTGCATTTCAGGAACGAATAAAAAAATGATTTAGCCTCGCAGGCTTGGCCGTTGCAGAGACAGGTAAGGAGCTTATTGCTATTGGTGGAAGCTACATCAGCGGTCGCTGACAACATCTCGGCTGCAGTGCTGAAGACTTGTGCTCCATAAATAGCCATGTCTCCAGCCAAGCTGTTGCATACAGTAGCAACACAGGTATCTAAACCATAACGTGTAAAATTACCAGGTATGTCCTTTCCACAATAAGCAGGAGAAATCCAATCAACAATGACTGCCCCATCAGGCTACTCTCAATCATTAGCAAATTGATGGGAGTTGTCATAGAAAGTACTATCAAGTGGCACTTACTCATCAATAACCTCCTTCACACAGCTCAGTTTGTGATCCGCCAGGTCCACTGAACTCCAGACCTCATTACAGCCTTCGACCAAACAGGGGCAAAAGAGTTGAATTGCAGAGGTGAGTTGATAGTGACAACCCTTGACATCAAGGCACCATTTGACCGAGTGAGGCATCAAAGAGATCTCGTAACATAAAAATCAATGGGATCACGGAAAAGCTCTCTACTGTTTGGAATCATAGCGAGCAAAGACGTAGATCGTTGTTATTGTTTGGGGCAAAACATCTCATCCTCAGGACATCGCTGCTGCAGTTGCTCATGACAGTGTCCAAGGCCCACCCATATTCAGCTGCTTCATCAATAACCTTCCCGCAATCATGAGGTCAGGAGTGGGCCTGTTTGCTGACGATTGCACAGTGTGGAGTTCCATTTGCAACACCTCAGATAATGAAGCAGTCCGTGTCCGCACACCTGGACAACATTCAGGCTTGGGCTGATAAGTGGCAAGTAACATTCGTGACACTCAAGTGCCAGATAATGAGCATCTCCAACAAGAAAAAGTGTAAACGCCTCCCCTTGACATTCAATGGCATTACCACGGACGAAGCCTCCACTACCAACAACTTGGGAGCTCCATGGAACACAAACTTAAATAGACAAACAACATAAATACTGTGGTTACAAGAGCAGGTCAGAGGCTGAGTATTCTGCAGTGAGTAACTGAACTCTGCACTCCGGTAAGTTTCGGATCACAGACTACACACAGATTACCCAAAAGTGTTTTAGAATTTTTAAGGCTTTTATTAAAGAGCACAGTTTTAAAGCAAAATTAGTGAGGTGGGGGAGGGTATGAAACAGGAAATCGGAGGTGAATGCAAAAAAGGCGCAGCAGTTATCATGGGTGACTTTAATATGCATATAGATTGTGCTACTCAAACTGGAAGCACCACGGTGGAGGAGGATTTCCTGGAGTGTTTAAGCGATGGTTTCCTAAACCAATATGTTGAGGAACCAACTAGAGGGGAGGCCATCCTGGACTGGGTGTTGTGTGAAGAGGAAGGACTAATCAGCAATCTTGTGGTGCGAGGCCCCTTGGGGAAGAGTGACCATAATATGGTGGAGTTCTACATTAGGATGGACAAGGAAACGCTTAATTCAGAGACCATGGTCCAGAACTTAAATAAGGGCAACTTTGAGGTTATGAGGTGTGAATTGGCGAGGTTAGATTGGCAAGCGATATTTAAGGGGTTATCAGTGGAAGGGCAATGACAGACATTTAGAGATCGCATGGATGAACTACAGCAATTGTATATCCCTGTCTGGCGTAAAAATTAAAAATGGAAGATGGCTCAACCATGGCTAATAAGGGAAATCAGTTATAGTATTAAAAGCAAGGAAGTGGCATACAAATTGGCCAGAAGTAGCAGCAAACCCAGCGACTGGGAGAACTTTAAAACTCAGCAGAGGAGGACGAAGGGTTTGATTAGGGCAGAGAAAATAAAATATGAAAGGAAGCTTGCGGAGAACATTAAAACTGACTGCAAAAGCTTCTATAAATATATAAAAAGAAAGAGTTTAGTAAGAACAAACGTAGGTCCCCTGCAGTCAGAAACAAGGGAAGTCATAATGGGGAAAAAAGAAATGGCAGATCAATTGAACAAGTACTTTGGTTCGGTGTTTACTGTGGAGGACACAAACAACCTTCCGTAAATAAAATAGATCAAAGGATCTGTTAAGAGGGAGGAGCTGAGGGAAATCCTTATTAGTCTGGAAAAGGTGTTGGGGAAATTGATGGGACTGAAGGCTGATAAATCCCCAGGGCCTGATGGTCTGCATCCCAGAGTACTTAAGGAGGTGGCCTTGGAAATAGTGGATGCATTGACGATCATTTTCCAACATTCCTTAGATTCTGGATCAGTTCCGAAGGAGTGGAGGGTGGCTAATGTAACCCCTCTTTTTAGAAAAGGAGGGAGGGAGAAAGCAGGGAATTATAGACCGGTCAGCCTGACATTGGTGTTGGGTAAAATGATGGGATCAATTAT
The DNA here is from genome assembly GCA_030390025.1 of Squalus acanthias. Taxonomy (NCBI): domain Eukaryota; kingdom Metazoa; phylum Chordata; class Chondrichthyes; order Squaliformes; family Squalidae; genus Squalus; species Squalus acanthias. The sequence goes on along the minus strand of CM059430.1, from coordinate 73,686,762 downwards.
TAAAGATGTCATAACAGACCATTTGGAAAGTGGCGTCATGATAGGTCCAACTCAGCATGGATTTGTGAAAGGGAAATCATGCTTGACAAATCTTCTGGAATTTTTTGAGGATGTTTCCAATAGGGTGGACGGGGGGGGAACCAGTAGATGTGGTGCATTTGGACTTTCAGAAGGCCTTCGACAAGGTCCCACACAAGAGATTTGTGTGCAAAGTTAAAGCACATGGGATTGGGGGTAATGTGTTGACGTGGATTGAGAACTGGTTGGCACACAGAAAACAAAGTGTAGGAGTAAATGGGTACTTTTTAGAATGGCAGGCAGTGACCAGCGGGGTACCGCAGGGTTCGGTGCTGGGGCCCCAGCTGTTTACATTATATATTAATGATTTGGACGAAGGGATTAATTGTAATATCTCCAAATTTGCGGATGACACTAAATTGGGAGGCAGTGTGAACAATGAGGAGGATGCTAGGAGGCTAAAGAGTGACTTGGACAGGTTGGGTGAATGGGCAAATGTATGGCAGATGAAGTACAATGTGGATAAATGTGAGGTCATCAACTTTGGTGGTAAAAATAGGGAGGCAGACAATTACCTGAATGGTGGCAGATTAGGGAAAGGGGAGGTGCAACGAGACCTGGGCGTCATGGTACATCAGTCACTGAAAGTGGGAAGGCAAGTGCAGCAGGCAGTCAAGAAAGCAAATGGCATGATGGCCTTCATAGCAAGGGGATTTGTGTACAGGAGTAGGGAGGTGATGCTACAGTTGTACAGGGCCTTGGTGAGGCCACAACTGGAGTATTGTGTGCAGTTTTGGTCTCGTAACTTGAGGAAGGACATTCTTGCTATTGAGGGAGTGCAACGAAGGTTCACTAGATTGATTCCTGAGATGGCCAGACTGACATATCAAGAAAGACTGGATCAACTGAACTTGTATCCTCTGGAGTGCAGAAGAATGAGGGGGCATCTTATAGAGACGTTTAAAATCCTGACTGGTTTAGACAAATTAGATGCGGGCAGAATGTTTCCAATGTTAGGGAAAACTAAAACCAGGTGTCACAGTCTAAGGATAAGGAGGAAGCCATTTAAGACTGAGATGAGGAGGAACTTCTTCACCCAGAGAGTGGTGAATCTGTGGAATTCTCTACCACAGAAGGTTGTTGAGGCCAGTTCGCTAAATATATTCAAAGAGGAGTTAGATATAATACTCACAACTAGGGGGTTCAAGGGCTATGGCGAGAAAGCAGGAATGGGGTACTGAGGTAGCATGTTCAGCCATGAACGCATTAAATGGCGGTGCAGGCTCGAAGGCCCGAATGCTCTACTCCTGCACCTATTTTCTATGTTTCTATGTTTCTATAATTAGGTATTACATATGGTTTAAGCCGAGTATAACAGACATACAACCTGTGCCAGTTACAGCGATCTACGACTACTGAATCTGAATGCCACGACCGGATAGACGGGGAGGCAGTACGGTGGTCCCGGATTGGGTGGATTCCTGCAGTCTGCTGCAGCGGTCTCTTCCGTTGGGTCATCTCTCAAGCTGTTGGATGTGTTAGGCCGTTAGCCACCTCAGAGGCTAAACTTGACCTGTGTTGTTTTGCATTTTACGATTCCCTTATCACTTCTATTCGTCTTTTGATGCTTGATATTCGACCTTGCTGGCAATTCTGCAATTTTTTCCCGGCTGCATGTTGTCAGTCTACGTTGTAAGAATTAAAACCCATCTTTGAATCTAACAGCTATTTCTTACAATTCCCTTCTTTGAGAAGGAAATATCCTGATTGACTTCTCACAATCGGCTCTTGACTAATCTAGCTAGTTTTTATTGCTCTCTCAACTTGGGCATTAGTTAGTAGGGCGTCTTGAAGATTTGTCACTTCCTTACAGTCCTTCCTTTGAGGAGAAGTAGCAAACTCTGGCCCCTTACTCAAATTCAATTCACTGTTCCGGTGTTCCAATTCTGCCCCGCCGGGGGTATCCTCTGTTTCTTCTATCTTTCCTGATGTTACTCCGCCTGGGGTCTCCTCTGCATTGCTTTGGATCTTCTCTTTCGGTGTGCTCAATTAATTTGTTGCTGCTGGTTAGTCATAGGCATGAGTATACAATTGACTTATGTATCAAAGTCTTACTACACAGGTGACATATATCATATACACTATCATTACAAGTTGGATAACTACCAGAGCGTGTGAAATAATACGAATGTAAGGGTGCGCTGATGTAGTAAGCCCAATATCCCATCAGTGTGAGTTGTCCTCTATGCTGTCAATTTCAATATCCATTCTCGAGTTCTTTTGCTCCAAAACGTAAAACTGCTTTCGGGAGGAGTTCAGTCGCATCACAAGCTCACTGAAACCCTCAGACAACAGGGGAATGTCTCGGTTTTGATATTGAGTAAAACGTGTTGGTTGATGGGACAAGTCCTGTTAGATCCATAAAGCATGGTAGTTGCGGTTGTAGTGACACAGGAGACACCACCAAAACCACCTCATACTGGATTCGCACTGTTTTTCCCACGCTCTTTTACTTGCAATACACAATTCTTAAAGACACAGTTAAATTCAGTCTTACAATCATTTCAAGCAACATTACAGTTTAACATCTAATCAACAAATCATGGACTTAAAAGATTCTCCAGATCTCTCTGTTACTCACATCCATCTTGTGGATAATATTTACTAAACCTAATTTCTCCGTATCCCTCAATTGTCCCAATCCAGATTCCATGTAAATCTCCACTTCAACTTCTATGTTAATCCCTCTAACAGGTACCAGTGTCTTTAATTCTATTCTGATTGCTTCATTCATTAGTTTCTCGATGGAGTATGTGTCAATGCTTTAAATGTTGTCTTGCTCTCCTGACCACATTAAACAATTCATGTTTTGCTGCTGTCAAGTAACTGCGCAGACTGAGACACGTTCTTCAGTGCAGATGCACCATACATTCCCGGATGGTAATTGCCTCATACGTAACGAATCACATTTGCACACTCATACCAGTATCTCAATATCGTGCCACACGTGCCATCCGATGCAATTCTTTCACGGTCTTTCAGGTGATGTTATCAAAAGATTGTCTGGAGGTCTTTGTTTATCTGCCACTGCATGGTTCTGATATCTTGGCTATTGGCTAGGCTATCAAATTCAGTTTTGTTAAAAAGTTCATTATAGGCAGGGACACAAATGTCTCCAAGAGCAAGCAATCAATTTATTATTCTTCACTACACTTTCCTGACTTTCACTAGAAAGTTTGGAAAATTCTCAATTGGTGGTGTAATTCTCCTGTTTCTATCTCACACCCTCAATCACTTCCTCTCTCCATTTTACTTGTCCTCTTAATTACTATTGAAATCTCACTCATGAGCCCTGGAGGAACTTTACTGTCCAGTACAATATTTAAGATTGAAAACATAGATAAAACATTCTCACTTGGTCCAAGTTATTAACACTTTTTATTTATCATTACTTTAGAGGATCTTTTATTTTGCTAAAAGTAACCCAATATATAGTGCCTGAGTCCATTTTGTTATTACAAAATTATCCCAAAATCCAAACAGCAGTATTAGTGAACTGACAGGTTTTGTCAATGTTCAATTTCATTTCTTCAATTTATCCTCCATTTCCAATTTCAGAAACAAGTGATTCCCAGGCTAGGTGGCTTACGCAGTGTTTTAACATAGAGACAGAAGTGCTGCAATTAGTTTAGAAGGTAACTTTCATATAACAAAAGAAAGAAGAGACTCCTTTGTGACTCTACTTAGAGCACAAGGGGTTAATTTATTAAATCATGCTTTTCCTTCTTTCACTGTGGGGAAATATTAACTTAAAATTAGGAAACTTAACTTTAATATTGTCCAACATCTTTAAATGTCATACTGAAGATGTTGCTCGGTGAACTTAAACAGCTGTCAGTGGAAAGGGTTAACTCCTTTGCAGGTTTTTAAGACGGTGGAGCAAAACATTATCAGGCGCTCGCAATTGCGTCACCTCACGTAAATTAAAAAAAACTTTCCCGAACGAAAACGACAGTTGTGTTTTCACACTTAACTAAACACGAACAGAAAAGATAAAACAGAGCAAAACAGCACATGCGTGCAGAACCAGTAAATTACGTCACATTTCTTATTGTCCTTTCTTCAGATGTCTTTCCAAAATACTGTAAAATCATTGAATATAACTGGAGAAAAATTAGTTTTTCACATTTAAGCAAATCAAATCAAACTGCTTTGGTAAATTTCACCATAGCAACCGCGACTCCAAGGTTAAATGTTAGACTGAAAATGAATCTTTTGTTAAACAAACTTTTTGTTGCTCTTCTCAGTTTTTGCACACCAGCTTAACTTAAATTGTAGTTCAAAGTTTTTTCTTCCCAATTATTGTGGCACAATCTTATTCGTACATTGTTAAAACTTCCAAAATCCAAGACAAGACAAACGTTTTTAAACGCTTTTAACACAGAGAAGTGGGTGGTGCTAAACCACACATAACAGAATCTTTCTTTTAAAGACAGAATTTTCAGACAAAAGAAATACTGTAACTTCTTAAATATTCATAGTCAGGCAAACAGTTACACTTTAACACACATTTTCATACAAACTGAAATTCCAGCTTTTTTTAAGGTTCCTTTCACTCAGCAAATCTTATGTTTTATTTGTCTCGGCACAGACGTTAATAACTTTCATATCGGTAAAGCTTTAAATTTCTCTTTTGTTTCTCTTTTTAAATCGGTGTCTCAGCAGCTTTTCCTGGCTTTCCAAATCCCTGTTTTTTCCCTTCCTTTGCTGAGTTTTCAGATTGTTTCTCCTGCAAATTATATATTTTTCCTTCTTTACTTCTCCCTCTCTCTCCTGCACTTTATGATTTAACTCCTTCAGGCTATCTATCAACTGTTCCCGGTGATATGCCAACGCCATTGTCTTTCTGCTTTTACCTTTCAACAAGCACTTTACCACTCGCTTGTTTCAGAGAGAATAAAACTCTATACTCAGTCTAAGCAACGATCACGTGCGTTCGACCAGTTCCTCCGTTCAACCCGACCGGAACCTTACAACTCCTAACTCTATGATTCCACTTCTGACAACAATGTAAGATCCGAATCAGAGGCTACACACAGATTACCCAAAACGGTTTTAGAAGTTGTAAGGATTTTATTAAAGAGCTCCAGTTTTAAATCATAATCAGGTATTACATATGGTTTAAGCCGAGTATAAAAGACATACAAACCGTGAGAGTAAGAGCGATCTACCACTCCCGAATCGGAATGCCACGACAGGACGGACGGGGAGGCAGTCCGGTGATCTCGGATTGGGTGGATTCCAGCAGTCTGCTGCAGCGGTCAATTCCGAAGGGGTCATCTCTCAAGCTGTTGGAGGTGTTAGGCCGTCAGCCACCTCAGAGGCTAAACTTGACCAAGGCGTTAGGCTGTAGCCCCCTCAGAGAAGCCTCTGCTCCTAACTACCTGATTTCCTCTCTCAGTGGTCTATATTTACAGTTATTTCGGTGGTCTGGTAATCACCTGTTGTCAATCATTTGATTCCCCCATCCTATTGTCCAATTATGAAGCGGGAAGGCATCCCTCGCCGTCCTTTTGTGCTTGTTTGACAAGGCCTTCCTCCTATCTTTCTGAGGAATGTTTTGTTATTTTTCTTTTAGGACATTTTATGACTTTTCGGCTCAATTTTTGTCTAGTATACCCCACCCTGTGTTGTTTTGCATTTTACGAAACAAGGAATGGGGTACTGAGGTAGCATGTTCAGCCATGAACGCATTGAATGGCGGTGCAGGCTCGAAGGACCGAATGGTCTACTCCTGTACCTATTTTCTATGTTTCTATGTTATCACTTCTATTTGTCTTTTGATGCTTGATATTCGACCTTGCTGGCATTTCTGCTATCTGTTCCCGGCTGCATGTTGTCAGTCTCTGTTCTAAGAATTAAAACCCATCTTTGAATCTAACAGCTATTTCTTACAATCCCCAAAGCCTTTCCAACATCTACACAGGATTATAAAGGATATATGGCCCAGAATCAGGCCATTCGGCCTAACCAGTCCATGCTCCACTCGAGACTGCTCCCGTCTTTCCTCATCCAACTCTATCAGCGTAACCCTCTATTCGCTTCTCCTTCATATGCTTATCTAACCTCCACTTTAATGCATTTATACTATTTGCCTCAACTACTCACTCCGTGTAGCGAGTTCCACATTCTCACGAACCTCTGCGCAAAGAAGTTTCTTCTGAATCCCCTATTTGATCTCTTGGTGGTTATTTGATATTGATGGCCTCCAGTTATGCTCTTCCATACAAGTGGAAACACTCTCCCTGTATCTACTCTTTCAAAACCTTTCAATATTTTAAAGACATGTACTTGGTCAACCCTAAGCCTTCTCTTTTCAAGAGAAAAATAGATCCACCAGGCAATTGTTAGAACTGTGATGGGATACTCTATACTTATCTGAGGTTTTGATAGAGTAGGTAAAGAGAGAGTGTTTCCACTTTTGTGGAAGAGCATAACTGGAGGCCATCAATATAAGAATACCACCATGGACTGTTTGGGCCGAATTGCCTGTTTCTGTGCCATATATCTTGTGTAATCCTATGTAGATGGTGGAAAGGCTTTGGGGATTGCGGAGGTGAGTTACTCACTGCAGAATACTCAGCCTCTGACCTGCTCTTGTAACCACTGTATTTATGTGGTTTGTCCATTTAAGTCTGTAGTCCAGGGAGCTCCCAAGTTGTTGGTAGTGCATCTCCAACAACGCTCAAGAAGCTCGATACCATCTAGGAGAAATCATCTGTTTGAATGGTAGCACATCCACCAATTTAAACATTCACTCCCTCCACCACCAGCGTACCGCGGCTGCAGAATGCACCATCTAAAAGATGCACTGCAGCAACTCGCCAAGGCTTCTTACGTTATAACACAAGAACATAAGAAACAGAAGCAGGAGTAGGCCATTCGGCCCCTCGAGCCAGATGCTCCATTCAAAAAGATCGTGGCTGATCGTCTACCTCATCCCCACTTTCCTGCACTATCCCCATATCCATTCATTCCATTAATATTCCAAAATCTATCGTTCTCTGTCATGAACATACTCAACGACTGAGGCTACACAGCCCTCTGGGGTAGATAATTCCAAAGCTTCACCTGCATCTGAGTGAAGAAATTTCTCCTCATCTTACTCCTAATTGGCCAACCCCTTATTCTGAGTCTGTGACCCCTGGTTCTGTACTCCCCAGCCAGGGGAATCATCCTCCCTGCATCTACCCTGTCAGGCCGTGTAAGAATGTTGTATGTTTCAATGAGATCCCCTCACATTCTTCTAAACATTAGAGAATGTAGGCCCATTCTACACAATATCTTATCATTGGACAATATCCCATCAAAGGAATCAGACTGGTGAACCTTCGTTGCACTCCCTCTATGGCAAGTAAATCCTTCCTTCGGTAATGAGACCAAAACTCTACACAATACTCCAGCTGTGGTCTCATCAGGGCGCTATATAATTACAGTAAGACGCCTTTACTCTTATACTCAAATCCTCTTGAAATCAAGGCCAACATACCATTTGCTTTCCCAATTGCTTGATGTACCAGCATGTTAACTTTCAGTGATTTGTGTACATGGAGACCCAGATCCCTCTGAACACCAACATTTCCTATACTCTCACTATTTAGAAAATACCCTGCTTTTCTATTTTTCCTACCAAAGTGGATAATTTCACATTTCTCCATGTTATATTCCATTTGCCATGTTCCGGCCCACTCACTTAACTTGGATCTATCCCCTAGAAGCGTTCTTGCATCCTCCTCACAACTTACATTCCCAGCCAGCTTTGTATCATCAGCAAACTTGGATACATTACATTTGGTCCTCTCATCCAAATCAATGATGTAGATTGTTACTAGCTGAGGCCCAAGCACTGATCCTTGCGATGCCCTAATAGTTACAGGCTGCCAACCCGAAATGAACAGATTATTTCTACTCTCTGTTTTCAAATCGCTAAAAAATCCTCAATCCATGCTAATATATTACCCACAATCACATGAGGGCTAATTTTGTTTAATAACCTTTTGTGTGGCACCTTATCGAATACCTTCTGAAAATCCAAATACACCACAGATACTTGTACCCCCTTATCTTTTCTGCTCGTTAAAACATCAAAAAACACTAACAGATTCGTCAAACATGATTTCCCTTTCATAAATCCGTATTGACTCTGCCCAATCCTATTATTTTTTCGAAGTGACCTGTTACCACGTCCTTACTAATAGATTCCAGCAAATTCCCTACTAATGATGTCAGGTTAACTGCTCTGTAGTTCCCAGTTTTCCGTCGCCCTCGTTTCTTAAATAGTGCGGTTACATTTGTTGCCTTTCAATCCGTGGGAATCGTTCTGGAATCTTTGGTATTTTGGAAAATGACAGCCAATGCCTCAACTATATCTGTAGCCACCTCTTTCAAATCCCTAGGATGCAGTCCATCAAGTCCAGGGGATTTATCTGCTTTCAGTCAAGTTACCTTCTCCAGTAATATTGTTTTACTGATATATAATATCTTTCAGTTCAACATTCTCGCTGGAGCCTTGGTTTTCCACGATTTCCGGGAAGATTTTTGCATCTTCTTCAGTGAAAAAGGACACAAGCTATTTGTTTAATTTGTCTGCCATTTCCTTATTCCATAATATAATTTCTCCTGTCTCAGCCTGTAAGGGACACAGATTTACTTCCGCTCCTCTTTGCCTTTTCACATACCTGTAGAAGCTTTTACAATCTATTTTGATGTCTCTCAGCAGTTTACCCTCAAATTCTATTTTCCCTTTCTTCATCAAATTCTTGGTTCTCTTTGCTGAATTCTAAAATCCTCCCTATCTTCAGGCTTACTACTCTTTTTGAAAACATTATGAGCCTCTTCCTTTGATGTAATACTATCTTTATCTTCTCATGTTAGCCACGGTTATACCACTTTTCCTGTGGGGCTTTTGTGCCTTAAAGGAAGGTATATTTGTTGTAAATTATGGATTAATGGTTTAAATCCTAACCATTGCTTGGTCTACCATCATACCTTTGCAAGTTTCCCAATTTACCATTGCCAACTTGCCCCTCATACCTACATAGTTTGCTTTAATTAGATTTTAAAGCCTAGTTTCGGATTTAACGAAATCACTTTCAAACTCAGTGTAAAATTCTATCATTTTATTTTCACTCTTACCTAAATGACCCATTACTACAAGATTATTAATTAACCCTTTCTCATTGCACAAGATTACATCTAAAATAGCCTGGTCCCGAGTTGTTTCCTCAATATACTGATCTAGAAAACAATTTGCCTTACTTTCCATGAGTTCGTCCTCCACACTATTACTGGAAATTTTGTTCGCCCAGTTGATATGTTGATTAAGCTCCCCCATGATCGTTGTATTACCCTTGTGACATGCGCCTCTAATTTTCTGATTTAAACTCTGCCCTACATTACAACTTTTGTTTGGTGGCCTATAAACAACTCGCACCAATGTTTGTTAGCTCCACCTCAACTGATTCTACTTCTTGATTTTCGGAGATAAGATCCTTTCTCTCTGATGCTTTTATCCCAGCCTTTATTATCATGGCTACCCCGCCTCCTTTTCCATTTTACCTATCTCTTCCAAAAGTTAAGTATCCTGGAATATTTCCAGATATTTCTCTCTGCGCTATTTTTCATCTATTTTGTTGTGAATGCTTCGCGTCTGATATATTGCCTTAAGATTTGACTTATCTATTTTCCCTAATGTCACCTTTGTCACTGATGCCTCATTATCTTTGTTGCTTTCTCTGTCCCTTCCTGACGCAATCTGCTCATTTTAACCCAAAACATTACTCTGCTCTAGAGCTTTGGCATTTCTCTCGCTGATTTTAAATTGATTATATCCTGAGACCTCCCACCCCTCCCCACCCCAATTCATTAGTTTAATGCCCTGTCTATTGCACTAGTTATTCGGTTCGCCAGGAGCCTAGGACCGTCCCAACGGAACAGCTCCCTCTTTCACCAGTGCTGGTGCCAATGCCCCAAGAACTGAAACCCCTTCCTCCCACACCACTCTTTGAGCCACGCATTTAAACCTCTAATCTATCTGTCCCTATGTCAATTTGTGCGTGGTTCAGATAACAATCCACGTATTATTACCTTTGAGGTTCTGCTTTTTAATTTTGATACTAGCTCCTCAAAACCCCTCAGCAGAACCCCATTCCTAGTTCTACCTATGTCGTTGGTCATTCGTGGACCACGACAACTAGATCCTCCCCTCCCACTCAAAGTGCTTCTCAAGCATCAAGCAGATGTCTTTAACCCTGGCATCGGTCATGCAACACATTCAGAACTCTCGGTCACTGCTGCAGAGAACAGTATCTATCCACCTGACTATACTGACCCCTACCACAATTACATTCCCTTTCACTCACCCACTTGAATAGCCTCCTGCACCATGGTGCCATGGTCAACTTGCTGATCCATCCTGCTGGGTTTTCCCTCAACCACACAGGCAGCAATAACCACATAGCTGTTGGAGACGCTGAGGCTCTTCCAGCATTGCACCTGGGGTAAACCTAACTGCCTGAGTTGCAGTCACACTCTTCTGTCCCTGACCACTAACCAGACCTGTACCACTACCTAACCTAAGGGGTGTGACTGCCTCCTGGATCAAAGTGTCCAGATAAATCACTCCATTCCTGATCCCCCGCAATGACTGCACCTCAGACTTCAGCTCAAAAACTCTGAGCTGAAGTTCCTCAAGATGCAGGCACTTACTGCAAACGTGGTTGAAGTGTTACTCAGGAAATAGTTGGGGCTTGTAATAAGGGAACAGCTATAATCATGGGAGATTTTAAATTTCATATTGACTGGGAAAATCAAAATGGCCAGGGCAGCCTGGAGGAAGAGTTCATAGAATTCATTAGGGACGGGTCCCTTGAGCAGTATGTAACTAAACCAACAAGTGGGCAGGCAATCTTAGATCTGGTCCTGTGTAATGAGACAGGATTAATAAAAAAATATCCTAGTAATGGATCCCCTTGGAATGATTGACCATAACATGGTTGAATTCCAAATTCAGTTGGAGGGTGAGAGAGTTGGATATCAAACCAGCTTACTAAGCCAAATAAAGGAGACTGTGAAGGTATGAGAGCAGAGTTGACTAAAGTGTATTGGGAAAATAAATTAAGGTGTATAACGGTACAGGAGCAGTGGTGTACATTCAAGGAGGTATTTCACAACTTTCAAGAAAAATATATTCCACTGAGGAAAAAGGGGCGTATAAGATAAGACAGCCATCCGTGGCAAAGTAAAGTAATAAAGGATAGTATCCGACTAAAAACAAGGGCCTATAAAGTAGCCAAATCTAGTGGGAGGATAGAAGATTGGGAAGCATTAAAAAAACAGCAAAGAATAACTAAAATATTAATAAAGAAAGGGAAGATAGATTATGAAAGTAAACTAGCAAAAAGTATAAAAACAGATAGCAAGAGTTTCTACTGTTATATAAAAAGAAAAAGGGTGGCTAAAGTGAATGTTGGTCCCTTAGAGGACGAGACCGGGGAATGAGTAGTGGGGAACATGGAGATGGGAAATGCGCTGAACAAATATTTTATATCAGTCTTTACAGTAGAGGACACTAAAATATCCCAACACTGGACAAACAAGGGGCTATAGTGTGGGAGGAGCTAAACACGATTGAAATCACTGTGGAGATGGTACTCGGTAAGATAAAGGGACTTAAGGCGATCAAATCCCCTGGACCTGGTGGCTCAGATCCTAGGGTCTTGAGAGAAGTTGCGATAGGGATTTCGGATGCATTGGTGGTAATTTTCCAAAACTCCCTGGATTCAGGAAAGGTCCCAGCATATTGGAAAACTGCTAATGTAACACTCTTATTTAAAAAGGGAGATAGACAAAAGGCTGGAAACTATAGACCAGTTAGCCTAACATCTGTGGTTGGTAAAATGTTTGAGTCCATTATTAAGGAAGCAGTAATAGGACATTTGGATAAGCATAACTTAATCGGACAGAGTCAGCATGGTTTTATGAAGGGGAAATCATGCTTGACAAATTTGCTCGAATTCTTGGAGGACGTAACAAAACAGGTGGATAAAGGGGAATCAGTGGATGTGGCGTATTTGGACTTCCAAAAGGCATTTGACAAGGTACCACACAAAAAATTACTGTACAAGATAAAAAATCATGGTATTAAGGGTTATTTTCTGGCATGGGTGGAAGATTGGCTATCGAACAGAATACAGAGGTATGGATAAATGTTTCATTCTCGGGTTGGCAATCAGTAACTAGTGGTGCTCCGCAGGGGTCAGTGCTGGGACCACAACTCTTTACAATCTATAATAACAATTTGGAGGAGGGGACCAAGTGCAACGTTTCCAAGTTTGCAGACGATACAAAGATGGGAGGGAAAACAGTGAGTGAGAAGGACATAAGGCAACTGCAAAAGGACATAGACAGGCTAAGTGAGTGCGCAGAAATTTGGCAGGTGGAATATAATGTTGTAAAGTGTGAGGTTATGCTCTTTGGCAGAAAAAAATCAAAGAGCAAGTTATTATCTAAATGGAAAGAAACTGCAAAGTGCTACAGTACAAAGGGATCTGGGGGTCCTGGTGCATGAAACAAAGAAGGTTAGTATGCAGGTACAGCAGGTGATCAGGAAGGCCAATGGAATCTTGGCTTGTATTGCAAGGGGGATGGAGTATAAAAGCAGGGAAGTCTTGCTTCAGCTATACTGGTGTGGCCACACCTGGAATACTGCGTACAGTTTTGGTTTCCATATTTAAGAAAATATATACTTGCTCTCGAGGCAGTTCAGAGAAGGTTCACTCGGTTGATTCTGGAGATTAGGGGGTTGACTTATGAGGAAAGTTTGAGTAGGTTGGGCCTCTACTCATTGGAATACAGAATAATGAGAGGCGATCTTATCGAAATATATAAGATTGTGAGAGGGCTTGATCGGCTGGATGCGGGGAGGATGTTTCCTCTGATGGGTGAGACTGGAACTAGGGGTATAATCTTAAAATTAGCGGCTGCCATTTCAAAACTGAGTTGAGGAGAATCTTCTTCACTCAGAGGGTAGTAAATCTATGGAATTTGCTACCTCAGAGAGCTGTCGAAGCTGCGACATTAAATACATTTAAAACGGAGATAGACAGTTTCCTAGTTGATAAGGGAATTAAGGGTTATGGGGAGCGGGCAGGGAAGTGGACGTGAGTCTAGGTTCGGATCAGCCAAGATCCTATAGAATGGCGGAGCAGGCCCGAAGGGTCGTATGGCCTACTCCTGCTCCTACTTCTTATGTTCTTATGTATGTATGGTTGTCCGGGATCACAATGCTCTCCACAAACTTCCACATGTTGCAGCTGCGGCACACCACCTGAACAGCCGTCCCTATATGAAATGTTATTATTGAATTAAATGTAATCAGATTTGTATTTACGTAACCTAGTTTACAGTGTAATATCTTAATTACTTATTTGATCTAGAGTAAGTTAAGCGTACTGAAATTAAATATCTACCTGCAACACAAAGCACTACAAGTAGTGTAGGTAAAATGCAACAACTCCTTCCCCCTCTTCTCCGACTTCCCACTCTTTCCAAATTCCCAAATAAAAAACTCTGTTCAAGTCAACTCCGTTTAATCTCTGTGCAGACCTATCTCCAGGGTTTCCACCGATAATTGCTTAATATTGTGGCAGAGCTCTGAAATTCTATGATATGTTTAACTAACATTAGCAACCTTCAGTTCAGCATTTACACAGAAAATGCAACATTCAGCAAGCAGTGTTGTTTGACGCTTCAAACAAAGAATATCAACCACAAAGAAAGTGTGAACAAAAACACTTCTTGCAACACAGCCTACTCAACCTCACGAGCGTTAAAACACAATAATCTGGAAGTGATCTTTGGTCAAAAATCGCCACTCTTTCCATTGCGGTTTTGACAATGTTAATTTTGTACATGTTGAGCATGAAAAATATATGTGCAAAACAAAAATATTTATTTTAATTTGATGAATGCCTTTAGATGTTCAAGAAAGTTTAAGACTCTTAAGAGGTATTTCGCATAATATAAGTCCCTGTGATGTATATTTGGCAGATGACAATACGGGGATTGTGAGTACTTTGGCCTCGACAAAATGGTCTCCAAACCAAAGGCCCAGCCGGAGAACCAATTCCATTCTAATACCTGGCTACTCATTCGAACTGAATTCAGTAGTGAGCATTTTCTCTGATGCATTAGCTGCACTTCTTATTTATTACAATTACAGGGACTGCCAATTTTCGTAGCCACAGCGTTAAAAACCTGCATGGTAACCATCACAGAAACCCTTATCCACGTATATGTCAATTCCACTCTCGACTCCTTGAATGCTTCCGAATGCCCTGAGCTCCAACTTTCTTAAACTTAAAATCGCCAAAGGGTTAGCCATTTGCATCTTATTCCACATAAAATCACATTCGCATATCACTCCCATATATCAGCTCTGGTCCTGCAGCGACATCAATTTTATAAACATAAGTTATAGATTCTTCCACAGTCACGATCCACTTTATCTTTGCAGAAAATTCCATCCCTGTATGTTAGTGGATGTAGATGCTCTGTGCAGTTCAAATTTAAGCTTCCTGTGTAATGTCTCACTTAATGAACTTTAGGTCAAATTTGAGCTTTTTTGCGGTATATTTTACTGCTTTTGCGTGAGCTGCACATTCCCATCTAACCGTTTCCCAATTTTCGAAAGCCGTCTTCGATCCCATCCCAATCGAGGAAAAATTCCACAGACTCTTGAAAACTTAAACAAAAACAGCAAATGTCGTAAACACGCATTCGCTTAGGCAGTATCTTTGGAGAGGACAGCCTAGTCAATGGGTCAAGTGTGTACTTGTTGTCATTAGTGAACGAAGCGTCCACATCTGAATCGTTGGCTGGTCTGTTGAAACCATAGATGGAACATAACCTGCTGCGTGTCTGAAGCATTTTAAGATTTGCTCCTTATCTCCTTTGGCCTCCCTGGTGCGTTTACTATTCTGGGCATCCATTTTTGATCAGCTTGTTGAGAGCCTTGGGAGGATTTCTAAGAGAAATCAAGCTGCAGTTGGCAGTATTCTTTTGCTGATGTTTTTGTATACTCAAATTTCCAGGTGATGTTAAGTTGGTCGGCACAGTACATTGTATAGATGGGAGTATGCAGTAACAATAGGACTTAAACAGATAAAGTGAGTGGGCAGAACTATGTCAGATGGACTTCAAATGCGGAGACCAGTGTAGTATTTCACTATGAATCCAGGAAGGATGAATCGGAATATTTTAGTAATGGCGAGAGACTAGGACCTGTGGAGGAGCAAATCGATTTAGGTGTCCATGTACACAAATCACTAAATGCTAATGGCCACGTACATAGTGTACTCAAAAACGCTAATGAAATGTTCGCTTTTGTCTGAAGGGGGTGGCATGCAAAGGGGAGGATGTTATGCTGCAATTGTACAGAACCTTGGTCAGATCGCAGTTGGAGTACTGCATTAAAATTTTGGCAATGCACCTCAGGAAGAAATTATTGAACTTGGAGGGTGCAGAGCGTAGTTTCAAAATAATAGCTTTATGTGCTAAATTATGCGGGCAGGTTGCAAATAATTGGCTTGTATTCCTTTGAGATCAGTTGTTTGAAGGCTGATCTAGTTGAGGTGTATGAAATTATGAAGCGATTCGATAGGGTAGATAAAGAGAATCTACTTGTTCTGGTACAGGAATACAGAACAAGGGGACAAAGATCATAAAATTAGAGCTAGGCCATTCAGGAGTAAATCGGGAAAGCCAGCATTCCGTTACTATATTCATTACATATGCACCTGTCCACTATCTTTTACCGATTTGTTAAGCTGCACCCCAAAATCCCTCTGCTTATTTACAGTTCGGCAGAAGATGAACGGGAATCCTAGAGAAAGGGCTGATAGGGATATGTGGGCTTTTTATCTCGAAGATAGACGCAAGAGCGGGATCCTCCGCGGAAATCACTTGTTGAATACATAATTAGGCTTGGCTGTTCATTCCATACCCAGACCCGTTTGGATTAATTACCAAGAAGCACTGTCCTCCCCGTCTAAAATTAAATACAATTCTCAAGGCAGCAAGACGTTTCCAGGCTCCGTGAAATTAAAGCTCATTTGGAGAACTGATAAGGAGTTCAGAAAATGGCAAGCAAAAAATAAAGGGAAAGAAACGTTGAAATTCTATTAGCAGTCTGCAATATTATTCTCATTATGCGTATCTACATAACTGGTAAGAGTTCAGAGCGTTTTGTGACTGTGTTCCCTTAAAATCTACAGTACTTTTACTGACTGACCATGTTCTTGTTATCAAATGTGTTTCCGGTGAATTGTGAGTGAAAAAAAGAGAATTTCCCCTACTAACCAGTTTGATTAATGCACTGGGAAGATATCTGATTTTGAATAGCCCATCAATGAACTGTGTGTCACATATATATCTATTTCAAAAATTAATTGTGATGATCTAAGGAGTCTTGTAAAGGCCGCATGGAAAGAGATGCTCAAATTGACTGAAGCGTTGCTGTTTACCAGCAGGTCAAACATTTGAAGTCTTTAGTCTCAGATTAAATCATGTGCAAATTAAAACACTTCTACGTTGTGACATGGTACACCAGCAGTTAATTGTCTGCTCATGGTGGATTTTAGACTAAAATTGACCTGGTTTACCGCGACGCCTAAATTCACAATGTGTAGCCTTATCACGCAACCGTGTACACAAATCTTCCAGAAGAACACGAGTAGATGAAATTCAAATTGTTATTTATCTGAAAACTACTATGTCCACTTGCCCTCTGGATATCTCTTCCCGCTCTTCTTCTCTCGGACTTTGTGACCTGCTTTCCACAGTCCCTTTCTCTCTCACTCACCCTCTCCCTTGTCCCTCTTTCACTCTTTGTCTCACTCTCGCCCGCACTTTGCCTTGAAATACTTCCTGAAAACTTTCTATTTGCACTGCATATTCGTATCTTTTTCCATTACAATTTCCGTTACCTTCCGCGAGCAGTTCACAGCTGCCTGTTCTAAATCGCTTTATTACATTACATTCGGGATATCCTTTTATATTGCTGCATTTTTAACCTAGAATAGCCGAGTTGTTGTTCCTAGGATATTGGAATTCACTAACATAGGCGGATTTTAAAGCTGTTTTTTCTGTCTGTGGTGTGTACATTTCCTGAGTGAGAGTTGCAGGAGTGGAACAGCGAACCGAAACACGGCATGTTGAGGGCGGAGCAGACACCCTGCACAGCGCAGATCCACAGCGGGCTGGAACACCGTTTAGATATATTACACCATACACGTCACTGTAACAGTTGTCTGATCGGAGTATCTGCAAAGCTCAACTCAGTTATGGGTTTAGGTTTGGTTCGGAATCTCGTATTTCAGTATTGTGCCACACTGGGAATTATCTGCACAGGTATTTGACCGATTTTATTCAAAAAGATCCGGGTCTGCTGTAGAGATTTGTCGACAAAAATACAAATATTGTTCATTAATTTTTACATTTATATTGCCGGATTGTGGTTTGTTCTGTTATTAAACAATTCTCGACCTATTGTGTTCAAAGTAAATATTGTGCTGCAATATCTATTTCCAACAGCTAGTCCAAGTGTTCCCCCAAATGTCAATCCCTTCCCTCACTCAGTTGCGGTGATTAGAGGCAAAAATGTAACCTTGGCCTCAAGAACAACGAAATTGAACGTATTTTTTGGGTGAAGCACAATTCCAGTTTAAATGTAACAATAACCTTCGACGAACGCACCGGATCGCGTCCTCTAGACAATGAAACATTTTTTCTACATCTTCATAATGTGAGTTTCAACGGCTCTGGAATCTATCGCTGTAGAGTTAGAACTCGGCATTCCAAGGATGTTGATGGATGCGGCACAGAACTCGTTGTATATGGTAAGTGGCGTGTCATACAATTCTAAATGTCATTTATATACTTTTTTATTTTCTTTCATGGGATCTGGGCAGCTCCAATAAGGCCAGCATTTATTGTTCATCCCTAATTGCCCTTGAGAACGTTGTGGTGAGCTGCCTTCTTGAACGGCTGCAGTCCGTGCAGTGAGGGTACTCCCACAGTGCTGTTATAGAGGGAGTTCCAGGATTTTGATCCAGCGACATGATGGAACGGCGATATACCTCTAATCAGGATTTTGTGTGACTTGGAGAGGAACTTGGAGGATGTGGTATTCCCGTGCTCCTGCTGCCCTTGTCCTTCAAGCTGGTAGAGATCCCGGGTTTGGGAGATGCTGCCGAAGGAGCGTTGGTGAAGGAGCATTAGCGTGTTGTTGCAGTGCAGCTTGTAGATTGAATACACTGCAGCCACGGTTTGCCGGTGGTGAGGGAGTTAATGTTTGAGGTGGTTGTTGGGGTGCTAATCAAGCGGACTGCTTCATCGTGGATGGTGTCGAGCTTCTTGAGTGTTGTTGGAGCTGCAGTCATCCAGGCAAGTGAAGAGTATTCCATCACACTCCTTACTTGTGCCTTGTAGATGGTGGAAAGGATTTGGGTAGACATGGGGAGAGACACTCGCCGCAGAATACCTAGCCTCATACCAGCGCTTGTTGACACAGTATTTATGTGGCTTGTCCAGTTAAGTTACTGTTTAATTGTGACCTCCCAGAATCGTGATGGTGGGGGATTCGGCTATGGTAATGCAGTTGAATGTCACTGGGAGCTGGTTAGACTCTCTTGTTGGAGATAGTCATTGCCTAGCACTTGTGTGGCGCGAATGTGACCTGCCACTTATGATCCGAAGTCTGAATGTCGTCAGGTATTGTTGCATGTGGGCCTGGACTGCTTTATTATCTGAAGAGTTGCGAATGGCACTGAACACTGTGCAGACATCAGCGAACATCCCCGTTTTCCATCTGATGATGGAGGGAAGTTCATTGATGAAGCAGA
Organism: Squalus acanthias; assembly: GCA_030390025.1. Classification (NCBI taxonomy): domain Eukaryota; kingdom Metazoa; phylum Chordata; class Chondrichthyes; order Squaliformes; family Squalidae; genus Squalus; species Squalus acanthias. Next base: position 73,667,782 of record CM059430.1, on the reverse strand, counting down.
TCAAGATGTTTGCGCCTAGGACACAGCCCTGAGGAACTCCTGCAGCGATGTCCTTGGGCTGTGATTATTGACCAGCAACCACCACAATCATGTTTCTTTGTGCTCGATATGACTCCAGCCAGTGGACAGTTTTCCCCTCGATTCCCATTGACTTCTGTTTTACTACGGCACGTTGAGGCCACACTCGCTCAAATGCTGCCTTGAAGTGAAGGGCATTAACTCTCAACTCAACTCTGGAATTCATCTACTTTGACCATGTTTGGATCAAGGCTGTAATGATGTTTGCAGCCGAATTGTCCTGGCCGATCCCAAACTGGGCATCAGTGAGCAGGTTCTTCGTCATTAAGTGCCGCTTGATAACAATGTCAATGACACGTTCAATCACATCGCTAATGATTGATAGTAGATGATGGGGTGGTAATTGGCCGGGTTTGCTTTTTGTGGACAGTTCAGACCTGGGCAGCTTTCCACATTGTCGGTTAGATGCCAGTTTTGCAGCTGTACTGGAACAGCTTGGCCAGAGGCGCAGCTGGTTCTGGAGCGCATCTTTTCAACACCACAGCCCGGATGTTGACGGGGCACATAGCCTTTGCTGTATCCAATGCACTCAGCCGTTTCTTGATCTCACGGGGAGTGAATCGAATTCGCTGATAACTGGATTCTGTGATGGTGGGGACCTCAGGAGGAGCCGATATGGATCATCCACTCGGCACGTCTGGCTGAAGGTAGTTGCAAACGCTCAGAGATAATGAAAGATAACTGCATAACTACATGAATAGATAGCTAGCTGACTAGCTAGCTGGCTAGATAGATATATAGATTGATATAAAGATAGATAGATAGATAGATTGATAGATAGATAGATAGATAGATAGATAGATAGATAGATAGATAGATAGATAGATAGATAGATAGATAGGTAGGTAGATAGATAGATAGATAGATAGATAGATAGATAGATAGATAGATAGATAGATAGATAGATAGATAGATAGATAGATAGATAGATAGATAGATAGATAGATAGATAGATAGATAGATAGATAGATAGAGAGATAGATAGATAGATAGATAGACAGTCAGACAGACAGACAGACAGAGAGACAGAGAGGCAATAAAGGTAAACAGATCTGACGGATCGACTCAAGCGACAGTATAGATATTCGCAGTATCATTCTGTATAAATTTAAATCAGATCGCACTTAAACTGCTGCTGCACTCAGAATCTAATCACATGAAACAGATTGACAGTTCTCCAGTTTGTCCGTGAGAAATTAAATCCTGTTTTTATTGCCTGCTTTTACCAGCATAAGAGTTATATCAAATAGAAAAATAAAATGTAATCACTCATTTATACATTAAACACCCTGTCCAATAAGGTAACTTATTTTAGCCCCGTTAAAACTTATTAAATTCCGTTAAAAAAAAATGTTTTGTTAAAAAATTTAATTACTGGTCATTTTAATTAATTTTAAAGATGCAATTGTTTTTTTTAATTTCATGTGTTGTTGTATTTCTTAACTGATTCCCCATTCATACTTATGGCACTCCCGAACGTACAGAACTCCCATAATTATGAATGGCTATTCCCTTCTTTTATTGTTTAGGCTGACCGACGTGATCCCAGGGGCGCTGGCGAACCGCCTGCGCCCTTGGGATACGTGGGCCTCTCCCCGCGCGTGTCTTGAGTGGCCCAGGATCGCAAGTCTCCAGACCTTCCGGGCCATCAGGTCGCGGGAAGCCTCCGATCGCAAATTTTGGGCCAATACTTCCATAGCCTGGATTCTGTCATAGAAACTCGTGAACCAACCAATTATATGTGTGTTTTCAATGAAAAAATTACGCAAGGAACACTTTGTTTTATTCTCGGGTTTTCGGCGGCTCTTCCGCGGAGTTTAAAGCAGACGTACGGTAATCCACCCATAAAGCCATCTGCGGATCAGCTACAGCAGAACAAACACTGGAAATGCGGGTCCGGAGCCAAACTAGCCAAATGAGTGAGACCCCCAAAATAATAAACAATCCACTGAAAACAATTCATTAAAAGGTAGAATGGTTACAGCAGTAAAGCAGTTTATTAATTAGCTCTAGCCACTTGTCAATATGTATTTAAACATTTATTACCAACACAAAAGTGAATGCCGGCTTGAGCGGCAGCTCCAAGCTCAGGACAAGGCATTCGCTAATGTTCATTTACTTCGCTCCATTTTCTTTCCCCTTGACTTCAGAGAAATGGAAAATCTGCCGAGGTATCAAACGCCCATTTTCCGTACGGTGACGGATGTGCAGTCAATTATACCTCCCGTTTGATTTACTTTTCCATTGATGTCAGAAAATGCGGCAGCCCCGTTGAATTACCGGGCCCAGACAATAGTCACAATGTGGAATTTAATTACTCGTGTCAAAATTGGGAGAACACCACTTGCAGGGGCGCTCTATTAAAATTAATTGAGCAGACCAAATAGGGGGTTCACTATCTAGAAGACTGAACACAACTTCCTGAGAATATCAATATATTAGGAGATTGGTGAGAACAAGTCCAATAAAATGTACGATCGCAAAATACTGCGGATGCTGGCAATCCTAAATAACAACAGAAAACGCTGGAAAAAGTCAGCAGGCGAGGCAGTATCCGTGGAGAGAGAAACAGAGTTAACGTTTCAGGTCGAAGACCTTCCGTTAGAACTGGAAACAAGCAGGAAATGCATTAGATTTAAAGCATGTATAAAGCTGGGAAAAGGGGGAGGTGATGAAAGAACAAAAGGAGAGATTAAGAGACATTGAGAGACATTAAGAGATAATCAATTCAAGAGGAGGTGTTAGTGTGATAGGTTGAGGCTAAATTAAGTGTGAAATACACTGGCAGAATGAGGGTATCTGCCAGCTTCTGGGAGGGAAAAAAAAGGGGGGGCAAACAAAAGGGTGAATGAAAAAATAAAATATAAAAGTGATAGGGGCTGGTGTTATGATCTAAAATTGTTGAACTCGATGTTGAGCCCAGAGGGCTGTAGGGTGCCTAAACGAAAGATGATGTGTTGTTCCTCTAGATTCCGCTGAGCTTCCGTGGAACAGTGTAATAGGCCGAGGATGGTGAGGTGAGAGTGGGAGTGGAGTGCAGAATTAAAGTGACAGGCTACCGGGAGCTCGGGGTCCCCCTTACGGACTGAATGGAGGTGTTCCGCAAAGCTGACAACCAATCTGCGTTTGGTCTCCCCAATTTAGAGGAGACCACATCGTGAGCAGCGAATACAGTATACTAAATTGCAGGAAGTACAAGTAAATCGCTGTTTCACCTGGATGGGGTGTTTGGGACCTTGACAGTGGGACGAGGGTAGGTAGAAGGGCATGTGTTGCATCTCCTCTGCTTGCACGGGAAGGTGCCGGGCGAAGGGGAAGGGGTGCTGGGGCTGGTAGAGGAGTGGACTAGGGTGTCACGGAGGAAGCGGTCCCTGCGGAATGCTGAAAGGGGAGGTGAGTGGAATATGCATTTGGTGGTGGGATCAAGCTGGACGTGGCGGGAATGGCGGAGGATGATCCGTTGAATGTGGAGGCTGGTGGGGTGAAAGGTGAGGACAAGGGGTACTCTATCGTGGTTCCGGGGGGGAGGAGCAGGGGTCAGGGCAGAAGTGCGGGAGATAGAACGGACACGATCGAAGGCCGTGTTAATCACAGTAGAGGGGAATCCTCGGTTGACGAAAAAGGAAGACATGTCGGAAGCACTGGTATGGAAGGTGGCATCGTCAGAGCAGATGCAGCGGAGACGGAGAAACTGGGAGAATGGAATAGAGTCCTTACAGGAGGCGGGGTGCGAGTAAGTGTAGTCCAGGTAGCTGTTGGAGACAGTGAGCTTGTAGTGAATGTTAGTCAATAACCTATCCCCAGAGATGGAGACGGAGAAGTCGAGTAAGGGAAGGGAAGATTCGGAGATGTACCATGTGAAGGTGAGGGACGCGTGGAAATTGGAAGCACAGTAAATTAAATGTTGTAGTTCAGGGGGAGAGCAGGAGACTGCACCGATACAGTCATCAATGTACCAGAAAAGGCGGTGAGCGATGGGAACCGAGTAGGACTGGAACAAAGAGTGTTCCACATATCCCACGAAAAGGCAGGCATAGCTAGGACCCATGCGGGTACCCATAGCCACACCTTTGATTCGGAGGGAATGGGTGGTGTCAAAGGAGAATTGTTCAATGTGAGAACAAGTTCAACCAGGCGGAAGAGGGTGGTGGTGGATGGGGACTGGTTGGGCCACACAACTTTACAGTTCTCGTTTATCAACATCCTTTCCCGTCGGTTGCAATTGTATGTAGTGGGCTGTTTAAAGTATGGCAATACTATAAACATCGCAAAGCTTTAATTCAATCTTGAAAACTGGCTGTTGCTTGGGTGATCTGTAAATCTTTCTCGCACTCTCGACTGTTGCTAGGTTAGGATATCTCTCTCTCTCTCTCTCCGTCATGTACCAACATTTTGGAGTAGTTGTTATTTAACTGGTCTACTAAGCTGGAGCCTGGAATAGTAATAGACGGAATGTGCGTTCAACTCCCAATTTGGCAGTTTAAACATTTTAACTTATTCGAAAATATTTGGAAATAAATGCTGGTGTAAGTGGATTGCCAACAAACCCTATTTCTTCACTAATATCCTTCAGGGAAAGAAACTTGCCTTCCTTAACCAGTCTGCACTATATGCGACTTTTCTCCAACCCCAACATGGTTTATTCTCAATTGTCCTCTGAAGCAGTTCGGAAGCATCTCAGTTGTATCAAACCGCTCACCACCACTGTCATAGGTCAACTAAGGAGGGAATAAATACTGCGTGTGCCAACGACGCTCGCATCCATAGAATGAATTAAAAGCAAATGACATGCAAATGAAGAGAGAATCAATTTCCAAGTTCGGATGCAAAGTTTAAGAATAAGCAAAGATGTAAAAACAGAAAATTGTATCGTAGGCCCCGACTTCTGCCGAAATTTCCCGTTACTCCAACCGTAACGCCGGTAGGAGGCCTGGCTAAGTCCATAGAGAAAGTTCTAAATGACAAAAACTCGTCCTTGGCAAAGTTTCACAGCCCGTGCCCTGCAGGAAAAAGGCGCGAAATCAATCGAACTCCTACGGAATTTCAGTGACCAAGGTTTGGTTATATGGAATAATACAACACGAATACAATGGTGTTAGTGAACATATACAATTCACTGGCTAAACCCCAGTTAGTCAACTGGTTTCAGGGCATTAGTTTGAGGAGGATGTTAATGTTATTGAAAGGGTTCAAAAGTATTTCACCAAAATCGTAAAAGGAACGAGATGGTAAGGTAATGAGAAGAGACGAGAGAAACTGTGCCCTTATTCCCTAGATCAGTGAAAGTTAACAAGAGATCTGTTCCAGTGTAGTAAATTATAAAGTGTTCTGTCAAAGTAAGTAGGAAAAAAAGACACTGCCCAGTAAGTTCATAATTAAAGGTAACTAATTTAAGATATTGGGCCAAGTTGGAACGTATTTTTTTACAGAACGTGATCAGACTATGAACTGCACCACCAGATAAAATGTTGAGATAATTTCCATACTCGCTTTTCAAAGAGAACAAAAACATTTGAAGAAGACACCTTCAAACTCATAAGAACGGCAATGGAGCTAACTGGATTGAGCCATCAGAAACCCAACTCATGAGCCCTAGATTCTCTAAGAAGTTCTCGGGCGAGGGATTTTCAGCCGAGGTTATGGTGAGAGATCAGAAACACTCATAGAATCATAGAATCAACTCAGTGGAAATTGAAACCACGCATGGCAACCTTCTACCGTTCCAAGACCAATTTCGCACCCATTAAGTTTAAATAACATTTTATTTCTTTTTTTTTAAGTTCCTCCGACGCCGTTGCAGATTTCTACCATTGGATTTAGAAGACAGTCATCGACTTCGTTCAATCTTGAATGTAAGACGGCTTGATTTTTCTTGGAAAATCTGAACATCATTTGGTATAAAAATGGTTTGGAAATCGCGAACGGTAGGGAAACAATCAAAAAACGTAATCCAGCCGGACTCATTGAAGTTTCCAGTTATCTCAGTGAAGCAGGTCCTTTGCAGATCGGAACTAATTATACCTGTAAGGTATCACACATCTCTCTTCAGACTGGAGCCAGTGTTCATTACCATATTGGCACTTCAGGTAATTGGCATGTTGTTTTTCGGGTTTTTCTCAGTCTTTGCTGAAAATTTTGATTCTGCTCAGATCCGTCACCATGGACGTCCGGCCCCAGTTTGTGCTGTGTGAGTTTCTCGTCAGCATGTGCGAGCCTTAAGAATTTCGGGAGACAATCCCGCACACGTAAAAGATTACCCGCACCCTGCAGTTTACAGCAAGGATATTTTCCAGTTATTAGAAGTAGGAATCCTGCTTTATTCTCTCTCACCAAAGGCCGGCACTCGTCTTGCAAAAGTCAGGCTGGAATGCCTATGGCGGTTTACACCATTTCTGCGCTGTTTACGGGATGGCCCGAAGAAGTTGAAGCAGAGGAACGGGACCGCTATGCACGCGCATCGTTCTACAGGGGTGGTAATAGATGTATTTCTTTATATTATTGTCATTATTTTGCGAAATGAGGAAGAAGTTTCGCTTCCATAGAAAAATTTATTACCTTAATTGTAGATACACCATGCCCAGATTTAGAGCTTTTCAATCAAATTGATTTTTAGAGAGTATATATTATCGGCACACGTTTTGGTAGCATGGCTGGAATATCGTAATAAAAGTCTGACAGTAACATTGGGCCGGATATTCCGATCCCAACGGGTGGGTACGCGCTGTGCACCCACCCGGAGGGACATCGGAAATGCCGGTTTCAGGCATGCACAACGCATGCGCTGAAGACCGACATTTCCGATCTGTCAAGAATCCTCTTCATGTGGAAATGCCGGTGTTGGACTGGGATGGACAAATGTGCAAAGTCGCACAACTCCAGGTTATAGTACAACAGCTTTATTTGAAATCACAAGCTTCTGAGTTCAAATAAAGCTGTTGGACTATAACCTGGTGTTGTGCGACTTCTCACAAGAATCCTCTTGACAGATCCTCCGGCTGACCTGGAGAAGGGCCTCTGCGAGCGGATAGTTACGCTTTTTGGAGTCCCTCCGCCCGCAGAAAACCCTTACCATTCTTACGCCGGGCAAAACCCGGCGTAAGTCCGCCTTTTACCAGGATAAGAGTTGAAAAAAATGTATAAAAAAATCATTTAAAGATGCCGAACTTCTGTCCTATTGTGTTAAGGCCATGGGAATACACCGGCAGTCGCATGATGTGTTTCAGCGTCACTGATACAAATAGCAACGATAAAAATGAATTACTTCACGTAATTAGAAGTTCTGACGAACAGTCATCGGAAACCAACTGTTCCACATTTAATTGTTCAGTGACTTCAGCCGTTTACATGAATATGTTTCCTAAAACTGTTCACCAGGGATTTATGAGAGATTGCCCTGGTCTAGTGTCCAAACATCGGTGGGTGATCGGTGGAAAATTTTGGGCAAAGGCGGATGAAAAGGGCTAAAAAACGCTGGTTATGAGTTTCTCCCCGGATTAAGCTAGTTTGGTGCGGTGTGTGGGGCATCTCCCGAGGAAATCAAATTCACTCATGTCTGTTCACTTCCTGTCTAACAACACCCTTACTTATTGATGTCATATTTTTCCCACAGTTTAACATTACGCGATGCACGCTGCACATTTACACTGACATGAGTTTCAGCCGGTCTCAACCACTCGTCCGCCATACTTTCTTGGGAATAGCCGAGGAAATCCAGGAAATACTGAATTTCACGGCTCTTCCGCCGAAGTTATGGCGGACGAATGGAATAAGCTGTACACAATTAATTTTTAAACGTGACCCTGTAATGGCACGATCTGGTGAGAAAATAGTTCTCCCGAGCAAACAGTCAAATTTATCTGTCAGTTTTTTAAGCTGAAAATTTTGGTCTTGAATTTGAAGTGCAGCGAATGAAATATCTAAAGACAAATTAAGGGATTATACAATATTCAAATTCAAAATCAGATATTTCACGAAAGCATGACGAGAAGTATTAATTGAGTTGCCTTTCCATCTCTGATTCCCTTCATTTAGCTATTACTTGAATTCTTCAGCCAGTCACAGAAAAAAATGACTTAGAAATGATATTTTGGCATGAACTGTCGCTCTCTGAGCTGACTTTAGGTCATGATTTCTGAGCGTGTGCCGTCTTTCTGCAGCATTTACTCATATGTTGATACATCCAGTAAATGGAAAAATGTTGGAATATTCATTATTGAAAAGTTTATATTCAGTGTTTAAAAAGCGATTGACTTGACTCGAATACGCGTGTGTTTATATGTGTGTGAGCGATCGAGAGAGAGAAGTGGGATATTACAAAAAAAATTACACAACGATATCAGTTTTATGTTTTTAAATGGACCATTATGGTTAGAAAGTTAATTAAGCTGAGGAACAAAGCATCTGAAAGAGGGGCTTTTGGCAGAGATTGAGAGAGCTAAAGGTACACAGGAGAGAGAGGCATAACCAAGGGACAGAGAGAGTCTTTCTTCAGGTTAATATGAATTTCATTTTCAAAATAATATCTATTTGAATTTTGAGTCACACTAATGCTAACTGTGAATTATGTTTGCTTGACATCTACAAAGTGTAAATGCTAATTTCTCACAGATGTGAGACAAAATTTCTACTTACTAACATGTGCGACATCAGAGACAGAGTGGGTAATTTTAAATCTACTCGCCCAGATTACAATGGGTGATAGCAAATCAGCACAAAAACGATTCAGGTGAAATCGGTCTCCTCATTCGCGATCGCCCATGTTTTGCAGAGAGATAAAAGTCAAAATTAGGGCCAGAGACATAGATAGAGAGAGCTGACATTTTTTTTACATCGCTTAAGCTGACGTAGCTTATTTCAAAAGTACTTTAACTTTTCAAACCAAATACAGTATCATAGAAGGAAAGGAATAGAAAGGAAATAAAATAGTAGGAGTCAGGAAACCCGCAAAGGGTAAGGTTGCTTTAGACAGCTCACCCCATAGCCTGGAGGACTGAATTGGAGTGCAGAACAGCTGAAAAGCATGTCAGGCTACATGTAATGGGAGCAAGTGGACAGGATTACTGAGTGCCTGAGTGGATATTTCAATAAGGAAAAGGCAGGGCAGTTTGAATCTGAGTGAGGAGTGATATAAAGGGAAGGTTTCGGTTGAAAAAAGAACACTTCGGAGAAGCTAGAGCAGTAAAATGTGTGGGGATGAATAATTGGGTCCAGGCTGCGAAAGGAGCCAGTAAGGGCCAGAGTGTCCCTGTAAATTCATCTGAAGTGCACCCATCATACATTAGTTTATAATTTTCTCGTTCGAAACACACTGTGCCACCCATCACACTCGACAGCAAGTGATAGAGCATATATGCAGAGAAGGATGCAGAACAGTGCCGAGAGAGAGCAAAAGTATCTTAAGGACAGACAACAAAAGGGGATACAGAAGGACACTGATGTAGAATAGCAGAGAGAACGAGAGAAACATTCATACAAAGACAATTGACACAGGTTGTCGAGAGATCATGGAACTGCAATTTGATTGGGCTCCATTGTTTAGTACCATCAGTTCGGACTTGAGATCAACGAAACTTTGGAGAAATAATGTAGAGAATTAAAAATGGATATTTAAACTATTTTTTCTTGGGATGCTGCCGTTTCTGCCGGACTGTAGGACGGCAAACGTGGTACCGTTGTTCAAAAAGGGACAAAGGAATGTTTCTCCGGCTCGGTGTTGGACTGTTAATTCTAATATTGGTGTTCACTATAATGAAAATCTCAAAATTGCATAGATTAAGAGGTAAGTATTCTAATTTTCTCCCGTGTATTCATGATGTGTTGCGCCTGCAAAATATTAAATTAACCATAAAGAGAAGAAAACAATGTACGAGTGAAGATAAACAAATTCGATCAGATTTTTGAAAAGTTGCCAATTCTTCTGTTGTTCAGAAATTTATGCAGCCGGCTCACCTTGGACAGAAGGGCTATGAAATATCTTGGGAATGTCATGGGAATCGTGCCAGTCTCTCGCCCTAACTTCAGACGAAATATAGAACAACAACCAGAGAAAGGGCATAACTGGATCAAAATAGCTGTTTGTAGTTTTGCTTGGGGTGCTGCAATTTTTACGTGGAGGTTCTTTAGAACTCATTGGAATTTCTCCTCCCAATTTATTAATCGCACATAAAAGTCGGACAACGTTCGATTACAGACTGACAGCGACTTAGGGAGAGAATTTCTGCTTGATTCTGCTTCCTTTTGCCCAAAAACTTGAGAAATTGATTTAAACGCTGCTCAGAATCATAGAATCATAGAATGGTTACGGCACGGAAGGCGGCCTTTAGGCCAGTCGAGCAAGTGCCGGCTCTCTGCAAGAGCACTTCAGCAAATCCCACTACCCCGCCCTTTCCTCGTAAAAATGCAAATTTCATTCCTTCAGCTACTTATCTAACTCCGGTTTCGAAGTCGTGATTGAATCTGCCTCCACCACCCTTTCAAGCACTGCATTCCCGATCTTATCCAGTGGCTTTGTTAAAACGTTTTTTCTTCCGTCGCATTTGGTTCTTTTGCCAATCACCTTATTCCTGTAATCATTCTCGGAATTTTTTTCTGCACCCTGTCTAAGGCCTTCACATCCTTCCTAAAGCGTTGGGCCCAGAATTGCTCACAGTACTCCAGTTGGGGCTGAACCAGTGTTTTACACAGGTTCATCATAATTTCCACACTTTTATACTCTATACCTCTATTTATGAAGCCCAGTATCCCGGAAGCGTTTTAACTGCTTTCTCAACCTGCCCTGCCAACTTCAACGATTCGTGCACACATATCCCCTTGTCTCTCTGTTCATGCACCCCCTTCAGGATTGTACCTTTTAGTTTATATGTCCTCTCCTCATTGTTTCAACCAAAATGTATCACTGCACACTTCTCTGCGTTAAATTGCATCTGCCATTTTTCCGCCCATTTCACCAACTTGTCTATTCCTGAAGTCTATCACTTTCCTCCTCACTTTTCACCATACTTCCAAATGTTGTGCCATCTGCAAATTTTGAAATTGTGCCTTGTACAACAACGTTCAAGTCATTGTTATACATCAAGAAAAGCAGTGGTTCTAGCCCTTTTCGCCATGTCCTCAGATTTTCAATAGAACTCCCGCTGAAGGGCGCTGATATCTTGCAGCTTGTGAATGGACTCAAGTGCCATGACCTTGTTCTTCGGGCCAAATTATTTTGTTGTTCCCAAATAGATCATTTAGAATCTGGTGCAGCTGCAGCAGTGTGATCGGTAATTCTTGTTGCTCCTCTGTTGACCATGTCCCTGTAGACCCTGGAATTATTTGATATTTTACCCACCACTGCACGTTCGGTGGAAGATTGACAAATTCCACACAAAAACGAGGAAATAGCGGGTTTTAACTATCTACTCTACTTCTTGGGTTTTCTGGCAAATTCCTGCCAAAATTAAGGATGGAGATCGGGAAAACATTGGCGGAAATCTGGGTAATACGTCAATGACTTCTTAGCAGGAAAACTATCCATCATCTTTTCGGAATTGCTGATACTAATAGCCTCCATTTAGATAATCTATGTGATGAGTGAATGTTAAACCGCTCCTCCATCGTGTGTATTCAAAAAGGCAACATTTTCCTCTGAATAATATCAAGATGTAGCCCACGCGTGCAGCAACGATTTGAATTGATTTAATACTTTTCATGAAGAAAAGACATATCAATAATCTTCATTGGCTTTTTGAAAGAGTGAGCTAATAAGTGAAAGTCAGCACGGATTTCATAAAGGCAAATCGTATTTGACTAACCTGACTGAGTTCTTTCATAAAGAAACGGAGAGGGTTAATGCGGGTAGAGGAGATCTAAAAAGGACACTATGAGAATAGATTAGCGGCTAAATTAAAATTAAACAAGAATGTATTTTATAAATATATCAGTAGTAAAAGATAATCAGCGGAAGGATGAGACCAATGAGGGGCCTAAAAGGAAATATTTCTGTGGAGGCTGAAGGCATGACTGAGGTATTAAATTAGTAATTTAAACTTTCTTCACTAGAGAAGAGGATCCTACACTGTAGGAGAAAGTAGCAGCGATATCGGGTAGGATTAAAATAGATAAACAGAAGGGATTAAAACGTGGGCAGTCCTCAAAGTACAAAAGTCACCTGGTTCGGATGGGATGCATTCTAATAAGAGTGAAAATTTCAAAGGCTCTGTCCACAATCTTGCAAGTCTCCATAGATTTAGGCTGGTGCCAGAGGACAGGAGGATTGGAAACTGTACACCGCTGTTTTGAAACGGGGAGAGGTATAAACCATGACATTACAGGCCAGTTAGCCTAAAATCGCTGGTGTGGAAACTTTTATAGACAGGTATATAATGAATGTCTTAGTTGTAACAGCCTGCTTTTCTTGCACATTAAGAGTACTCCCCAGACCAATTTACTCCTCGTTGCTTTCGAATTATCGCGTGAAATTCGTCTTGCGCCACAACGCAATTTCATCGTAACACTTAATCAGTTTTACAACTTTCAACGCCATCGATTCTGTGATCGTTAGTGTCTCGCAACACCATCTCTCTCATCTTCCATTTGGACTGATCAGCAATTATGGAGATTATGCCAATTGGAAACGAACAACCGATTTCATATTTATGAAATACTGATGGAATATGATAGTACATTCACAGTGAGATTTACATTTTACCTATGGTTCAACTTAAAGTTAAAATGCTAAATTCCACTGATATGTGTCTAACATCATTTTGCGAGTCTTAAGCAGTGAACTGACAGGCATGCACTCAGAAAAAACTTAACCATTGCCTTCCACAACTGTTTCCAACACCAGTTTACTGCATAATCGTTGGTGCACCCTTTGGGTTAAATATTAACGGTTTGGTCAGCGGACGGCCCAGTCCAGCATTGCAGTGCCCGGAGCCATTGTCATGATTTGGCTTTCAATAGAAGCGGCTAGGTAAACGTCCTAGATGGACATGTCGATGCATTCTGCCAGTGGATTTCACACTTCTTTCAGCCTTAATCTGTCACATTAACACCACCTCTAGCCTTGCATATCTCTTAATGTCTCTTAATGTCTCTTCATCTCCCCCTTTGTTCTTTTATCCCCTCCCCCTTTTCCCAGCTTTACTCTGGCCTTAAATCTATTAGATTTCCGGCTCTTCACAGTTCTGACGAAAGGTCATCGACCTGAAACGTTAACTCTCTTTCTCTCTCCACGGATGCTGCCTGGCCTGCTGAGTTTTTCCAGCGTTTTCTGTTGTTATTTCAGATTTCCAGCATCTGCAGTATTTTGCTATCGTATCAGTTAGACCGGATTCAGGCTGTTGTAGTATCAAGGGGACAGAAAAAACCCAGCGGCAACAATGTAAGTCTTGGGCTGGGGGTCGCGATCTTGGATGCGGAAAGCCACCGGAGCGGCGCCACAGATTATTTTTATGGACCCAGAATGAGCAATACGACCATTTTGCAAAAAATGTCGCCATTTAGCCAGTACAATTGTTTGCCGAGTACACGGCTCAAGCTCCGCCCTGCTATATCATAAAATAAAACTACTGGTCCTTTGTAAGGCAGAGGACCCCAATTTGCATCATAAAAGGACTTACTCACTGAGTAGACAGGTGCTCTCTCCAGCCAGCGATAGAATGTCTGCGTAAAAGGGCGGTAATTTTACCAACCCCATTTTGAGGCCATTATTGGCTCATTGGTGCCGATTTGAAACAGTTAAAATCGGCACCAAAGAGAGAAAACGCCTCCAACTTTCACACTCCCAGTATTCTGCGAGAAGCACAGCTGCATCGCATTGCCAATCAAAATTTTCAGCTACATGAGATATCTTCCCTGCCTGTAACCAATATACTGTTCGTTCATAAAGCTATCGCTGAGCTCAATAAATGCAATCAATCCAAATGTATATAATATTCCACTGCTGAAGCTGTTGACAAGCTCCGCTATTTCACACTGGTATGGCATACGAGAAATATACTTCTCTTTGATTCTTCATGTGGTCCTTGCTAACAGACGTATTACAGAATCATATAGAATCATATAATCTAACAAAATAGAAGGAGGCCATTGGATCCATTCTGCCTCTGTCGGCACTTTGAAATAGATGTGTAATTAGTCACACCCCTCTTCTCTGTCCCCATAGCCCTGCAATTTTCACCCATCAATTAGTTACTCAATTTCGTTTTGAAAGTTACAATTGGATCGCTTTCCAATACTATTTTAGGCAGTGCATTCCAAATCATAAGAACTTATTACATAAACATTTTTTTCATCAGCTCGCCTCCACTTCTTCCGACAATTACTTTATATCTGTGTCCACCTGTTACCAATTATTTTCTCAGTGGAAATAGTTTCTCCTTATTTACTCTAACACAACCCTTTATGATCTTGAAAGCCTCTATTAAACTTCCCCTTAACATTATGTGTTATCTCACACTGGTATTGCATACGATAAATACACTCATTTTAGACACTTCATGTGCTCCTTGTTCACACACACATCATAGAATGATAGAATGTTTCAGCACAGAAGGGGGCCACTCGGCCCATCGTACCAGTGCCACTTCTTTGAAAAGCTTTCAAAATTATTCACACTCCCTTTCTCTTTCTCTATAACCATGCTTTTGTTCGCCTTTTCAAGCGTATAGTTAATTTCCTTTTGAAATGTACCACTGAATCTGCTTCCACCAATCTTTCAGGCAATGCATTCTAAATCATAATAACTTGCTGGTTAAAAAAAAAACAATCTCATCATCTCACATCTGGCTCTTTTGCCAAATGACTTAAATCAGTTTAGCGAATCTTCTGCCAGTGGAATCAGTTTCATATTTACACGAATCTTTCTAAGCTGACGTTTACGTTTTTATTTCACTATCATTATCGTGTATACACAAATATGATCCCGAAGTATGTTGAGTTTAAAGTGATAACGAGGCTCAGGGTTGAGGTGCAGGAGTGTATGCAGGAGCCGCTTCAGGAGGGTGAGAGAAGTTTGGATTGATACTCGCACGTCACATTTGCCTCACCCTATGCTGGAATATCCGAAGTTGTTTGAGGTAGCAATCTTTACGCTGTTGAAGACAGAATATTAACGATATTTCTGAACACTACTACAGATTCCGAAAATGTTAGCTTAAGAAAGGCTGACCTACTGTGCGCTGGACTTTGTCTGTCAGAAGACATAGACGAAACCGAAAGGGCAGGAGGAGCACATAGTGTGTGGGCAGCTTCAGTTCAGAAAGCAGAAAAGGGTGTTTGAAACCCACAGACGTGTAACCAAAGAAAAGTGACAATGGAATCTTCTGCTGATCAAGTCGCTGATCATTGAGAGCTTCAGTTGAGGGAAATAGATAAATATTATTTGTTTTACATTTTCTCGCATCAGTGTTTCAGAAGAAAGTGATACTTGATGCAGAAGATAGTTGTAAGGCGCCACCTCTATCTGTTCATGTTGATAAAATACCTCCGCATCTGCTCCTTTGCTGTGGACACTGGAACGAAGAGAGTCATTCAAAAGTTCTCCAGCTACTTTCTGAAATATTGCCAAATGTTATACTTTGATTCAAGTAACATTTCTGGAATAAATTTAAAAATGTTTATCATATTATATATTTAACAAGAGTAATTTGCCAATCTTTATATTTGTTATTGTGCTTTCCCTAAAGCTTTCTACAGCTGTTTGAAAAGTATTTTTTCCATGACTTTTTACTGATTGATTCATTAAAAAAATCATGAAATTCCAAGTCTTTGGTCAAGCAAAAGTGTTTTCCAGAGGAAAGGAAAGCTGATCGGTCAACGTGATTGAATTGCGAGCTCCATCTGCGGTTAATTAACAGAGTCGCATACTGTACAGCTGGGGTTAAGTTTGTAGTTACCCCGGTTGTTAAAGTGGTCTCTACCGGAACAATAATTCAAAATTATAACTTCATTATATAACCTTGTTCTCCTAGTTTTCCTTTTCCTGACGATTTTCGGAATCGCCTTTTAACATAGGGCCTGGAGTTGCGGATGTTAATAACGCGGAACTAACAGGGTTCGCTGTTATTACCTTATTGAAGCTGATCGCAACTTCAGGATGTAGCGCATGCACATCTAAACGCAAATCCTGAAGTTGCGGTCAGTCCTTCACTGCTCTGACAGTGGCTGCGCTGTGCCCCCACCCGTATAAGCGGCAATCAGTGTATTCAGTGAAACTGACAAAGACGTTGCCTTTTACACGGTAATATTTCTGTTAACTACCCCTCTAAAAATTAGTAATTGTTGGATTAGATGTAATTGGGGTTTTAGCAGTGTACTGACGACGAAACAAACAGTATGGCCCTGAAAAAATAATTTTGATTTTGTGGAGTGACACATTTCTCCATTATGATAACAAATATAATTTTTTAAGCATTTTTGAAAATATATATATTTTTAAACGTTTGTTCATATTTATTTCAGATTTAACCTTTCCCCATGTGAGTGATCCAAACATGTTTTGCTCTCTGTAACAATTTTTAAAAGCCCTGATAAAGGCAGCTTCTTCACTTCCTGTTTACCTTCCGGTGAGAATTCTGCAATAACGTCACAAAAGTGTAATCCAGGGATTTCCCATTATATTACAAAGGCAAACTTCTCGCTATAGAGATCGCAAGAGCTCTGTGTTTAGCTTTCTTTGGGCCAGCAAGGAATGCCTTTGCTTCTTAGCTTACGGAAAAATTCCTGGCTATTATATTTGTTGCATTTATGTCTGCATATATTGTTCTATCAAAGAGCAGCAGAGAGATGCTGCCAAATATTATCACCGAAGATAATCAACATATCCATATCACGGATCGTGGGAATGCGCTACAGGTATAAACTTTTCATTGGGGAAAGGATAAATAAATGAGGCGGAGGGCCTTTATTATCGCCGGGAGGAGCAGCAGAGGGAACAATCTGGCGGGGAGGATCCCACATTTATAGAACGCGTCTTATATCCATTCTGATGAATTCATTTGAATTAAATCAGACGTTTTCTGCACAGACCGTGAAGAAGAAAATCTACACGAATGTGGTATCCTACTTAACATACAAATGGAGTGGTGAATGTATCCTTAGGTTGTAGCATGTTTGAAACTGTAACCTTTAAATTCAATGATTAATTATTTCGGGTGGGATGTGAAATCGCCTGCTGATTTCCGAGTGTGCATGTTGCGCTGCTGTCCAAGAGCTATTTCATTCAAAATAACAATATAAAACGCTTGAAAAACTCAGCAGGCCAGGCAGCATCCGTGGAGAGAGAAACAGAGTTAACGTTTCAGGTCGAAGACCTTTCGTCAGAACTGGAAAAAGCAGGAAATGAAATGGATTTAAAGCAAGTTAAAGCTGGGAAAAGGGGGAGGGGATGAAAGAACAAAAGGAGAGATTAAGAGACATTGAGAGAGGGTAAGAGATAATTACGTCAAGAGGGGTTGTTGATGTAACATGTTGAGGCTAAATTAAGTGTGAAATCCACTGGCAGAATGAAGGACAGCTGCCAGCTTCTGGGAGGAAAAAAAAGGGGGGGCAAACTAAAGGGTGTATGAAAAAATAAAATATAAATGTGATAGGGGCCGAGGTTATGATTTAAATTGTTGAAGTCGATGTTGAGTCCAGAAGGCTGTAGGGTGCCAAAACGAAAGTTGAGGTGCTGTTATTCGAGCTTACGCTGCGCTTCCGTGGAACAGTGTAACAGGCCGAGGACGGTGAGGTCAGAGTGGGAGTGGAGTGGTGAATTAAAGTGACAGGCTATTTCATTCAGTCGATCATACAGCGATAGACAGATGTCACAGAAGAATTTGGAAGTCAAGTTGATCTACACCAATAGCGCTAAATATACATTGGTCTTTAGCTGGAGGCAATTACGATTCATTCAAGTTTGGAAGTTGGGGACAAGCAATATGACATCATATTGGATTGGAGCGTCGGGGTGGACTAGCAGAATTGGAGATTGTCAGTGTCTGGTTGGAAGTTGTCCCCACGTCTGTGGATGAAGTCGCCAAAGATTATCTTGTAGATAAAGAAGAAGAGGAGAGAGCAAGGATATATCGTTGGTAGTGCTTTGGGTTTGAAGAGAATTGCGGGATTGTGGATCTGTCGAATCAAAGGAATTTGCCGGAGTTGGCAAGACACACAGGAATTTGCATCATAAATCTGATTTATTTTACATCAATACGAATCTGCAACGTTTTCCATCAAATTCAATGAGTGAATTTAAAATGTATCCAAAAGAAGAGCAAATGCGCTGGAACCAAAGTATTTTTTGGTGAAATGAACTGAAAGTGAGTGCTGCAACCTGCAAAAAGCAGTGTTGAAAGGACTGTGCACATTCAGTGCTGTCAAATTCACAGTGAATATTTAAAAGGGAGGCCTTTTACTCCTGTCTCTATACACAAGCTTACGCAATTCAGCATGTTTCTGACAAATAAATCTCTGTAAAGCAATCTCAGAATCTGAGCCCATCTTAAATGTCTGTGCTGATATTGTAATGTCCCAGAGTGTTTTGGAGAGACAAAAAGTAGGAGACAAAAGCGATCGAGGATTGAGTGAGTCCCAAGTGGTAAGAAATTACTACAGAGCCAGATACCTTGAGAGTTGCAGATTTAATTTGTAAGGAAGGATGGAAGGGCGCGGAATCATTGGAAGAGGCAATGGCTCATTTAATATCCGTAATTACATCACACAGTCGTGCGCTATGAAATAAATGAGTAGCGCCAGAGGGGAACGGGTACAATTGAAAGGAAAGCTGCCAAGATTAAATATCGACCATGAGTAATGTTTTTGTGCAATTTAAAATTCTCTACACTCTCAACTAAAGAACATTTTGACGCTAATATCGTAGCCTTATATTTTCAACAACTTTTCACAACAACAACAACAGCAACAACTTGAATTTGCATACTGCCTTTAAAGTAATCAAACGCCCCGAGGCTTCACAGGAGCGTTGTCAAAAAAAAACTGACATCCAGCAGGGTAAGGTGATATTCGATTAGATGACCAAACGCTTGGTTAAAGACTTCAGTTTTCTGGAGCGTCTTAAATGAGGAATGAAAGGTAGCGAGGCGGAGAGGATTAGGGAGGGCATTCCAGAGTTAGGGCCTCGGCAGCTAAAGGCAGGTCCACAAATGCCGAACTATTAGATTCCAACTCTTTACGGAATTTATGATCGAATCAAGATAGCGTCCAGACATGGACAAGTCAGTGATGCATTGTGTAATGGGAAATCACATGAGGACGTGGGACTAAACCCTTTGGTTCATTTGATTATAAAAGCATAGACAGGGAAAGACGGTGTAAATGGCAACATGTGCAGAAAGACCATACAACGTTAACGTTACCAGTAATGCAACTCCACTTTCAGAGGTGCTGCCTGCCTTTAAGTAGCGCCACATACACCCAATATTCCGGCACTCGCCTTGCGAGGAAATGGATGTCGAGTATAGCTCTGGGCGAATGCAGCAATCATTTTAATAGAAGGCAGCTCAGCGTTTGTGTGCTTGCTCCATGGCAATAAAAGACAATAATTATACACTGACAGAGCAATCAAGCAGGTCAGTCGGCCCATCGTGCCACTGCCTGTGACGGCTATCTGTTAGAGCTAATTAAATAATCGCACACCCTTGTTCTTTTCCAGTACATTTTTTCTCCGATCAAGCATTTGTCTAGTTCTCTGTTGAACGTTAATATTGAATATCCGTCCGTCACCCTTTCAGCAATGCATTCCATATCACAACAACTCGCTCTGTAAAAACATGTTTTCGCATGTCGCCTTTGGTACTTTTGCCAATTCACTTAAATCTGTTACCGACCCTCTTGACAATGAAAAGTTTCTCCTTATTTACTCTATCAAAACTGTTAATAATTTTGAACAGCTTTAACAAATCGCCTCTTACCTTTATCTGTTCCAAGCATAACAAACCCAGCTTCTCCAGTCTTTATCCATAACAGAAGTCTCTCACCCTTGGCAAATTTGTAGTAAATATTTTCTGAACGCTCTCCATGGCCTTGACATCCTTGCTAAAGTCTTATTCGCAGAAATTAACAGAATACTCCAGCTGAGGCCTAGCCAGTGATTCATAAACGTTTTGCTTACATTCCTTCCTTTTGTACTCTGTTCCTCTATTAATGAACCCGAGGATCGCATATGCTTTTTACCAGCCTTCTCAACTTGTCCTGTCACCTTGAAAAATGTTTTTCCATACACCGCCAGGTATCTCTGCTCCTGCACTTCCTTTAATATTGTACCATTTCGTCATATTGCCTCTCCTCATTCCTCATAACAAAATGTATCACTTTACGTTTTTCCACGTTAAATTTCATCTGCCATATGTCTACCCATTTTACTGGTTTGTCTATTTCCTCCTAAAGTATGTTTCTATCACCCTCAGTGTTTACTACATTTCCGGGGTTCGGATCATCTGCAAATTTGAAATTATGCCCTGTTTACCCAAGTACAGGTCATTCATATATATTAAAAAGAACAGTGGTCCTAATACCGGCCCGTGGAGAACACCGTTGTATATCTCCCTCCAGTCAGAAAAATAACGATTCCCCACTACACTCGCCTTCCTGTCCCTTTGCCAAACTTGTATCTATGTTGCAACTGTCCTTTTAATTTAATGGCTTTAATTTTGCGAACAAGAGTTTTATGAGGTATTTTGTCAAAATCCTTTTGAATGTCCATATACACAACGTCACTGCACTAATGTCATCAACCCTCTCCATTACTTTATCATAGAACTTGATGAATTTATTTAAACACGATTTTGTTGAGGCTGCCGCGAAACACGAATTAAGGCTGAATCCATATGTGGAAAACAAGAGACTTTTTTAATACCACAGCATGGCACAAAATGGCTGAACAGACTGCTCCCAGAATTCTCTGGAAAATCCCTGAAGCCACGCCCACTACTTCCTTAAAGGTAAGGTGCCTTAAAGTGAAGGTGCATCGGTATATTGTACACTTACGAAAAACTGAACAATGCCCGTTTAGGTGGTGATCCGCCACACAGCTCCCCGCAGAATCCGCTTAGGAGGTGTGGACGAGAGGGTGCGGTGGTCTGATGGGCCGGCCGGCGTGGCTCTTGTCGGCCGCCGGTGGACGTGGGACGGCCGGGCATGGAGCAGCCGGGTGAACCGGCTTGAGGGCAGGTCGGCCGCGTGGAGGTGGATGAGCTACAGGGAGCTGCTCATCGGGCTCCGAGTGTGCTGGCTTGAGTCGGTCAACCGACACTTTTTTGGTCCTTTCGCACACTTGCAGGGTGAAAAATTTGTCCCAAACCTGTAGCACCTTGTAGGGCCCGTCGTACGGGGGTTGAAGGGGTACGCGGTGGGCGTCGTGTCGGACAAAAACAAACCGTGCCTGGTGCAGGCTTAGTGGGACATCTGAGGTGGATTCGCCGTATCGGGCAATGGGCACCAGGGCGAACTGCAGCACCGTTGAGGCGAAGTCGTGGCGTTGCTGATCGGCTGACCAGGGTGTCGTGGCGGTGGGCAGGAACTTGCCGGGTACGCGCAGCGGCTGACCGTACACAAGCTCTGCTGCCGATGCATGGAGGTCTTCTTTAACCGCGGTGCGCAGGCTGAGGAGGACCCACAGAAGTCGGTCAGTCCAGGCGCCATCCTGGAGGCTGGCTCAAAGAGATGCCTTCATGAATCTGTGGAACCGCTCACACAGTCCGTTGGCTTGGGGGTGGTACGCTGTGGTGCGCTGAATGGTCACGCCGAGATTGAGTGCGACGGCGGTCCAGAGTTCAGAGGTAAATTCCGGACCTCTGTCCGACGTCATGTCGGAGGGGACGTCGAACCGTGCGACGCAGGTGCTGACAAAGACTCTGGCGATGTCGGCGGTGGTGGTAGAGGTCAGTGGTAATGCCTCGGGCCAGCGTGTGGTGCGGTCAACGATGTTCAGCAAGTGCGTGTGTCCTTGCGACGGCGGCAAGGGCCCGACGATGTCCACGTGGATGTGTTCGAATCTCCGTGAGGGGACGGTAAACTCCTCAAGGGGTGCTTTCGTGTGATGCTGTACCTTGGCCCATTGGCAGGCTAGGCAGGAGTTGGCCCAAGTACGCACATTCTTGCGAAGGCCGCGCCAGATGAAATGGTTGGCTACCAATTTGATGGATGCACGGGCGCCGGAGTGGGAGAGGTTGTCGATAATGTCGAATACACGATGGAGCCAGGACGCTGGGATGACGGGCCGAGGTTAACATAGGGATATGTCGCATTTGACCCTGAATGCGGTCGGGCCACAGGCGACGTCAGCCAGGCGTAGCCCTGGTAGGTTGGTGGGTGCGGAGAGCAGATCAGGGTCGGTGATCTGTTCTGCTGCGAATTGAGTGTAGTCGACTGACAGGTGTGCGGGGCGGGAAAGGCACTCGGCTACCACATTGTCTCGGCCGGAGACATGTTGGATGTCCGTGGTGAACTCGGACACTGCCGCGAGCTGGCGCTGCTGCCTTGCAGACCAGGGGTTGGTTGACTTTGCCATTGCGAATGTCAGGGGCTTGTGGTCGACAAACACAGTGAAGGGGTGGCCCTCCAGCAAAAACCGGAAATGGGCGACTGCCAGGAGCAGCGCGAGGAGCTCGTGGTCGAAGATGCTGTAATTGACCTCCGGGGGGCCTAGTTGGCGGGTGAAAAGGCAAGTGGTTGCCAAGCACCGTCGACCCACTGCTCATACATGGCGTCGACCGTGTGTTCGGAAGCTTCCGTGGTGAGCGCTACCCTGGCATTGGGCCGTGGGTGCGTGAGCATAATGGCGTTGGCGAGCGCAGTCTTGATGGGGTTGAAGGCGGCGGGCGCAGCTGCCGCCCATTTGACAGCGATCTTGCCGCTCCTGCCCCGGAGGGCTTCATACAGGGGCCTCATGAGGGACGCCGCTTTGGGGATGAAGCAGTTATAGAAATTCACCATCCCGAGGAACTCCTGGAGGCCTTTGATGGTGGTGGGGCGGGGAAATTGTTGGACGGCCTGCAGCTTGGTGGGCAGGGGAATGGCCCCATCATGGGTGATGTGGTGGCCGAGGAAGTCGATGTTGTCCAGGCCGAACTGGCATTTGGCTGGGCTAAGGATGAGCCCGTGGTCGCTGAGGCGCCCGAACAGGATGCAAAGATGTTCGAGGCGTTCCTGCTTGGAGGGTCTGGCTACCGTGATTTTGTCCAGGTGGACGAACAGGAACTTCAGGTCCCGAAGGACCGAGTACATGAGCCGTTGGAATGCCTGGGCCACGTTTTTCAGGCCGAAGGGCATCTGCAGGAACTCGAACAGGCCGAACGGGGTGATTACAGCCGTCTTGGGGACGTCCGCGGGGTGGACGGGGACTTGGTGATAACCGCGCACCAGGTCGACCTTGGAAAAGACTGAGCAGCCGGCCAGTCTAGCCGAGAAGTCCTGAATGTGCGGCATGGGGTACCGATCAGGGGTGGTGGCGTCGTTGAGGAGGCTGTAATCCCCGCAGGGGCGCCAAGCTCCGCCTGGATTGGGGGCGATGTGGAGTGTGGAGGCCCAGGGACTGCTGTAGTGGTGGATGATGCCGAGCTGTTCCATGGTGGCAAACTCGGTCCGCGCGATCTCCAGTTTGGTCGGGTCCAGCCTGCAGGCGTGGGTGTACACTGGGGGGCCTGTGGTGGGGATGAAGTGTTCCACCACGTGTTTGGCGGCCTCCGCGGAGACGGTGGGATTGGTAAGGGCCGGAAATTCGGGCAGGAGTTCCGTGTAGTCATCTGTGGCCCGGGTGTGGCACTGTGACGCCATGTTGGCGGGTTGACGGGGTGCCATGGCGCCCAGGATGGGGGACATGCTGTTCATGTCCACGAGGCGGTGACGGGGGATGTCTACCAGTAGGCCGTGGGTGCACAGGAAATCTGCGCCGATGAGAGGTGAGAGCACCTTGGCAGTGATGTACTCCCATCGGTAGCGGCGACCAGCGAGGTCGAGGGTGACTGTCCCGGTGCCATTCGTCTGGATTTCTGAGCCGTTAGCAGCAGCCAGCGCCGGTCCTCGTTCGACCTTTTGGATGACGAGGGATGAGGCCGGGATGAAGCTGTGCTGAACCCCAGTGTTGCACAGGAACCGGCGGCCGGTTTCGTCATCCGTGATGAACAGCAGGGAGCCCGCATGGCCCACGGCCATTGCGGGGGCTGGTACGGGGGCGGACTTGAAAGAGCAGGGAGTTGTGCATCATTGTGCCCTGGCGCCGAGCCGTGCATGGTAGTAACAGTGGCCCGGGTTAGTGGGACGTGTAGGCCCCGTGGGCCTGGTGGCAGGTCCTTGTGGCTGCATGGTGGCCGGTGAGGGGTGCGCCCAGGCTTTGGCTGCCAGGTCCGGTGTGACGTCGCGGCTGGAGTGAGCGGACAGCAGCTTTGTTTGGCCTCATCGGCCAGGGCTTCCAGGTTCGTGAGGCCGGACGCAACGATCGCTGGGCGGATGCTGAGAGGGAGCTGGCGGATGAACAGCATGCGGAAGAGGGATCCGGGTGGGCTCTCGTCGGTGAGGGAGAGCATGTGGGAGAGGAGGTCTGACAGTGAGGCATCACCGAGGCTTGGAAGGTCGAGGAGGCGGCAGTATCGCTGATATGCCAAGAACGTAAATTTTTTAAGGAGCGCTGTCTTGAGAAGTGCGTACTTGCATTCCTCTGGTGGGTTCTGCAGTGCTGTCCAAAACCTTCGAAACTGTGGCGCTACCGAGTGATGTGACGAGATAGTCGTACTTCGTCCCATCTGTTGTGATATTTCGTAGCCAGAAGTGAGATTCAGCTTGGAGAAACCAGGCTTCGGGCTGTTTTTTCCAAAACTCCGACAGTTTCACAAAAACTGCGTTTGTGTCCGCCATTGCAGTGCTCGGAATACGTTCTGAGCGTCGGGGTCACCAATGTGGAGGCTGCCGCGAAACAGGAATTATGGCTGAATCCATGTGTGGAAAACAAGAGACTTTTTTAATATCACTGCATGGCACAAAATGGCTGAACAGACTGCTCCTAGAATTCTCTGGAAAAACCCTGAGGCCCCGCCCACACCTGCCTTAAAGATAAGGTTCCTTAAAGGGAAGGTGCATCGATATATTGTCCACGGATGGACAAGTTGTTAATGCCCGTTTAGGTGGCGTTCCGCCACAATTTGCCTTTAACAAATTCGTGCTGGCTTTCATTTATTAGCCCATACTTTTCCAAGTGACAATTCATTTTGTCCCGGATTGTTGTCTCTATGAAGTACCACACCACCGACGTTCGGCTGACTGGTCTGCAGTTGCCTCGGTTATCCCTTTCTGATTTCTTAAACAGGTGGGTAACACTTGCACCCACCAGTTCTTTGGAACCAATCCAATATCCAAGGAGGATTGGAAGACTGTGGCCAGTGCCCATGCAATTTACAACATTAATTCCCTAGGATGAAGCACATCCAGACAGGATGTCTTTTCTATTTTTAACACTACCATCATTTAAGTACATCCTATTTAACATTGCTTCTGCCTCCTCCTTTATAGCTACATTGGCAGCATCCTCTTCTCCAGTGAAGGCAGATGCATATAAAGTCATTTTGTACCTCAGCCATGCCCTCTACCTGCACCAGAAAATCTTCTATTATCACCTCCATCTGTAAGGACTCTTATTTAATAGGCCTGAGAGGGGACTTGCGGTAGAGCGAGAGGAACGGCTGGAGTTAAAGGCACACCGGAGAGTGGACCTGCGGTAGAGCGAGAGGAGCTGCAGGAGATAAAGGTAGATCCGTGAGTCCGGTGCCCAGAGGGAGTGCCACCGAGAGGGAGCGAGTTAAAAAAAACTAAAGTCACGTCAAAACAACGGAAGCAGCTGATTGGTGAGTATACTGTTATTTTTTTTAAGTCTGGAGTTTAATTCTGTTAAGTTAGATAAGAGTCTATTAAATAGAGGCATGACACGGTACCTCAGTACCGTGGAATGGACATCTTGTGCCACGAGGGACCGCCTTGACACTTCGCATGTCCTGGACACCCACATGTGCAGGAAGTATCGTCAGACGGGGGAGCTCGAGCTCTGACTTATGGAGATTCAGCAGCAGCTGTCGTCACTGCGATGCATCCACAAACCTGAGTGCTAGTGGATAGCACGTTTCAGGAGGAGCTCACCCCGCAGCTTAAGAGTGTGCAGGCAGAGAGGGAATGAGTGACTACCAGACAGACATGGATGACCAGACAGATAGTGCAGGAGTCCCCTAAGTGCATCTCACCCGCCAGAGCCAAGTCCTCAGCCCGATGAGTGACTCAGCTGTACAGAGCGGGATGGTTGTGGGGAGGGTGGGGGGCGAAGGATTATTGTGAAAGCAAAAGTGATGGTGGATTCAGTAGTTAGGTAAACAGACAGGCGTCTCTGCGGCCGCAGACGTGATTCAGCGATGGTATGTTCTGACGAAAGGTCATCGACCTGAAACGTTAACTCTCTTTCTCTCTCCACGGATGCTGCCTGGCCTGCTGAGTTTTTCCAGCGTTTTCTGTTGTTATTTCATGGTATGTTGCCTCCCTGGTGACAGGGACCAACGTGTCACGAAGCAGCTGTAGGACATCCTGGGGGGTATAGTGAACAGCACGAGGTCGTGGTCCACAGCGGCATCAATGTCATAAATAGAAAGAGGGAAGAGGTACTGCAAACACATTTTAGGGAGCTAGGAAAGAGATTAGTAAAAGGACCTCAAAATTAGTGATTACAGGATTGCTCCCGATGCCACGAGCGAGTGAATATCGAAATAGAAGGATAGAGCAGATGCACGCGTGGCTGGAGAGAAGGTGCAGGAGAGAGGGCTTTAGATTCCTGGGACATTGGGACCGTTTCAGGGGGAGTTGGGAATTGTACATTCCGGACGGGTTTCACTTCAACAGAGCTAGGACGAATGTCGTCGCGGGGTGGGTTGCGGGGGGGGGGTTGGGATTTATAGTGCTGTTGGGAAGGGATTAAATTAATTTTGCTGGTAATGGGCACCAGGATGCAGCAATATAACGGAGAAACCAGGTGCACAAAGGATTGGGAGAGACTGATAGCACTAGAGTTAGAAATTAAACGGTATGAGGTCCGGTCAGAATAAGAGAGAAGACAAGAAGGTCTAACGCACGAAGCGTGGTAAATACGGTTCGTGGGCGTCAGATGCAAATAGGCACATGTGAATAGGATGTCGAGGCGATAACGGAGACCTGGCCCAAAAAAGATCAGGATTGTGTACTGCATACCGCTGCATATAAAGTGTTTAGGAAAGAAAGGGAAGGAAAGGAAGGACATGGGGTGGCAGTATTGATTAAGGGGAATATTAAATTTCTGGAGAGAGAGGGTGCTCTGGAGGTGTGAAGTGCAGAATCTATTTGATGAGAGGTAAGAAGCTATAGAGGTGCCATTAAACTACTATGTATATTCCATAGGCCAGCAACTAGTGGGAAGGAGAAAGAGGAGCATTTGCATGGAAATTACAGAGAAGTGAAGAACTATGGAGTGGGGATAATGTGCGACTGCAACTTTCCTAATTTAGACCGGAATAGAAACAGTGTAATGTGCGGAGAGGGTGAAGAATTTATGAACTGCGTTCAAGAGAGCTTTCTTGATTGGTATGTATCCGCCCCAACGAGGAAGGAAGCATTGCTGGATCTGGTTCTGGGGAATGAGGTGAATCAAGTGGAGCAAGTGTAACTAGGGGATTATTTAGGGAAAAGTGATCATAGTATCATAACATTTAGAATCGCGATGGAAAAGCACAGGGAACAATCTAGAGTAAAAATCCTTAATTATAGGAAAGCCAATTTGCGAGTGCTGAGAATGGATCAGGCCCAGGTAAATTGCAATCAAATATTGGCAGGCAAAATTGTAATCGAACAACCGGCTGCCTTTAAATTGGTGATGGTTTAGTTACATTCGAGGCACATATCCACGAGGGGGAAAGGTAAGGCAACCAAAGTCAGATCTCCCTCGATGATGAAAGATGTAGAGAGTTAGATGAAGCAGAAAATGGGGACGTGTGACAGATGTCAGTTTGAGAATACTCGTAACATCCAGGCTGAATAAAGAAAGTTCAGAGGGGAAGTGAAAAGGGAAATAAGAGGGGCAAAGAGAGAATATGATAATAGATTGGCAGCTAACAGAAAAGGGAGTCCAAAAGTCTTCTGTAAGCACATAAATAGTAAACACATAGTAAGAGGAGGGGTGGACCGATCAGGGTCCAAAAAGTAGATCTACGCATGGAGGTAGATGTCATGGCTGAGATACTAAATGAATACTTTGCAACAGCCTTTACCAAGGAAGAAGATGTTGCCAATATAATTTAAAAAGAGAAAGTAACTGAGATACTCGATTGGATAAAATTGATAAAGAGGAGGTAGAATAAAGTGCAGGGGCTAGAAATTTATAATAGGCTAGTAATGGGCAGTACCTTTAGAAAAGTTTGAGAATTAGCACCTGGCGCTCTTACTTGAGACTGCAAACAGAATTCCTGCTATTGCTCAAAGAAATGATTGGAGCGTTAAATCAAGCGTCAAAGCCGCACTTCATTGTTGTTACACTCAAAGGCTTGACCAATATCAGGTGCGGTTTAATCGCAGGTCATTATTGCTAAAGGCTGTTACCAGTTCTTAAAGAGGAGGTTCATGATGCTGCAGCACCTCAATCTCAGTATTGCAGGCTCTGCAGCTGCATCAGCAAGCAACAGCAGATCAAGCAGAAGAAGCTGGACATCTCAAGCAGCACTATTGATGGCAGGTAGTGATGGAGGCCATGAAACTATCGGAATGCTGTAAAATCTCATCTGGTTCACCTACTGTCCTTCAGGGAAGGAAATCTGCTGTAATTAACTGGTATGGCCTATATATGACACGAGACCCACGGCAATGTGGTTGAATCTTAACTGCCATCTCAAATGGCCTAGCAAGCCTCTCAGTTGTAACAAACCGCTACAAAACACAATGGCCCAGAAATTGATCTCGCTCTGTTCCCGCGGGGGTAAGGCTTCCCCGCGCTCTCTCACTCCGCTTGTGCTTCTTCAGATCCAGCTCGCACGAACTTGATGTTCCAGACATCAGCTGGGCAGTGCTTGCGTATCCCACCGGCGTAGTGAATTCGTGCGAGCTGTGGGATCACGTGACTCAGTTAGAGCCAATGGCAGCACACCATCATCCATTCATAATTTCACTTCCGTGCTGTGAAATCTATGAATCTTACACCCCCCAAAATAACAGCTAAACCTCAATTAAATTAAAAAAAAAACATCACATTAATAAAATAAGTATAGTTAAATAAATTAACCATTTAAAGTAAAAAATTAAATTTTTGAAAAAATTTAAAATCTTTTAAAAAGTTATAAAAATAAACTTACCTGTCTTTAAAGTCTCTAACAAAGATATAGCTGTTAAAAAAAATTCAAAAAAAACTTAATTCACTACTTACCTTGTTAAAAGTGGGTCTTACTCCTCCTTTTTCCATTTCTAAAATCTTCCGTACTTACCTGCGCGTCCAAAGCATGAAGTGCACAGCGTGCGCGCAGCCTGTAGCGCACACGCGATGCACCGAGGAACCGCCCCCTTTTCAAAAGACCAATTGCCGGTTTTCAGCGCATGCGCAGGGCATGCAGAAAACCGGCAATTGGAGAGAGAATACGCGAGATGAATTTTTGGCCCAATAATAAGAATGAAACTGGACGGAACACCCGGCATCGACCTCGGCACTGGCTACGGACAGAACAATGGCACAACCAGCCCAATCGACCCTGAAAATTCCCCCTCACCAACATCTGGGGAATTGTGCCAAAATTGGGAGATCTGTTGCACAGACTAGTCAAACAACAGCGTGACATATTCATACTCACAGAATCAGACTTTTCAGCCAATGTCCCAGATTCCTCCATCACCATTCCTGGTTATGACCTGCCCCGCCTGCAGGACAGACGCAACAGGGGTGGCGGCACAGTGGTATCCAGTCTGGAAGGAGTGGCCCTGGGATCGCTTAACATTGACTTCGGTCCACATGAAGTCTCATGGCTTCAAGTTAAGCATGGGCAAGAAAGCTCCTGCTGACTATGAAATACCACCCTCCATCATCTGATGACTCTGTACTCCTACATGTTGAACACCACATGGAAGAAGCACTGACACTAGCAAGGGCACATAATGTAAACTGGATGTGTGACTTCAATGTCCATCACCAAGAGTGGCTCGGTAGCACCACGACTAACCGAGCTGGCCGAGTACTGTAGGACATAGCTGTCAGTCTGGGTCTGCGACAGGTGGTGAGAGAACCAACATGAGGGAAAAATCTACTTGGCCACGTCCTCACCAATCTATCTGTCGCAGATGCACCTGTCCATGACAGTATTGGTCGCAGTGACCACTGTACAGTCATTATCGAGATGAAGTGCCGTCTTCACACAAAGGACACCTTCCATCGTGTTGTGTGGCATTACCACCGTGCTAAATGGGATAGATTGAAAACAGAAATAGCAGCTCTAAACTGGGCATCCATGAGGCGCAGTGTGCCATCAGCAGCAGCAGAATTGTATTCCACCACAATCTGTAACCTTATCATTCGGCAAATTCCCTATTCTACCATTACCATCAGCCAGGGGACCAACACTGGTTCAATCAGGAGTGGAAAAGAACATTCCAGGAGCAGCATCATGCGTTCTTAAAATGGAGGGACCAACCTGGGGAAGTTGCAACATAGGACTACATGCAAGCTAAAAAGCGGAAGCAGCAGACTACCGAGAGGGCTAAGCGATTCCACAATCAACGGATCAGATCAAAGCTCTGCAGTCCTGCCACATCCAGTCGTGAATGGTGATGGGTCATTAAACAACTAATTGGAGGAGGATTCTCCATGAATATCCCCATCATCAATGATGGTGGAGCCCAGCACTTGAATGTGAAAGACAAGGCTAAAGCGTTTGCACCAGCTTCAGCCAGAAGTGCCAAGTCGACGATCCATATCGGCCTACTTCTGCGTTCCCCACCATCACAGAAGCAAGTCTTCAGCCAATTCCATTCACTCCACGTGATATCAAGAAACGGTTGAGCGCACTCGATACAGCAAAGGCTATGGGCCACGACAACATCCCTGCTATCGTGATGATGACTTGTGCGCCAGAACTATCTGCGCCTCTAGCCAAGATGTTCCAGTACAGCTACAACACTGGCATCTATCTGACAATGTGGAAAACTGCCCAGTTATGTCCTGTCCACAAAAAGCAGGACAATTTCTTTCTGGCCAATTACCATCTCATCAGTCTATTCTCAATCATCAGCAAAGTGATGGAAGGTGTCATCAACAGTGCTATCAAGCAGCACTTACTCATCAATAAACAGCTCACTATTGCCAAGTTTGGGTTCCGCCAAGACCACTCGGCTCCCGACCTCATTACAGCCTTCCTCCAAACATGAAAAAAGGAGCCGAATTCCAGAGGTGATGTGAGATTGACCGCCCTTGACATCAAGGCAGCACTTGACCGAGTGTGGCATCAAGGAGACCGAGTAAAACTGAAGTCAATGGGAATCGGGGGGAAAACTCTCCACAGCCTGGTGTCATACCTAGCAAAGGAAGGTGGTTGTGGTGGTTGAAAGTCAATCATTCAAGACCCAGGGCAACGCTGCAGGAGTTCCTCAGAGCAGTGTCCTGTGCCCAACCATCCTCAGCTGCTTCTTCAACGAACTTCCCTCCAACATAAATTCAGAAATTGAGATGTTCGCTGATGACTGCACAGTGTTCAGAGCCGTTTACAAGTCCTCAGATAATGATGCATTCCCTGCCCGCATGCAGCAATACCTGGATGACGTTGAGGCTTGGGCTGATAAGTGGCAGGTAACTTTCGCGCCACAGAAGTGCCAGGCAATCACTATCTTCAACAAACGAGATTCTAACCACCGCCCTTGACATTCAATGGCATTACCATCGCCGAATCCCCCACCAGCAACATCCTGGGGGTCACCATTGACAAGAAACTTAACTGTACCAGCCACATAAATATTGTGGCAAATAGAGCAGATCAGAGGCTGTGTATTCTGCGACGAGTGTCTCACTTCCTGACTCTCCGAAAACTTTCCACCATCGACAAGGCACAAGTAAGGAGTGTGATGAAATATTCTCCACTTGCCAGGATGAGTGAAGCTCCAACAACACTCAAAAAACTCGAAAACATCCGGGACAAAGCAGCCCGCTTGATTGGCACACATTCCAATACATTAAACAATCACTTTCTCCACCACCGGAGTACAGTGGCTGCAGTTTGTACCATCTATAAGATGCAATGCAGCAACTCGACAAATCTACTTCGGCAGCACCTCTCAAACCCGCGACCTCCTCCACCTAGAAGGACAAGAGCAGCATGTGCATGAGGTCAACATGTGCACGGGAACACCACCGCCTCCAAGTTCCCCTCTAAGGCACACACCATCCTGACTTAGAAGTAGATCGCTGATAATTCATCGTTGCTGAGTCTAAATCCTGGAACTCCCTACCCAAGGACACTGTGGAAGTATATTCACAACACGGACTGGAGCTTTCTAAGAAGGTGGCTCAGCGCCACCTTCTCAAGGGCAATTAATGATGCGCTTTAAATGCTGCTCTTTCCAGCGACGCCCACATCCCAAAAACGAAAATAAAATAAGATCCACCACCGAGGGAGAGACCCCCAGACTCTGCGATCAAGCATTGGAAGTATTGGTGTTTGCTGTGGAGAGAGGCAGTGCAGTGCAGTACTCAAAAACTGGCAGGACGCCCTCGCCGCAAGTCCTCTGCACCATTTGGAGGGTGGTAGCCCAGCTCGTCTCGCGCAGCACTGTGTTTCCCAGGACTCACACACATTGCAGGAATAAATGTAACTACCTCGCTCGGGTGGTTAGGGTTCGTCAAAGCTCCACAAATGCATCATTCTTCCCCTATCTGAACCATAGTCATCACACACTGCCCAAAGAACGACCTCACCAGCACTCACCCACCAACAACCTCTGACAACGAACACTCACACCCACATTTCACACCAGACACACATTGTGAGCTGTTCAACTATGGCAGACACATTCCCCAAACACATTTCTGCACACGCAGTCACACACTTCCATTTATCTTGAAGGCCAAGTTGGCTCTCAACAGGAGGGAGCAGGAGCGCACAGGATAGGGACAAGCGGACACCCAACCACTGTCTCAGTTGGAGGAAAGTGTGTTGCAAAAGATTGGGCTCCAGGTACCGGGCGCCATGGCCGCCGGCGATGTTGATCCCCTTGGGGGCAACAAAGGTTGTTCATCCCTACTATTTCTGCTCACATCCCACTTACCCCTCACCCCACAAGCGTTTCGCACTTTCTAACTCATCATGCTGTATGCATGCATTTATCGCTTACTGCCCCCTCCGTTCACCTTAACCCGACTCTTGTGCCTTTATGCTTTTAGTTAATGAGCAAGCCACTGAGCAGCCTGTCCCTGAGGGCACCATTGAGTGCGAGGCAGGAGAAGAGGAGGGGGAAGAACAATCCACGTCACTGCATGTCTCACTCACAGGCGACAGCACAGATATTGGCAATACGTCTTCTTTAGAGGCTAGTAGTGGGATTAGCACAGTGTGTATCACCGGGGACGTGTCGGTTGCAGCAAGGCCAGGGGCAACGGGTAGCTCAGGGACCAGCCCCCTGGAGGGCGAGATCACACGCGAGTTCTTTTCCACAGGACCCAGATGTGGACCTCGATGGGGAATAATTTAGAAGAAGGGTTCTGGGCATTCACACGGAGATGATAGGTGCAATGACAAGGTTGCCCGAGAGCTACTCTAAAATGATAAGTAGCGTGGAGGATTACGCCTTCAGCATTGCACATGGCTCTCTGCACACCAAAGAGGCGATAATTTCCAGTCTGCAAATGATGGTAAAATCCCAGAGAGAACGTGGCGACCCAGACCTGATGCCATGTGTGATGGGCGATATTCCAGCTTCCACTGAAGCACAAATGGAAGCGACGCAACATCTTAGTGATATAATGCATTCAATTTTTGGTGGCAATCAATCTCAGACTGCACTCATGCAGTCTCACCTTGATGCAATGCAAGTTCTGACTGCTGGCATCATGTCTGAGTCTACCATGATTTACCGGGGCTTTCACAATGTCACAGCAGGCTAGCTATCTTTGCTCCAACTGATTGCTACGGATGTTGAGATGTTGCCCCGGGGGAGTGGCAGTCGGTCAGTGGAGCAGGAGCCTGCTGTCCTCTTTCAGTATGACAGGATTCCTGTTGCCAAAACTGCCACTCTGGAATTGCGCTTGTTGATGCCTGTCATCCAGCCAGCCCAGCCTGCTGCCTCTCATGCTGAGATGGTGCAGTCAACAGCCGGGCCTTCCAGTCTCAAAGCTGGTGGAGGGCGTACTGCAAAGCCATCTGAAGTCTCCCGCGCAGGCACTCAGCAGCCTTCCAGCAACCCTGCTGCAGCCACTGGGCCAAAATTTCATCAGAGCACTAGAATAGGCAAAGACACATTAACGAGAGAAACCAAGGGTGTTGCACAAGCCTGAGTACTTAATAGTGTTCTTATTTATATGTGTTCACTTATTATTGATGCATTTATTAATTCAGATTGGATTATTTTGTGGTGTCCCTCATTTCAACTTTGCGCTGTGATATGGCGTGCAAAACGGATGCAATGATGGGGATGTGGTGAGCAACAGGGATCTGGGTTTTAATTTATTCGAACTGTCGTCTGATTAGGCGATCGCGCACTGCCCTTCCGGAAGGCCGATTCATTGGCTGCCTCCTCCCTCGCTCCTGTTCCGGCTCCACGTCCACCTAATTTTCCTCTTTCTTCTCATCCTCCCCCTTCTCCTCCTCTCCCTCTTCCTCCTCCTGAGGTTTTCCCGCAATCCCTGGTGGCAAGGGCTGTGCCTTCATGATGACCAATGTTTGGAGCATGCGGCAGACAACCTAAAAATGTGACACCCTCTCAGCCGAGTACCAAATGGCTCCTCCAGAGCGCTCAAGGCAACGGAACCGTGGATTGAGCACGTCAAAATTCTGCTCGATATTGTCTCAGTTCACAGCATAGCTGGCATTATATTAGTGCAGGGCAGAAATTTTTGTGTTGCAAAGGGGTGCCATGTAGCGGATTGCCCTCGTCTCTAAGCAGCCACCATGAACTTGACGTTGTGGCTGGAAGAGTGCTTGCACACTGGCCTGGGACAGAATGAAGGCATCGTGGCCTGTTCCAGGCTAGCGGGCATTCATATTGAGGATTGGCTGGGTGTGGTTGCACATCAACTGCACGTTAATTGAGTGGAAGACTATACGGTCATGGCAGATCTCAGGATTTTTATGCCGTGCCCGCAAAGTCACGTGGGTGCAGTCAATGGTGCCCTGCACCATGGGAAATCACGCTAGCCTGAAAAAGACACAGGCGCGCTTGGCCTGCTTGTCTCTGGTGATGGGGAAGGAAAGATAATCCCATCTCCTCCTGTAGAGAGCCTCAGTGACCTTTCGGATACAGCAATGGACGGTGAACAACGAGATGTTACCTATGTCTCGTGTTGCAGACTGGAAGGATCCACTGGTGAAGAAATTGAGGCTTGTGGTGACCTTTATTGCCACTGAGATAGCCGTGGTCGCAGTGACCTGTGGCTGGAGGTCTTGTTGCAGGAGGTGGCAGTGTTCTTTGACCACATCCTTGGTGATGTGGAGCCTTCTAATACACTGCTCCTTACTTAATTGGAGGTGGAATTGCTCTCGGAAGACCCTCAGAGAATAAGACCTACTATTGAGATCTCTGTTGGCCCCCGTCCTCCCTCTGGCCACATATTCCGGTATTTTTCACTGCCTCCGCTCTCTCTGCCGTCGGTCCTGGAGGGCGAATTCGACTGCCAGCACAGTCCCCATTAATGTAAGACAAGTGTATCACTTAGTTATTTTTAAACAATAAATGTATAAAAAAAGTTGTCACCACAACACTCCCGATACAGAAGAATCTTTAAATTACTGAATTAAACTGTTGCAAAATGTCAAACTGACAAGAATGCACTGAAACTTGACTAAGCTGACAGCTGGGACTCATTGCTCATGATCCCTTAAAGTAACATCCCTGGAGACGGCATCGCCCTGCTTGACGCCTCCTCTCCCTGTCACTGTCTGCTGGAGTTGCTGAGATACGTGGCGAAAATTCATTTTGCATATCGGGTGGCCCTGTTGTCATGATTTGCCTGGCATTGAAGTCTCCGATGTACTTTGTATAGGCGGCGCAACGGGGAAACCGGATTTGCCACGTGGCGCTGGATTCCCCTCGCTCCGCTCCGACTGCACTAGCACCCCTTTAGCGCAAGCGAGATCGCAAATGTTTGCAACCTAGACACCTGGAGATAATTCGTATGTGTTTGGCGTGTCGGATGCTTACTCCGCAGCGATGCCACTGATGGCAATTTTAAAGCCAGCGTCTCCATTCTTGGTCGCTGTGGTATGACCTTTGCTGGAATAGGGCATATGGCAACAAAGAAAGATGGGCCTACCAAATGGTCAACCAGCCTCCATAAACACTGCACAAATGTTCGCCTTCAATTTTAATCTAAACTCAATCTCCAGATCATTTTTATATCAAGTGACGTTATAATCTTCGCTGTTAAACCAAGACGTTTCATTAAACGATCGCAAATTGGTATAACGAGTTTGAGACAATGCAGCGGAAATAATTAGTGAAGTCGGAAATGCCTTGATAGGAAAAACAGACATTAAAATGAACGAACAACGTGCATAGCGCATGTTGAAGGGAATTTAATTAACATATATTTCAGCAATAACCTGTATAAAAATTAATCCCACTCGATCTAAAGACTGTGTTTTTACGTCATTATATTTTACTCAGGGAACAATTGGAAAAACTCCAAGGTACAGCGGATGCTGGAAACGTTGAAAATGGCGACCCATCCTCAATACCAGGTTTTCGCCCGGCAGCAAGTTGAAATGTAACTTGAAGAGCTGAATTTTAATCCAGAGCGCTTTTCGGCTTGCTGACTGGCAGTGGCAGGCATCATTTTTAGACCTGTTATTTAAATGTGTGATCAAATTCCTAAAATATGTTGGTGATCGCAAGAAACGCTGAGCTGTCGGAAAGTCATGCAAATATATGATGCTGCATTTTCTGCCTCTCTGCCAATATAGCTTCATAGATTCTGTCTGTCTATCTGTCATCAACCATCCATCAATTACTATCTATCTATCTATCTATCTATCTATCTATCTATCTATCTATCTATCTATCTATCTATCTATCTATCTATCTATCTATCTATCTATCTATCTATCTATCTATCTATCTATCTAACCATCATCCATCTAGCTATCTATATAGATATTATATATATACCTATGTTTTTACCGTATTTTTTCTATATCTTTCTTTTTTCTGACTATATATATATATATTTATCTCTATATCTATCTATTATTTAACTGTTTATAACTCAGCTATCGGTCTGTCTATTTTTTTGTCTATCATTCAGTATACTATCTATCTATCATCTATCTATCTTTTATATATCAACTATCTTCCCCATATCTATCTAGATTGAACCATCTATTCGTTATTTATCTATCTGTCTATCATCTATCATTGTTTCTATCATTCTATCATATATTTATCAACCTACCAGCTATCGCCCCTTAAGACAGTCTGTTCAATTATTCGACGCTGACACCATATTGGTAATGGTTTTGACTTTGATTCAGGTGCAGGCTAAATCAATATATTACATTGTTTAAACAACCATTTACAAGGCACCGTTGAAAAGTATATTACCCGTTGTCCCTTGGTGGAAGATGCAAATTATTTCCAAGCACACTCTGCTCTCTGTCCCGGTTCCCTCAGTTCAATATTCCAGACTGAGAGGCGCTCAATTTTCCGAGGTGAAACCCCAAAAATCAAATTGGTGGAAAAATTCATCCAGTCATGCTTTCTCCAATAATCTCCTCATTCTACCCAATCATAGGGTGGGCACTCGGTACTTACATGTCCTTAACCAGATTAACTTATTTCTATTTTTAGCACAAGTACAAGCTTCGTTTGTTTTTGCGGTTAAAGGCTCATGCAGTAGACCTTGACCGGACGAAATTCTAAGTGTAAATACATCCCAACCTCAGCATCATTCACTTTACTAATTCAAATAAAGTATAAAATGTAACTATAATTCAACCAACCTTAACAAGGAAATGCTTTTGGGAAAACCTAATACTAAACATTATTTATATGAATAAAAAATTGACAAATATTAAGAGCGCTTTAATACACATGACCGCAGCTTTCGAGTGAATAACAAGATAGCATCTTTCAGACGTCAATGTTCCTTCTTTGTTTTGCAACGACAGGATAATGACGAGTTCGTTTTGCTGTATATCTTATACTTCTGCAAAATGGGCGCTAACTCAAAGCTATTAGCACGTCGACCAAGATTTTTAAGCATACCTCTCATGCAGCACACCATAATGATTTTTAAGACAAATTTTTATCGTTGCTTGAGTAATCATATAAAACATATTGATCATGATACGGGACCAAGGATGCTGAGGCGCATTCTCGACCGTTTGCCACCAACAGTGATTCTCAAAGTTAGATGTCCCTTTTCTAATGTCAGTATTACGTTGTTTCATATCGATGTCATTCATTCCTTTTACGGGATTTAAACTACAGAATTAATTGAAGAACATGGTTTCCTTTACTACATCTCCGTCTTAATCTTCAACGGCCCCTGCTGACCCTCACAGCAATATCTAAGCTCCAAATCTTGTTCGAACCACTTACATTTCTCAAGTCATTTCTCTAGTCTAAATGTAATGTGCTTCATACTAAACATTTTATTATTCGTTCATGGGATGTGTGCATCGCTGGTAAGGCCAGCAATAATTGGCCATCTCTGACTGTCCTTTAGAATGTGATGGCGAGCAGCCTTCTTGAACCGCTTCAGTCCGTGTCGAGAAGCTACTTCCAAAATGCTATTCGGGAGACAATTCCAGATTTTTCCCCCAGCGACGATGTAGTTTTGGCGATATATTTCAAGGCAGGATGGTGTATGACTTGGAGCGGGACTTGCAGATGCGCCTATTCCCCTTGAACTTCTAGTTGTGAGAGATCGCGGGTTTGGGAGATGCTGTCGAAGAACACTTGGCGAGTTGCTACAGTGCATCTTGTAGATGGTGCACAGTGCAGCCAAGGTGCGTTAGTCGTGGAGCGAGTGACTGTTTAACGTGACGTATGGTTTGCCAATCAAGCAGGCTGCTTTGTCATGGATGTTGTCGAGCACTTGAGTGTTGTTGGAGCTGCACTGATCCAGGCACGTGAAGAGTATTCTGCCACACCCCTGACTCGTGCCTTGTAAATGGTGGAACGGCTTAGGGGAGGCTGGAGGTGAGAGACTCACCGCAGAATAACCGGCATTTAACTGCGGTTGCAGCCAAAGTATTTAGTTGTCTGGTCTAGGTAAGTTCCACATCAATGTTGACCCCCAGGATGTTGATGGTTGGTGACTCGACGTGCAATTGAATGTCAACATGCGGTACTATGACTCTCTCTTGTTGCGCGTCAGCATCCTTGGTCCCGCATCATGTCTATATGTTTTTTATGATTACTCAAGCAACGATAAAATTTGTCTTTAAAATCATTATGGTGTGCTGCAAAAGAGGTATGCTTAAAAAAATGGTCGACGTGCTAATAGCTGTGACTTAGCGCCCATTTTGCAGAAGGATAAGATATACTGCAAAGCTAAGCCGTCATTATCCTGTCGTTGCTACTCCTTCTACCATCAAATAGTGGGAACAGCCTCTCCCCGTCTAATCTACCCAAAAACCGTCAAAGTCTTGTACACCTCTATCTCATCACCCCTCAACCTCCTTTGCTCGAATGAAATCAAATCCAGCTTCTCCAAACTGTCCTTGTAGCTAAGATCCCCCATCCCGGAACGTTCTGGTAAATCTCCTCTGCACCTTGTCAAGGGCCCTCACATCCTTCCTGATGTGTGTTGACCAGAACTGGACGCAATACTTCGTTTGTAGCCCAATCAGCGCTTTATACATGTTCAGCATGACTTCTGTATTTATACTCAATACCTCTATTTATGAAGCCCAAGATTCCATACGCTTTGTTAACTACTCTCTCAATATGTCCTGCCAACGTCAGGGAACTATGCACATTAACTCCCAGGTCCCTCTGTCCCTCTGTCCCTGCACACTCTTTAAAACTGTGTTATTAAGTGTATATTGCCTTTCCCTGCTCCTTCTGTCAAAATGCATCACCTCACATTTCTCCGTATTAAATTCCATCTGACACTTGTCTGCCCATTCTGCTAGCCTTTCTATGTCGTTTGCAGCCGATTGATATCATCATCACTGTTTACCAACCCCCCAAATTTGGTGTAATCGGCAAGTTTAGAAATGTAATTATGTATTCCAATATCGAGGTCATATATATATGTATATCAAAAAAAAGCATTTGCCCCAGCACTGACCCTTATGAAACACCACTGTCTACCAAACTCCAGTCTGAAAAACAGACATTTTCCACAACACGCGTTTTTTGTCCTGAAGCCAATTCATTAATCAAGTTGCCACTGACTCACATATTCCATGAGCCTCAATTGTGTTAACCAGCCTTCTATGTGGTACTTCGTCCAACGCCTTCCGAAAATCCATGTAGAGAACATCCATTCCATTCCCTTCATCAATCCTCTCTGCTACTTCATCAAAACATTCAATTAGATTACGCAAACAGGATCTGTCTTTTTACAAATCGTATTGGCTCTCTTTAATACGTTTAAACCTCTCCAAGTGCCCGTTAATGTTTTCCGTGATTATTGTTTCTAACAGTT
This sequence comes from Squalus acanthias, assembly GCA_030390025.1. Classification (NCBI taxonomy): domain Eukaryota; kingdom Metazoa; phylum Chordata; class Chondrichthyes; order Squaliformes; family Squalidae; genus Squalus; species Squalus acanthias. Next base: position 73,626,888 of record CM059430.1, on the reverse strand, counting down.
TACCAAACACTGATGTTAAACTGAGCGGTCTGTCGTTACTAGGATTGTGCTTACACCCGTTCTTGAAATATGGTGCCACTTTTGGTACTTACCAATGCTCAGGCACCTCCCCCGCATCTAGGGAAGATTGGCAAAATTATGGCTTGCCCTTCCGCTATCTCCTCCGCCATTTCCCTTAACAACCTGTAAGGCAAGCCATCTGGGCCCTGCGACTGCTTCAATCTAAGCATAGGCAGACTTTCTAGTACATCCTGTCTATCAATTTGCAGCCCTTCCATTGCTTCTAGCTTTTCCACTTCTACCGATATTTTGTCAGGATCCACGTCATTAGTAAACTGCGATGCAAAGTACTCATTAAGTATTCTAGCCTTGCCCTGTGCCTCTAAGCATATAGCTCCTTCTTTGTCCCTAATATGCCACAGCCCATCTCTTACTATCCGTTTACTGTTTACATGCCTGTAGAAGATTTTTGGGTCCCCTTTTATGTTAACCGCCATTCTCCTCTCCTATTCTCTCTTTCCCAATCTTATTTTCATCTTCACATCCCCTCTCAACTTAATGTATTTGGTCTAGTTCTCCCATGAAGAACTCACCTGACATGCATCATACTCCTTTTTCTTTGTTTCATCATCTTATCTATCTCCCTCGTCAACCAAGAATGCCTTGCTTTGTATCCCGTAACCTTCCCTCTTGTTGGAATGTACCTAGACTGTAATTGCAACTACGCCTCCTTAAAGTTCAACCAATTGTTCCGTTATATTTTTTCGTGTCAGCTTTGGTTCCATTTTACCAGATCTAGATCCTTTCGATTCCCATTGAATTTTGCCCTATTCCAGTTTCGAAGTTCCTCTCGAGATTGTTCCTTGCTCCTCTCCATTGCTAATCTAAATCTTATGATACAATGATCAGTCGTACCCAAGTGTTCTCCCTCAGATACTTGGTCGAACTGGTCCACCTCATTCCCCAGAACCAGGTATAGCAATGCCTCTTCCTAGTGCGACCAATGTTAATTGCCACTTCTCAGCCCAAGTTATATGTCATTCAGATCTAGCGGCAGGCGGGCATGGGCTACTTCATTTTCTGAGGATTTGCAAATGGAAATGAACATTGTGCAATCATCAGCGCCCATCCCCAACTTCTGACATTGTGATGGAGGGAAGTTCATTAATGTATCAGCTGAGGATGGTTGGCCCTCTGACACGACGAATCATCTGCAGCGATGTCCTGGGGAAGAAAGGCTTGGACTAAAGCAACCACAACCATCTTCCTTTGTGCAAGGTATGATTCCATCCACTGTAGATTATTCCCACTGATTCCCATTGATTTAAATTTAACGAGGGCACTTGGATGCCATGCACGGTCAAATGTTGCATTGATATCACTGTCAACTCAACATGGAATTCACCTCTTTTGACCAAGGCATTAATGCGGCCTGTATGCGAGTGTTCCTGGCAGAAACCAAATGAGCATCAGTGAGCAAGTTCTTGAGGAGTAATTACCGCTTGATAGCACTGTCGACGAAATTCCATCATTTTGCTAATGATTGTGAGTAGGCTGATGGGGTGGTAATTGGATGGATTGGATTTGTCCAGTTTCTCCTGGACAGGACATACTTGCACAACTTTCCACTTTGTCGGGTAAATGCCAGTTGTTGTAGCTGTTGTTGAACAGCTTGGCTGGAGGTAAAGCTATTTCTGAAGAAACAAGTCTTCAGCAAGCAGCCAGGATGTTGTCGGGCCCATCTTTGCAAAAACGAATTCAAAGTGTAGGTCCAACATTTTTGATTTTTAAATGTTTCATTTAAGACTTATATATACACTCATGCTGATGAAAGAAGGCCCTACGCCTATTTTTCCAGTTGTACCTTGACAGATCACAAGTTCTGGATTTCGCAGACGTGCAACCCCATGCGGAAACCCTGGAGTTGCTGAGCCTTTCAAATGGATTGCTATGGCATTATCTGGAGTACGCCGTCATTGAGACTGAAATTTGAACGCCGTTATATTATAATGCGCAATATATAAATTTATATTCAGCAATACAAAAGTTGTCCTGTAGTGAACTTAAAACATCTCACGACGGAAAGGTTTACCATATTTGAATGTTTATAAGATATCATCAGACGCAATTGCGTCACTTTACTTATTTTTATAAAACAAACTTTGCCTAAAGAAAAAGAACCAAATTCCATTTTACTTTTTTCAACGTCTTTTTACCTTTTAAAACTTGCACAATGATCCTAACAACGTTTTTTATCCTTCGGAACTGAAAACCGTTAAAACTGCAGAAATCTTCAGTAACATCTGTATTAACTTTACAAATTAGACAACAGTTTTTTTTAAGCTATAGATTTTTTTTAAAGGTTTTACATCCTAAGGTTTTTCGCGTATAACCAAAATGAGCATCTCAAATGTCCCAATATTTTCCAGTTCATATCATTAAATATTTCAGAAATACGAAACTGTCAATTTCACATGTGAAATCATTTGACCGGAATTCGAGAACGCCAAACAAATTTACAACAACCAGAATTTTCCTGTTGCCACAGTGAAAGTCGGATTTTCACAATATTTTAGTAAACCTGGATAATTCCAATGTAATTCAGGCCAATATTGTGTTAGCAAAACACAATTCCGACAGGTAAAATAGAATGTGCTGAAAAACACCCAGAAAATTACATCATCTTTTTGTTCTTTCTTTCCGAGTGGCTGTAATATAACGAAAGCAAATGTTACCTTTCACAGTTAAAAAAAACCTTCAACATTGTTACAAAACGTGGTTAAAGATGAAGTATCCACAGCTTGTGGGCTCCGAAACATTCACACATCCTTTTTATTAAAGAAAAATTACGTTTTACACAAACTAACTGATGCAGCTTTTAAACAGAAAATCAACATGCAAACCTTGGAATTGCGGCCGGCGTCGTAGCTAAAGAGTACAATGCGGACCTCAAAAAAAATTGCTCTGAGCTGGTGAGAGACCCCCTTCGAAAACTTGCGTTGTTTCACTGCAGAGTTGTGCACAGCTTAGTGGCCCACGGATCCCGGGGTGCACCGTGTGCATAAGTGTACCTGGGAATCAAGTGGGGCGGTGCTCCAATCAGGAAACAGAAATCTCCAGTGCCAATTCATGACTTTTGAGTCTCACTCACCCCTGTTATATTAATAAATAAATCTGTGTCTCACTCCCCCCAGTTATATTAATAAATAAATTAGTCTCTCACTCACCCAGATATATTAATGAATAAATCAGTCCCCAAATCCCCCAAGTTTTATTAATAAGTAATCAGTCTCTCATTCTTGTAGAATGTTTTCACCCTTTGCCTCTTTATCTCCGCGAGTTGTGTTGGGATCTGGAAATAGTTACGTGGATAAAGATATTTATTTTGAAGATTTTTTTATCCTGACATGTTTATAATTCAAGTTACTGCCTATCCCCTCTCCAATTACGCTGTGCAAACAGACTCCTGCACCTGTTTGCACCAGACGTAAAACGTTCCTGTTCAATTTCTGGGCAGTTGTTGGGCTTTTAGCCCAAACCTGCGCCAACAATAATGATCTCACCGTCACTGTGGATGACATGTCAAGTCGAAACTTGAGAGATCGCAATTTCGGGATTTAGCGTAAGCAATTTGCAGTCAATTTCTAAGGCAGTAAGACGGCGTACCTGAGAGGACACCATCACACCGACCGCAAATTCTGCCTCAAAGTATTTCCGTTTCTCCTTCTTTATTCCATCATATATTAATTTAGTGGGTTTTTTTTCAAACAATTTAAAATTACTGATTATTTCTTATATGTCATAACCCTAGGGAGAGGGGAGGATTCAATAACATTAGCAGGTCTCAGAATTTCATTAACCGAATTAAGATAACACAGCTTTGTAAACAATTGATTTGATTTTATTCGAAAATATGCATCTTTAAATTTAACTGCATGTAGCAATAGCACCTATTATCGATAATCCTATGAATATGAATTGCTTTGAAAAGTGCAAATTCCTCCAGCATTAGACTCCATACACATTTAGGGCGCCGTGTAGCAGGGAGATAGGAGAGGTTGAGAAGGAGATCCGGCAGGCACTGGTCCTTTCAAACAGGTACGATATATTCGCTACCTGTGAGGACAAGGAGAAAGACTGCAGGCAGGACATCCACAATGCTGAGCAAGGCACCGTGGCTCAGAAGGCTGTCCAAGAAGAGGTGGGGGCAAGAGCAGAATAGAAATGTGGTAGTGAAACGGGATTCTATAATTAGGGCGATAGATAGCTTCCTCTGCAGCCAAGAACGAGAATTCCGAAGTGTGTGTTGCCGACCCGGTGCCAGGGTAAGGGATATCTCGTGGCGGCTGGAGAGGAATTTGGAAAGGTGGGAGGTAGGGTTAAATCCAGTTGTTTGTTCCATGTCAGAACAAACGACTGAGGGAGGAACAGAGAAGATGGCCTGCTGAGGGAGCATCAGGAGTTAGGAGCTAAATTAAAAAGTAGGACCTCGAGGGCAATAATCTATGGATTATTGACCGAGCCACCTGCAAATTGGCATAAAAACAGTCAGATGAGGAGAATTAACACGTGGCTAAAGAGATGGTCTGGGAAAGAGGGCTTCCTTTTCATTGGACACTAGCATCAGTACTGGAACAGAAAGGATCTGTGTCGATGGGACGGGCTCCAACTGAATCAGGATAGGGCCCGTGTCCTAGCGGAAAGGGAGTTGGCAAAGGCATTAAACGAGTAAGATGGGGGAGGGATCTGCAAGAAATGAAACCAGCCTAAATATAAACGAAACAGGAAAGGAGAGCACAGGAATGAGTAAAGCAAGGAAGGACATTGATGGCAAGGGAATAAATAGAGTTATAATACAGGTCTTTAAATACAGGTCTTTAAAATGATGGTTACAAATAGAATGAAAGGAAATGCTAGAAAAATGAGTTCGTCTGCCTGTACAACAATGCACACAGTGTACATAATAAAACAGGAGAGCTGGAGGCAATCTTGCGTTGCGAGAAACCAGAGCTAGTAGGAATTACTGAGACATGGCTACAGAAAAATCAGAACTGGAAATTAAACATTGAAAGGGAATAACATAGTTAGAAAGATAGAGAGGGGAAAAGGGGAGGTGGGGTATCGGTACCTGTTAGGGATAAAATAATGGCAGAGAAAAAAGTGACGCAGCTCTCATTTAAAAAGAAATAGAATCCATGTGGATAGAGATAAAAGATAATTAAAGGTAAATTACACTAATAGGGTTAGACGACAGAAAACCTAATATTGGAAGTGTGATGGAGGCTGAAATATGCAAACAAATTAGGGAAATGAGTAAAAAACAGTGAATAATTATAATGGGGTAATTCAACTACCTAGATATTAATTGGAAAAAGAGGTAGGTAATGCAGTTAAGGAAATGGAGTCCCTACAATGTGTACAGGTCTCCATTCTAACCCAATATGTAAAAATCCCAACTAGGGAGTGTTGGCTATTGCATCAAATAATGGGGAATGGGCCAGAGCAGTTAACAGAAGTAAATGTAGGGGAATATCTAGGCAATACTGACCAAATTATAAGACGTTTTAAGTAATAATTGAGAAAGACATAAGCATGACAAAGACCAGGGTGATAGATTGGTGAAAAGCTGATTTACAGGGGCTGAGAATAGAACTTCGGAAATTAAAGTGGACAACTACATTGGCAAACAGTGATCTAGAACAGCAATGGGAAACATTTAAAGTGGTGTTCAACAGGGTCCAGGAAAAAAAAATTCTGCGAAAAAACAAGAACTATGTAAATACAGATGAGACTCAGTGAATGATTAAAGCCACGAGGAAAAAAGTTGAGCATGAAGTAAGAAGCATGCATTTAGTACCTGGTTAGCAGGGGAGAGCATGGTAAGGGAGAAGAACAAAAATAACAGCAACTTGTATTTATCTAGCACATTTAACACAGTAAAACGTCCCAAGGCGCTTCACAGGAGTTTTATAAGACACAAAATTGACACCGAGCCACATAAGTAATTCGGGCAGGTTACCTAAAACTTGATCAAAGAGGTAGGTTTTAAGGAGCGGCTTAATGGAGAAAGAGAGCTAGAGAAGTGGAGAGGTTTAGGGAGGGAATTCCACAGCTTAGCGGACTAGGCAGCTGAAGGCACGGCCAGCGATGGTTGAACGATTATAATCAGGGATGCTTAAGAGGCCAGAATTTGAAGAACACAGATATTTCGGGGGATTGTGAGGCTGAAGCAGATTACAGAAATAGGGAGGGGCGAAGCCATGGAATCATTTGAAAACAAGGATGAGAAATGTGTATCAAGGCGTTGCTTAACCGGGATCCAATGTATGTCAGCGAGAACACAGATATGGGTGAACGGGACTTGGTGCGAGTTAGGACAGGAGCCGCCGAGTTTTGGATGACCTCAAGTTTACGTAGGTTAGAATGTGGGAGGCCAGCCAGGAGTGCGTTGGAATAGTCAACAGAATATGAAAAGATTAGGGGAGAAGTCAAAAAAATTGGGAAGGCAAAGAGAAATTATGAAATTAAATTTTCAAGGCACATCAAATAAAATAGTAAAATATTTTACAGGCACTTAAATAAAAAAGGAAGTTCGGGATGAGAATAGTGCCACTAATGGATGGACAGTATCAAACCAGAGGCAGCGATAGAGAGATGGAAGAGATATTAAATAATTACTTTACTTCAGTAGTTACCAGGGAGATAGAACAGGTGGAGATGATATTGGATGATGAGATTAGTAATGAGATAAATGCATTTAAAATAAAACAAAGAAATATCTTAAATAAACTAATGAAACTCAAAGAGAGGATGAATCCCCTTGTCCAGACGGATTACATCCGGCATTCTAAAATAATTTAGTGAAGAGATAGCAGATGCATAACTGCACATATTTAATAATTCATTAGAAAAAGGTGTACTGCCAGAGGTCTGGCGGATAACTAACATAATCACTATACGTAAGAAGGGAGATTAACATGTACAAAGATCTATAGATCAGTCAGTTTAATATCGGTGTTTGGAAAAATTATGGAATCCCTACTAAAGGAGAAAATGGAAGAACATCTGGAAATAAAAAATATTATAATAAGTAGTCTGCTTGGATTAACAATAGGGAAAGACTTGCTTAAACAACCTAACTGAATTTTTCGAAAGGTTACAGAAAGAGTAGACAAGGTTAATGTAGTAGATGTAATTGATCTAGATTTTCAAAAGGCCTTCCATAAGGTACCACATAATAGATTGATAAATAAGGTCAGCGAATGCGGAGTCAGGGGACAAGTAGCGGAATGGATAGCTATCTGGCTTCAAGACAGAAAGCAGAGAGTAGGGATACAGGGTTGCTATTGAGAGTGGCAGAAGGTAGGACGTGGTGTTCCAAAAGGATCAGTGCTGGGACCACTGTTGTTCACAAATTATATTAACGATTGCGACTTTGGAATCAAAACATAATCTCTAAATTTGCGGATCACACCAAATTGGGGGGATGGTCAATACTGCGGAAGAAGGCAACACATTACAATAATACATTAATAAACCTGCAGAATGGGCATATAATTGGTAAATTAAATTCAAAACAGATAAGTGTGAGGTATTGCATTTTGGGGAGAAAAAGAGGTAGGAGGAGCAAAGGTACCTCGGAGTACAAATACACAAATCACTAAAAGTATCGACACAGGTTAACAAAGCCATAAAGAAGCAAATTAAAAACTAGGTTTTATTTATAGAGGGTTAGAATTGAAAAGAAGTGAAGTTATGCTAAACGTGCATGCTTTGCCTCTTCGACATCATTCAAAAACACGACGGTAGATTCCACATGTGCACTGACGACAGCCAGCTCTACCCCACCCCACTCAAACCTCTCTCGAATCCGGCACTTTAAGATGATGAAAGTATTCAACATGCTAGATCGAGAGAAACTCTTTTCTCTGGCGGGTGTGTGCAGAACAGGGGGGAATAACCTTAAAATTAGACCTTGGAGGTTCAGGAGTGAGGTCAGCAAACACTTCTTCATACAAAGGATATTGGAAATCAGGAACTGTCTCACTCAAACAACTGTTGAGGTTAGGGCAACTAAAAATATCAAAACTGAGATTGATCGATTGTTTTGTTAGGTAACGCTATTCAAGGATTTGCAACCAAAGCGGATAAATGTGTTGTCATAAAGATCAGCCATGATTTAATTGAATTCATGAAATTGTTTGATTGGCCTACTCATGTTTCTATTCTCTTCTCTTCCTAAAATAACATTTCTAGCAACATTCTGAACTAGTTTGTTTTGTTTTTTTGTGCCTTTTTCTGTTACTTCAGGAAAATTTATCCCATGGTTTCTGACACTGGAATTTGTGCTACCTTAGCGAAATAGGGAAAACATATTTTGCAATGGGAATCAAACATCGCTTATGAATCAAGCATCTCAAGTTGCACCAGACGCAGCTTCCAATCATCTGCTCATACCTTCCCACACATATTTTCATGAGAAGTCCATATATCCGGCAATTCAAGTGCAAAGCTAACTGCACAACTACAACTTGCAATCATATAACGCCTTTAACGTCGGAAAATGATCCAAGTCGCTTCACAGAATCGTACTCGGAAATAAATCGACACTGAAGCAAAGGAGAGATGTGGAGAGGTGACGGAAATCTAGGTCAAACATGTTTGCTATAAAGATGGTTTCCAAAGGAGTAGAGTGAGGTGGACAGGCGGAGAGGTTATGGCAGGTTATTCCAGTGTTGGTCTAACAGAGTTCTCGGAGGGTTGCAGAGCTGGAGACGTTTACAGAGACAGGAATAAATTTGAACAGAAGCGTGATAATTTTGAATTTGTGATGTTCGTAGACCGGACGGGTTTGTAGGTCAGTGAAACATAATAGTACCAGTTTGGTTCTTCGTCTGGTGTTGGCCTCCTGAAGACTTTGTCTCGGGATTGGTGATGGGATCAGATTCCTTCAGAAATCTGACATTCTTGATCAAATGTTCATGTCAATTCTTCATTATCTTCCTCTAACGCTGTTCCCTGAAACTTTACCACCAATTTTTCATTTTGAAGGCGGTCCGATCTACAGAGACCTTAAGTAGAGCTTCTGATTAGACCACTTCGGCTGCTTGTTTTCTACTATCTTTGCGTTTCTGTACATTCTGTTTCTTTAAACGTTCAACCTTCTGTTTTTGATTTTTAGATTGTGTTTTCCGTCAGGTATTTTCCTGAATTACGGTTTCTGAGAGTGCAGTTCCGGTGGCGCGAAGGGTAAACCCAGAATCATAGCTGACATCATTTTATTTTTATTATCTTTCGATCCTTGAGAAAGCCTTCCAGACACTCAGTGATGGCATCGAACGTGTCTTCCTATCACTGATGCTGCTCAACTAGCAGGATTGGCCACCTGAATATCCAACTACTTATCCATATGTTCACTTAGCTTACAAATTTTTCCAAACTTTAATGACGTATGGTTCCGCCAGGTCCACTCGGCTCCAGTCCTCATTGCAGTCTTGGTTAAAACATGGACAAAAGAGCTGATTTCCAGAGGTGAGGTGATAGTGACTGATCTTGACAACAAGGGAGCATTTGACCGAGTGTGACATCAAGGAGCCGTAGTAAAACTGAAGTCAATGAGGATCAAGGGAAAAATTATCTACTGGATGAAGTCATACCTAGCACAAAGGAACATGGTTATAATTGTTGGAGGTCAATCATCCCTGCCCAAGTCTTCGCTGCAGGAGTTCCTCTGGACGGTGTCATTTGCCCAAACATCTTCAGCTGCCTCATCAATGCTCTTCCCTCCATCATAAAGTCAGAAATGCGGTTGTGGGCTGATGATTGCACAGTGTTCAGTTCCATTCGGAACTCCTCAGACAATGAAGCAGTCCATGCCCAAATGCAGCAAGACCTGGAAGACATTCAAGATTGGGTTAATATGTGGCAAGTAACATTCGCGCCACAAAAGTGCCAGGCAATGACTATCTCCAACAAGCGAGAGTCCAGCCGCCGCCCCTTGACATTCAACGGCATTACCATCACCGAAACCGCCACAATCAACATCCTGGGGGTCATCATTGACCAGAAACTTTACTGTACCAGCCACCTAAATACTGTGGCTACAAGAGCAGGTCAAAGGCTGGGTATTCTGCGGCGATTGTCTCACCTCCTGACTCCCCAAACCCTTTCCACCATCTACAAGGCACAAGTCAGGAGTGTGATGCATACTCTCCACTTGTATGGATGAGTGCAGCTCCAACAACACTCAAGAAGCTCGACACCATCCAGGACAAAGCATCCCGCTTGAATGGCACTATATCCACCACCTTAAACATTCACTCCCTGCACAACTGGTGCACCGTGGCTGCAGTGTGTTCCATCTACCAGATGCACTGCAGCAACTCGACATGGCTTCTTCGGCAGGAGCTCCCAAGCCCTCGACCTCAAGCACCTGGAAGGATAAGGGCAGCGGGCGCATGGGAACACCATCACCTGCAAGTTTCTCTCCAAATCACACACCATCATTACTTTGAAATATATCGCTATTACGTCATCATCGCTGGGTGAAAATACAGGAGCTCACTCCCTCACAGCACTATGTCAGTAAAATCACCACACGGACTGCAGCGGAATAAGGCGGCGTCAAAGCACCACCTTCACAAGGGCAATTACGATTGGGCAATAAATGCTGTCCATGCCAGCGATGCCTACATTCCAGGAACGAAAAAAAAAAAGATTGAGCCTCGTAGGCTTGGCCGTTCCAGAGACAGATAGCTTATAGCTATTCGTTAAAGACACATCAGCAAACGCTGAAAACATCTCGGCTGTAGTGCTGAAGACTTGTGCTCCATAAATAGCCATGTCTCTAGCCAAGCTGTTGCATATAGCAACAACACAATCATCTAAACAATAACTTGAAAAAGTACTTGGTATGTACTTTCCACAAAAAGGAGGACAAATCCAATCCACCAATGGCAGCCCCATCAGCCTACTCTCAATCATTAGCAAAGTGATGGGAGGTGTCATAGACAGTACTATCAAGCGGCACTTACTCATCAATGAGCTGCTTACCACTGCTCAGTTTGTGTTCCGGCACGTCCACTCAGCTCCAGTCCTCATTGCAGCCTTGCAGCAAACATGGACAAAAGAGTTGAATAGCAGAGTTGAGTTGAGAGTGACAACCCTTGACATCAAGACACTATTTACCGAGTGTGGCTTCAAAGAGCCCGGGTAAAATAGAAATCAATGGGACTAACGGAAAGCTCTCCACTGGTTGGAATCATAGCTAGCAGAGCGGTAGCTCGTTGTTATTTTTTGGGGCCAAACATCTCATCCCGAGGACATCGCTGTTGGAGTTGCTCAGGACAGTGTCCAAGGCCCACCCATCCTCAGCTGCTTTATCAATAACTTACCCGCAAACATAAGGTCAAGAGTGGACATGCTTGCTGACGATTGCACAGTGTGGAGTTCCATTCTCCACAACTCAGATAATGAAGCAGTCCGGGTCCGCATACAGCAAGACCTGGACCACATTCAGGCTTGGGTGATAACTGGCAAGTAACATTCGCGACACACAAGTGCCAGATAATGAACATCTCCAACAAGAAAAAGTCTAGACAACTCCCCTTGACATTCAATGGCATTACCACGTTCGAATCCCCCACAAGCAACAACTTGGGAGCTTCATGGACCTTATGAAACTCCATGAACTCCCTTTGTGTAGCGAGTTCCTCATTCTCACGACAATCTGCATAAAGAGGTTTCTTCTGAATTCCCTATCTGATATCTTGGTGGCTATCTGAATTTGATGGCCTCAAGTTATGCTCTTCCACACAAGTGGAAACAATCTCCCCGTATTTAATCTATCATAACCTTTCAATATTTTAAAGACTTCTGGCCGATCAACCCTTAGCCCCCTCTTTTCCAGAGAAAAGGAGATATACAAGGCACTTGTTAGAAGTGTGATGGAATACACGATACTTATCTGAGGTTTTGATAGAGTAGATACAGGAAGAGTGTTTCCACTTATGTGGAAGAGCATAACTAGAGGCCATCAATATAAGATAGCCACCAAGAGATCAAATAGGGAATTCAGAAGAAACGTCATTACACAGAGGGCCGTGAGAATGTGGAACTTGCAACACAAAGGGAGTACTTGAGGCAAATATTATAGATGCATTTAAGAGGAGACTAGATAAGCATATGAAGGAGAAGCGATTAGAGGGTTACGCTGATAGAGTTGAATGAGGAAAGACGGGAGTAGGCTCGAGTGGAGCATGGATGTTTGGGCCGAATGGCCTGTTTTCTCTGCCATACATCCTGTGTAATCCTATGCATATAGTGGAAAGGCTTTGGAAATTGCGGAGGTGAGTTTCTGCCGGCAGAATACTCAGCCCCTGACCTGCTCTTGTAAGCACACTATTTATGTGTTTTGCCCATTTAAGTTTGTTTTCCATGGAGCTCCCAAATTGTTGGTAGTGCATTTCCAACAACACTCAAGAAGCTCTCTGCCATCTGGGACAAATCATCTGTTTTGAATGGTAGCCCATCCACCACCTTGAACATTCATTCGCTCCACCAAAAGCGCAGCACGCTGCCGTGTGCACCATCTACAAGAAGCACTGCAGCAACACGCAAAGGCTTCTTACATAAGAACATAAGAAAAAGAGCTGGAGTGGGCAATTCGGCCCGTCGAGCCAGCCCTTCATTCAATAAGATCGTGGCTGATCGTCTACCTCATCTCCACTTTCATACGCTATCCGCATATCTATTCATTCCCTTAATATTCAAAAATCTATCGATCTCTGTCTTGAATATTCTCAAGGACTGAGCCTCCATAGCCCTCTGGGGTAGAGAATTCCAAAGATTCAACTCCCTCTGAGTGAAGAAATTTCTCCTCATCTCAGTCTTAAATGGCCAGCAGCTTATTCTGGGACTGTGACCCCTGGTTCTGGACTCCATAGCCAGGGGAAACATCCACCCTGCATCTACCCTGTCAGGCCCTGTAAGAATGTTGTATGTTTCAATGAGAATCCCTCTCATTCTTCTAAACTCTAGAGAATAAAGTCCTAGTCTGCTCAATGCCTCCTCATAGAACAATATCCCATCACAGGAATCAGACTTCTGAACCGTCGTTGCACTACCTCTATGGCAAGTATATCCTTCCTTAGGTAATGAGACCAAAACTGTACACAATACTCCAGTTGTGGTCTCACCAGGGCGCTATATAATTGCATTCAGACGTCTTCACTCTTATACTCAAAACATCTTGTAATATAGGCCAACATACCATTTGCTTTCCTAATTGCTTGATGTACCTGCATGTTAACTTTCAGTGATTCGTGTACAAGGACAGCTAGATCCCTCTGAACACCAAAATTTCCCATTCTCTCATCATTTACAAAATACTCTGTTTTTCCATTTTTCTACCAAAGTGGATAACTTCACATTTCTCCACGTTATATTCCATTTGCCATGTTTCGGCACATTCACTTTACTTGTCTATATCACCTTGAAGCCTCCTTGCATCCTCCTCACAACTTAAATTCGCACGCAGCTTTGTATCATCAGCAAACTTGGATACATCACCTTTGGTTTTCTCATCCAAATCAATGACGAAGATTTTGAATAACTGAGGCCCAAAAACTGATCCTTCCGGTGCCCCACTAGTTACAGACTGCCAACCCGAAATGAACATTTTATTTCTACTCTACGTTTTCAAATCGTTAAACAATCCTCAATACATGCTAGTATATTACCACCAATCCCATGAGGCTTCATTTTGTTTAATAACCTCTTGTGTGGCACCCTATCGAATACCTTCTGAAAATCCAAATACACCCCAGCCACTGGTACCCCCTTATCTTTTCTGGTCGTTTAAAACTCAAAAAACTCTAACAGATTCGTCAAACATGATTTCCCTTTCGTAAATCTGTATTGATTCTGCCCAAACCTATTATTTTTTCGAAGTGCCCTGTTAACACATCATTAATAATAAATTCTAGCAACTTCCCTACTAATTATGTCAGGTTAACTGGTCTGTAGTTTCCTGTTTTCCCTCTCCCTCCTTTCTTAAATAGTGTGGTTACATTTGCTGTCTTTCAATTCGTGGGAACCGTTCCAGAATCTGTGGTATTTTGGAAAATAACAACCAATGCCTTAACTATATCTGTAGCCACCTCTTTCAAAACCCTAGGATGCAGGCCATCAGGTCCAGGGGATTTATCGGCTTTCAGTCCCATTACTTTCTCCAGTGCAATTTTTTTTACAAATCTATAATTACTTTCAGTTCATCCTTCTCGCTGAAGCCTTGATTTTCCACTATTTCCGGGAAGTTTTTTGCATCTTCTTCCGTGAAAACGGACACAAGTCATTTGTTTAATTTCTCTGCCATTTCCTTATTCCCCAATATAATTTCTCCTTTCTCAGCCTGTAAGGGACCCACATTTACTTACATCAGCTTTACCTTTTCACATATCTATAGAAACTTTTACACTCTGTTTTTATGTCTTTCAGTAGTTTACTCTCATATACTATTTTCCCTTTCTTGATCAATTTCTTTGTCCTCCTGTGTTGAATTATAAAATCCCACCAATCCTCAGGCTTACTACTCTTTTTGGCAACGTTATAAGCCTCTTCCTTTGATGTAATGCTGTCTTTAACTGCTCATTTTAGCCACGGTTGGATCACTTTTCCTGTGGGGATTTTGTGCCTTAAAGGAAGGTATATTTGTTGTAAATGATGGGTTAATTCTTTAAATGCTAGCCATTGGTTGGTCTACCATCATACCTTTTCATGTAGTTCTCCAATTTACCATAGCCAATTCGCCCCTCATACCTACATAGTTTGCTTTATTTAGATTTTAAAGCCTATTTTCGGATTTAAATAAATCACTTTCAAACTCAGTATAAAATTCTATCATTTTATGGTCACTCTCACCTAAGTTTACAAGGTTATTAATTTACCCTTTCTTATTGCACAATACTACATCTAAAATAGCCTGTTCCCAAGTTGGTTCCTCAACATACTGATCTAGAAAACTTTTGCCATACATTCCATGAGTACGTCCTCCACACTATTACTGCAAATTTGGTTTGCCCAGTCTATATGTAGAGTAAGGTCCCCCATGACCGTTGTATTCCCCTTGTGACATGCACCTCTAATTTTCTGATTTATACTTCACCCTACATTACAACAACTGTTTGGGAGCCTATAAACGAGTCGCATCAATGTTTCTTAGCTCCACCTAAACTGATTCTACTTCTTGATTTTCGGAGATAAGATCCTTTCTCTCTACTGCATTTATCCCATCCTTTATTATCAAGGCTACCGCTCCTCCTTTTCCATTTTGCCTAACCCTTCTAAAAGGTAAGTATCCTGGAATATGTATTTCCCAACGTTGGACAGTTTGCAACCACATCTCAATTATGGCTATTGGATGAAAAATGTTGATGTATATCCGCGCAATTTTTTCATCTCTTTATTTGCGAATGCATCGTGTTAAGATATAGTGCCTTTAGATTTGACTTATCTTTTTTACCTGATGTCACCTTAGTCACTGATGCCTTCTTATCTTTGTTACTCTCTCTGTCCCTTCCTGACGCAATCTGGTTATTTTTACACAAAACACGACTCTGTTCTAGAGCTTTGGCATTTCTCTCGCTGCTTTTAAATTATTATTTCCTGAGTCCTCCCACTCCCTCCCCCACCTCTATTCATTAGTTTAATGCACTTTCTAATGCACTAGATATTCGGTTCGCTAGGGCATGGTTACAGCCCGGTTTAAATGGATCCCGTCCCAACGGAACAGCTTCCTCTTTCCCGAGTACTGGTGACAATGCCCCATGAACTGAAACCGCTTCCTCCCACACAACACTTTGAGCCACGCATTAAACCTCTAATCTGTTTGTCCCTATGCCGATTTGTGCGTGGCTCAGATAACAATTCAGAGATGATTACCTGTGAGGTTCTGCTTTTTAATTTTGGTCCTTGCTCCGCAAAACACATCAGCAGAACGTCATTCCTCGTTCTACCTATGTCGTTGGTTCCTTCGTGGACCTCGACAACTAGATATTCCCCCTCCCAATCAAAGTCCTTCTCAAGCCGCAAGGAGATATCTTTAACCCTGGCATCGTTCAGCCAACACATGCAGAAATCTGGATAACGGCTGCAGAGAACAGTATCTAACCCCCTGACTATACTGACCCCTACCACAACTTCATTCCCTTTCACTCCCCCACTTGAATAGCCTCCTGCACCATGGTGCCATGGTCAACTTGCTGATCCATCCTGCTGAGTTTTCCCTCAATCATAGTGACGGCAAGAACCTCATAGCTGTTGGACAAGCTGAGACTCTTCCAGCACTCACCTGCGGTCCACTTACCTGCCTGAGTTGCAGTCACACACTTCTGTCTCTGACCACTAATCAGACATGTACCATTACCTAACCCAGTGTGTGACTGCCTGCTGGATCAAATTGTCCAGGTAATTCTCCGAATTCCTGATGCCCCGCAATGACTGCACCTCAGCCTTCAGCTCAAAAACTCTGAGTTGAATTTCCTCAAGATGCAGGCACTTAATGCAAACGTGATTGTCCGGGATCACATTGCTCTCGAACAACCTCCCTAATGTTGCAGTTGTGCCACACCACCTGCACTGCCATCACTATATGACCTTGTTTTATTTAATTAAATGTAATTAAATTTGTATTTATGCATCCTAGTTTACAGTGTAGTTTCTTTATTACTTATTTGATTTAGATTAAGTTAAGCGTACTGAAGTTAAATATCTACCTGCAGCACAAAGCAGCTCAAGTTGTGTAGGCAAAAAACAACAACTCCTTCCCCCAGTTCTCCAAATTCCCACTCTTTCTAAATTCCCAAATAAAAAACTCTGTTCAAGTCAACTCCGTTTAATCCCGCTCTATGCAGACCTATCTCCATGTTTTCCGCCGAACCTTGCTTAATATTGTGGCAGAGCTCTGAATTTCTATTATATTTAATATATAATATATATGAACATTAATGAAAAGGAGCAACCTTTAGTTCAGCATTTACACATAAAATGCAACATTCAGCAAACAGTGACTGTTTGACGCTTCAAACAAAGTATATAAACCACAAAGGATGTGTGAACAAAAACCTGTGGTGCAGCACAGCCGACTCAATCTAGCGAACGTAAAAACACAATAATCTGGAATTGATTTTAGGTCAAACACCACAACTCTTTCCATTGGGGTTTTGACAATTTTACCTTTACAGATTTTGAAAATGAAAAATATATGTGTCAAAACAAAAATATTTATTTGAATTCGATGAATGCGTTTAGAAGTTCAAGAACGTTTAAGAATCTTAAGAGGTATTTCGCATAATATAAGTCACTGTGAGGTGTATTTGGCAGATTACAATACGGGGTCTGTCAGTACGTTGGCCTCTACAGAATGGTCTCCAAACCAAAAATCCATGCCTGAGCTCCAATTCCATCCTATTACCTGGCTACTCATTCGAAATGATTCAGGAGTGAGCATTTTCGCTGATGCATGAGCTGCACCTCTTATTTAATACAATTCCAGGGACTGCCGATTTTCTTAGCCACAGCGTTAAAGACCTGCATGGTAACCATTTCGTAAACCCTTATCCACGTATATGTCACTTCCTCTCTCGACTTCTTGAATGCTCCTGAATGCCCTGAGCTCCAAATTTCTTCATCTTAAAATCGCCAAAGGGTTAGCCATTTGCATCTTATTCCACATTAAGTTACATTCGCATATCATTCCCATACATGAGCTTTGCTCCTGCAGAGTCGACAATGTTATAAACAGACGTTATAGATTCTTCCACGGTCTCGATCCACTTTAACTTTGCAGAAAATTCCATCCCTGTGCAGTTGAAATTTAAGCTTCCTGTGTAAGTTCTCACTTAATATTCTTCAGGAAAAAATTGAGATATTTTGCGGTATATTTAACTACTTTTGCGTAAACCGCACATTCCAATCTAAACGTTTCCCGATTTTCGAAAGCTGTCTTGGATCCCATCCCAATCGAGGAAAAATACTACAGACTCTGGAAAACCTAAACAAAAACAGAAAATGTCGTAAACACGCAGCAGCTTAGGTAGTATCTTTGAAGAGAACAGACATTCCAATGTGTCAAGTGTGGACTTTTTTTCATTAGTAGCCGAAGCGTCATATCTGAATCGTTGGCCGGTCTGTTGTACCCACAGATAGACCATAACCTGCCGAATGTCTCAAGCATTTTAAGATTTGGTCCTTATCTCCTTTGCCCTCTGTGTTGCATTTACTACTCTGGGCATCCATTTTTGATCAGCTTGTTGAGAGCTTTGGGACGCTGTCTACGAGAAAACAAGCTGCAATTGGCAGTATTCTTTTGCTGATGATTTTGCATACCTAAATTTTCAGGTGACGTTAACTTGGTAGGCACAGTCCATTGTATAGATGGGAGCATGAAGTAACAATAGGACTTGAACAGATAAAGTGAGTGGGCAGATCTATGCCAGATGGACTTCAAATGTGGAGACGAGTGAGGTATTTCACTATGAATCCAGGAAGGATGAATCGGAATATTTTAGTAATTGCGAGAGACTAGGACCTGTGGAGGTGCAAATGGATTTAGATATCCACGTACACAAATCACTAAAAGCTAATGGACGGGATCAAAGTGTGCACAAAAAACGCTAATGGAATGTTCGCTTTTATCTCAAGGGGGTGGCATGCAAAGGGGAGGATGTTACGCTGCAATTGTACAGAACCTTGGTCTGATCCCAGTTGGTGCACTGCATTCGGTTTTTGGCACGGCACCTCAGGAAGGAATTATTGAACTTGGAGGGTGCACAGCGTAGTTTCAAAATAATAGCTTTATGTGCTAAATTATGACGGCAGATTGCATAAACTTGGCTTGTATTCCGTTGAGATCAGACGTTTGAAGGCTGATCTAGTTGAGGTGTATGACATTATGAAGCGATTCGATAGGGTGCATAGAGAGAAACTAGTTGTTATGTTACAGGAATCCAGAACAAGGGGACAAAAATCATAAAATTAGAGCTAGGTCATTCAGGAGTGAAATCGGGAAGGCCAGCATTCCGTTACCTATTTTGATTACAGGTGCACCTGTCCACTATCTTTTTGCGATTTGTACAGCTGCCACCGCCCCCCGCCCCAAATCCCTCTGCTTCCCTACAGTTCGACAGAAGATGAACGGGATTCCTAGAGAAAGGGCACATAGGGAAATGTGGGCTTTGTTTCTCGAAGTTAGACGGAAGAGCGAGCTACTCCGCGGAAATCACCTCTTGCATATATAATTAGTCTTGGCTGTTCATTCCATACCCAGACCGGTTTGGATTGTTTAACAACAAGCTCTGTCCTCCCCGTCTAAAATTAGAAACAATTTTCAAGGCAGCAGCAAGAATCCTCTCGTATCCGTGGAATTAAAGCTCATTTGGAGAATTGATAAGGAGCTCAGAAAATGGCAAGCAAAAAATAAAGGGAAAGAAAGGTTGAAATTCTGTTAGCAGTCTGCAATATTGGCCCAGAAATTGATCTCGCTCTGTTCCCGCGGGGGTAAGGCTTCCCCGAAGTCTCTCACCTCGCTTGTGCTTTTTCAGATCCAGCTCGCACGAACTTGATGTTCCAGACATCAGCTGGGCAGTGCTTGCGTATCCCAGCGGCGTAGTGAATTCGTGCGAGCTGTGGGATCACGTGACTCAGTTAGAGCCAATGGCAGCACACCATCTTCCATTCATAAGTTTCACATACGTGCTGTGTAATCTATGAATCTTACACCCCCCAAAATAACAGCTAAACCTCAATTAAATTTAAAAAAAAACCATCACATTAATACAATAAGTATAGTTAATTAAATTAACCATTTTAAATAAAAAATTGAATTCTTGAAAAAATTTAAAATCTTTTAAAAAGTTATAAAAATAAACTTACCTGTCTTTAAAGTCTCTAAAACAGATATACCTGTTAAAAAAAATTCAAAAAAATACTTAGTTCACTACTTACCTTCTTAAAAGTGGGTCTTACTCCTTTTTACATTTCTAAAATCTTCAGTACTTACCTGCGCGTCCAAAGCATGAAGTGCACAGCGTGCGCGCAGCCTGTAGCGCGCACGCGATGCACCGAGGAACCGCCCCCTTTTCAAAAGAGCAATTGCCGGTTTTCAGCGCATGCGCAGGGCATGCAGAAAACCGGCAATTGGAGTGGGAATACGCGAGAGTACGCTGTGCGTACTCTCGCGTCGCGGGATCAATTTCTGGGCCATTATTCTCATTATGCGTGTCTACATATCTCGCAAGAGTTCAGAGCGTCATTTGAATGTGTTTACTTAAAATCTACATTAATTTTACTGACTATCTTTTTTCTTGTTATCAAATGTGTTTCCGGTGAATTGTGAGGGAAAAAAAGAGAATATCCCCCTCTAACCAGTTTGATTAATGCACTGTGAAGATATCTGATGTTGAATACCCCATCAATGAACAGTGTGTCACATATACATCTATTTCTAAAATGAATAGTGATGATCTAAGGCGTCTTGTAAAGGCCGCATGCAAAGAGCTGCTCAAATTGCCTGAAGTTTTGCTGTTTACCAGCAGGTCAACCATTTGAAGTGTTTATTCTCAGATTAAATCATGTGCAAATTAAAACACTTCTACGTTGTTTCATGATACACTAGCAGTTAATTATCTGCTCATGGTGTATTTCAGACTAACATTGAGCTGATTTACCTCTGAACCACGTAACATATGGGTTTCACATATTGCGACGCCTAAATGGACAATGTGCAGCCTTAACACGCAACAGTGTACACAAATGTTCCAGAAGAACGTGCTTAGATAAAATTAAAATTGTAATTTATCAGAAAGCTACTACGTCCACTTGCCCTCTTGATATATCTTCCCGCACTTCTTCTCTCGCACGCTGTGAGCCGCCATGCCCGCTCCCCTTATCACTCCCTCTCTCTCACCCTTGTCCCTCTTTCACTTTCGCTCACACTTTGCCTTGGAAATACTTCCTGAAAACTACCTCCTTGCACCGTATATTGGGATCTTGTTCAATTAAAAGTTCCTTTACCTTCCGCGAGCAGTTCACAGCTGTCTGTTCTAAATCGCTTCCCTACCTTACGTTGGGGATATTATTTTATATTGCTTCATTTTTAACTGAGCGGGGCCGAGTTGTTGTTCTTAGGATATTGAAAGTCACTAACATAGGCGGATTTTAAAGCTATTTTTTTCTGTCTGTGCTGTGTACATTTCCTGAGTTAGAGTTGCAGGAGTGGAACAGCGAACCGAAACACGGCATGTTGAGGGCGGAGCAGACACCCTGCAGAACGCATATCATCAGCGGGCTGGAATACAGTTTAGATATGCTACAACCATACACGTCACTCTAACAGTTGTCTGATCGGAGTATCTGCAAAGCTCAACTCAGTTATGGGTTCAGTTCTGGTTCGGAATATCGTATTTCAATATTGTGCCACACTGGGTTTTTTCTGCACAGGTATTTGACCAATTTTATTTAACAAGTTCCGGTTCTGGAGTAGAGAATTGTCGACAGAAGTACAAATATTGTGCTTTAATTGTTACATTTATGTTATCGTATTGTGGTTTGTTCTGTTATTAAACAATTCTCGGTATGTTGTGTTCAACGTAAATATTGTGCTGCAATATCTATTTCCAACAGCTGCTCAAGGTATCCCTCCGAATGTCCCTCGCTTCCCTAACTCTGTTGCGGTGATTAGTGGCAGCAATGTTACCTTACTAGGAAATGTATCTGACCTCAAGACGTCCGACATTCAAACAGTTTTTTGGATGAAGCTCAATTCCACTTCAACCTCCGACAAACGCACGCAATCGCGTAAACTACCGAAAGGAACATATTTTCTCCATCTTCATAATGTGAGTTTCCAGGACGCTGGAGTTTATTGCTGTAGAATTACATTTCTATCATCCAGGATTGTTGAAAGATGCGGTACAGAACTCGTTGTATATGGTAAGTAGCGTGTCATTAAATCTAAATGTCGTTTATATATATTTTTATATTCGTTCTTGTGATCTGGGCGTCGCTGGCAAGGCCAATATTTATTGCCTATCTCTAATTGCACTTGAGAACGTGGTGATCTTCCGCTTTCTTGAACCGCTGCAATCAGTGCGGTGAAGGTACTCCCACAGTGCTGTTTGGGAGGGAGTTCCAGGATTTTGATCCAGCGACATTAAGGAACGGCGATATACTTCCAAGTCAGGATTGTGTGTGACTTGGAGAGGAACTTCGAGGTGGTGGTGTTCCCATGCATCTGCTGCCCTTGTCCTTCTAGATGTTAGAGATCGGGGCTTTGGGACGTGCTGCCGAAGGACCCTGGGCGAGTTGCTGCAGGGCATCTTGTTGATCGTACACACTGCAGCCACGGTAGGCCGCTGGAGGAGGCAGTTAAAGTTGAAGCTGGTGAATGGGGTGCCAATCAAGCGGACTGCTTTATCATGGATGGTGCCGCGCTTCTAGTGTATTGTTGGAGCTGCACTCATCCTGGCAAGTGAAGTGTATTCCATCACACTCCTTATATTTGCCTTGTTGCTGGTGGAAAGGATTTGGTAAGTCAGGAGGCGAGCTACTCGCCGCAGAATACCTAGCATCTGACCTGCTCTTGTTGCCACAGTATGTATGTGGCTTGTCCAGTTAAGTTTCTGGTCAATTGTGACGCTTGAATGTTGATGGTAATGCCGTTGTATGTCACGGGGAGGTGGTTAGACTCTCTTGTTGGAGACAGTCATTGCCTGGCACATATGTAGCGCGAATGTGACCTGCCACTTATCAGCCCAAGCCTGAATGTTCAGGTCTTGTTGGATGTGGGCCTGGACTGCTTCATTATCTGAGGAGTTGCAAACTCACTTAACACTGTGCAGACATCAAAGATCATCCCCATTTTTCACCTGATGATGGAGGGAATTTCATTGATGAAGCAGTTGAAGATGGGTGGGTCTAGGACACTGCCCTGAAGAACTCCTGCAGCGATGTCCTTGGGCTATGATGATTAACCAGCAAACACCAAAACCATCTTCCTTTCTGCTAGGTATGACTCCAGCCAGTGGAGAATATTTCCCGCGATTCCCATTGACTTCAGTTTACTGGGGCACCTTGATGCTGCACTCGGTCAAATGCTGCCTTGATGTCAAGTGCAGTCACTCTCACCTCAGCTCTGAATTCAGCTCCTTTGTCCATATTTGGACCAAGGCTGTAATGTGGTCTGGTGCCGAGTGGTCCTGTCGGAACCCAAACTGGGCTCAAGTGAGCAGGTTATTAGTGAGTAAGTGCCGCTTTATAGCACTGTCAACGACACCTTCCATCACTTTGCTAAAGGTTGACAGTTGACTGAAGGGGTGGTAATTGGCTGGGTTGGATTTGTCCTGCTTTTTGTGGACAGGTCAAACCTGGGCAGCTTTCCACATTGTCGATTAGATGCCAGTGTGGTAGCTGTACTGGAACAGCTTGGCCAGAAGCGCAGCTGGTTCTGAACCACAAGTCTTCAGCACATACACTTTGCTATATCCAGTGCACTCAGCCGTTTCTTGATATCACAGGGAGTGAATCGAATTGGCTGATGACTGGCTTCTGTGATGGTGGGGAACTCAGGTGCAGGCAAATATGGATCATCCACTCGGCACGTCTGACTGAAGATTGTTGCAAACGCTCAGAGATAATGAAAGATAAGTGGATCACTTTATGAATAGATAGCTACCTAAATAGCCAGCTGGCTAGATAGATAGATACATAGATTGATATATAGGGAGATAGATAGACAGACAGACAGATAGACAGATCTGCCGGATCTACTCAAGCACCCGTATATATATTTTCGCAGTAACATTTAAATCAGATCGAACGAAAACTGCTGCTGCACTCGTAATCTAATCACAAGAAACAGATTGACAGTTCTCCAGGTTGTAAGTGGGAAATTAAATCCTGCATTAAAGGTCTGCTTTTACCAACATAAGAGTTTTAACAAATAGAAAAATAAAATGTTAACACTCTTTTATACATTTGAAACCCTGGCCAATAAGGTAAGCTTATTTTTAATCCCGTTAAAACATGTAAATTACTTTTTTTTAAATTAAATTTCTGTTTAAAATATTTAATAACTACGCATTTTAATTAATTTTAAAGATGCACATTTTAAAATGTTTATTTCATGTGTTCCTGTATTTTTTAAGTGATTCCCCATTCATACTTATGGCACACCCGTACGTACAGAACTCTCATAATTATGAATGGCTATTTCCTTCTTTTATTGTTTAGGACGACCGACGTGATCCCAGGGGCGCTGGCGAACCGCAAGCGCCCTTGGGATACGTGGGCCTCTGCCCGCGCGTATCCCGAGTGGCCCAGGATCGCACGTCTCCATACCTTCCGGGCCACCAGGTCACGGGAAGCCTCCGATCGCAAATTTTGGGCCAATACTTCCATAGCCTGGAGTCTGTAATAGAAACTCGTGAAACAAGCAATTATATGAGCGTTTTCAATGAAAAAATTATGCAAGGAACACGTTGTTTGATTCTCGGATTTTCGGCTGCTCTTCCGCGGAGTTTAAAGCAGACGGACGGTAATCCACCCATAAAGCCATCTGCGTATCACCTACAGCACAACAAACGCTGGCAATGCGGGTCCGGAGCCAAGCATGCCAAATGTTTGAGACCCCGACAATAATAAACAATCCACTGAAAACATTTGATTAAAAGGTAGAATGGTTACAGCAGTAAAGCATTTTATTAATTAGCTCTAGCCACTTGTCAATATGTATTTATTCATTTATTACCAACACAACAGTGAATGCCGTCTTGAGCGGCAGCGCCAAGCTCAGGACAAGGCTTTCGCTAATGTTCATTTACTCCGCTCCATTTTCTTTCCCATTGACTTCAAAGAAATGGAAAATCTGGCGAGGTATCAAACGGCCTTTTTGCTCTCCTCCAAGACCACCAAGTGCGGTGGCGGATGTGCAGTCAATTATACTTCCCGTTTGATTTACTTTTCCCTTAATGTCAGAAAATGCGGCAGCCAAGTGGAATTACCGGGCCCAGACAATAGTCACGATGTGGAATTTAATTACTCGGGTATAAATTGGGAGAACACCACTTGCAGGGCCGCACTATGGAAATTGATAGAGCAGACCAAATAGGGTTTTCACTATCTAGAAGACTGAACACAACTTCCTGAGAATATCAATATATTAGGAGATTGGTGAGAACAAGTCCAATAAAATGTACTTTGGAGATACGAGTTAATGCATTTGAGGAGGAAGAATAAAATCAAATGCATTCGGTACTGTGTGTTGTTTTAAACCAGCATCTGTTGTTCATTCGAGTAGTAATGAATTCACTCTAATCGTTATAATCACTTTACTTTTTCTACTTTTAAATGAAAACAATCTAAAAGCCGAGTATAATTTCTTCAGAGTATAACACAATTTACAAGAGGGGTTTTGTCAGCAGTTTTTAAATTAGGCATGCGCTCATTCTTGTACATTCCTCTCTCCTCAGATTCCTAACACAAAAGCATCTTTTTATGCATTGTTTCTCCTTATCATACCGAAACTTGCATTGCCTTATATGGTAGTCACCGGTCAATTCACCTTTGTTAGCCGATTCCCACACACACAACTTTACAGTTCTCGTACATCAACATCCTTTCCCGTAGGTTGCAATGGTATGTAGTGGGATATTTAAAGTATTGCAATACTATAAACATCGCAAGGCTTTATTCAATCTTGAAAACTGGCTGTTGCTTGGGTGATCTGTAATTCTTTCTCGGTCTCTCTCGACTGTTGCTACTTTAGGATCTCTCTCTCTCTCCCTCATGTACCAACATTGTGGAGTAGTTGTTATTTTACTGGACTACTAATCTAGAGCCTGGACTAGTAATAGAGGGAATGTGCGTTCAACTCCCAATTTGGCAGTTTAAACATTTTAACTTATTCGAAAATATATGGAAATAAATGCTGGTGTAAGTGGATTGCCATCAAACGCTATTTCTTCACTAATATCCTTCAGGGAAAGAAACTTGCCTTCCTTAACCAGTCTGCACTATTTGCGACTTTTCTCCCACCGCAACATGGTTCATTCTCAATTGACCTCTGAAGCAGTTCGGAAGTCTCTCATTTGTATCAAACCGCTCACCACAATGTCATAGGTCAACCAACGAGTGGAATTTCGCCCCCATTCAGTTTAAATAACATTCTTTTTCTATTTTTTTTAAAGTTCCTCCGACGCCGTTGCAGATTTCTACCATTGGATTTAGAAGACATTCTTCGACTTCTTTCAATCTTGAGTGTAAAACGGCTTGGTTTTTCCCGGAAAATCTGAACATCAGTTGGTATAAAAATGGTTTGGAAATCGCGAACGGGAGGGAATCTATCAAAAAACGTAATCCAGCCGGACACTTTGAAGTTTCCAGTGATCTCAGTGAAGCAGATCCTTTGCAGATCGGAAATAATTATACCTGTAAGGTATCACACATATCTCTCCAGACTGGAGCCAGTGTTCATTACCATATTGGCATTTCAGGTAATTGGCATGCTTGTTTATCTGTTTTTTCACAGTCTTTGCTGAAAATTTTGATTCTGCTGAGATCCGTCACCATGGACGGCCGGCCCCAGTTAGTGCTGTGTGAGTTTCTAGTCAGCATGTGCGAACCTTAAGAATCTCGGGAGACAATTCCACACACGTAAAAGATGATCCGCACGCTGCAGTTTACAACAAGGACATTTTCCAGTTAATAGAAGCAGGAAAACTGCTTTATTGTCTCTCACCAAAGGCCCGCACTCGTCTTGCAAAAGTCAGGCTGGAATGCCTATGGCGATTTAGGCCATTTCTGCGATGTTTACGGAATCGTCCCCCCAAGTTAAAGCAGAAGAACAGGACAGCTATGCACGCGCATCGTTCTACAAGGGTGATAATAGACGTATTTGTTTATATAATTTTCATTATTTTGCGAAATAAGGAAGAAGTTTCGCTTCCATAGAAACATTTATTACCTTAATTGTCGATAAACCCTGCCCAGAATTAGAGCATTTCAATCAAATTGATTTTTAGAGAGTATATATTATCGGCATACGTTTTGGTAGCATGGCTGGAATACAGTAATAAAAGTCTGACAGTAACATTGGGTCGGATATTCCGATCCCTACTGGTGGGTACGCGCTGTGCAACCACCTGGAGGGACATCGGAAATGCCGGTTTCCGGCATGCATTCGCATGCGCTGAAGACCGGCATTTCCGATCTGTTAAGAATCATCTTCATGTGGAAATGCCGGTGCTGGACTGGGGTGGACAAATGTGCGAAGTCGCACAACACCAGGTTATAATACAACAGCTTTATTTGAAATCACAAGCTTGTGCTTTCAAATAAAGCTGTGGGACTATAACCTGGTGTTGTGCGACTTCTCACAAGAATCCTCTTGACAGATCCTCCGGCTGCCCTGGAGAAGGGCCTCTGCGAGCGGCTTGTTCCGCTTTTTGGAGTCCCTCCGCACGCAGAAAACCATTAACATTCTTACGCCTGGCAAAAGCCGGCGTAAGGCCGCCTTTTATCAGGATAAGAGTTGAAAAAAAAGTATTAAAATAATTTCATTGATTTATCATTTAAAAATACTTTAAAAAATGTAAGTTGATTTTTAACTCCATAAAATACTTTAATGATATTTTTCAAAAAAATAATTTTTTGTTTAAAATACTTAATTTATTGTAATTTCAAGTTATTTTAAAAATATGAGTTTAAAAAAAAAAATTTACGGTTTTACTATGTTTTTTCATTGATCGCCATCATATATTTGACAAGACTTCCTGTCAAATGTATGAAGGGAGATTTCCTTCTGTGATTGGATCCCCATGGCCCACGTGATCACAGGGACGCTGCGAACTGCATGCACCTCTGGGATACCTGGGCACTCTGAGTTTGGAGAGGGCAAGTATCGGAACTGTATGCGTCCCGGGAACCCTCACAATGGGCGCAGATTTTCCCAAGTGGCAGTCCTCCGTGCAGTCACAAATGTGCCCGCTTATAAACAATTCAATTTTAAATATATTGGGCCAAAAATTCGGCTGTTGTCGGGTGAGTACGCGCTGTGTACTCACCCATAATGCCACCTGAAGTACCGGTTTCCTGCATGCGCGGGAAACCGGAACTTCCGTTACCCTAAAGGGAGCGGTTCAGAGATGAACCGGGTGCGTTGGAGAGGCTGCACGCAGGCAGCGAACTTCAGGTTTTTTTTCAGGTTTCTCTCGGAGGGTAAGGATGAAGAAGCTGCGCTTTTAAAAAGGAGGTGCAAGGCCAGTTTTTAACAATGTAAGTGGTTCATTAATTACAATTTTAAAAATGTTTCCAAAGGTTTATCTTTTTTAGATACTTTAAAGAAAGGTAAGTTTATTTTTAGCAAAGTTAAAAAGTATAATTATTTTTTTCAAATATTTACATTTTTATTTATACTAGTTAATTTATTTAACTTATAGTTATTTTAAAAATGTGAGTTTAAAAAAAATATTTGAAGTTTAAGTGTGGTGTTGGGGCCGATCTCTATTCATAGATTTGACAGGACTTCCTGTCAAATCTTGAATGAAAATGCCCTGCTAGGATTGGCTCTCCATGGCCCACGTGATCGCAGGGGAAGCTTCGAACTCACTATGCCGCTTTGATATACAAGCACTGCGCGCAGGCAGCTGGAGGAGGCCTAGGACCCGAAGTCCTCGTGGGCCCAAAGCACAACAGCAGGCGCGGTGGGCAAGTACGCTCGCGATGCTTGCACCCGCAGGAAGCCGGAAAGCCGAATGTCTGGCCCATTTCAGTTAAGGTCTTGGGAATACACCGTCATTCGCCTGATGTCTTTCAGCGTCACTGATACAAATAGCAACGATACAAATGAATCACTTCACGTAATTAGCAGTTCTGACGAACAGTCATCGGTAACCAACTGTTCAACATGTAATTGTTCAGTGACTTCAGCCGTTTATATGAATATATTTACTAAAACTGTTCACCAGGGATTTATGAGAGCTTGCCCTGGTCTGGTGTCCAAACATCGATGGGAGATCGGTGGAATATTTTGGGCAAAGGCGGATGAAAAGGGCTGAAAAAGGCTGGTTATGAGTTTCTCCCCGGATTAAGCTAATTACCCAACGATGTAAGAGCGATTGATGCGGTGGGTGGGGCAGCTCCCGAGGAAATCAACGCCTCTCATGTCTGTTCACTTCCTGTCTAAAAAAAAATACTTATTGATGTCATATTTTTGCCACCGTTTAACATTACTCGACGCTCGCTTGACAATTATACTGACATGAGTTTCAGCCGGGCTCAACCACTCGTCCGCCATATCTTCGTGAGAATAGCCGAGGAAATCCAGGAAATACTGAATTTCACGGCTCTTCCGCCGAAGTTATGGCGGACGAATGGAATAAGCTGTACACAATTACTTTTTAAACGTGACCCTGTAATGGCACGATCTGGTGAGAAAATAGCTTTCCCGAGCAATCACTCAAATTTATCTATCAGTTTCTTAAACCGAAAATTTTGATCTTCAATTTGTAGTGCAGCGAATTCAATATCTAAAGTCAAATTAAGGGATTATACAATATTCAAATTCAAAATCAGATATATCAGTAAAGAATGATGAGAAGTATTAATTGAGTTGCCTTTCCATCTCTGATTGCCTTCATTAAGCTATTACTTGATTTCTTCAGCCAGTCACAGAAAAAAAAGTCTTTGAATTTATATTTTGCCATAACCTGTCGCTCTCTGAGGTGACTTTAGGTCATACTTTCTGAGCGTGTGCCGTCTTTCTGCAGCATTTAGTCAGTTGTTGCTTCATCCAGAAAAAGGAAAAATGTTGGAATATTCATTGTTGAAAAGTTTATATTCAGTGTTTAAAAAGCGATTGACTTGATTCGACCACGCGTGTGCTTATATGTCTGTGAGCGAGCGAGAGAGAGAAGTGGAATATTACAAAAATTATTGCACAACGATATTAGTGTTTGGTTTAAAAGGGTCCATTATATTTTGAAATGTTATTAAGCTGAGGAACAGAGCATGAGAGAGAGGGGCTTATGTCAGAGATTGAGAGAGAGAAAGTTACACAGGAGAGAGAGGTATAACCAAAGGACAGAAGAGAGTCTTTCTTCAGTTTAATATGAATTTAATTTTCAAAAGAATAACTATTTGAATTTCGAGTCACACTAATGCTAACTGTGAATTATGTTTGCTTGACATTTACAAAGTGTAAATGCTTATTTCTCACAGATGTGAGACAGAATTTCTACATACTAACATGTGCGACATCAGAATCAGAATGGGTAATTTTAAATCTACTCGCCCAGCTAACAATGGGTGACAGCATATCAGCAGAAAATCGATTGAGGTGAAAACGGTCGCCCTATTCGCGATCGCTCATGTTACGTACAGAGATAAAATTCAAAATTAGGGATAGAGACTTAGATAGAGAGAGCTGACATTTTTTTAACTTCGCTTATGCTGACGTAGCTTATTTCAAAAGTATTTTAACTTTTCAAAACAAATACGTCATCATCGAAGGAAAGGAATAGAAAGGACATACAATAGTAAGAGGCAGGAAACCAGCAACGGTTAAGTTTGACTTAGATCGCTCACCCCATAGCCTGGAGTATTGAATTGGAGTGCAGAACAGCTGAAAAGCATGTCAGGGTACTTGTAGTGGGAGCAAGTGGACAGGATTACTGAGTGCCTGAGTGGATATTTCAATAAGGATGAGGCAGGGCAGTGTGGATCTGAGTGAGGAGTGATATAAAGGGAAGGTTTCGGTTGAAAAATGAACACTTGGGAGAAGCTAGAGCAGTAATATGTGTAGGGATGAATAATTTGGTTCAGGCTGGGAAAGGAGCCAGTAAGGACCAGAGTGTCCCTGTAAAGTCATCCAACGTGAACCCTTCACACACTAGTTAATAATTTTCTCGTTCAAAACACACTGTGCCACCCATCACATTCAACAGCAAGTGATAGAGCATATATGCAGAGAAGGATGCAGAAGAGTGTCGAGAGAGAGCAAAAGTTTCTTAAGGACAGACAACAAAAGGGCATATAGAAGGATACAGAAGTAGAATAGCAGAGAGAGCGAGAGAAACATTCATACAAAGACAATTGACACAGTTTATCGAGAGATCATGGAACTGCAATTTCATTGGTCTCCACTGATTAGTACCACCAGTTCGGACTTGAGATCAACGAAACTTTAGAGAAATAATGTAGAGAATTAAAAATGGACATTTAAACTATTTTTACTTGGGATGCTGCCGTTTCTGCCGGACTGGAGGACTGCTAACGTGGTACCGTTCTTTAAAAAGGGACAAAGGAATAGACGGAGTAATTAAAGTCCAGTCAGTCTAAACTCGGTGGTGGAAAAATTATTGGAAACATTTCTGAGGGACGGATAAATCAGGGACAGTCAGCATGGATTTGTTAAGGGAAGGTCGGGTCTGGTTAACTTGATTGAATTATTTGAGGAGGTAACAAGGAGGGTCGATGAGGGTTGTACGTTTGATGTAGTCTATACGAATTTTAGCAAGGCTTTTGATAAGGTCCCGCATTGCAGACTGGTCACGAAAGTAAAAGCCCATGGGATCCAAGGCAATGTAACAAGTTGGATCCAAAATTGGCTCAGAGGCAGGAAACAAAGGATACTAATCGAAAGATGTTTTGTGACTGGAAGATTATTCGCAGTGTTGTTCTACAGGGCTCAGTAGAGGTCCTTTCATTTTTGCGGTATATATCAATGATTTGGACTTGAATGTAGGAAGCATGATTAAGATGTTTGCAAATGATAAAAAAAATTGGTCGTGTGGTTGATAATGAAGAAGAAAGCTGTAGACTGCAGGAAGATATCAATGGACTGCTCAAGTGGGCAGAACATTGGCAAATGGAATTCAATCCGGAGAAGTGTGAGGTAATGCATTTGGGGAGGACAAACAAGGCAAGGCACTACCCAATAAATGATAGGAGACTGAGAAGTGCAGAGGATCAGAGGGACATTGGAATGCATGTCCACCGGTCCCTGAAGGTAGCAGGACAGCTCGATAACGTCGTTAAGAAGGCATACGGAATACTTGTCTTTATTAGGCGAGGCATTGGATATAAGAGCAGGGGGTTTATGCTTGAACTGTATCAGTCCCTAGTTAGGCCGCAGCTAGAATACTGCGTGCAGTTCTGGTCACCGCATTACAGGAAGAATGTGATTGCACCAGAAAGGGTGCAGAGGAGATTTACCAAGATGTTGACTGGGCTGGGGAATGTTAGTTAGAGGAAAGATTGGATAGGCTGGGGTTGTATTCTTTGGAACAGAGGAGGCTGAGGGGAGTCCTAATTGAAGTGTATAAAATTATGGGGGGCCAGGATAGACTCTATAGGAAGGACCTATTTCCCTTAGCAGAGGGAACGTTAACCAGGGAACATAGATTTAAATTAATTGGTAGGAGGTTTAGATGGGATTCCAGGAGAAATGTCTTCACCCTGAGAGTGGAGGAGATCTGGAACTCACTGCCTGAAAGGGTGGTAGAGTCAGAAACCCTCATCACATTTTAAAATTATTTGATATGCACTTGAAGTGCTGTAACCTACAATGCTAAGGACCAAGTGCTGGAAAGTGGGATTAGGCTGGATAGCTCTTGTCGGCCGGTACGGACAAGATGGGTCGAATTACCTCCTTCTGTGCTGTAAATTTCTAAGATTCTATGATTTCTGTCGGGGTTCCACTGGCCTCCTGCTAATCTTATGGCGAGATCAAGGGAGAACCCCGCAGACAGTTAGGTTTAATATATTTTATTGCGGTATAAATCTTACATTTACTTTGAAATCAGAGTAAGAGTTTTCATTATCCGAGTCATGTATCATTAATACAATAATTGTTACTCATCGGTTAGGTTTTAATTGAGAGTTCTGTTTATTTTGCAGATATCGACAGTGGCTTTCCACTCTTGTACATTTAAATTGCATAGATTTAGAGGTAAGAATTCAAATCTTCTTTAATGTAATCATGAGTCTTTGCATCTGCAAAATATTAAATCAACAATAAAAAGAAGAAAAAAATTGCACCTGTGAAGATAAACAGATTCGTTCAGGTTAAAGAAAAGTTCCTGATTCTTCTGTAAATTAGACAATTTATGCATTCGGCTAATGTGGCTTTTGGAGAAGGAGATAAATTCAGCGGAATGTTTCACTGTAACTGGATCTCACTTTGGACAGATGGGCTATGAAATTGCATGGAAATCATGCCAGTCCCTCGACTTAACTTCAGGGGACATCTGAATCAACAAACAGAGAACTGGTTCAAAATTGCTGTTTATGCCATTTTCCTTGGGAGGTGCTGCAATTATTATATGGAGGGTCGGGAGAACTCATGCGAACTCAAACGAATTTATCCTCCCAATTTACTAATCGCCCTTAAAAGACGGACAACTCTCGATTACAAACTGACAGCTACTTGGGGGGAGAATTTCTGCTTGATTCAGCTTCCTTTTGCCCAAAACCTTGAGAATCTGAGTTAACAGCTGCTTCTCGCACTTTACGCCATTTCCTTAGATGTTCAATAGATCTCGCACCGAAGGAGTCTGGCATATTTCAGCACCTGAGCTAACTCAAGTGCCCTGACCTTGTTGTGGGGCAAAAGAATATTCTTGTTCCTTAATAGGTCTTTAGGAATCTCGAGCAGCTGCAGCACTGTGGTCAGCAGTTCTTGTTGTTCCTCGGTTGACCATGTCCCTGTAGACCCTGAAATACTTCGATATATTACCCATGCCCTGTACGTTCAGTGCAAGATTGGCAAATTGCCCAGAAAAACGCGTTAATGGGGGGTTTTAACTAACTAGTCTATTTCTGTGGGATACCAGCAGATTCCTTCCAAAATTGACGCTAGAAATCAGTAGAACAATGGCAGAAATCAGGGTAATGCGTCAAGACAACTTACTAGGCAAAATATACGACTTCTATTCGGAATTGCTGACAATTATGGCCTCCACTGTGTCTCTAGGTAATCTATGTGCTGGCTTCATGTTAAATCATTCCTCCATCGTTTGGCTTCACAAAGCCAACATTTTCCTCTGAATCATTTCAAGATGCAGCCCACGCGTGCAGCAACAATTTGAATTAATGTAATTAATTTGATGAAGAAAATAAATATCAAGAAGCTTCATTAGCTTTTTGAAAAGTGTGGGCTAATAAATTAAAGTCAGCACTGATTTCTTAGAGGCAAATCGTATCCAATTAACTTGACTGAGTTCTTTGTTGAAGAAACGGAAAGGGTTGATGAGGGTAGAGGAGAACTAAAAAACAGACTATGTGAATAGATTAGCGGCTAAATTAAAAGTGAACACAAATGCAGTTTATAAATATATCAGTAGTAATAGGTAAGTCAGCAGAAGGGTGAGACCGATGAGGGGCCAAAAAGGAAAAATTGCTGTGCCATCAGAGGGCATGACTGAGGTATAAAATTCGAAATTTAACGTTTCTTCACTGGAGAAGAGAAGGCTGCAATGTAGCACGAACGGAGAATGTAGCAGAGATATTGGGGAGGATTAAAATACATAAACAGAAGATACTTAAAAAGTGGCCAGTCCTCACAGGTGAAAATTCACGGGGTCCGGATGGGAGACAGTCTAGTCAGGGTGGAAATTGTCAAGGCTTTGGCCACAATCTCCAAATTCTCCTTAGAGGTGGGGTGGTGCCAGAGTACAGGAGGATTGCAAACGTTACACCGCTGTCTAAAAAAGGGGGGAGGTATAAACCCTGTTATTACAGGCCAGTTAGCCTAACATCTATGGTGGGGAAACTTTTAGAGACTGTAATCCCGGACGAACTGAATTGGCATTGAAAAATGTATTGACTAATAAAAATCATCACGGATTTGTTAAAGGGAAACCGTTTCTGATGATATATATAGACTTCTTTGATGAAGTGATAGAACGCATTGATGAGTGTTGTGTGGTTGATGTTGTGTATATGAATTTTCAAAAGGCATTTGACAAAGTAACACATACTAGACTTGTTAAAAAATTTAACGCCCATGTAATTTAAGGGACAATGGCAATGTGGATACGAAACTGGCCAAGGGACATAATGCAGAGGGTAGAGTTGCAGAGGGAAGAATAAAATGGTGTTCCCCAGGGGTCGGTATTAGGACAACTGCTTTTTTTGATATAAATTAATGACCTGGAAATCGAAAACAGAGCATAATTTCAAAGTCTGCAGATGAGAGGAAGCTCCGAAATGCAACAAACAAAGACGATAATAGCAACCGAATTCGTGAGGAGATAAGCAGACTAGTGAAATGGGCAGACACATGGCAGATGAAATGTCATGCAGAGAAGTGTGAAGTGATATATTTTGGTACAAAGAATGCGGAGAGGTAGTGTACAATAAATCATATATTTTAAATGGTTACAGGAGCGTGGAGACCTAGCGTGCTTGAAGATAAATAGTTGAAGGTGCCAACATAATTTGAGAAGACATAGAGTACAAAAGCAAGGAAGTTGGGCTAAACCTATATGAAACACTGGTTAGGCCTCAGCCTGAGTAATGTTTTCAATTCTGGGCAGCACACTTTAGCAAGGATATCAAGGCCTTAGAGAGGCTGCACAAGCGTGGTTGTTCTCCTTGAAGCAGAGAAGATTAAGATAGAGCTGCTCAATGTCAGGAATGGTTTTGATGCCCTAAATAAGCAGAAACTATTCCAGTGGCAGAAGGGTCGGTAATCAGAGTGCATAGATTTATGGTGATAAGCAAATGAAACAGAGGCGCCATGAGGAAACAAGCGAGTTGTTGTGATCTGGAATCTACTGACTGAAAGGGTGGTGGAATCCAATTCAACAGAAACTTTCAAAAGGGAATTGGACAAACAATAAAAGGGAAAATATAACAGGGGTAATGGGAAAGAGGATGGGAGTAGAACTAAATAAATAGCTCTACCAAAGAGCCGGCACGATGGACAAACTGGCCTCATCCTGTGCTGCATGAATCTTTGTTTCTATGATTCAAAGTAGCTTAGCCTGTCAAGAATTGACATGGTGCAAAAGTTGGAGATAATGAGAGAGCTTCCCAAAACCTTGATCAAAGAGACGGGTTCAAGGATAGTTTTAAAGGAGCAAAGGGTGGTGCAGAAGCCGATTGATGAATGACTGAATTCCAGAGCTACGGGTTATTGGGCTAAAGGCACAGATGTCAGCCATGTGGTTAATGAATACGGGATGCAAAATAAGTCATAGTTGGAGAAAGACAGAGTACTCAGAGGCTGCAACGTTGGAGAAGGTTACAGAATCAGGCAGGCCGATGAGGGTTTTCATGTGCGGATGTATAATCCTCCTCTTATACTGTTGAAAATGAAATTCGCGACAGAGAAAATAATCTACATGCAGCAGTCCAAAAGAATAAAACTTTTTCTGTTTGTTCCATAATTAGACGAATAATGCACCTAACAGGGAGCGAGTTAACGTGACCTTTTAATGAATAGTCAAAGACATACGGGCACTACAGAGAGATGTGCATTTTTGAATTACATTATGCTACCAATACAAATATAACATTCTAGTTGGGGGTCATCAGCATTTCTACATTGAGAATAAGTGTAACTTACATCGATGTGAGGGTATCAAAGTACAAATGTATATAAACACGATTTATGAACAGCAATTAAATAAAACACTATTGAATTTTAGAAATGGAACCCCGGTAAGAATCACGATTCAATTTAAATTCTACAACCGATCTCAATCTGTCCTTTAATATAATGAACATTGTGCAAGTAGAGTTGCAGGTTCAGGAAGGCGTCACAGATGAACAACTCACCTATGGAACTGTGAAGTTTACTGACCCGAAGAAGCGTTCAAACCCCAAGCAGATGAAAACGAACGAAGAGCACGCGGAGGTATTGATAATTCCATATCTAAAGGTAACACTATTTCATGCATATATACCATATATATGTAACACAATTTCATATATTTGTAAACCAATGTGTGTTTGAAGTATTTTTTTTTCGTACATTGCTTGTAGCCGCCCAATCTGCAACGTAAATAATGATTGTCTTAGTTGTAACAGCTTGCTATTCTTGTACAGTAAGAGTACACCCCAGACCAATTTACTCCCCGTTGATTTAGAATTATAGCTTGAAATTCGTCTTGCACCACAACGCAATATCATCGTAACACTTCAACAGTTTTACAACGTTCACCCCCATCGATTCTGTTATCGTTCGTGTGTCCAAACACCATCTCTCTCATATGCCAAAATATGGACTGATCAGCAATTAGGGAGATTAAGCCAATTGGAAACCGCCAACCGGTTTTATTTTTGTAAAATAATGAAGGGAATAGGATAGTATATTCACAGTGAGATTTACATTTTACCTATGGTTAAGATAAAATACTAAATTACGTTTGTCCCGATGTGTGTTTAACATAATTTTGCGAGTCTTAAACACTGAACTGACAGGCGTGCACTTAGACAAAAATTACACATTGCCTTCTCCAACTGTATCCAACACCAATTTACTGCATATTCGTGTGTGCACTCTTTGGGGTAAAGTTTAACCTTTGTGTCAGCGGACGGCGCAATCTGGCAGGACTAAACCCCGAGCCATTTTGATGCTTTCGCTTCATTTTAATAGAAGCGGCGCGTTGCTCGCCCTAGAGGGACATTTCGATGCATTTAGACTGGATTCAGGATGGTGTATTATCAGAGGAGTAGGCGGAAAATACCCAGCGCAGTAATGTAATTCCAGGAGTGGAGGTTGCGATTCTGAAGTCGGAAAGCTTGAGGAGCAGCGGCATAGATTCTTTTTATAGACCCAGGAGAATTACCGGCCTTTTTGGAGAAACGTTTGCAGTTTAGCCAGTAAAAGTGTTTGGCGAGTGCAGGGCACAAGTTCCACACTGTTAGGTCCTAAAATTACAATAAGGGTACGTTATAGGACTACGATTTGCATCTTAAAAGGACCTAGCACCTGAGTAGACAGAAGCTCTGTCCAGCCACTCTGTTTATAAGGGCTGTCAGACTACCAACCCCATTTTGAGGCTATTATTGCCTTATTAATGCCGATTTGAGAAAGTTGACTTCGGCACCAATGAGAGAAAAAGTCTGATATTTTCACACTCCCAGCTCTCCGTGTGAAGCACAGCTTGATCGCAATTTTGAGCTAAATGATATATCTTCCCTGCCGGTAACCCGGATATTGTTCATAAAGCAATCGCTAGGCGCAATGAATTAAATCAATCCAAATGTATAAACAATTCCACAGCTGACAAGCTCCGCTATTGCACACTGGTATGGCATACGCGACATATACTTCAGTTAGAATCATCATGTGGTCTTTAACAGACTTATCACATTATTACATAGAATCATTTAAACTAACAGAACAGAAGGAGACCAATCGTCGAATAACTAGGGCTGTAGACAGGGCTTTAAATTAAATAGTAGGGGTAGGATTCAGGTGGGGGAATTGCGAAAGTTAAAGAGAAAGACAAGACAATAATGCAGGATAGTGAATGGGGGTAATGATAACCAGAGTCTGACAGGAATGGACAGAAAGTACAATAATAAGACGGCACTGGCAAATTTGTTAAGAGTAGGGGGATAATCTTAAAACATTAAAGGTTGTTTATCTGAATGCACGCAGCATTCGTAAGAAAATAGATGAATTGACGGCACAAATATATATAAATGGGTATGATCTGAAAGCCATTACAGAAACGTGTTTGCAAGGAGACCAAAGCTGGGAACTGAATATTCAGCGGTATTTAACATTTCGGAAGAATAGGCAGCAAGGAAAAGGAAGTGGGGTGGCTCTGTTAATAAAAGATGACATCAGTACAGTAGTGAGTAATTATATTGGTTCGGAAGATCAAGATAGAGAATCTGTTTGGGTGGAAATAAGAAATAGTAAGGGAAAGAAGCCACTGGTGGGAGTACTCTATAGGCCCCCAAACAGTAGTTACACAATAGGGCAGAGTATAAATCAAGAAATAATGGGGACTTGTAAGAAAGGTACTGTAATAATCATGTGCGATTTTATTCTGCATTTAGACTATCAAATTGGCAAATGTACAATTGAGTACGAGTTCATAGACTGTATTCAGGATGGTTTCTTAGAACAATACGTTGTGGACGGGAAACAATCAGGTAGCAGGTTATTTTAGATCTGCGAATGTGTAATGAGGCAGGATTAATTAATGATCACATAGTAAAGGGTCCTCTAGGTAAGAGTTATCATAGCATGATAGAATTTCCCATTCAGTTTGAGGGTGAGAAACATGGCTCTAATAATAGTGTCTTAAACTTAAATAAAGGCAATTAATAAAGGTATGAAGACAGGGTTGGATAAAAAGGACTGGGAAATATGTTAAAGTGTAAGACAGTAGATAAGCAGTGGCAGACATTTGAGGGCATATTTCATAACTCTCAGCAAAGGTATATTCCAGTGAGAAGGAAAGACTCTACGAGAAGGAAGAACCAGCCGTGGCTAACCAAGGAAGTTAAGAATGGTATCAAATTAAAAGAAAAGGCATACAATGTTGCAAAAATTAGTGGTAAGCCAGAGGATTGGGAAATTTTTAGAAACCAGCGAAGGATGACTAAAAAGAAATAAAGATGAGGAAGATAGATTATGAGAGTAAACTGGCAAGAATAATAAAAAATAGACAGTTAGAGCTTCTGCATGTATATAAATGTAAGAGAGTAGCTAAAGTAAACGTTGGTCCCTTAGAGCATGAGACTGGGGAATTAATAATGAAAACAGGGAAATGGCAGAGACATTGAACAAATATTTTGTATCTTTCTTCACCGTATAAGACATTAAAAGCATCCCAATAATAGTAGATAATCAAGGGGCAAAAGGGAAGGAGGAACTTAAAACAATCACTAACACTAGTGAAAAAGTACGAGTCAAACTAATCGGACTAAAGTCTGACAAGACCCCTGGACCAGAAGGCCTGCATCCAAGGGTCTTAAACAAAGTGGCTGCAGAGATAGTGGATGCATCGGCTGTAATCTACCAAAATTCCCTGGATTCTGGAAAGGTCCCAACGGATTGAAAAACCGCAACTGTAACGCCTCTATTCAAGAAATGAGGGAGACAGAACACAGCAAACTATAGGACAGTAAGCCTAACATCTGTCTTTGGGAAAATGCTGGAATCCATTATTATGGAAGTAGTAGCAGTACATTTAGAAAATCATAATACAATCAAGCAGAGTCAAATGGTTTTATGAAATGAAAATCTTTTTTGCCAAACCTACTAGAGTTCGTTGAGGATGTAACCAGCCGTGGGGGATAAAGGGGAACCAGTAGATGCAGTTTATTTCGATTTCCAGAAGGCATTCGATAAGGTGTCACACAAAAGGTTACTGCACAAGATAAGGGCTCACGGTAATGAGGGTAATATATTAAAATGGATAGATCAATGGCCAACTAACAGAAAGCAGAGTGTCGGGATAAATGGGTCATTTTCAGGTCGGCAAACTTTAACTAGGGATCAGTGCTGGTGTCTTAATTATTTACAATCTATATTAATGACATGGATGAATGGACCGAGCGTACTGTTGCCAATTTTGCTGATTATTCAAAGATAGGTGGGAAAGCAAGTTGTGAGGAGGACACAAAGAGTCTGCAAAGGGATATAGATAGGTTAAGTGAGTGGGCAAAAATCTGGCAGATGGAGTGTAATGTGGGAAAAGGTGAGGTTATCCACTTTGGTAGGAAGAATAAAAATCAAAATATTATTTTAACGGTGAGAGACTACAGAATGCTGCGGTACAGAGGGATCTGGGTGTCCTCGTACATGAAAAACAAAAAGTTAGCATGCCGGTACAGCAAATAATTGGGAAGGCAATTGGAATGTTGGCCTTTATTGCAAGGCCGATGGAGTATAAAAGTAGGACAGTCTTGCTACAATTGTACAAGGCGTTGGTGAGACCACACCTGGAGTACTACATACAGTTTTGGTCTCCTTATTTAAGGAAGGATATACTTGCATTGGAAACAGTTCAGAGAAGGTTCACTTGGTCGATTCCTGAGTTGATGGGGTTGTCGTATGAGAAAAGGTTGAGCAGGTTGGGCCTATACTCATTCGAATTAAGATGTATGAGATCATCTTATTGAAACATATAAGATTCTGAGGGGGCTTGGCAGGTTACATGCTGTGAGAAAGTTTCCCCTCGTGGAGGATTCTAGAAAGAGGGGGCATAGTTTCAGAAAAAGGTTAGCCCATTTAAAACGGAGATGAAGAGGAATGTCTACTCTCAGAGGGTCGTGAATCTTTGGAATTCTCTACCCCAGAAAGCTGTGGAGGCTGAGTCTTTGAATATATTCAAGACGGAGATAGACAGATTTTTGAAAAACGGGGGAGTAAAGGGTTATGGGAGCAGGCAGGAAATTACAGTTGAGGCCAAGATCAGATCAGCCATGATCTTATTGAATGGCGGAGGATGCTCGAGGGGCCGAATGGCCTACTCCTGCTCCTATTTCCTATGTTCTTATTTTGTCCATCCTACCTGGTCGGCTCTTTGAAAGAGCGATGTAACTGGTCTCACTCTGCTGTTTCCCCATAGTCCTGAAATATTCCCAAAGTAAGTATTTACTAAAATTCGTTTTTAAAGTTACTATTGAATCTCTTCCCACTACTCTTTCAGGCAGTGCATTCCAGATCATAATAACTTGCTGCATAAAAGTTTTTTTAATCATTTCAACTATGGCTCTTTTGAGAATTAATTTATATCTGTGTCCTCCTGTTACCAATTATTCTCTCAGTGGAAAGAAAATCTCCTTATTTACTTTAACACAATCCTTTATGATCTTGAAAGCCGCGATTAAATATCCCCTTAACCTTATTTGGTGTCTCACACTGGTATTGCAATCGAGCAATACACTTATGTTAGACGCTGCATGTTCTCCTTGTTAACAGGCTTATCATAGAATGATAGAACCTTTCAACACAGAAGTGGGCCACTCGATCCATCGTACCTGTGCCATCTCTTTGGAAAGCTTTTAAATTATTCAAACTCCCTTTCTCTTTCTCCACAACCCTGATAGTATTTTACTTTTCAAGCGCATAGTTAATTTCCTTTTGAAATGTACGATTCATTCTGCTTCCACCACTGCTTCAGATAAAGGGCCGGATATTCCGAGCAGTATGTGTGGCTACCCGCTGTGCACCCACCCGTAGGACAAAGGAAATGCCGGTTTCAGGCATGCACAACGCATACGCTGAAAACCGGTATTTCCGCTCTGTCAAGAATCCTCTTGACAGACCCTCCGCCTGCCAAGGAGAAGGGCTTCTGCGGGTGGGTAGTTCAGCTTTTTGCAGACCCTCCGCCCGCAGAAAACCCTTACAATGTTTACGCCTGGTAAAAGCAGGTGTAAGGCTTGCTTTTACCAGGATAAGAGTAGATAAAAGTTTTTAAAATATTTTTTACACTGATC
The DNA here is from genome assembly GCA_030390025.1 of Squalus acanthias. NCBI lineage: Eukaryota > Metazoa > Chordata > Chondrichthyes > Squaliformes > Squalidae > Squalus > Squalus acanthias. The sequence continues at coordinate 73,584,423 of CM059430.1, read as the reverse complement.
TATCATTTAAAAATACTTTTTAAAAAAGGTAAGCTTATTTTTAGCCCCGTAAAATACTTTATTTATAAAACTTAATTTATTGTCATTTCAAGTCATTTAAAAAATGTGATTTTTCTAAAAATGTATTTCAAGTTTTACTATGTTTTTTAATTGATCTCCATTCATATATTTGACAGGTCTTCCTATCAAATGTATGAAGGGAGATTCCTTTCTGTGATTGGTTCCCCATGGCCCACGTGATCCCAGGGATGCTGCGAACTGCATGCGCCTCTGGGATACGTGGCCCTGCGCACTTGGCGTTTGTTGAGGCCCAGCATCGGAACTGTGCGCGTCCCGGGAGGCCTCAGGTAAGGGCTCAGATTTTTCCAGATCGCAGGCCTCCGCCCGCGGGAGACCTGCGATCAGAAAATATGGGCCAATGAATTCCAGGTCATAATAACTTACTGTGTTAAAAAAAATGTCCTCACCTTACCTCTGGCTCTTTTGCCAATTACCTTAAATCTGTTTAGCGATACTTCTGCTGCTGGAAAGTGTTTCATACTTACACGAATCTTTTGTGGCTGAAGTTTATGTTGTTATTTCACTATCATAATCGTCTATATATAACATATATCGGCATGTATGTTCAGGTGAATGTGGTAACGTGGCTCAGGTTTGAGGTGCAGCAGTGTATGCATGAGCAGCTTCAGGATGGTGAGAGAAGTTGTGGTCGGTTCTCGCAGGTCGCAGTTGCCTCATCCTATGCAGTAATATCCCAGTTTGATTGAGGTAGCAATCCGCAGGCTTTTGAAGACAGAATGTTAACGCTATTTCTGAACACTACTACAGGTTCCGCAAATGGTAGCTGAAGAAAGGCTGACTTACTGTGCGCTGGATTTCGTCGGTCAGAAGACATATACCAAACCGAAACGGCAAGAGGAGCCCATAGTGTACGAGCAGGTTCAGTTCAAAAAACAGAAAAGGGTGGTCGGAACCAACAGTCATGTTACAAATAAATGTGAAAATATAATCTTCCGCTGAGCAAGTCGCTGATCATCGAGAGCGTCAGTCGAGGGAAAGAGAGAACTCTTTTTTTACATTTCCTGTACCAGTGGTTCAGAAAAAAGTGATAATCGGTGTAGAAGATAGTTGTCAGGCGCCACTCTATCTGTTCCCGTTGATACAATATCTCCGCTAATCTGCTGTGGACACTGGAACGAAGCGAGTCATTCAAAATTTCTCCAGCTCCTTTCTGAAATATTGCCAAACGTTATACTTTGATTCATGAAAAAATTTCCGGAATAAAGTTAAAAAAGTTTATTATGTTAAATATTTTACTTGAGTAATTTGAAAATCTTTTTCCTTGTTATTGAGCCTTGCCTAAACCGTTCTGCAGCTGTTTGAAAAGTATTCTTCTATGTCTTGTTATTGAATTGCTTCAATAAAACAATAATTAAATTTAAAGTCTTTGATGAAGCAAAAGTGTTTTCCATTCGATTCGAAAGCTGATCGGTACACGTGATTGAATTGTGCACTCCATCTGCAGTTAATTAATTAGCAGAGTCGCATCCTGTACAGCTGGGTTAAGTTTGTAGTTACCCCGGTTGTTTCAGTGGTCTCTACCGGAACACCAATCCAAAATTATAACTGCATTATGCAGACTTGTTCTCATACATTTCCATTTCATGAAGGTTTTGGAAATCGCCATTTAACATAGGGCCGGGTTTTGCGTTGGGTAGTAACGCGGAACTAACAGTGTTCGCTGTTATTGTCTTTTTGAAACTGACTGCGCATCTAAACGGAAATCCTGACATTGCGGTCAGTCATTCACTGCTCCGACACTGGCTGCGCTATACCGCTATAGCCGCCAATCAATTTAATCAGTGATATCAGTGAAACTGACGAAAACTTGCGCTTTCACCACTTTAATATCACTGTTAAGTACCCCACTGAAAATTAGGTCTGGATGCATTAGTTGCAACTGGGGTTTTACAGTGTATTGATACGTCAACAAATATTAAGATCCTGAAAAACTAATCTTAATTTTATTGGAGTGACAAATTTCCCCGTTATAATAACAAATATAATGTTTTAAATATTTAGCAATACATACATTTTTAAACTCTTGTCCATATTTATTTCAGGTTTAACCTTAGCCCATGTGAGGGCCCCAACTTATGTTTTGCTGTCTGTAACAATTTTTAAACGTCCGAATAAAAGCATGGAGTCATAGAGTCACAGAGTCATAGATTTATACAGCACAGAAAGAGGCCCTTCGGCCCTACGTGTCCGCACCGGCCAGCAAGCCCTGTCTATTCTAATCCCATTTTCCAGCACTTGGTCCGTAGCCTTGTAAGCTATGGCGTTTCAAGTGCTCATCTAAAGGCTTTTGAATGTTGTGTGGTTTCCTGCCTCTACCACCCTTTCAGGCAGTGTGTTCCAGATTTCAACCACCCTCTGGGTGAAAAAGTTTTCCCTCAAATCCCCTCTAAAGCTCCTGCTAATTACCTTGAAAATATGCCCCCTGGTTATTGACCCCTCAACTAAGGGCAAAAGTTCCTTTCTATCTACCCTATCTATGCCCCACATAATTTTGTACACCTCAATCAGGTCCCCTCTCAAACTTCTCTGCTCTAAGGAAAACAACCGCAGCCTGTCCAGTCTCTCTTCATTGCTGAAGCGCTGAAGCCCAAATAACATCCTGGTGAAACTCCTCTGCACCCTCTCCAATTCAATCACATCCTTCCTGTAGTGTGGCTACCAGAACTGCACACAGTATTCCAGCTGTGGCCTAACTAGCGTTTTGCATAGCTCCATTAGAACCTCCCTGCTCTTATATTCTATGCCTCGGCTAATGAAGGCAAGTATCCCATATACCTTTTTAACCACCTTATCTACCTCTCCAGCTGCCTTCAGGTATCTATGTACAAGCACACCAAGGTTCCTCTGATCCTCTGTCCTTCCTAGGGACCTACCATTCATTGTGTATTCACTTGCCTTGTCAATCCTCCCAAAATGCATCACCTCACACTTTTCAAGGTTAAATCCCATTTGCCACTGTTCTGCCCATCTGACCAACCCGTCTATATCGTCCTGCAGCCTGAGGTTACCCTGCTCGCTATTTACCACCCCATCAATTTTCGTGTCATCTGCGAACTTACTGATCATACCTCCTACATTCATATCTACATCATTAATGTACACTACAAACAGCAAAGGACCAAGCACCAATCCTTGCGGTACACCACTGGACACAGTCTTCCATTCATAAAAAAAACCTTCGACCATCACACTCTGCCTCCTGCCACTAAGCCAATTTTGGATCCAATGTGCCAAGTTGACCAGTCTCCCATGCGGGACATTGTAAAAAGCATTACTGAAGTCCATGTAGACCACATCAACTGCACTACCCTCATCCACACACCTAGTCATCCCCTCGAAAAATTATATCAAATTGGTCAGACATGATCTACCCTGACAAAGCCATGCTGACTATCCTTGATTAATTCTTGCCTCTCCAGATGGAGACTAATTCTCTCCCTCAGAATTTCTTCCAATAATTTCCCTACCACTGATGTTAGGCTCACTGGCCTGTAATTCCCTGGTATATCCCTACTACCCTTCTTGAATAATGGTACGACGTTAGCTGTTCTCCAGTCCTCTGGCACCTCCCCTGTGGCCAGACAGGTTGTGAAAATTTGCGTCAGATCCTCTGCAGTCTCCTCCCTTGCCTCACACAGCAGCCTGGGATACGTCTGATCAGCTCCTAGAGATTTATCCACTTTTAAGCCCGCTAAAACCGCTAGTACCTCCTCCCTCTCAATACTAATTTGTTCAAGTATATCAGAATCCCCCTGCCTGATTTATATACCGACATCGTCCACTCCATAGTAAACACAGATACAAAATATTCATTTTAAACCCCACCTACATCTTCTGGCTTTCCACACAGATTTACACTTTGGTCCCTAATGAGCCCTACTCCTTCACTGGGTATCCTCTTGCCCTTAATATACTTATAAAACACCTTGGGATTTTCCTTTATTTTGCCCGCCAGTGTTATTTCAAGCCCCCTCTTCGCTCTCGTAATTTATTATTTAAGGACCCCCCTGTACTTTCTATACTCCTCTAGGGCTTCCACTGTTTTTAGTCCTTTGTATCTGCCAAAAGCCTCCCTGTATTTCCTAATCCATTCTCATATATCACTTGACATCCAGGGTTCCCAGGGCTTGTTGGTCCCACCTTGTCCTTTAGGGGAATATGTTGCCGTTGTACTCTCTCTATTTCATTTCTGAAAGACTCTCACTGCTCTGATGTGGATTTTCCTACAAGTAGCTGATCCCAGTCCACTTTGGCCAGATCCTGCCTTGTCATATTAAAATCGGTCTTCCCACAATTTAGAACATTTATTTCCGGTCCAACTTTATCCTTTTGCATGACTACCTTATATCTCAATGAATTATGGTCACTGTCATCAAAATGCTCTCCTACTAACACTTCTACCACTTGCCCGGCTACATTCCCTAGAATTAGGTCCAGTCCCGCCCCAACTCTTGCAAGACTTTCTACATGCTGGCTCAAAAAGCTCTCCTGGATTCACTTTAAGAATTCCACACTCTCTAAGCCTTTCACATTCTGACTATCCCAGTTAATATTGGGGAAGTTGAAATATCCCAATCATTGATTCTCTATTATTTTTACACTTCTCTGAGATTTGCCTACATATATGTTCCTCTATCTCCCCCTATAGTACACTCCCAGGAAAGTGCTTGCCCCCTATTTGTTTTTAAATAATACCCATATGGCCTCATTACAGGAACCTGCAAAGATATCATCCCTCCTTAGAGCAGTAATTGACTCCTTGATTAATATTGCGACACCCTCTCCTCTTTTACACTCACCTCTGTCATGCCTGAATATTCTATACCCAGGAATATTGAGCTGCCAGTCCTTCCCCTCCCTCAACCATGTCTCTGTGATAGTAACAATATCATACTCCCATGTGTTCATCAACACCTTCAATTAATCTGCCTTACTCGCAAGACTCCTTGCATTAAAATACATGCCATCCAGCCTTGCCATACTCCATTGTGCCATTACATATTTGCTCTGCCTTCCAGGCTGACTTGTTTTTTCCCACATATTTGGCTGTGCATCACCCCCTACTATAGTTCCACTCGGTATCCCATCCCCCTGCAAAGTTAGTTTAAACCCCCCTCCAACAGTACTACCATACCTCCCGCAAGGATGTTGGTCCCGTTCCGGTTCAGGTGTAACCGTCTGACTTGTACAGGTCCCACCTTCCCCAGCAGCAGACCCAGTGATCCATGAAACTAAAGCCCTCCCTCCTGCACCAACTCATTAGCCACACATTCATCTGCTCTATCCTCCTATTCCGATACTCACTCGCAGGCAGCTCCGGGAGTAATCCAGGGAGTACAAACTTTGAGGTCCTGTTTTTTAACCTGCTACCTAGCTCCCTAAATTCTTGTTGCAGGACCTCATCCCTCGTTCTACCCATGTCGTTGGTACCAATGTGAACCACTACCTCTGACTGTTCACCCTTCCCCTTCAGAATGCCCTGAAGCCGTTCAGTGACATCATTGACCCTGTCACCAGGGAGGCAACATACCATTCTGGAGCCACGTCTGCGTCCACAGAAACGTATATCTGTTCCCCATACGATATAATCCCCTATCACGATTGCTCTCCCACTCTTTTTACTCCCCTCCTGTGCAGCTGAGCCGCTCATAGTGCCAGGGAGTTGGCGCTTGCTGCATTCCCCTGAGAATCCATCTCCCCCGTCATTGTCCAAAACGTAAAATCTGTCGGAGAGGGAGATTGACCCAGGAGACTTCTACACTACCTTTCTAGATCTTTTACTCTGTCTGATGTTCACCCATTACCTGTCTGCCTGCGGTGTGACCACCTTGTTAAACGTGCTTTCCACGAATATTTCATCTTCGCGGATCTCCACAGTGACTCCAGCCGCAGCACCAGCTCCGAAACGCGGATTTCGAGTAGCTGCGGCTGGAGACACTTTCTGCTGATGTGTTTGCCCTGGACACCTAAAATGGCCCTGACTTCCAACATAGCACAGGAGGAGCACTCCACGCTGCCGAGCTTCCCTGCCATGTCCTACCCTTAATTTACTCCATTTAAATTAAAATATATTAAATACACTAGGGACCTTACTTTCCTTTAATCACTAATTAGTCTAACCTAGAGACCTTACTTTTACTTTAATGACTTGAATGTAGAAATACTGTAGAAATACTCAGCACTGGTTCTCTGTCCCCTCCTGTGCAACTTTTTAGCTCCTGCTCTCCTGTAAGCTGACAGAGATGGAAAAAGAAAGGAACTGGTTCACTTCCTGGTTCGATCTCTCTGAGAATTCTGCAATGTGATTGACTGTTTAGAGACCCCTTTGCCGTCACAACTGAGTACTCGAGCCTTTCCCCATTATGTGACAAAGGCAAACTCCTGGCCACGGAGATCGCAACAAATCTGTCGGCAGCTTTCTTTGGTCCAGCAGGGAATGACTTTGCTTCGCAGCTGAACGCAAATTCCGGGTTATTATATTTTATTCATGTATGTCTGCATTAATGCATACATGGTTCAATCAAAGAACTGCCGAGATAAGCAGCCATATATTTTTTTACCGACGATATTCAACATATCCATATCAGGGAACGAGGGAATGTGCTCGATGTATTTAATTTTCCATGGAAAAAGGAAAAATATATGAGGCGCAGGGCCTTAAGTGTCGCCGGAAGATGCAGGAGGGGGCAAAATCTGGCCGGGAGGATCGCACCTTTATAAAACCCGTCTTATATCTATTCTGATGAATTCATTGGAATGAAAATATGGCGTTAGCAGCACAGCCCGAGAAGAAGTAAATCTACCTCAATGTGTTATACTAATAAACATAAAAGAGGAGTGGTGAATTTATCCTTAAGTGGTACCATATTTGAAACCGAACTATTTGAATTCAATGATTAAGTATTTCGGGTGGGATGTGAAATGGCCTGCTGATTTCCGAGCGTCCATGTTGCGCTCCTATCCAACATCTATTTCATTCAGTCGATCATACAGCGATAGACGGATGTCTTGGAAGAATTTGGAACTCATGTTGATCTACACCAATAGCGTTGAATGTGTATTGGTCTTTAGCACAAGGAATTTAGGATTCAGACAAGACTGGATGTTGCGGACAAGCAATACGACATGTTACAGGCAGTGGAGCGCTGAAAAGACAGGGTGAAGTTGCAGAGATGGTTATTGTCAGCGTCCAAGTGGATGTTGTCCACACGTCTTTGGATGAAGTTGCTAAGGAGCAGCTAGTAGATACAGAAGAGGTGGAACTTTGTGTTTGAAGGGGATTGGGGGATTAGGGATCTGCGGAATAGAAGGAAATGATCGGAGACAGCAAGCTATATGGAGGTTTGAAACATAAATATGATTTATTTTACATCAACCCGAATCCGCAATGTTTCGCATGAACTTATTCCCCCAAAAATGTATTCATTCACGGGATGTGGGCATCGCTGGCAAAGCCAGCATTTATTGCCCATCCCTAATTGGCCTTGAGAAGCCTTCTTGAATCGATGAAAGCCGTATGGTGAAGGTACTCCCACAGTGCTATTAGCTAGGTATTTCCAGGATTTTAACCCAGCGACGATGAAGGAACGCCATATATTTCCAAGTCAGTATGGTGTGTGACTTGGAGGGGAACTTGGAGGTGGTGGTGTTCCTATGTGCTTGCTGCCCTTGTCCATCTAGTTGGACGAGGTTGCGGGTTTGGGATGTGATGCTGAAGAAGCCTTGACGAGTTGCTGCAGTGCATTTCGTAGATGGTACACACTGCAGCCTTGATACGCCGCGGGTGGAGGGAGTGAATGTTTAATGTGGTGGATTATGTGCCAATCAAGAACATAAGAACACAAGAAATAAGAGCAAGAGTAGGCCATAAGGCCCCTCGAGGATGTTACACCATTTAATAAGATCATGGCTGATCATGGACCTCAACTCCACTTTCCCGTTCGATCTCCATATTCCTTGAGTCTAAAAATCTATCTACCTCAGCCTAGAATATACTCAAAGACACCGCATTCACGCTCTCTGGGGCAGAACATTCCAAAGATTCACCACCCTCTGAGTGAAGAAGTTCCTCCTCATCTCATTCTTAAATGGCCTACCACTAATCCTGAGACAATGCCCCCTAGTACTGGACACTTCAGCAAAGGGAAACAACCTCTCAGCACCTTCCCTGTCAATCCCCTTCAGAACCTTATATGTTTCAATGAGATCACCTTTGATTCTTCTAAACTCCAGAGGGTATAGGCCCATTCTACACAATCTTTCATCATAGGACTGCCCTCTCATTCCAGGAATCAATCTAGCGAATCTTCGTTGCATCGCCTCCAAGGCAAGTATATCCTTCCTTAGATAAGGAGACCAAAACTATGCACAGTACTCCAGGTGTCGTCTCACCAAGGCCCTGTCCAATTAAAGCAAGACTTCCTTAGTCTTATACTCCAACCCCCTTGCAATAAAGACCAACATGCCATTTGCCGTCCTTATTGCTTGCTGTACCTGCATGGTAGCTTTCTGTGTTACTTGCACGAGGGCACCCAAATATCTCTGAACACCAAAATTTGAAACGTTCTCACCATTAAAAAATATTCTGTTTTTCTATTCTTCTAAACATGGAGCCTCCTCCTCCCTTTAGTTGTTTAATGGTCCACCCCCATTGACGTGTGGATGTGACAGGACAGCCGAGCTTTGAGCTGATCCATTGTTTGTGGGATCGCTTAGCCCTGTCTATTGCATACTGCTTCCACTTTTTAGCATGCATGTAGTCCGGTGTTGCAGCTTCCCCAAGTTGACACTTCATTTTTTGGTATTCCTGTTGCTGCTCCTGGCTTGCTATTCTACATTCCTTATTGAACCAGGGTTGGCTCCCTTGCTTGATGGTAATGGTAGAGTAAGGGATATTCCGGGAAATGAGGTTACAGATTGTGGTGGAATACAATTCTGATATTGCTGATGGCCCCACAGCTCCTCACCGATGCCCAGTTTTGACCTGCTCGATCTGTTCTGAATCTATCCCATTTCGCACGGTGGTAGTGCCACACAATACGATGGAGGGTATCCTCATTGTGAGGTCGGGACTTCGTCTCCACAATGACTGTGCCGTGTTCACTTCTACAAACACTGTCATGGACAGATGGATCTGCGACAGGTAGATTGGTGAGGACGAGGTCAAGTTGGTATTTCCTTCGTGTTGATTCTCTCACCACCTGTCGCAGGCCCGGACTGACAGCTATGTCCTTCAGTACTCGGCCAGCTAGGTCAGTAGTAGTGCTACCGAGCCACACTTGGTGATGGACATTGAAGTCCACCACCCTTGCCCTTGCTACTCTCAGTACTTGTTCCACGTGGTGTTCAGTATGGAGGAGTACTGATTCCTCAGCTGAAAGGAGGGCGGTATGAGGTAATCAGCAGGAGGTTTCCTTGCCCATAATTGACATGAAGCCATGACACTTCATGGGGTACGGAGTCAATGTTGTGTACTCCCAGAGCCACTCCTTACCGACTGTTTACCACTGTGCCGCCACCCTTTGTGGGTCTGTCCTGTCGGTTGAACAGGACATGCCCAGGGATTGTAATGGATGAGTTTGGGACATTTACTGAAATGTATGATTCTGTGGTTATGAATTTGTCAGGCTGTTGCTTGACTAGTCTGTGGCACACCTCTCCCAATGTTCCCAGCGTTCACCAGATGTTGGTTAGGAGGACCTTGCAGGGTCGACTGGGCATGCTGCTTTGTCTGTAGCCGCTGCCTAGTTCGATGATGGGTAGTCATAGAATCATAGAATCACTGAAAGTTACAGCTCGGAAGGAGGCCACTTCGCTCCATCGTGTCCGCGCCGGACAACAAAGAGCTATCCAACCTAATCCCACTTCCCATCTCTTGGTCCGTAGCCCTGCAGGTTACAGCATCCGAAGGGCAGTCCAAGTTCTTTTTCAATGTGGTTAGCGTTCCTGCCTCCACCACCCATTCAGGCAATGAGGTCCAGACCCCCACCACCCTCTGGTGAAGAAATTTCCCCTCAAATCCCCACTAAACCGCACACCAATTACTTTAAATCTGTGCTCCCTGGATTTTGATCCCTCTGCAAAGGGAAATAGGTCCTTTCTATCCACTTTATCTACGACCCTCATAATGTTATACAGCTCAATACGGTCTCCCCTCAAACTCATCTGTTCCAAGGGAAACAAGCCCAGGCTATCCAGACTTTCCTTATAGCTAAAATTCTCTATTCCCGGCAACATCCTTGTAAATCTCCTCTGTACCTTCTCTGGTGCAATCACATCGTTCCTGTAATGTGGTGACAAGAAATGCACGCAGTCCTCTAGCTGAGGCCTAACTAGTGTTTTATACATTTGAAACATAACCCCCCTGCTCTTGTATTCCATGCCACGTCTAATAAAGGCAAGCATTCCCTATGCTTTCTTAACAACCTTATCTACCATGCCTGCTACGTTCAGGGATCTGTGACATGCACTCCAAGGTCCCTTTGTTCCTCTACACTAGCCGTGTCCTACAATTTAATGTGTATTCCCTTTCCTTGTTAGCCCTCCCCAAATGCATAACCTCACACTTCTCCGGATTGAATTCCATTTGCCACTGTTCTGCACACCTGACCAATTTATTGATATCTTCCTGCAGTTTACAGCTTCCTTCTTCAGGATCAAACACGCAGCCGATTTTAGTATCATCTGCAAACTTCTTCATCATACCCCCTATGTTTAAGTCCAGATCATTGATATATACAAAAAAAGTAAGGAACCTAGTACTGAGCCCTGCGGAACACCATTAGAAACAGCCTTCCAGTCACAAAACCAACCATACTTGCCTCCGAGCCAGTTTTGAATCCAACTTGACACTTTGCACTGGATCCCATGGGCTTTTAACTTCGGGCCAATGTGCCATGTGGAACCTTATCAAAAGTCTTGCTAATGTCCATATACACTGCATCAAACGCACTACCCTACTCTAACCTCCTTGTTACCTCCTGAAAACATTCAATCAATTTTGTCTGACACGACCTTCCCTTAACAATTCCGTGCTGACTCTCCTTGATTAATCCGTGTCTTTCGAAACGAAGATTTATCCTGTCCTTCTCCATTCCTTCCACTAATTTTCCCACCACTGAGGTTAGGCTAATTGGCCAGTAATTACACGATCTACACTTTTCTCCTTTTTTAAACAAGGGTATCACATTAGCAGTCCTCCAGTCCTGCTGCACCACACCTGAAGCCAGAGCGGATTGAAAAATGATGTTCAGGGCCTCTGTTATTTCTTCTTTTGCTTCGCTTAACAGCCTGGGATACATTTCAAACTGGCCCAGGTATTATCCACTTTTAAAGCTGCTAAACCCCTTTATACTTCCTCTCTCATTGTATTTATTTCGTCTAATATTTCACACTCCTCCCTTAGAGCAATGTCTGCTTCACCTTTCTATTTGTGAATACAGATGCAAAGAGTGTGGAGAATTTTAAATTACACAAAAAGCATAAAGCATGGGCGGCATTTAGTCTCGCCAGCTCTCCATTCAATTTTGCCCGATCCCGTCCGGTTTTATCCTTCTTATTATGTTTAAGCATGATTTGTTTGAACTGAGTGGCTTGCTTGGCCATTTCAGAGGGCAGTTGAGAGTCAAAAACAATGCTGTGGTTCTGGAGTCACATATAGGCCAGACCAGGTAAGGACGGCAGATTTCCTTCCCTAAAGGACATCAGTGAACAAGATGGGCTTTTACGACAAGCCGATATTTTCATGTTTAACATTACTCATATTAGCTTTTTATTCCAGATTTATTAATTAACCGAAATTAAATTCCCCATGTGCCACGCCGAAAACAACTCTCCTTTGCTACAACTTTTCCCAAAGAAGCTGCAAGGTTGAATTAGATAAGAGGATCATTCTTGCTCTTGACATTGGCCTACTTCCATCTAAAATTCAGGCAAGACTTGGCTGTGACAAATTTCAGCCACTATATAGAAAAACAGAATCCCAATACAGTAGTATTCCCTTCAACAGCACCAACAACACCCCCTGAAGTGCGACGGTACAGACCGATCCGCTCCCGCTTGCCAGATCCCTACACAGTCATCGTGAAATTTACATAAAAATGTTGCAGCCCATGCTGCACTAAGCCAGGAGCAGAAAAAAAAAACCTTCAATACATATCGTGTCTAATAATATTGAAAGTTTTGTTTGTATTTACACGGTATGTGCGAATAGTGTACTTTGTATTTATTTTCCTGCAAGTAGTGAAATGTATTTTCATCAAAGTGATCAGCACTACAAAAATATATAAAATTTAAAATGTCCCCACCAGCGTATACACTCACTCCATTGCGATGTATTCAGGAGTGTTGCTGTGAATTTCATTGCATTGAAGCATGGCTTCATGGATAAGAGACAAGCTGGTTCACTGCAGTATAGACGAAATGTATTGGAGTAGTTTACCACAAACAAGAGGAACGGCTAACATAATAATACCTGGTGGTTCAAACTTTTCTCTTGTATTTACATAAGGGAAGTCAGTGGCAAACCGCAGAAACTGACGTGAACTTTGGGTTCTCCACGCACCAACGTCTGGGCTAGGAATCAGATGCCACATGATGCATTTAGAGACTTAAAATAAAGATTGGATGGGCAGATGGTCAACGAACTGTCAGCAAATGAAAAGGACATGTAATTATAGTGTTGTACACGGGGACAACTGTTTTAATTAATAAACGAGACATCGATCATCTAAACAGAACAAAAGAAGCGAAGACACCGGTAAAGAAGACTAAAAGACGTAAAGAGAACTGAACTCCCAAGACCCGGGACATGGTCAACCCATCGTACTCGATTACCGCTCCCAAGACAAAGACTGCATAAATAATTAATGTGGTAAACTATCGCTTTACTTACTAATAAAGAATAAATTGATTGATTATTATTCCTACGCATCTTATTAAAATCCATACAGACAGAATGGAATAAACCTATGGAAAAGAAACGCCCACAGCATGCAATATGGCCTTTTCTTTGGAATTCATTCACTAGGATTTCCTTCGTAGGCTTGCCGCTCGCGTAGATTGTTTTTCCACATCTTCTCCGACACATCGAACGTTTGCTAAAATTCCTTTACCAGCCCTGCAGGAGCACGCCGCTATTCTCTCTTCACATCCTGATACCATCTTGAACACTTGGACCCCAGGCTGTATCAGAGGCCGGTGTCGGGAGCAGCAGAGAGTGGCGGTTCAGTGAGTGCTTAAACTCACTTTCGCAGGTTTTCTCAGAGGCCGGAGTCCGGAGGAGCAGAGAGTGGCGGTTCAGTGAGTACTTCAACTCACTTTCGCGTTCTTTTTTGCAGAGGCTGACCAATCTCATAGACCGGCGTCCGTGTTCCAGAGCCAGGTCAGGATTCAAAAAGTGACGCGGGCAAGAGGAAGCAGCTGATTGGGTGAGTATGGCCAGGTGAGTATTTATACTACTCTATAGTTTGACAGTTAAGGTTAATAGTTTACAAAGTTTAGATAGTCTTAATCTTGTGGTTATAGTTTGTAAGGTCTCTGTTGTGTAGCGGGGACGGCTAGTAAACAAGGGCCCTTGACTATATCACTTAATTTTAGTTTAATTGGTGATATTCATTTGATTTAATTTAATTTAAATTAATTAAAGGGTAGGTCATGGCAGCCCAGCTCGGCCCCATGGTATGCTCCTCCTGCGCTAAGTGGGAAATCAGGGACACCCTGACGACTATGTGTGGAGGAAGTGTATCCAGCTGCAGCTCATGGCAGACCGCATTGCGGCGCTGGAGCTGCGAATGGATGCATACTGGAGCATTCGCGATGCTGAGGACGTCGTGGATATCACGTTAAGTGAGTTGGTCACACCGCAGGTAAAGGCTGCACAGGCAGGAAGGGAATGGGTGACCGCCATGCAGAGTAGTAGGCCCAGGTAGGTAGTGCAGGGGTCCCCTGTGGCCATCCCCCTCTCAAACAGTTATACCACTTTGGATATTGTTGAGGAGGATGGCATATCGGAGGAAGGCAGCAGCAACCAACTTTCTGACACCATGGGTGGTTCTGCTGCACAGGACGGGAGGAAAAAGAGCGGGGGAGCTATAGTGATGGGGGATTCTATTATAAGGGGAATAGATAGGCGTTTCTGCGGACACAAACGAGACTCCAGGGTGGTATGTTGCCTCCCTGGTGCAAGGGTAAAGGATGTCTCGGAGCAGCTGCAGGGCATCCTGGAGGAGAAGGGTGAACAGCCAGTTGTCGTGGTGCATATAGGTACCAACGATATAGGTAAAAAACGGGATGAGGTCCTAAAAGCTGAAAATATGGAGTTAGGAGGTAAATTAAAAAATAAGACCTCAAAGGTAGTAATCTCAGGATTGCTACCAATGCCACGTACTTGTTAGAGTAGAAATAGAAGGATATTTCAGATTAATACGTGCTTGGAACAATGGTGCAATGCGGAGGGATTTAAATTCCTGGGACATTGGAACCGGTTCTGGTGGTGGTGGGACCAGTACAAACTGGACGGTTTGCACCTGGGCAGGACCGGGACCGATGTGCTAGGGGAAGTGTTTGAGAGTGCTGTTGGGGATGGTTTAAACTAAAATGGCAGGGGGTTGCGAACCTGTGCAGGGAGACAGAGGAAAGGGAAGCAAGGATAGAAACACAAGACAGGAAGGTTAAAAGCAAAAGTGGAAGGCAGAGAAATCAAGTGGGTAAATCAAACATGGCCACAGTAAACAATAATTCTAAATGGTCTAAGACTGTTCAAAAAACAAGCCTCAAGGCTCTGTGTCTTAATGCAAGGAGCATTTATAACAGGTTGAATGAATTAGCTATGCAAATAGATGTAAACGGATATGATATAATTGGGATTGTGGAGACATGGTTCCAGGTTGACCAAGGCTGGGAATTCAACAACCAGGGGTATTCAATATTCAGGAAGGACAGGCTAAAAGGAAAAGGTGGTGAGGTAGCATTGCTGGTTAAAGATGAGATTAACACAATAGTCAGGAAGGATATTAGCACTGATGATGTGGAATCTGTATGGGCATGGCTGAGAAATATCATGGGGCTGAAAACGTTAGTGGGAGTTGTATACAGACACACAAACAGTATTGCTCAGGTTCGGGATGGCATTAAATGGGAAATTAGAGACGCGTGCAATAAGGGCACAGCAGTTATCATGGGTGACTTTAATCTTCATATAGATTGGGCTAATCAAATTAGTAACAATACTGTGGAGGAGGAATGCCTAGAGTGTATACTGCATGGTTTCCTGGACCAATATGTCGAGGAACCAACTGGAGATCAGGCCATCTTAGACTGGGTAATATGTAATTTGAAAGGATTTATTAGCAATCTTGTTGTGTGAGGCCCATTGGGGCGGAGCGATCACATAACATAGAATTATTCATTACGATGGAGAGTGAAGTAGTTGATTCAGAGACTAGGGTCCTGCATTTAAATAAAGGAAACTACGATGGTATGAGGTGCGAGATGGCTAGGATGGATTCGGGAACGTTACTTAAAGGGTTGACGGTGGATAGGTAATGGCAAACAATCAAAGATCACATGGATGAACTACAGAATATGTTCATCACTGTTTGGCATAAAAATAAAACAGGAAAGGTGTCTCATCCGTCGCTAACAAGGGAAATTAGGGATAGCATAAGTTCCAAGGAGAGGTCATATAAATTGTCCAGAAAAAGAAGCAAACCTGAGAATTGGGAGCAGTTTAGGATTCAGCAAAAGAGGACAAAGGGATTAATTAAGCGGGATTAAATAGAGTATGAGAGTAAGCTTGCAGTTAATATAAAAATTGACGGTAAAAGCTTCTCCAGGTATGTGAAGAAAAAAAAATGGTGAAGTGAAGCGTAGGTCCCTTGCAGTCAGAATTAGGGGAATTTACAATGGGGAACAAAGAAATGGCAGACCAATTAAATACATACTTTGGTTCTGTCTTCATAAAGGAGGACACAAAAAACATCCCTGAGATGTCGGGGAATATAGGGTCGAATTAGTGGGAGGAACTGAATGAAATCAGTATTTGTAGGGAAATGCTGTTCGGGAAATTGACGGGATTGAAGGCCGATAAATCCCCACTGCCTGATAATCTACATCCTAGGGTACTTAAGGAAGTGGCCCTAGAAATAGTAGATGCATTGCTGGTCATCTTCCAAAATTCTATAGACTCTGGAACAGTTCCCATGAATTGCAGGGTAGCTAATGTAACCCCACTATTTAAAAATGGTGGTAGAGAGAAAATGGGGAATTATAGAAAGGTAAGCCTGACATCGTTAGTGGGGAAAATGTTAGAGTTCATTATAAAAGAGGTAATAGCAGAGCACTTGGAAAACAGTGACAGGATAAGACCAAATCAACATGGATTTACAAAAGGTAAATCATGCTTGACTAATCTACTGGAATTTTTTGATGATGTAACTGGTAGAATAGATAAGGGAGAACCAGTGGATGTGGTGTATTTGGAGTTTCAGAAGGCTTTCCATAAGGTCCCGCATAAGAAATTAGCGTGCAAAATTAGAGCACATGAGATTGGGGTTAAGGTACTGACATGGATAGAAAACTCTATGGCAGACAGGAAGCAAAGAGTTGGAATAAACGGGTCTTTTTCCGAGTGGCAGGCAGTGACTAGTGGGATACTGCAGGGATCGGTGCTAGGACCCCAGTTATTCACAATATATATTAATGATCTAGACAAGGGAACTAGATGTATTCTCTTCAAGTTTGCAGTCGACACAAATGCTGTGTGGACGTATGTGCTGTGAGGAGGATGCAGAGAAACTCCAGTATGATTTGGACAGATTGGGTGATTGGGAAGATGCATGGCAGATGCAGTACAATGTGGATTAATGCGAGGTTATCCACTTTGGTGGCAAAAACAGGAATGCAGATTATTTTCTGAACGACAATAGATTGGGAAAAGGGGAAGTGCAACGAGACATGGGTGTCCTTGTGGCCCAGTGGCTGAAGATAAGCATGCAGGTGCAGCAGGCGGTTAAGAAGGCAGATGCTATGTTGGCTTTTATAGCGAGAGGATTCGAGTACACGAGCAAGGATGTCTTGCTGCAGTTGTACAGGGCCTTGGTGGGACCACACCTTTACTATTGTGTGCAGTTTTGTTCGCCTTATCAGAGGAAGGATGTTGTTGCCATGGAGGGATTGCAGCTAAGATTCACCAGACTGATACCTGGGATGGCAGGAATGACGTATGAAGAGAGATTGGGTCGATTGGGCTTGTATTCTCCAGAGGTTAGAAGAATGAGAAGGGATGTCATTAAAACTTATAAAATTCTAACGGGACTAGACAGACTAGATGCAGGAAGGATGGTCCCGATGGCGGGGTATTCCAGAAACAGTGTTCACAGTCTAAAGGTAAGGGTTAAGCCATTTAGGACTGAGATGAAGAGGATTTTTTTCACCCAGAGAGTGGTGAACCTGTGGAATTCTCTACCACAGAAGACAGTTGAGTCCAATTCATTAAATATAGTCAAGAAGTAGTTAGATATATTTTTAAGGCTAAGGGGAATCAACGGATATGGGGAGACAGTAGCGACAGGGTACTGAATTAGGATGATCTGGCATGATCGCCTTGAATGGCGGAGCAGGCTCGAGGGGCCGAATGACCTACTCCTGCACCTATCTTCTATGTTTCTATGTTTCTATCCACATAGCTTAAACTTGGGAACTTAGAACTATGCTCGATTCGAGCCTAAGATTCAGTTCTTAGTCCACTTTTAGAATGCAGGTATCAGTGCATATATGGGGCTCAGGAAATGCAGTATTTCGTTTCGCTCCGGCTTCCGCTTTAGATCCAAGCCTGTTTTCCTTCCAGACAACATGATGTGAAGTGCCTCGAAAACTCGAATGAAAATGCTGTGAAACAGTAGGATTGCACATAATAATATAACACTGTGCTTACACATTGCATCTGTTGCCATTACGAGACACCTTTTCTGAATAATTAACGATATATATATTTAACCAAATATTATTTCATTGGGATTTTCACATTTGAATGCTTGTCAATTCAACCCGCAGTTTGGATAGAGTCAAGATCCTGACCGTTTCTTCTAAAGAAGTAATTTATAATCTAGCGATCATCGCTGCACTGACACCTTCCTGCCTTTTTCGGGATGACAATGAAGCGAAAGTGAAACCCTTTCGAATTTCTGATTGCACTGAATCGCTTTGCACCAAATTGTCGTTTCTGGTTGACAGGTGGTCGTAAATGAGGGGCCTTAGCAATTCCCGGAATACATACATTGAATGAGTTGAATGCATACTCCGCTGAAATTATCAGGTGAGCCCCCAGGTATCCTTTGCATTGATGAAAGTCATCGTCCCATTTTTACAGCAGAGTCAATGTCCTGAACATATTCGTGTCTAGTAATTATAGCTCCATTTATTTCTGTTTCAGTCTCAAAAGTAAACCTATCTCGATCGAAGTTTACACCCTTAAAGTTGTCTACAATTGGGAACTTCTCATGATCCTTCGTTCGTGCAATGATAAAGAAAGTAAGATTTCAAACATTTCTTCCTAAAAATGCCCTTTCGTTCCTGAGAATTGAACTGAATTCTTAGTGGATGAATGTACTTACTTATAAGTTGTTCCTCAAAATAACAAGGTTCAAAGCATAGAAGGTAAATATTCACAGATTTATTAAGCATTTGATCATAACTATTGTCGACATTAGTTAGCTACAATTATCAGTGGAACTTCCGGCAAATTCATACGAGTTTACAGGATAATCTACACACGTTAAAAGTAAAGTTGTAGCCTGATCAGACGTTATCCAATTCTGAGGTCTCTGCCCCAGCAATTACTTTTTATATTTTTTATTTCGAATCCTGTTCTGTTTCTCCATTACCTGCTCCTGCGAAAAAGAATAATAGGCCTGAGGATTGGGAGGATTTTAGAATTCAGCAAAGGATGACCAAGAAATTGATAAAGAGAGAGAAAAGGGAATACGAGAGTAAATTAGCAAGAAAAATACAAACAGATTGTAAACACTTCTCTAGGTATGCAAAAAAGAAGATATAAGCGAAAGTAAACGCGGGTCCCTTACAGGCAGAGACAGGAGAAATTATAACAGGGGAAAAAATGGCAGAGACATTAAACAAATACACTGCATCTGTCTTCATGGAAGAAGACATAAAAAACATTAAAAAAAGAGGGTCGAAGTGGCTAGTGAGAATGAGGAACTTAAATCAATTAGTATTAGTAAATAAATAGTACTGGAATAATAAATGGGACTAAAAGACGACAAATCCCTAGGACCCGAAAACCTACATCATAGGGTTTTAAAACAGATGGCTACAGAATTAGTGGATTCATTGGTTTTGATCTTCCAGAATTGAACAGATTATAGAACGGTCCCTGCAGAGTGGAAGTCAGCAAAAGTAACCCCGCTATTCAATAAAGGAGGGAGAGAGAATAAAGGAAACAATAGACCAGTTAGCCTTACAACAGTAGTAGGGAAAATGCTAGAATCCATTATTAGGTACGTAGTAACAGCGCTCTTAGAAAATGATATTGGCCCAGAAATTGATCTCGCTCTGTTCCCGCGGGGGTAAGCCTTCCCCGCGATGTCTCACCTCGCTTATGCTTTTTCTGATCCAGCTCGCACGAACTTGATGTTCCAGACATCAGGTGTGCTGGGCTTGCGTATCCCAGCGGCGTAGTTAATTCGTGCGAGCTGTGGGATCACGTGACTCAGTTAGAGCCAATGGCAGCACACCATCATCCATTCATAAGTCTCACAGCATGGCTGTGAGACTTATGAATCTTACAACCCCCCAAAATAACAGCTAAACCTCAATTAAATTAAAAAAAAAACCATCACATTAATAAAATAAGTATAGTTAATTAAATTAACCATTTTAAATAAAAAATTAAATTTTTGAAAAAATTTAAAATCTTTTAAAAAGTTATAAAAATAAACTTACCTGTCTTTAAAGTCTAAAAAAAAGATATACCTGTAAAAAAAAATTCAAAAAAATGCTTAATTCACTACTTACCTTCTTAAAAGCGGGTCTTACTCCTCCTTTTTACATTTCCAAAATCTTCCCTACTTACCTGCGCGTCCAAAGCATGAAGTGCACAGCGTGCGCGCAGCCTGTAGCGCGCACGCGATGCACTCAGGCCCCGCCCCCTTTTCGGAAGAGCAATTGCCGGTTTTCAGCGCATGCGCAGGGCATGCAGAAAACCGGCAATTGGAGTGGGAATACGCGAGAGTATGCAGTGCGTACTCTCGCGTCCCGGGATCAATTTTCGGCCCATTAAGATTGGGCAGAGTCAACATGGATTTATGAAAGGCAGATTGTATTTGACAAATCCTTTCAGAGTTTTTTGAGGCTGTAACTAGCAGGGTAGATAAGGGGGAACAAGTGGTTGCATTTTACTTAGATTTTGAAAAACACGTTCGATAAGGTACAACACAAGAGGTTATTACACAAAATTAGGGTTCATGGGATGGGGGTAATATATTAGCATAGATTGACGTTAGGTTAACAGACAGAAAAGAGAGAGTATGAATAAATGGATTATTTTCAGTTTGGCAGGCTGTAACTAGCGGGGTACGGCAAGGATCAGTCCTTGGGCTCAGCTATTTGCAATCTATATCAATGTCTTAAATGAGGAGGCCGACGGTGATGCTTCCAAATTTGCTGACGACACCAAGCCAGGTGGGAAAAAAAGTTGTGAAGAGGGCAGAAAGTAGATGCAAAGGGATATAGTGAGGTTAAAAGACTGGGCAAGAACATGGCAAATTAAATATTACGTCGAGAAATGTGAAGTGTTCCAGTTTCGAAGTTAAAATAGAAAAGCACAATATTTTTGAAATGTTGACATTTTTGATAATATTGGTATTCAGAGGGACCTGGAAGTCCTTGTACACAAAGGACTGCAAAAAATTACAGAAGTAAGTTAATAAGCTTGCAGAATGGGCATATAATTGGCAATTGAATTTCAACATAGATAAATGTGAGGTATTACATTTTGGTATGTAGAATAGGGAGGTCACTTATTACTTGGAGGGTGCGAGTCTGGGTGAGGTAGAGGAGCAAAGGGTTCTCAGAGTACAAATACATAAATCAGTAAAAGTTGCTTCACAGGTTAACAAGGCCATAAAAAGCAAACCAAGCTCCTTGGGGTTATTTCTAAAGGGATAGAATTGAAAAATAGTGAAGTTATGCTAAATGTATATCGAAACTTGGTTAGACCACACTTGGAGTTCTGTGTACAATTCTGGTCGCCACGTTATAACTAAAGATATAGAGGCACTGGAGAGGGTGCAGAGAAGGTATGCAAGGATAATACCAGAAATGCGAGGGTATACCTATCAGGAATGGATGAACAGGCTGGGTGTCTTGTCTCTTGCAAAGAGAAGATTGTGGGGTCACTTAAAAGAGGTCTTTAAAATTATGAAAGGTTTGGTAAAGTATCTACAGAAGAGCATATCTAGAGACAATTAATATAAGATAGTCACCAAGAAATTAAATAGGAAATTCACAAGGAACTTCTTTACCCAGAGGGTAATGAGAATGTGGAATTCGCCAACACAGGGAGTAGTTGAGGCAAACAATATAGATGCATTTAGAATCATAGTTCGAATCAGAGAAACTTCCAGCACGGAAGGAGGCCGTTTCGGCAAATCATTTCAACGCCAGCCAACAAAGAGCTATCCAGCCTAATCCCACTTCCCAGTGCTTGTTCCGTAGCACTGCAGGTTGGAGCATCCCAAGCGCGCATCCAAGTACTTTTTAAATCTGGTTAGGCTTCCTGCTTCTACCAACCTTTCAGGCAGCGAGTTCCAGACCCCAACAAACCTCTGGGTGAAGAAATTTCCCCTCAAATCCCCTCTAAACCTTCCAGCAATTACTTTAAATCTCTGCCACCTGGTTTTGGACCCGTCAGCTAAGGGAAATGGGCCCTTTCTAACCACTTGATCTTTGCCCCCCATAATTTTATACACGTCAACAAGGTCTCCCCTCAGCCTCCTCTGATCCAAGGAAAAAATACACAACCTATACAGACTTTCCTCAGAGCGAAGATCCTCTATTCCCGGCAGCATCCTTGTAAAACTCCTCTTTACCCTCTCAAGTGCAATCCAACCTTTCCTGTAATGTGGTGACCAGAACTGCACGCAGTACTCTAGCTAAGGCCTAACTAGTGTTTTATACATTTGAAGCATAACCCCCCTGCTCTTGTGTTCTGTGCCACGGTTAATAAAGTCAAGCATTTCGTGTGCCTTCTTAACCACATTATCTACCTGGCCTGCTACATTCAGGGATCTGTGGACATGCACTCCAAGTTCCCTTTGTTCCGCTACACAACTCAGGGTCCTACCATTTAATGTGTATTCCCTTTCCTTGTTAGCCCTCCCCAAATGCATTAACTCATGCTTTTACGGATTGAATTCCATTTGCCACTGTTCTGCCCACCTGATCAATTTATTGATTTCTTCCTCATGTCCACAGCTTCATTCTTCAGTATCAACCACACAGCCGATTTTCGTATAATCTGCAGAAATCTTAATCATACCCCCTATAATCAAGTCCAGATCATTGATATATATCACAAAAAGCAATGGACCTAGTCCTGAGCCCTGCGGAACCCAAATGAAAAGTTACTGGACACAATTACATTAATATATAGATAGAACAACAGCATTTCCATTTGATTAACCCTTCGCTAAAATAATCTTCACTGTTCGTTCCCTGGTTGTAATATTCTTCTTAGCATGGGCTATCCAGAAGGTCACGTAATATCCCAAATGTAGCCTGTCCAATCCCTTGTTCAATTTACAATCATCTCCAAGATTCTTATCAATTATTCTAATGCAAACAACATAATGTTTTTATTTTCTAATTTACTTATTATACATAAAGATCTGTGCGTTGGCTGCATAATTCAAAAAATCCTTTTCTGTGTTTGGATGCCAAGCTTTTTCATTCCAATGGTTCCATGCCGAGACTTAGGGCTCATATGGGGAAGCTTCACACCCGCGGTTAAGTTTGATGAATTGTCCAAAAAGCAGTCGGGACCTGAGCAGAATGGCTGAAAGGAAAATTCCGGGACATTATTTCATCGAATTTCTATTTAAAAGGAACTCTGTTGAAAGAATAATAATAATCTTAGACGATTAAGAACAGAGAACAGTGCCAGCGGACTTGAAGACAGCTAATTATTCCTATATTTCAAAAGGCAGATAGAACAAGCCCAGGAATCTATACTGGGGATGCTGAAAATCTTAAAATATAAACAGAAAATGCTGGCAATGCTCAGCAGATCAGGCAGCATCTGTGGAGAGAGAAACAGAGTTAACGTTTCATGTCGATGACCTTTATGTAGACTGGAGAGCATTAACACCGGCATAAACCAGTTGGGCCGATCGGCAGGTTTCTGTGCTGTAAATGCTATGTCATTCTTTGTAATCTCATAAATACATCCTGTGACAGGTATCTTACATACGTGCACATGAAAATTATCACAATGCTGGAATTTCCGCAAGGCTTTCCCGATTGTGCTCGGTAACTTCGGTGGAAGAGAAGAAGAACCTCGTTAAAGATTAAAAACTGTTGTATCTCCTGGGATTCCGCCGATCCACCGTTGCTGTTCTTGCGGAGCTCGGAAAATTCCCAGGAAATTCTACTAGCTGTTTAACTAACATAGGCGACCTTTAGTTCAGCATTTACACTTAACATGCAACATTCAGCAATCCGCGACTGTTTGACGCTTCAAACAAAGAATGCCAACCACAAAGGATGTGTGAACAAAAGCCCGTCGTGCAACACAGCCTACTCAACCTAGCGAGAGTAAAAGCACAATTTTCTAGAAGTGATCTTCAGTCAAAAGCCGCTCCTCTTTCCATTGGGGTTTTGACAATGTTATTTATTTGAAGATGTTGAGCATGAAAAATATCCTGCGTCAAATCAATAATATTTAATTTAATTTGATGAATGGGTTTTGAAGTTCAAGATCGTTAAGTATCTTATGAGTTATCTCGAACAGTATAAGTCACTGTGAAGTGTATTTGCGAAAGCACAATGCGGGGACTGTGAGTATTTTGGGCTCTGCAGAAGGGTCTCCAAACCAAAGGTCCACGGCTTAGCTCTAATTCCAGCCTCTTACCAGGCAGTTCATTTGAACCGAATTCAAGAGTGAACATTCTCGGTGATGCATGAGCTGCATTTCAGACTCTTCCTTAAAACAATTACAAGGACTGCATTTTCAATAGCCACGGCGTTGTAAAACTGCATCCTAATCACCACGAAAACGCTCATCCACGTTTACCACACTTACACTTTCGACTCCTTGAATGTCGTGAGCTCCGACTTACTTAACCTTAAAATCGCCAAAGGGTTAGCCATTTGCATCTTATTCCACATTAAGTCACCCCCATACGTGAGCTGTCGTCCTGCAGAATCTTCAATTTTATAACCAGACGTTATAGATTCCTTCATGGTTACGATCCTCTACCGTTGCAGAAAGCTCCATCACTGCATATTAGTATATGCGCATGCTCTATGCAAATCCAATTCAAGCTTCCTCTGTAAGCTCTGCCTTGATTGTCTTTAGGTCAGAATTAAGCTACCGTGGCTCTATATTTTAGTGCTTTTGTCTAAACCGCACTTTCCCATCTCACCCTCACCCGATTTTCGAAAACCTTCTTCAATCCCATCGCAATCGACGGAAACAATATTATAGATTCTGGAAATCTAAAGCAAAAGCAGAAAATGTAGTAAAGCCTCAGCAAATTAGGCAGTATCTTTGGAGAGAACAGGCTAGTCAATTGTACAAGTGTGTAATAGTTGTCATTAGTAGACGAATTGTTCACATCTGAATCGTTGGCTTGTCTGTTGCAACCATGAGCTGCTGAATATCTCCAGCATTTTATGATTTGGTCCCTATCTTCTTTGGCCTCTGTGCGGTATTTATTATTCCGGGCATCCATTTTTGATCAGCACGTTGGGAGTCTTGGAAAGCTTCCTACGAGAAAACAAAATGCAGTAAGCACCATTTTTTTGTTGACTTGGCTTTCTTATAATTTTTAAGTTTATTCCAGCTAGGTTGGTAAGTTGTCTGTTATTTAAAGGTATGGCAGGGGAGCTCACACCCGTGGAATGCACATCCTGTGCCATGTGGGATCTCCTGGACAACTCCCGTTGTCTGGAGGACCACACGTGCTGCAAGTGTCGCCAGCTACAGAAGATCCAGCACTGCTGAGTTACGGAACTTGAGAGCCGGCTGCAGTCACTGCTGTGCATCCGTGAGGCTCAGACCTACGTGGATAGCACGTTTCGGGAGGTGGTCACCCCGCAGCTTCAGAGTGTGCAGGCAGAGAGGGAATGGGTGACCATCACACAGCACAGGAGGCCCAGGCAGGTAGTGCAGGATTCCCCTGACCCCATCTTGCTCACCAAGCAGTAATCGGTGCTGACTTTTGGTGAGGGTTTTTGGTTCCTCTGGGTAGTGCAGCCAGAGCCAAGTTCACAGTACCATGGAAGTTTCAGCTGCACAGACGCGGGGCGGGGGGAAGAGGAGAGGGAGAGCAATAGTGAGAAGGGATTCAATAGTTAGGGGACCAGGCAGGTGTTTCTGCGGCCACAGATGTGACTCCAGGATAGTATGCTGCCTCACTGGTTACAGGGTCAGGAATGTCACGGAACGGCTGCAGGGAATTCTGAGTGGGGAAGGTGAACAGCCAGAGTTCGTGGTCCATATCGGTACCAACGACATAGGTAGGAAGAGGGATGAGGTCCTGCAGGCAGAGTTTTGAGAGCTAGGAAAGAGGTTAAAAAGCAGGACATCAAAGGTAGTAATCTCCGGTGAGTACAGAAATGGAAGATTGAGCAGATGAATGCGTGGCTTGCGAGATCATGTAGGAGGAAGGGCTTTAGATTCCTGAGAAATTGGAATCGTTTCTGGGGTTAATGGGACCTCTAAAAGCCAGACTCGTTGCACCTCAACGTGAACGGGAACAATATCCTCTTCGGAGGGTTTGCTAGTGCTGTTGGGGAGATTTTCAGTAGCTTGACAGGTTGTTGGGAGCCTAATTTTAGAGTCAATATGGAGGGAACAAAACCTGGAATTGGAAAACAAAAACGTAGAAAGTAAATTGGAACGACAGAGGAATCAAGGACTAGAAAGTAGACAACAAAGATGTTTGCTTCCACTAAATGATATATACTTCGCTGCAAGGAGTATAGCGAACAAGGCAGATGAGCTGAAGGCACAGGTAGTTATTGGGACAATGATATTATAGCTATTATGGAGACGTGGCTGAAAGGGGGGAAGGTATGGCAGTTCAAAATTCCTGGTTACAGGATTTTCAGACGGGATAGAGAGGAAGGTAAAGAGGGAGGGGGTTCGAGGTATTGATTAAAGAAACTATAAAGCTGTGAGGAGGGATGATATGTTGGCGGGATCATCAAACGAGGCCATATGGGTCGAATTGAAAAGAAAAAAGGGGCGATCACACTGCTAGGAGTATACTACAGACCCCCAAACAGTGATAGGGAGATAGATGAAAAAATATTTGGAAACATTTCTGAGAAGTGCAAAAACTATAGGGTATTAATAGTAGGGGATTTCAACTACCCCAATATTAACTGCGATTAAATTAGTTTGATAGGTATAGAGGGTGCTGAATTCCTAAAATGCATACAGGAGAACTTTCTAAGGCTTATATGTAACAAGCCCAACAAGGGAGGGGGCGATTCTGGACTTAGTTTTAGGGAATGAAGCTGGGCGGGTAGAAGATGTATCGGTGGGGGAGCATTGTGGTGCTAGTGACCATAATTCTGATAGATTTAAGGTAGTTCTGTATAAGGACAAGGATAGACCAGGAATAAAAATTCTAAATTGAGGAAAACCAAATTTTGCTTCGCTCAGACGTGATTTAGCCACAGTGGACAGGAAACAGCTACTTGAAGGTTTATCAGTGTCAGAGCAGTGGGAGGCATTCACGGAGCAGATACGGAGAGTTCAGACCAAATATGTGCCCTTAAAGAAAAAAGGTGGGACTAACAAATCCAGAAACCCCTGGATGTCTAGGGACATACAGGGTACGATAAAGAAAATAAAGGGAGGCGTATGACAGATACCGAGGGCTAAATACTCCAGAATCTTTAGAGGAGTACAGAAAGTGCAGGGGTGCAATTAAAAAGGATATTAGGAAAGCAAAGAGAGAGCATGAAAAATTCTTGGCAAGTAAAATCAAGGAAAACCCAAAGATGTTTTATAAATATATTAAGTGTGAGAGGATAACTAAAGAAACGGTAGGGACCATTAGAGATCATGCGGGTAATCTGTGTGTGTTGGCGGAAGACGTCGGTAGGGTTCTTTCTGAATACTTTGCGTCTGTTTTCACAAAGGAGAGGGGCGCAGCAGACATTGCTATCAGGGGGGAGGAGTCTGAAATATTAGATGAAATAAACATAGTGAGAGAGGAAGTATTAAGGGATTTAAAAGCTTTAAAAGTGCATAATTCCCCAGGGCCGGTGGAAATGTATCCCGAGCTATTAAGCGAAGCAAAGGAGGAAATAGCAGAGGCCCTGGCCATCATTTTTAAATCCTCTCTGGCTTCAGGTGTGGTGCCGGAGGACTGGAGGATTGCTAATGTGGTACCCTTGTTTAAAATGGGAGAAAAGGATATACCGAGTAATTACAGGCAAGTCAGCCTAACCTCGGTGGGGGGAACATTATTGGTAAGAATTCTGAAGGAAAGGATAAATCTTCATTTAGAAAGACACGGATTAATCAAGGATATTCAGCACGGATTTGTTAAGGGACGGTCGTGTCTGACAAATTTGATTGAATTTTTTGAGGAGGTTACAAGGAGGATAGATGAGGGAAGTGCGTTTGATGCAGTGTATATGGACTTTAGCAAGTCGTTTGATAAGGTTCCACATGGCAGACTGCTCACGAAGTTAAAAGCCCATGGGATCCAGCGCAAACTGTCAAGTTGCATTCAAAACTGGCTCGGATACAGGAAGCAGTGGGTAATGGTTGATGGGTGTTTTTATGACAGGAGGGCTGTTTCCAGTGGGGTTCCGCAGGGCTCAGTACTGGGTCCCTTGCTTTTTGTGGTATATAGCAATGATCTAGAACTGAATATAGAGGGTATGATTAAGAAGTTTGCAGATGATACTAAAATCGGCTGTGTGTTTAATACCGAAGAAGGAAGCTGTAGAGTGCAGGAAGATATCATTAAATTGGTCAGGTGGACAGAACACTGGCAAATGGAAATTAATCCCGAGAAGTGTGAGGTAATACATTTGGGGAGGAACAAGGAAAGGGAATATACATTAAATGGTAGGACACTGAGTAGTGCAGAGAAACAAAGCGATCTTGGAGTGCATGTCCGCAGATCCCTGAAGGTAGCCGGCCAGGTAGATAAGGTGGTTAAGAAGGCATAGGGAATGCTTGCCTTTATTAGCCGTGGCATAGAATACAAGAGCAAGGGGGTTATGCTACAACTGCATAAAACACTAGTTAGGCCTCGGCTAGAGTACTGCGTGCAGTTCTGGTAACCATATTACAGGAAAGATGAGATTGCACTCGAGATGGTGCAGAGGTTATTTACAAGGATGCTGCCGGGAGTAGAGCTTTTTGGCTATGAGGAAAGACTGAATAGGCTGGGTCTGCTTTCCTTGGAACAGAGGAGGCTAAGTGGAGACCTTATTGACGTGTATAAAATTATGAGGGTCATAGATCAAGTGGATAGAAGGGGCCTATTTCCCTTAGCAGAGGGGTGAAAACCAGGGGGCACAGATTTAAATTAATTGCTGGAAGCTTTAGAGGGGATTTGAGGGGAAATTTTTTCACCCAGAGGGTTGTGGGGGTCTGGAACTCAATGCCTGAAAGGGTAGCAGAGGCAGCAACCCTAACCACATTTAAAACGGACTTGGATGTGCACTTGGGATGCTCCAACCTGCAGGGCTACAGATATAGAGCCGGGAAGTGGGATTAGGCTGGATAGCTGTGTGTTTGCCGGCGCGGACACGATCTCCCGAAATGGCCTCCTTCCGTGCTGTAACTTTCTATGATTCTATGATTCTATGATGTTATTGTACATCCAAATTTGCAGGTGACATTAAGTTGGTAGGCACAGTATGTTGTACAGATGGGAGCATG
Organism: Squalus acanthias; assembly: GCA_030390025.1. Taxonomy (NCBI): domain Eukaryota; kingdom Metazoa; phylum Chordata; class Chondrichthyes; order Squaliformes; family Squalidae; genus Squalus; species Squalus acanthias. The sequence goes on along the minus strand of CM059430.1, from coordinate 73,555,190 downwards.
AAACAATAGGACTTAAACAGATGATGTGAGTGGGCAAAACTATAGAAGGTGGACTTCAAATGTGGGAAAGTGTGAAGTCCTACACTTTAAATCTAAGAAGGATGAATCAGAATATGTTCTTAATGTCGAGAGTCTCGGACCTGAGGAGGAGCAAAGCGATTTAGTTGTCCGTGTACACAAATCAATGAAACCTAAAGAACAAAACAAATTGTCATCAAAAACGCTAATGTACTGTTGGCTTTTTATCTCAAGGGCTGGGAAACAAACGTCGGAAGTTATGCTGCAATTGTGCAGAACCTTGGTCCGACACCATTTGGAGTGTTGCGTTCAATTTTGTGCACTGCTCCCCAGGAACGATATGTACTGGCCATGGAGGGTGTACAGCGTAGATTCATCAGAATGTTTTATTGTCTTAAATTATGAGGAGACTTTGCATAAACTTGGCTTGTATTCCTTTGAGTTCACATGTCTGAGGGGTGATATCGTTCAGGTGGTTAAAGTTATGAAGCGATTCCATGGGGTCGATGCAGAGAAACTATTTCCTGCGCTGCAGGAATCGAGAACTAAAGGGTACGATCTTAAAATTAGAGCTAGGCCATTCAGGAGTGAAATCCGGACGACCAGCATTCCGTAATTTTTTTCATTACACGTGTACATTTCGACAAGCTTTTAGTGGTTTGAATAGCTGCAAACCCAAATCCGTTTGATCCTCAGCAGTTTGGCAGAAGATGAACGGGAATCCCGGTGAAAGGGCATATAGGGAAATTTAGGCTGTTTCATTTTCTTGAGGACAGACGCATGACCGGGAAGCTCCCCGGAAATCCGCTCGTGAATAGGTAATTAGGCTAAGCTCTTTCTACCCCGCCCAGTCCCGTTTGGATAGTTTACAAAGACGCACGGGGTGTTGGAAGTGCGGAGTCTAAAATTAGACACATTGTCAAGGCATCAGGAACTTTCCGTTATCCGTGGAATTATAATTCAGCTTGCGAAATTATTAGGTGCTCAGAAGATGGCATAAAAAACAGAAAATAGGGAAAGTAACGTTGAAATTATTTTAACTGTCTGCGATATACTTCTTATTATTTACGTCTAGATAACTGGCCTAGCGTTCAGAGCGACATGTGAACCTGTTCACTTAAAATCTACAGTTATTCTGCTGATTAACCAGCTACTTTTTGACATGTGTTTTCGGTAAATTGTGAGGAACAACACACTATCCCAATCTAACCAATTTATTTAATGCACTTTAAAGATGTTTGATGTTGAACTGCGTCACACACATCTATCTGTTGCAAAAATGAATTGTGATTAGCTAATGAATCTGGTAAAGGCCACATGCAAGGAGCAGATCAAATCGATTGAAGCTTTGCTGTGTACCAGCAGGTCAAACATTTAACGTTTTTAATCTCAGATTAAATAATGCGCTAAGATACACACGTTGTGCCAGGTATACCAATAGTTAATTGTCTGCTCATGTTATGTTTTAGACTGACGTTAAGCTGGTTTATCTCTGAAACACACACCAATGGACTTCAGATATTGCTACGCCTAAATTTCAAATTTGTAGCCTTATTTCAAAACAGGGTACACAAACCTTCCAGAAAAGTACGAGTAATCTAAAATTGTTCTTTACAGAAAATCTACGAAGCCCACTTGAACTCTGGATACATTTTTCCGGACTTCTTCTCTCCGCCTCTACCCATCTCCCCTTGCCTCCCTCTCTCTCTCGCTCTCTCTCTCCCACCTCCCCTCTCTCATTCTCTATCTGTCTCTCTCTCACTGGCATTTTGCCTTTACAAGCTTCCTCAAAACATTTCCCTTGCACAGTATTTCCGTATCTTGTTCCATTACAACATATTTACCTTCCGCTGGCAGTTCACAGCTGCCTGTTGGAAGTCGCTTTCCGACCTTACATTCGGGGATATCCTTTTATATTTATCTATTTTTAACAAGAGGAGCTATAGAGCTGTGAGTTGATGCTCTTAGGATATTTAAATCACTAATATACGCCGATTTTAAAGCAATTTTATTTTTATCTGTGCGTTGAACAAATCTGTGCTTTGTAAATTTCCGAGTGAGAGTTGCTGGAGTGGAACAGCGAACCGAACGAGAATATAAATGTTTATTGGAGGAAGGAAGGTTCCACTTCAATTGTAGCAATAACCTCCGACAATCGCATCGAATTGCATATTTTACAGAATGGAATATTTTTTCTGCATCTTCAGAATGTGAGTGCCAATGACTCTGGCGTCTATCGCTGCAGATTTAATTGTAGGAGACTCGGGTTTGTTGACGGATGCGGCATATAACTAGTAGTATATGGTAAGTGGCGTGTCATACAAATCTAGATGTCGTTTATCTACTCAGAAATAATGATAGGTAAATGCAATACTACATGGACGGATAGATAGACAGACAGATAGATAGATAGATAGACAGATAGATAGATAGATAGATAGATAGATAGATAGATAGATAGATAGATAGATAGATAGATAGATAGATAGATCGATCGATAGATAGATAGATAGATAGATAGATAGATAGATAGATAGATAGATAGATAGATAGATAGATAGATAGATAGATAGATAGATAGATAGATAGATAGATAGATAGATAGATAGATAGATAGAAAGATAGATAGATAGATAGATAGATGTAGTCAGAGCTGGCGGTTAAACTCAAGTACCGGTATATATATGCGCAGTTACATTCTGGATAGATTTAAATCACACCGCCCTGAAACTGCTGCTGCACTCAGAATTATAATCACATGTCACAGATTGAAAAGTTCTCCAGTTTCGTCGTAGGAAATCAAATGAATATTTTCCCTGCTTCCTGTTACAGTGCAATCTAATTACAATAATTCCAGAACCCGACTTCTGAAATAGAAAAACGTGAGGAAATCAATTACACGAGATTTCTCAAACTGATGCACGTAACGCGTTCTTTTATTCTCGGGTATACCGTGGCCCAAACTGCGCTGTTTAAAACGGATGACGGAGAACCCCCGCCCACTCCACTAAAGATAATTGCGGATCACATACAACGCATGACACGCTGTCAATGAGTGCCCGTAACCAAACATGCCAAATCGGAGAGATCCCACAATGATAAAAAACTCACTAAAAACAATTCACTGAAAGGTAGAAAGGTAACATCAGTAAAGCAATTTTAATCATTCAATGCTAGTTCCTTCTCAATATTTGTTTAACCATTCATTACCGTAACAACATCACCAAACTGATCCAAGGTGTCAATTATAGTGATATCAAATGGCACTTAATCACAAATAACCTGTTCACTGATGCCCAATTTGGGTTCCGACAAGTCCACCCGGCTCCAGACCTCATTACAGCCTTGGTCCAAACATGGACAAAAGAGCTGAATTCCTGAGGTGAGCTGAGAGTGACTGTCCTTGACATCAAGGCAGCATTTGACCTAGTGTGGCATCAAGGAGCCCTAGTAAAACTGAAGTCATTGGGAACCAGGGGGAGAACGTTGCACTGGCTGGAGTCATACCTAGCACAAAGGAAGATGGTTGTGGTGGTTAAAGGTCAAACATCACAGCCCCAGGACATCGCTGTAGGAGTTCCTCAGGGCAGTATGCTAGGCCCAAACATCTTCAGCTGCTTCATCAATGACCTTCCCTCCAACTTACGGTCAGAAATCGGGATGTTCGCTGAGTACTGCACAGTGTTCAGCGTCATTCACAACTCCTCAGATAATGAAGCAATCCATGTCTGCATGCAACACGACGTGAACGACGTTCAGGCTTGGACTGATAAGCGGCAGGTAACATTCGCGCCACAGAAGTGTTAGGCAATGGCTATCTCCAATAAGCGAGACTCTAACACCTCCCCATGACATTCAACGGCATTACCATCGCCGAATCGCCCACCATCAACTTCCTGGGCGGACTCTATTGTCTAGAAACATAACTCGACCAGCCACATAAATAATGTGGCAACAAGAGCAGTTCAGAGGCTAGGTATACCGCGCCGAGTGTCTCACCTCCTGACTCCCCAAACCCTTTCCACCATCTACAAGGCACAATTAAGGAGTGTAATGAAATGCTCTCCACTTGTCTGGATGAGTGCAGCTCCAACAACACTCAAGAAGCTAGACACCATCCATGACAAAGCAGCCCGCTTGATTGGCACTCCATCCAGGACCTTAAACATTCACTCCCTCCTGTGGCTGCAGTGTGTACCATCTACAAGATGCGTTGCAGCAACTCGCCAAGGCTTCTTTGGCATACCTCCCAAACCCGAGCGTCTTCCTCCTTGAAGGACAAGGACTGCAGGAGCATGAAAACACCACCACCTCCACGTTAGCCTCGAAGTCACACACCAACCTGACTTAGAAGTATATCGCCGATCCTTCATCGTCACTGGATCAAAATCCTGAAACTCCCTACCGAACAGCACTGTGGGAGTATCTTCACTACACGGAATGCAGCGGTTCAGGAAGGAGGCTCACCACCACCTTCTCAAGGGCATGTTGGAATGGACAATAAATGCTGGCCTTGCCAACGACGCACACATCCCATAATCGAATTTAAAATAACTGTGAATGTGATCTTGGCGGCAGCTCGAAGCTCATGACAATGCTTCGCTAATGTTTATTTACTTCGCTCCATTTACTTTTCCATTGACTTCAATTAAATGGCAAATCTGGCGACTAACAAACAACATTTTTCGCTCGCGCCCAAGACCACCAAGTGCGGTGGCGGTTTTGCCGCCAATTCATTGCCCATTGGGGTTTCCTTTTCTTTGAAGTCAGACACTGCGGCAGGCCAGCGCAATTACCGGGCCCAGACAATAATAATTTAAGTATCCAGGTGTAAATTGGGAGAACACCATTTGCACGGCCACGCTTTGAAAATTGATAGAACCGTTAGAATCGGGAGATGTGGTTCACTATCAAGAAGACTGTATATAACTTAATGAGTATATCGATAGGTAAGAAGATTGATTAGAAACAGTCAAATAAAATATACTGTGCCGATATATGTTTATTTTGTGGGTTGGAAGAATGAGATTAAAAGCATTAGATACAGTGGGTTGGCAGTTATTTTACTGGTCTAGCAATCCAGACCCTGGACTAGTAATCCAGGGAATGACTCAAATTCCACCTTGACAGTTTCAAAATTTGAATTTAGTAGAAACATATGGAAATAAATGCTGGTGGAAGTGGATTGCCGCCAAATCCTAATCCTTCACTGATATCCGTTAGGGGAGAAAACTTGACTCCTTGCCAGATCTTGCTTAAATGTGAATCTATACCCTTACCAATGTGATTCAATCTCAATCGCCCTCTGAAGCGGATCGAAAGCCTTTCAGTAGTATCGAATCGCTCACTCTCAATTTTTTCAGTTAACTAAGGATGAACAATAAATGCCGGATGTGCCAAAACGATCACATCCCTCGAATGAATTAAAAACAAATAAAAAGCAAATTGAACAGCAGATCCATTTCAAAGTTCCGATACAAAGTTTGATAATATGCCAAGAGGAATAAGCAAAGCTGTAAAAACGTCAAATCGTAGGCCCCAGCTATCGCGGAGATTTACCATTTCCCCCACAGTAACGCCGGCAGGAGCACCGGCTCAGCCTCTGGAGAAAGGTCTAAATGACAGAAGCTCACCCTTTGCAAAGTTTCACTTCCCATGTCCAGCTGGAGAAGAGGCACGAAACTAGTCGAACTCATGCAGTATTTCAGGATCCTAGGCTTCTTTATACAGAAGAATTGAGACCAAATGCTTTTATATTACTGAATCCGACAAAAATCGCATGTATAAACTCCAGTTAGTCAACTGTGTACAAGTTTGGGGGCATTACATTGGGGAGGATGTCAAGGTCATTGCGAGGGTTAAACAGCACTAAATTGGTATAAGGGATGAGAGGGTAAGGTAATAAGAAGAGGCTATAGAAATTAGGCCCTTTTCCCCAGATCAGTGAAAGTTAACACAAGATCTTTTTCAGGTGTTTTAAATGAAGAAGAGTTCTGACAAAGTAAGTAAGAAAATGCAAGTTACACTGCTTAGTAAGTTGATATCCAGAGGTAATAAATTTAAGATCACCACCAAAAAACCGACGGACGAGATTGGGATGTATTTTTATACAGAAGCTGTTTAGTCTATGGAATGCATCGCCAGATAAAGTGGTGAGAGAATTTACATACTTGCATTTAAAAGAGAAAAAAAAACATTTGAAAAATCCACCATCAAATGGAATAAAATGGATAGAACCAACAGAATCCCAACTCAAGTGCTCTAGATTTTCTAAGGTGTTCTCGGGCAGGAGATTTTCATCCGAGATTATGATGGGAGATCAGAAACACTCAGCGGAAATTGAAGCTCCGTATGACAATCTTCTAGAAATCAACATAAAGCGGCATATTTCCTTTCATAATAATTCCAGTTCATAATATCACGCTGCTTAAAAATAACCTCCTGATCTCACCTCTGGTTCTTTTGCCAATTACCTTAAATCTGTGTCTTCTGGTTACCGACCAGTCTGCAAATACAGCTTCGCATTATTTACTTTATCAGAACCCTTCATAATTTTGAACGCCTTTATTAAACCTTCCCTTAATATTCTCTGCTCGAAGGAGAAGAATCCCAGTTTCTCTAGTTTCCCTACAAAACTGAAGTCGGCCATCCCTAGTGTAATTACAGTGAAGTAACAATCCGATCCCCCTGCCCCCACCCCCGTCAGAAATTACTTTCCATTGATATGTTATCGACAGTTTTACGCTACAGTTCAAGACCAATTTCAACCCCATTAAGTTTAAATAACAATTGATTTCTATTTTTTCAACAGTTGCTTCGACGCCGTTGCGGATTTCTACTATCGTGTTTAGAAATGAGTCATCGTCTTTTTTTGTCGCTTGTGTTTAAAACGGCTTCGTTTTTCGCGGAAAAGCTGAACATCAGTTGGTATAAAAATGCATCGGAAATCCTGACGGGCACGGAACAAATCAAAAAACGGAATCCAGCGCAAATGTTTGAAGTTTCCAGTAGTCTCAATGAAACAGCTCCTTTGCAGAGCGGAACTAATTATACTTGTCAGGTATCACACATCTCTCTCAAGACTGTAGCCAATGTTCATCATCTTATGCACATTTCAGGTAATTAGAATGGTTGTTTTTCCGTTTTCCTCGGTCTTTGCTGAAAGTTTTGACTCTGCTGACATCCGTCAACATGGACGGCCAGCCCCAGTTTGTGCTTTGTGAGTATTTATTCATCATGTGCGAGCTTAAAGGGTTTCGGGAGACATTTCCACACACGGAAAAGATGAACCGCACTCTGCAGTTTATAGCACGGAGAGTTGTCCAGTTATTAGAAGTAGAACAGCTGTTTTATTCTCCCATTCCATAGCACAGGCGCGTTTAAATCGTCGCGTCCCCATGAAAGAATGAGCACATAAGGAAAATGCACCAAAATGTGAATTTCTGCTCCAGAAACTACACGGATATTCTACGAGTCTCTGAGCGAAGACCTGCACTCCCGCGCGAAAGTCAGGTTACAATGTCTGCGGCGGTTTCGAGCATTTCTCAGATGTTTGCGGGATCGTCCGCATAAGTTAAAGCAGAAGAAAGGGACAACCATGCGCCCACATTATTCTATTATTGGGTCGGATTTTCGGACCCCCACGGGTGCGTAGGAGGTCTGTACTCACCCGCAGGAGCGTCGCAAGTGCCGATGTCAGGCATGCGCTAAAACCCGGCACTTGCGATCTGTCAAGAATCCTCTTGACAGATCATCCGCCTCCCCGGGCAAAGGGCTTCCGCGAGCAGAGAGTTGAGCTTTCAGCACAACCTCCGCAAGCTGAAAACCATTAAAAAATCTTACGCTTGTTAAAAGCAGGCATAAGGCCTGCTTTTACCAGGATATGTGTTTGAAAAACAATGTTTTCAGTCATTTATAATTTAAAAATACATTTAAAAAAGGTAAGTTTATTTTTAGACCCGCAAAATAACTTTAATTATGTTCTTAAAAAAGTAAAGTTTTGCTTTAAAATATTTAATTTAATATAATTGCAAATAATTTTAAAAACGTGATTTAGAAACTATATAGATATATATTTAATGTTTTACTGTGTTTTTAAGTGATCCCCATTCATACTTTTGTCAGATCTGCGAACAGAGACATGTCAAAAGTGTGAGGGAGGATTCTCTTGTTTGATTGGTTCCCCATGGCCCAAGTGATCCCAGGGGAGCATGCGGACCGCATGCGCCCCAGGGATACCTGGGCCTCTGCGCATTTCGTAGAGCAGAGACCCAGGATCTCAACTCTCGGGACCTACGGAGCCAGCAGGTAATGCATATATTTTTGCCGATCGGATGCATCGGCACGCAGGAAGCTTACGATCGGAAAATGCGGCCCGTTTGTGTATTAGCGCTTTGCAGCATGGGAAGTTTACCCACCAAACCTTCTAGGTACCTCGGATTAATGGTAAACAAATCAACGTGATACAGTAACATTATAATTTCGCGCTATCCCAAATGTGCCATTTCCGTTATAAAAACATTTAGTTAAGGTCACGGGAATGCACCATCACTAGCCTGAATCGATCACCGTCACTGATACAAATAGCAACGAAAGAAATGAAGCACCACGTAATGAGAAGTTATGACTAACAGTCATTGGTAAATCAGCTGTTCAACATTTAACTATTTTGTGACTTCAGTTCTTTATATAAACATATTTATTAAAAAGTTTGGCCGTGGATTTCTGAGGGGTTGCCCTGGTCTTGTGCAGAAACATCGGTGGGAGATCGGTGTAAAATTTTGAGTTTGAGCGTATGACAAGAGCTGGTTATGAGCTTCTCCTCGGAATAAACTGATTACTCGTCGATGTAAGAGTGGAAGTTGCGATGACGGGCGGGAGGTTGGGTGGGGCGCGGGGCAGCTCCGAGGTAATTCATGGCTCTCATGTCTGTTCATTTCCTGTCTAATAAAAACCTTACTTACTGAAGTCATGGTCCTGAATTTTCCGTCGGAGACTTCCCGCAGGGAAATTCCTCCGATCCGAAAATAAAATGCCCACGTATCTGGGGCCGTTGGGTCCACGGAGCCTCGCGGTCCTGGGGCTCTCCGGGTACCCGCGGGTAGAGACCCACATAGCTCATGGGCACGCGGTTCGCAAGTTCCCCTGCCATCACGTGGGCCATCCAACGAATGACAGAAGAGAATCCGCATTCATACATGTGGGGATTCCATATATGCAGATTAATGGGAAGGAATGGGAATGCCCCCCAAAATACACATAGATATAAAATAAAACAGTTAGGAAGTGTAAATGCCAATTTCTCACATCTGCGAGAGAGAAATTCTACCTGCTAACTTGTGCGACGTCATAGAGACCGTGCGTCATTGTAAACCTAATCGCCTGGCTAACTATAATAGCAAATGCACAAAGGAACGGGCGCGGTGCAAAACGGGCGCCCGATTCGCCATCGCCAATTTTACGCCCAGTGATGAAAGTCAAAATTAGTGTCAGAGACATAGATAGGGAGAGAAGAAGTCATTTTTTAACATCTCACTTCCCGACTTAATTTATTTCAAAAGTAATTTAACTTTTCAAACCAAACATAGCATCTTCGAAAGAAAGAATAGGAAAGGAAGACCACAGTAGTCGAAAGGAAACCGGCAAAGTGTAAAGGTGCCTCAGTGCGCTCAGCGCAGAGTCTGGAGGATTGAATTAGAGTGCAGAACAGCTGGAAAGGATGTAGGGTTATATGTCAGGGAACTGACAGAGGAGCAAGTGGTCATGTTTACTTAGGGCCTGACTGGATATTTCAATAAGGAAGAGGTAGGGCATTGTCGATCTGAGTGAGGAGTGATAAGAAGGAAAGGTGGTAGTTGAAAAATTAAAACATTGTAGAAGTTAGAGTACTGAAATGTGCGCGGATGAATATTTGGGGTTAGGTTGCGAAAGGAACCCGTGAGGGCCAGAGTGTCCCTGTAAAGTCATCCAAAGTGCATCCTTCATCCACTGGTTAATATATGTTTTTCACAACATACACTGTCACCCATCACATTCGACAGCAACTGATAGAGCATATATGTAGAGAAGGATGCAGAAGAGGGCCGAGTGAGAGCAAAAATATCTCCAGGACAGACAACAAAAGGGGATATAGAAGGGCACAGAAGTAGAAGAAAATAAAGAGCGAGAGTAACGTTAATACAACGACAACAGACACAGGTTATCGGCAGACCATGGACCTGCATTTGCATTGGGCTCCACTGATTAGTGTCAGCAGGTAGGACGTGAGACAGCGAAACATCAGAGAAACAATGTAGAGAACTAAACATGGCTATTTAAACTAGATTCTCTTTGGATGCTGCCGAACTCCCGCCGAAGTTGAAGGGAAAGATCATTCGCAGCCTGGCACAATTTTGACATTTTCCCATTTCTGTGGGGGTTTCACTGTCCCCCTGCAAAAGCAATGGCGTGAACCAAGGACAACCACGTCGGGTTTGATAGATTTTTTTTCCGATCGGATCCTTACACTCTCTTTGAACTCCGAGTGTGAGTTTTCATTATCCCAGTCTTGTATCATTAATGCAACCCCTGCTACTGATCGGTTAGATTTTAATGAAAGTTCTGTGTATTTTGCAGACATCGATCGTGGCTTCCCACTCTTGTTCATGTTTCTCCGGCTCGGTCTTGGACTGTTAATTCTGCTGTTGGTGGTCACTATAGTGAAACTCTTTAAATTGCATAGATTTAGAAGTAAGTATTCGAATTTTCTCTAGTGTATTCATAATTTGTTGCGTCTGCAAAATGTTAAATTAACTATAAAGAGAAGAAAACAATGTACCGGTGAAGATAAACAAATTCGATGAGATTTATGAAAAGTTGCCGATTCATCTGTAAATCAGACAATTTATGCAGCCGGCTCATCTGGTTCTGGAGAAGGTAATAGAATCAGCGCAATACATTACTGTAACTTACCTTGGAGAGATGGGCTATGAAATGTCATGGGAATCGTGCCAGTCCCTCGCCCTAACTTCAACGAAAATCTCGAACCACAAACAGAGAAAGGGCATAACTGGCTCAAAATTGCTGTTTGTGCTATTTACCTTGTGGTGCTGCAATTTTTACGTGGAGTGTCCGGAGAACTCATTGGAATTTCTCCTCCTAATTACTAATCGCCCATAAAATTCGGACAACGATCAATTACAGACTGACATCTACTCAGGGAGAGCATTTCTGCTCGATTCTGCTTCCTTTTGCCCAAACATTTGAGAAATTGAGTAAACGGCTGCTTAGAATCATTTAATCATAGAATTCGGCCAGTCGAGCAAGTGCGGGCTCTCTGCAAGAGTACTGCAGCTAGTCTCACACCCCCGCCCTTTCCCCGTAACCCTGCAAATTTCATTCCTTCAGATATTTATCAAAATCCCTTTTGGAAACCGTGATTGAATCTGCATCTACCTAACTTTCAGTTACTGCATTCCCGATCTTACCGGGTGGCCGTGATAAAAAGTTTTTTCTTTCATCGCATTTGATTCTTTTGCTAATCACCTTCAATCTGTATCCCCTGGTTCTCGATCCTTCTGCCAATGGGAGTATTTTCCCTCCATTTACTCTGTCCAGGCCCCTCATGATTTTGAACACTTCTATCAAATCTCCTCTCAATCTTCTCTGCTCCAAGGAGAACAACCCTAGCTTCTCCAGAGTATCAACATAACTGAATTCCATTATTCCTGGAATCATTCTCGGAATATTTTTCTGCACCCTGACTAAGGCCTTCACATCATTCCTAAAGGGTAGTGCCCAGTATTGGACACAGTACTCCAGTTGGGGCTGAACCAGTGTTTCATACAGTTCCATCATAATTTCCACACTTTTGTACTCTATACGTCTATTTATGAAGCCCAGGTTCCAGAAGCGTTTTAACTGCTTTCTCAACCTGCCCTGCCACCTTCAACGATTTGTGCATACATATCCACTTGTCTCTCTGTTCGTGCACCCCCTTAAGGATTGTACCATTTAGTTTATATGTCCTCTCCTCATTCTTTCAAACAAAATGTATCATTTTACTCTTTTCTGCATTAAATTACACCAACCTGTCTATGTCTTCCAGATGTCTATCACTCTCCTCCTGACTTTTCCCCATACTTCCAAATTTTGTGTGATCTGTAAATTTTGAAATTGTGCCCTGTAGAAGCACGTCCAAGTCATTAATATACATCAAGAAAAGCAGTGGTTCTAGCCCTTCACGCCATGTCCTCAGGTTTTCAATATAACTCGCGCTGAAGAACGCTCACATATTGCAGCGTCTGAGGGGACTCAAGTGCCATGACCTTTTTGTTGGGGCCAAATTAATTTGTTGTTCCTTAATAGATCATTCGGAATCTCCAGCAGCTGCAGCCCTGTGATCGGTAATTCTTGTTGCTCCTCTGTTGACCATGTCCCTGTAGACCTTAAATGATTTGATATTTTACCCACCAGTGTACGTTTGGTGGAAGATTGGCAAATTCCCCAGAAAAACGAGTAAATAGGGGGTTTTAACTTCTTCGGGGTTCTGCCAAATTCCTGCCAAAATTAACGATGGAGATCGTAAAAACAATGGCCGAATTCTGCGTAATACATCAATGATTTCTTACCAGGAAAACTATCATTCTTCTTTTCGGAAAAGCTGACACTAATAGCCACCATTGTGGGTTTAGACAATCTATGTGATGGAAGAATGTTACACCATTCCTCCAGCGTGTGTCTTCACCAAGCCAACATTTTCCTCTGAATAATATCACAATGTGGCCCACGTGTGCAGCAACGATTTGAATTGATTTAATTCATTTCATGAAGAAAAGACATATCAAGAACCTTCTTTGGTTTTTCGAAAACTATTGGCTAATAAATGAAAGTCAGCACGGATTTCATAAAGATAAATCGAATTTAACTAACTTGACTGAGTTCTTTCATGAAGAAATGGAGAGGGTTGATGCGGGTAGATGAGATCTAAAAAATAGACTATGGCACGAAAATTAGACCTAATACGCGAGAGTACGCTCTGTGTACTCTCGCGTATTAGGTCTCGAATTGCCGGTTTCCTGCATGCACTGCGCATGCTCGGGAAACCGGCACTTCGTGAATTGCTAAGGGAGCGGTTCCTAAGTGAACCGCGTGCACGCTATAGGTGGTGCGCACGCAGTGCACTTAGTTTTTTTTCAGGTTTGAACGCGCAGGTAAGTGGTGAAGATTTTACACATAAATAAAGCAGGCGTAGGACCCCCTTTTAACAAGGTAAGTAGATAATTAAGTGTTATTTTAAATTTTTTTCAACAGGTTTATCTTTTTTAGAGACGTTAAAGAAAGGTAAGTTTATTTTTATAACTTTTAAAAAGATTTTAAATTTTTTCAAAAATTTATTTTTTTGTATAAAGTGGTTAATTTATTTAACTATACTTATTTTATTAATGTGATGGTTTCATTTTAAATTTCATTGAGGTTTAGCTGTTCTTTTCGGGGTTTGTAGTATTCATAGCTTTGACAGCCCTTGCTGTCAAAACTTTGAATTAAAGATGGTGTGCTGCCATTGGCTCTAACTGAATCACGTGATCCCAGAGCTCTCACGAACCAATTGCGCCTCTGGGAAACGCAAGCACTGCATGGTTGCAACAGGGAGAGGCTCTGAAACTAAAGTTCATGTGGGCCCCAAACAAAAAGGTAAGCGCGGAGTGCGATATCGCGGGGAATCCTTACCCCTGCGGGAACCATCGATGTTTAATTTCTGGGCCTTAGATTAGCGGCTAAATTAAAAGTGAACAGGAATGTATTTTATAAATATATCAGTAGTAAAAGGTAATTCAGCGGAAGGGTGAGACAAATGAGCGGCCTAAGAGGAAATATTCCTGAGGAGGCAGAAATCATGACTGAGGTATTAAATTAGTACTTTAAACTTTCTTAACTGTAGAAGAGGATTCTGCAATGTAGCACTGTCGTAGAAAATAGCAGCGATATTGGGTAGGATTAAAAGAGATAAACAGAATGGATTAAAAGGTGGGCAGTCCTCAAAGTACAAAAGTCACTCGTTTCGGATGTGATGCATTCTAAGGAGGATGGAAATTTCGAAGGACCTGGCCACAATCTTGCAAGTCTCCTTAGATTTAGGTTAGTGCCAGAGGACTGGAGTATTGCAAACGTTACACCACTGTTTAAAAAAGGGGAGAGGTATCAACCATGACATTACAGGCCAGTTAGCCTAACCTCGCTGGTCGGGAAACTTTTAAAGACAGTAATCCCGAACAAACTGAATTGGCGTTTGAAAAGGTATCGGCTAATAAATAAAATTCAGCACTCATTTTTCTGCATTCTTTCATGGTATGTGGGCGTCGCTGGCAAGGGCAGCATTTGTTGCCCATTCCTTGTTGCCCTTGAGAATGCGGTTGTTAGCCGCCTTCCTGAAACGCTGCAGTCCGTGTGATGAAGGTACTCCCACAGTGCTGTTAGGGAGGGAGAACAGGATTTTGACCCAGCGACGATGAAGGAACGAAGATGTACTTCCAAGTAAGGATAGCTTATTGAAGGGAAATCATGCTTGACGAACTTAATCGACTTCTTTTATGAAGTGATGGAATGTGTTGATGAAGTTAGTGTGTTTGTGTTGTGCATCTGGACTTTGAAAAGTCATTTGATAAAGTACCACATACCAGAAGCATGAACAAAGTAAACGCCCACGGAATGAAATGACAGTGACAGTGTGGATACAAAACTTCCTAAGGGACAGATACGGAGAGCAATGATAAAGAGTAAATAAATCAATAGTGTTCCACAGGGGTCGGTATTAGGAAACTGCTCTTTTTCATATATATTAATGACCCGGACTTCGATAAAGCGGGCATAATTTCAAAGTTTGCAAATGAAACGAACCTTCGAATTGTAGCAGACAATGTCGATAATAGTAACCGATTTCGGAAGGAGATAAGCAGACTAGTGAAATGGGCAGAGACATGTCAGGTTAAAAGTCATGCAGACAAGTGTGAAGTGATGCATTTTGGTCCAAAGAATGAGGAGAGACAATCCAAAATAAATGATACATTTTAAATGGTTTACAGGAACAGGCAGACCTGGCATGTATATACACAAATATTTGAAGGTGGCAGCAGAAGCTGAGATGGCTGTTAATGGAGCATAGGGCCTGGAGTTGCTGTGGGTAATAACGCGGAACTAACAGGGATCGCTGTAATTACCTTATTGAAGCTGATCGCAACTTCTGGATGTAGCGAATGCACATCTAAAAGCAAATCCTGAAGTTGCGGTCAGTCCTTCACTGCTCTGACACTGGCTGCGCTGTGCCCCCACCTCTATAGGCGGCAATGAGTGTAATCATTGAATCTGACAAAGACGTTAGCTTTTCCACGGTAATATTTCTGTTAACTACCCCTCTAAAAATTAGCAATTGTTGCATTAGGTGTAATTAGGGTTTTAGCAGTGCACTGACCACGAAACAAACAGTATGGCCCTGAAAAATGAATTTTAATTTTGTGGAGTGACACATTTCTCCATTATCGTAACAAATATATTTTTTTAAGAACATGTGAAAATATATATATTTTGAAAAGTTTGTTCATATTTATTTCAGATTTAACATTCCCCATGTGATTGACCCAAACATGTTTTGCTCTCTATAACAATTTTTAAAAGCCCATATAAAGGCAGCTTCTTCATTTCCTGGTTACCTTCCGAAAATAATTCTGCAATAACGTCACAAAAGCGTTATCCAGGGATTTCCCATTATATTACAAAGGCAAACTTCTCGCTATAGAGCTCGCAAGAGCTCTGTGTGTAGCTTTCTTTGGGCCAGCAAGGAATGCCTTTGCTTCGTAGCTTACGGAAAATTTCCTGGCAATTTTATTTGTTGCAAGTATGTCTGCATATATCGTTCAATCAAAGAGCTGCCGAGAGATGCGGCCAAATATTATCACCGTAGATAATCAGCATATCCATATCACGGATCGTGGGAATGCGCTACAGGTATACATTTTTCATCGCGGAAAGGAAACATAAATGAGGCGGAGGGCCTTTATTATCGTCGGGAGGAGCAGCAGAGCGGAAATTCTGGCGGGGGGGATCGCACATTTATAGAACGCGTCTTATATCCATTCTGATGAATTCATTTGAATGAAAATCAGACGTTTTCTGCACAGCCGTGAAGAAGAAAAGCTACACGAATGTGGTATCCTATTTAAAATACAAATGGTGTGGTAAATGTATCCTTAGGTGGTAGCATGTTTTAATCTGCAAGCTTTAAATTCAATGATTAATTATTTCTGGTGGGATGTGAAATCGCCTGCTGATTTTTGAGTATGCATATTGCGCTACTGTCCAGGAGCTATTTAATTCAGTCGATCATACAGCGATAGACAGATGTCACAGAAGAATTTGGAAGTCAAGTTGATCTGCACCAATAGCGCTAAATATACATTGGTCTTTAGCTGGAGGAAATTAAGATTCATTCAAGATTGGAAGTTGGGGACAAGCGATATGACATCATACAGGTAGTGGAGCGTCGGGGTGGACTAGCAGAATTGGATATTGTCAGTGTCTGGTTGGAAGTTGTCCCCAGGTCTGTGGATGCAGTTGCCAAAGTGTATCTTGCAGATAAAGAAGAAGAGGAGAGACCAAGGATATATCGTTGGTAGTGCTTTGGGTTTAAAAAAAATTGCGGGATTGTGGATCTGTCGAATAAAATGAATTGGTCGGAGATGGCAAGACACACAGAAATTTGCATCATAAATCTGATTTATTTTAGATCAGTACGAATCTGCAATGTTTTCCATCAAATTCAAAGAGTGAAGTTAAAATGTATCCAAAAGCAGAACCGAGAGAGAGGAGCGCAAAGCGCTGGATCCAAATTGTTTTTTGGTGAAATGAACTGAAAGTGAGTGCTGCAAGCTGCAAAACACAGTGTTAAAAGGACTGTGCACATTCAGTGCTGTCAAAATCACAGCGAATATTTAAAAGGGGAGGCCTTTTACTCCTGTCTTTATACACAAGCTTAAGCAATTCAGAATGTTTCTGCTTAATAAATCTCTGTAAAGCAATCTCAGAATCTGAGCCCATCTTAAAAGTTTGGGCTGATATTGTAATGTCCCAGAGAGTTTTGGAGAGAAAAAAAGGAGGAGACAAAAGCGATCGAGGATTGCGTGAGTCTCAAGTGGTAAGAAATTACTACAGAGCCAGATACCTTGAGAGTTGCAGATTTATTTTGTAAGCAAGCATGGACGGGCGCGGAATCATTGGAAGAGGCAAGGGCTCATTTAATATCCGTAATTCCATCACACAGTAGTGCGCTGTGAAAGAAATTAGTAGCGCCAGATGGGAACGGATAAAATTGAATGGAAAGCTGACAAGATTAAATACCGACCATGCATAATGGTTTTGTGCAATTTAAAATTCCCCACACTCTCAAGTAAAGAACATTTTGACGCTAATATCGTAGCCTTATATTTTCTACAACTTTTCACAACAACAACAACAGCAACAACTTGGATTTACATAGTGACTTTAAAGTAATCAGACGCCCCAAGGCTTCCCAGGAGCGTTGTCAAACAAAATTTGACATCCAGCAGGATAAGGTGATATTCGACTAGATGACCAAATGCTTGGTCAAAGACTTCAGTTTTCTGGAGCGTCTTAAATGAGGAAAGAAAGGTAGCGAGGCGGAGCGGATTTGGGAGGGAATTCCAGAGTTAGGGCCTCGGCAGCTAAAGGCACGGCCACAAATGCCGAACTATTAGATTTCAACAGATTTGTGGAATTTATTATCGAATCAAGAAAGCTTCCAGACCTGGCCAAGTCAGTGATGCATTGTGTAATTGCAAAGCACATGAGGACGTGGGTCTAAACCCTTTGGTTCATTTGATTATAAAAGCATAAGACAGGGACAGTCGGTGTGAATGGCAACATGTGTAGAAAGACCATACATCGTTAACATTACCAGTAATGCAACTCCACTTGCAGTGTTGCTGGCTGCCTTTAAGTAGCGCCGCACAAACCCATTATCCGGCACTCGCCTTGCAAGGAACTGATTGGCGAGTATAGCTCTGGGTGAATGCAGCAATCATTTTAATAGGAGACAGCTCAGCGTTTGTGTGCTGGCTGCATGGCAATAAAAGACAATGGCCCAGAAATTAAATCTCCAATGGTTCCTGCGGGGGTAAGGATTCCCCTAGATATCGCACTCCGCGCCTACCTTTTTGTTTCGCGCCCACACAAACTTCAGTTTCATGGCCTCTCCCTGTTGCCAGCATGCAGTGCTTGCGTTTCCCAGAGGCGCAATTAGTTTGTGCGAGCTCTGGGATCACGTGATTCAGTTAGAGCTAATGGCAGCACACGATCGTTCATTCATAGTTTTGACTGCAAGGGCTGTCAAAGCTATGAATACTGCAAGCCCCCAAAAGAACAGCGAAACCTCAATTACATTTTAAAAAAAGTCATCACATTAATAAAATAACTATTGTTAAATAAATTAACCACTTTAAACAAAAAATTAAATTTTTGAAAAAATTTAATATCTTTTTAAAAGTTATAAAAATAAACTAACCTTTCTTTAAAGTCTCTAAAAAAGATAAAACTGTTGAAAAAAAATAACACTTAATTAACTACTTACCTTGTTAAACGGGGGTCCTACGCCTGCTTTCTTTATGCGTAAAATCTTCAACACATACCTGCGCGTTCAAACCTGAAAAAAACTTAGTGCACTGCGTGCGCGCAGCCTGTAGCGCGCAACGCGGTTCACTTAGGAACCGGCCCCTTTGCAATACACAAAGTGCCGGTTTCCCGCGCATGCGCAGTGCATGCAAGAAACCGGCAATTGTGGAACTAATACGCGAGAGTACACAGTGCGTACTCTCGCATATTAGGTCTAATTTTCGGGCCAATAATTATACACTGAGAGAGCACTGCAGGAGGTCAGTCGGACCATCGTATCTCTGCCTGTGCCGGCTATCTGGTAGAGCTAATCAAATAATCGCACACCCTTGTTATTTTCCCTTAGCTCAGTACATTTTTTCTCCGAACAAGCATTTGTCGAATTCTCTTTAGAACGTTAATATTGAATATCCTTCCACCACCCTTTCAGGCAATGCATTCCAGATCACAGCAACTCGCTCTGTAAGAACACGTTTTCGCATGTCGCCTCTGGTCCTTTTGCCAATCAACTTAAATCTGTTACCGACCCTCTTGACAATGAAAAGTTTCTCCTAATTTACTCTATCAAAACTTTTAATAATTATGCACAGCTTTATGAAATCGCCTCTTACCTTTATCTGCTCCAAGCATAAGAACCCCAGCTTCTCCAGTCTTTATCAATAACAGAAGTCTCTCATCCTTGGCAAATTTGCAGTAAATATTTTCTGAACTCTCTCCATGGTATTGACATCCTTGCTAAAGTGTGGTGCGCAGAAATGAACAGAATACTCCAGCTGAGGCCTAGCCAGTGCTTCATAAAACGTTTGCATACATTCCTTGCTTTTGTACTCTGTTCCTCTATTGATGAAGCCGAGGATCGCATTTGCTTTTTAACAGCCTTCTCAACTTGTCCTGTCACCAAGAAAAATGTTTTTACATGCACCGCCAGGGATCTCTGTTCCTACACCTCCTTTAATATTGTACCATTTCGTCATATTACCTCTCCTCATTCCTCATAACAAAATGTATTACTTCACGTTTTCCGCGTTAAATTTCATCTGCCATATGTCTGCCTATTTTACTAATTTGTCTATTTCCTCCTGAAGTATGTTACTATCCCCCTCAGTGTTTACTACATTTCCGTGTTTCGGATCATCTGCAAATTTTGAAATTATGCACTGTTTACCCAAGTACAGGTCATTCATATATATATTTAAAGAACAATGGTCCTAATACCGGGCGCTAGAGAACACCATTGTATATCTCGCTCCAGTCTGAAAAATAACGATTCCCCACTACACTCGCCTTCCTGTCCCTTTGCCAACTTTGTATCTATGTTGCAACTGTTGTTTTAATCCAATGGCTTTAATTTTGCGAACAAGAGTTTTATGTGGTACTTTGTCAAATGCCTTTTGAATGTCCATATGCACAACGTCACCGCACTATTCTCATCGACACCCTCCGTTACTTTATCATTGAACTTGATGAAGTTATTTAAACACTATTTGCCTTTAACAAATTCGTGCTGACTTTCAATTATTAGCCCATACTTTTCCAAGTTACAATTATTTTTTCCCGGATTATTGTCTCTCCGAAGTTCCACACCACCGATGTTAGGCTGACTGGTCTGCAGTTGCCCCGGTTATCCCATTTTCCTTTCTTAAACAGGGGTGTAACACTAGCACCCTACAGTCCTTTGGAATCAGACCAATATCCAAGGAAGATTGGAAGACGGTGGCCAGTGCCAATGCATTTTCCAACATTAATTCCCTCAGTAACCTAGGATGAAGCACATCCAGACAGGATAACTATTCTATTTTGAACACAACTATCCTTTAATTACATCCTATTTAAGATCGCTTCTGCCTCCTCCTTTATAGCTGCATTAGCAGCATCCTCTTCTCCAGTGAAGACAGATGCATATCCAGTCATTTTGTACCTCAGCCATGCCCTCTGCCTGCACAATAAAATCTTCATTTATCACCTTCATCTGTAGGGACACGTATTTAATAGGCCTGAGAGGGGACTTGCGGTAGAGCGAGAGGAACGGCTGGAGATAAAGGTAGGCCCGAGAGTGTACCTGGGGCAGAGCGACAGTAGCGGCCAGAGATAAAGGTAGACCCGAGAGCGGACGTGCGGGAGTGAGAGAGGAACAGCCGGAGATAAAGGTAGGTCCGTGAATCCGGTGCACAGAGGGAGTACCAACGCCACGGAGAGAGTTAAAAAAAACTAAAGTGACGTCAGAACAAGGGAATCAGCTGATTGGTGAGTTGCTGTTAATTTTTTTTTATGTCTGGAGTTTAATTCTGTTAAGTTACTTAAGAGCGCATTAAATAGTGGCATGACAGGGTACCTCAGTCCCGTGGAATGAACCTTTTGTGCCGCGAGGGACATCCAAGACACTTCCCTTGTCCTGGACAAATATATATGCCGGCAGTATCGTCAGCTGGGGGACATCGAACTTCGGGTTATGGAGCTTGAGCAGCAGCTGTCGTCACTGCGATGCATCCGTAAGGTTGAGTGCTGTTGAATAGCACGTTCCAGGAGGAGCTCACCCCGTAGCTTAACAGTGTGCAGGCAGAGAGAGAATGGGTGACTGCCAGACAGACAAGGTGAACCAGACAGATAATGTAGGAGTCTCCTGAGTGCATCTCACCAGCCAGATCCAAATCCCCGGCACGTAGGGTGCCTCAGCTGTACAGAGCGGGATGTTTGTGGGGAGAGGGGGGGGGGGGCGAAGGAATATTGTGAAAGCAATAGTGATGGGGTATTCAGTATTTAGGGGAACAGACAGGCATCTCTGCGGCCGCAGACGTGATTCCGGGATGGTATGTTGCCTCCCTGCTGCCAGGGACAAAAGTGTCACTAAGCAGCTGCAGGACATCCTGGGGGGTATAGTGAACAGCAAGAGGTCGTGGTCCACATCGGCATCAATGACATAAATAGAAAGAGGGAAGAGGTACTGCAAACATATTTTAGGGAACGAGGAAAGAGATTAGTAAGAAGGACTGTCATAATTAGTAATTTCAGGATTGCTCCAAATGCCACGAGCGTGTGAATATAGAAATAGAAGGATAGAGAAGATGAATGCGTTGATGGAGCGAAGTTGCAGGAGAGAGGGATTTAGATTCCTGGGACATTGGGACCGTTTCAGGGAGAGTTGGGAATTGTACAGTCCGGACGGGTTTCACTTCAACAGAGCTAGGACGAACGTCGTCGCGGGGGTGGGTTGCGGGGGGTGGCAGCTTGATAGTGCAGTTGGGAAGGGATTAAACTAATTTTGCGGGGTAATGAGCACCAGGATGCAGCAATATAACGGAGAAACAAGGTGCACAAAGGATTGGGAGAGACTAATAGCACTAGAGTTAGAAATTAAACGGTATGAGGTCCGGTCAGAATAAGAGAGACGACAAGCAGGTCTAACATAGGTTTGCATGTGTGTAAACGCACGAAGCGTGGTAAATAGGGTTCGTGGGCGTCAGATGCAAATAGGAACATGTGAATATGATGTCGTGGCGAAAATGGAGACGTGGCTCAAAAAAGGTCAGGATTGGGTACTACATACCTCAGCATATAAAGTGTTTAGGAAAGATAGGGACGGAAAGGAAGAACATCGGTGAGGGGGGGCAGTTTTGATTTTGGGAATATTAAAGTGCTGGAGAGAGGGGGTATCCTTGAGGGGTGAGGTCCAGAATCCATTTGGTGAGAGGTAAGAAGATATAGAGGTGCCATTAAACTACTATGTGTATTCTATAGGCCAGCCACTAGTGGGAAGGATATAGAGGAGCATTTGCAGGGAAATTACAGAGAGCTGAAGAACTATGGAGTAGAGATAATGGGCGACTGCAACTATCCTAATATAGACCAGAATAGAAACTGTGTAATGTGCGGAGAGGCAGAAAAATTTCTGAACTGCGTTCAGGAGAGCTTTTTTTGATTGGTATGTATCCGTCTCAACGAGGAAGGAAGCATTGCTGGATCTGGTTCTGGGGAATGAGGTGAATCAAGTGGAGCAAGTGCCACTGGGGGCTATTTAGGGAACAGTGATCATAGTATCATAACATTTAGATTAGCAATGGAAAAGGACAGGGAGCAATCTAGAGTAAAAATCCTTGATTATAGGAAGGCCATTTGCGTGTGTTGAGAATGGATCAGGCCCAGGTAAATTGCAATCAAATATTGGCAGGCAAAATTGTAATCGAACAAAAGGCTCCCTTTAAAGTGGAGATGGTTCAGTTACATTCGAGGCACATACCCACGAGGGGGAAAGGTAAGGCAACCAAAGCCAGATCTCCCTCGGTAATGAAAGAGGTAGAGAGTAAGATGAAGCAGAAAATGGGGACGTGTGACAGATGTCAGGTTGAGAATACAAGTAAGATCCAGGCAGAATATAGAAAGATGAGAAGGGAAGTGAAAAGGGAAATTAGAGGGTCAAAGAGTGAATATGAGAATAGATTGGCAGCTAACAGAAAACGGCGTCCAAAAGTCTTCTGTAAGCGCATAAATAGTAAACATGCAGTAAGAGGAGGGGTGGGACCGATCAGGGTACAAAAAGGAGATCTCCGCATGGAGGTAGAGGTCATGGCTGAGATTTTAAATGAATACTTTGCATCTGCCTTTATCAAGGAAGAAGATGTTGCAAATGTCATATTTAAAGAGAAAGTAGCTGAGATACTGGATTGGATAAAATTGATAAAGAGGAGGTAGAATAAAGCGCAGGGGCTAGAAATTCATAATAGGCCAGTAATGGGCATTATATTTTGAAAATTTTGAGATTTAGCAACGGGCGCTATTACTTGAGACTGCACACAGAATTCCTGCTATTGCTCAAAGAAATGATTGGAGCATTAACTCAAGCGTTAAAGCCCCACTTCATTGGTGTTAGTCTCAAAGGCTTGACCAATATCAGGCGTGGTTTAATCGCAAGTCATTATTGCTGCAGGCTGTTACCAGTTCATAAAGGGAAGGTTCATGATGCTGCAGCACCGGAATCTCAGTATTGCAGGCTGTGCAGCTGCATCAGCAAGCAGCAGCAGATCAAGCAAAAGAAGCTGGATATCTCAAGCAGCACTATTGATGGCAGATAGTGATGGCGGCCATGAAACTATCGGATTGCTGTAAAATCTCATCTGGTTCATTAATGTCCTTCAAGGAAGGAAATCTGCTGTAATTACTTGTCATGGCCTATATGTGACACTTGACACACGGCAATGTGGTTGACTTTTAAATGCCATCTGAAATGGCCTAGCAAGCCACTCAGTTGTAACAAACCGCTACGAAACACAATAATAAGAATGAAACTGGACGGAACACCCGGCATCGTAGTCCGCACTGGCTACGGAAAGAGTAATGGCACAACCAGCCCAGTCGAGCCTGATAATTCCCCCTCACCAACATCTGGGGAATTGTGCCAAAATTGTCAGATCTGTCGCACAGACCAGTCAAACAACAGGCTGACATATTCATACTCACAGAATCAGACTTTTCAGCCAATGTCCCAGATTCGTCCATCTAGATTCCTGGTTATGTCCTGCCCCGCCGGCAGGAGAGACGCACCAGGGGTGGCGGCACAGTGGTATCCAGTCCGGAAGGAGTGGCCCTCTGAGCGCTTAACATTTATTTCGGACCCCATGAATTCTCATGGCTTCAAGTCAAGCATGGGCAAGGAAAGCTCCTGTTGACTATGACATACCGCCCTCCCTCATCTGATGACTCTGTACTCCTCCATGTTGAGCACCTCATGGAAGAAGCACTGTGAGTAGCAAGGGCACAGAATGTATTGTGGCTGAGGGACTTCAATGTCCATCAACAAGAGTGGCTCGGTACCAGCACGCCTAACCGAGCTGGCCGAGTCCTGCAGGACATAGCTGTCAGTCTGGGTCTGCGACAGGTGGTGAGAGAACCAACATGAGGGAAAAACCTACTTGTCCTAGTCCTCACCAATCTATCTGTCGCAGATGCACCTGTCCATGACAGTATTGGTCGCAGTGACCACTGCAGAGTCATTGTCGAGACGAAGAGCCGTCTTCACACAAACGAAACCTTCCAGTGTGTTGTATGGCACAACCACCGTGCTAAATGGGATAGATTGAAAACAGAACTAGCAGCTCTAAACTGGGCATCCATGAGGCGCAGTGGGCTATCAGCCGCAGCAGAATTGTATTCCACTACAATCTGTAACCTTATCGTCCGGCAAATCCCCTACTCTACCATTAACATCAAGCCATTGGATCCAACACTTTTTCAATAAGGAGTGTAGAAGATCATTCCAGGAGCAGCAACATGCGTTCCTAAAATGGAGGGACCAACCTGGGGAAGTTGCAACACAGGACTACATGCAAGCTAAAAAGCGGAAGCAGCAGAATATCGACAGGGCTAAGCGATCCCACAATCAACGGATCAGATCAACACTCTGCAGTCCTGCCACCTCCAGTCGTGAATGGTGATGGACCATTAAACAACTAATTGGAGGATGATGCTCCATGAATATCCCCAACATCAATAATGGTGGAGCCCAGCACTTGAGTGCGAACGACAAGGCTGAAGTGTTTGTAACCATCTTCAGCCAGAAGTGCCGAGTCGATGATATAGATTGGCCTATTCCTGAGGTCCCCACCATCACAGAAGCCAGTCTTCAGCCAATTCCATTCGCTCCACGTGTTATCAAGAAACGGTTGAGCGCACTCGATACAGCAAAGGCTATGATCGCCGAAAACATCCCTGCTATCGTGCTAAAGACTTGTGTGCCAGAACTAGCCATGCCTCTAGCCAAGCTGTTCCAGTAAAGCTACAACACTGGCATCTATCCGACAATGTGGAAAACTGCCCAGTTATTTCCTGTCCACAAAAAGCAGGACAATTTATTTCCGGCCAATTACCACCCCATCAGTCTATTCTCAATCATCAGCAAAGTGATGGAAGGTGTCATCAACAGTGCTATCAAGCAGCACTTACTCATCAATAAACAGCTCACTCTTGCATAGTTTGGGTTCCGTCAAGATCACTCGGCTCCCGACCTCATTACAGCCCTGGTCCAAACTTGAAAAAAGGAGCCGAATTCCAGAGGTGAGGTGAGAGTGACTGCCCTTGACATCAAGGCTGCAATTGACCGAGTGTGGCATCAAGGAGACCGAGTAAAACTGAAGTCAATGTGAATCGGGGGGAAAACGCTCCACAGCCTGGAGTCATACCTAGCAAAGGAAGCTGGTTGTGGTGGTTGAAGGTCAATCATTAAAGCCCCAGGACAACGCTGCAAGAGTTCCTCAGAGCAGTGCCCTATGCCCAAACATCCTCAGCTGCTGCTTAAACGACATTCTCTCCAACATAAAGTCAGAAATTGAGATGTTCGCTGATGACTGCACAGTGTTCAGCACCATTTCCAAGTCCTCAGATAATGAAGCATTCCATGCCCGCATGCAACAATACCTGGATGACATTCAGGCTTGTGCTGATAAGTGGCAGTTAACATTCGCGCCACAGAAGTGCCAGGCAATCACTATCTTCAACAAACAAGATTCTAACCCTTGACATTCAACGGCATTACCATCGCCGAATCCCCCACCATCAACATCCTGGGGGTCACCATTGACAAGAAACTTAACTGTACCAGCCACATAAATACAGTGGCAAATAGAGCAGGTCAGAGGCTACGTATTCTGCGGCGAGTGTCTCACCTCCTGACTCACCGAAGCCTTTCCACCATCGATAAGGCACAAGTAAGGAGTGTGATGGAATATTATACACTTGTCTGAATGATTGAAGCTCCAACAACACTCAAAAAGCTCGACATCATCCAGGACAAAGCAGCCCGCTTGATTGGCACCCCATCCACCACATTAAACAATCACTTTCACCACAACCGGAGTACCGTGGCTGCAATTAGTACCGTCTATAAGATGCACTGCAGCAACTCGACAAGGCTACTTCGGTAGCACCTCTCAAACCCGCGAGTTCCTCCACCTAGAAGGACAAGGGCAGCATGTGCATGAGGGCAACAGGTGCACGGGAACACCACCACCTCCAAGTCCCCCTCCAAGTCACGCACCATCCTGACTTAGAAGTATATCGCCGATACTTCATCGTCGCTGGGTCCAAATCCTGGAACTCCCTGCACAAGTGCTCTGTGGGAGTATCTTCACCTCATGGACTGAAGCTTTCTGAGAAGGCAGCTCACCACCACCTTCTCAAGGGCAATTAATGTTGCGCTTTAAATGCTGCTCTTTCCAGCGACGCCCACATCCCATAAACGAAAAGTAACTAAGATCCATGCCCGAGGGAGAGAGCCCGCAGACTCTGCGATCAAGCATTGGAAGTATTGGTGTTTGCTATGGAGAGAGGCAGGGCAGTGCAGTACCCAAAAAGTGGCAGGATGCCCTCGCCGCAAGTCCTCTACACCATTTGGAGGATGGTAGCCCAGCTCGTCTTGCGCAGCACTGTGTTCCCCAGGACCCACACACATTGCAGGAATAAATTTAACTACCTCTCTCGGCTGATCAGGGTGCGTAAAAACTTCCACAAATGCTGCATACCACTATCCGAACCATAGTCTTCACACACTGCCCAAAGAACCACACCACCCACCAACAATCTCTGACCACCAACAATCACACCCACATCTCACACCTTACACACAATGTCAGCTATTCAACTATGGCAGACACATTCCCCAAACACATTTCTTCACACGCAGTCACACACTTCCATTTATCTTGAAGGCCAAGTTGGCACTCAACAGGAGGGAGCAGGAGCGCACAGGATAGGGACAAGCCAACACCCTAAACACTGTCTCAGTTGGAGGACAGTGTTTTGCAAATAACTGGGCTCCAGGTGCCGGGCGCCATGGCCGCCGGCGATGTTGATCCCCTTGGGGACAACAAAGGTATGTTCATCCCGACTACTTCTTCTCACATCCCACTTACCCCTCACCCCACAAGCGTTTCGAACTTTCCAACTAATCATGCTGTATGCATGCATTTTTCACTTGCTGCCCGCTCCGTTCATCTTAACCCGACTCTTGTGCCTTTATGCTTTCAGTTAATCAGCAAGCCCATAAGCAGCCCGTCCCTGAGGGCACCATTGAGTCCGAAGCAGGAGAAGAGGAGGAGGAAGAACACACCACGTCACTGCATGTCTCACTCACCGGCGCCAGCTCAGATATTGGCATGACGTCTTCTTTACAGGCTAGTAACGGAAATAGCACAGGGTGTATCACCGGAGACGTGTCTTTTGCAGCAAGGCCTGGGGCAAAGGGTAGCTCAGGGACCAACCCCCACTTGAGGGCGAGATCACGAGCGAGTTCTTATCCATAGGACTCAGATGTGGACCTCGATGGGGAATAATTTAGAAGAACGGTTATGGGCATTCACACGGTGATGATAGGTGCAATGACAAGGGCGCCCGAGAGCTTCTCTAAAATGATAAGTAGCGTGGAGAAGTCCACCTTCAGCATTGCACGTGGCTCTGTGCGCACCACTGAGGCGATCATTTCCAGTCTGCAAAGGATGGTAAACGCCCAGAGAGACCCCAGAGAGACCGTGGTGTACCAAACCTGATGACAGGTGTGATGGGCGATCTTGCAGCTTCCACTGAAGCACAAATGAAAGTGACGCAACATCTTAGTGATATAATGCATTCAATTTTTGGTGGCAATCAATCTCAGACTGCATTCATGCAGTCTCAGCTTGATGTAACGCAAGTTCTGACTGATTAGTAACATAGAAACTAGGAGCAGGAGTAGGCCATTCGGCCCGTCGATCCTGCTCCACCATTCAATACGATCATGGCTGATCATCCAAATCCAGTACCCTGTCCCTGCTTTCTCACACAGAATCCCCATCGAGCCTTCACCGACACATATCCCACCCTATCCCCGTAACCCCACATATTTAATTCCCCGAAACATATCCCATCCTATCCCTGTAACCCCAAATATTTAATCCCCCCCTAACACTAAGGGTCAATTTATCATAGCCAAATCAACCTAACCCGCACATTTTTCACTGTGGGAGGAAACCGGAGCACCCCCACGCTAACACGGGGAGAATGTGCAAACTCCACACAGACAGTCACCCGAGGCCAGATTCGAACCCGGGTCCCTGGCGCTGTGAGGCACCAGTGCTAACCACTATGCCACCGTGTTGCATCATGTCTGAATCCTCCACGATTTACCGGGGCTTTCACAATGCCACAGCAGGGCAGCAATCGTTGCTCCAACAGATTGCTACGGATGCTGAGATGCTTCCCCGGGGGAGTGGCAGTCGGTCAGTGGATTAGGAGCCTGCTGTGCTCTCTCAGGATGACAGCATTCCTGTTGCCAAAACTGCCACTCTGGAATTGCGCTTGTCGCTGCCTGTTCTCCAGCCAGCCCAGCCTGCTGCCACTCATGCTGAGGTGGTGCAGTCTACAGGCGGGCCTTCCAGTCTCAAAGCTGGTGGAGGGAGTACTGCCGGGCCATCTCAAGTCTCAACTTCCAGCAACCCTGCTGCAGCCACTGGGCGAACAATTCATCGGAGCACTAGAATAGGAAAAGGCACAGTAAGGAGAGAAACTAAGGGTGTTGCACAAGCCTGAGTTGTTAATATTGTTCTTGTTTATATGTGGTCACTTATTATTGATACATTTATTAATTAAGCTTGGATTATTTTGTGGTGTCCCTCATTTCAACTTTGCACTGTGATATGCCATGCAAAAGGGATGGAATGATGGGGATGTGATGAGCAACAGGGATCTGGGTTTTAATTCATTGGAACTGGAGTCTGATGAGGCGATTGCGGACTTCTCTTCCGGAAGGCCGATTCAGTGGTTACCTCCTCCCTCGCTCCTGTTCCGGCTCCTCGTCCTCCTAATTTTCCTCTTTCTTCTCATCCTCCCCCTTCTCCTCCTCTCCATCTTCCTCCTCCTGAGGTTTTCCCGCAATCCCTGGCGGCAAGGGATGGGCCTTCATTATGGCCTAGTTTTGGAGCATGCGGCAGACCAAACCGAAATGTGACACCCTCTCAGCCGAGTACCACAGGGCTCCTCCAGAGCGCTCAAGGCAGCGGAACCGTGGATTGAGCACCTCAATGTTCTGCTCGATAATGTTCCTGTTCACAGCATAGCTGTCATTATATATGTGCAGGGCAGCAGTTTTGGTGTTGCAAAGAGGAGTCATGAGCCAGGTATGTAGCGGATTGCCCTCGTCTCTAAGCAGCCACCATGAGCTTGACGTTGTGGCTGGAAGAGTGCTGGCACACAGGCCTGGCACAGGATGATGGCATCGCGGCTGCTTCCACGATAGCGGCCATTCGTATTGAGGATTGGCTGGGTGTGGTTGCTCATTAACTGCACTTTAATTGAGTGGTAGACTTTCCGGTCACGGCAGATCTCAGGATTGTTATGGCGTGCCCGCAAAGCCACGTGGGTGCAGTCAATGGCGCCCTGCACCATGGGAAATCAACCTAGCCTGAAAAAGACACATGCACGCTTGTCCTGATTGTCTCTGGTGATGGGGAAGGAAATGTAACTCCATCTCCTACTGTAGAGAGCTTCAGTGACCTCTCGGATACGCAATGGACGGCGAACTGCGAGATAGCAGCTATGTCTCCTGTTGCAGACTGGAAGGATCCACTGGCGAAGAAATTGAAGGTGCATGTGACCTTTATTGCCACTGAGATAGCCGTGGTCGCAGTGATTTGAGGCTGGAGGTCTTGTTGCAGGAGGTGACAGTGTTCTTTGACCACTTCCTTTGTGATGTGGAGCCTTCTAATACACTGCTCCTTACTTAATTGGAGGTGGAATTACTCTCGGAAGACCTTCAGAGAATAAGACCTACTATTGAGATCTCTGATGGCCCTCGTCCTCCCTCTGGCCACATATTCCAGTATTTCTCACTGCCTCCGCTCTCCCTGCCGTCGGTCCTGGAGGGCGGGTTCGACTGCCATTACAGCCCCCATTAATATAAGCCAAGTGTAGCACTTAGGTATTTTTAAACAATAAATGTGTAAAAAAAATTGTTACCACAGCACTCACGATACAGAAGAACCTTTAAATTACTGAATTAAACTTTTGCAGAATGTCAAACTGACAAGAAAGCACTGAAACTCGACTAACCTGACAACTGGGACTCATTGCTCATGATCCCTTTAAGTAACATCCCTGGAGCCGGCTTCGCCCTGCTTGACGCCTCCTCTCCCTGTCACTGTCTGCTCGAGTTGCTAAGATACGTGGCGAAAATTCATTTCGCATATCGGGCGGCCCTGATGCCATGATTTGTCTGGCATTGAAGTCTCCGATGTACATTGTACCGGCGGCGCAACGGTGGAACCGGATTTGCCATGTGGCGCTGGATTCCCCTCGCCCTGGTCCTAATGCATTAGCACCCCTTTAGCGCTAGCGAGATTGCAAATCTTTGCAATCTAGAGAACTGGACTTAATTCTTATGTGTTTGGCATGTCGGAGGCTTACTCCGGAGCGATGCCACTGATTGCAATTTAAATGCCAGCGTCTCCATCCTTGACCGCTGTGGTATGACCTTTGCTGGAATAGGGCATATGGTAACAAAGAAAGATGGGCCCACCAAATGGTCAACCAGCCTCCATAAACACTGCGCAAATTTTTGACTTCAATTTTAACCTAAACTCAATCTCCAGATCATCTTTACACCAAGTGACGTTATAATTTTCGCTGTTTTACTAAGACGTTTCATTAACCAATCTCAAAGTGGTTGAACGAGTTTGAGACAATGCAGCGGAAATAATTAGTGAAGTCAGAAATGCATTGATAGGAAAAACAGACATTAAAATGAACGAAGAACGTGCATAGCGCATGTACAAGGGAATTCAATTAACATATATTTCGGCAATAAACTGTTATAAAATTAATCCCACACTATCTAAAGACTATGCTTTTACGTTATTACATTTTACTCATGGAACAATTGGACAAACTCCAAGGTACAGCAGATGCTAGAAATGTTGAAAATGGTGACCCATCCTCAATACCAGGTTTCCGCCAGGCAGCAAGTGGAAATGTACCTGGAGAGTTGGAGTTTAATCCAGAGCGGTATTCGGCTTGCTGACTGGCAGTGTCACGCATCATTTTGAGACCCATTATTTAAATTTGAATCAAATTACTAAAATATGTTGGTGATCGCAAGAACCGCTGAGCTGTCGCCAACTCATGCAAATATATGATGCTGCATTTTCTGCATGTCTGCCAATCTAGCTTCATAGATTTTATCTGTCTATCTGTCATCGACCATCCATCAATTACTATCTATCTATCTTGTCTATCTATCTGACCATCATCCATCTAGATATCTATATAGATATCATATATCTACCTATGTTTTAACCGTTTTATCATTCATTTTCTCTATAACTATCTTTTTTCTGACTATATATATATATTTATCTCTGTATCTATCTATTATTTAACTGTTTATACCTCAGCTATCGGTATGTCTATTTTACTCTCTAATATTCAGTATACTATCTATCATTTATATATCAACTATCTTCCCCCTATCTATCAAGATTAAAACATCTATCCGTTATTTATCTAACTGTCTATCATCTATCATTGGATCTATCATTCTATTATTTATGTATCAACCTCCCAGCTATCGCCACTTAGGACAGTCTGTTCAATTGTTCGACGCTGACACCATATTGGTATTGGCTTTGACTTTTATTTAGGTGCAGGCTGAATCAATGTATTACATTGTTTAAACAACAATTTACAAGGCACCGTTGAAAAGTATATTACCCGTTGTCCCTTGGTGGAAGATGCAAATCAGTTCCAAGCACACTCTGCTGTCGGCCCTCGGTCCCTCAGTTCAATACTCCAGACTGAGAGGCGTTCAATTTTCCGAGGAGAAAAAACAAAAATCAAATAGGTGGAAAATTCATCCAATCATGTT
The DNA here is from genome assembly GCA_030390025.1 of Squalus acanthias. Lineage (NCBI taxonomy): Eukaryota > Metazoa > Chordata > Chondrichthyes > Squaliformes > Squalidae > Squalus > Squalus acanthias. The sequence goes on along the minus strand of CM059430.1, from coordinate 73,522,639 downwards.
TTCTCCAATACTCTCCTCATTCTACCCAATCATAGGGTCGCCACTCCGTACTTAAATGTAATTAACCAGATTCACTTATTTCCATTTTTAGCACAAGTACAAGCTTCGTTATTTTTGCGGTTAAAAGCTCATGCCGTAGACCTTGAACTGACGAAATTCTAAGTGTAAATACATCCCAGCCTAAGCATCATTCACTTTTCTAATTCAAATGAAGTCTAAAATGTAACTATAATTCGCCCAACCTTAGCAAGGAAATGCTTTTGGGAAAACCTAATACTAAAAATTATTTAAATGAATAAAAATTTGACAAATATTAAGAGCGCTTTATTACACATGATCGCAGATTTCGAGTGAATAACAAGATAGCATCTTTCAGACGTCAATGTCCCTTCTTTGTTTTGCAACGACAGGATAATGAGGACTTAGTTTTATCTTATCCCTCTGCAAAATGGGCGCTAACTCAAAGCTATTGGGAGGTTGACCAAGATATTTATGCATACCTCTCAGGCAGCACACCATAATGATTTTTAAGACTCATTTTATCGTAGCTTGAGTAATCATAAAAGACATATAGACATGATATGGGAACAAGGATGCTGACCAGCATTCGAGACCGTTTGCCACCATGAGTGATTCTCAAAGGTAGATGTCCCTTTTTTAATGTCAGTATTAGGTTGTTTCATATCGATGTCAGTCATTCATTTTATGGGATTTCAACGACAGTATTAATTCAAGAACATGGTTTCCTTTACCACATCTCCGTCTTAAACTTCAACGGCCCCTGCTGACCCTCACAGCAATATCTAAAGTCCTAATCTTGTTCGAATCACTTAAATTTCTCAAGTCCTTTCTCCAGTCTAAATTTAATGTGATTCATACTAAACATTTTTTAATTCGTTCATGGGACGTGTGCATCGCTGGTAAGGCGAGCAATAATTGCCCATTTCTGACTGCCTTTTAGAATGTGACGGCCAGCAGCCTTCTTGAATCGCTTCAGTCCGTGTCGAGAAGCTACTTCCAAAATGCTATTCGGGAGAAAATTCCAGGTTTTTCCCCCAGCGACGATGTAGTTTTGGCGATATATTTCAAGCCAGGATGGTGTATGACTTGGACCGGGACTTGGAGTTGCGCCTATTCCCCTTAACCTTCTAGTTGTGAGAGATCGCGGGTTTGGGAGATGCTGTCGAAGAACACTTGGCGAGTTGCTACAGTGAATCTTGTAGATGGTGCACAGTGCAGCCAAGGTGCGCTAGTCGTGGAGGGAGTGAATGTTTAAGGTGACGTATGGGTTGCCAATCAAGCAGGCTGCTTTGTCATGGATGGTGTCGAGCACTTGAGTGTTGTTGGAGCTGCACTGATCCAGGCACGTGATGAGTATTTTGCCTCACCCCTGACTCGTGCCTTGTAAATGGTGGAATGCCTTAGGGGAGGCTGGAGGTGAGAGACTCGCCCTAGATTAACCGGTATTGGAACTTCGGTTGCAGCCACAGTATTTAGTTGGCTGGTCTAGGTAAGTTCCACGTCAATGTTGACCACCAGGATGTTGATGGTTGGTGACTCGACGTGCAATTGAATGACAACATGCGGTTCTATGACTCTCTCTTGTTGGAGAAAGTCATTGCCTGGCACTTGTCGCAGAGCCATAGAGTCATCGAGTCATAACGGCACAAAACTCCCTGAACTCAGCAAAGGTCCCGGCAGATTGGAAAACTGCTAAAGTAACACCCTTATTTAAAAAGGGTTGTAGGCAGAAGGCTGGAAATTATAGACCAGTTAGCCTAACCTCTGTGGTGGGTAAAATTTTGGAGTCTATTATTAAGGAGACAGTAACGGAACATTTAGATAAACATAATTTAATAGGACAAAGTCAGCATGGCTTTATGAAGGGGAAGTCATGTCTGACAAATTTGCTCGAGTTCTTTGAGGACATAACGTACAGGGTGGATAAAGGGGAACCAGTGGATGTAGTGTATTTAGACTTCCAGAAGGCATTCGACAAGGTGCCACATAAAAGATTATTACTCAAGATAAAAAAAATCACTGGATTGGGGATAATATTCTGACATGGGTGGAGGATTGGTTATCTAACAGGAAGCAGAGAGTTGGGATAAATGGTTCATTCTCGGACTGGCAACCAGTAGCCAGTGGTGTTCCGCAGGGATCGGTGCTGGGTCCCCAACTCTTTACAATCTATATTAACGATTTGGAGGAGGGGACCGAGTGTAACATATCAAAGTTTGCAGATGATACAAAGATGGGAGGGAAAGTAGAGAGTGAGGAGGACATAAACAACCTGCAAGGGGATATAGACAGGCTGGGTGAGTGGGCAGAGATTTGGCAGATGCAATACAATATTGGAAAATGTGAGGTTATGCATTTTGGCAGGAAAAATCAGAGAGCAAGTTATTATCTTAATGGCGAGAAACTGGAAAGTACTGCAGTACAAAGGTATCTGGGGGTCTTGGTGCAAGAAAATCAAAAAGTTAGTATGCAGGTGCAGCAGGTGATCAAGAAAGCCAATGGAATGTTGGCTTTTATTGCTTGGGGGATAGAATATAAAAACAGTGAGGTATTGCTGCAGTTGTATAGGGTATTGGTGAGACCGCACCTGGAGTACTGCATACAGTTTTGTTGTCCATACTTAAGAAAATACATACTTGCTCTCGAGGCAGTACAAAGAAGGTTCACTCGGTTAATTCCGGGGATGAGGGAGTGGACATACGAGGAGAGGTTGAGTAGATTGGGACTCTACTGATTGGAGTTCAGAAGAATGAGAGGCGATCTTATTGAAACATATAAGATTGTGAAGGGGCTTGATTGGTTGGACGCGGTGAGGATGTTCCCAATGATGGGTGAAACTAGAACTAGGGGACATAATCTTAGAATAAGGGGCTCCTCTTTCAAAACTGAGATGAGGAGAAACTTTTTCACTCAGAGGGTAGTGGGTCTGTGGAATTTGCTACCCCAGGAAGCTGTGGAAGCTACTTCATTAAATAAATTTAAAACAGAAATAGACCGTTTCCTAGAAGTAAAGGGAATCAGGGGTTACGGGGAGCGGGCTATAAATTGGACATGAGTTTGAGTTCGGATCGGTCAAGGCCCTGTGGGTGGCGGAGCGGGCCCAGGGGCCGAGTGGCCTGGTACTGCTCCTACTTCTTGTGTTCTTTAGAGTTGAGGTTGGATCAGATCAGCCATGATCTCATTGAATGGCGGAGCAGGCTCGAGACGAGATTGGTCTACTCCTGCTCCTATTTCTTATGTTCTTATGTTCTTAAGGAGGCCAATCGGTCCATCTCGTCAGTGCCGGCTCTCTGTCGAGCAATCTAGTCAGTCCCATTCCCCCGCTCTATCCCCGTGGCCCTGCAAGTTTATTTCCCTCAAAAGCCTCTTCAGTCTTCCTTTGAATACATTGAGTGTGTCCGCTTCCACCACTTCCGCCGGCACCGAATTCCAGATCATCACCACTCGCTGCATAAGCAAGTTTTTCCTCACATCCCCACTTGTATCTCTTTCCCAAAAACTTGAACATGTGTCTCCTACTCCTTCTACCATCAAATAGTGGGAACAGCCTTTCCCCTACTAACCTATCCAAACCCGTCAAAGTCATGTACACCTCTATCAAATCACCCCTCAACCTCCTTTGCACGAATGAAAAGAAATCCAGCTTCTCCAACCTGTCCGTGTAGCTAAGATCCCCCATCCCCGGAACGTTCTGGTAAATCTCCTCTGCACCTTCACAAGGGCTTTCTCATCCTTCCTGATGTGAGGAGACCAGAACGGGAAGCAATACTCCATTTGTAGCCTAACCAGCGCTTTTTAAATGTTCAGCATGACTTCTGTATGTTGTACTCAATACCTCTATTTATGAAGCCTAAGATTCCATACGCTTTGTTAACCACTCTCTCAATGTGTCGTGCCAACGTCAGGGACCGATGCACATTAACTCCCAGGTCCCTGTTTCCCTGCACACTCTTTAAAACTGTGCTATTAAGTGTATATGCCTCTCCCTGTTCCTCCTGTCAAAATGCATCACCTCACACTTCTCTGTATTAAATTCCATCTGCCACTTGTCTGCCCATTCTGCTAGCGTTTCTATGTCGTTTGCAGCCGATTGACATTATCATCACTGTTTGCCACACCCCCATATTTGGTGTCACCCGCAAATTTAGAAATTCTATTCTGTATTCCATATCCAGGTCATATATACATATATATATATCAAAAAAAGCATTGTCCTCAGCACTGACCCTTGTCAAACACTACTGTCTCCCAACCTCGAGTCTCAAAAACAGCCATTATCCACAACACGCGGTTTTTTGTACTGAAGCGTCCTCCTTCACCAAGCTGCCACTGACTCACCTATTCCATGAGCATCAATTTTGTTAACCAGCTTTCTCTGTTGTACTTCGTCAAACGCCTTCCGAAAATCCATGTCGACAACATCCATTGCATTCCCTTCATCAATCCTCTCTGCTACTTCATCAAAACATTCAATTAGATTGCCCAAACAGGATCTGCCTTTCTAGTAATCGTATTGGCTCTCTTTAATAAGTTTAAACCTCTCCAAGTGCCCATTAATCTTTTCCGTGATTATTGTTGATAAAACTTTACCAAACACTGATGTTACACTGAGCGGTCTTTAGTTACTAGGATTCTGCTTATACCCTTTCTTGAAATATTGTGCCACTTTTGCCACTTACCAATGCTCAGGCACCTCCCCCGCATTTAGGGAAGATTGGAAAATTATGGCTAGCCATTCCGCAATCTCCTCCGCCAATTCCCTTAACAACCTGGAAGGCAAGCCATCTGGACCTTGCGACTTCTTCAATCTAAGCATAGACCGAGTTTGTAGTACATCCATTCTATCAATTTGCAGTTCTTCCATTGCTTCTAGCTTTTCCATTTCTTCCGATATTTTGTCAGCATCCACGTCATTCGTAAACTGCGATGCACAGTTCTCATTAAGTATTCTAGCCTTGCCCTGTGCCTCTAAGCATATATCACCTTCTTTGTCTCTAATAGGCCACAGCCCACCTCTTACTCTCCGTTTACTGTTTACATGCCTGTAGAAGATTTTTGGGTTCCCTCTTATGTGAACCGCCATTCTACTCTCCTATTCTCTCTTTGCCAATCTTATTTTCATCTTCACATCCCCTCTCAACTTATTGTATGTAGTTCTCCCATGAAGAATTCAACTGACATGAATTATACTCCTTTTTCTTTGTTTCATCATCTTATCTATCTCCCTCATCATCCAAGGAGACCTTGCTTTGTATCCCGTACCCTTCCCTCTTGTTGGAATGTACCTAGCCTGTACTTGCAACTTCTCCTCCTCAAAGTTCACCAATTGTTCCGATACAGTTTTTCCTGGTAGCCTTTGGTTCCATGTTACCCGATTTGGATCCTTTCGATTCCCATTGAATTTAGCCCTATTCCAGTTTCGATTTTCCTCTCTAGATTGTTCCATGCTCCTCTCCATTGTTAATCTAAATCGTATGATACAATGATCAGTCGTACCGAAGTGTTCTCCCACAGACACTTGGTCGAACTGGTCCACCTCATTCCCCAGAACCAGGTACAGCAATGCATCTTCCAATGCGACCAATGTTAATTGCCACTTATCAGCCCAAGTTTGAATATCGTGCGGATCTTGCGGCAGGCGGGCATGGGCTGCTTCAATTTCTGAGGATTTGCAAATGGAAATGAACATTGTGCAATCAACAGCGCCCATCCCCAACTTCTGTCCTAGTGATGGAGGGAAGTTTATTTATGAAGCAGCTGAGGATGGTTGGCCCTCGAACATGAAGGATCATCTGCAGCGATGTGTTGCTGGCAGAAACCAAATTGAGCATCAGTGAGCAAGTTCTTGAGGGGTAATTACCGCCTGATAGCACTTTACACGAAAATGCCATCATTTTGCTGATGATTGAGATTAGGCTGATGGGGTGGTAATTGGATGGATTGGATTTGTCCGGCTTCTCCTGGACAGGACATAATTGCACAACTTTCCACGTTGTCGGGTAAATGCCAGTTGTCGTAGCGGTTCTTGAACAGCTTGGCTGGAGTAAAAGCTTGTTGTGAAGAAACAAGTCTTCAGCAAGCAGCCAGGATGTTGTCGGGCCCATATTTGCATAAACCAATTCAAATTCTGATGAAATCAGGCACTGCGTCGGATTTTCCAGCTGTATCTTGATAGATCACAAGTTCTGGATTTCGCAGACGTGCAAGCCCAAGCGGAAACCCTGGAGTTGCGGAGCTTTTCAAATCGATTGCGATGGCATTCTCTGGATTACACCGTCATTGAGATGGAAATTTGAGGGCCGTTATATTATAATGCTCAATACATAAATTTTTATTCAGCAATACAAAACTTGTCCTGTCGTGAATTTAAAACATCTCTCAACGGAAAGTTTTGCCATATTTGAATGTTTATAAGATATCATCAGACGCAATTACGACTCTTTAATATTTTTTATGAAACAAACTTTGCCTAAAGAAAAAGAACCAAATTCCATTTTACTTTCTTCAACGACTTTGTACCTTTTAAAACTTGCACAATGATCCTAACAACTTTTTTATCCTTCGGAACTGAAAACAGTTAAAACTGCAGAAATCATTAGTAACATCTCTATTAACTTTACAAATAAGACAGCAGTTGATTTTAAGCTTTAGAATTTTTTTAAAAGTTTTTAAATCCCAAGATTTTTCCCGTATAACCAAAATTAGCATCTCAAATGTCCCAATATGTTCCAGTTCATATCATTAAATATTTCAGCAATTGGAAACTGTCAATTTCACATGTGAAGTCTTATGACCGGAATTATAGAACGCCACATAATTTACAACAACCAGAATTTGCCTGTTGCCACAATGAAATACGGATTTTCACAATATTTTAGTAAACTAGCATAATTCCAACGTAATTCAGTTCAATATTTTATTAGCAAAACACAATTCAGACAAAAAAATAGAATGTGCTTATAAAACACCCAGAAAATCATGTCATCTTGTTGTTCTTTCTTTCCAAGTGGCTGTAATATAACGAAAGAAAATGTTAGCTTTCACAGTTAAAAAAAACCTTCAACATTCCTTATAAAAAGTGATTAAAGTTGAAGTATCCACAGCTTGTGGGCTCCGAAACATTCACACAGGCTTTTTATTAAAGAAAAATTACGTTGTACACAAAATAACTGATGCAGCTAGTAAATAGAAAATCAACATGTAAACCCTGGAATTGCGGCCGGCGTAGTAGATAATGAATACAATGCGGACCTCCAAAAAAAATTGCACTGAGCTGGTGAGCGACCTCCTTCGAAAACTTGCGTTGTTTCACTGCAGACTTGTGCACAGCTTAGTGGCCCACGGATCCAGGGGTGCACCGTGTGCATAAGCGTACCTGGGTATCAAGTGGGGTGGTGCTCCAATCTGGAAACAGAAATCTCCAGTGCCCATTCATGACATTTGAGTCTCACTCACCCCTGTTATAATAATAAATACATCTGTGTGTCACTCCCCCCAGCTCTATTAATAAATAAATAAGTCTCTCACTCACCCCAGATATATTAATGAATAAATCAGTCCCCAAATACCACCAGTTTTATTAATAAGTAATAAGTCTCTCATTCTTAGTAGAATGTTTTCATCCTTTGCCTCTTTGTCTCCGCGAGTTGTGTTGGGATCTGGAAATAGTTACGTGGATAAAGATATTTAGTTTGAAAAAAAATATCCTGACGTATGCATATTTCAAATTGCTGCCTATGCCCTCTCCAATTACGCTCTGCAAACAGACTCCTGCACCTGTTTGCACCAGACGTAAAACGTTCCTGTGCAATTTCTGGGCAGTTGGTGGGCAATTAGTGCAACCCTGCGCCAGCAATGATGATCTCACCGTCACTGTGGATGACATGTCTAGTCGAAACTTGACAGATCGCAATTTTGGGATTTAGCGCATGCTATTTGCAGTCAATTTCTAAGGCAGTATGACGGCTTACCCTGAGAGGACACCATCACACCGACCGCAAATTCTGCCTCAAAGTTTTTCCGTTTCTCCTTCTAAATTCCATCATATTTTAATTTAGTGTTTTTTTCTCAAACCAAAATAAAATTACTGATTACTTCTTATATGTCATAACCCTAGGGGGAGGGGAGGATTCAATAACATTAGCAGGTCTCGGACTTTCAGTAACCGAATTAAGATAAAAGCGCTTTGTAAACATTTCATTTGATTTGATTCGAGACTATGCATCTTTAATTTAAACTGCATGAATCAATAGCACCTATTATCTATAATCCTATCGATATGAAGTGCTTTGAAAATTGCAAATTCATCTAGCAACAGACTCCATACAATGTTAGGGTGCCGTGCAGCAGGGAGATAGGAGAGTTTGAGAAGGAGGTCCCGCGGAAAGTTTTCCTGTCCAACAGATACGATATATTCGGTTTCTGTGAGGACAAGGACAAAGACTGCAGGCAGGACATCCACAATGCTGAGCAAGGCACCGTGGCTCAGAAGGCTGGCCAAGAGGGGGGTGGGGGCAAGAGCAGAATAGAAATGTGGTAGTTTTACGGGATTCTATAAATAGGGGGCTAGATAGCATCCTCTGCAGTCAAGAACGAGAATTCCGAAGGGTGTGTTGCCTACCCGGTGCCAGGTTAAGGGATACCTCGTGGCGGCTGGAGAGGAATTTTGAAAGGCGGGAGGTAGGGTTAAATCCAGTTGTTGTGTTCCATGTCAGAACAAACGACTTAGGGAGCAACAGAGAAGAGGGCCTGCTGAGGGAACATCAGGAGTTAGGAGCTAAATTAAAAAGTAGGACCTCGAGGGCAATAATATTTGGATTATTGACCGAGCCACCTGCAAATTGGCCTAGAAACAGTCAGCTGAGGTGAATTAACACGTGGCTAAAGTGATGGTCTCGGAAAGAGCGGTTCTTTTTCATTGGACACTAGCATCAGTACTGGGACAGAAAGGATCTGTGTCGATGGGACGGGCTCCAACTGAAGCAGGATAGGACCCGTGTCCCAGCGGAAAGGGAGGTCGCAAAGTCATTAAACTAGTAAGATGGGGGAGGGATCTACAAGAAAGGAAACCCGCCTAAATATAAAGGAAACAGGAAAGGAGAGCACAGGAAAGAGTAAACTAAGGGAGGACATTTATGGCAAGGGAATAAATAGATTTATAGTACAGGTCGTTAAAATGATGGTAACAAATAGAATGAGAGGAAATGTTAGAAACATGATTTAATCTGTCTGTACAACAATGCACACAGTGAACATAATAAAACAGGGGAGCTGGGGGCAATCATGCGTTGCGATGAAACAGACATCGTAGGAATTACTGAGACATGGCTACAGAAAAACCAGGAATGGGAATTAAACATTGAAGGGTTTAACATAGTTAGCAAAGATAGAGAGGGGATAAGGGGAGGTGGGGTATCTGTACCTATTAGCGATAACATAATGGCAGTAGAGAAAATTGACGCAGCTTCCATTAAAACAGAAATAGAATCCATGTGGACAGAGATAAAAGAAAATTAAGGGACAATGACACTAATAGTGTTAGACGACAGATAACCTAATATTGGAAGTGTAATGGAGGAAGAAATATGCAAAGAAATTAGGGAAATGAGTAAAAATCATAGAATAATGATGATGGGGGAATTGAACTAACTAGATATTTATTGGACAAAAGAGATCGTTAAATTAGTTAAGGAAATGGAGTCCCTACAATATGTACAGGACTCCATTTTAACCCAATATGTTAAAATCAGAACTAGGGAGGATTGGCTATTGGATCTAATAATGGGGAATGGGCCAGAGCAGTTACAGAAGTAAAAGTAGGGGAATATCTCGGCAATAGTAACCATAATATAATACGTTTTAAGTAATAATTGAGAAAGACATAACCATGACAAAGACCAGGTTAATAGATTGGAGAAAAGCTGATTTACAGGGGCTGAGAATAGAAATTCGGGAATTAAAGTGGACAACTACATTGGCAAACAGTGATGTAGAACAGCAATGTTAAACATTTAAATTGTTGATCGACCGGGTCCAGGAAAAATATATTCTGCTAAAAAACAAGAACAATCTAAATACTAATGAGACACAGTGAATGATTAAAGCCACGAGGAAAAAAAATTGTGCATGAAGAAAGAAGCATACATTAAGTACCTGGACAGCAGCGGTGCACCTGGTAAGGCAGAGTAACACAAACAACACCAACTTGTATTTATATAGCACATTTAACACAGTAAAACGTCATAAGGTGCTTCACAGGTGTGCTATAAGACACAAAATTGACACCGAGCCACATAAGAAATTAGGGCAGGTTACCTAAAGCTTGGACAAAGAGGTAGGTTTTAAGGAGCGTCTTAATGGAGGAAAGAGAGGTACAGATGTGGAGAGGTTGAGGGACGGAATTCCAGAATTTAGCAGATTAGGCAGCTTAAGGCACGGCCACTGATGTTTGAACGATTATAATCAGAGATGCTCAAGAGGCCAGAATTTGAGGAGCACATATATTTCGGGGGGCCGTGAGTCTGAAGCAGGTTACAGAAATAGGGAGGGGTAAGGCCATGGAGTCAATTGAAAACAAGGGTGAGAATTTTGTTTCAAGGCGTTGCTTAATCGGGAGCCAATGTATGTCAGAGAGCACACACATATGGGTTAACGGGGCTTGGTGCGAGTTTGGGCACGAGCCGCCGAGTTTTGGATGACCTCACGTTAGAAGGTGGGAGGCTAGCCAGGAGTGCGTTAGAATAGTCAACAGAATATGAAGAGATTAGGGGAGAAGTCAAAGAAAATTGGGAAGCCAAAGATCAACTATGAAATTAAATTATCAAGGAAAATCAATTAAAATAGTAAAATATTTTACAGGCACTTAAATAAAAAAGGAAGGTCGGGATGAGAATAGCATAATTAGGATAACAGCTAATTGATTTACAGCATAAAACCACAGGCAGCGATAGAGAGTTGGCAGAGATAATGGCCCAGAAATTGATCTCGCTCTGTTCCCGCGGGGGTAAGGCTTCCCCGCGTCCTCTCACTCCGCTTGTGCTTTTTCAGATCCACCTCGCACGAACTTGATGTTCCAGACATCAGCTGGGCAGTGCTTGCGTATCCCACCGGCGTAGTGAATTCGTGCGAGCTGTGGGATCACGTGACTCAGTTAGAGCCAATGGCAGCACACCATCTTCCATTCATAAGTATCACATACGTGCTGTGAAATCTATGAATCTTACACCACCCCAAAATAACAGCTAAACCTCAATTAAATTAAAATAAAACCATCACATTAATAAAATAAGTATAGTTAAATAAATTAACCATTTTAAATAAAAAATTAAATTTTCGAAAAAATTTAAAGTTATAAAAATAAACTTACCTGTCTTTAAAGTCTCTAAAAAAGATATACCTGTTAAAAAAAATTCAAAAAAATACTTAATTCACTACTTACCTTGTTAAAAGTGGGTCTTACTCCTCCTTTTTCCATTTCTAATATCTTCCGTACTGACCTGCGCGTCCAAAGCACGAAGTGCACAGCGTGCGCGCAGCCTGTAGCGTGCACACGATGCACTGAGGAACCGCCCCCTTTTCAAAAGACCAAGTGCCGGTTTTCAGCGCATGCGCAGGGCATGCAGAAAACCGGCAATTTGAGAGAGAATACGCGAGAGTACGCAGTGCGTACTCTCGCGTCGCGGGTTGAATTTTTGGACCAATGGGCAAGACATTCAGCTCTCCGGCTTCCCACGGCTACAAGGATTGCGCACGTACTTACCTATCGCGCCTGCCATCGTGCTTCGGGCCCGGATGGAATTCGGCTCCTGGGCATCCTGCAGCTGCCGGCACGCAGTGCTTGCATATCTGAGGGGCGCCGTTACTTTGAAGCGTCCCCTGGGATCACATGGGACATGGAGAGCCAATCAGAGAAGGGAATCTCCATGCATAGATTTTGCAGGAAGACCTTTCAAATCTATGATAGAGATCGGCCCCAAAACCTAACTTACACTTCCAGTAAATTTAAAAAAAAAATCACTTTTGAAAAATAACGATAAAATACATACATTCACTAATTTAAACATATAATAAAATTTTTGAAAACATTAATTACACTTTTTAACGTTGCTAAAAATAAACTTACCTTTCTTTACAGTATGTAAAAAAGATAAACCTGTTGAAAAATGTTTAAATTGTATTTAATTCACCACTTAACTTGTTAGAAGCAGGCCTTGCACCTCCTTTTTTCCTGCGCAACTTCTCCATACTTACCCTCACGGAGAAACCTGAAAAAAACCCCGAGGTTTGACCCTCGAACCCCTTCTTTCAGGAGATCGGAAGTTCCTGTTTCCCATGCATGCTCAGTGCATGCGCGAAACCGGCACTTCCGGTGGCCCTGCGGGTGAGTACATAGCACCTACTCACCCGTGGAGACCCGAATTTCTTCCCCAATTAAATAATTACTTTACTTCAGTATTTACCAGGGAGATAGAACAAGTGGAGGTGATATCGGATGATGAGATCAGTAATGAGATAACAACATTTAAAATAAAACGAGGAGATATATTAAATAAACTAATGAAACTCAAAGAGGTTAAATTCCCTGGTAAAACGGATTACATTCGGCATTCTAAAAGAATCTAGGGAAGAGATAGCAGAGGCATTACTGTACATATTTAGTAAATCATTAGAACAATATGTACTGCCAGAGGACTGGCGGATAGCTATCATAATGCTTATACGTTAGAAAGGAGATGAACATGTTCAGAGATCTATAGAACAGTCAGCTTAATATCGGTGTCAGGAAATATAATGAAATCCTGCTAATGGAGAAAATGAAGGAATATCTGGAAATAAAAAATAAAATAATAAATATTCAGCTTGGATTTCAAAAGGGAAAGTCTTGCTAAAAAAAACAAATTGAATTTTTCGAAGAGTTAACAGAGAGAGTAGACAAGATTAATGTCGTAGCTGTAATTTGTCTAGATTTTCAAAAGGCCTTCGATAAGGTACCACATAATAGACTAATGAATAATGTCAGGGAATGCGGAGTCAGGGGGCAAGTAGCAGAATGGAGAGCTATCTGGCTTCAAGACAGAAAGCAGAGAGTAGAGATAAAGGGTTGCTATTGAGAGTGGCAGAAATTAGGAAGTGCTGTTCCACAAGGATCAGTGCTGGAACGAATGTTGTTCACAACTTATATTAACGATTTCGATTTTGGAATCAAAACATAATCTCTAAATTTGCGGATGACACCAAATTGGGGGGGACAGTAAATACTGAGGAGTAGGCAACAAATTACAAGAATACATTAATAACCCTGCAGAATAGGCATATCATTGGTAAATTAAATTCAACACAGATAAATGTGAGGTATTGCATTTGGGGGAGAAAGAGAGGGAGGTAACATATTACTTGCAAAATATGAATCTAAATTGGGTAGAGGAGAAAAGGGATCTCGGAGTTTAAATACACAAATCACTAAAAGTATCGACACAGGTTAATAAGGACACAAAGAAGCAAATCAAAAACTAGAATTGAAAAGAAGTGAAGTTATGCTAAGCTTGTATCGAACTTTGGCTAGAACACACTTGGAATACTATGTACAATTTTGGTCGCCATATCATATAAATGATATAGAGGCACTAGAGAGGGTGCAAAGAAGATTTACAAGGATGAACAGGCGGGAACTCTTTTGTCTTGACCTAATAGAGCACTTTAAAATCATGAAAGTTTTTGATAGAGTAGAGACAGAGAGAGTGTTTGCACTTGTAGGGAAGAGCAAAAATATATACGCCATCAATATGTAATAGTCAGCAAGAAATCAAATAGGGAATTCAGAAGGAACATCTTTACACAGAGAGTGTTGAGAATTTGGAACTCCCTTCTTCAGGGAGTGTTTGAAGCGAAAAGCTCGATTGGAGCAGAAATGCCAGAATGTACTTGTTGGGACGAATGGCCTGTTTCGGTGCTGTATATCCTAGGTAATCCTAGATAAATAAAAGGCTGAAGCTTACCTTTTATAAAACTCACACTTTCTGCTTTTCACAGTCGCACAGCTGAGCTTTCGTAAAAATTGTCTTTAACGTAAAATGTAATTCAACGTTTTCCCCAATTCTGGGTGTGCAATCTTAAATTGAAATTAATATACTCGACCACCATATTCACCCTTTCATGTTGCTTAGAAGCAGTGAGCCCTGTATTGACTATGAACGTGGAAAGCGCCACATTTTATGGGGCAGTCCCAGCTCGCGAGACCAAGAAATATTCACACTGTTTCAATTAGGTCGAAATATAAAACATGATGACAAATATCTCAAAAATAATACATATGTGTACATACAGAGAGTGAAAAAAATTAACAAACTTAAAACAACATACATTTGTGGAAATCACATTGATTAAAATCTTTAAAATACTTCCAACGTCAAAGACAAGACTAGAAAGGGATAAACTGCTTTCAGATCTGTGAACAGAAGAGGGTGGCGCTGACAATAAAAACAAACTTCAAACCGACATTAATTTAAATATAGACTTTCAAACAAAACCAATGCGTTAACTTAAGAAACATTCGTAGGTCAGGAAAATTCCATACATTCACACAAACTTTCACGCAAACTGAAAATGCCAGCCCTTGTCTGATTTGATTTTTCCCAGACTGGCTGGTCTCTGGATCCACTCTGTCTAATTTAGACACAGGCTCACTTCCGGACTGGTCAAAAATAAACCTAATTCTGTCATGCTCAACTACTCAAACATCTTACCTCGGACTTTCTCAACATTGGTTGAGTTTCTCAGTTTTAATGGAACATCACGTGTACTATGCTCCTCGAAAGTATCCTTCCTTAATCGACGAGGTGATCAGCCACGTCGGTCCTAATTTCCTACTGACAACAAAAAATGCAAATAACCGTTAGTCAGCGTCCTGCCATGGTCGCCAAGCTGTAGTCCATTTGGACTGCCTGTTCAATTGTTTGAAACTGGCACTATATTGATAACGGTTCGCACTATTAATAAGGAACAAGCAAGAATCAATATATTGCAGTACTTAAGAACGAGTTTACACAGCACATTTGAGAATTTAATAACACGGTCGTCCCTTGGGGAGACAATTGGGACAGAAATTCGGGTCGGGGGCTTCCCGCGGGTGCAAGCCCCCGACCTGCACTTACCTACCGCGCCTGCCGTTGTGCTGTGGGCCCGCGTGGGATTCCGATCCTGGGCCTTCTCCAGCTGCCCGTGTGCAGTGCTTGCGTATCCCAGGGGCGCAGTTATTTCGAAGCGACCCTGGATCACGTGGGCCATGGAGAGCCAATCCGAGCAGGGAATCTCCATTCATAGATTTGTCCTGTCAACTCTATGAATAGAGATCGGTCCCAAAAGCTAACTAAAACTTCAAATAAATTTAAAAGGACACATCACATTTTTAAAATAACTATAAATTACATAAATTTACTATTTTAAACAAACATTTATATTTATGAAAAAGTTAATTACAGTTTTTACGGGGATAAAAATAAACTTACCTATCGTTAAAGTATTTAAAAAAGATAAACCTGCGCAAAAAATGTATAAATTTTGCTTAATTCACCACTTACCTTGTTAAAAACAGGCCTTGCACCTGCTTTTTACCCGCGCAGCTGCCAGGGACTTACCCTCATGGAGAAACCTGAAAAAAAAGCGGAAGTTCGATCCCTGCACGCTGCCTCTCCGGCGCACGCGTTTGACCTCGGAACACCTTCCTTCGAGGGAACCGCAGTTCTGGTTTCCAGCGCATGCGCAGTGCAGACGCAAAACCGGCACTTTTGTTGGATCTACGGCTCAGTACACAGCGCGTACTCACCGGTGGAGCCCCGAATTTCTGGCCCAATGTCACTTTGTTCCAGACACCCTCGGCTTTCGACCCTGGTCCCTCAGATAAATCCTGTACCCCGAGAGAGGCGCACATTCGCAAGCATATACCGCAAAAAGCAGATCTGCGAGAAATTTCATCCAATCATGTTTTCTCCAATACTCCCCCATTCCAGCTAATCATAAGTTCAGCCCGTACATATCCAGAACAGACAATTTCTTGTGAACCCTAATCTATGCTTTTAGGCTCAGTACAATCTTCCTTTATTTTCGTGGTTATTGCCTCATTTTGTAGACACTGAAAAAAACGACAATTTTAACTGTCAAGGACATTTCGCCTAAATTATCCATCCTCGTCCACTCGAGCTTTCTGCAGCCCTTGACTCTTTTGGCCACACCATCCTCAGACAACGCCTCTCCTCCGCTTCCAGCTGGGTGGGGCTGCACTAGCCTGCTTCTATTCTTATCTATACAGTTGAAGCCCCAGGATCACCTTGACACTTACTCTTTCTCATCTGCATGCTTCCCCTCTTCGACATCATTCAAAAACACGACGGTAGATTCCACATGCGCACTGACGACAGCCAGCTGCACCTCGCCACCACCTCTCTCGAATCCGGCACTGTCTCTAAATTCTAATTTTGAAGAGCGCCCAGTTTAAGATTATGAATGTATTCAACATGCCAGATAGAGAGAAACTGTTTTCTCTGGCGGTGGTGTGTCGAACAGGGTGGAATAACCTTAAAATTACACGTTGGAGGTTCAGGAGTGAGGTCAGCAAACATTGCTTCACACAAAGGGTAGTGGAAATCAGGAACTGTCTCACTCAAAAAGCTGTTGAGGTTAAGTCAACTGAAAATATCAAAACTGAGATTGATCGATTTTTTTGTTAGGTAACGATATTCAAGGATGTGCATCCAAAGCGCATAAATGTGTTGTCATAAAGATCAGCCATGATTTAATTGAATTCATGAAACTGTTTGATTGGCCTACTAATGTTTCTGTTTTCCTCTGTTCCTGTAAAAACATTTCTAGCAACATTCTGAACTAGTTTGTTTTGTTTTTTCTGCCTTTTTCGTTTACAAATTACTTTTGGAGAATTTAAAACACGGCTTCTGACACTAGAATTTGTGATACCTTCGCGAAATAGAGAAAACATTTTTTGCAATGGGAATCAAACATCGCTTATGAATCAAGCTTCTGAAGCTGCAACAGAGGCAGCTTCCAATCCTCTGCTCATACTTTCCCACACATATTTTCAAGAAAAGTCCAATATCCGGCAATTCAAGTGCAAAGCTAACTGCACAACTACAACTTGCAATCATATAACGCCTTTAACGTAGGAAAATTATCCATAACGCTTCACAGAAACGTATCGGATAAAAATCGACACTGAAGCAAAGGAGAGATGTGGAGAAGTGACGGAAATCTTGGTCAAACATGTTTACTCTAAAGATGGGTTCCAAAGGAGTAGAGTGAGGTGGACAGGCGGAGTGGTTATGGCAGGTTATTCCAGTGTTGGTCTAACAGCGATCTCGGAGGGTTCCAGAGATGGAGACGGTTACAGAGACAGGAAGAAATTTGAACACAAGCGTGATAACTTTGAATTTGTGATGGTCGGAGACCGGACGGCAATGTATGTTAGTAAATCCTAATAGTACCACTTTCGTTCTTCGTATGGTGGTGACCTCCTGAAGACTTTGTCTCGGGATTGGTGATGGGATCAAATACCTTAAGAAAGCGGACAGTCTTGATCATATGTTCATTTCAATTCTTCATTATCTTCCTGTAACGCTGTTCCCTGATACTTTATCACCAAATTTTCATTTTGAAGGCGGTCCGGTCTACAGAGACCTTAAGTACAGCTTCCGAGCAGACCACTTCGGCCACTGGTTTTCTACTATCTTTGCTTTTCTGTGCATTCTGTTTCCGTAAATATGCAACCTTCTGCTTCTGACCTTTAGATTGTGTTTTCCATCAGATCTTTTCCTGAATTACGGTTTCTGACAGTGCAGGTCCAGTAGCACGAAGGGTAAACACAGAATGATAGCTGACATAATTTTAATTTTAGTAGATTTCGATCCTTGAGAAAGCCTTCCAGATCTTCAGTGACGGCATCGACTGTGTTTTCCTATCCCTGATGCTGATGAACGAGCAGGACCGACCACTTATAGATCCAGCTACTTATCCATATGTCACTTAGCTTACCAATTTGTCCCAACTTTAATGACTTATGGTTCCGCCAGGTCAAATCGGCTCAAGACCTCATTGCAGTCTTGATTAAAACATGGACAAAAGAGCTGAGTTCCAGAGGTGAGGTGAGAGTGACTGACCTTGACATCAAGGCAGCATTTGACCGAGTGTGGCATCAAGGAGCCCAAGTAAAACTGAAGTCAATGGGGATCAGGGGAAAAACTCTCCACTGGCTGAAGTCATACCTAGCACAAAGGAAGATGGTTATAGTTATAAGAACATAAGAACATAAGAAATATGAGCAAAAGAAGGCCAATTGGCCCCTCGAGCCTGCTCCACCATGCAATAAGATCATGGCTGATCTGATCCTAACCGCCAATCTACGATCACAGGACCATCTCCTGAACCTAACAGAATTGGACACACGAAATAGGAGCAGGATCAGGCTACACGGCCCCTGGGCCCGCAGCGCTACCCACAGGGCCATGACCAATCCGAACCTAGACTCATGTCCAAATTCCTGACCGCTCCCCGTAACCCTTAATTCCCTTTACTTCTAGGAAACTGTCTATTTCTGTTTTAAATTTATGTAATGATGTAGCTTCTACAGCTTTTTGGGGCAGCATATTCCATGTACCTACCACCCTCTGAGTGAAGTAGTTCCTTCTCCTCTCAGTTTTGAAAGAGAAGCCCCTTATTCTAAGTCTATGCCCCCTAGTTCTAGTTTCACCCATCATCGGGAACATCCTCCCCGCATCCACCCGATCCAACCCCTTCACAATCTTATATGTTTCAATAAGATCGCCTCTCATTCTTCTGAACTCCAATGAGTAGAGTCCCAATCTACCCAACCTCTCCTCATTTGTCCATCCCCTCATCCCCGGGATTAAGCGAGTAAACCTTCTTTGTACTGACTCGAGAGAAAGTATGCATTTTCTTAAGTAGGAACAACAAAACTGGATGCAGTATTCCAGGTGCGGTCTCACCAATAACTTGTACACCTGAAGCAATACCTCCCTATTTTTATATTCTATCCCCCTAGCAATAAAAGCCTACATTCCATTGGCCTTCTTAATCACTTGCTGCAATTGCATACTAACCTTTTGCGTTTCGTGCATCAGGACCCCCAGATCCCTTTGTACTTCAGTACTTTCCAGTTTCTTGCCATTAAGATAATAACTTGCTCTACTATTTTTCCTGCCAAAGTGCATAACCTCACACTTTCCAGTATTGTATTCTATCTGCCAAATCTCTGCCCACTTACTTAGCCTGTCTATGTCGCCTTGCAGATTTTTTATGTCCTCCTCACCCAGTACTTTCCCTCCCATCTTTGTATCATTGCAAACTTTGATATGTTGCACTCGGTCCCCTCCTCCAAATCGTTAATATAGATTTTAAAGAGTTGGGGACCCAGCACTGAACCCTGCGGAACACCACTAGTTACTGATTGCCAGTCTGAGAATGAACCATTTATCCCATCTTTCTGCCTTCTGTTAGATATCCAATCCACTAACCATGCCAGAATATTACCACCAATCCGGAGATTTTTTATCTTAAACAATAATCTTTTGCGTGGCCCCTTGTCAAATGCCTTTTGTAAGTCTAAATACACCACATCCACTGGTTCCCCTTTATCCACTCTGTATGATACTTCCTCAAAGAACTCCAGCAAATTTGTCAAACATGACTTCCCCTTCATAAAACCATGCTGACTTTGTCCTATTAAATTATGATTATCCAAATGTCCCGTTACTGTCTCCTTAGTAATGGACTGCAAAATTTTACCTACCACAGATGTTAGGCTAACCGGTCTATAGTTTGCAGCCTTCTGTCTGCTGCCCTTTTTGTATAAGGGTGTTACATTAGCAGTTTTCCAGTCTGCCGGGATCTTTGCTGAGTCCAGGGAGTTTTGGAAAATTATTACTAATGCATCCACAATCCCTCCCGCCACTTCCCTCAAGACACTAGGATGTAAGCCATCAGGTTATTTACCCGCCTTGAGTCCCATTCATTTACCGAGTACCACTTCCTTAGTGATTTTGATCGTGTTTAGCTCCTCCCCCCCTATAGCCCCCTGTTTATCCAGTGTTGGGATAGTCTTAGTGTCCTCTACTGTAAAGACTGATACAAAATATTCATTCAGTGTATTTGCCATCTCCATATTTCCCAACATTATTTTCCCGGTCTCATCCTCTAAGGGACCAACATTTACTTTAGCCACCCCTTTGCTTTTTATATAACTATAAAAACTCTTACTATCTGCATTTATATGATTTGCTAATTTACTTTCATAATCTATCTTCCCTTTCTTGATCAATCTTTTTGTTATTTTTTGCTATCTTAAAAAGTTTTCCCAATCATCTATCCTCCCGCTAGATTTGGATACCTTAATAGCCCTTGTTTTTTGTCGAATACTATCCTTAATTTCTTTACTTAGCCACAGATGACTCTCTTTTCTTTTACACGCTATTTGTTATCAGTGGAATATATATTTTTTGGAAGTTGTAAAATAACTCCTTAAATATACAGCACTGATCATGTATCGTCTTACACTTTAATCTTTTTCCCCAATCCACTCTACTCAATTCCGCTTGCATACCTTCATAGTCTCCTTTATTCAAGCTCAGCATGCTTGTTTGAGATCCAACCGTCTCAACCTCTAATTGAGTATGGAATTCAACCATGTTACGGCCACTCCTTCCAAGGGGATCATTTACTAGGACATTTTTAATGAATCCTGTCTCGTTACACAGGACCAGATCTAAGGTTGCTTGCCCCCTGGTCGGTTCAGTTACATACTAGTTGTTGGAGATCAATCATCTCAGCCCAGGTCATCGCTGCAGGAGTTCCTCTGGGCAATGTCGAATTCCGAAATATCTTCAGCTGCTTCATCAATGACATTCCCTCCATCATAACGTCAGAAGTGGGGATGTGGGTTGATGATTGCACAATGTTCAGTTCCATTCGGAACTCCTCAGATAATGAAGCAGTCCATGCTCAAATGCATCAAGAACTGGAAGACATTTAGGATTAGTTTATTATGTGCAAGTAACATTCGCGCCACAAAAGTACCAGGCAATGACTATCTCCAAGAAGCGAAATTCTAACCACCACCCTTTAACATTCAACGGACTTACCATGACAGAAACCCCCATCATCAACATCCTGGGGGTCATCATTGACAAGATAATTGACTGTAACAGCCACTTAAATACAGTGGCTTCAAGAGCAGGTCAGAGGCTGGGTATTCTGCGGCGAATGTCTCAACTCGTGACTACCCAGAGCCTTTCCACCATCTAAAAGGCATAAGTCAGGAGTGTGATGCATACTCTCCACTTGTCTGGAGGAGTGCAGCTCCAACAATACTCAAGAAGCTCGACACCATCCAGGTTAAAGCATCCCGCTTCATTGGCACTCCAGTCACCAACCTTAAACATTCACTCCCTGTAGCACTGGCGCACCGTGGCTCCAGTGCGTACCATCTACAAGATGCACTGCAGCAACTCGACATGGCTTCTTCGGCAGCAGCTCCCAAAACCTCCACCTCAAGCCCCTGGAAGGATAAGGGCAGCAGCCGCATGGGAACACCATCACCTGCAATTTCCCCTTCAACTCACACACCATCATGACTTGGAAATATAATGCCATTTCTTCTTCGTTGTTGGATCAAAATCCACGAAATCACGCACTAAAAGCATTCTGGGAGTACCTTCACCACACGGACTGCAGCAGATTCAGGTAGTGTCAAAGCATCACCTTCTCAAGGGCAATTAGGAATGGGCAATAAATGGTGGCGTTGGCAGCGATGCCTACATTCCAGGAGCGAATAAAACAAATGATTAAGCCTCGCAGGCTTGGCCGTTGCAGAGACAAGTAAGGAGCTGAAAGCTATTGGTGGAAGCCACATCAGCGGTCGCTGACAACATCTCGGCTGTAGTGCTGAAGACTTGTGCTCCATAAATAGCCATGTCTCCAGCCAAGCTGTTGCGTACAGTAGCAACACAGGTATCTAAACAATAACGTGTAAAATTACTAGGTATGTCCTTTCCACAAAAAACAGTGCATATCCACTCCAACAATGACTGCCCTAACAGCCTACTCTCAATCATTAGTAAATTGATGGGAGTTGTCATAGAAAGTACTATCAAGCGGCACTTACTCATCAATAACCTGCTTACCACAGCTCAGTTTGTGATTCGCCAGGTCCACTCAGCTCCAGACCTCATTACAGCCTTGGACCAAACATGGGCAAAAGAGTTGAGAGTGACAACCCTTGACATCAAGACACCATTTGCCCGAGTGAGGCATCAAAGAGACCTAGTAAAATAAAAATCAATGGGATCACGGAAAAGCTCTCTTCTGTTTGGAATAATAGCTTACTTAAGAGGTAGATCGTTGTTATTGTTTGGGGCAAAACATCTCATCCTCAGGACATCGCTGCTGCTGTTGCTCATGATAGTGTCCAAGGCCCACCCATATACAGCTGCTTCATCAATAACCTTCCCGCAAACATGAGGTCAGGAGTGGGCATGTTTTCTGACGATTGCACAGTGTGGAATTCCATTTGCAACATCTCAGATAATGAAGCAGTCCGTGTCCGCATACCTGGACAACATTCAGGCTTGGGCTGATAAGTGGCAAGTAACATTCGCGACACACAAGTGCCAGATAATGAGCATCTCCAACAAGAAAAAGTGTAAACGCCTCCACTTGACTTTCAATGGCATTACCACGGACGAATCCCCCACTACCAATAAATTGGGAGCTTCATGGAACACAAACTTAAATGGACAAACAACATAAATACTGTGGTTACAAGAGCAGGTCAGAGGCTGAGTATTCTGAAGTGAGTAAATGAACTCCGCACTCCTGTAAGTTTCGGATCACAGGCTACACACAGATTACCCAAAAGGGTTTTAGAAGTTGTAAGGCTTTTATTAAAGAGCTACAGTTTTAAAGCATAATTAGGTATTACAGATTGTTTAAGCCGAGTATAATCGACATACAATCCGTGACAGTAGGAGCGATCTACGACTCCTGAATCGGAATGCCATGACCGGACGGACGGGGAGGCAGCACGGTGGACTCGGATTGGGTGGATTCCTGCAGTCTGCTGCAGCGGTCACTTCCGTTGGGTCATCTCTCAAGCTGTTGGAGGTGTTAGGCCGTCAGCCTCCTCAGAGGCTAAACTTGACCAAGGTGTTAGGCATTAGCCACCTCGGTGAAGCCTTCGCCCCTAACTACCTGATTTCCTCTCTCAGTTGTCTAAATTTATAATTATTTAGGTGTGCTGGTAATCACCTGGTGTCAATCATTTGATCCCCCATCCTATTGTCCAATTGTGAAGCGGGAAGGCATCCCTCGCCGTCCCTTTCTGCCTGTTTGACAAGGCCTTCCTCTTATCTTTCTGAGGAATGTTTTGTTATGTTTCTTTAAGGACATTTTATGATATTTCGGCTCAATTTCTGTCTATTATCCCCCACCCTGTGTTGTTTTGCATTTTACGATTCCCTTATCACTTCTATTAGTCTTTTGATGCTTGATATTCGACCTTGCTGGCATTTCTGCGATCTGTTCCCGGCTGCATGTTGTCAGTCTCTGTTCTAAGAATTAAAACCCATCTTTGAATCTAACAGCTATTTCTTACACTTCCCTTCTTTGAGACGGAAATATCCTGATTGACTTCTCACAATCGGCTCTTGACTAATCTAACTCGTTTTTATTGCTCTCTCAACTTGGGCGTTAGTTAGTAGGGCGTCTTGAAGATTTCTCCCTTCCTTACAGTTCATTCCTTTGAGGAGAAGTAGCAAACTGTTGCCCCTTACGCAAATTCAATTCACTGTTCCGGTGTTCCAAATCTTCCCCGCCTGGGGTATCCTCTGTTTCTTCTATCTTTCCTGATGATACCCCGCCTGGGGTCTCCTCTGCATTGCTTTGGATCTTCTCTTTCGGTGTGCTCAATTAATTTGTTGCTGCTGGTTAGTCACAGGCACGAGTATACAATTGGCTTATGTATCAAAGTCTTACTACACAGGTGACATATATCATATACACTATCATTACAAGTTGGATAACTACCAGAGCGTGTGAAATAATACGAATGTAAGGGTGCGCTGATGTATTAAGCCCAATATCCCATCAGTGTGAGTTGTCCTCTATGCTGTTAATTTCAATATCCATTCTCGAGTTGTATTGCTCCAAAACGTAAAAATGCTTTCGGGAGGA
This sequence comes from Squalus acanthias, assembly GCA_030390025.1. Classification (NCBI taxonomy): domain Eukaryota; kingdom Metazoa; phylum Chordata; class Chondrichthyes; order Squaliformes; family Squalidae; genus Squalus; species Squalus acanthias. The sequence continues at coordinate 73,498,372 of CM059430.1, read as the reverse complement.
GTCCAGTCGCATCACAAGCTCACTGAAACCCTCAGACAACAGGGGAATGTCTCGGTTTTGATATTGAGTAAAACGTGTTGGTTGATGGGACAGGTCCTGCTAGACCCATAAAGCATGGTAGTTGCGGTAGTACTGACACAGGAGACACCACCAAAACCACCTCATACTGGATTCGCACTGGTTTTTCCCACGCTCTGTTACCTGCAAAACACAATTCTTAAAGACACAGTTAAATTCAGTCTTACAATCATTTCAAGCGACATTACAGTTTAACATCTAATCAACAAATCATGGGCTTAAATGATTCTCCAGATCTCTCTGTTACTCATATCCATCTTGTGGATAATTCTTACTAAACCTAATTTCTCCTTAGCCCTCAATTGTCCCAATCCAGATTCCTTGTAAATCTCCACTTCAACATATTTTAATCTCTCTAACAGGTACCAGTGTCTTTAATTCTATTCTGATTTTTTCATTAATTAGATAGTTTCTCGATGGAGTATGTGTCAATGCTTTAAAGGTTGTATCGCTCTCCTGACCACATTAAACAATTCATGTTTTGCTGTTGTCAAGTAACTGAGCAGACTGAGACCCGTTCTTCAGTGCAGATTCACCATGCATTCCCGGATGGTAATTGCCTCATACGTAACGAATCACATTTGCACACTCATACCGGTATCTCAATATCGTGCCACATGTGCCATCCGATGCAAGTCTTTCACCGGCTTTCAGGTGATCTTATCAAAAGATTGTCTGGAGGTCTTTGTTTATCTTCCACCACATGGTTCTGATGTCTTGGGTATAAGCTAGGCTATCAAATTCAGTTTTGTTAAAAAGTTCATTATAGGCAGGGACACAAATGTCTCCAAGAGAAAGCTATCAATTTAGTATTCTTAACTACACTTTCCTGACTTTCACCAGAAAGTTGGAAAATTCTCAATTGGTGCTGTAATTCTCCTGTTTCTATCTCACACCCTCAATCACTTCCTCTCTCCATTTTACACATCCTACTAATTACTATTCAAATCTCATTCATGAGCCCTGGAGTAACTTTACTGTCCAGTACAATATTTAAGATTGAAAACATAGATTAAACATTCTCACTTGGTCCAAGTTATTAACACTTGTTATTTATCATTATTTTAGAGGATATTTTATTTTCCCAAAATTAACCCAATATATAGTGCCTGAGACCATTTTGTTTTTACAAAATTATCCCAAAATCCAAACAGCAGTATTATTGAACTGACAGGTTTTGTCAATGTTCAGTTTCATTTCTTCAATTTATCCTCCATTTCCAATTTCAGAAACAAGTGATTCCCAGGCTAGGTGGCTTACCCAGTGCTTTAACATAGAGGCAGAAGTGCTGCAATTAGTTTAGAAGGTAACTTCCATATAACAAAACAAAGAAGAGACTCCGTTGTGACTCTACTTAGAGCCCAAGGGGTTAATTTATTAAATCATGCGTTTCCTTCTGTTACTGTGGGGAAATATTAATTTAAAATTAAGAAACTTAAATTTAATATTGTCCAATATCTTTAAATTTCAGTCTAAAGATGTTGCTCGGTGAACTTAAACAGCTGTCAGTGGAAAGGGTTAACTCCTTTGCAGGTTTATAAGAAGGTGGAGCGAAATATTGTCAGACGCACGAAATTGCGTCACTTGAAGTAAATTTAAAAAAACTTTCCCGACCGAAAAAGACAGTTGTGTTTTCACACTGTAACTAAACACGAACAGAACAGATAAAACAGAGCAAAACAGCACATGCTTGCAGAACCAGTAAATTACGTCATATTACTTATTGTCCTTTCTTCAGATGTCTTTCCAAAATACTGTAAAAACATTGAATATAACTGGAGAAAAATTAGTTTTTCACATTTGAGCAAATCAAATCAAACTGCTTTGGTAAATTTCACCATAGCAACCGCGAATCCAAGGTTAAATGTTAGACTGAAACTTAATCTTTTGTTAAACAAACTTGTTGTTGCTCTTCTCAGTTTTTACACAACAGCTTCACTTAAATAGTAGTTCAAAGATTTTTCTTCCCAATTATTGTGGCACAATCTTATTCGCACATTCTTAAAACTTCCAAAATCCAAGACAAGACAAACGTTTTTAAACGCTTTTAACACAGAGAAGTGGGTGGAGCTAAACCACACATAACAGAATCTTTCTTTTAAAGACAGAATTTTCAGAAAAAAGAAATACTGTAACTTCTTAAATATTCATCGTCAGGAAAACAGTTACACTTTAACACACATTTTCATACAAACTGAAATTCCAGCATTTTTTAAGGTTCCTTTCAATCAGCAAATCTTGTGTTTTATTTGTCTCGGCACAGACGTTAATAACTTCCATGTCGGTAAAGCTTTAAATTTCTCTTTTGTTTCTCTTTTTAAATCGGTGCCTCAGCAGCTTTTCCTGGCTTTCCAAATCCCTATTTTTTCCCTTCCTTTGCTGAGTTTTCAGATTGGTTCTCCTGCAAATTATATATTTTTCCTTCTTTACCTCTCCCTCTCTCCTGCACGTTATGCTTTAACTCCTTCAGGCTATCTATCAACTGTTCCCGGTGATATGCCAACGCCATTGTCTTTCTGCTTTTAACTTTCAACAAGCTCTTTACCACTCCCTTCTTTCAGAGAGAATAAAACACTATACTCAGTCTAAGCAACGATCACGTGCGTTCGACCAGTTCCTCCTGTCACCCGACCGGAAACTTACAACTCCTAACTCTATGATTCCACTTCTGACAACACTGCAAGATCCGAATCACAGGCCACACACAGATTACCCAGAAGGGTTTGAGAAGTTGTTAGGCTTTTATTAAAGAGCTACAGTTTTAAAGCATAACCAGGTATTACATATGGTTTAAGCCGTGTATAAAAGACATACAACCCGTGAGAGTAGGAGCGATCTACCACTCCCGAATCGGAATGCCACGACCGGACGGACGGGGAGGCAGTACGGTGGTCTCGGATTGGGTGGATTCCAGCAGTCTGCTGCAGCGGTCAATTCCGTTGGGTCATCTCTCAAGCTGTTGGAGGTGTTAGGCCGTCAGCCACCTCAGAGGCTAAACTTGAGAAGGTGATATGCTGTAGCACCCTCGGAGAAGCCTTCGCTCCGAACTACCTGATTTCCTATCTCAGTGGTCTATATTTATAGTTATTTCGGTGGGCTGGTAATCACCTGTTGTCAATCATTTAGTCCCCCATCCTATTGTCCAATTGTGAAGCGGGAAGGCATCCCTCGCCGTCCTTTTCTGCTCTTTTGACAAGGCCTTCCTCCTATCTTTCTGAGGAATGTTTTGTTATGTTTCTTTAAGGATATTTTATGACTTTTCGGCTCAATATTTGTCTATTATACCCCACCCTCTGTTGTTTTGCATTTTCCGATTCCCTTATCACTTCTATTTGTCTTTTGATGCTTGTTATTCGACCTTGCTGGCATTTCTGCTATCTGTTCCCGGCTGCATGTTGTCAGTCTCTGTCCTAAGAATTAAAACCCATCTTTGAATCTAACAGCTATTTTTAACAATCCCCAAAGCCTTTCCAACATCTACACAGGATTATACAGGATATATGTCCCAGAATCAGGCCATTCGGCCCAACCAGTCCATGCTCCACTCGAGCCTGCTCCCGTCATTCCTCATCCAACTCTATCAGCGTAGCCCTCTATTCGCTTCTTCTTGATATGCTTATCTAGCCTCCAGTTTAATGCATTTCTACTATTTGCCTCAACTACTCTCTCCGTGTAGCGAGTTCCACATTCTCACGAACCTCTGCGTAAAGAAGTTTCTTCTGAATCCCCTAATTGATCTCTTGGATGGCTATCTGATATTGATGGCCTCTAGTTATGCTCTTCCACACAAGTGGTAACACTCTCGCTGTATCTACTCTATCAAAACCTTTCAATATTTTAAAGACTTGTACTTTGTCAACCCTTAGCCTTCTCTTTTCAAGAGAAAAAGAGATCCACAAGGCAATTGTTAGAAGTGTGATGGAATACTCTTAACTTATCTAAGGTTTTGATAGAGTAGATACAGAGAGAGTGTTTCCAATTGTGTGGAAGAGCATATCTGGAGGCCATCAATATAAGAATACCACCATGGACTGTTTTGGGCCGAATGGCCTGTTTCTGTGCCTTATATCCTGTGTAATCCTATGTAGATGGTGGAAAGGCTTTCGGGATTGCGGAGGTGAGTTACTCACTGCAGAATACTCAGCCTCTGACCTGCTCTTGTAACCACAGTATTTATGTGGTTTTACCATTTAAGTCTGTGTTCCATGGAGCTCCCAAGTTGTTGGTAGTGCATCTCCAACAACACTCAAGAAGCTCGAAACCATCTAGGACAAATCGTCTGTTTGAATGGTAGCACATCCACCAACTTAAACATTCACTCCCTCCACCACCAGCGTACCGCGGCTGCAGTATGCACCATCTACAAGATGCACTGCAGCAACTCGCCAAGGCGTCTTACATTATAACATAGGAACATAAGAAACAGAAGCAGGAGTAGGCCATTCGGCCCCTCGAGCCAGATGCTTCATTCAATAAGATCCTGGCTGATCGTCTACCTCATCCCCACTTTCCTGCACTATCCCCATATCCATTCATTTCATTAATATTGAAAAATCTATCTGTCTTGAATATACTCAACGACTGAGCCTTACACAGCCCTCTGGGGTAGAGAATTCCAAAGCTTCACCTGCCTCTGAGTGAAGAAATTTCTCCTCATCTTACTCCTAAATGGCCAACCCCTTATTCTGAGACTGTGACCCCTGTGTCTGGACTCACCAGCCAGGGGAATCATCCTTCCTGCATCTACCCTGTCAGGCCGTGTAAGAATGTTGTATGTTTCAATGAGATCCCCTCTCATTCTTCTAAACTGTAGAGAATATAGGCCCATTCTACACAATCTCTTATCATAGGACAATATCACATCCCAGGATTCAGACTGGTCAACCTTTGTTGCACTCCCTCTAAGGCAAGTAAATCCTTCCTTAGGTAATGAGATCAAAACTCTACACAATACTCCAGGTGTGGTCTCATCAGGGGGCTATATAATTGCAGTAAGATGTCTTTACTCTTATATTCAAATCCTCTTGAAATAAATGCCAACATACCATTTGCTTTCCCAATTGCTTGATGTACCAGCATCTTAACTTTCAGTGATTTGTGTACAAGGAGACCAAGATCCCTCTGAACAACAACATTTACAATTCTCTCAGTATTTAGAAACTAATCTGCTTTTCTATTTTTCCTACCAAAGTGGATAATTTCACATTTCTCCACGTTATATTCCATTTGCCATGTTCCGGCCCACTCACTTTACTTGTCTCTATCCCCTTGAAGCTTTCTTGTAACCTCCTCACAATTTACATTCCCACCCAACTTTGTATCATCCGCAAACTTGGATACATTACATTTGGTCCTCTCATCCAAATCAATGATGTAGATTGTGAATAGCTGAGGCCCAAGCACTGATCCTTGCGATGCCCTAATAGTTACTGCATGCCAACCCGAAATGAACAGTTTATTTCTACTCTCTGTTTTCAAATCGTTAAAAAATCCTCAATCCATGCTAATATGTTACCCACACTCCCATGAGGGCTAATTTTGTTTAATAACCTCTTGTGTGGCACCTTATCGAATACCTTCTGAAAATACAAATACACCACAGATACTTGTACCCCCTTAACTTTTCTGGTCGTTAAAACATCAAAAAACACGAACAGATTCGTCAAACATGATTTCCCTTTTATAAATCCGGATGGACTCTGCCCAATCCTATTATTTTATCGAAGTGACCTGTTACCACGTCCTTACTAATAGATTCCAGCAAATTCCCTACTAATGATGTCAGGTTAACTGCTCTTTAGTTCCCTGTTTTCCGTCGCCCTCCTTTCTTAAATAGTGTGGTTACATTTGTTGCCTTTCAATCCGTGGGAATCGTTCTGGAATCTATGGTATTTTGGAAAATAACAATCAATGCCTCAACTATATCTGTAGCCACCTCTTTCAAATCCCTAGGATGCAGGCCATCAAGTCCAGGGGATTTATCTGCTTTCAGTCACGTTACTGTCTCCAGTAGTATTGTTTTACTAATATATAATATCTTTCAGTTCAACATTCTTGCTGGAGCCTTGGTTTTCCACGATTTCCGGGAAGATTTTTGCATCTTCTTCCGTGAAAACGGACACAAGCTATTTGTTTAATTTGTCTGCCATATTCTTATTCCCCAATATAACTTCTCCTGTCTCAGCTTGTAAGGGACCCACATTTACTTCCGCTCATCTTTGCCTTTTCAGATACGTAGAGAAGCTTTTACAGTCTGTTTTTATGTGTCTCAGCAGTTTACCCTCAAATTCTATTTTCCATTTCTTCATCAATTTATTGGTCCTCCTTTGCTGAATTCTAAAATCCTCCCAATCTTCAGGCTTACTACTGTTTTTGGCAACATTATAAGCCTCTTCCTTTGATGTAATACTATCTTTAACTTCTCATGTTAGCCATGGTTGGACCACTTTTCCTGTGGGGCTTTAGTGCCTTAAAGGAAGGTATATTTGTTGTAAATGATGGATTAATGCTTTAAATGCGAACCATTGCTTGGTCTACCATCATACCTTTACAAGTTTCCCGATTTGCCATTGCCAACTCGCCCCTCATACCTACATAGTTTGCTTTAATTAGATTTTAAAGCCTAGTTTCGGATTTAACGAAATCACTTTCAAACTCAGTGTAAAATTCTATAATTTTATGGTCACTCTTACCTAAATGACCCATTACTAAAAGGTTATTAATTAACCCTTTCTCATTGCACAATATTACATCTATAATAGCCTGGTCCCTAGTTGGTTCCTCAATATACTGATCTAGAAAACTATTTGCCATACTTTCCATGAGTTCGTCCTCCACACTATTACTGCAAATTTGGTTTGCCCAGTTGATATGTTGATTAAGGTCCCCCATGATCGTTGTATTACCCTTGTGACACGCACCTCTAATTTTCTAATTTATACTCTGCCCTACATTACTACTTTTGTTTGGTGGCCTATAAACAACTCGCAACAATGTTTGTTAGATCCACCTCAACTGATTCTACTTCTTGATTTTCGGAGATAAGATCCTTTCTCTCTGCTGCTTTTATGCCAGCCTTTATTATCAGCGCTACCACTCCTCCTTTTTCATTTTACCTATCTCTTCCAAAAGTTAAGTGTCCTGGAATATTTATTTCCCAACATTGGACACTTTGCAACCACGTCTCAATTATGTCTATTAGATGAAGCATGTTCATTTCTATCTGCGCTATTTTTCATCTCTTTGGTTGTGAATGCTTCGCGTTCAGATATAGTGCCTTTAGATTTGACTTATCTATTTTCCCTGATGTCACCTTTGTCACTGATGCCTTATTATCTTTGTTACTTTCTCTGTCCCTTCCTGACGCAATCTGCTCATTTTAACCCAAAACATTACTCTGCTCTAGAGCTTTGGCATTTCTCTCGCTGCTTTTAAATTGATTATTTCCTGAGTCCTCCCACCCCTCCCCATCGCCATTCATTAGTTTAATGCCCTGTCGATTGCACTAGTTATTCGGTTCGCCTGGAGCCTGGTCTCGTCCCAACGGAACAGCTCCCTCTTTCCTCCCACACCACTCTTTGAGCCACGCATTTAAACCTCTAATCTATCTGTCTCTATGTAAATTTGTGCGTGGTTCAGATAACAATCCACAGGTTATTACCTTTGAGGTTCTGCTTTTTAATTTTGATCCTAGCTCCTCAAAACCCCTCAGCAGAACCCCATTCCTAGTTCTACCTATGTCGTTGGTCCTTCGTGGAACACGACAACTAGATCCTCCCTTCCCACTCCAAGTGCTTCTCAAGCCGCAAGCAGATGTCTTTAACCCTGGCATCGGTCGTGCAACACATTCAGAACTCTCGGTCACGGCTGCAGAGAACAGTATCTATCCACGTGACTATACTGACACCGACCACAATTACATTCCCTTTCACTCTCCAACTTGAATAGCTTCCTGCACCATGTTTCCATGGTCAACTTGCTGATCCATCCTGCTGGGTTTTCCCTCAACCACACAGGCATCAAGAACAACATAGCTGTTGGACATGCTGAGGCTCTTCCAGCATTGCACCTGCGGTACACTTAACTGCCTGAGTTGCAGTCACACCCTTCTGTCCCTGACCACTAACCAGACATGTACCACTACCTAACCTAAGAGGTGTGACTGCCTCCTGGATCAAAGTGTCCAGAGAACTCACTCCATTCCTGATGCCCCGCAATGACTGCACCTCAGAATTCAGCTCAAAATCTCTGAGCTGAAGTTCCTCAAGATGCAGGCACTTACTGCAAACGTGTTTGGAGTATTAATCAGGAAATAGTTGGGGCTTGTAATAAGGGAACAGCTGTAATCATGGGAGATTTTATCTTTCATATTGACTAGAAAAATCAAATTGGGCAGGGCAGCCTGGAGGAAGAGTTCATAGAATGCAGTAGGGGCGGGTTCCTTGAGCAGTATGTTACTGAACCAACCAGGGGGCAGGCAATCTTAGATCTGGTCCTGTGTAATGAGACAGGATTAATAAAAAAATGTCCCAGTAAAGGATCCCCTTGGAATGAGTGACCATAACATGGTTGAATTCCAAATTCATTTGGAGGGTGAGAGAGTTGGATCTCAAAGCAGCTTACTAAGCCTAAATAAAGGAGACTGTGAAGGTATGAGAGCAGAGTTGACTAAAGTGTACTGGGAAAACCAGTTATTGTGTATAACGGTACAGGAGCAGTGGTGTACATTCAAGGAGGTATTTAACAACTTTCAAGAACAATATATTCCACTGAGGAAAAAGAGGCGTAAAAGAACATACAGCCATCCGTGGCAAAGTAAAGTAATAAAGGATAGTATCCGACTAAAAACAAGGGAGTATAAAGTAACCAAATCTAGTGGGAGGATAGAATATTGCGAAGAATTAAAAAACCAGCAAAGAATAACTAAAAGATTAATTAAGAAAGGGAAGATAGATTATGAAAGTAAACCATCAAAAAATATATAAAAACAGATAGGAAGTATTTCTACAGTTATATAAAAATAAAAAGAGTGGCTAAAGTGAATGTTGGTGCCTTAGAGGACGAGACCAGGGAATTAGTAATGGGGAACAAGGAGATGGCAATGCGCTGAACAAATATTTTGTATCAGTCTTTACAGTAGAGGACACTAAAAATATTCCAACTCTGGACAAACAAGGGGCTATAGGGGGGAGAAGCTAAACACGATTGAAATCACTGTGGAGATGGTACTCGGTAAGATAATGGGACTTAAAGCGGTCAAATCCCCTGGACCTGGTGGCTCAGATCCTTGGGACTTGAGAGAAGTTGCGGTAGGGATTGCGGATGCATTGGTGGTAATTTTCCAAAACTCCCTTGATTCAGGAAAGGTCCCAGCAGATTGGAAAACTGCTAATGTAACACCCTTATTTAAAAAGGGAGATAGACAAAAGGCTGGAAACTATATACCAGAAAGCCTAACATCTGTGGTTGGTAAAATGATAGAGTCCATTATTGAGGAAGCAGTAACAGAACATTTGGATAAGCATAACTTAATCGGACAGAGTCAGTATGGTTTTATGAAGGGGAAATCATGCTTGACAAATTTGCTCGAATTCTTTGAGGACCTAACAAACAAGGTAGATAAAGGGGAATCAGTAGATGTGGTGTATTTGGACTTCCAAAAGGCATTTGTCAAGGTACCACACAAAAGATTACTGAACAAGATAAAAAATCATGGGATTAGGGGTAATATACTTGCATGGGTGGAAGATTTGCTATCTAACAGAAAACAGAGATATGGATAAAAGGTTCATTCTCGGGTTGGCAATCATTAACTAGTGGTGTTCCGCATGGGTCAGTGCTGGGACCCCAACTCTTTACAATCTATATTAACGATTTGGTGGAGGGGACCAAGTGCAACGTATCCAAGTTTGCAGACGATACAAAGATGTGAGGGAAAGCAGTGAGTGAGGATGACATACAAAACCTGCAAAAGGACATAGACAGGCTAAGTGAGTGGGCAGAAATTTGGCAGATGGAATATAATGTTGTACAGTGTGAGGTTATGCACTTTGGCAGAAAAAAATCAAAGAGCAAGTTATTATCTAAATGGAAAGAAACTGCAAAGTGCTACAGTACAAAGGGATCTGGGGGTCCTGATGCATGAAACACAGATGGTTAGTATGCTGGTACAGCAGGTGATCATGAATACAAATGGAATCTTGGCTTTTATTGCAAGGGGGATGGAGTATAAAAGCAGGGAAGTCTTGCTTCAGCTATACAGTGTACTGGTGAGGCCTCACCTGGAATACTGCGTACAGTTTTGGTTTCCATATTGAAGAAAATATATACTTGCTCTCGAGGCAGTTCAGAGAAGGTTCACTCGGTTGATTCCGGAGATGAGGGGGTTGACTTATGAGGAAAGTTTGAGTAGGTTGGTCCTCTACTCATTGGAATACAGAAGAATGAGAGGCGATCTTATCGAAACAAATAAGATTGTGAGAGGGCTTCATTGGGTGGATGCGGGGAGGATGTTTCCTCTGATGGGTGAGACAGGAACTAGGGGGCATAATCTTAGAATAAGCGGCTGCCGTTTCAAAACTGAGTTGAGGAGAATCTTCTTCACTCAGACGGTAGTAAATCTATGGAATTTGCTACCTCAGAGAGCTGTGGAAGCTGCGACATTAAATACATTTAAAACAGAGATAGACAGTTTCCTAGCTGATAAGGGAATTAAGGGTTATGGGGAGCGGGCCGGATAGTAGACGTGAGTCTAGTTTCGGATCATCCATGATCCTACTGAATGGCGGAGCAGGCCCGAAGGTTCGTATGGCCTACTCCTGCTCCTACTTCTTATGTTCTTATGTATGTATGGTTGTCCTGGATCACAATGCTCTCCACAAACTCCCACATGTTGCAGCTGCGGCGCACCACCTGAACTGCCATCCATATATGATTTTTTTAAAATTTAATTAAATGTAATTAGATTTGTATTAACTTAACCTAGTTTACAGTGTAATATCTTAATTACTTATTTGATCTAGAGTAAGTTAAGTGTACTGAAATTAAATATCTACCTGCAATACAAAGCACTACAAGTAGTGTAGGTATAATGCAACAACTCCTTCCCCCTCTTCTCCGACTTCCCACTCTTTCCAAATTCCCAAATAAAGAACTCTGTTCAAGTCAACTCCGTTTAATCTCTGTGCAGACCTATCTCCAGGGTTTCCACCGATCCTTGCTTAATATTGTGGCAGAGCTCTGAAATTCTATTATATGTTTAACTAACATTAGCATCGTTTAGTTCAGCATTTACACAGAAAATGCAACATTCAGCAAGCAGTGACTGTTTGACGCTTCAAACAAAGAATATCAACCACAAAGGATGTGTGAACAAAAACCCGTCTTGCAACACCGCCTACTCAACCTCGCGAGCGTAAAAACACAATAATCTGGAAGTGATCTTAGGTCAAAAATCGGTTTTGACAATATTAATTTTGTAGATGTTGAGCATGAAAAATATATGTGCAAAACAAAAATATTTATTTGAATTTGATGAATGCGTTTAGAAGTTCAAGAACGGTTAAGATTATTATGTGGTATTTCGCATAATATAAGTCCCTGTGATGTGTATTTGGCAGATGACAATACGGGGATTGTGAGTACTTTGGCCTCGACAAAATGTTCTCCAAAACAAAGGCCCAGCCTGAGATCCAATTCCATCCTAATACCTGGCTACTCATTCGAACTGAATTCAGGAGTGAGCATTTTCGCTGATGCATGAGCTGCACTTCTTATTTATTGCAATTACAGGGACTGTCAATCTTCCTAGCCACAGCGTTAAAAAACTGCATGGTAACGATCACAAAAACCCTTATCCACGTATATGTCAATTCCACTCTCGACTTCTTGAATGCTTCCGAATGCCCTGAGCTCCAACTTTCTTAAACTTAAAATCGCCAAAGGGTTAGCCATTTGCATCTTATTCCACATTAAGTCACATTCGCATATCACTCCCATGTATGAGCTCTGGTCCTGCAGAGTCGTCAATTTTATAAACCGATGTTATACATTCTTCCACAGTCTCGATCCACTTTATCTTTGCAGAAAATGTCATCCCTGTATGTTAGTGGATGTAGATGCTCTGTGCAGTTAAATTTAAGCTTCCTGTGTAAGGTCTCACTTAATTCTCTTTAGGTCAAATTTGAGCTTTTTTGCGGTATATTTTACTGCTTTTGTGTAAGCCGCACATTCCCATCTAACCGTTTCCCGATTTTCGGAAGCCGTCTTCGATCCCATCCCAATCGAGGAAAAATACCACAGACTCTGAAAAATTTAAACAAAAACAGGAAATGTCGTAAACACGCATCGGCTTAGGCAATATCTTTGGAGAGAACAGCCTTGTCAATGGATCAAGTGTGGACTTGTTGTCATTCGTGGACGAAGCGTCCACATCTGAATCGTTGGCTGTTCTGTTGAAACCATAGATGGAACATAACCTGCTAAGTGTCTCAAGCATTTTAAGATTTGTTCCTTATCTCGTTTGGCCTCTGTGGTGCGTTTACTATTCTGGGCATCCCTTTTTGATCAGCTTGTTGAGAGCCTTGGGACGCTTTCTAAGAGAAATCAAGCTGCAGTTGGCAGTATTCTTTTGCTGATGTTTTTGTATACTCAAATTTTCAGGTGATGTTAAGTTGTTAGGCACAGTACATTGTATAGATGGGAGTAGGAAGTAACAATAGGACTTAAACAGATAAAGTGAGTGGGCAGAACTATGTCAGATGGACTTCAAATGCGGAGACCAGTGTAGTATTTCACTATGAATCCAGGAAGGATGAATCGGAATATTTTAGTAATGGCCAGAGACTATGACCTGTGGAGGAGCTAATCGCTTTAGGTGTCCATGTACACAAATCACTAAATCCTAATGGACACGCACAATGTGTATTCAAAAACGCCAATGGAATCTTCGCTTTTGTCTCAAGGGGGTGGCATGCAAAGGGGAGGATGTTATGCTGCAATTGTACAGAACCTTGGTCAGATCGCAGTTGGAGTACTGCATTCAAATTTGGAAATGCACCGCAGGAAGGAATTATTGAACTTGGAGAGTGCAGAGCGTAGTTTCAAAATAATAGCTTTATGTGCTAAATTATGACGGCAGGTTGCATAAAATTGGTTTGTATTCCTTTGAGATCAGATGTTTGAAGGCTGATCTAGCTGAGGTGTATGAAATTACGAAGCGATTCGATAGGCTAGATAGAGAGAAACTATTTGTTCTGGTACAGGAATCCAGAACAAGGGGACAAAAATCATAAAATTAGAGCTCGGCCATTAAGGAGTGAAATCGGGAAAGCCAGCATTCCGTTACTATATTGATTACATATGCACCTGTCCACTATCTTTTACCGATTTGTGAAGCTGCACCCCCAAATCCCTCTGCTTATTTACAGTTCGGCAGAAGATGAACGGGAATCATAGAGAAAGGGCTGATCGGGAAATGTGGGCTTTTTATCTCGAAGATAGCCGCAAGAGTGGGATCCTCCGCGGAAATCACCTCTTCAATACATAATTAGGCTTGGCTGTTCATTCCATACCCAGACCCGTTTCGTTTGATTACCAAGAAGCACTGTCCTCCCATCTAAAATTAGAAACAATTCTCAAGGCAGCAAGACGTTTCTAGTATCCGTGGAATTAAAGCTCATTTGGAGAACTGAGAAGGAGCTCAGAAAATGGCAAGCAAAAAATGAAGGGAAAGAAACGTTGAAATTCTAATAGCCGTCTGCAATATTATTCTCATTATGTGTGTGTACATATCTGGCAAGAGTTCAGAGCGTTTTGTGAATGTGTTCCCTTAAAATCTATCGTAATTTTACTGACTGACCATCTTCTTGTTATCAAATGTGTTTCCGGTGAATTGTGAGGGAAAAAAAGAGAATTTCCCCTTCTAACCAGTTTGATTAATGCACTGGGAAGATATCTGATGTTGAATACCCCATCAATAAACTGTGTGTCACATATATATCTATTTCAAAAATGAATAGTGATGATTTAAGGAGTCTTGTAAAGGCCGCATGGAAAGAGCTGCTCAAATTGACTGAAGCTTTGCTGTATACCAGCAGGTCAAACATTTGAAGGATTTATTCTCAGATTAAATCATGTGCAAATTAAAACACGTTTACGTTGTGACATGGTGCACCAGCAGTTAATTGTCTGCTTGTGGTGTATTTTAGACTCACATTGACCTGGTTTAACGCGACGCCTAAATTGACAATGTGTAGCCTTATCACGCAACCGTGAACACAAATCTTCTAGAAGAACATGAGTAAATGAAATTGAAATTGTTAATTATCTGAAAACAACTATGTCCACTTGCCCTCTGGATATCACTACCCGCTCTTCTTCTCTCGCACGTTGTGACTTGCCTTCCCACTCCCCTTCTCTCTCCCTCTCCCTTGTCCCTCTTTCACTCTTTGTCTCACTCTCGCCCGCACTTTGCCTTGGAAATACTTCCTGAAAACTTTCCACGTCACTGTATATTCGTATCTTGTTCCAATACAATTTCCTTTACCTTCCGCGAGCAGTTCAGCGCTGCCTGTTCTGAATCGCTTTAGCACCTTACATTCGGGGATATCCTTTTATATTGTTGCATTTTAACCTAGAGTAGCCGAGTTGTTGTTCTTAGTATAATGGAAGTCACTAACATAGGCGGATTTTAAAACTATTTTTTCTGTCTGTGGTGTGTACATTTCCTGAGTGAGAGTTGCAGGAATCACAGAATCACAGAATCCCCACAGTGCAGATGGAGGCCATTTCGGCCCATCGAGCATGCAGACACATATCCCACCCAATCCCCGTAACCCCACGTATTTAATCCCCCATAACACTAAGGGTCAATTTATCATACCAAATCAACCTAACCCGCACATCTTTAGACTGTGGGAGGAAACCGGAGCACCCGGAGAAAACCCACGCAGACACGAGGAGAATGTGCAAACTCCACACAGACAGTCACCCGACGCCGGATTCGAAACCGGGTTCCTGGCGCTGTGAGGCAACAGTGCTAACCACTGTGCCAAAAGAGTGGAACACCGAACCGAAACACGGCATGTTGAGGGTGGAGCAGACACCCTGCACAGCGCAGATCCTCAGCGGGCTGGAACACGGTTTAGATATGTTACACCATACACGTCACTGTAACAGTTGTCTGATCGGAGTATCTGCAAAGCTCAAATCAGTTATGTGTTTAGTTCTGTTTCGGAATATCCTATTTCAGTATTGTGCCACACTGGGGATTATCTGCACAGGTATTTGACCGATTTTATTTAAAAAGTTCCGGCTCTGCAGTGGAAATTTGTTGACAAAAATACAAATATTGTTCATGAATTGTTACATTTATATTGCCGTTATGTGGTTTGTTCTGTTATTAAACTATTCACGACCTATTTTGCTCAAAGTAAATATTGTGCTGCAATATCTATTTCCAGCAGCTAGCCAAAGTATTCCCCCGAATGTCAATCCCTTCCCTAATTCAGTTACGGTGATTATAGGCAAAAATGTTACCTTACTAGGAAATATACCTGGCCACAAGAACAACGAAATTGAACGATTTTTTTTGGATGAAGTACAATTCCAATTTAAATGTAACAATAAACTTCGACGAACGCACCGAAGCGCGTCCTCCAGACACTGGAACATTTTTTCTACATCTTCATAACATGAGTTTCAACGACTCTGGAATCTATCGCTGTCGAGTTAGATCTCGTCATTCCAAGGATGTTGATGGATGCGGCACAGATCTCGTTGTATATGGTAAGTGGCGTCATTTATATACTTTTTTATATTCTTTCATGGGATCTGGGCAGCTCCAATAAGGCCAGCATTTATTGTCCATCCCTAATTGCCCTTGAGAACGTGGTTGTGAGCCGCCTTCTCGAACCGATGCAGTCCGTGCAGTGAAGGTACTCCCACAGTGCGTTTATCGAGGGAGTTCCAGGATTTTGACCCACCCGACATGAAGGAACGGCGATATACCTCTAATCAGGATTGTGTGTGACTTGGAGTGGAACTTGGTGGTGATGGTATTCCCATGCTCCTGCTGCCCTTGTCCTTCAAGCTGGCAGAGATCCCGGGTTTGGGAGATGCTGCCGAAGCAGCGTTGGCGAGTTGTTGCAGTGCAGCTTGTAGATGGAACACACTGCAGCCACGGTTGGCCGGTGGTGAGGGAGTTAATGTTTGAGATGGTGGTTGGGGTGCTTATTAAGCGGACTGCTTTATCGTGGATGGTGTCGAGCTTCTTGAGTGTTGTTGGAGCTGCAGTCATACAGGCAAGTGAAGAGTATTCCAACACACTCCTTACTTGTGCCTTGTAGATGGTGGAAAGGATTTGGGGAGACATGGGGAGAGACACACGCCTCAGAATACCTAGCCTCATACCAGCGCTTGTTGACACAGTATTTATGTGGCTTGTCCAGTTAAGTTTCTGGTCAATTGTGACCTCCCAGAATCATGATGGTGGGGTATTCGGCTATGGTAATGCAGTTGAATATCACGGGGAGGTGGTTAGACTCTCTTGTTGGAGATAGTCATTGCCTGGCACTTGTGTGCCGCGAATGTGACCTGCCACTTATCATCCCAAGTCTGAATGTCGTCTAGGTCTTGTTGCATGTGAGCCTGGACTGCTTCATTATCTGAAGAGTTGCGAATGGCACTGAACACTGTGCAGTCATCAGCGAACATCCCCATTTTCCATCTGATGATGGAGAGAAGTTCATTGATGAAGCAGCTCAAGATGTTTGCGCCTAGGACATTGCTCTGAGGAACTCCTGCAGCGATGTACTTGGGCTGTGATTATTGACCAGCAACTACCACAATCATCTTTCTTTGTGCTCGATATTACTCCAGCCAGTGGACTGTTTTCCCCCCGATTACCATTGACTTCTGTTTTACTACGGCACGTTGAGACCACAATCGTTCAAATGCTGCCTTGAAGTGAAGGGCTAACACTCTCAACTGAAATCTGGAATTCAGCTCCTTTATCCATGTATGGATCAAGACTGTAATGATGTTTGGAGCCGAATTGTCCTGGCGGAATCCAAACTGGACATCAGTGAGCAGGTTCTCAGCCATAAAGTGCCGCTTGATAACAATGTCAATGACACCTTCCATCAGATCGTTAATGATTGATCGTAGACTGATGGGGTGATAATTGGCAGGGTTGGATTAGTCATGCTTTTTGTGGACAGTTCAGACCTGGGCAGCTTTCCACATTGACGGTTAGATGGCAGTTTTGTAGCTGTACTGGAACAGCTTGGCCAGAGGCGCAGCTGGTTCTGGAGCGCATGTCTTCAGCACGACAGCCGGGATGTTGACGGGGCACTAAGCCTTTGCAGTATCCATTACACTCAGCCGCTTCTTGATCTCACGGGGAGTGAATCGAATTGGCTGATGACTGGTTTCTGTGATGGTGTGGACCTCAGGAGGAGGCCGATATGGATAATCCACTTGGCACGTCTGGCTGAAGTTAGTTGCAAACGTTCAGAGATAATGAAAGATAACTGGAAAACTACATGAATAGATAGCTAGCTAACTAGCTAGCTGGCTAGATAGATAGATAGATAGATAGATAGATAGATAGATAGATAGATAGATAGATAGATAGATAGATAGACAGATCGATAGATAGATAGATAGATGGATAGATAGATAGACAGATAAAGAGATAGATAGATAGATAGAAAGATAGATAGATAGATAGATAGATAGATAGATAGATAGATAGATAGATAGATAGATAGATAGATAGATAGATAGATAGATAGATAGACAGACAGACAGACAGACAGAATGAGAGACAGAGAGACAATAAAGGTAAACAGATCTGACGGATCTACTCAAGCGCCAGTATATATATTCGCAGTATCATTCTGTATAAATTTAAATCAGATCGCCCTTAAACTGCTGCTGCACTCTGAATCCAATCACATGCTACAGATTGACAGTTCTCTAGTTTGTACGTGGGAAATTAAATCCTGCTTTTAAGGACTGCTTTTACCAGCATAAGAGTTATACCAAATAGAAAAATAAAATGTAATCACTCATTTATACATTAAAAAACTTGTCCAATAAGGTAACTTATTTTAGCCCCGTTAAAACTTATTAAATTCCGTTAAAAAATTATTTTTTTTGTTAAAATATTTAATTACTAGGCATTTTAATTAATTTTAAAGATGCAATTTCTTTTTAATTTCATATGTTCGTGAATTTTTTAACTGATTCCCCATTCATACTTATGGCACTCCCGTACGTACAGAACTCCCATAATTACGAATGGCTATTCCCTTCTTTTATTTTTTAGGCCGACCGACGTGATCCCAGGGGCGCTGGCGAACCGCATGCGCCCTTGGGATACGTGGGCCTCTGCCCGCGCGTATCTCGAGTGGCCCAGGATCGCAAGTCTCCATACCTTCCGGGCCATCAGGTCGCGGGAAGCCTCCGATCGCAAATTTTGGGCCAATACTTCCATAGCCTGGATTCTGTAATAGAAACTCGTGAACCAACCAATTATATGAGCGTTTTAAATGAAAAAAATTATGCTAGGAACACTTTGTTTTATTCTTGGGTTTTCGGCGGCTCTTCCACGGAGTTTAAAGCAGACGGACGGTAACCCACCCATAAAGCCATCTGCGGATCACCGACAGCGGAAAAAACGCTGGAAATGCGGGTCCAGAGCCAAACATTCCAAATGAGTGAGATCCCCAAAATAATAAACAATCCACCGAAAGCAATTCATTAAAAGGTAGAATGGTTACAGCAGTAAAGCAGTTTATTAATTAGCTCTAGTCACTTGTCAATATGTATTTAACCATTTATTGCCAACACAACAGTGAATGCCGGCTTGAGCGGCAGCGCCAAGCTCAGGACAAGGCATCCGCTGATGTTCATTTACTCCGCTCCATTTTCTTTCCTATTGACTTCAAAGAAATATACAATCTGGCGAGGTATCAAACGCCCATTTTCCGTACGGTGACGGATGTGCAGTCAATTATATTTCCCGTTTGATTTACTTTCCCATTGATGTCAGACAATGCGGCATCCCCGTGAAATTACCGGGCCCAGACAATAGTCACAATGTGGAATTTAATTACTCGGATCAAAATTTGGAGAACAGCAGTTGCTGGGGCGCACTATGAAAATTGACAGAGCAGACCAAACAGGGGGTTCACTATCTAGAAGACTGAACACAACTTCCTGAGAATAGCAATATATTAGGAGATTGGTGAGAACAACTCGAATAAAATGTACGATAGCAAAATACTGCGGATGCTGGAAATCCGAAATAACAACAGAAAACGCTGGAAAAAATCAGCAGCCCATGCAGCATACGTGGAGAGAGAAACAGAGTTAACGTTTCAGGTCGAAGACCTTTCGTCAGAACTGGAAAAAAAGCAGGAAATGAAATGGATTTAAAGGAAATATAAAGCTGGGAAAAGGGGGAGGGGATGAAAGAACAAAAGGAGAGATTAAGAGACATTGAGAGACTTTAAGAGAAAATCAAGGCAAGAGGATGTGTTAATGTGACAGGTTGAGGATAAATGAAGGGTGAAATGCACTGGCAGAATGAAGGACATCTGCCAGCTTCTGGGAGTGAACAAAGGGGGGGGGGGTAAACAAAAGGGTGGATGAAAAAATAAAATATAAATGTGATAGGGGCTGAGGTTATGATTTAAAATTGTTGAACTCGATGATGAGTCCAGAGGGCTGTAGGGTGCCTAAAAAAATGAGGTGCTGTTCCTCGAGCTTACGCTGAGCTTCCGTGGAACAGTGTAATAGGCCGAGGACGAAGAGGTCAGAGTGGGATTGGAGCGGAGAATTAAAGTGACAGGCCACCGGGAGCTCGGGGTCCCCCTTACGGACTGAATGGAGGTGTTCCGCAAAGCGATCACCCAATCTGCGTTTGGTCGCCCCAATGTAGAGCAGACCACATCCTGAGCAGCGAATACAGTATACTGAATTGTAGGAAGTACAAGTAAATCGCAGTTTCACCTAGAAGGGGTGTTTGGGGCCCTGGACAGTGGGAAGAGGGGAGGTAGAAGGGCATGTGTTGCTTCTCCTGTGCTTGCACGGGAAGGTGCCGGGCGAAGGGGAAGGGGCGCTGGGGGTGGTAGAGGAGTGGATTAGGGTTTCGCGGAGGAAGCTGTCCCTGCGGAATGCAGAAAGTGGAGATGAGGGGAAGATGCGTTTGGTGGTGTTATCACGCTGGAGGTGGCGGAAATATCGGAGGATGATGCATTGAATCTGGAGGCTGGTGGGGTGAAAGGTGAGGACAAGGGGAACTCTATCGTGGTTCTGGGAGGGTGGGGCAGGTGTGAGGGCAGAAGTGTGGGAGATAGAATGGACACAGTCGAAGGCCGTGTTAATCACAGCAGAGGGGAATACTCAGTTGAGGAAAAAGGAAGACATGTTGGAAGCACCGGTATGGAAGGTGGCATCGTCAGAGCACATGCAGCAGTGACGGAGAAACTGGGAGAATGGAATAGAGTCCTTACAGGAGGCGGGGTGGCAGGAAGTGTAGTCCAGGTAGCTGTGGGAGTCAGTGGGATTGTATTGAATGTTAGTCAATAACCTTTCCCCAGAGATGGAGATGGAGAAGTCGAGGAAGGGCAGGGAAGAGTCGCAGATGGACCATGTGAAGGTGAGGGAAGGGTGGAAATTGGAAGCACAGTGACTGAAATGATCTAGTTCAGGGGGAGAGCAGGAGAAGGCACAGATACAGTCATCAATGTACCAGAAAAAGTGGTGAGGGATGGGACCCGAGTAGGCCTGGAACAAAGAGAGTTCCACATATCCCAAGAAAAGGCAGGCATAGCTAGGACCCATGCGAGTAACCATAGCAACACCTTTGATTTGGAGGAAATGGGTGGATTCAAAGGAGAAGTTGTTCAATGTGAGAACAAGTTCAGCCAGGCGGAGGAGTGTGGTGGTGGATGGGGACTGGTTGGGCCACACAACTTTACAGTTCTCCTACATCAACACCCTTTCCCGTCGGTTGCAATGGTATGTAGTGGGAAGTTTAAAGTATGGCAATACTATAAACATCGCAAGTCTTTAATTCAATCTTGAAAACTGGCTGTTGCTTGGGCGATCTGTAATTCTTTCTCGCTCTCTCGACTGTTGCAAGGTTAGGATCTCTCTCTCTCGCTCCGTCATGTACCAACATTGTGGAGTAGTTGTTATTTAACTGGTCTACTAATCTAGAGCCTGGACTAGAAATAGAGGGAATGTGCGTTCAACTCCCAATTTGGCAGTTTAAAAATTATATGGAAATAAATGCTGGTGTATGTGGATTTCCATCAAACCCTATTTCTTCACTAATATCCTTCAGGTAAACAAACATGCCTTTCCTTAACCAGTCTCCAACCCCAACATGGTTCATTCTCAATTGTCCTCTGAAGCAGTTCGGAAGCCTCTCAGTTGTATCAAACCGCTCACTACCACTGTCATAGGTCAACCAAGGAGGGGAATAAATACTGCGCGTGCAAATGACGCTCATATCCATAGAATGAATTAAAAGCAAATGACATGCAAATGAAGAGAGAATCCATTCCCAAGTTCGGATGCAAAGTTGAAGAATGTGCAAAGATGTAAAAATAACAAATTGTATCGTAGGCCCCGACTTCTGCCGAAATTTCATGGATCTCCAACCGTGGCAGTTTAAAAATTATAACTTATTCGAAAATATATGGAAATAAATGCTGGTGTATGTGGATTTCCATCAAACCCTATTTCTTCACTAATATCCTTCAGGTAAACAAACATGCCTTTCCTTAACCAGTCTGCACTATGTGCTACTTTTCTCCAACCCCAACATGGTTCATTCTCAATTGTCCTCTGAAGCAGTTCGGAAGCCTCTCAGTTGTATCAAACCGCTCACTACCACTGTCATAGGTCAACCAAGGAGGGGAATAAATACTGCGCGTGCAAATGACGCTCATATCCATAGAATGAAGTAAAAGCAAATGACATGCAAATGAAGAGAGAATCCATTCCCAAGTTCGGATGCAAAGTTGAAGAATATGCAAAGATGTAAAAATAACAAATTGTATCGTAGGCCCCGACTTCTGCCGAAATTCCATGGATCTCCAACCGTAACGCCGGTAGGAGGCCTGGCTGAGTCCATAGAGAAAGGTCTAAATGACAAAAACTCGTCCTTGGCAAAGTTTCACTGCCCGTGCCCTGCAGGAAAAAGGCGCGAAATCAATCGAACTCCTACGAAATTTCAGGGACCAAGGTTTGGTTATATGGAATAATACAAAACGCATACAATGGTGTTAGTGAACGTAAAGAATTCACTGGGTAAACCCCAGTTAGTCAACTGGTTTCAGGGCATCAGTGTGGGTAGGATGTTAATGTTATTGAGAGGGTTGAAAAGTATTTCACTAAAATCGTAAAAGGAACGAGATGGTAATGTAATGAGAAGAGACGAGAGAAACTGTGCCCTTATTCCCTAGATCAGTGAAAGTTAACACGAGATCTGTTCCAGGTGTACTAAATTATAAAGTGTTCTGTCAAAGTAAATAGGAAAATAAGACACTGCCCAGTAAGTTCATAACTAAAGGTAACTAATTTAAGATATTGGACCAAATTGGAATGTATTTTTTTACAGAAGGTGGTCAGACTATAAGCTGCACCATCAGATACAATTTTGAGAGAATTTCCATACTTGCTTTTAAAAGAAAACAAAAACATTTGAAGAAGACACCTGCAAACTCATAAGAACGGCAATGGAACTAACTGGATTGAGCCATCAGAAACCCAACTCATGTGCCCAAGATTCTCTAAGAAGTTCTCGGGCGAGGGATTTTCAGCCGAGGTTATGGTGAGAGATCAGAAACACTCATAGAATCATAGAATCCACTCAGTGGAAATTGAAGCCACGCATGGCAACCTTCTACCGTTCCAAGACCAATTTCGCCCCCATTAAGTTTAAATAACATTTTTTTTTTAAAGTTCCTCCGACGCCGTTGCAGTTTTCTACCATTTGATTTAGAAGACAGTCATCGACTTCTTTCAATCTTGAGTGTAAACCGGCTTGGTTTTAACCAGAAAATCTGAACATCAGTTGGTATAAAAATGGTTTGGAAATCGCGAACGGCAGGGAAACAATCAAAAAACGTAATCCAGCCGGACTCTTTGAAGTTTCCAGTGATCTCAGTGAAGCAGGTCCTTTGCAGATTGGAACTAATTATACCTGTAAGGTATCACACATCTCTCTTCAGACTGGAGCCAGTGTTCATTACCATATTGGCATTTCAGGTAATTGGCATGCCTTTTTTACGTGTTTTTCTCAGTCTTTGCTGAAAATGTTGATTCTGCTGAGATCCGTCACCATGGACGGCCGGCCCCAGTGTGTTCTGTGTGAGTTTCTAGTCAGCATGTGCGAGCCTTAAAAAATTAGGGAGACAATTCCCCACACGTAACAGATGATCCACACCCTGCAGTTCACAGCAAGGACATTTTCCAGTTATTAGAAGTAGGAATCCTGCTTTATTGTCTCACACTTAAGGCCCGCACTCGTCTTGCAAAAGTCGGGCTGGAATGCCTATGGCGGTTTAGGCCATTTCTGCGATGTTTACGGGATCGTCTGCCCATGTTAAAGCAAAAGAACGGGACAGCTATGCATGCGCATCGTTCTACAGGGGTGCTAATAGATGTATTTGTTTATTTTATTTTCATTATTATGCGAAATGAGGAAGAAGTGTCGCTTCCATTGAAACATTTATTAGCTTAATTGTAGATAAACCATGCCCAGAATTAGAGCATTTCAATCAAATTGATTTTTAGAGAGTATATATTATCGGCACACGTTTTGGTAGCATGGCTGGAATATCGTAATAAAAGTCTGATAGTAACATTGGGCCGGATATTCCGATCCCGACGTGTGGGTACGCGCTGTGCACCCACCCGTAGGGACATCGGAAATGCCGGTTTCAGGCATGCACATCGCATGCGCTGAAGACCGGCATTTACGATCTGTCAAGAATCCTCTTGACAGATCCTCTGGCTGCCCTGGACAAGGGCCTCTGCGAGCTGTTAGTTCCACTTTTTGGAAACCCTCTGTCCGCAGAAAACCTTTAGAAATCTTACGCCTGGTAAAAGCAGGCGTAAGCCAGCTTTTACCAGGACAAGAGTTGAAATTAATAAAAAAACAAATTTCATTGATTTGTCATTGAAACATATTGGCCCAGAAATTGATCTCGCTCTGTTCCCGCGTGGGTAAGGCTTTCCCGCGATCTCTCACCTCGCTTGTGCTTTTTCAGATCCAGCTCGCACGAACTTCATGTTCAAGAGATCAGCTGGGCAGTGCTTGCGTATCCCAGCGGCGTAGTGAATTCGTGCGAGCTGTGGGATCACGTGACTCAGTTAGAGCCAATGGCAGCACACCATCTTCCATTCATAAGTTTCACAGCAGGCAGTGCAATCTATGAATCTTATACCCCCCCAAAATAACAGCTAAACCTCAATTAAATTTTTAAAAAAACCATCACATTAATAAAATAAGTATAGTTAATTAAATTAAACATTTTAAATAAAAAATTAAATTTATAAAAATAAACTTACCTGTCTTTAAAGTCTCTAAAAAAGATATACCTGTAAAAAAAAATTCAAAAAAATACTTAATTCACTACTTACCTTCTTAAAAGCGGGTCTTACTCCTCCTTTTTACATTTCCAAAATCTTCCCTACTTACCTGCGCATCCAAAGCATGAAGTGCACAGCGTGCGCGCAGCCTGTAGCGCGCACGCGATGCACCCCGGACCCGCCCCCTTTTCAGAAGAGCAATTGCCGGTTTTCAGCGCATGCGCAGGGCATGCAGAAAACCGGCAATTGGAGTGGGAATACGCAAGAGTACGCAGTGCGTACTCTCGCCTCCCGGGATCAATTTTCGGCCCATTGGCACAAAATTTCCGATGAGAACGTGTAAGTACTCAGTGCGTACCCACCGTATTCGTTCCCGAAGTGCCTGGTTCCAGCATGCACTGTGCATGCGCGGGAAAATGCACTTCCGGTATGGCGAGGGGGGCGGTTCCTAGGTGAACCGCGTGCGCACTAGAGGCTGCGCGCACGCAGCACACTCACGTTTGTTTTCAGGTTTCAACGCGAGGGTAAGTATGGAAGTTTCTACACAAGTAAAAAGGAGGCGTAAGACCCCTTTTGAACAAGGTAAGTAGTTAATTAAGTATAATTGTTAATTTTTTTCAACAGGTTTGTCTTTTTTAGAGACTTTAAAGAAAGGTAAGTTTATTTGTATAAATTTTTTTTTTAAATTAATTTTTTCAAAAATTTAAATTTTTGTTTAAAGTGGTTAATTTATTTAACTATAGTTATTTTATTAATGTGATGAGTTTTTATAAAAAATATTTGAGGTTTAGCAGTTCTTTTGGGGCCTCTTTCAATTCACAGATTTGACAGGTCTCCTGTCAAATCTATGAATGAAAGATGGTCTGCTGCCATTGGCTCTCCATGGCCCACGTGGTCCCAGGGATGGCATTGCACTAACTGCGCCCCTGGGACACGCACACACTGCACGCCGGCACTAGGGAGAGGCCCAGGAACCGAAGTTCCTGCGGGGGCAAACAAGGTCGGCAGACGCGGTATGTGATATCGCGCGCGATCCTTACTCCTGCGGCAAGCCTCCGAGTCAAATTTCTGGGCCAATAAAAGAAAAGGTAAGTTTATTTTTAGCCCCGTAAAAAACTTAAATGATTTTTTTCAAAAAATTATATTTTTGTTTAAAATAATTAATTTATTTTAATTTCAAGTCATTTTAAAAATGTGATTTTAAAAAACAATTATTTGAAGTTTTACTATGTTTTTTAATTGATTGCCATCATATATTTGACATGTCTTCCTGACAAATGTATGAAGGGAGATTCCCTTCTGTGATTAGCTCCCCATGGCCCACGTGATCCCAGGGACGCTGCGAACGATATGCACCTCTGGGATACTTGGGCACTGTGCACTTGGAGTTTGGAGAGGCCCAGCATGGGAACTCTACGCGTCCTGGGAGCCTTCAGTCAAGGGCGCAGATTTTCCCAGATCGCAGGCCTCCGCTGTAAGGAGGCCTGCGATCAGAAAATACGGGCCATTATTATTCTGTCCAGTCAAAAATGTGGCCGTTTATAAACAATTCCATTGTGGGCCCAAAGCACAACTGTAGGTGCGATGGGCAAGTTCGCGCACGATGCTTGCACCTGCAGGAAGCCGGAAAGCCGAATTTCTGGGCCATTCAATTAAGGACATGGGAATAAACCGTCAGTCGCCTGATGTATTTCAGCGTCACTGATACAAATAGCAACGATAAAAATGAATCACTTCACGTAATTAGAAGTTCTGACGAACAGTCATCGGTGAACAACTGTTCAACATTTAATTGTTCAGTGACTTCAGTCGTTTATATGAATATATTTACTAAAACTGTTCACCAGGGATTTATGAGAGATTGTCCTTTTCTGGTGTCCAAACATCGGTGGGAGATCAGTGGAACATTTTGTGCAAAGACGGATGAAGAGGGCTGAAAAAGCTTGATTCTGAGTTTCTCCCCGGATTAAGCTAATTACCCACCGATGTAAGAGCGGTTGATGCGGTGGTTGGGGCAGCTCCCGCGGAAATCAACTCCTCTCATGTCTGTTCACTTCCTGTCTGACAAAACCCTTTCTTATTGATGTCATATTTTTGTCACCGATTAACATTACGCGATGCTCGCTGCACATTTACAATGGCATGAGTTTCAGCCGGGCTCAACCACTCGTCCGCCATATCTTCGTGGGAATAGCCGAGGAAATCCAGGAAATACTGAATTTCACGGCTCTTCCGCAGAAGTTATGGCGGACGAATGGAATAAGCTGTACACAATTACTTTTTAAACCTGACCCTGTAATGGCACGATTTGATGAGGAAATAGCTTTCCCGAGCAATCACTCAAATTTATCTGTCAGTTTTTTAAGCTGAAAAATGTTGATCTTCCATTTGTAGTGCAGCGAATAAAATGTCTAAAGTCAAGTTAACGGATTATACAATATTCAAATTCAAAATCAGATATTTCACTAAAGCATGATGAGAAGTATTAATTGAGTTGCCTATCCATCTCTGATTGCCTTCATTAAGCTATTACTTGAATTCTTCAGCCAGTCACAGAAAAAAAAGATTTGAATTGATATTTTGCCATGAAATGTCGCTCTCTGAGCTGACTTCAGGCCATGCTTTCTGAGCGTGTGCCGTCTTTCTGCAGCATTTAATCAGTTGTTGATTCATCCAGAAAAAGGAATAATGTTGGAATATTCATTATTGAAAAGTTTATATTAAGTGTTTAAAAAGCGATTGACTTGATTCGACCACGCGTGTGTTTATATGTGTGTGAGCGAGCGAGAGAGCGAAGTGGGATATTACAAAAAATATTACACAACGATATTAGTGTTTGGTTTAAAATGGTCCATTATGTTTTGAAAGTTTATTAAACTGAGGAACAGTGCATGAGAGAGAAAGGCTTATGTCAGAGATTGAGAGAGAGAAAGGTACACAGGAGAGAGTGGTATAACCGAGGGACAGAAGAGAGTAATTCTTCAGGTTAATATGAATTTCATTTTCAAAAGAATAACCCTTTGAACTTCGAGTCACACTAATGCTAACTGTGAATTATGCTTGCTTGACATTTATAAAGTATAAATGCTAATTTATCACAGATGTGAGACAGAATTTCTACATGCTAAAATGTGCGACATCAGAGACAGAGTGGGTAATTTTATATCTACTCGCACAGCTAAAAATGGGTGATAGCAAATCAGCACAAAATCGATTGAGGTGAAAACGGTCGACCGATTCGCATTTGCCCATGTTTCGCACAGAGATAAAAGTCAAAATTAGGGCCAGAGACATAGTTAGAGAGAGCTGTCATTTTTTGACTTCGCTTATGCTGACGTGGCTTATTTCAAAAGTATTTTCACTTTTCAAACCAAATACAGCATCATCGAAGGAAAGGAATAGAAAAGAATTACAATAGTCGGAGGGAGGAAACTAGCAAAGTTTAAGGTTGCCTTAGACCGCTCACCCGATAGCCAGCAGGATTGAATTGGAGTGCAGAGCAGCTGAAAAGCATGTCAGGTTACATGTAATGGGAGCAAGTGGACATGATTACTTAGTGGCTGAATGGATATTTCAATAAGGAAGAGGCAGGGTGTTTGGATCTGAGTGAGGAGTGATATAAAGGGAAGGTTTCGGTTGAAAAACGAACACTTGGGAGAAGCTAGCGAAGTAAAATGTGTGGGGATGAATAATTGTTTTGAGGCTGGGAAAGGAGCCAGTAAGGGCCAGAGTGTCCCTGTAAAGTCATCCAATGTGCACCCTTCAAACACTAGTCAATAATGTTCTCGTTCAAAAAACACTGTGCCACCCATCACATTTGACAGCAAGTGATAGAGCATATATGCAGAGAAGGATGCAGAAGAGTGCCGAGAGAGAGCAAAAGTATCTTAAGGACAGACAACAAAAGGGGATATAAAAGGACACAGAAGTAGAATAGCAGAGAGAGCGAGAGAAACATTCAAACAAAGACAATTGACACAGGTTGTGTAGAGATCATGGAACTGCAATTTCATTGGGCTCCACTGTTTAGTACCATCAGTTCGGACTTGAGATCAAAGAAACTTTAGAGAAATAATGTAGAGAATTAAAAATGGATATTTAAACTATTTTTTTCCTTGGGATGCTGCCATTTCTGCCGGACTGGAGGATTGCTAACGTGGTGATGTTCATTAAAAAGGGACAAAGGAATAGATTGAGTAACTAAAGGCCAGTCAGTCTAACCTCGGTGGTGGAAAAAGTATTGGAAACATTTCTGAGGAATGGTTCAATCAGGGACAGTCAGCATGGATTTGTTCAGGGAAGTTAGTGTCTGGCTAACTTGATTGAATTTTTTGAGGAGGTAACAAGGAGGGTCGATGAGGGCTGTACGTTTGATGTAGTCTATATGAATTTTAGCAAGGCTTTTGATAAGATCCCGCATTGCAGACTGGTCACGAAAGTAAAAGCCCATGGGATCCAAGGCAAAATGGCAAGTTTGATCCAAAATTGGCTCAGAGGCAGGAAACAAAGGATAATGGTCGAAGGATGTTTTTGTGACTGAAAGGCTGTTTGCAGTGGTGTTCTACAGGGCTCCGTAGAGGGTTTTTTAATTATTGTGGTATATATCAATGATTTGGACTTGAATGTACGAAGCATGATTAAGATGTTTGCAGATGATCAAAAAATTGGCTGTGTGGTTGATAATGAAGAAGAAAGCTGTAGACTGCAGGAAGATATCAATGGAATCGTCAAGTCGGCAGAACATTGGCAAATGGAATTCAATCCGGAGAAGTGTGAGGTAATGCATTTGAGGAGGACTGACAAGGCAAGGCAATGCACAATAAATGGAAGGAGTCTGAGAAGTGCAGAGGATCAGAGCGACCTTCGAGTGCATGTCCACCGATCCCTGAAGATAGCAGGTCAGGTAGATAAAGTGGTTAAGAAGGCATACGGAATACTTGCCTTTATTAGGCGAGGCATTGGATATAATAGCAAAGAGGTTATGCTTGAATTGTATAAACCACTAGTTAGGACGCAGCTAGAATACTGCGTGCATTTCTGTTCACCAAATTACAGGAAGGATGTGATTGCACCAGAGAGGGTGCAGAGGGGATTTACGAGGATGTTGCCTGGGCTGGGGAATGTTAGCTATGAGGAATGATTGGATAGGCTGGGGTTGTATTCTTTGGAACAGAGGAGGCTGAGGGGAGAACTAATTGAGGTGTATAAAATTATGGGGGGCCAGGATACAATGTATAAGAAGGACCTATTTCCCTTAGCAGAGGGGTCGATTACCACGGGGCATAGATTTAAAGTAATTGGTAGGAGGTTTAGATGGG
This sequence comes from Squalus acanthias, assembly GCA_030390025.1. Classification (NCBI taxonomy): domain Eukaryota; kingdom Metazoa; phylum Chordata; class Chondrichthyes; order Squaliformes; family Squalidae; genus Squalus; species Squalus acanthias. The sequence goes on along the minus strand of CM059430.1, from coordinate 73,468,361 downwards.
ATTCCAGGAGAAATGTCTTCACTCTGAGAGTGGAGGTGATCTGAAAGTCACTGCCTGAAAGGTTGGTAGAGTCAGAAACCCTCATCACAATTAAAAATTACTTTGATATGCACTTGATGTGCTGTAAAATACAATGCTACGGACCAAGTGCTGGAAAGTGGGATTAGGCTGGATAGCTCTTTGTCGACCGGCACGGACAGGATGGGTCGAATGGCCTCCTTCTGTGCTGTAAATTTCTAAGATTCTATGATTTTTGTGGGTGTTCCACTGGCCTCCTGCTAATCTTATGGCGAGATCAAGGGAGAACCCCGCAGACAGTTATGTTTAATATATTTTATTGCGGTATAAATCTTATATTTCCTTTCCCATCAGAGTAAGAGTTTTCATTATCCGAGTCGTGTATCATTAATACTATAATTGTTACTGATCGGTTAGGTTTTGAGTGACAGTTCTGTTTATTTTGCAGATATCGACAGTGGCTTTCCACTCTTGTACATGTTTCTCTGTCTCGGAATTGGACTGATAATTCTACTATCTGTGGTCATTAAATTTAAACTGTTTAAATTGCCTAGATTTAGAGGTATTATTCAAATCTTCTTTATTGTAATCATGATTTGTTGCATCTGCAAAATATTAAATCAACAATAAACGGAAGAAAAAAGTTGCACCTTTGAAGATAAACAGATTCGATCAGATTAAAGAAAAGTTGCTGATTCTTCTGTAAATCAGACAATTTATGCATCCGGCTAATGTGGCTTTTGGAGAAGGAGATAAATTTTGCGGAATGTTTTACTGTAACTCACCTTGGACAGATGGGCTATGAAATTTCATGGAAATCATGTCAGTCCCTCGACATAACTTCAGTGGGCATCTGAATTAACAAACAGAGAAAGAGCATAACTGGCTCAAAATTGCTGTTTATGCCATTTTCCTTGGGAGGTGCTGCAATTATTATGTGGAGGGTCGGGAGAACTCATTCGAATTTCTCCTCCCAATTTACTAATCGCCCTTAAAAGACGTACAACTCTCGAATACAAACTGACAGCTACTTGGGGGGAGAATTTCTGCTTGATTATGCTTCCTTTTGCCCAAGAACTTGAGAATCTGAGTTAACAGCTGCTTCTTGCCATTTACGCCATTTCCTTAGGTGTTCAATAAATCTCGCGCCGAAGGAGTCTGCTATATTTCAGCACCTGAGTGGACTCAAGTGCCCTGACCTTCTTGTGGGGCAAAAGAATATTCTTGTCCCTTAATAGGTGTTTAGGAATCTCGAGCAGCTGCAGCCGTGTTCTCGGTAGTTCTTGCTGTTCCTCGGTTGACCATGCCCCTGTAGAACCTGAAATACTTCGATATATTACCCATGCCCTGTACGTTCAGTGCAAGATTGGCAAATTCCCCAGAAAAACACGTCAATAGCGGGTTTTAACTAACTCGTCTATTTCTGTGGGATTCTAGCAGATTCCTTCCAAAATTGCCGCTAGATATCAGGAGAACAATGGCGGAAATCATGGTAATGCGTCAAGACATCTTACGAGGAAAGCTACCCGTCTTCTTTTCAGAATTACTGACAATTATGGCCTCCACTGTGTCTCTAGGTAATCTATTCTGGCTTCATGTTAAAACATTCCTCCACCGTTTGGCTTCACCAAGCCAACATTTTCCGCTGAATCATTTCAAGATGCAGCCCACGCGTGCAGCAACAATTTGAATTGATGTAATTATTTTGATGATGAAAAGACATATCAAGAAGCTTCATTGGCTTTTTGAAAAGTATGGGCTAATAAATGAAAGTCAGCACTGATTTCTTAAAGGCAAATCGTATCCGATTAACTTGACTGAGTTATTTGATGAAGAAACGGAAAGGGTTGATGAGGGTAGAGGATATCTAAAAAACAGACAATATGAATACATTAGCGGCTAAATTAAAAGTGAACACAAATGCAGTTTATAAATATATCAGTAGTAACAGTTAAGTCAGCAGAAGGGTGAGACCGATGAGGATCCAAAAAGGAAAAAATCCTGTGCAGTCAGAGGGCATGACTGAGGTATAACATTAGAAATTTAAGGTCTCTTCACTGGAGAAGAGAATGCTGCAATGTAGCACGAACGGAGAAAGTAGCAGCGATATTGGGGAGGATTAAAATACATAAACAGAAGATACTTAAAAGTTGGCCAGTCATCAAAGTTGAAAATTCACCGGGTCCGGATGGGAGACATTCTAGTCAGGGTGGAAATTGCCAAGGCTTTGGCCACAATCTCCAAATTCTCCTTAGAGGTGGGGTGGTGCCAGAGTACAGGAGGATTGCAAACGTTACACAGCTGCCTAAAAAAGGGGAGAGTTATAAACCCTGATATTACAGGCCAGTTAGCCTAACATCTATGGTGGGGAAACTTTTAGAGACTGTAATCCCGGACGAACTGAATTGGCATTAAAAAATGTATTGGCTAATAAAAATCATCACAGATTTGTTAAAGGGAAATCGTTTTTAACGAGTTCTATCGATTTCTTTGTTGAAGTGATAGAAAGCGTTGATGAGGGTTGTGTGGTTGATGTTGTGTATATGTACTTTCAAAAGGCATTTGACAAAGTAACACATACTAGACTTGTTAGCAAATTTAACGCCCATGTAATTCAAGGGACAATGGCCATGTGGATACAAAACTGGCCAAGGGACAGAATGCAGAGGGTAGTGTTGCAGAGGGAAAAATAAAACGGTGTTCCCCAGGCGTCGGTTTTAAGGACAACTGCTTTTTTTGAAATATATAAATGACCTGGACATTGCAAACAGGCCATAATTTCAAAGTTTGCAGATGACAGGAAGCTCCGAAATGTAACAAACAAAGATAACAATAGTAACCGCTTTCGTGAACAGATACGAAGGCTATTGAAATGGGCAGACACATGGTAGATGAAATGTCATGCAGAGAAGTGTTAAGTGATACATTTTGGTACAAAGAATGCGGAGAGGCAGTGTACAATAAATCATACATTTTAAATGGTTACAGGAGCATGGAGACCTAGCGTGCTTGTAGACAAATAGTTGAAGGTGCCAACATAAGTTGAGAAGGCATAGATTAGAAAAGCGAGGAAGTTGTATGAAACACTGGTTAGGCCTCAGCCTGAGTATTGTTTTCAATTCTGGGCAGCACACTTTAGCAAAGATATCCATGCCTTAGAGAAGCTGCACAAGCGTGGTTGTTCTCATTGAAGCAGAGAAGATAAAGAGGAGGTTTGATAGAGCTGTTCAATGTCAGGAATGGTTTTGATACAGTAAATAAGCAGAAACTGTTTCCAGTGGCAGAAGGGTCGGTAATCAGAGTGCATATATTTATGGTGATAGGCAAATGAAACAGAGGCGCCATGAGGAAACAAGCGAGTTGTGATCTGTAATCTACTGACTGATTGGGTGGTGGAATCAAATTCAACAGAAACTTTCAAAAGGGAATTGGACAAACAGTTGAAGGGAAAAATATAACAGGGCTATTGGGAAAGAGGGTGGGAGTAGAACTAAATTAATAGCTCTACCAAAAGCCAGCACGATGGACAGACTGTCCTCATCCTGTGCATCATGAATCTTTGTTTCTTTGATTCAAAGGAGCTTAGCCTGTCAAGAATTGACATGGTGCAAAAGTTGGCGTTAATAAGAGAGCTTCCCAAAACCTTGATCAAAGAGGCGAGTTCTAGGATAGGTTTAAAAGAGCAAAGGGTGGTGCAGAAGCCGATTGATAAATGAGTGAATTCCAGAGCTTAGGGTTAATGGGCTAACGGCACAGATGTCAGCCATGTGGTCAATGAATACGGGATGCAAAATAAGGCAGAGTTGGAGAAAGACAGAGTTCTCAGAGGCTGCAACGTTGGAGGAGGTTACAGAATCAGGGAGGCCAATGAGGGTTTTCCTGTGCGGATGTATAATCCTCCTGTTATACCGTTGAAAATGAAATTCGCGAAAGAGAAAATAATCTACATGAAGAAGTCCAAAAGAGTAAAACTTCTACTGTTTTTTCATAATAAGACGAACAATGCACCTAACTGGGAGCGAGTTAACGTGACCTTTTAATGAATAGTCAAAGACATACGGGCACTACGGAGAGATGTGCATTTTTGAATTAAATTATGCTACCAATACAAATATAACATTCTAGTTGGGGGTCATTAGCAATTCTGCATTGAGAATAAGTGTAAGTTACATCGATGAGCGGGTATCAAAGTAAAAATATATATAAACACTATTTATGAACAGCAATTAAATAAAACACTATTGAATTTTAGAAATGGAACCCCGGCAAGTATCACGATTCAATTTAAATTCTACAACCGATCTCAATCTGTCCTATAATATAATGAACATTGTGCAAGTAGAGTTGCAGGTTCAGGAAGGCGTCACAGATGAACAACTCACCTATGCAACTGTGAAGTTTACTGACCCCGAGAAGCGTTCAAACCCCAAGCAGATGAAAACGAACGAAGTGCACGCGGAGGTATTGATAATTCCATATCTAAATGTAACACTATTTCCTGCATCATATATGTGTAACACAATTTAATATATTTTTAAACCAATGTGTGTTTGAAGCATTTTTTTTTCGTACATTGCTTGTAGCCGCCCAATCTGCAGCGTATATAATGATTGTCTCAGTTGTAACAGCCTGCTATTCTTGAACAGTAAGAGTACACCCCAGACCAATTTACTCCCCGTTGTTTTAGAATTATAGCGTGAAATTCGTCTTGCACCACAACGCAATTGCATCGTAACACTTCAACAGTTTTACAACTTTCACCCCCATCGATTCTCTTATCGTTCGTGTGTCCAAACAGCATCTCTCTCATATTCCAAAATGTGGACTGATCAGCAATTAGGGAGATTAATCCGATTGGAAACCGACAACCGCTTTTATTTTTGTAAAATAATGACGGAATAGGATAGTATATTCACAGTGAAATTTCCATTTTATCTATGGTTAAGATAAAATACTATATTACCTTTGCCCCGATGTGTGTCTAACATAATTTTGCGAGTCTTAAACACTGAACTGACAGGCGTGCACTGAGTAAAACGTTACCCATTGCCTTCCCCAACTGTTTCCAACAACAATTAACTGCATATTCGCTTGCGCAATCTTTGGGGTAATGTTTAACCTTTGTGTCAGCGGAGGGCCCAATCCGGCAGGACAAAACCCTGAACCATTTTGATGCTTTGGCTTCATTTTAATAGAAGCGGCGCTTTGCTCGACCTAGAGGGACATGTCGATGCATTTCGACCGGATTCAGGATGGTGTATTATCAGAGGGGTAGGCGGAAAATACCCAGCGCAGCAATTTAAGTCCTGGAGTGGAGGTTGCGATTCTGAAAGCGGAAAACTTGAAGAGCAGCGTCATAGATTGTTTTTTATAGACCGAGGAGGAGCAACCGGCCTTTTTGGAGAAACGTTTGCCGTTTAGCCAGTAAAAGTGGTTGGCGAGTGCAGGGCACAAGCTCCACACTGTTAGGTCCTAAAATGGCAATAAGGGTCCTCTGCACATATACGACTACGATTTGCATCTTAAAAGGACCTAGCACCTGAGTAGGCAGGAGCTCTGCCCAGCCAGTCTGTTTATAACGGCGGTAAGATTACCAACCCCATTTTGAAGCTATTATTGCCTTATTAATGCCGAGTTGAGAAAGTTGACTTCGGCACCAATGAGAGAAAAAACCTGATATTTTCACACTCCCAGGTCTCCGTGTGTAGCACAGCTTGATCGCAATTTTGATCTGAATGAGATATCTTCCCTACCGCTAACCTGTATATCGTTCGTTCAAAAAGCAATCGCTGGGCGCAATTAATTAAATCAATCCAAATGTGTAAAAAATTCCCCTGCTGAAACAGCTGTCAAGCTCCGCTATTGCACACTGGTATGGCATACGCGACATATACTTCAGTTAGATACTTCGTGTGGTCTTTAACAACTTATCACATAATTACATAGAATCATTTAAACAAACAGAACAGAAGGAAACCATTCGTCGAATAATTAGGGCTGTAGAGAGGGCTTTACACTAAATAGTAGGGGGAGGATTCAGGTGGGGGAACTTTACAAAGTTAAAGAGAAAGGACAAGATAATAATGCAGGATAGTGAATGGGGTAATGATAACCAGAGTCTGACAGGAATGGACAGAATGTACAAACATAAGATTTTACTGGCAAATTGGTTAAGTGTAGGGGGAAAATTTTAAAACATTCAAGGTTCTTTATCTGAATGCTCGCAGCATTTGTAACAAGATAGATGAATTGACGGCAGAAATATGTATAAATGAGTATGATCTGAAAGCCATTACAGAAACGTGGTTGCAAGGAGACCAAAGCTGGGAACTAAATATTCAGGGGTATTTAACATTTCGGAAGAATAGACAGCAAGGAAAAGGAAGTGGATTAGCTCTGTTAATAAATGATGACATCAGTACAGTAGTGAGAAATTATATTTGCTCGGAAGATCAAAATGGAGAATCAGTTTGAATGTAAATAAGAAATAGTAAGGGAAAGAAGCCACTGATGGGAGTACTCTACAGGTCCCCTAACATTAGCTACACAATAGGGCAGAGTATAAATCAAGACAAAATGGGGGCTTGTAAGAAAGGCACTGCAAAATCATGGGCGCTTTCAAACTGCATATAGACTATCAAATTGGCAAAGCTAGACCTGAGTACAAGTTGATAGCGTATATTCAGGATGGTTTATTAGAACAATACGTTGTGGAGGGGAAACATCCAGGTAGCAGGGTATTTTAGATCTGCTAATGTGTAATGAGGCAGGATTAATTAATGATCACATAGTAAAGGATCCTCTAGGGAAGAGTGATCATAGCATGATAGAATTTCCCATTCAGTTTGAGGGTGAGAAGATTGGGTCTGAAAATAGTGTGTTAAACTTAAATAAAGGCAATTACAAAGGTATGATGACAGAGTTGGCGAAAATGGACTGGGAAAAATGTTAAAGTGTAAGACGGTAGATAAGCAGTGGCAGACATTTGAGGGCATATTTTATAACTCTCAGCAAAGGTATATTGCAGTGAGATGGAAAGACTCTACGAGAAGGATGAACCAGCCGTGGCTAACTAAGGAAGTTAAGAATGGTATCAAATTGAAAGAAAAGGCATACAATGTTGCAAAGACTAGTGGTATACCAGAGGATTGGGAAATCTTTAGAAAACTGCGAAGTATGACTAAAAAGAAATAAAGAGGATGAAGATAGTTTATGAGATTAAACTAGCAAGAATTATTAAAATATACAGTTAGAGCTTCTGCAGGTATATAAAAGTAAGAGAGTAGCTAAAGTAAACGTTGGTCCCTTAGAGCATGAGACTGGGGAATTAATAATTGGAAACAGGGAAGTGGCAGAGACATTGAACATATATTTTGTATCTGTCTTCACAGTAGAAGACACTAAAAGCATCCCAATAAAGTACATAATCCACGGGCAAAAATGAAGGAGGAACTTAAAACAATGACTAACACTAGTGAAAAAGTACTAGTCAAATTAATGGGACTAAAGTCCGACAAGACCCCTGGACCGGATGGCCTGAATCCTAGGTTCTTGAACAAAGTGGCTGCAGAGATAGTGGATGCATTGGTTGTAATCTACCAAAATTCCCTGGATTCTGGAAAGGTCCCAAAGGATTGAAAAACCGCAAATGTAACGCCTCTATTCAAGAAAGGAGGGAGACAGAACGCAGGAAACTATAGGCCAGTAAGCCTAACATCTGTCTTTGGAAAAATGCTGTAATCCATTATTATGGAAGTAGTAGCAGTACATTTAGAAAATCATAATACCATCAAGCAGTCAAATGGTTTTATGAAAGGAAAATCTTTTTTGCCAAACGTACTAGATTTCTTTGAGGATGTAACGAGCAGGGGGAGATGAAGGGGTACCAGTAGAAGTAGTGTATTTGGATTTCCAGAAGGCATTCGATAAGGCGTCACATAAAATGTTACTGCACAAGATAAGGTCTCACGGTAATGGGGGTAATATATTTAAATGGATAGAGCAATGGCCAACTAACAGAAAGCAGAGTGTCGGGATAAATGGGTCATTTTGAGGTCGGCAAACTGTAACTAGTGTTGTACCACAGGGATCAGTGCTGGGGTCTTAGCTATTTACACTCTGTATTAATGACATGGATGAATGGACCGAGCGTACTGTTGCCAATTTTGCTGATTATTCAAAGATAGGTGGGAAAGCTAGTTGTGAGGAGGACACAAAGAGTCTGCAAAGGGATATAGATAGGTTAAGTGAGTGGGCAAAAATCTGGCAGATGGAGTGTATTGTGGGAAGATGTGAGGTTATCCACTTTGGTAGGAAGAATAACAAACAAAATATAATTTTAACGGTGAAAGACTACAGAATGCTGCGGTACAGAGGAATCTGGGTGTCCTCGTATATGAAACACAAAAAGTTAGCATGCCGGTACAGCAAATAATTGGGAAGGCAATTGGAATGTTGGCCTTTATTGCAAGGGGGATGGAGTATAAAAGTGGGACATTCTTGCTGCACTTGTACAAGGCGTTGTTGAGACCACACCTGGAGTACTACATACAGTTTTGGTCTACTTATTCAAGGAAGGATATACTTGCATTGGAGACAGTTCAGAGAAGGTTCACTGGGATGATTCCTGAGTTGATGGGGTTGTCTTATGAGGAAAGGTTCAGCAGGTTGGGACTATACTCATTCGAATTTAGATGAATGAGATCATCTTATTGAAACCTATAAGAATCTGAGGGGGCATGGCAGGTTGCATGCTGTGAGAAAGTTTCCCCTCGTGGAGGAATCTAGAACGAGGGGAATAGTTTCAGAAAAAAGGTTCGCCCATTTAAAACGGAGATGAAGAGTAATTTCTACTCTCAGAGGGTCGTGAATCTTTGGAATTCTCTACACCAGAGAGCTGTGGAGGCTGAGTCTTTGAATATATTCAAGACGGAGATAGACAGATATTTGAAAAACGGGGGATTCAAGGGTTATGGGAGCAGGCAAGAATTTGCAGTTGAGGCCAAGATCAGATCAGCCATGATCTTATTGAATGGCGGAGGATGCTCCAGGAGCCGAATGGCCTACTGCTGCTCCTATTTCCTATGTTCATATTTCGTCCTTCCAACCTGGGTCGGCTCTTTGAAAGAGCTATGTAACTAGTCTCACTCCTCTGCCGTTTCCCCACAGTCCTGAAATTTTCTCAAAATAAGTAATTACTAAAATTCGTTTTTAAATTTACTGTTGAATCTCTTTCCAATACTCTTTAAGGCAGTGCATTCCAGATCATAATAACTTGCTGCGTAACATTTTATTCATCATCTCAGCTACGGCTCTTTTGAGAATTACTTTATATCTGTGTCCACCTGTTACCAATTATTCTCTCAGTGGAAAAAAAATCTCCTTATTTACTGGAACACAACCCTTTATGATCTTGAAAGCCGTCATTAAATATCCCCTTAAACTTATTTGCTGTCTCACACTGGTATTGTATTCGAGCATTACACTTATGTTAGACTCTGCATGTGCTCCTTGTTAACAGGCTTATCATAGAATCATAGAATCTTTCAACACAGAAGAATCTTTCGACCGATCGTACCTGTGCCATCTCTTTGGAAAGCTATCAAATTATTCAAACTCCCTTTCACTTTCTCCATAACCCTGATAGTATTTTCCTTTTCAAGCGCATAGTTAATTTCCTTTTGAAATGTACTATCGTATCTGCTTCCACCACTGCTTCAGACAATGGGCCGGAAACTCCGAGCACTCTGTGTGGCTACCCGCTGTGCACACACCCGTAGGACATCGGAAATGCCGGTTTCAGGGATGCACAACGCATGCGCTGAAAACCGGTATTTCCGCTCTATCAAGAATCCGCTTGACAGACCCTCGGGCTGCCCTGGAGAAGGGCTTCTGCCGGCAGATAGTTCCGCTTTTTGGAGATCCTCCGCCCGCAGAAAACCCTTACAATTCTTCCGCCTGCTAAAAGCAGGTGTAAGGCCTGATTTTAGCAGGATGAGAGTAGAAAAAAAAGTTTTAAAACATGTTGTCACTGATTTATCATTTAAAAATACTTTTTAAAAAAGGTAAGTTTATTTTTAGCACCGTAAAATACTTTAATTATTTTTTTCAAATTTGTTTTTTTAAACTTAATTTATTGTAATTTCAAGTAATTTTAAAAGAGTGAGTTTAAAAATTTGTTTTTTTAAGTTTTACTAAGTTTTTTCATTGATCTTGATTCATATATTTGACAGGTCTTCCTGTCTTTGTATGGAAGGAGATTCCTTTCTGTGATTGGTTCCCCATGGCCGACTTGATCCCAGGGACGCTGCGAATCACATGCGCCTCTGGGATACCTGGGCCCTGCGCACTTGGAATTTGGTGAGGTCCTGCATCGGAATTGTGCGCGTCCGGGGAGCCCTCAGGTAAGGGCTCAGATTTTTCCAGATCGCAGGCCTCCGCCCGCGGGAGCCCTGCGATCTTAAAATATGGGCCAATATATTCCAGATCATAATAACTTACTGTGTTAAAAAATATCTCCTTATCTAAACTCTGGCTCTTTTGCCAATTACCTTAAATCTGTTTAGCGATACTTCTACTACTGGAAGCAGTTTCATACTTACACGAACCTTTTCTGGCTGAAGTTTATGTTGTTATTTCACTATCATAATCGTCTATACATAACATATATCCCCATGTATGTTCAGGTGAATGTGGTAACGTGGCTCAGGTTTGAGGTGCAGCAGGGTATGCATGAGTCGCTTCAGGATGGTGAGAGAAGTTGTGGTAGGTTCTCGCATTTCGCATTTGCCTCATCCGATGCAGTAATATCCGAAATTGTTTGAGGTAGGAATCCGCAGGCTTTTGAAGACAGAATATTAACGCTATTTCTGAACACTTCTACAGATTCCGCAAATGGTAGCTGAAGAAAGGCTGACTTACTGTGCGCTGTATTTCGTCAGTCAGAAGAGATATACAAAAACGAAACGGCAAGAGGAGCCCATAGTGTACGGGCAGGTTCAGTTCAAAAACCAGAAAAGGGTGATCGGATCGAACAATCATGCAACAAATAAATGTGACAATATAATCTACCGCTGAGCAAGTCGCTGATTATCGAGAGCGTCAGTCGAGGGAAAGAGATAAGTCTTTTTTTACATTTCCTGTATCAGTGGTTCAGAAAAAAGTGATACTCGGTGTAGAAGATAGTTGTAAGGCGTCACACTGTTCCCGTTGATAAAATGGGCCAGCAATTAAACACGGAGCGTTCCTGCGGGGTAAGGCTTCCCCGCGTTTTCTCACTGCGCGCCTACCTTTTCCCTCCGGGCTCACACGGACTTTAGTTTCAAGGCCAGTCCCACATGCAGCTGTGCAGTCCTTGCGTGACCCACAGACGCAGTTAGTTCGTGCGAGCTCTGGGATCACGTGATTCAGTTAGAGCCAATGGCAGCTTACCATCATTCATTCATAGTTTTGACAGGAGAACTGTCGAAGCTATGAATACAACTTACCCCCAAAGGAACAGCTAAACCTCAATTAAATTTTAAAAAAACCATCACCTTAATTAAATAACTATAGTTAAACAAATTAACCACTTTAAACAAAAATTTAAATTTTTGAAAAAATTTAAAATCTTTTTAAAATTTATAAAAATAAACTTACCTTTCTTTAAAGTCTCTAAAAAAGTAAAGCTGTTGAAAAGTTTTTTAAATAATACTTAACTACTTACCTTGTATAAAGAGGGTCTTATGCCTCCTTTCTTTATGTGTAAAATCTTCCATGCTTACCTGCGCGTTCAAAGCACTAAGTGCACTGCGTGCGCGCAGCCTGTAGCGCGCACGCGGTTCACTTAGGAACCGCCCCCTTTTGAGTTCATGAAGTGCCGGTTTCCCACGCATGCGCAGTGCATGCTGGAAACCGGCAATTGGAGACCGAAAACGCGAGAGTACACAGTGCGTACTCTCGCGTATTTGGTCTAATTTTCGAGCCACTATCTCCGCTGCTCTGCTGTGGACACTGGAACTAAGCGAGTCATTCAAAAGTTCTCCAGCTCCTTTCTGAAATATTGCCAAACGTTATACTTTGATTCATGAAAAAAATTCCGGAATAACGTTTAAAAAGTTTATTATGTTAAATATTTTACTTGAGTAATTTGCCAATCTTTTTCCTTTTATTGAGCCTTGCCTAAAGCGTTCTGCAGCTGTTTGAAAAGTATTTGTCTATGTTTTGTTATTGAATTGCTTCAATAAAACAATCATGAAATTTAAAGTTTTTGATGAAGCAAAATTGTTTTCCATTAGAATCGAAAGCTGATCGGTTAACGTGATTGAATTGTGCACTCCATCTGCAGTAAATTAATTAGCAGATTCGCATCCTGTACAGCTGGGATAAGTTTGTAGTTACCCCGGTTGTTTCAGTGGTCTCTACCGGAACGCCAATCCAAAATTATAACTGCATTATGCAGACTTGTTCTCATAGATGTCCTTTTCATGAAGGTTATCGAAATCGCCATTTAATATAGGGCCGGTTTTGCTCTGGGTAGTAACGCGGAACTAAGTGTTCGCTGTTATTGGCCCAAAAATTAGTGCCGCTACGCGAGAGTACGCACTGCGTACTCTCGGGTATTCTGTCTCCAATTGCCGGTTTTCTGCATGCACTGCGCATGCGCTGAAAACCGGCACTTGGTGAACGGAAAAGGGGGCGTGTCCTAAGTGAACCGCGTGCGCCCTACAGGCTGCGCGCATGCAGTGCACTTAATGGTTTCAACGCGCATGTAAGTACGGAAGGTTCTGCACATAAAAAAAGGAGTAAGACCCACTTTTAACAAGGTAAGTAGTGAATTAAGTATTATTTTGAATTTTTTTTAAAAGGTATATCTTTTTTAGAGACTTTAAAGACAGGTAAGTTTATTTTTATAACATTTTAAAAGATTTTACATTTTTTCAAAAATTTAATTTTTTATTTAAAATGGTTAATTTATTTAACTATACTTATTTTATTAATGTGATGGTTTTTTAAAAAATTTAATTGCGGTTTAGCGGTTCTTTTGGGGGGCTATAGTATTCATAGCTTTCACAGCACTTATGTGAAAGCTATGAATGGAAGATGGTGTGCTGCCATTGGCTCTAACTGAGTCACGTGATCCCACAGATCGCACGCCGGTGGGATACGCAAGCCCAGCACAGCAGCTGTCCAGAACATCAAGTTCGTGCGAGCTGGAACTGAAAAAGCCAACGCGCAGTGAGAGATCGCGGGGAGACCTTACCCTCGCACGAAGGCTTCCTCACGAATTTTTGGGCCATTGTCTTTTTGAAACTGGACCTCGCATCTGAACGGAAATACTGACATTGCGGTCAGTCATTCACTGCTCCGACACTGGCTGCGCTATACCGCTATAGCCGCCAATCAATTTAATCAGTGATATCAGTTAAACTGACGAAAAGTTGCGCTTTTCTACGTTAATATCACTGTTAAATACCCCACTAAAAATTAGGTCTTGATGGATTAGGTGTAACAGGGGTTTTACAGTGTACTGTTATCTCAACAAATATTAAGACGCTGAAAAACTAATCTTAATTTTCTGGAGTGACAAATTTCCCCATTATGATAACAAATATAATTTTTAAGAAGATTTAAAATTATATACATTTTTAAACGGTTGTCCATATTTATTTCAGGTTTAACCTTACCCCATGTGAAGCCCGAAAGTTTTGCTGTCTGTAACAATTTTTAAAAGTCAGAATAAAAGCATGGAGTCATAGAGTCATACAGTCAAAGAGTTATACAGCACAGAAAGAGGCCCTTCTGCCCATCGTGTCCGCACCGGCCATCAAGCCCTGTCTATTCTAATCCCATTTTCCAGCACTTGGTCCGTAGCCTTTTATGCAGGGCGTTTCAAGTGCTCATCTAAATGCTTGTTGAATATTGTTGGGGTTCCTGCCTCTACCACCCTTTCAGGCAATGACTTCCGGATTCCAACCACCCTCTGGGTCAAAAAGTTTTTCCTCAAATCCCCTCTAAACCTCCTGCCACTTAACTTGAAATTATGCCCCCTGGTTATTGACCCCACTACTAAGAGGAAAAGTTCCTTTCTATCTACCCTATCTATGCCCCTCATAATTTTGTAAACAACAGTCAGGTCCCCTCTCAACCTTCTCTGCTCTAATTAAAACAACCGCAGCCTGTCCAGTCTCTCTTCATAGCTGAAGCGCTGCAGCCAAGGTAACATCCTGGTGAATCTCCTCTGCAGCCTCTCCAATGCAATCACATTCTTCCTATTATGTGGCGACCAGAACTGCACACAGTATTCCAGCTGTGGCACAACTAGCGTTTTGTACAGCTCCATCGGAACCTCCCTGCTCTTATATTCTATGCCTCGGCTAATGAAGGCAAGTATTCCATATGCCTTTTTAACCACTTTATCTACCTGTCCAGCTGCCTTTAGGGATCTACGTACACGCACACGAACATCCCTCTGATCCCCTGTCCTTCCTAGGGTCCTATTGTGTATTCCCTTGCCTTGTTAATCCTCCCAAAATGCATCACCTCACACTTTACTGGGTTAAATGCCATTTGCCACTGTTCTGCTCATCTGACCAACCCGTCTATATCGTCCTGCAGCCTGAGCTGACCCTGATCGCTATTTATCACCACAAAAATGTTCGTGTCATCTGCGAACTTACTGATCATACCTCCTACATTCATATCTAAATCATTAATGTACACTACAAACAGCAGAGGACCCAGCACTGAACCCTGCAGTACACCACTGGACAGAGGCTTCCAGTGACAAAAGCAACCTTCGACCATCACACTCTGCCTCCTGCCAATAAGCCAATGTTGGATCCAATGTGCCAAGTTGCCCTCGATCCCATGGGCTCTTACCTTCTTGACCAGTCTCGCATGCGGGACTTTGTCAAAAGCCTTACTGAAGTTCATGTAGACCACATCAACTGCACTACCCTCATCCACACACCTATTCATTCCCTCGAAAAATTAAATCAAATTTGTCAGACATGGTCTCCCCCTGAAAAATCCCTGCTGACTATCCTTGATTAATCCTTGCCTCTCCAAATGGAAACCAATTCTGTCCCTCAGAATGTTTTCCATTAATTTCCCTACCACTGATATTAGGCTCACTGGCCTGTAATTCCCTGGTTTATCCCTACTACTCTTCCTGAATAATGGTACTACGTTAGCTGTTCTCCAGTACTCTGGCACCTCAGCTGTGGCCAGACAGTTTCTGAAAATTGTGTCAGAGACCCTGCAACCTCCTCCCTTGCCTCACAAAGCAGCCTGGGATACATCTCGTCAGGGTCTGGGGATTTATCCACTTTTAAGCCCGCTAAAACCGCTAGTACCTCCTCCCTCTCAATACTAATTTTTCAAGTATATCACAATCCCCCTGCCAAATTTCTATTCCGACATCGTCCTCTCCATAGTGAACACAGATGCAAAATATTCATTTTAAACCCCACCGACATCTTCTGGCTCCACACACAGATTGCCACTTTGGTCCCTAATGGGCCCTACTCTTTCCCTGGTTATCCTCTTGCCCTTAATATAGTTATAAAACAACTTGGGATTTTCCTTTATTTTGCCCGCCAGTGTTATTTCATGCCCCCTCTTCGCTCTCCTAATTTATTTTTTAATTACCCCCCTGCACTTTCTATACTCTTCTAGGGCTTCCACTGTTATTAATCCTTTGTATCTGCCAAAAGCCTCCCTTTTTCTCCTAATCGATTGTCGCATATCCCATGACATCCAGGGATCCCTGGGCTTGTTGTTTCCCACCTTGACCTTTACGGGAACATGTTGCCGTTGTACTCTCTCTATTTCCTTTATGTAAGACTCCCACTGCTCTGATGTGGATTTTCCTACAAGTAGCTGATCTCAGTCCACTTTTGCCAGATCCTGCCTTTTCATATTAAAATCGGTCTTCCCCCATTTAGAACCTTTATTTCCGGTCCATCTTTGTCCTTTTCCATGACTACCTTAAATCTCACCGAATTATGATCACTGTCACCAAAATGCTCTCCAACTAACACTTCTCCCAGTTGCCCGGCTACATTCCCTAAAATTAGGTCCAGTACCGCCCCCTCTCTTGCAGGACTTTATACATGCTGGCTCAAAAAGCTCTCCTGGATGCACTTTAAGAATTCCGCACCCTCTAAGCCTTTCACACTTTGACTATCCAAGTTAATATTGGGGAAGTTGAAATAACCTACTATTATTACCCTATTATTTCTGCACTTCTCTGAGATTTGCCTATTATCTATTCCTCTATCTCCCCCTGACTGTTTGGGGATCTATAGTACACTCACAGCAAAGTGCTTGCCCACTTTTTGTCTTTAAGCTGTACCCATATGTACTCACAAGAAGAACCTGCTAAGATATCATCCCTCCTTCCAGCAGTAATTGATTCCTTGATTAATATTGCGACACCCCCTCCTCTTTTCCACCCACCTCTGTCTCGTCTGAAGAATCTGTACCCCGGAATATTGAGCTGCCAGTCCAGCCCCTCCCTCAAACATGTCTCTGTGATAGCAACAATATCGTACTCCCATGTGTTCATCAACACCTTCAATTCATCTGCCTTTACTCGCAAGACTCCTTGCATAAAAAATAAATGCCATCCAGCCTTGCCATACTTCATTGTGCCGTTACATATTTGCTCTGCCTTCCAGGCTGACTTGTTTATTCCAATATATTTGGCTGTGCATCACACCCTACTAGAGCTCCACTCGGTATCCCATCCCACTGCCAAGTTAGTTTAACCCCCACCCCCTCCCCCGCCCCCCCCACAACAGTACTAGCAAACCTCCCCGCAAGGATGGTGGTCCCGTTCCGGTTAAGGGGCAACCGTCTAACTTGTACAGGTCCTACTTTCACCAGCAGCAGACCCAGTGATCCCGGAAATTAAAGCCCTCCCTCCTGCACCAACTCTTTAGCCACGCATTCATCTGCTATATCCTCCTATTGCGATACTCACTCGCACGCGGCACCGGGAGTAATCCAGGTATTACAACCTTTGAGGTCCTGCTTTTTAATCTGTTACCTAGCTCCCTAAATTCTTGTTGCAGGACCTCATCCCTCTTTCTACCCATGTCGTTGCTACCAATGTGAACCACGTCCTCAGACTGTTCGCCCTCCACCTTCAGAATGCCCTGCAGCCGTTCAGTGACATCCTTGATCCTGGCACCAGGGAGGCAACATACCATCCTGGAGTCACGTCTGCGGCCACAGACACCTCTATCTGTTCCCCTTACGATAGAATATCCTTTAACTATTGATCTCCCACTCTTTTTCCTCCCCTCCTGTGCAGCTGAGCCACTCCTAGTGCCACGGAATTGGCTCTTGCTGCATTCCCCTGAGAAACCATCTCCCCCATCAGTATCCAAAACGGAAAATCTGTCGGAGAGGGAGATTGACCTAGAAGACTTCTGCACGACCTGCCGAGATCTATTGCTCTGTCTGGTGGTCACCTATTACCTGTCTGCGGTGTGACCAACTTGTTAAACGTGCTATCCACGAAGTTCTCAGCTTCGCGGGTGCTCCACAGTGACTCCAGCTGCAGCACCAGCGCCGAAAGGCGGATTTCGAGTAGCTGCAGCTGGAGACACTTTCTGCACATGTGTTCGCCCTGGACACCAAAAGTGTCCCTGACTTCCAATATAGCACAGGAGGAGCACTCCACGCTGCCAAGCTGCTCCACCATGTCCGACACTTAATTTACTCCTTTTAAATACACTCGGGACCTTACTTTCCTTTAAACACTGCCGACTCTAAACTAGAGACCTTACTTTTACAGAATCACAGAATCCCCACAATGCAGATCGAGGCCATTTTGGCCCATCGAGCCTGCACCGACACATATCCCACCCTTTCCCCGTAACCCCACGTATTTCACCCCTTACACTAAGGGTCAATTTATCATAGCCAAATCAACCTAACCCGCACATCTTTGGACTGTGGGAGGAAACCGGAGCACCCGGAGGAAACCCACGCAGACACGGGGAGAATGTGTAAACTCCACACAGACAGTCACCCGTGTCCGGATTCGAACCCGGGTCCCTGGCGCTCTGCGGCAACAGTGCTAACCACTCTGCCACCATGTTGCCCAAAACTTGACTTTAATGACTGGATGTAGAAATACTCACCGCTGGTTCTGTGTCCCCTCTGGTGCAGCTTTTTAGCTCCTGCTCTCCTGGAAGCTAACAACGATGGAAAAAGAAAGGAACACCTCCTTCTTCACTTCATGGTTCGATCTCTGTGAGAATTCTGCAATGTGATTGTCTGCTTAGAGAGTCCTTTACTGTCACAACTGAGTACTCGAGCCTTTCCCCATTATGTGAAAGAGGCAAACTTCTCGCCACGGAGATCGCAACAACTCTGTCGGCAGCATTCTTTGGGCCAGCAGCGAATGACTTTGCTTCGCAGCTGAACGCAAATTCCGGGGTATTATATTTTATTCATGTATGTCTGCATTAATGCATACATCGTTCAATCAAAGAGCTGCCGAGATATGCAGCCATGTATTTTTTTACCGAGGTTAATCAACATATCCATATCAGGGATCGTGGGAATGTGCTCGATGTATTTAATTTTTCATGGAAAAAAGGAAAAATAAATGAGGCGGAGGGCCTTAATATCGCCGGAAGGTGCAGGAGGGGGCACAATCATGCCGGGAGGATCGCACTTTTATAAAACCCGTCTTATGTCCATTCTGATCAATTCATTGGAATGAAAATCTGGCGTTTTCAGCACAGTCCGAGAAGAAGAAAATCTACCTCAATGTGCTGTACTAATAAACATAAAAGGGGAGTGGTGAATTTATCCTTAAGTGGTACCATATTTGAAACCGAACCATTTCAATTCAATGATTAAGTATTTCGGGTGGGATGTCAAATGGCCTGCTGATTTCCGAGCGTTCATGTTGCGCTACTCTCCAAGATCTATTTCTTTCAGTCGATCATACAGCGATAGACAGATGTCTTGGAAGAATTTGGAACTCAAGTTGATCTACACCAATAGCGTTAAATTTGTATTGGTCTTTAGCTGGAGAAATTTACGATTCATCCAAGCCTGGATGTTGTGGACAAGCAATACGACATGTTCCATCAGTGGAGCGCTGAAAAGACAGGGTGAAGTTGCAGAGCTGGTTATTGTCAGCGTCCAAGTGGATGTTGTCCACAGGTCTGTAGATGAAGTTGCCAAAGAGTTGCTAGTAGTTACAGGAGAGGTGGAATTTTGGGTTTGAAGGGAATTGGGGGATTGGGAATCTGTGGAATAGACGGAAATGGTCGGAGATAGCAAGATACATGGAGGTTTGCAATATAAATATGATTTATTTTATATCAACCGGAATCCGCAATGTTTCGCATGAAATTATTCCCCCAAAAATGTATTCATTCACGGGATGTGGGCATCGCTGGCAGTGCCAGCATTTATTGCCCATCCCTAATTGGCCTTGAGAACCCTTCTTGAACCGCTGAAGGCCGTGTGGTGAAGGTACTCCCAGAGTGCTATTAGCTAGTAATTTCCAGGATTTTGTACCCAGCGATGATGAAGGAACGCCATATATTTCCAAGTCAGTATGGTGTGTGACTTGGAGGTGAACTTGGATGTGGTGATGTTCCCATGTGCTTGCTGCCCTTGTCCATCTAATTGGAAGAGGTCGCGGGTTTGGGAGGTGCTGCTGAAGAAGCCTTGGCGAGTTGCTGCAGTGCATCTTTTTGATGGTATACACTGCAGCCTTGATACGCCGCGGGTGGAGGGAGTGAATGTTTAATGTGGTGGATGGGGTGCCAATCAAGAACAGAAGAATATAAGAAATAAGAGCAGGAGTAGGCCATACGGCCCCTCGAGCCTGTTGCACCATTTAATAAGATCATGGCTGATCATGGACCTCAACTCCACTTTCCCGCCCGATTTCCATATTCCTTGAGTCTAAAAATCTATCTATCTCAGCCTAGAATATACTGAAAGACTCAGCATTCACAGCCCTCTGGGGCAGAGAATTCCTACGATTCATCACCCTCTGAGTGAAGAAGTTAATCCTCATCTCAGTCTTAAATGGCATACTAATAATCCTGAGACCAATCCCCCTAGTTCTAGACACTCCAGCAAAGGGAAACAACCTCTCAGCATCTACCCTGTCAATCCCCTTCAGAACCTTATATTTTTAAATGAGTTCACCTCTCATTCTTCTAAACTCCATAGGGTATAGGCCCATTCTACACAATCTCTCATCATAGGACTGCCCTCTCATTCCAGGAATCAATCTACTGAACCTTCGTTGCACTGCCTCCAAGGCTAGTATATCCTTCCTTAGATAAGGAGACCAAAACTATGCACAGTACTCCAGGTGTGGTCCATCCAAGGGCCTGTCCATTTGCAGCAAGACTTCCTTAATCATATACTCCAAACCCCTTGCAATAAAGGCCAACATGCCATTGGCCTTCCTTATTGCTTGCTGTACCTGCATGGTAGCTTTCTGTGTTACTTGCACAAGGGCACCCACATATCTCTGAACACCAATATTTGAAACGTACTCACCATTTAAAAAATATTGTGTTTTTCTATTCTTCTTACCAAAGTGAATAATCTAACATTTCCCTACATTGTACTCCACCTGCCACCTTACTGCCCACTCACTTAATCTATCTATTTCGCTTTGAAGACTCTTTGTGTACTCCCCACATCTTACTGTCCTACCTAGCTTTGTATCATCAGCAAACTTGGATACATTACAACCGGTCCCTTCACCTAGGTCATTAATATAGATTGTAAATAGCTGAGTACCCAAGACCGATACTTGTGGCACCCAATAGTTACAGCCTGCCAACCTGAAAAAGATCCGTTTATCTCTACTCTCTGTTTTCTGTCAGTTAACCAATCCTCTATCCATTCTACTATATTACCCCTAGCCCCATGAGCCCTAATCTTGTTTAACCTTTTATGTGGCACCTTATCGAATGCCTTTGGATATTCAAATATACTACATCAACTGGTTCACCTTTATCTACCCTGCTACCTGCATCCTCAAAAAAATGTAATAAATTTGTCAAACATGATTTCCCTTTCATAAAACCATGTTGAATCTGCTACATATGTTCTGATTTTCTAAGTGATGTGAAACCACTTCCTTTACAATAGATTCCAGCATTTCCTGAAGACTGATGTCAGGCTAACTGTCCTGCAGTTCCCTGTTTTTCTCTCTCCCTCCTTTCTTGAATAGCGGTGTTACATTTGCTGCCTTTCAATCGTCTGGGACCAGTCCAGAATCTAGGGAAATTTGGAAGATCAAAAGCAATGCATCCACGATCTCTTCAGCCAACCCTTTTAGAACCCGAGGATGTGGGCCATTAGGTCCAGGGGACTTGTTGCCTTTTAGTCCCATTATTTTCTCTAGTAGCTTTTCTGTACTTATATTGATTGCATTAAGGTCCTGACCTCATTAGGTCCTTGATTCCCCATCATATTTGGTATGCTTTTATTGTCTTCTAATGTGAAGACAGATGCAAAATATGTGTTTAACATTTCTGCCATTTCCTTATTCCCATAATAATTTCTCCTGTCTCAGCCTCTAAGGGACAAACTTTTACTTTTGCTACGCTTTTCCTTTTTACATACTTGTAGAAACTCTTACAATCTGCTTTTATATTTCTTGCTAGTTTTCTCTCATATTCTATTTTTTCCTTTTTAAATCAATTTTTTATTCAACCTTTGCTGGTGTCTGAAACTCTCCCAATCCTCAGGATGGCTATTATTCTTTGCAGCATTATAAGCTTCTTCTTTCAATCTATTGCAATCCTTAACTTCTTAAGTTAACCACGGTTGGATCACTTTTCCCGTAGAGTTTATGTTTCTCAACGGAATCTATTTTTGTTGATAATTATGAAATATTTCACAGTACAAGATCTAAAATAAACTGTTCCGTGTTCGGTTCCATGATATATTGTTCTAGGAACCTGTCCCGAATGCATTCCACTAATTGGTCCTTAAGACTACACTTGCCAATTTGATTTGTCCAGTCTATATGAAGATTAAAGTAGCCCAAGATTTCTGCATTACCTTTGTTGCCAGTTCCTACAATTTTTTGATTAATATGCTGTTCAACGGTATAGCAACTGTTAGGGGAGCTATAAACTACTGCTACCAGTGACTTCTGCACCTTATTATTCCTTATCTCCATCCATACTGATTCTACCTACTGATCTTCCGAACCGAGATCCTTTCTCGCTACTCTCCTTATGTCATCCTTTATTATCAGGGCTGCTCCCCCTCCTTTTATATTCTGCCTGTCTTTTCGAAACGCCAAGTACCCTGGAACATTTAGTTCCCAAACGTGGCCGACTTTCAACCATGTCTCTGTAATGGCAAATAGAAAAAAACATCCATATCTATTTATGCCAACGGTTCATTTATCTTGTTACAAATACTTCGTGCAGTCAGATACAGAGAATTGAATTAAAAATTTTGAACATTTTTCCCTGCTTTGACCTTATTTTCTGTTGCACTGCTAACATGAAACTCTCTGTCCCTTCCTTTAATACTCTGCTTATTTTGACCAAATAGCTACACTGCTCTATTGCCTTGAACTTACTCTTTAGATTTCTAAATTTCCCGTCACCGGAATCCTCCCCCTCCTTTTTTAGTGTAAAGTGGACTGCTTTGTACTGGATGAAACATAGAAACATAGAAACATAGAAGATAGGAGCAGGAGTAGGCCATTCGGCCCCTCGAGCCTGCTCCGCCATTCGATGAGATCATGGCTGATCATCCAAATTCTGTACCCTGTACCTGCCTTCTCCCTATATCCCTTGATACCTTTATCTTGAAGAAATATATCTAACTCATTCTTCAATGGCCCAAAAATTAGTGCCGCTACGCGAGAGTACGCACTGTGTACTCTCGCGTATTCTGTCTCCAATTGCCGGTTTTCTGCATGCACCGTGCATGCGCTGAAAACCGGCACTTGGTGAATTCAAAAGGGGGCGGTTCCTAGGTGAACCGCGTGCGCGCTACAGGCTGTGCGTACTCAGTGCACTTAGTGCTTTGGACGCGCAGGTAAGCATGGACGATTTTAGACATAAAGAAAGGAGGAGTAAGAACCTCTTTTAACAAGGTAAGTACTTAATTAAGTATTATTTTGAATTTTTTTTAACAGGTATATCTTTTTTAGAGACTTTAAAGACAGGTAAGTTTATTTTTATAACTTTTTAAAAGATTTAAATTTTTTCAAAAATGTTATTTTTTGTTTAAAATGGTTAATTTATTTAACTATACTTATTTTATTAACGTGATTTTTTTAAAATTTAATTGAGGTTTAGCTGTTCTTTTGGGGGGGTATAGTATTCATAGCTTTCACAGCCGTGCTGTGAAAGCTATGAATGAAAGATGGTGTGCTGCCATTGGCTCTAACTGAGTCACGTGATCCCACAGCTCGCACGAATTAACTACGCCTGTGGTATACGAAAGCCCTGCACAGCTGCTGTCCAGAACATCAAGTTCGTGCGAGCTCGGACTGAAAAAGCCAGCGTGCAGTGAGAGATCGCGGGGAGGCCTTACCCTCGCACGAAGGCTCACTCACGAATTTTTGGGCCATTATATTTAATGACTTGGCCTCAACTACCTTCTGTGGTAGAGAATTCCACAGGTTCACCACTCTCTGGGTGAAGAAAATCGTCCTAATTTCTGTCCTAAATGGCTTACCCTTTATCCTTATATTATGAACCCTGGTTCTGGACTCTCCGACCAACGGGAACATTCTTCCTGCATCTAGTTTGTCCAGATATGTCAGAATTTTATATGTTTCGATGAAATCCCCTCTCATTTGGCTATACACCAGCGAGTATAAGCCCAATCGACCCAATCTCTCTTCATATGTCATTCTTGCCATCCCAGGTATCAGCCTTGTGAATCTTCGCTGAACAACTTCCATGGTAAGAACATCCTTCCTCAGATAAGGCGACCAAAACTGCACACAGTACTCAAGGTGTGGTCTCACCAAGGCCCTGTACAACTGCAGCAGGACATCCCTGTTCCTATACTCAAACCCTTTCGCTATGAAGGCCAACATACCATTTGCCTTCTTCACCGTCTGCTGCACCTGCATGCTTACCTTCAGCGACTGGTGCACAAGGACACCCAGGTCTCGTTGCACTTCCCCTTCTCCCAATCTATTGCCATTCAGATAATAGTCTGCCTTTCTGTTTTTGAAACCAAAGTGGATAACCTCGGATTTATCCACGTTATATTGCATCTGCCACGCTTCTGCCCACTCACCCAACCTGTCCAAATCATCCTGGAGTTTCTCGGTATGCTCCTCGCAGCACACACGCCCACCCAGCTTTGTGTCATCTGCAACTTGGAGATATTACATTTAGTTCCCTTATCTAGATCATTAATGTATATTGTATGGTGTCGAGCTTCTTGAGCATTGTTGGAGCTGCATTCGTCTAGGCAAGTGGAGAATATTCCATCCACTCCTTACTTGTTCCTTGTCGATGGTCTAAAGGATTTGCGGAGTCAGGAGGTGAAACACTCGCCGCAGAATACCGAGCCTCTGACCCGTTCTTGCTGCCACAATATTTATGTAGTTGGTCCAATGCATTTTCTGGTCAGTGGTGACCCCCAGAATGTTGATGATGGGGGACTCGGTGAGGGTAACGCCTTGGAATGTCAAAGGACGGTGTTTAGCATATCGATTGTTGCAGAGAGTCATTGCCTGGCACTTGTGTGGCGGGAATGTTACCTGCCACTTATCAGCCCAATCCTAAACGTCGTTCAGGTGTTGCTGCATGCAGGCATGGACTGCTTCATTATCTGAGGAGCTGTGAAGGGCACTGAACTCCGTGCAGTAATCAGTGAACAGCCCCATTTTTGAACTTATGTTGGAGGGAAAGTCATTGATGAAGCAGCTGAAGATGGCTGGGTCGAGGACACTGGCCAGAGGAACTCCTGCAGCGATATCCTGGGTCTGTGATGATTGATATCCAACCACCAAAACCATCTTCCTTTGTGCTAGGTATAACTTCAGCCAGTGAAGCGTCCCCCCACCCCGATTTCCATTGACTTCAGTTTTACTAGGGCTCCTTAATGCCACACTCGTTAAAATGCTGCCTTGTTGTCAAGGGCAGTCACTGTCACATCTCCTGTGGAATTTAGCTCCTTTGTCCATGTTTTGATCAATGCTGTAATGAGGTCGGGAGCCGAGTGGCAGTGGCGGAACCCAAACTGGCCATCAGTGAGCAGGATGTTGGTAAGTAAGTGCACTGTCGATGACATCTTCCGTCACTTTGCTAATGAATGATATTTGACTGATGGGGCAGTAATTGGCCGGTTATGATTTTTCCTGCATTTTGTGGACAGGGCATACCTGGGCAGTTTTCCACATTGTCGGATAGATGCCAGTGTTGTAGCTGTACTGGAACAGCTTGGATAGAGGCACGGCTAGTCCTGGAGCACAAATCTTCAGCACGACAGGCGGAATGTAGTCGAGCTCAGCCGTTTCTTGATATCACGTGGAGATAATCGAATTTGCTGAAGTCTGGCTTCTGTGATGGTGGGAACCTCAGGAGGAGTTCGATATGGATCATCCAGTTGGCACTTCTGGCTGAAGAAGGTTGCAAACGCTTCAGCCTTGTCTTTTGCACTAACGTACTGGGCTGCACCATCATTGAGGGAGGGGATATACATGGAGCCTCCTCCTCCCGTTAGTTGTGCAATGGTCCACCCACATTCACGACTGGATGTGACAGGACAGCCGAGCTTTGAGCTGATCCATTGTTTGTGGGATGGCTTAGCCCTGTCTGTAGCATACTGCTTCCGCTTTTTAGCATGCATGTCGTCCGGTGTTGCAGCTTCCCCAAGTTGACACCTCATTTTTTGGTATGCCTGGTGCTGCTCCTAGCATGCTCTTCTACATTCCTTATTGAACCAGGGTTGGCCCCGCGGCTTGATGGTAATGGTAGAGTAAGGGATATTCCGGGCAATGAGGTTACAGATTATGTTGGAATACAATTCTGCTACTGCTGATGGCCCCACAGCGCCTCACCGATGCCCAGTTTTGACCTGCTCGACCTGTTCTGAATCTATCCCATTTCGCAAGTTGGTAGTGCCACACAATACGACGGAGGGTGTCCTCAGTGTGAGGTCGGGACTTCCTCTCCACAATGACTGTGCCGTGGTCACTGCTACAAACACTGTCATGGACAGATAGATCTGCAACAGGTAGATTGGTGAGGACGAGGTCAAGTAGGTATTTCCTTCGTATTGGTACTCTCAACACCTGTCGCAGGCCCAGACTGACAGCTATGTCCTTCAGTACTCGTCCAGCTCGGTCAGTAGTAGTGCTACCGAGCCACAATCGGTGATGGACATTGAAGTCCCCCACCCCGAGTACATTCCGTGACCTTGCTACTCTCAGTACTTCTTCCAAGTGGTGTTCAACATGGAGGAGTACTGATTCCTCAGCTGAGGGAGGGCGGTATGTGATAATCAGCAGGAGGTTTCCTTGCCCATATTAGGCATGAAGCCATGACACTTCATGTGGTCCGGAACAAATGTTGTGGACTCGCAGAGACACACCTTACGGACTGTTTACCACTGTGCCGCCACCCCTTGTGGGTCTGTCCTGTCGGTTGAACAGGACATACCCCGGGATTGTAATGGATGAGTTTGGGACATTGGCTGAAATGTATGATTCTGTGGTTATGAATATGTCAGGCTCTTGCTTGACTAGTCTGTGGCAGACCTCTCCCACTGGTCCCACAGATCACCAGATATTGTTTAGGACGACTTTGCAGGGTCGACTGGGCTGGTTGTGCCGTTGCTTTGTCCGTAGCCAATGCCTAGTTCGATGCTGGGTAGTCATAGAATCATAGAATCATTGAAAGTTACACCACGGAAGGAGGCCATTTCGGTCCATCGTGTCCGCGCCGGCCAACAAAGAGCTATCCAACCTAATCCCACTTCCCAGCTCTTGGTCCGTAGCCCTGCAGGTTACACATACAAGTTATTTTTCAAAGTGTTTAGCGTTCCTGCCTCTACCACCCTTTCAGGCAGTGAGGTCCAGATCCCCACAACCATATTGCTGAAGAATTTTCCCCTCAAATCCCCTCTAAACCGTATACCAATTACTTAAAATCGGTGCTCCCTGGATTTTGACCCCGCTGCAAAGGGAAATAAGTCCTTTCTATCCACTTTATCTAGACCTCTCATAATGTTATATAGCTCAATACGGTCTTCCCTCAAACTCATCTGTTCCAAGGGAAACAAACCCAGGCTATCCAGACTTTCCTCATAGCTAACACTCTCGACTCGAGGCAACATCCTTGTAAATCTCCTCTGTACCTTCCCTGATGCAATCACCTCTTTCCTGTATTGTGGTGACAAGTAAATGCACGCAGTACTCTAGCTGAGGCCTAACTAGTGTTTTATACATTTGAAATATTACCCCCCTGCTCTTGTATTCAATGCCACGTCTAATAAAAGCAAGCATTCCGTATGCTTTCTTAATCACCTGAACTACCTGGCCTGCTATATTCAGGGATCTGTGGACATGCACTCCAAGGTCCCTTTGTTCCTCTACACTAGCCGTGTCCTACAATTTAATGTGTATTCCCTTTCCTTGTTAGCACTCCACAAATGCATTACCTCACAGTTCTCCGGATTGAATTCCATTTGCCACTGTTCTGCACACCTGACCAATTTATTGATATCTTCCTGCAGTTTACTGCTTCCTACTTCAGTATCAAACAAACAGCCGATTTTAGTATCTGCAAACTTCTTCATCATACCCCCTACAATCCATTGATATATGCAACAAAAAGCAAGGGACCTAGTACTGAGCCCTGCGGAACACCATTGGAAACAGCCTTCCAGTCACAAAACCAACCATTACCCTCTGCTTCCTGAATCCGAGCCAGTTTTGAATCAAATTGTCACTTTGCACTGGATCCCATGGGCTTTTAACTTCGTGACAAGTCTGGCATGTGGAACCTTATCAAGGGCCTTGTTAATGTCCCTATGCACTGCATCAAAAGCACTACCCTCCGCTGACCTCCTTGTTTCCTCCTCAAAAAATTCAATCAAGTTTGTCAGACACCAACTTCCCTTAACAACTCCGTGCTGACTCTCCTTGATTAATCCGTGTCTTTCGAAATGAAGATTTATCCTGTCCTTCAGAATTCCTTCCAATAATTTTCCCACCACCGAGGTTAGGCTGATTGGCCTGTAATTACACGGCCTATACTTTACTCCCTTTTTAAACAAGGGTACCACATTAGCAGTCCTCCAGTCCTCCTGCACCACACCTGAAGCCAGAGAGGATTGAAAAATGATGGTCAGGGCCTCTGTTATATCCTCTTTTCCTTCGCTTAACATTCTGGGATACATTTCAAAGTGGCCCGGGTTTTATCCAATTTTAAAGCTGCTAAACCCCTTAATACTTCCTCTCTCACTATGTTTATTTCGTCTAATATTTCACACTCCTCCTCCCTTATAGCAACGTCTGCTTCACCTTTCTACTTTGTGAAGACAGATGCAGAGAGTGTGGGGAATTTGAAATTACAGAAAAAGCATAAAGCATGGTCGGCATCCAGTCTCGCCATTCAATTTTACCCGTCCCCGTCCGGTTTTATTCTTATTCGTCATGGCTTGTTTGCCCATTTCAGAGGGCAGTTGAGAGTCAGACACATTGCTGTGGTTCTGGAGTCACATAAATGCCAGACCAGGTAAGTACGACACATTTTCTTCCCTAAAGGACATTAGTGAACCAACTGGGTTTTTACGACAATCCGATATTTTCACGTTTAACATTACTGATAATAGCTTTTTATTCCAGATTTATTAATTAACCGAATTTAAATTCTCCAGCTACCGTGTTGGATTTGAATTCACTTCACTGAATCATTAGTTCAGTTTCTGGATTACTAGCCCAGTAACATTACCACTACGCTACCGTTCAAAGACTAAAGTGAAACATTATCTAAAAGCAGAGCCGAGGGAGAGAAGCACTGAACCGCAAATGCGTTGGAACCAAAGTCTTTTTTGGTGAAATGAACGGAAAGTGAGTGCTGCAACCTACTGTAGACTGTATTAAACCGACTGCACATTCAATGATTTCAAAGTTAGAATGAATATTTAAAAGGCGAGCCCTTTTAATCCTGCCTTTATATACTAACTTAAGAGATTCAGAATGTTTCCTGTTTAATACATCTTTGTAATCAATCTCAGAATCTGAGCCCATCTCAAATGTGTGTGCTGATACTGTAATGTCCCAGAATGTTTTGGAGAGAAAAAAATGCGGGCGACAAAATCGAAGGAGTATTGCATGCTTCCCTAGTGGTAAGATATCACGACAGATCCATATACCTTGAGATTTGCAGATTTCATTGCTTTAAGTAACATGGAAGGGCGTGGAATCATTGGAAGAGGCAAGGGCTCACTTAATAACAGTAATTATATCACACAGTAATGCACTGTGAAAGAAATCATTAGCGCCAAAGGGGAACGGGTAAAATTGAATGGAGAACTGGCGAGAGAAAATGCCGAACATGCTTTGTGCTTTTTGTGCAATTTAAAGTTCCGCAGACTCTCAAGCAGAGAACATTTTGACGCTACTATCAGAGCCTTATATTTTCTGCAACAGGACACAACAAAAACAACAGAAACAACTTTTATTTTTATAGTGCCTTTAACATAGTAAAATGTCACAAGGCGCTTCATCGGTGAGTTGTCAAACAATATTTGGCATCCAGCCGGAAAAGGTGATGTTAGGTTAGGTTAGTCAAAGAAGTCGGTTTTCAGGAGCATCTTAAAGCAGGAAGGAGAGGTAGAGACGCGGAGCGGATTAGGGAGGGAATTGCAGACCTTAGGGCCTCGGCAGCATAAGGCACGTCGGCCGATAGAGGAGCGATTAAAATCGGGGCTGTGCAGGAGTCCACAATTGGAGGAGCGCCGTGTACTCGGACGGATATAGGGCTGTAGGATCTTCCAGAGAGGCCAGCGAGCACAGAGGTGATGGCTGAAAAGGACTTGGTGCGAGATAATATATGGGCAGCAGAGTTTCCGAAGAGCTCAACATTATGGAGGTTAGAAAATGGGAGGCCAGCCAGGAGTGCATTGGAATAGTCAAGTCATGAGGTAACAAAGGCATGGATGTGGGTATCAGCACATAGGAGCTGCGATGGGGCAGAATCGGGTGATATTGTGCAGGTGGAAGTAAGCGCTCTTAGTTCAGTCTCAGACAGTTGCCAGGCAGAGGGATTGAATCGTTGGCTAGGAAACGGGGTTTATGGCTTGGGATTGAAGACAGTGGCTTTCGTCATCCCAATATTTAGTCTGAGGAAATGTCTGCTCATCCTGTCCTAGATTTCGGACTAGCATGTGACAGTTTAGAGACATTGGAGTGATCGAGTGATGTGGCTGTTATGTAGAGCTGTTTTTTTTTTCAGCTTACATTTGGAAACTGACGTTATGTTTTAAGGTGATGTCGCAGAGTGGCAGCATGTAAAAGGGAAAAAAGGATGGGTCCAAGGATAGAACTTTAGGCAACGCCAGAGATAACGGTGAGGGAAGACAAGAATTGCAGGTGACTCATTACGAATGGCTAGATAAGAATGGAACCAGGCGAGTGCAGTCCCACCGAGATGATCATCCCCGGAGAGGAGTTGGAGGAGTATGGTGCGGTCAACTGTTTCAATGGCAGCAGAAAGCTTCAGAAGGATGAGGAGGCATAGCTTACCACGATCACAGTCCCAGAGTATTACATTTGTGACTTTGATAAGGGCCGTTTCAGTGCTGGAAACGCAACCTAATTGAAGGGGTTGAAACATGGGTTATGATAAAGATGGACACGTTAAACGATGGTAGTTTGCAAGGACAGAGGGGTCAATGGGTTTATTTTTGAGGAGTAGGTGATGACGGTAGATTTGAGGGGGACGCTACATGGGAAGAGGAAATAAGTAAAAATATCAGCCGATATGGGGGAAGCAAGTGGAGTTCAAATGTCATCAGTTAATAGCGGAGCTGTTGAATACGCCAATGAATTTATCCAGATCATCGTGGGTTCATAATGGTTTGATAGTCAGTTGGGAATAAGAGAGAATTGGGGAGACTGAAATGGCTACTATCATTTCACTACCTTGCACTGAGAGAAATGGCGGGTGAACGCCCCCGACCGCCAAAATAAAGCCGCGCCTTCTTGAAGTCGGTCCCCACCCGGAGAGTTGCGCTTTGAGTCTGCAGGAGCGCAGCGTGCGCGGAGCCGAGCATTTCCTTCGTAAGTAAGACCCGCCCACAAGACCTGTCAAAATTCACATTTGTACAGGCCACGCCCCCAGATTTTTTTCAGCATTGAAAACAACTTTAATTCTTAATGATAAGATCTTTTTATAGTGTTAAAAAACTTTTGCAAAATTTTAGAAATTTTAAAGAATTTTACATGGTTTTAAAGATTTTTTTAAAGTTTTAAAGATTTTTAAAGAGAATTAAAGCATTTCAAAGAGTTTTAAACACTTGAAATAATTTTCAATAATTTAAATTAAACAGCAAATTGAAATAGAAGGATCAAACAAAGTTGTGATGATGAAGAGGGCTCAGAATTTGAATGACGATGACATCAGCACACACCTCAATGAGGTTGTGGTGAAGCACTTGTGGCTCATTGGGACTGCTAAGGCCAGAGCGCCACTCAAACGACAAATGACTGCTTGGACAGCAGTTGCACAGTCTGTTAGCACTAAACCAACCATCCCACGGACAGTGGAACAAAACCATCTGCCAAGGTTGTACAATTATTAGAAATGTCAAATGGAAAATTTGGTAAAATTTAACTTTACTCTTTTAAAACATGTTTAGCTGCATAACTGTTGTGAAGTGAATTAATTATTCAGGCATCTGAGCCAGTCTTAAAATTCAAAGGCTTTGGAGCCGGTCAGGGACACCTATTGTGATTGTAAACATCTTATCTGTACTCCACAGATCTGAGATGTGAAACTTCAATTAGTGAACAATATCCTGACTCCAATGCAGGCAGTTGATCTCTGCAGCAAAAAGCGAAGTTTTATTTTCAATTCTGTTATCAATTTAGAGTAAAATGGCACATAATGCCGGAGAGCGTGCCATGACCGGCGTTGGTGTTGCACACTGAGGGCATTATCGGAGCAAGAGGAAATGGTCAAACACTTGCTGGGAATCAGTGGTGGCAGTTCATTGTCTGATGCCCAATCAGAAATTAGATTGAGGAAAAGGGAGTTGCTCTGTCCAGCTGTATATTTAAAACTGTAAGGTGCAAGCGGAATATCAGCTTCTGTGATGTGGCAGATCGTGCTTCACCAAGTAAATGTTTACAGTTTCATTCCGGCAGCTGTCTTCGCACACACAGGCTGAACAGGGCGGTGAGTCTCCGGCTGCACATGGCATTGGGGAAGAGGTTACACATGCAGTGCAAACATTAACGAGGCTGAGGACGAGGAATTTGTCTAGCATCAGCTAGTGGAAGGGAAGGGTATGGACACTGGGTGGGCAGCCGAGAGAAGTGTAAAACTTGACCAGAGGCTTACCAATTTCATAGACGGGCGACGGCATTCCAGAGCCACGTCAGGATGCAAAAAGTGACGTGGGCAAGAGGAAGCAGCTGATTGGGTGAGTACGGCCAGGTGAGTATTTATACTACTCTATAGTTTGACAGTTAATGTTAATAGTTTAAAACGTTTAGAAAGTCTTAATTTTGTGGCTATAGTTTGTAAGGTCTCTGTGGTGTAGCGGGGAGTGCTAGTAAACAAGGGCCTTTGAATATTTCATTTAATTTTAGTTTAATTGGTGGTATTGATTTGATTTAATTTTATTTATATTATTTAAAGGGTAAGTCCTGGCCGCACAGCTCGGCCCCGTGGTGTGCTCCTCCTGCGCTATGTGGGAAATCAGGGACACTTCCTGTGTCCCTGACGACTATGTGTGCAGGAAGTGTATCCAGCTGCAGCTACTGGCAGACCACATTGCGTCGCTGGAGCTGCGAATGGATGCATACTGGTGCATTCGCGATGCTGAGGACGTCGTGGATATCACGTTTAATGAGTTGGTCACACCGCAGGTAAAGGCTGCACAGGCAGGAAGGGAATGGATACTGACAAGCAGAGTAGTAGGCACAGGCAGGTAGTGCAGTGGTCCCCTGTGGCCATCCCCCTCTCAAACAGTTATACCACTTTGTATATTGGTGAGTGAGATGGCTTATCGGGGCAGGGCAGCAGCAACCAACTTCCTGGCACCATGGGTGGTTCTGCTGCACAGGACGGGAGGAAAAAGAGCGGGTGAGCTATAGTAATAGGGGATTCTATTGTAAGGGGAATAGATAGGCGTATCTGCGGCCACAAACGAGACTCCAGGGTGGTATGTTGCCTCCTGTTGCAAGGGTAATGGATGTCTCGGAGTGGCTGCAGGGCATTCTGGAAGAGAAGGGTGAACAGCCAGTTGTCGTGGTGCATATAGGAACCAACGATATAGGTAAAAAACGGGATGAGTTAATAAAAGCTGAATATAGGGTGTTAGGAGTTAAATTAAAAAATAGGATCTCAAAGGCAGTATTCTCAGGATTACTACCAGTGCCACGTACTAGTCAGAGTAGAAATAGAAAGATATTTCAGATGAATACGTGGATAGAAGAATGGTGCAAGGGGGAGGGTTTCAAATTCCTGGGACATTGGAACCGGTTCTGGGGGTGGTGGGACCAGTACAAACTGAACGGTTTCCACCTGGGCAGGACCGGGACCGATGTCCGAGGGGAAGTGCTTGATAGTGCTGTTGGGGATGGTTTAAACTAAAATGGCAGGGGGTTGGGAAACTGTGCAGGGAGTCAGAGCAAAGCGAAGCAAGAATAGAAACACAAGACAGGAAGGCGAAAAGCAAAAAAGGAAGGCAGAGAAATCAAGGGGGTTAATCAAACATGGTCACAATAAACAATAATTCTAAATGGTCAAAGACTGTTCCAAAAACAAGCCTGAAGGCTCTGTGTCTTAATGCAAGTAGCATTCGTAATAAGGTGGATGAATTAGCTGCGCAAATAGATGTAAACGGATGTGATGTAATTGGGATTACGGAGACATGGCTCCAGGGTGACCAAGGCTGGGAATTCAACAAACAGGGGTATTCAATATTCAGGAAGGACAGGCTAAAAGGAAAAGGAGGTGGGGTAGCATTGCTGGTTAAAGAGGAGATTACCACAATAGTAAGGAAGGATATTAGCTCTGATGATGTGGAATCTGTATGGGCAGAGCAGAGAAATACCATGGGGCAGAAAACGTTAGTGGGAGTTGTATACAGACCCCCAAACAGTAATGCTGAGGCTGGGGATGAGATTAAACGGGGAATTAGAGATGCGTGCAAAAAGGGCACAGCAGTTATCATGGGTGACTTTAATCTGCATATAGATTGGGCTAATCAAATTATTAACAATACTGTGGAGGAGGAATTCCTAGAGTGTATACGGGTTGGTTTCCTGGACCAATATGTCGAGGAACCAACTGGAGACCAGGACATCTTAGACTGGGTATTATGTTATTTGAAAGGATTAATTAGCAATCTAGTTGTGTGCGGCCCCTTGGGGAGGAGCGATCAAAATATGATAGAATTCTTCATTAAGATGGAGAGTGAAGTAGTTGACTCAGAGACTGGGGTCCTGAATTTAAATAAACGAAACCACGATGGTATGAGTCGCGAGATGGCTAGGATGGATTGGGGAACGTATCTTAAAGGGTTGACGGTGGATAGGCAATGGCAAACATTTAAAGATCACATGGATGAACTACAGAATTTGTTCATCCCGGTTTGGCATAAAAATAAAACGGAAAAGGTGACGCAACCGTGGCTTTAGATGGGAAATTAGGTATAGCATAAGATCCAAGGCGAAGTCATATAAATTGTCCAGAAAAAGCAGCGAACCTGAGGATTGGGAGCAGTTTAGGATTCAGCAAAGGAGGAAAAAGGGATTAATTAAGAGAGGGAAAACATAGAGTATGAGAGTAAGCTCTGCAGGGAACATAAAAACTGACTGTAAAAGCTTCTATAGGTATGTGAAGAGAAAAAGATTGGTGAAGTTAAGCGGAGCTACCCTGCAGTCAGAATCAGGGGAATTTATAATGGGGAACAAAGAAATGGCAGACCAAATAAATACATACTTTGGTTCTGTCTTCACAAAGGAGGACACAAATAACCTCCCTGAGATGTCGGGGAACATAGTGTCGAATGAGAGGGAGGAACTGAATGAAATCAGTATTTGTAGGGAAATGGTGTTAGGGAAATTGACGGGATTGAAGGCGGATAAATACCCAGGGCCTGATAATCTACATCCTAGGGTACTTAAGGAAGTGACCCTAGAAATAGTAGATGCATTGCTGGTCATCTTCCAAAATTCTATAGACTCTGGAACAGTTCCCATGAATTGCAGGGTAGCTAATGTAACCGCACTATTTAAAAAAAGGTGGTAGAGAGTAAACGGGCAATTATAGAGAGGTAAGCCTGACATCAGTATTGGGCAAAATGTTAGAGTTCATTATAAAAGATGTAATAGCAGAGCACTTGGAAAAAAGTGACAGGATCAGCCCAGGTCAACATGGATTTACAAAAGGTAAATCATGCTTGACTAATCTACTGGAATTTTTTGAGGATGTAACTGTTAGAATAGATAAGGGAGAACCAGTGGATGTGGTGTATTTCGACTTTCAGAAGGCTTTCCATAAGGTCCCGCATAAAAAATTAGCGTACAATGTTAAAGCACATGTGATTGGGGGTAAGGTACTGACTTGGATAGAAAACTGTTTGGCAGACAGGAAGCAAAGAGTTGGAATAAACGGGCATTTTTCCTAGTGGCAGGCAGTGACTAAAGGGGTACCGCAGGGATCGGTGCTAGGACCCCAGTTATTCACAATATATGTTAATGATCTAGACGATGGAACTAGATGTAATAGCTCTAAGTCTGCACACGACACAAAGCTGGGTGGGCGTATGTGCTGTTAGGAGGATGCAGAGAAACTCCACTATGATTTGGACAGGTTGGGTGATTGGGCAGATGCATGGTAGATGCAGTACAAAGTGAGGTTATTCACTCTGGTGGCAAAAACAGGAATGCAGATTATTATCTGAATGGCAATAGAAAGGGAAAAGGGGAAGTGCAAGGAGACCTGGGTGTCCTTGTGGACCAGTCGCTGAAGATAAGCATGCAGGTGCAGCAGGCGGTTAAGAAGGCAAATGCTATGTAGGCCTTCATAACGAGAGGATTCGAGTACAGGAGCAAGGATGTCTTGCTGCAGTTGTACAGGGCCTTGGTGAGACCACACCTTGAGTATTGTGTGCAGTTTTGGTCGCCTTATCAGAGGGAGGATGTTGTTACCATGGAGGGAGTGCAGCGAAGATTCAACAGACTGATACCTGGGATGGCAGGAATGACGTATGAAGAGAGATTGGGTCGATTGGGCTTGTATTCACTAGAATATAGAAGAACGAGAGGGGATCTCATCGAAACTTATAAAATTCTAACAGGACTAAAAGACTAGATGCAGGAAGGCTGTTCCCGATGGCGGGTAGTCCAGAAACAGGGTTCGCAGTCTAAAGGTAAGGTGTAAGCCATTTAGGACTGAGATGAGGAGGAATTTATTCACCCAGAGAGTGGTGAACCTGTGGAATTCTCTACCACAGAAGACAGTTGAGTCCAAATCATTAAATATATTCAAGTTGGAGTTAGATATATCTCTTAAGGCTAAGGTGATCAAGGGATATGGGGAGAAAGCAGGGACAGGGTACTGAATTTGAAGGATCAGCCATGATCGCATTGAAAGGCGGAGCAGGCTCGAGGCGCCGAATGGCCTACTCCTGCTCCTGTCTGATATGTTTCTATGTTTCTATCCCCTTAGCTTCAACTTGAGATCTTAGAACTATGCTCGATTCGAGCCTAAGATTCAGTTCTTAGGCCACTTTTTGATTGCAGGTATCAATGCATATTTGGGGCTCAGGAAATGCAGCATTTCGTATCGCTCCACCTTCCGCTTTAGATCCAAGCCTGTTTTACTTCCAGACAACATGATGCGACGTGCCTCGAAAACTCAAATGAAAATGCAGTGAACCAGTAGGATTGCACATAATAACGCATGCAACACGGTGGCATAGTGGTTAGCACTGGTGCCTCACAGCTCCAGGGACCCGGGTTCGAATCTGACCTCGGGTGACTGTCTGTGTGGAGTTTGCACATTCTCCCCGTGTCTGCGTGGGTTTCCTTCGGGTGCTCCGGTTTCCTCCCACAGTTTTGGATTTTGGATGATCAGCCATGATCGTATTGAATGGCGGAGCAGGCTCGACGGGCCGAATGGCCTATTCCTGCTCCTAGATTCTATGTTTCTATGTTTCTAATATAACAGTGTGCTTACACATTGCACCTGCTGCCATCACGAGACACATTTTCTGAATAAATAACGATATTTATATTCAACGAAACATTATTTCTTTGTGATTTTCACATTTGCATGCTTGTCAAGTCAACCCGCAGTTTCGATAGAGTCAAGATCCTAACCGTGTCTTCTAAAGAAGTAATTTATAATCTAGCAATCATCAGTGGACAAACACCTTCCTGCCTTTTTCGGGATGACAATGAAGCGCAAGTGAAACCCTACGAAGTTCTGATTGCTCTGAATCGCTTTGCACCAAATTGTCGTTTCTGGTTCACAGGTGATCGTAAATGAGGGACCTTAGCTTTTCCCGATATCCATTCATTCAATGAGTTGAACGAATACTCCGCTGAAATTATCAGCTGAGCCCCCAGGTATCCTTTGCATTGCTGAAAGTCATCGTCCCATTTTTACAGCAGATTCACTTTCCTGAACATATTAGTGTCTGGGAATTACAGCTCCATTTATTTCTGTTTCAGTCTCAAAAGTAAACCTATCTCGATCGAAGTTTACACCCTTAAAATTGTCTATAATAAGAACTTCTCATTATCCTTTGTTCCTCCAATGATAAAGAAAGTAAGATTTCAAACATTTCTTCCTCAATATGCCCTTTTGTTCCTGAGAATTGAACTGAACTCTTAGAGGATGCATGTTCTTAATGATAAGTTGTTCCTCAAAATAATAAGATTCACAGCATTATAGGTAAATATTCACAGATTTATTCAGCATCTGATCATAACTATTATGGACATTCGGTACCAACAATTAACAGTGGAACTTCTGGCAAATTCATACGAGTTTACAGGATAATCTACACACGTTAAAAGTAAAGTTGTAGCCTGATCAGATGTTATCCAATTCTGAGCTCTCTGTCCCAGCAATTACTTTTTATATTGTTTATTTCGAATCCTGTTCTGTTTCTCCATTACCTAATGGTGCCAAAAAAAATAGTTGGCCTGAGGATTGGGAGGATTTTAGAATTCAGCAAAGGATGACCAAGAAACTGATAAAGAGAGAGAAAAGGGAATATGAGAATAATTAGCAAGTAAAATACAAACAGATGGTAAACACTTCTCTAGGTATGCAAAAAAGAAGATATAAGCGAAAGTAAACGCGGGTCCCTTACAGGCAGAGACAGAAGTAATTATAATGGGAGATAAAACAATGGCAGAGATTTTAAACAAATACACTGCATCTGTCTTCATGGAAGAAGACATAAAAAACATTTTAAAAAGGGGGTCGAAGTGTCTAGTGAGAATGAGGAACTTGAATCAATTAGTATTAGTAAATAAATAGTACTGGAATAATAAATGGGAGTAAAAGACGACAAATCCCCAGGACCCGATTGTCTGCATCTTAGGGTTTTAAAACAAATGGCTACAGAGATAGTGAATCCATTGGTTTTGATCTTCCAGAATTCAACAGATTCTAGAACGTTCCCTGCAGAGTGGAAGGCAGCACAAGTAACCCCGCTATTCAAGAAAGGAGGGAGTGGGAAAAAAGGAAACAATAGACCAGTTTGCCTGACAATAGTAGCAGGGAAAATGTTAGAATCTATTATTAGGTACATAATAACAGCGCACTTAGAAAATTATATTAAGATTGGGCAGAGTCAACACGGATTTATGAAAGGGAGATTGTATTTGAACAAGTGGATGTGTTTTACTTACATTTTGAAAAACACGTTCGATAAGGTTCAACACAAGAGTTTATTACACAAAATTACGGTTCATGGGATCGGGGGTAATATATTAGCATAGATTGACGTTAGGTTAAAAGACAGAAAAGAGAGAGTATGAATAAATGGATCATTTTCGGTTTGGCAGGCTGTCACTTGCGGGGTATGGCAAGGATCAGTCCTTGGGCTCAGCTATTTGCAATCTATATCAATGGCCCGAAAATTAGACCTAATACGCGAGAGTACGCACTGTGTACTCTCGCGTATTCGATCTCCAATTGCCGGTTTCCTGCATGCACTGCGCATGCGCGGGAAACCGGCACTTCGTGAATTCAAAAGGGGGTGGTTCCTAAGTGAACCGCGTGCGCGCTACAGGCTGCGCGCACGCAGTGCACTTAGTTATTTTTTTCAGCTTTGTACGCGCACGTAAGTATTGAAGATTTTACACATAAAGAAAGCAGGCGTAGGACCCCCTTTTAACAAGGTAAGTAGTTAATTAAGAGTTATTTTAAAAATTTTCAACAGGTTTATCTTTTTTAGAGACTTTAAAGAAAGGTAAGTTTATTTTTATAACTTTTAAAAAGATTTGAAATTTTTTCAAAAATTTAATTTTTTGTTTAAAGTTGTCAATTTATTTAACTATGCTTATTTTATTAATGTGATGGCTTTTTTAAATTTAATTGAGGTTTAGCTGTTCTTTTGGGGAGGTGTCGGATTCATAGCTTTGACAGCCCTTGCTGTCAAAACTATGAATGAAAGATGGTGCGCTGCCTTTGGCTCTAACTGAATCACGTGATCCCAGAGCTCGCATGAACTAATTCCGCCTCTGGGATACGCACACACGGCACAGTTGCATGTGGGAGAGGCCTTGAGACTGAAGTTCGTGTGGGCCCGGTGGAAAAAGGTAGGCGCGGAGTGAGATCACGCGGGGAAGCCTTACCCCCGCGGGAAACCTCACTGTTTAATTTCTGGGCCAATGTCTTAAATGAGGAGGCCGAGCGTAATGCTTCCAAATTTGCTGACGACACCAGCCCAGGTGGGAAAAAAGTTGTGAAGATGGCACAAAGTAGATGCAAAGGGATATAGACAGTTTAAAAGAGTGCGCATGAACATGGCAAATTAAATATTACGTAGAGAAATGTGAATTGTTCCAACTTCGAATATAAAATAAAAAGCCCAATAATTTGGAAATGTTGACATTTGTGGAAATATTGGTATTCAGAGGGACCTGGATGTCCTTGTACACGAAGGACTGCAAGAAATTACAGAAGTAAATTAATAAGCTTGCAGAATGGGCATATAATTGGCAAATGAATTTCAACACAGATAAATGTGAGGTATTACATTTTGATATGTAGAATAGGGAGGTCACTTATTACTTGGAGGGTTCGAGTCTTGGTGAGGTAAAGGAGCAAAGGGTTCTCAGAGTAAAAATACGTAAATCACTAAAAGTAGCGACACAGGTTAACAAGGCCACATAAAGTAAACCAAGCGCTTGAGGTTATTTCTAAAGCAATAGAATTGAAAAATAGTGAAGTTATGCTAAACGTGGATTGAAACTTGGTTAGACGACACTTGGAGCTCTGTGTACAATGCTGGTCGCCATATTATAAAAAAAAATGAGAGGGACTGGAGAGGGTGCAGAGAAGATTTGCAAGGATGATACCTGAAATGCGAGGTTATTCCTA
The DNA here is from genome assembly GCA_030390025.1 of Squalus acanthias. Taxonomy (NCBI): domain Eukaryota; kingdom Metazoa; phylum Chordata; class Chondrichthyes; order Squaliformes; family Squalidae; genus Squalus; species Squalus acanthias. The sequence goes on along the minus strand of CM059430.1, from coordinate 73,427,562 downwards.
TCAGGATTGGAGGAACAGGCTGGGTGTCTTGTCTCTTGAAAAGATAAGACTGTGGGGTCACCTTCAAGAGGTCTTTAAAATTATGAAAGCGTTTGATAAAGTAGATACAGAAGAGCATATCTAGAGACAATTAATATAAGATAGTCACCGAGAAATCAAATAGGAAATTCAGGAGAAACTTATTTATCCAGAGGGTGGTGAGAATGTGGAATTCGCCAACACAGGGAGTAGTTGAGGCAAACAATATAGATGCATTTAGAATCATAGATCGAATGAGAGAAACTTGCAGTGCGGAAGGAAGCAATTTCTGCAAATCGTGTCACCGCCGGCCAACACAGTGCTATCCAGCCTAATCCCACTTCCCAGTGCTTGGTCCGCAGTGCTGCAGGTTAGAGCATCCCAAGTGCTCATCCAAGTACTTTTTAAATGTGGTTAAGGTTCCTGCCTCTACCAACCTTTCAGGCAGGGAGTACCAGACCCCCACAAACCTCTGGGTGAAGAAATTTCCCCTCAAATCCCCTCTAAACCTTCCAGAAATTAATTTAAATCTCTGCCCCCTGTTTTTGGACCCGTCTGCTAAGGGAAATGGGCCCTTTCTATCCACTTTATCTTTGCCCCCCATAATTTTATACACTTCAACAAGGTCTTCCCTCAGCTTCCTCTGTTCCAAGGAAAAAAAGACCCAGCCTATACAGACATTCCTCATAGCGAAGATCCTCTACACCCGGCAGCATCCTTTTAAATCTCCTCTGTACCCTCTCTAGTGCAATCCCATCTTTCGTATAATGCGGTGACCAGAACTGCACGCAGTACTCTAGCTGAGGCCTAACTAGTGTTTTATACATTTGAAACATAACCCCCCTGCTCTTGTGTTCAATGCCACGGTTAATAAAGGCAAGCATTCCGTATGCCTTCTTAACCACATTATCTTATTGGCCTGCTACATTCAGTGATCTGTGGACATGCACTCCAAGGTCCCTTTGTAATTCTACACAACTCAGGGTCCTACCATTTAATGCGTATTACCTTTCCTTGTTAGCCGTCCCCAAATGCATTACCGCACACTTTTACAGATTGAATTCCATTTCCACTGTTCTGCCCATCTGACCAATATATTGATATCTTCCTCAAGTCTACAGCTTCCTTCGTCAGTATCAAACACACAGCTGATTTTAGTATCATCTGCAAACTTCTTAATCATACCCCCTATATTCAAGTCCAGATCATTGATATATACACAAAAAGCAATGGATTTAGTACTGAACCCTGCGGAACCCCACTGGAAAGGCTATGGTAGGCTAGATAAGCATATGAGGTAGAATGGAAGACAGGGTTATGCTGATATAGTTCGATCAGGAAAGACAGGAGGAGGCTCGAGTGGAGCATAAATGTCGGCTTGCATTGTTTGCGCCGAATGGCTTGTTTCTGTACCATATATCCTATGTAATCCTATGAATCACAGAAAGTTAACATGCAGGTACAGCAATGGTATGTTAGGCTTTATTACAAAATGATAGGAGCATAAATGTAAATAAGTCATTCTGCAATTAAATAGGGCCTTGGTGAGACCATATCTGTAGCACTGTGGACTGTTTTGGTCTCTTAACCAAAGGATGGTTACACTTCCCTTAGAGGGAGAGCAACGGAAGTCATTTGACCGATTCCTGGGATTGGGGGGTGGGTGTTGCCATATGAGGAGAGATTGAGGAAACTAAGCCTATATTCTATAGTGTTTAGAAGAATGAGATGTGATCTCAATGAAATTATAAAATTCTTAAGGGGCTTGACAGGTTAGATGCTGGGATGATGATTCCCCTGGCTAGGGAGTCTATATCTAAGGGTCACAGTCTCACAATAAGGGATCGGTCATTTAGGAGTGAGATAAGGAGAACTTTCTTCACTCACAGTATTGTGAATCTTTGAAATTCTCTACACCAGAGGGCTGAACTTGCTCAGTCGTTGAATATAGTCAAGAAATATTTTGGATGCAAATTTAACCTAGCGAAATCGGGATAATTCTGGAAGGTGGAGTTGAGGTAGAACATCAGCCATGATCTTATTGAATGGTGGAGCAGGCTTCATGTGCCGAATGGCGTAATTCTGCTCATATTTCTTATGTTCTTTATGTTACTTTCATGTCCCCTGGTAATGACTTTTGTTTTACACATCCTGATTTATCTCTCAATCAAATCTTTATGCGAAAAAGCATTACAAATATTCATGAAGTCTCAAGCGCATTTAACACTCCTGTGCGGTGGTTGTGTTCCATCACTCTAGAATATATTCATTTCATTTTATGTATCCATATAATCACCTTCATCTTTACAGACACCTAACCGTCATTTATATTTCACACCTCGCAAATGTCTCTGTGAAGTTAAAAGATGAATAATCAATAAGGTGCTGTTCCATCGACATACACATTCGCACCTACAAGTTACAAGATCTGTCCATCTCACAGGGGAAATTCAACTGCTCTAAAAAAAATTATCTGTATATAAAATATCCACAGCACCTTTTTTGTAGCATGGTGATACTTTTTATTCTATTTACCTCTGCATTTATTGTTTTACATGAAGCAGATCCCAAATTTAGATTTGTGGAAATTATAACAATGCCTCAGTTATTGCAAGCATATAAATTGATGAAAAACTTAAAATATTAATCACTTGAATTCTTGATCAGTTCCAAATGAAAAATTACTGGACACAATTACATTAATATATAGATGAATGAACAGCATTTCCATTTGATCAACCCTTCGCTAAAATAATCTTCACTGTTCGTAACTTGGTTATAATATTCTTCTTAGCATGGTCTACCCAGAAGGTCACGTAATATTCCAAATGTAGCCTGTCCAATCGCTTGTTCAATTTCCAATCATCTCCAAGATTCTTATCAATTCTTCTAATGCAAACAGCATATGTTTATTTTTCTAATTTTCTTCTTATACATAAAGATCTATGCGTTGGCTGCATATCGCCAACAATTCATTTTCTGGGTTTGGATGCCAAGCTTGCTCATTCCAACGGTTCCATGCCGAGATTTAGGGCTCATATGGGGAAGCTTCACACCCGCGGTTAAGTTTGATGAATTGGCCAAAAAGCAGTCGGGACCTGAGCAGAATAGCTGAAAAGGAAATTACACAACATTATTTAATCGAATTTATATTTAAAAGGAACTCTGTTGAAAGAATAATAATAATCTTAGACGTTTAAGAACAGGGAATAGTGTCAGCGGACTTGAAGACAGCTAACTATTCCTATATTTCAAAAGGCAGATAGAAAAAGCCCAGGAATCTATACTGGGGATGCTAAAAATCTTAAAATATAAACAGAACATGTTGGAAATGCTCAGCAGATCAGGCAGCTTCTGTGGAGAGAGAAACAGAGTTAACGTTTCAGGTCGATGACCTTTATGTAGAGCATTAACACCGGCATAAACCAGTTGGGCCGATCGGCAGGTTTCTATGTCATTCTTTGTAATCTCATAAATACATCTAAGGACAGGTGTCTTACATACGTGTACATGAAAATTATCACAATTTTGGAATTTCCGCCAGGCTTTCCCGATTGTGCCCGGTAACTTCGGCGGAAGACGAGAAGAACCTCGTTAAAGATTAAAAACAACTGTATCTCCAGGGATTCCGCCGATCCTCTGTTGCTGTTCTTGCGGAGCTCGTAAAATTCCCAGGAAATTCTACTATCTGTTTAACTAACATAGGCGACCTTTAGTTCAGCATTTACACTTAAAATGCAACATTCAGCAATCAGCGACTGTTTGACGCTTCAAACAAAGAATGCCAACCAAAAAAGGATGTGTGAAAAAAAGCCCGTCGTACAACACAGCCTACTCAACCTAGCGAGAGTAAAAGCACAATTTCCCAGAAGTGATCTTCAGTCAAAAACCGCAACTCTTTCCATTGGGGTTTTGACAATGTTATTTATTTGAAGATGTTGAGCATGAAAAATATCCTGCGTCAAATCAGTAATATTTAATTGAATTTGATGAATGGGTTTTGAAGTTCAAGATCGTTAAGTATGTTATGAGTTATCTCGAATAGTGTAAGTCACTGTGACGTGTATTTGCGAGAGCACAATGCGGGGACTGTGAGTATTTTGCGCTCTGCGGTAAGGTCTCCAAAACAAAGGTCCACGCCTTAGCTCTAATTCCAGACTCTTACCTGGCTGTTCATTTGAACTGAATTCAAGAGTGAACATTCTCGGTGATGCATGAGGTGCACTTCAGACTCTTCCTTAAAACAATTACAGGGACTACATTTTCAATAGCCACGGCGTTATAAAACTGCATGCTAATCACCACGAAAACGCTCATTAACGTTTACGTCACTTCCACTTTCGACTTCTTGAATGCCGCGAGCTCCGACTTACTTAAACATAAAATCGCCAAAGGGTTAGCTATTTGCATCGTATTCCACATTAAGTCACCCCATGCTTGAGCTCTCGTCCTGCAGAATCTTCAATTTTATAACCAGACGTTATAGATTGCTTCATGGTCTAGATCGTTCACCGTTTCAGAAAGCACCATCCCTGCATGTTAGTGTATGCGCATGCTCTATGCAGATCCAATTCAAGCTTCCTCTGTAAGCTCTCCCTTGATTGTCTTTAGGTCAGAATTAAGCTTTCGTGGCTCTATATTTTAGTGCTTTTGCCTAAACCGCACTTACCCATCTAACCCTCACCCGATTTTCGAAATCCGTCTTCAATCCCATCCCAATCGAGTGAAACAATATTAGAGATTCTGGAAATCTACAGCAAAAGCAGAAAATGTAGTAACGCCTAGAAAATTAAGCAGTACCTTTGGAGAGAACAGGCTGGTCAATTGTACAAGTGTGGAATAGTTGTCATTAGTGGACGAAGTGTTCACATCAGAATCGTTGGCTTGTCTTTTGACCTTAGAAACACACGACAACGCAAAATCATCGAGCAGAAACTGATAGCCAAGTTCCGCACTCATAAAGACGGTCTCAATCGGGATCTTGGGTTTATGTCACGATACATGACGTGATCCGGACTCGAGTCATCGTTAGCTTGTTCACAGATGTGATTCCCAGTAAAAGTAAAAATTTCCCAGTAAAAGTAAAAATGTTAAAGCTTTTCGTTTTACATACAGACGGCAGCTTTTGACACGTTAGAACCCCTGCGACTACACCTCATTGTCTCAGTTGTATCTTGCTATGTCTTTGATGTGGTACCTTCCTGGCTGACTTAATTAACTTTATCACACCTCGGCAGATAGTCAGGATGATTTAATTTATTGGTCTGCAATTGTAAAGTACACATGCTTTGTTTTCCATCTATATATGCTTTGGAGATTCTGTATCTAATTTACTTCACCTGAGGAAGGAGCAAATCGATAGCTCCGAAAGCTTGTGATTTCAAATAAAACTGTTGGACTATAACCTGGTGTTGTGCGACCTCTCAATTTTGTCTTTTGTAACCATAGATAGACCATGAGCTGCTGAATATATCCAGCATTTTATGATTTGGTCCCTATCTTCTTTGGCCTCTGTGCGGTATTTTTATTCGGGGCTTCCATTTTTGATCAGCACGTTGGAATTCTTGGAAAGCTTTCTACGAGAAAACAACACGCAGTTGGCACTATTTTTTTGTTGACTTGGCTTTCTTATAATTTTTAAGTTTATTCCAGCGAGGTTAGTAAATAGTCTGTTAATTAGAGGTATGGCCGGGCAGCTCACAACCGTGGAATGCACATCCTGTGCCATGTAGGAAGTCGTGGGCACCTCCTGTTGTCTGGACGACCACATGTGCGTGAAGTGTCACCAACTACGGAAGATCCAGCACCGGGTTACGGAAATTGATCGGTGGCTGCAGTCACTGCTGTGCATCCGCGAGGCACAGACCTACGTGGATAGCACGATTCGGGACTTGGTCACCCCGCAGCTTCAGAGTGTGCAGGCAGAGAGGGAATGGGTGACCGACAGACAGAAGTGGAGGACCAGGCAGGTAGTGCAGGATTCCCCTGACCCCATCTTGCTCAACACCCAGTAATCGGTACTGACTGCTGGTGAGGGCGATGGTTCCTCTGTGGAGTGCAGCCAGAGCCAAGCCCACAGCGCCATGGAAGTTTCAGCTGCACGGGGGGGGAGGGGGGGAGGGGGAGGTGGAGAGCAGAAGGAAAGCAATACTGAGAAGGGATTCAATAGTTAGGTGACCAGGCAGGCATTTCCGTGGCCACAGAAATGACTCCAGGATGGTATGCTTTCTCCCTGATTCCAGGGTCAGGGATGTCACTGAACGGCTGCAGGGAATTCTAAATGGTGAAGGTGAACAGCCAGAGGTCGTGGTCCATATCGGTACCAACGACATAGGTAGGAAGAAGGATGAGGTGCTGCAGGCAGAGTTCAGGGAGCTAGGAAAGAGGTTAAAAAGCAGGACATCCAAGCTAGTAATCTCCGGTGAGTACAGAAATAGGAAGATAGAGCAGATGAATGCGTGTCTGGAGAGATCGTGTAGGAGGAAGGGCTTTAGATTCCTGGGGAATTCGAACCGTTTCCGGGGGTGATGGGACCTCTGCAAGCCAGACTGGTTGCAACTCAACGTGAACGGGAACAATATCCTCTTGGGAGGGTTTGCTGCTGCTGTTGGGGAGGTTTTAAAGTAGCTTGACAGGTTGTTGGGAACCTAATTATAGAATCAATATGGAGGGAAGAAAAACTGGAATTGGAAAACAAAAACGTAGAAATTAAATTGGAACGACAGAGGAATCAAGGGCTAGAAAGTACACAACAAAGAGATTTGCTTGCACTAAATGATATATACTTCAATATAGGAGTATAGCGAACAAGGCAGATGAGCTGAGGGCACAGGTAGATATTTGGGACAATGATATTATAGCTATTACGGAGACGTGGCTGAAAGGGGGGCAGGTATGGCAGCTCAAAATTCCTGGTTACAGGATTTTCAGACGGGATAGAGAGGAAGTTAAAGAGGGAGGTGGTTCGAGGTATTGATTAAAGAAACTATTAAAGCTGTGAGGAGGGATGATATGTTGGCGGGATCATCAAACGAGGCCATATGGGTCGAATTGAAAAACAAAAAAGGGGCGATCACACTGCTAGAAGTATACTACAGACCCCCAAACAGTGAGAGGGAGATAGATGAACAAATATTTGGAAACATTTCTGAGAAGTGCAAAAACTCTAGGGTAGTAATAGTAGGGGATTTCAAATATCCCAATATTAACTGCGATTACATTAGTTTGATAGGTATAGATACCGTGGGCTAAATACTCCAGAATCTTTAGAGGAGTACAGAAAGTGCAGTGACGCAATTAAAAAGGATATTAGGAAATCAAAGTGAGAGCATGAAAAATTCTTGGTAAGTAAAATCAAGGAAAACCCAAAGATGTTTTTTAAATATATTAAGTGTCAGAGGATAACTAAAGAATCGGTAGGGACTATTGGAGATCATGTGGGTAATCTGTGTGTGGTGGCGGAAGACGTCGGTAGGCTTCTTAATGAATACTTTGCGTCTGTTTTCACAAAGGAGTGGGGCGAAGCAGATATTGCTAGCAGGGGGGAGGAGTCTGAAATATTAGATGAAATAAACATATGAGAGAGGAAGTATTAAGCGATGTAGGAGCTTTAAAAGTGCATAAATCCCCATGCCTGGCTGAAAAGTAACCCAGGCTATTAAGCGAAGCAATGGAGGAAATAGCAGAGGCCCTGGCCAGCATTTTTAAATCCTCTCTGGCTTCAGCTGTGGTGCCGGAGGACTGGAGGATTGCTAATGTGGTACCCTTGTTTAAAAAGGGAGAAAGAATATACCGAGTAATTACAGGCAAGTCACCCAAAAATCGGTGGTGGGAAAATTATTGGAAAGAAATCTGAAGGAAGGGTTAAATCTTCATTTGGAAAGACACGGTTTAATCAAGGATATTCAGCACGGATTTGTTAAGGGAAGGTCGTGTCTGACAAACTTGATTGCATTTTTTGAGGAGGTTACAAGGACGATAGATGAGGGTAGTGCGTTTGATGCAGTGTATATGGATTTTAGAAATGCGTTTCATAAGGTTCCACATGGCAGACTGCTCACGAAGTTAAAAGCCCATGGGATCTAGCGCAAATTGTCAAGTTGCATTCAAAACTGGCTCGGATACAGGAAGCAGAGGGTAATGGTTGATGGGTGTTTTTATGACAGGAAGGCTGTTTCCAGTGGGGTTCCGCAGGGCTCAGTACTGGGTCCCTTGCTTTTTGTGGTATATAGCAATGATCTAGAATTGAATATAGAGGGTATGATTAAGAAGTTGGCAGATGATACTAAAATCGGCTGTGTGTTTAATACTGAAGAAGGAAGCTGTAGAGTGCAGGAAGATATCATTAAATTGGTCAGGTGGACAGAATACTGGCAAATGGAAATGAATCCCGAGAAGTGTGAGGTAATGCATTTGGGGAGTGCTAACAAGGAAAGGGAATATACATTAAATGGTAGGACACTGAGTAGTGCAGAGGATCAATGCGATCTTGGAGTGCATGTCCACAGATCCCTGAAGGTAGCCGGCCAGGTAGATAAGGTGGTTAAGAAGGCATAGGGAATGCTTGCCTTTATTAGCCGTGGCATAGAATACAAGAGCAAGGGGGTTATGCTACAACTGCATAAAACACTAGTTAGGCCTCGGCTAGAGTACTGCGTGCAGTTCTGGTAACCACATTACAGGAAAGATGAGATTGCACTAGAGAGGGTGCAGAGGTTATTACAAGGATGCTGCCTGGAGTAGAGCATCTCAGCTATGAGGAAAGACTGGAAAAGCTGGGTCTGTTTTCCTTGGAACAGAGGAGGCTGAGGGGGTCATTATTGATGTGTATAAAATTATGAGGGGCATAGATCAAGTGGATAGAAGGGGCCTATTTCCCTTAGCAGAGGGGTCAAAACCAGAGAGCACAGATTTAAAGTAATTGGTGGAAGATTTAGACGGATTTGAGGGGAAATTTCTTGACCCAGAGGGTTGTGGGGGTCTGGAACACAATGCCTGAAAGGGTGGCAGAGGCAGCAAACCTAACCACATTTAAAAAGTACTTGGATTAGCACTTGGGATGCTCTAACCTGCAGGGCTACGGACCAAGACCCGGGAAGTGGGATTAGGCTGGATAGCTCTTTGCTTGCCAGGCGCGGACACGATTTGTCGAAATGGCCTCCTTCCGTGCTGTAAATTTCTATGATTGTATGATTCTATCATGTTGTTGTATATCCAAATTTGCAGGTGACATTAAGTTGGTAGGCACAGTATGTTGTTCAGATGGGAGCATGAAACAATAGGACTTAAACAGATGATGTGAGTGGGCTAAATTATAGAAGGTGAACTTCAAATCTGGGAAAGTGTGAAGTCCTTCAATTTAAATCTAAGAAGGATGAATCAGAATATTTTCTTAAAGTCGAGAGTCCAGGACCTGAGGAGGAGCAAAGCGATTTATGTGTCCGTGTACACAAATCAATAAAACCTAATGAACAAAACAAATTGTAATCAAACAGGCCAATGTAATGTTGGCTTTTTATCTCAAGGTATGGGAAACAAACGGCGGAAGTTATGCAGCAATTGTGCAGAACCTTGGTCAGACACCATTTGGAGTGTTGCGTTCAATTTTGTGCACTGCTCCCCAGGAACGATATATGCTGGCCTCGGCGTAGATTCATCAGAATGGTTTATTGTGTTAAATTATGAGTGACTTTGCATAAACTTGGCTTGTATTCCTTTGAGTTTAAATGTTTGAGGGGTGATCTCGTTCAGGTGGTTAATATTATGAAGCGATTCCATGGGGTCGATGCAGAGAAACTATTTCCTGTGCTGCAGGAATCGAGAACTAAAGGGTACGTCCTTAAAATTAGAGCTAGGCCATTCAGGTTTGAAATCAGGACGCCCAGCATTCCGTTAATTGTTTGATTACAAGTGTACATGTCGACTAGCTTTTAGTGGTTTTAATAGCTGCACACCAAAATCCCTTCGATCCTCTGCAGTTTGGCAGAAGATGAACGGGAATACCGGTGAAATGGCATATAGGGTAATTGAGGCCGTTTCATTTTCTTGAGGACAGACGCATGACCGGGAACCTCCCGGCAAATCCGCTCGTTAATATGGAATTAGGCTAGGCTGTTGATTCCCCGCCCAGTCACGTTTGGATAGCTTACAAAGACGCACGGGGTTTTGAAAGTGGGGGATCTAAGATTAGACATTTTGTCAAGGCATCAAGAACTTTCTATTATCCGTGGAATTATAATTCAGCTTGTGCAATTATTAGGTGCTCAGAAGATTGCATAAGAAAGAGAAAATAGGGAAAGTAACGTTGAAATTCTTTTAACAGTCTGCGATATACTTCTTATTATGTATGTCTAGATAACTGGCCTAGCGTTTAGAGCGTCATGTGAATCTGTTCCATTAAAATCTACAGTTATTTTGCCGATTAACCAATTACTTTTTGACATGTGTTTTCGGTAAATTGTGAGGAACAACAAAATATCCCCTTCTAACCAATTTATTTAAGATACTTTGAAGATGTCTGATGTTGAACTGCGTCACACACATCCATCTGTTTCAAAAATGAATTGTGATTATCTAATTTGTCTGGTAAAGGCCACATGCAAGGAGCAGATCAAATTGATTGAAGCTTTGCTCTGTACCAGCAGGTCAAACATTTAACGTTTTTAATCTCAGATTAAATTATGCGCTAAGTAACACACGTTGTGCCAGGTTCACCAATAGTTCATTGTCTGCTCATGTTCTATTTTAGACAGACATTGAGCTGGTTTATCTCTGAAACACACACCAAATGGACTTCACAAATTGCTACACCTAAATTTACAATGTGCAGCCTTATCTCACAAAAGGGTTGACAAACGTTCCAGAAAAATACGAGTAAATTGAAATTGTTATTTACCGGAAATCTACGAAGCCCACTTGCACTCGGGATATAATTTCCCGGTCTTCTTCTCTCCGTCTCTACCTTTCTCCCCTTACCTCCCTCTCTCTCTCATTCTCTCTCTCTCCCGCCTCCCCTCTCTCACTCTCTTTATGTCTCTCTCTCTCACTCGCATTTTGCCTTTACAAGCTTTCTCAAAATATTTCCCTTGCACAGTATTTCCGTATATTGTTCCATTACAAGTTCTTCGCCTTCCGCTGGCAGTTTACAGCTGCCTGTTGTAAGTCGTTTTCCGACCTTACATTCGGGGATATCCTTTTATATTGCCCTATTTTTAACCAAGAGGAGCTATAGAGATGTGAGTTTTGCTCTTCAGATATTGAAATCACGAGTATAAGCCGATTTTAAAGCAATTTTATTTCTATCTGTGCGTTGAACTAATCTGTGCTTTCTAAATTTCCGTGTGAGAGTTGCAGTAGTGGAACAGCGAACCGAAACGCTGCGCACTGAGGGCTGTTCAGACACTCGGCACAGCCCACATCCTCTGTGGGCTATATTACCGCTTAAATGAGTTACATCCATGCACATCATTGTAACAGTTGTTTTATCGGAGTAGCTGCAAAGCTCAACTCAGTTATGGGTTCAGTTCTGATTCGGAATATTCTATTTCTGTATTGTGCCACGATGGGGATTTTCTGCACAGGTATTTGACTGATTTCATAGAACAAGGTCCGGTTCTGGAGTAGAGAATTGTGGACAAATATACAAAAATTGTTCATTAATTGTTTCACTTACATTGCCGTATTGTGCTTTGTTCTGCTATTTACCAGTTCGCAACACACTGTATTCATAGTAAATATTCTGATGCAATATCTATTTCTTACAGTTTCCCAAGTTGTTCCTCTGACTGTTACTCACTTCGCTAATTCTGTTGCGGTGATCAGAGGCGGGAATGTTAGCTTACGAGGAAACTTAACTGGCTTTATGACGAACGAGAATATAACTGTTTATTGGAGGAAGGAAGTTTACAATTCAACTGTCGCAATAACCTCCGACAATCGCACCGAATCGCATATTTTACCGTTTGGAACTTTTTATCTGCATCTTCAGAATGTATGTGTAAATGACTCCGGCGTCTATCGCTGCAGATTTAATTGCAGGAGATTCTTGTTTGTTGACGGATGCGGCATAGAACTAGTTGTATATGGTAAGTGGCGTGTCATACAAATCTAAATGTCGTTTATGTACTCAGAAATAATGATAGCTAAATGGAATACTACATGGACGGATAGATAGATAGATAGATAGATAGACAGACAGATAGACAGGCAGACAGACAGACAGACAGACAGGCAGACAGACAGATAGATAGACAGATAGATAGATAGATAGATAGATAGATAGATAGATAGATAGATAGATAGATAGATAGATAGATAGATAGATAGATAGATAGATAGATAGATAGATAGATAGATAGATAGATAGATAGATAGATAGACAGATAGATAGATAGATAGGTAGATAGATAGATAGATAGATAGATAGATAGATAGATAGATAGATAGATAGATAGATAGATAGATTGACAGATAGATAGATAGATAGATAGATAGATAGATAGATAGATAGATAGATAGATAGATAGATAGATAGATAGATAGATAGATAGATAGATAGATAGATAGATAGATAGATAGATAGATAGATAGATAGATAGATAGATAGATAGATAGATAGATAGATAGATGGATAGATATATGGATAGATAGATAGGGAGATAGATAGACAGATAGATAGATAGATAATAGATAGAAAGATAGACAGATAGATAGATAGATAGATAGATAGATAGATAGATAGATGGATAGATAGATAGATAGATAGGGAGATAGATAGATAGATAGATAGATAGATAGATAGATAGATAGATAGATAGATAGATAGATAGATAGATAGATAGATAGATAGATAGATAGATAGATAGATAGATAGATAGATAGATAGATAGATAGATAGATAGATAGATAGATAGATGTAGTCAGAGCTGGCAGTTAAACTCAAGCGCCGGTATATGTATGTGCAGTAACATTCTGTATAGATTTAAATCACACGGCCCTGTAACTGCTGCTGCACTCAGAATCTAATCACATGTCACAGATTGACAGTTCTCCAGTTTCGTCGTAGGAAATTAAATGAATATTTTCCCTGCTTCCTTTCACCGTGCAATCTAATTACAATAATTCCAGAACCCGGCTTCTGCAATAGAAAAACGTGAGGAAACCAATTACATGAGATTTCTCAAACTGATGCAAGTAACGCGTTCTTTTATTCTCGGGTGTTCCGTGGCCCATCCTCGCTGTTTAAAACGGACGACCGAGAACCCCCCTAAAGATAATTGCGGATCACATACAACGCATGACACGCTGCCATTGAGTGTCCGGTGCCAAGCATGCCAAATGGGAGAGATCCCACAATAATAAAAAACTCACTAAAAGCCATTCATTGAAAGGTAGAAATGTAACATCAGTAAAGGTAATTTATTCATTCAATGCTAGTTCCTTCTCAATATGTGTTTAACCATTCATTACCGTAACAACATCAGCAAACTGATGGAAGGTATCATTCACAGTGCTATTAAGCGGCACTTAATCATCAATAGCCTGTTCACTGATGCACAGTTTGGGTTCCGCCAAGACCACTTGGCTCCAGACCTCATTACAGCCTTGGTCCAAACATGGATAAAAGAGCTGAATTCCTGAGGTGAGGTGAGAGTGACTGCCCTTGAAATCAAGGCAACATTTGCCCTAGTGTGGCATTAAGGAGCCCTAGTAAAACTGAATCAATGGGAACCGGGGGAGCAAACGCTCCACTGGCTGGAGTCATACCTAGCACAAATGAAGATGGTTGTGGTGGTTAATGGTCAAACATCACAGTCCCAGGACATCGCTGTAGGAGTTCCTCAAGGCAGTGTTCTCGGCCCACCGTCAATGACCTTCCCTCCAACTTACGGTCAGAAATGGGAATGTTCGCTGAGGTCTGCAAATTGTTCAGCGCCATTCCCAACTCCTCAGATAATGAAGCATTCCATGCCTGCATGCAACACGACCTGGACGACGTTCAGACTTGGGCTGATAAGAGGCAGGTAACATTCGCGCCACAGAATTGTCAGGCAATGTAGTCTACAACAAGCGAGAGTCTAACCACCTCCCCTTGACATTCAACGGCATTACCATCGCCGAATCCCCCACCATCAACATCTTGGGCAGACACTATTGTCTAGAAACATAATTGGAGCAGCCACATAAATAATGTGGCAACAGCAGCAGTTCAGAGGCTAGGTATTCCGCGTGAAGTGTCTCACCTCCTGACTCCCGAAAGCCTTTCCACCAGCTACAAGTCACAAGTAAGGAGTGTGATGAAATACTCTCCACTTGCCTGGATGAGTGCAGCTCCAGCAAAACTCAAGAAGCTCGAGACCATCCATGACAAAGCAGCCCGCTTGATTGGCACACCAAGTGCGGTGACGGACGTGTCGCCAATTCATTCCCATTTAGAGTTTCCTTTTATTTGATGTCAGACACTGCGGCAGGCCGGCGCAATTACCGGGCCCAGACGATAAGGTGTAAATTGGGAGAACACCACTTGCACGGCCACGCTTTAAAAATTGATAGAACAGACAGAATAGGGAGATGTGGTTCACTGTAGAGAATACTGTATATAACTTATTGAGGATATAGATAGGTAAGAAGATTAATTAGAACCAGTCAAATAAAATATACTGGCCCAAAAATTAGTCCCGCGACGCGAGAGTACGCACTGGGGGCGGTTCCTCGGTGCACCGTGTGCGCGCTACAGTCTGTGCTCACGCTGTGCACTTAGTGCTTTGGACGCGCAGGTCAGGACGGATGATTTTAGAAATGAAAAATGGAGGAGTAAGACCCACTTTTAACAAGGTAAGTAGTGAATTAAGTATAATTTTGAATTTTTTTTAACAGGTATATCTTTTTTAGAGACTTTAAAGACAGGTAAGTTTATTTTTATAACTTTTTAAAAGATTATAAATTTTTTCAAAAATTTAATTTTTTATTTAAAATGGTTAATTTATTTAACTATACTTATTTTATGAATGTGATGGTTTTTTGTTATTTAATTGAGGTTTAGCTGTTATTTTGGGGGTGTGTAAGATTCATAGCTTTCACAGCACTTCTGTGAAACTTATGAATGGAAGATGGTGTGCTGCCATTGGCTCTAACTGAGTCACGTGATCCCACAGCTCGCACGAATTCACTACGCCGGTGAGATACGCAAGCACTGCCCAGCTGATGTCCAGAACATCAAGTTCGTGCGAGCTGGATCTGAAAAATCCAACGCGGAGTGAGAGATCGCGGGGAAGCCTTACCCCCGCGTCAACACTCAGTCTTTAATTTCTGGGCCACTGTGTCGATATATGTTCATTTTGTGGGGAAGAAAAATGAGATTAAAAGCATTAGATACAGTGGGGTGGCAGTTATTTTACTGGTATAGCAATCTAGGCCCTGGACTAGTAATCCTGGGAATGATTCAAATCCCACCCTGACAGTTTGAAAATTTGAATTTAGCAGAAACATATGGAAATAAATTATGATGTAAGTGGATTGCCGTCAAATCCTATTCGTTCACCAATATCCGTTAGGGAAGGAAACTCGACTCCTTACCCGATCTTGCCTAAATGTGGCTCTAGTCCCTTACCAATGTGGTTCAATCTCAATCGCCCTCTGAAGCAGTTCGAAAGCCTTTCAGTAGTATCAAACCGCTCACCCCCACTTTTATAAGTTAATTAAGAATGGACAATAAATGCCAGACGTGCCAAAGACGATCACATGCCTCGAATGAATTAAAAACAAATAAAAAGCAAATTGAACAGCAGATCCATTTCCAAGTTCCGATACAAAGTTTGATAATATGCCAAGAGGAATAAGCAAAGCTGTAAAAACGTCAAATTGTAGGCCCCAGCTATAGTGGAGATTTACCATATCTCCCACTGTAACGCCTTTACCAGCTCAACCCCTGGAGAAATATCTAAATGACAGAAACTCTCCCTTTGCAAAGTTTCACTGCCCATGTCCTGCTGGAGAAGAGGCACGAAACCAATCGAACTCATGCAGATTTTCAGGTCCCTAGGCTTCTTTATATCGAAGAATTGACACCAAATGCTTTTGTTTTACTGAATCATATACAAATCTCATGGGTAAACTCCAGTTAGTAAAATGTGTACAAGTTTGGGGGCATTACATTGGGGAGGATGTCAAGTTCATTGCGAGGGTTAAACAGCACTAAATTGATATAGGGGATGAGAGAGTAAGGTAATAAGAAAATGCTATAGAAATTAGGCCACTTTGCCCAGATCAGTTAAAGTTAACACGAGATCTTTTTCAGGTGTTTTAAATGATGAAGGATTCTGAAAAGTAAGTAAGAAAATGCAATTTACACTGCCTAGTAAGTGGATAACCAAAGGTGATAAATTTAGCATCATCACCAAAAAAAACGACGGACGTGGTTGGGATGTATTTTTATACAGAAGGTGTTTAGTCTATGGAATGCCTCACCAGATAAAGTGTTGAGAAAATTTCCATACTGGCATTTAAAAGAGAAAAAACACATTTAATAATCCAAATTCAAATAGAATAAATGGATAGAACCATCAGAATCCCAACTCACGTGACCTAGATTTTCTAAGGGGTTCTCGGGCAGGAGATTTTCAGCCGAGGTTATGATGGGAGATCAGAAACACTCAGCGGAAATTGAAGATCCGTATGACAATCTTCTACAAATCAACATAAAGCGGCACATTTCCTGTCATAATAATTCCAGTTCATAATATCACGCTGCTTAAAAATAACCTCCTGATCTCACCTTAATTCTGTGTCTTCTGGTTAACGACCAGTCTGCATTTAGAGCTTCCATTTATTTACCTTATCAAAAAACCCCTCTCATTTTGAACGCCTTTATTAAACCTCCACTTAATATTCTCTGCCTCTAAGGAGAAGAATCCCAGTTTCTGTAGTTTCCCTACATAACTGAAGTCGGCCATCCCTAGTGCAATTACAGTGAAGTAACAATCCGATCTCCCTCCCCCAACCCCCGTCAGAATTTACTTTCCATTGATATGTTATCGACAGTTTTATGCTACAGTTCAAGACCAATTTCACCCCCATTAAGTTTAAATAACAACTGATTTCTATTTTTTCAACAGTTCCTCCGACGCCGTTGCGGATTTCAACTATCGTGTTTAGAAATAAGCCATCGCCTTCTTTGACTCTTGTGTGTAAAACGGCTTCGTTTTTCCCGGAAAAGCTAAACATCAGTTGGTATAAAAATGGATCGGAAATCCTGACGGGCACGGAACAAATGAAAAAACGGAATCCAGCGCGAATGTTTGAAGTTTCCAGTATTCTCAATGAAAGAGGTCCTTTGCGGAGCGGAACGAATTATACATGTCAGGTATCACACATCTCTCTCCAGACTGTAGCCAGTGTTCATCATCTTATGCACATTTCAGGTAATTAGTATGCTTGTTTTTCCGTTTTCCTCGGTCTTTGCAGAAAATGTTGACTCTGCTGAGATCCGTCAACATGGACGGCCGGCCCCAGTTTGTGCTTTGTGAGTATCTATTCATCATGCACCAGCTTAAAGGATTTCGGGTGACATTTCCACACACGGAAAAGACGGACCGCAACCTGCAGTTTACAGCACGGACATTTGTCCAGATATTAGAAGTAGAAGAGCTTTTTTATTGTCCCTTCCCATAGCACAGGCGGGTGTTAATCGTCGTGTCCCCATGAAAGAATGAGCACATAAGGAATATGCACCAAAATGTGAAATTCTGCTTCAGAAACTCCACGGACATTCTACGAGTCTCTGAGTGAAGACCTCCACTCCCGTTGCGAAAGTCAGGTTGCAATGTCTGCGGCGGTTTAGAGCATTTCTCAGATGTTTGCGGGATCGTCCCCATAAGGTAAAGCAGAAGAAAGGGGCAACCATACGCGCACATTATTCTATTATTGGGTCGGATTTTCGGACCCCCACGGGTGAGTAGGAGGTGTTTACTCACCCGTAGGAGCCTTGCAAGTGCCGATTTCAGGCATGCACTAAAACCCGGCACTTGCGATCTGTCAAGAATCCTCTTGACACATCATCCGCCTGCCCGGGCAAAGGGCTTCCGCGAGCAGGGAGTTGCGCTTTCAGCACAACTTCCGCAAGCTGAAATCCATTAAAAATCTTACGCTTACTAAAAGAAGGCGTAAGACCTGCTTTTACCAGGATAAGTGTTTGAAAAACAATGTTTTCACTCATTTATAATTTTAAAATAGCTTTAAAAAAGGTAAGTTTATTTTAGACCCGCTCAAAAGCTTTAATGATTTTCTCAAAAAATTTAATTTTTTTTAAAATATTTAATTTAATGTGTTGTTAACTAATATATATTGAATGTTTTACTGTGTTTTTAATTGATCACCATTCATACTTTTGTCTGATCCGTGAACAGAGGACCTGTCAAATGTGTGAAGGAGGATTCCCTTCTTTGATTGGTTCCCCATGGCCAACGTGATCCCAGGGTCGCTTGCGAACCGCATGCGCCCCTGGGATACCTGGGACTCTGCGCATTTCGTAGAGCAGAGGCCCAGGATCTCAAGTCTCGGGAACTATGGAGCCAGCAGGTAAGTGCATATATTTTTTTCCGATCGGAGGCATCCGCACGCAGGAAGCCTCCGATTGGAAAATCCATCCCATTTGTGTATTAGCTCTTTTCTGGATGGGAAGTTTACCCACCAAACCTTCCAGTACCTCGGATTAATGTTAAACAAATCAAGGTGATACAGTAACATTATAAATTACGCTATCCCAAATGTGCCATTAAAAAAGATTCCCATTATAAAAACATTTAGTTAAGTTCACGGGAATGCATCAGTAGCCTGAATCGTTCACCGTCACTGATACAAATAGTAACGAAAGAAATGAAGCACCACGTAATGAGAGGTTATGACTAACAGTCATTGGTAATCAGCTGCTCAACATTTAACTATTTCGTGAAAGCAAACCTTTATATAAATATATTTATTAAGCAGTTTGGCCGTGGATTCCTGAGGGGTGCCCAGGTCTTTTGCAGAAACATCGGTGGGAGATCGGTGTAAAATTTTGAGTTTGAGCGTATGACAAGGGCAGTTTATGAGCTTCTCCTCGGAATAAACTAATTACCCGTCGATGTCAGAGCGGAAGTTGCGATGACGGGCGGGAGGGTGGGTGGGGCGCGGGGCAGCTCCGAGGAAATTCATGGGCTCATGTCTGTTCATTTCCTGTCTAAAAAAAACCTTACTTACTGAAGTCATGGCCCTGAATTTTCGGTCGGAGACTTCCCGCAGGGAAATTCCTCCGATCCGAAAATAAAATGCCCAGGTACCTGGGGCCTTTGGCACCACGGAGACTCGCGATCCTGGGGCTCTCCGGGTACCCGCGGGGAGAGGATCACATATCTCATGTGCACGCGGTTTGGAAGTTCTCCTGCCATCACGTTGGCCAGTCCAACGCCTGACAGAAGAGCATCCGCATTCATACATGTGGGGATTCCATATTTACGGATTAATGGGAATGAATGGGAATGCCCCCCAAAATACACATAGATATAAAATAAAACAGGAAGAGTAAATGCTAGAATCTCACATCTGTCAGGGAGAGATTCTACCTGCTAACTTGTCTGATATCATAGCGAGAGTGAGTCATTTTAAATCTAATCCCTAGCTAACTGTAAAATCAAATCCACAGAGGAACGGAGGAGGTGCAAAACGGGCTCCCGATTCGCCATCGCCTATTTTTCGCCCCGAGATGAAAATCAAAATGATTGCAAGAGGCATAGACAGAGAGAGAGAGAGAGCGAGATCAATTAGAAACTTTGCTCATTCTGAATTAATTTCTTTCAAAAAGTAAGTTAACTTTCCAAACCAAGTTCAACGTGGGCTAAAAAATAGTCTCGAGTGACCTCGCAAAAGAAGCGGTATAGGATCTGTTGCCCTTTACACGCAGCGCCTGATATCCAGTTCCAATGCAGTCAATGATTCTAAATATCAGGGACTGCATATAACGGGCGGCCGATCAGATACCACCGGTTTTGCTCCATCGCCCGAGACGTCTTCGTTTGAAAGAATGCGAAGGGAAGACAATAGTAGGAGGCAGGAAACCGGGAAATGAAAAGGGTGACTTAGCCCGCTCACCACACACACTGTAGGATTGAATCGGCGTGCAGACCCGGTGAATCGGATGGAGGGTCTTATGTAAGGCGAGTGACAGAGGAGTAAATGGACAGGAGTATGTAGGGCCTGAGTGGAGAGTCCAGTAAGGAAGAGGTAGGACAATGTTGATAGGAGTGAGGAATGAAACGAAGGATAGGTAGCGGTGGAAAAATTAAAGCTTGGGAGAAGTTAGAGCAATAAAAGGTTGGGGGCTGAATAATTGGGGCAAGGCAGAGAAATGAGTCATTGAAGGCTGTATTGCCCTTGCAAAGTCATCCAAAGTGCAGACTTCAGCCACTAGATAATAACTTCCTCTTTCAAATTACACTGTGCCACCAATCACACTCGACTGCAACTGACAGAGTATAAATGCAGAGAAGGATGCAAAATACGGTTAAGAGAAAAGAAAATATTACCGTAAGGACAGACAACGAAAGGGGCAATAGAAGATAAGAGACGCAGAAGAGGAGATAGAGCGAGAGAAACATTAATACAAAAACAACTGGCACAGGTTAACGAGAGACCATGGAACTGCAATTACATTAGGCTCCACTGAGTTAGTAACATCAGTTAGGACTTAAGAGCAACGAAACATCAGAGAAACAATGTAGAGAACTAAAAATGGTTATTTCAAACACTTTTTTCTGGGGATGCTGCCGAACTCCCTTCGAAGTTGCACAGGGAGACAAGTCATAGCCTGGCACAATTTTAGAGACTACACCATTTCTGTGGGGGTTTCAATGGCCCCCTGCCAATGTTTTGGCGAGATCCAGGGACAACCCCGCGGACAGTCGGGTTTTATATATTTTATACATTTCCTTTGAATTCAGAGTGTGACGATTCTCAGTCCCATTCTCCTATCATTCATCCAATCCCTGATACTGATCGGTTGGATTTTAAGTGAAAGTTCTATTTGTTTTGCAGATACCGACCTCGGCTTTCCACTGGTGTCCTTGTATCTCTCTCTTGGTGTTGGACTGTTAATTCTACTATTGTTGGTCACTATAGTGAAAATATTTAAATTTTATAGATTCAAAGGTAAGAATTCGCCTTTTCTCTTCTGTATTAATGATTAGTTTCGTCTGCAAAATATTAGCCTGACTATAAAAAAGAAGAAAACAAGTTATTTCACCAGCGAAGATAAACAGATTCGATAAGATTTAAGAACACTTGTCAATTCTTCTGTAGATCTGACAATTTAGGCAGCCGGCTATTGTGGCTTTTGGAGAAGGATATAAATTCAGCGCAATGTTTTACTGTAACTCACCTTGGACAGATGTGCTACGAAATTTCATGGGAATCGTGCCAGTCTCTCGGCCTAACTTCAACGGAAATCTGGAAAAACAACCACAGAAAGGGCATAACTGGCTCAGAAAATTGCTGTTTGTGGTATTTTCCTTGGGGGTGATGATAGTTTTACATGTATGGTCGGGTGAACTCATTTGAATTTCTCCGCCAGATGTACGAATTGCCCTAAAAGTCTGACAACTCTCGATTACAATCTGACGGCTACTTGGGAGGAGAGTTTCTATTTCCTTCTGCTACCTTTTGCCCAAACCTTTTAGAAACTTATTTAAAGGCTGCTCTCAGCCCTTTACGCAATTTCCTCATGTGTTCAATAAATCTCGCGCCGAAGGACGCTCACATATTTCAGCATATGAGTGTGCTCCAGTGCCATGATCTTGTTGTGGGCCAAAAGTATTTGGTTTTCCCTTAATAGATCATTCGGAATCTCCAGCAGCTGCAACCCCGTGGTCGGTAATTCTCGTTCCACGGTTGACCATGCCCCTTTACAGCCTGAAATTCTTTGACGTTTTACCCACGCCTGTACGTTTGGTGCAAGATTGGCAAATTCCCAACAAAAATGCGTAAATAGCGGGTTTTAACTATCTACGCTATTTCTTGGGTGTTCTGGCTGATGCCTGCAAAAATCAACTCTGGAGATCGGGATTAAAGCTAAAGGAATTCAGGATAATACGTCAATGACTTCTTTCCAGGAAAACTATCCATCTTCTTTTCGGAATGGCTGATATTAATGGCCTCCATTGTGGGTCTAGGTAATCGATGTGATAGCTATATGTTACACCATTCCTCCATCGTGTGTCTTCACCAAGCTAACATTTCTGCTGAATATTATCAAGACGTAGCCCAAGCGTGCAGCAACGATTTGAATGTATTTAATTCGTTTGATGAAGAAAACAAAATATGAAGCTTCTTCGTTGGCTTTTGTAAAAGTGCGGCTTAAAAATTGAAAGTCAGCACGGATTTATTGAAGGCAAATCCTACTTGAAGAACTTGACTGAATTCTTTCATGAAGTAACGGAAATGTTTAATGAGTGTAGAGGAGATCCAAAAAAAACAAGAGTGGCAAAGTAATTATGAGAATAGATTAGCGGCAACTTAAAAGGGAAACCAAATGTATTTTATAAATATATAAATAGTGAAATGGTACTCAATGGAAGGGTAAGACCGATTAGGGGCCTAAAATGAAATATTCTTGTGGCGGCAGAGAGCACGACTGATGTATTACATTATTAATTTAATCTTTCTTTACTAGTGAAGAGGAAGCTGCAATGTAGCAGTATAAGAGAAAATAACAGCGATATGGGATAGGAATAAAATAGACAAAGTGGAGATATTGGGTCGGATAATCCGATCTCTACGGGTGGGGACAGGCTGTGTACACACCCGTAGGGACATCGGAAATGCCGGTTTCAGGCATGGACTGCGTATGCGCTGGAAACCGGCATTTCTGATCTTTCATGAAAGCTCTTGACAGATCCTCCGGCTGCCCGGGAGACGGGGCTCTGCGCGCGGATAGATCCGCTTTTTGGAGGCCCTCCGTTCGCAGCAAACCCTTACAATTCTTGTGCCTGTTAAAAGCAGGGGTAAGGCTTACTTTTACAAGGATAATAGTTGATAAAAAGTTTTTTAAAAATTTACACTGATTTATCATTTAAAAATACTTAAAAAAAGGTAAGTTTATTTTATTCACCGTAAAAAACTTAAATATTATTTTCAAAAATTGAAAGTTTTGTTTCAAATATTTAATTTATTTGTAATTTCAAGTCATTTTAAAAATATCATGGTTTTTTAAAATTTATTTAAAGTTTTACTATGTTTTGGGGGTGATCCCCATACATATATTTGACAGGTCTTCCTGTCAAATGTATGAAGGGAGATTCCCTTCTTTGATTGGCTCCCCATGGCCCACGTCATCCCAGGGACGCTGCGAACTACCTGCGCCTCTGGGATACCTGGGCCTTGCGCACCGGCAGTTTGGAGAGGCCCAGCATCGGAACTGTGCGCCTCCCGGGAGCCCTCAGGTAAGGGAGCAGATTTTTCCAGATCGCAGTCCTCCGCCAGCGGGAAGCCAGTGATCGGAATATCTGGGCCAATAACAGATTGGCAGTCCTCAAAATAGAAAAGTCATTCGGTCCAATTGGGACGCATTCTAGTAAGGGGGGAAATTGCCAAGGCTTTGGCCACAATCTTCCTATACTATTTATATATTGGGTGGTGCCGGAGGACTCAAAGGTTTGCAAATGTTAAACCGCTGTTTAAAAAAGGGGAGAGGGATGAACCCTGATATTACATACCATTCAGCCTAACATCGATGGTGCGGATAATTTGAGAACAGTAATCCAGGACAAATTTAATTGGCATTTGAAAACTATGGATGAATTAATGAAAGTCTACACGGATTTGTTAAAGGCAAATTATGTTTGACGAACTTAATCGAATTTTTGATGAAGTAACGAAAACGTTGATGATGGAAGTACATTTGCTGTTGTGTATATGGATTTTCGAAAGGCATTTGACAAAGTTGCTCATACTGGAATTCTTAGCAAAGTTAAAGCCCATGGAATTAATGAGACAATGGCAGCGTTGATACGAAATGGGCTAAGGAACAGAAACCGCATTATAGTGGTGAACGTTAGTTTCTCAGACTGGAGGAATAGAATCCAATTGTGTTTTCCGGGGTCGGTATTAGGACTACTGCTCTTTTTGATATATATTAATGACCTGGACTTGGGTAAAGAGGGTATCATTTCAGAGTTTGCAGATGACATGAAACTCCGAATTGTAAAAAACAATGTCGATAATAGTAACAGATTTCGGGAGGATATAGGCAGGCACATAGCAGATGGAAAGTAATGCAGAGAAGTGTGAAGTAATACATTTTCGTTCAAAGAATGAGGAGAGGCAATATAACCTAAATTATACATTTTAAACCGTTTAAAGGAACAGGCAGACTGGGGGTATGTGTAACAAATATTTGTAGATGACAGCAGAAGTTGAGAAGGATGGTAAAAAGCAGATGGGAAACTTGGCTTTATTAATAGAGGCATAGAGTACGAAAGCAAGGAAGTTGTGCTGAAACATTGTGAAAAACTGTTTAGGCCTGAACTGGAGTATTGTGCTGAATTCTGGGCACCACGCATTAGCAAAGATATCAAGGCCTTAGAGAGATTTCAGAAGATAATGGTACGAGGATGAGGGACTTCAGAGATGTAGAGAGACTGTAGAAGATGTAGTTGCTTTCCTTGGAGCAGAGAAGGTTAAGAGCAGGTTTGATAGATGTGCTAATATCATGAATTGTTTTCATAAAGTAACTAAAGAGAAACTCTTTGCAGTTGAAGAAGGGTCGGTTACCTGAGTAACAACAGAAAACGCTGGAAAAACTCAGCAGGCCAGGCAACATCCGTGGAGCGAGAAACAGAGTTAACGTTTCAGGTCGAAGACCTTTCGTCAGAACTGGAAAAAAAAACAGTTACCAGAGTACATAGTTTTATGTTGATTAGCAAATGAACCAGAGGCGACATTAGGAAATATTTTTTACACAGCAAGTTGTTGTGATCTGGACTGCACTGCTTGGAAAGAGGTGGAATCAGATTCAATAGAAACTTTCTAAAGGGGATTGACAAATACTTGAAGGGGAAAACATAACAGGGCTATGAGGAAAGAAGCGGATGAGTAGGGTCAATTGGATAGCTCCACCGAAGAGACCGCACAGAGACGATGGACCGAATAGCCTCCTACTGTGCTGTATTATTCTTTGATTCTATGTTTCACAGGAGTGTATTAAGTCAAAAATTGGCAGGGTGCAAAAGTTGGCTTTACCTAGAGAGCTTCCGAAAACCTTGATTAAAGTGGCGGTTTCAAGCTACTGTTAAAGGGGCAAAGAGAGGTGCAGAAGCCGATTGGTTAATGATTTAATTCCAGAGTATAGTGCCTATACGACTAAAGACAGCGCTGCCAGTCATGTGGTCAATGGACAGGAGTTGCAAAATAAGTGAGATTTGGAGAAAGACAGAACTCTCAGAGACAGTAGGGCTGGATATATTTAAGAGTCAGGAAGGTCAATGAGGGTTTTCATGTGCGTATGTATAATCCTCCTGTTATAAAGTTCAAAATGCAATTCGCGAGAGAGAAAAAAAATCTACGTAAAGCAGTCCAAAAGAGCAAAACTTCTACTGTACAAATCATAATTAGACCGAACTGGAAACGAGTAAATATGATATATTAATGGATAGTCAAAAACATACGGGCATTACGGAGAGCTACGAATTTTAATAAAATTATGCACCCAATCCAAATATAACATTCTTGTTGGGGGTCATTAGCAATTCTGCATTGAGAATAATTATAACATACGCTGATATGAAGGTATCAAAATACAAATATATATAAGCACTATTTATAAACATCAATTTATTAAAACACTATTGGATTTTGGAAATAGGTTCCCGGTAAAGTATCACGGTTCAATTTAAAAATGTAGAACCGATCTCAATCTGTCCTATAATATAATTAACTTTCTGTAAATAGAGCTGCAGGTTAAGGAAGACGTCACAGATGAACATCTAACCTACGCAATTTTGAATTTTACTGACCCTAAGAAGCGTTCAAACCCCAAGCAGATGAAAACGAACGACGTTCACGGGCAGGTATTGATAATTCCATATATACATATAACACTTTTTCATTCATATATATAAAATTATGTCATGTATATGTGTAACACTATTTCATATATGTATAGACCAATGCGTGTTAGAAGTAAATTTCGTTCGTACATTTCTTGTAGGTGCCTACACTGAAACGAATATAATAATGATGTTATCAGTTGTACCAGCCCGCTATGCTTCAACATTAAGAGTACTCCCACGAGCAATTTACTCCCTGTTGTTTTGTGTATTATGGGGTGAAATTTGCCTTGCGCCACAACGCAAACCGAGCGCAACACATGAAAAGTGTAACAAATTTCACCCCATCGATTCTGTTACCGTTCGTGTGTCCCAACACCTTCTCTCCCACCTTCCACAAGGTGAAATGCTCAGCGATCTATAGAGATTAGGCCAATTGCAAACCAACAGCCGGATTTACTTAGAGAAATAATGGCAGAACAGGATAGTACATTCACATTGAGCTTTAAATTTTACCTATGGTTCATTTGAAGGTAAAATACCGAATTACGTTTACGCCTGGTATGTGTCTCACATCATTTTACGATTCTTAAGTACTGAACCGACAGGCGTGTACAAAGACAAAAGATAATCATTTTCGTCTCGAACTGTTTCCAACAACAACTTACTGCATATTCGTTTGCACACACTTTGGGGTAAACTTTAACCTTTGGGTCAGCGGACGGCCCAATTCGGCAGGACTGAACACGGAGCCATTTTGATGTTCTGGCTTCATTTCGATAGAAGCGGCGAGCTGCTTGCCCTAGAGGGACATGTTGATGCAGTTAGATCGGCTTCTATATGGGGGGGGGGGGGAACACTCAGCGGCAGCAAGATAACTCCAGGCGTGGCGGTCGCAAACTTGAAGTCTTAGGGGTAAAAATTAGGTCGCGCCCCATTTGGGGCGCAAATATCGTCTGGACGCAAATATTAGCGCCTGGCGCTAATTATCGGCACTGACTGGAAACTTCACTTTTACCGCCCCGGGAGGTGAGTGGAGCGCTAAATCAGGCGCTGCACACCTGTCTTAAGGCGCAAAGGCCAAGGCGTGAGGCGCTACCTCAGAGCGCTGGCGAAGCTCATGTAATGTCAGTCAGCAATGGAACACACGCACAATGGCACGGGCCAGTTCTTAAAGGGGATGGTTAATCTTGCTTTCCATTCACATCCTGTTCATTGCAGCCTTGAATCTCGGCCTGGAGAGACTTGCACGTCAAATGTGCTGGAAAGAACAAAGGAGAGTACCAGGCAAAGAGCTCAGAGTGCAGCTCCCACAATCTCTGCTAAATCTATACAAGGAATGGCAAATCAAAATGAACCTGCAAAGTGCTGCTCAGTACCCAAAAACTCCTTCACACAACGTTGAATCGCTCCAGAAGTCTCTCCCTCTCTCTCTCAGAATGCGTAGTTCAAAAATGCCACCAACAATAAAAGACAGGAAGAGGCCCCCTTTAAATAGCGCCCCCCAGCCCCACAGCGATTGATAGCGTTCCAGTCTTCTGGTCGTTGGATGCGCCAGGCGGTAAGCCAGGGGGCGCCACTCAATTTCCGCTCCGGGGCGCCACAAGGACGTTGCACCATGGAATTAAGTCATAATCTGCGCGCGCAGGTGGTCGCAGCGGTAAGTTTTAGCGCCGCCGCACAATCTCTAGTTAAGTTCCCGAGCGGCGCAAACATCGCTGCGCCCGGGCGTTAGCGGCTTTGCGCCCCATTAGCGCCCTCTTAAGGCGCTAACGGGAGGCGCATCCAACTGAATTTTTACCCCTTAGAGCCTGAGGAGCAGCGGCACAGATTGTTTTTATAGACCCAGGCGGAGAAACCCTACCTTTTTGGTGACACTTTTGCCGTTTAGCCAGTAAAACTAGTTGGCGAGTGCACTGCGAAGGGCGCCTTGTCATGTCCTAAAATGGCAAAAGGAGTCCTTTGTACGTCACAGGACCCTGATGTGCACCTTAAAAGGACCTACTACGTGAGTCGACAGGCCCTTTGTCCAGCCAACGGTAATTCACTATAAAATTGGAAGTGGGCAGAGTGTCTGCTTAAAAGGGCGTTCAGTCTATCAAACCGATTTTGAGGACATTATTGCCTCATTAAGATCGATTTGAGCGAGTTAAAATCGGCACGAAAGAGAGAAAAAGCCTAATACTTTCACACTCCCAGTTCTCTGTGTGAAGCACCGCTTCATCGCACCGCTAATTAAAATTAACAGTTAAATAAGACACCTGTCCTGCCGGTAACCCGTACATTGTTCGTTAATAAAGCAATCGCTTGGTGCAATGGATGAAAGTAATGAAAGCAATCCAAATTTATCTAATATTCCACTTGCTGAAAAGCTCCACTATTTCAGACGGGTATGGCATACGAGAAATAGACTTAAAAAGAAGCCATTTGGTCCATCGTGTCTCTGTCATCTCTATGAAAGAGCTGTATAACTAGTCACACTCCTCTGCTCTTTCCCCATAGCCCTGCAATTTTCTACCCTTTAAGTATTTACTCAATTCCGTTTTGAAAGTTACTTTTGAATCTCTTTCCACTTTCCACTTTCAGGCAGTGCATTCCAGATCATAATAACTTGCTGCGTAAAAACATTTGTCATCATCTCGCCTCCACCTCTTCTGATAATTACTTTATATCTGTGACCTCCTGTTATCAGTTATTCTCTCTGTGAAAAGAGTTTCTCCTTATTTATTCTAACAAAACCCTTTATGATCTTGAAAGCCGCGATTAAATATCTCCTTAACCAATTTTCCACCTGATCTTCCCTTTTGATTCCCTGCAGAAGGCATTGACTGCCTTCAATCCGTGGATTCAAGGAACCTTCCGGTGTCTCATTCGCGTGGCCAAACTTCATGTACGAGATATTGAGTATGAATGGGAGAACATCGCAATCGAATTTTTTCCTGTGTTAAATAAACATTCACACCCGTGCATTTCCCATTATAAATACTTTTATAGCGTCCAAACGGAGGTAGCCTAGCTGTTATATTTGCTGCCATATAGAGCGCTGACATCAGTTCTAACAGCGCTGAGAAGAGATACCTCCACACAGACAAAGGGAGCTTCTGCTGTTTATAACTATTAACCGGTCCTTCTACGTTGCGCTGCATTTTTGAAGGTCTAGTCTTAGAGCTACTTAGCAGAACTATCCACACTTCATGTCTAGGTAGAGATACAATGGAGAAGCTATGACACATGAATTGTTTTCCACACAGATCCTTTGCCGATCAGTGATATATAAAGCTTGGGTCCTTTTCAGCCTTCCCCCTCCCAACCCTACTTCCTTCTGTGGCTAAGGATTGTGGTGTAGGAGTGTGTTCAGGATCCGCTTCAGGAGGAAGAGAGAAGTTGTGGTTGATACTGGAACACTGCATTTGCCTTATCCTATGCAGCAATATTCTACTTTGTTTTATGTAGCCAGCTGCAGGATAATGAAGACAGAATATTAACACTATTTCTGAACACCACTATAGATTCTGCAAAGGTTAGCTGAAGAAACACTGACTTACAATGCTCTAGATTTCGTCGGTCAGAAGAAATGTAACAAACCGAAAGGGCTAGAGGAGCCTATTGTGTATGGGCAGGTTCGGTTCAAATACCAGAACAGGGTGGTCGGAACCCACAGTCATGTTACAAAATAAATCGAAAATAGAACTTCTGCCGATCAAGTCGCTGATCACTGAGAGCGTCCGCCGAGGGAAATAGAGAACTTTTTTTTGCATTTTCTTTTATCAGTATTTCAGAAAAAAGTGATACTCGGTGTAGCAGATAGTTGTAAGGCGCCACTCTGTCTGTTCATGTTGATAAAATATCTCCATATCCGCTCCTCTAATGTGGACACTGGAATGAAGAGAGTCATTCAAAAGTTCTCAAATTCCATTCGGAAATATTGCCAAACGTTAGACTTTGATTCATGATAACATTTCCGGAATAAAGTTTAAAAAGTTTAACATGTGAAATGCTTACTTGAATAATTTGCCAATCTTTACACTTGTTATTGAGCCTTGCATAAACTGTCTACAGCTGTTTGAAAAGTATTTTTCTATGTCTTGTTACTGAATTGCTTTAATAAAAATCATGAAATTCAAAGTATTGGTCAAGCAAAGGTGTTTTCAACTGGAACCGAAAGTTAGTCATAATTTTATAGATATTGGTAGCCGCGCCAAACGTGATTGAATTACGAGCTCCATCTGCCGTTAATTAACTAGCAGTCGCACTCATGTACAGCTGGGGTTAAGGTGTGGCTACCCCTACTGTTTCGTTGATCTCCACCGGAACACGAATCCAAAATTATAACTTCATTATATAGCCTTGTTGTCATAGATTTCCATTTGCTGAGGATTGTGGGAATAGCTATTTAACATCAGATTTGGTCATGTATGTCTGCATTAATTCATACATCGTTCAATCAATAAGCTACCGGGTTAAACAGCCATATATTTATTTTACCGAAGATAATCAACATATCCATATTATTTATCGTGGGAATGTGGTCTATGTATATACTTGCCATGGCGACAGTAAAAGTAAAATAAATGAGGGCCCTTCAGTTTCGCCGAGAGGACCAGCAGCCGGCAAAATCTGTCGGGGAGGATCGCACCTTTTTAGAACCGGTCTTATATCCATTCTGTTGAATTTATTGGAATGAAAATCAGTCGTGTTCCGCACAGTCCGTGAAGAGGAAAATCTATCCGAATAAGGTATACTGCTTCACATTATTCCTGCTTTTATCGACGTAAGAATTTATCGGGCATTCGCTGGGCAAACGTTGGGAAATAGCCCAACTCTCCGCCCGCGGAGGCCCTTTTCCCGGGAATGCGTGCGATCTGTCCAGAAGATTCTGGAAATATCGCAAGTTCCAGGTTGTAGCGCATGCGCTTCGCATGCCTAAACCCGGATCTTGCGCGGCCCCTGCGGCCGCGTGCGCAATATCAGGCCCAGAAAATTTTGTATATAATGTTTATCTACCCCAATAGCGTTAAACATGCATCGATCGGTCTTTAGCTGGAGGAAATTACTGCTCATGAAACACGGATGAAGAAGCAATATGACGAGATGCAGGCATTGGAGCGCTGACAAGATGAGGTGGACAAGCACTGCTCGTTATTGTCAGCTTCCACGTGGAAGTTGTCCCCACGTCTGTGGATAAAGTTGCCAAATAGTATCTTGTAGATACAGAATAAGAGAAGGGAGCAAGGATATATCGTTCGAGGGTACTGTGGGTTTGAAGAGATTTGGGGGATTGGGGATCTGTGGAATAAAAGGAAATGATGGGAGCAGGCAAGATACACTGATTTTCGCAACATAAATATGATTTTTAACATAAACCCGAATTTGCAAAGTTTTCCATGAAATTCAAAGACCAACGTAAAAATGTATGCATCTAAATGCAGAGCCGAGAGAGAAGCACTGAACAGCAAAGGCGCTGGAGCCAAAGCGGTCTTTGGTGAAAGGGATGAAACTGAATGCTGCATACCTGTTGAAGACTGTAGTACAAAGACTGCGCACATTCACTGGTTTCAAAATCAGAGCGAAATTTTAAAACGGCTGCAATTTCTCTCCTATCTTTTTACACAAGCTTATGTTATTCGGCTTGTTTCTTGCATAATAAATCTCTGTAATAAACCTGGAGCTAAATTCAGAATCTGAGCCCATCTTAAATGTGCTGTGCTGATACTGTCATTTCCCAGGGTGATTTGAAGAAAAAGAAAGTGCAAGAGACAAAAGCGACCGAGGATTGCGTTAACCCCAAGTGATAACAGGTTACAACAGAGACATATAACCAAAGATTTGCAGATTTCTTTCGAAGGAAAAATGGAAGGAAGTGGACACCATTGGTAGAGAGAAGGACACACTTAATGGCCGTATTTACCGTGAAAGAAATCTGTGTCAACACAAACTGGTTGCAAAAAAGAAAATTAAAAATTTAAGAGAAACACACCAGAAAGCAAACACGGCGATCTTTGACCTAGCCGATTAATGAAAATGTTTTTGTGTTGTATTTATTGCTGGGTATGTTACCAAGCATATATTTGCAGGTGGTCCTTTTTGAGAAGTCTTACCGCATAACTGTCACCATGTGGCAATGATGCAGATGATGAAGCATTTTTCACATTGTTCCAAAATGCTGGGTGTAATTTCGCTAGTTTAGCCAATGGGGAACGTTTACAATTGAATGGAAGGCTAAATGCCGACAATACTTAGTGCTTTTTGCGTTATTTATAATTCTCCGCACTCTCAAGTAAAGAACATTTTGACGCTAAAATCATCGTCTTTAATCTCTGCAGCGGTTCAGTACAAGAGAAGAAGAACAACAACAACTTATATTTATATAGCGCCTTTGACGTAGTAAAACGTCCCAAGGGCTTCGCAGCAGTATTAAAAAACAAAATTTCACACTGTGCCGCATAGGTTGATATTAGGGCAGATGACCAAAAGCGTGTTCAAAGAGGTAGGTTATAAGGAGCGTCTTAAAGGAACAAAGAAAGGTAGAGAGGCGGGAAAGATTAGGGAGGGAATTCCAGAGTTTAAGGCCTTGGCAGCTGAAGGCACATCCGCCGATGGTGGAGCAATTAAATCTGGATTAGCAAGAGGCCAGAATTGTAGGAGCGCAAAAATCGCGGAGGGTTGTAGTGCTGGAGGAGGTTAAAGAGATAGGTAGTGGCGAGGCCATGGAGGGATTTGAAGACATGACTGATAATTTTGAAAGCGAGCCGTTACTAAACCAGGAGCCAATGAAGGTCAGCAGGCAAAGTGGTAATGGATGAAGGGAACTTAGTGCGAGTTAGGATATGGGCAGCAGACTTTTCGATAAGCTCAACGTTATTGAGGGTGGGCGATGGGAGGCTAGCCAGGGGTGCGTTGGAATAGTGAAGTCTAGAGATAACAAAGGCATGGATAAGTTATTCAGCAGCATATGAGCTGAGATATGTGCAGAATCGGGCGATGTTACAGAGGTGGAAGTGAGCGATCTCCCTGATGGCGTGGATATGTGATCAGAAGCTCCTCTCAGGGTGAAATACGATACCAAGGTTGCAAAATTTCTGGTTGAGCTTCAGAAATTTGCCAGGGAGAGGAATGGAGTCGGTAGCTTGGAAACTGATTTTATGTCAGGCACCGAATGGCAGCAGTCTTCCCAGTATTTAGTTTAATGGAAATTTCTGCTCATCCAGTACTGGATTTCGGACAAGCATGTGACAATTTGGAGAAAGTCGAGTGATCGAGTGATGTGGTAATGATGTAGAGCTGTGTTTCTTCATCATTCATGTAGAATCTGATGTGTTTTTGAATGATGTCGTGAAGAGGTAGCATGACGATGGGAAACAGGAGGGCTCCAAGGATTGATCCTTGGGGGACTCCAGAGATAATGGTGCAGGAGCGTGAGAGAAGCTTTTGCAGGTGCTTCACTGGCTACGACAGGATAGATAAGAATGCAACTAGGCGAGTGCAGTCCCACCTAGCTAAGCAGCGCACGAGAGGCATTGGAGGAGGACGGTGTGATCAACTGTGTCAATGGTCCAGAAACATGAAGAGGGATCGCTTACCACAATCTCAGTCGCAGAGTATTTAATTTGTGACTTTGTTGAGGGCCATTTCAGTGCTGTTCCGGCAACCTTATTGAAGGGGTTGAAACATGGGGCTATGAGACAGAAGGGCATGTTGAACTAATCAATGACATTGGAGAGGAAACCGGGTTGGGAGATGATACGGCAGAGGGCAAAGTCAAATGGGTCAACGTGGTTACATTTGACGAGTGAGGAAACGGCAGATTTGAGGGGGGTGGTATCTGAGAAAAACAAACCGTTAACATGATCAGCTAATATGCGGACCAGGAAGGCGAGTTCAGAGGTCAGCAGTTACCATAGGAGCTGATGAATACGTCAATGGACCTTCCCAGATCATCGCTGGGGGAAAATGGAATGATAGTCAGTTGGGAATCAGAGAGGTTTCTTGAGATTGCAATGGGCGAATAGTTTTTCACTCTCTCACACTGAGACAATTGGCGACAGTCAAAATATTGGATTTCAACAGATTTACGTGGTTGGCGATCGACGCAAGAAAGCTTTCTAAAATGGTCAAGATATTACTGCATTGAGGAATGGCAAAGTGCAGGAACACGTCGGTATAGACCGTCTGGTACATGTCAATATAAAAGCATAGGACAAGGGACAGAAGGCGTGAATGGCAACATGTGCAGAAAGACCATACAACATCAACATTAATAGCAGCAACCTGTATAGATGTAGCTTAATTACATATAAACTTCCAAAATGCTTCACGGAATGGAGACTGCAGTAACAAAACAAGTAAATGTAAACGGACTTTGATTTAAGGAAGAATTTTCTGAAGATTTGTAAACGGTGAGAGAGCAGTGGACTTGCATAGACGTTTAGGATGGTCGGTTTATCAGTTTTTGATCATGATCTTGATAACTTTACCATTGCTGGCTATCTGTTCAGGCTTGTCTCAGGTCTGCAGAACTCTCACGATAAACCAGTGGTTATTTATTTATTTTTATTCATCTTCAGAATGTCGCCATCACTGGCAAGAACAGTATTTATTGTCATTCCAAAGTGCCCTGAGAAGATGGTGGTCCTTCCTCTTCTATTACTGCTGCAGACCGTGTGGTTAAGGTCCTTCTCAATGCTATTATGGTAGGGAGTTCCAGGATTTTAAACCAGTCAGAAAAAGGAAGGACAATATATGTCCATGGCAGAATGGTGTCTGATTCGCAGGGGACCTAGCAGTTGATGGTGTTGCAATGCGCCTGATGCAGTTTCCTACAATGTGGTGGATTTCTCGGGTTTGGGAGGTGTTGTGTAAGAAGCCTTGGCAAGATGCTGCACTGCATTATGTAAGTAGTATACACTGTAACCATGCTTACTCGAAACATGCTGTTGCGAACCAGAAGAGAATGGAGGTTGCTTAACAATAAGTTATTTCATTGCAACAATTACTAACTCGACTAACGGGAACGGCATGGCGGTTATGTTACTTGACTAGTAATCTAGAGGCCTCGGCTAATGATCCAGAAACTAGTAACTGTAATGGTGATCAAGAAATTATTAGATTGTTGTGAAAACCCATCTGGTTCAATATTGCCCATTCGGGAAGGAAATCTGCCGTCCTTACCCAGTCTGGATCATATGTTACTCCAGATCCACAGAAATTTGGTTGACCCTTAAATGCACTCTGAAAAGGCCGAGCAAGCCACTCAGTTGTAACAAACTGCTACGAAAAACAATAATAGTTTCAACATTTGCAGATGACACAATTTTCAAAATTTGCAGATGACACAAGACGTGTAAATATAGTGAACAGTGAGGAGGATAGTGATAGACTTCAAGAGCACATGGACAGGCTGGTGGAATGGGCGGTCACGTGGCAAATGAAATGTAACGCAGGAAAGTGTGAAGTAATACATTTTCGGAGGAAGAACGAGGAGAGGAAATTAAACTAAAGAGTACAACGCTAAAAGGTGTGCAGGAACAGAAGGACCTATGGGTATATGTACACAAATCATTGAAGGTGGTAGGGCAGATGAGAAAGCGGTTAAAAAGCATACAGGATCCTGGGCTTTAAAAATAGAGACATAGACTACAAAAGCAATGAAGTTATGATGAACCTTTATAAAACACAGGTTCGGCCTCAACAGGATTATAGTGTCCGATTCAGGGCACTACACTGTAGGAAGGATGTGAAGGCCTTAGAGAGAGTGCAGAAAATAATTACAAAAATGGTTCCAGGGATGAGCGACTTCAGTTACGTGGATAGACTGGAGAGCTGGGGTTGTTCTTCTTACAGCAGAGAAGGTGGAGAGGAGATTTGATAGAAGTGTTCAAAATCATTATGGGTCTAAAGAGAGTAGATGGAGAGAAACTATTCCCATTGTCGGAAAAGTAGAAAACCGGAGAACATGAGGACACAGATTTAAGTTGATTGGCAGCAGAACCAAAGGGGACATGAGGTCACATTTTTTATGCAGCGAGTGGTTAGGATCTGGAATGCACTGCCTGAAAGCGTGGAGGAGGCATATATAATCGTGGCTTTCAAAAAGGAATTGGATAAGTACATGAAGGAAAATAATGTATGGCTATGGGGACAGGTCGGGGTCGTGTGATTAGCTGAAGAGTTCTTGCAGAGAACAAGCGCGGTTTCGACGGGTCGAATAGGCGCCTTCTGTGCTGTAATCATTCTGTAATTCTATGATTCTAATAAGAATAAAAACTGGACGGACCACCCGGCATCGACCTCGGCACCGGCGTCGGACACGACAATGGCATACGCAGCCCAGTCGACACTGCAAAGTCCTCCTGACTAAGATCTGGGGACTGTGCCAAAATTGGTCCCACAGACTAGTCAAGCAACAGCCTGACATAGTCATACTCAGAGAATCATAACTTTTATCGAATATCCTAAGCTCCTCCATCACCATCCCTGCGTATGTCCTGTCCCACCGCAGGACAGACCCACCAAAGGTGGCGGCACCCTGGTATACAGTCGACATGGAGTGGTGCTGGGTGTTATCAACATTGATTCAGGACCCCAGTAAGTCTCATGGTTTCAGGTCAAGCATGGGCAAGGAAACCGTTTTCCGATTACCACCTAACGTCCTCCATCAGCTGCTGAATCAGTACTTCAACACGTTGAACACCACTTGGAATGACCATTGAGGGTACCAAGGGCCCAGAACGTACTCTGGTTTGTGGACTCCAGTGTCCATCACCAAGAGTTTCTCTGTAGCAGCACTACTGACCGAGCCGGACGAACCCTGCAGGACAAAGGTGCCAGACTGGGCTTGCAGCAGGTAGTGAGACAACCAATATTAGGGAATATCAAACTTGACCTCGTCCTCACCAATCTGCCTCTCGCAGATGGATCTGTCCATGACAGCATTTTTAGCAGGGACGACCGCACAGTCCTTGTGGAGAGGAAGTCCCGTCTTCAGACTGAAGACATTCTCCATCTTGTTGAGTGCCACAACCACCATGCTAAATAGGATAGATTCAGAAGAGGTCTAGCAGCTCAAAACTGGGCATCCATGAGGCGCTGTGGGCCATCAGCAGCAGCATAATTGTATTCCACCACAATATGTAACCTCGGCCCGGCATATCCCGCAATCTACCATTACCATCAAGCCAGGGGACCAAACCAATTGCTTGCTGTACCTATATGTTAAATTTCTGCGATTAACGTACAAGGATACCCAGCTCCATCTGAATAACATCATTTCGCAGTCTCTCACCATTTGAAATCATATTCTGCTTTTCTATTTTTCCTACCAAATTGGATAACTACACACGTTCAACATGACATTCCATCTGCCATACTCTTGGATACTCACTTAACCTGTCTATATCCATTTTGCAGCCTTTTTGTGTCCTTCTCACAGGTCACTTTCCACCTAAATTTGTATCATCTGCAAACTTGGATACATTACACTCGATCCCCTCAGCTGATTAATTGCTATAGATTGTAAATACCTGAGAGCCAAGCACTGATCTTTGTGGTACCACACTAGTTATAAGCTGCTTACCGGAAAATAATCCACATATTCCGACTCTCTGTTTGCTGTCCGATAACCAAGCCTCAATCCATGCTAATATATTACCCTCAATCCCATCAGCCATAATTTTGTGTAACAACTTCTTTTGTGGCACCTTGTCGAATGCTGTTTAAAAAACAAAAAAACTACAACCACTAACCGCCCCGCCCCCCCCCCCCCCCCCCACCTTATCTACCCTGCAAGTTATAACCTCAAAATACTCCATTAGCTTTGCCAAAGATGACGTGCCTTTCTTAAATCCATGTTGACACTGCCCAAGCATATTGGCTCTGAAAGTGCTGTGTCTGCGACGGCGTACTCTCTCAGCATGCCGTCATATTCCCTTTGAAAATCTCGGCAAGGCATTCAAAACGCCTGGAAAATGAGTATTGTTAGCGCTTAAATGGGCTATTTGCCGAGCAATTGACCACGCAAATCTGACGGCTGGTAAATGCATGCTTAGGGCCTATATAAGGGTTAAATAAAACATCTCCGAAGCCAAAATTAGGCTGATACATTTTAAATGAGTTTATGCAAATATTAGCCTGGATTAAGAGGTTTTAAAATAGTTATTAAAAATAACATATTTATTGAGGATTTTTTTATTCATTCCTGTGATGTGGGCGTCGCTGGCAAGGCCAACATTTATTGCCCATCCCAATTGCTTTTGATAAGGTGGTCGTGAGCCGCTTTTCTTTAACCACTGTAATCCGTCCGGTGAAGGTGCTCCTGTTAGGCAGGGATTTCCTGGATTTTAACACAGTGAAGCTGAACAAACGGCGATATATTTCCAAGTCAGGATGCTGTGTAACGTGGCGGCGTACTTTCAGGTGATGGTGTTCCCATGTACCTGCAGACCCTGTTCTTCTAGGTGTTGAGGTCATGGTTTGGAAGGTGCTGCAGAAGAAGTTGTAGCGCATTGCTGCTGTGCATCTTGTAGATGATGCACACTGCAGCCACGGGGCGCCGGTGGTGGAGAGAGTGAATGTTTTTTAAGGTAGTGGATGGGGTGGCATTCAAGCGGGCTGCTTTTTTCTGGATGGTGTCTAGCTTCTTGAGTGTTGGTGGAGCTGCACTCATCCAGGCAATTGGAGAGTATCCATCACACTCTTGACTTGTGCCTTGTAGATGGTGAAATGATTTGGGGAGTTAGCAGGTGAGACACTCGCCGCAGAATACCCAGCTGTTGGCTTGCTCCTGTTGCCACAGCATTTATATAGCTGATCCAGTTAAGTTTCTGGTCAATGGTGTCGCTCCAAGGTGATGATGGTGGGGAATTCGGCGATGGTAATACCGTTGAATGTCAGTGCTCGGTGGTTAGACACTTGTTGGAGATAGCCATTGCCCAGCACTTGGGTGGCACGAATATTACTGGCCACTTATCAGCACAAGCCTGATTGTCGTCCAGGTCTTGCTGAGGAGTTGCGAATGGAACTGAACACTGTACAATCATCAGCGTGCATCCCCACCTCTGACCTTATGATGGAGGGAATATCGTTAATGAAGCAGCTGAAGATGGTTCGGCCTACGACACTACCCTGAGGATATCCTGTAGCTATGTCCTGGGGCTGAGATTATGTCCAACAACCACAACCATCTTCCTTTGTGCTGGCTATGACTTCAGCCAATGGAGTGTATTCCCGCTGATTACCATTTACTTCAATTTTAATACGGCTCCTTGATGCCACACTCGATCAAATTGCTGCCTTGATGTCAACGGGCAGACACTCTCACCTCACCTCTGGAATTCAGATCTTTTGCCCATGTTTGGACCACGGCTGTAATGAGTTCTGGACCTGAGTGCTCCTAGCTGAACCTAAACTGAGCATCAGGGAGTTGGTTATTGGTGAGAAAGTGCGCTTGATATCACTGTCGAGGACACCTTCCATCACGTTGCTGATAATTGAGAGTAGACTGATGGGGCAGTAATTGGCCTGATTGGATTTGCCTTGCCTCTTATGGACAGGACATACCTGCACAGTTATCCACATTGTCGGGTAGATGCCAGTGTGGTAGTTTTTCGGAAGCAGCTTGATTGAGGCGCGGCTAATGTTGGAGCACAATTCTTCAGCACGACAGCGGGAATGTTCTCCGGGCCCATAGCCTTTGCTGCATCCAGTGCATTCAGCCCTTCTTGATAACATTTGGAGTGAATCGAAGCGGCTGAAGATTGCCTTCTGTGATGGTGGGGTTCTCAGGAGGAGATCGATATGTATCATCCACTCGGAGCTTCTGGCTGAAGATGGTTGCAGACACCTTGTCTTGTCTTTTGCACTCACGTGCTGGGCTCCGCCATCATTGAGCCTGGGGATATTTATGGAGCGTCACCCTCCCCTTAGTTGTTTAATTGTGCTCTACCACTCACAACTGGATGTTATAGTACTGCAGAGCTTTGATCTGATCCGTTGATTGTGGGATCGTTTGGCTCTCTCTATAGCATGTTGCTTCCCCTGCATGCATGTAGTGCTTTGTTGCAGCTTCCACAGGTTTGCACGTTATATTTTCGCCTGTTGCTTCTGTTGGCATGCTCTTCTGCACATTTCTGCCGCTTTTGACGGCCCACAGCTTGTCTTGGATGCCCAGTTTTGAGCTGCAAGATCTGTTTTTATTCTATCCCATTTAGCACAGAGGCAATGCCACACAACACGATGGACGATGACATCAATGAAGACGAGACTTCGTCTCGTGCTGGTGTTGCTTCTCTGATCACCTGCCTCATGTCCAGTCTGGCAGCTATTTCCTTCAGGACTTGGCCAGCTCGGTCAGAAGTGGTGCTATCGAGCCACTCTTTGTGCTGAACTTTGAAGTGCCCCACTCAAAGTACATTCTGTCTCATTGCTCTGTCCTGCCGGTGGGACAGGACATACCCAGGGCTGGTGATGGAGAAGTCTGGGCCATTGGCTGAAAGGTATCATTCTGTCAGTACGACTCTGTCAGGCTATTGCTTGACTAGTTTGTGGAACAGCTCTCCCAATTTTGTAATAATCCCCAGATGTTAGTGACGTGGACATTGCAGTGTTGACTTGTTTGGGTGTGCCATTGTCGTGTCCGAAGCCAGTGCCATGGTCAATGCTGGGTGGTCTTTCCGGTTTAATTCTGATTATTGTTTTTCGTTGCGGTTTCATGCAATTGAGTTGCTTGCTAGGCCATATTCAGAGGGCACTTAAGGGTCAACTACTTTGCTGTGGGTCTGGAGTGACATATAAAGCAGAACAGGTTCATGGCAGTTTTCTTTCCGTGGTGAACCAGCTGGGGTTTTACGAAAATCTGATAGCGTCATGGTCACCATTACTGATACTAGCTTTTCATTCCAGAATTATTTAACTGCCTTGGTGGGATTTTAACTCACGTCTAAAAGATAATTATTCCAGGCCTCTGGATTATTAGTCCAGTAACATAACTACTATGCTATCCCATCCAATATCGCTTCTGCCTCCTCCAGTAAAGTCACATGCTAAATTCTCATTTAGTACCTCAGCTATGCCCTCTGCCTGCACAAGAATATCTCATTTTAGCAAAATAAAGAAAGACTTGCATTTATATAGCAACTTTCACGACCACCGGACGTCTGAAAGCGCTTTACAGCTAATGAAGTACTTTTGGATGTAGTCACTGATGTAATGTGGGAAATTTGCGCACAGCAAACTCCCACAAACAGCAATGTGATAATGACCAGATAATCTTTTTTTTTTATGTTGGTTGAGGGATAAATATTGGCCAGGACACCGTGGATAACTCCACTAGCTCTTCTTCGAAATAGTGGCATGGGATCTTTTACATCCACTTGAGAGATCAGGCGGGCCTCAGTTTAACTTCTCATCCGAAAGACGGGACCTCCGACAGTACAGCACTCCCTTAGCTCTGTACTGGAGTGTCAGCCTAGCTTTTTGTGTGCTCAAGTCCCTGGAGACTTGGACCTACAACCTTCTTGAATCAAAAGCGTGTGCGCGACCAACTGAGCCACAGCTGACACTAATTACTAACCTTTTACTATTTATGTGCTTCTAAAATACTTTTGGATTCCCTTTTTGTTAGCCGCTATCTGTTTTAATCTTCTCTCTCTATGCCCCTCTTCTTCCCTTTTTTGATCGTGCAGCGTGACCCCAAAGCCCGTTCTCCAACAATAATTAATTTCAACACTGTGCCAAGCGATTGCATAACTAACTGCATTGCCAAGGAAGCAGAAATCTGTATTTTGGGTCACACAATATTGCAATGCATTGGGCAGTCATGTGGGCACCTCCAATCATTCAAGATTTTCTCAGTACTACTCTGAAGTGTCAGCCCAGATTATGTGCTCAAATCGTTTGTGATGGATTGTATCGCAC
Source organism: Squalus acanthias (assembly GCA_030390025.1). NCBI lineage: Eukaryota > Metazoa > Chordata > Chondrichthyes > Squaliformes > Squalidae > Squalus > Squalus acanthias. Next base: position 73,385,566 of record CM059430.1, on the reverse strand, counting down.
AAATTTCTATCCCGGGAAAAGTGAAACAAGATGACATAGGGTGATAAATCGAATGAACTTATTGAGAGGGGTATTGATCCAAAGGTGTTGGAATCATTTAGTGACAGTTTGATGCCATGATGATGGACCGCAAGATCTTATTAGACTTTTGGCACAACTTTCCCCGGCTGAAAGCCTGTCAAATTATTTTGCCTGGTAAAAGCCAGCGTAAGGCCGGCTTTTACCAGCATAAGAGTTTAAAAAAATAGAAAAATAAAATTTGATCACTGATTTATAAATTAAAAATACTTTTAAAATTGTGAGATTATGTTTAGCCCGTAAAAACATTTTCTTATTTTTTTCAAAAAATTACATTTTTGTTTAAAATATATAAATGCATGTATTTTTAATTAATTTAAAATATGTATTTTTTAATATATTTATTGTTTTATTGTGTTTTTAAATTTGACCCCATTCATACTTTTGACAGTTCTGTGCGTAGGGTTCTGTCAAAAGTATGAAACTTCTTTCATTGGTTTGCCTGGCCCACGTGATCGCAGGGACACTTGCGAACTGCATGCGCTCCTGGGATACCTGGGCCTCAGCATATTTCGAAGAGGCGTGACACAGGATCGCAACCCTCGAGATCAATGGAACCAGCAGGAAAGTTCGTAGATTTTTTTCCTATCGGAGGCATCCGCCCGCAGGAAGCCTCCTATTGGAAATTCAGGGCCACGTGTTTTAATGGGCCAGAAAATAAACTTACCTTATTGAACAGGGTTTGTAATGTATAAATGAGTGATAACATTTTATTTTTCTATTTTTTAATCTATTTTCTGGTAAAAGCAAGTCTTACGCCTGTTTTTACCAGGCGTCAGAATTTCACAAGCATTCCGCGGGCAGAAATTGGGCAAATAGTGCAATTATCCACCCGCGGAGGCCCTTTTCCCAGCAATGCAGATGATTTGTCAAGAGAATTCTTGACTGAACGCAAATTCCGGGTTTTCGCGCATATGCTTCGCTTGTCTAAACCCGGAACTTGCGCAGCCCTTAGAGGCACGTGCGCACCTCATACGCACTCGTAGGGGTCGCAAAATTGTGCCCTAAAATTACAATTGGAGGCTTCCCATAGACGGAAGCCTCTGACCAGCAAAAAATGATCCGCATGGACCTGCAGGCTCTGCGCCCACGGAGAATTGAGCTTTCATCCTGTGGACTCCTGGGCTGCGTATGACGTGACATAGCCCAGGAGGGCAGCATGCGCGGAGCCTCGGGCTTCGTTCGTTGGGGAGACCCGTCCACAAGAGATGTCAAAATATATATTTGCATAGGCCACGCCCCGATTTTTCTTACTTCTTCAGAACTGAGCACCAATGAAAGTAGCTGTTAACTCAATGGTAAGTTCTTTCTTTATAATTTTTAAAAAACTTTTGTACAATTTTGGAAAATTTTAAAGACTTTTTCATAGCTTTGAAGAATTTCAAACAATTTTAAAGACTTTAAAGAGATTTAAAGCAATTTAAAGAAATTTAAAGTCTTGAAATAATTTTCATTAATTTTAATTATACAGCAAAGTGAATTGAAAGGAGCAAGCACAGTTGTGCTGATGAAGAGAGCTCAAATTTCACTGACAATGAAATTAACACACTCCTCAATGAGGTTGAGGGGAAGCACCTGTGGTTAATTGGGATTGAGAATTCCAGGGCACCGCACAAATGACAAATGACTTCTTGGACAGAAGTTATGGCAGCTGTAAGCATCAAATCCACCATTCCATGGACAGTAGAACAATGGCGCAAAAAATTGAATGATTTGATGCTATCTGCCAAGGTTTGTACATTTATTAGGAATGTCTATGGTAAAATGTGTTATAATTTAACTTAACTATTATAAAACATATTTATTTGCATGGCTGTTAAAGTGACTTCATTATCCAAACATCTGAGCTAGTCGTAAAATGTAATTGCTTTGCAGCCAGTCAGGGTCATCCATTGTGCTTGTTACATCTTATCTGTACTCCACAGATTTGAGGCATGAAATTTCAATTGGTGAACATTACCCTGTCTCCAAAGTAGCATCTAGTCTTGTTACCAAAGTAGGTGGGTGGGTGGGTGGTCCCTGCATGAAAAACAAAAGTTTCATTTTCATTTCTGTTTTCAATTTAGAGTATAATGGCACGGAGCACTAGAGAGCGTGCGCTAACAGATGGTAGTGCTGCCACTCTTTTGGCGTTATTGGAGCAAGAGGAAAGGGTCACGCACTTGTTTGGAATCAGTCGTGGCAGTTCAGTGCCTGGTGCCCAATTACACATTTGGGTAGGGAAAGGTGAGTTGGTCTGTCCAGCTGTATGTTTAAAACAGGTGTGCGTTGAATATCAGCTTCTGTGATGTGGCAGATCGTGTTTCACTTTTGTAAATGTTTGCTGTTTCCTTCCCATAGGTGGAAGATGTCTTCTCACGCACGGGATGAACAGTGCATTGTGTCTGCAGCTGCAGTGGGCATTGGGAACGGTTAGGGATGCAGTCCGAACAGTAAGGGAAGTGGAGGTGGAGGAATTTGTGGAGTTTCAGCTCAGTGGAAGGGGAGGGTATCGACCCTGGGTGGCTGCACACCACCTCTCCATCTCCTGGCCACTCTGGCTCTGTGCCAGGCACAGATGACTGTCGTTCCACAGCCAGACACCAACCTGATATGGCAGAACAGGTAGCAGAAGCAGCAAGACGTGTAACGTAACAAAATGCCATAGAAATTCAGGTGCAACAGTTTGAAGTGTGAGCCAAGATATGGTTACTCTTCATGCGAAGAAACTTCACTCTCTTGCCTCTATCAGGCAGGGGATTGATGTAATGGGGAGCAACATATGCGATAAGTTGGACATATTTGGTAAAGAACTCGCCAATGTTAATCTGGCACTTAATCAGATGAACGTGTGTCTTGTTCAACTGTTGTAGTTAAAGACCGCAGGTTCTGCTGTAATTAATTGACTCCCGCAGAATCACCCTTGCCTGCTCCCAGCACAGAAACAGTGCAGACCCTCGAGGCAGCAGCTCCGCCAATTATGTTGGAAGCAAATGTTCATTTTAGCAGCAGCAGCAGAAGCAACCCTGTCACGAGCCAATTGCTGAATGGCAAGAAATGCTTCACAGGGGTATTTTAATTTGCATGAGTGGGCTCCGGTCACGTGGTAAGGGAAAGCGCAGGAGATAGTAGGATTCCAGCTTTTGCACAATTCACGTCCTTCGACACTCAGGCACAGATACAAGGGGGCATACCTGTCATTTCTTTAATGTTTGCAATTATTTAAATGTTAGTGTTGTGTTATTTCTTGAATTGTATTTTTTGACTGAGTGTGTATTGAACCATTTCGTTTCATATGTATAGCCTGTAATCACTTTAAAAACATTTCAACGTTTTCTATTAACAATTAATTGAACGTTAGAACTGCATTAAAAGTACAAAATAGCTAGTTTAATTGTTGAATGTCTTTAATGCACTAAGATACCCAAAATGTCAGTTTAAACGGTTTACATTTTGTTATCAGCTAATTTATCTTTGCAAATGTTAACAAAATAGAAAATAGCTAGCTAACAATTTTTATTTGAAGACGAAAATCATCAAAAAAGTACATCAAAAGCCTTTGATGCTGCAATAAATGTTCACTGTTTCGCTTTAAGTTGTGTGGGTTTATTTATGTGCCTTTCTGGGGGAGGGGGAGGTACAAGGCGACACTACCATCACCTCATAAACGTGTTGGCCACGAGCTGTTCCCTCACAGCATTGCTTTCAGCAGCACTTGGCTAATCTCCATCAGGCCTGGCCACAGGCACATTGGCATCATCCATGTCCACCATTTAAGGAGGGAGCTTCTCTGCAAGGTTAAGGGTCAGTTCTTCCCGCAGGGAAAAGTTGTGCAAAGATCAACAGGCCACCACAATCCTTTACATTTTCAGAGGAGACCCCCATGACCTGTCGAGGCAACAAAAGCGTGATTTCAAAACCCCGTTTGTCCTCTCCACCACTTGCCACGTGGACACGTGTACCCGGTTGTATCTCTCCTGAGCCTCATTATTTGGTCCTGCGGTAAGGTCTCATCAGCCGCGGATTTAGCAGGTAGCCCTTGTCGCCCAATATCCATGCAGATACTGCAGGCAATGTGGTGAGGGCGCCATATAATCCGAATATCGGAGGATGAAGGAGTCATGAGCACTTCCCCGGTGATCTGCATTTCACATTTAGGATCCTGATTTGTGCATCAGAGATTATCATAACATTTAATGAATGATAGCGGTTCCTGTTGATGTATGTCAGGTGTATCAATTGGTGCCTTCATGGGTTCCATCGACGGTCCCAATTACGAAGGGAACGGTAGCGTAGTGGTAATGTCACTGGGCTATTAATCCAAAGGCCTAAACTAATGGTTCAGCGAGCTGAATTCAAATCGCTCCACGGTAGCTGGGGAATTTCAATTCAGTTAACTAAATAAATCTGGAATAATTACTAATGTCATGGAACTATTGGATTGTCGTAAAAAAACACATCTGGTACATTAATGTCAATTAGGGAAGGAAATCTGCTGTCCTTATCCTGGTCTGGCCTCTATTTGATACCAGACCCACAGCAATATGGTTGATTCATAACTTTCCTCTGGAATGGCCTAGCAAGCCAATCAGTTATAACAAAATTGTTACTAAAAAGAATGAAAGTGGATCGACCGCGGCACCGGCACAGTCAACCCTGCAACGTCCTGCTCACCAACCGCTGACGGCTTGTGCAAAAATTGGGAGAGCTGTACCACAGACTAGTCAAGCCACAGCCTGATATAATCATACTCACAGAATCATACCATTCAGTCAATGTCCAAAACTCCTCCATCACAATCCCTGGGTGTTTCCTGTCCCGCTGGCAGGACAGACCCACCAGGGGTCGTGGCATATTGGTAAACAGTCGGGAAGGAGTGGTCCTGGAACTCTCAACATTGACTCCCGACCCCATGGCTTCAGGTCAAGAATTGACAAGAAACCCTCCTGCTGATTACCACCTACCGCCCAACCTCAGCTGATCGATCAGTACTCCTCCATGAACACCACTTGGAAGAAGGACTGAGAGTAGCAAGGGTACAGAATGTCCTCTGGGTGGGGGACTTCATAATTCCAAAGGTGGCTCCGTAGAACAACTACTGACCGAGACGGCCGTGTCCTGAAGAACATAACTGACAGGTGGTGAGAAAATCAACACGAGGGGAAAACGTCCTTACCTATCATAGATGAATCTGTCCATGACAGTATTAGTAGCAGTGACGCCTGGTGTTGCTCCTGGCATGCTATTCTACAATCCTTGTTGAACCATTCTGGAGAGGAAGTCCCGTCTTCACAGTGAGGACACACTCCATCGTGTTGTGAGGCACTACCACCGTACTAAATGGGATAGATTCAGAACAGATTTGGCAGCTCAAAACTGGGCCTTCATGAGGCGCTGAGGGGCAGCAGCAGAATTGTATTCCACCATAATCTGTAACCTCATGACCTGGCATTTCCCTCACTCTAGCTTTGCCATCAAGCCAGGGGACCAACCCTGGTTCAACAAGGAGTGTAGAATAGCATGCCAGGAGCATCACCAGGCGGATCTAAAAGTGTGGTGCAAAACTGGGGAAGCAGCAACACAGGACTACATGCATATCGGCCTACTCCTGAGATCCCCAACACCGCAGAAGCCAGTCTTCAGACATTCGATTCAATCCACGTTATATCAAGAAATGGCATAGCGCATAGGATACAGCAAAGACATTGGCCCTGAAATGCCGTTCCCTATGGGTGAGTACGTGCTCTGTACTCACACTTAGGGCAAACGGAAGTGCCAGTTTCACGCATGCACTGGAAACCGGAACTTCCGTTCTCTTGAAGGAAGGGGTTCGCAGGTCAACCGCGTGCGCCTGAGAGGCAGCACGTACGCATCGAACTTCCGCTTTTTTACAGGTTTCTCCGTCCGGGTAAGTCCCTAGCAGCTGTGCGTGGAAAAAGCAGGGGCAAGGCCTGCTTTTAACAAGGTAAGAGGTGAATTAAGAAAAATTGAAACATTTTTTCAAAAAGTTTATCATTTTTAAATACTTTAAAGAAAGATAAGTTTAGTTTTACCCCATTTAAAACATTTTATTAATTTTTTCAAAAATTTAATTTTTTTTAAAAAATAGATGATTTATATAATTTATAGTTATTTTAAAAATGTGATGTTTTTTAAAATGTATTTGAAGTTTTACTTAGGTTTTGGGGCCGATCTCTATCATAGATTTGACAGGTCTTCCTGTCAAATCTATGAATGGAGATTCCCTGCTCCGATTGGCTCCCCATGGCCCACGTGATCCCAGGGGACCCTGGAAAATAGTTGCGCCCCTGGGATATGCGAGCACTGTACACAGGCAGCTGGAGGAGGCCCATGATCGGGATCCCACGCATGCCCACAGCACAACGGCAGGCGCGCTATGTAAGTGCAGGTAGGGGGCTTGAGCCCGCGGGAAGCCTCCGACCCGAATTTCTGGCCCACTGCGCTTCGATAACATCCCGGCTATCGTGCTGAAGACTTGTGCTTCACAACTAGCCGCGCCTCTACCCAAGCTGTTCCAGTACAGCTACAACACTGGCACCTAACTGACAACGTGGAATAACTGCCCAGCTATGTCCTGTCCACAAAAAGCAGGACAAATCCAACCTGGCCAATTACTGCCTAATCAGTCAACTCGCAATCATCACCTAAGTGCTGGAAGGTTTAATCGAATGTGCTATCAAGCGGCTCTTACTTAGTTATAACCTACTTCCGGATGCCCAGTTTTGGTTCCGCAAAGAACACTCGGCGCCCGACCTCATTACAGCCTTGGTCCAAACATGGACAAAGGAGCTGAATACCAGAGGTGGGGTGAGATTGAATGCACGTGAAATCAAGGCAGCATTTGACCGAGTGTGGCATGAAGGAGCCCTTGTAAAACTGAAGTCAACAGCAATCGGGGGAGGGGAAACGCTACATTGGCTGGAGCCTTAGCTAGCACAAAGGAAGATAGTTGTGGTGTTTGGAGATCAGTCATCAGAGCCCCAGGACATTGCTGCAGGTGTTCCTCAGGGCAGTGTCCTAGGCCAAGCTATCTTCAGCTGCTTCATCAATGACCTTCCCTCCAAAATAAGCTCAGAAATGGGGATGTTCTCTGATGACTGCACAGTGTTCAGCGCCATTCACAACTCCTCAAATAATGAAGCAGCCCATGACCGCATGCAACAGGACTTGGAGGACGATCAGTCTTGGGCTGATAATTGGCAGGTAACATTCGCGCCACAGAAGTGCCAGGCAATGACTATCTCCAACAAGCGAGAGTCTAACCACCTCCCCTTGACATTCAACGGTATTACCATCGACGAATCCCCCACCATCAACATCCTGGGGAGTCAAAATTGACTATTGGACCAGCCAGATAAATACTGTGGCAACAAGAGCAGGTAAGAGGCTATGTATTCTGCGGCGAGTGTCTCACCGCCTGACTTCCCAAAGCCTTTCCAGCATCTATAAGGCACAAGTAAAGAGAGTGGTGGAATACTCTACAATTGCCGGGATGAGTGCAGCTCCAACAACACTCAAGAACCTCGACAGCATCCAGGACAAAGCAGACCGCTTGACTGGCAACCCATCCACCACCTTAAACATTCACTCCCTTTACCACAGGCCGACCGTGGTTGCAGTGTTTTCCATCTACAAGATGCACTGCAGCAACACGACAGGGCTTCTTCAGCAGCACCTCCCATACCCGTGACCTCTTCCACTTAGAAGGACAAGAGCAGCAGGCGCATGGGAACACCACCACCTCCAAGTCCCCCTCCATTAGCATTAGTAAATGTGAAATAAATAATTTTTAAACAGTCATTTTCAAATTTAAGAAAATGAAATCTAATTCAATAGAATGCTTACCTTGCCCACATCGAGAGTACCTATTTAAATTACCTACACTACTCAAAACAAGATCCAAATCCAATTCATTACTTAACAAATTAAAGTTGTTTTAAACTTACATCAGGCTTTGTACAAAGAACTTTTTACACATTCACAGCTAAAATAGTCCTACTTCTCAGCCCCTTGCTTGCCATGTCTTCTTCCTGCTGCGTCTTCGTATAGAATTGAGGCTGTACGCCTGCGTTTATCTGTCGCAGCTGTTTCATACGTAGCTGCAATCCAGTAGCTGACAAATTCTCGCAAGTCAGAGCCGGCAATGCTACCTCTCCTGCGCATGCGAAGGATCTCTCAAGATGATTCTTGACAGATCGCAAGTTTCGAGTTACAGCGCATGCGCTTTGCATGCCTAAACCCGGCACTTGCGCGGCTTCGACGGGCGTGCCCGCCACTCGTACGCACCCGTGGGGATCGCAAAATACGGTCCATGTACCTTCGTCATCTAATAATTCTAAATCAAATCAACTCTAAGTCTACGTTTCTCTAAAGTGTAGCGTCCCAGCTCTTTGAGCCTATCTGGGAAACTAAGATGCGTTAAACTAGATTTTAATCTTGTGAACCTCCTCTGCATTTTGAAAGACTCAATATTATCCAACATGCGAGGACTAAATAACTGGACACAATATTCTAAATCAGTCGTTACCAGGGCCTAGTACAAGGACAAAACTCTATGCTTTGTCTTACAGTGATTTCTCCCACAAATACACCCTCGCTCGGTATTTGTTCAATCTATTACTGCACAGCATTGATGGCAAATCTTCAGCGATCCATGTGCGAGAACGCTCAGATCTATTTCTTTCTCCACCGCCTTTAGTTCCTCAGCTCTTCATATCTCCATACAGCCTTTCAGGCTGGCTGCTTGGAGACAAGGGCTATCTATTAAAGACGTGGCTCATGACACTTTTGAGGGGGACAACAAACGAGGCTGAGGAACATTACAATCAAAGCCTGATCTCCACCAGAAGTGTCATTGAGCAGACGATTGGGTTGCTTAAAATGTACTTCAGATGCCTGGACAGATATAGAGCAGCCCTGCATTACGCACCAGCCAGGGTCTCCAGAATCGTTGTGGTCTGCTGCGTCCTGCACAACATAGCCCAGCAGCGAGGCTTAGCACTGCATGAGGAAGAAGGCGCAGAGCTCACATTCTTTTCAGAGGAGGAGGAGGAGGAGGAGTTTGAGGACGACGATGAGGAAGACCTAGATCAGCCAGCGCTACCAATGCCACCAGTATACGAACACATTGCTGCCCGTGAGGCCAGGAATCACTTCATCATGGCCAGATTTAGCTAAGTTCACGCTACGCCGACAAATGCCTGCCACATGTGTTGGCAAAAAGGCATCAACCCACATCAACACCATTAACCATCCCTACAATGGCCAGTCCTACCTTATCAATCTCCACACCATTGCTGGAGATTAAAGTATCACTGACCATCCACTCTGCCACTTCCAAGTGTCAACACACATTTGCGAAGGAACAGTATTTGAACGAATTTAAGATTTATTCCAACAATAAAATTAACAGAAACTTATCATTAACATTGAAAGAAACACCCAAGTAACTACCCTTGTGACTCTTGGTGTGTCATCTTACTTTTCCGAGTGCTTCTCCGTGGTGCAACCACATGGCTACAGCGGAGGTAAAGGCAGACTTCTGCATCTGGTTAGATGCCTTTGGCGGTTGTTCTCAGGGTTTTGGAGCCTGTGTGGGCCCCACAAAGTTTGCACCTCCTGCGATTGTGCAGTGGCAGACTCGGCCATCGCTGTCCGTGGAGGCATCTGGGGCTCCACTTAATTTCATTTGCACCATTTGAAGCGTGTATTCCAGATATACCTTGCTCTGCTTCAAAAATGAACTCAGAAAAGCAGAGGGCTGCTACTCGCTTCAGTGATGCCACCCTCCATGTTCTTGTGGAGGGTGTCTGATTACGCAGGGAGGTACTCTTCCCTGTCAATGGGCGGAAGAGACCTCCCCAGGATACCAAGGCAGCCTGGCTGCAAATATCTGAGGAGGTAACAGGCAGGTAGGACGTGTGAGGATCTGCGTTCAGTGCCGCAAGCGTTTTCATGATTTTCTACGATCTGGAAAAGTGAGTATAAAGCCACACTAACCTTTATGCTGCTGTGCTGTTATCACTTCCCCTTCACTCAGCATTCCCAACCATACTCCTGCATATCACAACTTGATGCAACATCACTTCGACCTTCACCCATCCCTCTGTAGCTATCTATATTATTGAATCACAATCTTGCTATGCACCCGTCACACTCACCCTCATTCTAATGTAATGTTACCTGATCCGCACCTTGTAATAGGGACGGGTAATCGAAGGGCGGGCTTAATAATGCCCATTAATGGGAAATCTTTTTTCTAGGCGCGACGGCAGCGGGCTCGTAGCCTGACAAAGACCTCTCCCGTCCCGGTCCCAATTCAGTCGGCAAGATCGCGGCCTAAGTTTTATTACTTTTACATTCAGGTGTACCCTTTTAACACTTTATTAATCACATTCAGCATGTTTCCTTGACAATAATGGTGATCCGGGTCTGCTATTCAAAACGTTGAGCTTTTGAAGCCAACACCACCTCCCAAATCATTTAAATACCTTCCTATCACCCTACATTTTATCAAAATAATGGAAAGACGAACTGATAGTGGTTGGATCCATGTTACCAAAATATAATTGAAGTTCGTCACTTTTATATTTCAAAATTATTACAACGGAAATCAAAAGCTGTTGGACTGCTACTGTTTGGGCGTTGAAAATTATCTTGTAGCGAAAGTGACGTTAAAAGTTAAACCACATCGACGATAATTGATAATTACCGGAACATTGCAGTTCGAAGTAAATGAACTCTAAGCATTTCATCAGAAAAAACGACCTATGCTGTGTTTTGAAAAATATAGAATCGGAAAAATATGAAATACCGTAACAACTAATTACATGTATGGAATAACCCATTTCAATATACAACAGATACACACCTCAACTTAACTCTCACAACAGCAAACAAAATAACATTGGAATCAACAGCAACAACAACAAAAGAACAATACATATATTCATATAGCGCCTTTAACATAATAACACGCCCCAATGCGCTTCACAAAAAATGGCACGGAAGCATTTTAGGGGAGGTTATGTCAGATGACCAAAAGCGTGATAAAAGAGGTAAGGGGAAAAACTTGATTTAGCCAGTAAAGTTGCTGGTGTCAACAACAATTGGGGTTAACGGCAGCTGAAAATGTTGATAACACTAATGGAGCAAAATTCGTCTGGGGGAATGGAGATTGTAGGCGCAGCACTTACATGCCGTGCAACGCGACGCAACGCCAACCTGGTGGCGTTACTGACGGCATCCGAGGCGAAGTTCGTGTGCAGGAGCGGCATTGCAGTTTTCCATAGCCTCTGCATGTGAGGCTATGGAAATGGCACGAAATTGTGGGCATTCATGGGGTCTGAGTATTAAAAGGGCCATGCATACAGAAGCAATACATATTAAAATGAAGTGAAACTATGCAGTTTTCAACAGTTTCTGGCTTTTAAACAAATATTTAACGTTAAAAAGAATTCCCAAATATGAATGCTTAGCTGTTAAACGTGAGTTAAGTTCCTAATTTAAAAAAATGGAAAATAATGCCTCAGCAGTAAAAAAATGGCTCAGCAAGCCAAAGAAAGGCCACCCTGGGTCTTGCATGCAGCTGTCCAGCTTTGTTCAGTGGCACAGCACTGCAAGACAGGCCCACTAACCACAGCTGCTCGGAGGCTCTCCAGAAAGAATGATGTGGGAGTAGATCATCGTGAACGTCACTGACAGCAGTTTCGCCCCCACCACCTGGCTCCAGTGCCAAAGAAGCTTCATGACCTAGAATCATAGAATCATAGAAAGTTACAGCACGGAAGGAGGCCATTTCGGACAATCATGTCTGCAACGGTCAACAAAGAGCTATCCAGCCTAATCCCACTTCCCAGATCTTGGTCCGCAACCCTGCAGGTTACAGCGTCCCACGTGCACATCCAAGTACTTTTTAAATGTGGTTAGGGTCCCTGCCTCCACCACCCTTTCAGGGAGTGAGTTCTAAACCCCCACAATCTTTTGGGTGAACAAATTGCCCCTCAAATCCCCTGTAAACCTTCCACCAATTATTTGAAACCTGTACCCCCTGTTTTATGACGCCTCTGCTAAGGGAAATAGATCCGCTCTATTCACTTTATCTATGCCACTCATAATTTTATACACCTCAATAAGGTCTCCCCGCAGCCTCCTCTGTTCCAAGGAAAACAAACCCAGCCTATCCAGTCTTTCTTCATAGCTAAGATTCTCTACACCCGGCAACATCCTTGTAAATCACCCCTGTACTCTCTCTAGTGCAATCCCTTATTTCCTGTAATGTGGTAACCACAACTGCACGCAGTACTCTAGCTGAGGCCTAACTAGTGTTTTATACAGTTGAAGCATAACCCCCCTGCTCTTGTATTCTATGCCACAGCTAACAAAGATCAAGGCTCCATATGTTTTTCATAACCACTATATCTACTTGGATGCGTGCGCAGTTCTACGTGTGCAGTTCTGGTCGCCACACTATAGGAAGGATGTAATTGCATTGGAGAGGGTGCAGAGGAGATTTACCAGGATGTTACCTGGGCCGCAGCGCTTCAGCTATGAAGAGAGACTGGACAGGCTGCGGTTGTTTTCCTTAGAGCAGAGAAGGCTGGGAGGGAATCTGATTGAGGTTTACAAAATTATGAGAGCCATGGATAGGATAGATAGAAAGGAACTTTTCCCCTTAGTAGAGGGGTCAATAACCAGGGGGCTTAGTTTCAAGGTAAGGGGCAGGAGGTTTAGAGGGGATTTGAGGAAAAACTTTATCACCCAGAGGGTGGTTGGAATCTGGAACTCACTGCCTGAAAGGGCGGTAGAGGCAGGAACCCTCACAACTTTCAAAAAGCATTTAGATGAGCACTTGAAACGCCATAGCATACATGGCTACGGACCAAGTGCTGGAAATGGGATTACAATAGACAGGGCTTGATGGCCGGTGCGGACACGCTGGGCCGAAAGGCCTCTTTCAGTGCTGTATAACTCTATGACTCTATGAATCTATGACTGCTACCTTCCGGGATCTGTGGACATGTACGACAAGGTCCCTTTATTCCTCTGCACTACTCAGTGTCCTACCAGTTAATGTGTATCCCTTTCCTTTTCTCCCTCCCCAAATGCATTACCTCACAGTTCTCCGGATTCAATTCCATTTGCAACTGCGCTGCCCACCTGATCAATGTATTGCTATCTACCTGCAGTCTACAGTTTCCTTCTTCAGTATGAACCACACAGCCGATTTTAGTATCATCTGCAAACTTCAAAATCATATCTGCTGTCTTCAAGTCAAGATCATTGATATATACCACAAAAAGCAAGGGACCTAGTACTGAGCCCTGCAGAACCCCAGTGGAAACAGCCATCCAGTCACAAAAACTCCCATCAATCATAGAAGATAGGAGCAGGAGTAGACCACTCAGCCCCTCGAGCCTGCTCCGCCATTCAATGATATCATGGCTGATCATCCAAATTCAGTAGCCTGTCCCTGCCTTCTCTCCATATCCCTTGATCCCTTTAGATTTCAGAAATATATCCAACTCCTTCTTGAATATATTTAACGAATTGGTTTCTACTGCCTTCTGTGGTAGAGAACTCCACAGGTTCATCACTCTCTGGGTGAAGAAATTACTCCTCATCTCAGTCCTAAATGGCTTACCCCTTATCCGTAGTAATGTGGCACATGGTTCTGGACACTCGGGCGATCGGGAACATCATCCCTGCATCTAGTCTGTCTAGTCCTGTTAGAATTTTAGAAGTTTCAATGAGATCCCCTCTCATTCTTTTAAACTCCAGCGAGTATAACCCCAATCGACCCAATCTCTCCTCATACGTCATTCCTGCCATCCCAAATATCAGCCTGGTGATTCTTCGCTGCACTCCCTCCATGGCAAGAACATCCTTCCTCAGATAAGGCGACCAAAACTGCACACAATAGTCAAGATGTGGTCTCACCAGGGCACTGTAGAACTGCAGCAAGACATCCTTGTTCCTGTACTCGAACCCTTTCGCTACGAAGGCCAACATAGCATTTGCCTTCTTAACCGGCTGCTGCACCTGCATGCTTACCTTCAGCGACTGGTGCACAAGGACACAAAGTTCTCGTTGCACTGCCCCTTCTTCCAATCTATTGCCATTCAGATAATAATCTGCCTTCCTATTTTTGACACCAAAGTGGTTAACCTCGCATTTATCCACATTATATTGCATAAGCCATGCTTCTGCCCAATCACCCAACCTGTCCGAATCATACTGGAGTTTCTCGGCATCCTCCTCACGGCACACACTCCCACCCAGCTTTGTGTCGTCGGCAAACTTGGAGATATTACATCCAATTCACTCGTCTAGATCATTATTGGCCCGAAAATTAGACCTAATACGCGAGAGTACGCATTGTGTACTCTCGCGTTTTAGGTCTCCAATTGCCGGTTTCCAGCGTGCACTGCGCATGCGCGGGAAACCGGCACTTTGTGAACTCAAAAGGGGGCGGTTCCTAAGTGAACCGCGTGCGCGCTACAGGCTGCGCGCACGCAGTGCACTTAGTGCTTTGAACGCGCAGGTAAGCATGGAAGATTTTACACATAAACAAAGGAGGCGTAAGACCCTCTTTAAACAAGGTAAGTAGTTAATTAAGTATTAGTTTAAATTTTTGTCAACAGGTTTATCTTTTTTAGAGACTTTAAAGAAAGGTAAGTTTATTTTTATAACTTTTAAAAAGATTTTACATTTTTTCAAAAATTTAATTTTTTGTTTAAAGTGGTTAATTTATTTAACTATAGTTATTTTATTAATGTGATGGTTTTTTTTAAATTTAATTGAGATTTAGCTGTTCTTTTGGGGGTAAGTTGTATTCATAGCTTTGAAAGTTCTCCTGTCAAAACTATGAATGAAAGATGGTGTGCTGCCATTGGCTCTAACTGAATCACGTGATCCCAGAGCTCGCACGAACGAACTGCGTCTGTGGGTCACGCAAGCACTGCACAGCTGCATGTGGGAATGGCCTTGAAACTAAATTTCGTGTGAGCCCGGGGGGAAAAGGTAGGCGCGCAGTGAGATATCGCGGGGAAGCCTTACCCCCGCAGGAACGCTCCGTGTTTAATTTCTGGGCCAATATATATTGCGAATAGCTGTGGTCCTCGGACCGATCCCTGCTGTAACCCACTTATCACTGCCTGCTTCTCGGAAAAAGACCCGTTTATTCCAACTCTTTGCTTTCTGTCTGCCAACCAGTTCTCTATCCAAGTCAATACCTTGCCCCCAATCCCACGTGCCTTAACCTTACACGCTAATGTCTTATGCGGGACCTTATCGAAAGTCTTCTGAAAGTCCAAATACACCACATCCATTGGTTCTACCTTACCTATTTTACCAGTTACATCCTCAAAAAAATCCAACAGATTAGTCCAGCACGATTTACCTTTTGTAAATCCATGTTGACTTTGTCCGATCTTGTTACTGTTTTCCAAGTGCTCTGCTATTACATCTTTTATAATGGACTCCAGCATTTTCCAAACGACCGAGGTCAGGCTTACCGATCTATAAACTCCGTTTTCTCTCTGCTACCATTTTTAAATAGTGGGGTAACATTAGTTAACCTCCAATCCATGGGTAATGTTCCAGAGTCCATCGAATTTTTGGAAGATGACCAGCAATCCATCTACCATTTCTAGGGCCACTTCCTTAAGTACGCTAGGATGTAGATTATCCGGCCCTGGGGATTTATCGGCCTTCAATCCCATCAATTTCCCTAACACTATTTCCCTACATATACTGATTTCTTTCAGTTTCTCTCTCTCATTAGACCCTATGTTCCCTGACATCTCTGGGAGTTTATTTGTGTCCTCCTTTGTGAAGACAGAACCAAAGTATGTATTTAATTGGTCTGCCATTTCTTTGTTCCCCATTATAAATTCCCCTGATTCTGACTGCAAGGTACCTACACTTGACTTCACCAATCTTGTTCTCTTCACATATCGATATAATATTTTACAGTCAGTTTTTATGTTCCCTGAAAGCTTACTCTCTTCCTTTATTTTCCACTTTTTAATTAATCCCTTTATCCTTATGTTCTGAATCCTATTCTGCTCCCATTCCTCAGGTTTTCTGCTTTTTCTGGCCAATTTATATGACCTCTCCTTGGAACTTATGCTATCCCTAATTTCCCTTTTTAACCACGGTTGATTCACCATTTTTGTTTAATTTTTATGCCAAACTGTGATGAACAAATTCTGTAGTTCATTCATGCGATCTTTGAATGTTTCCTTTGAGTGACATTTCCCAATCAATCCTACCCAACTCACGCCTCATACCATCGTAGTTTCCTTTATTTAAATTCAGGTCCCTAGTCTCTGAGTCAACTACTTCACTCACCATCTTAATGAAGAATTCTATCATATTATGATCGCTCTGACCCAAGGGGCCTTGCACAACAAGATTGCTAATTAATCCTTTCTCATTACAGAATACCCAGTCTAAGATGGCCTGATCTCCAGTTGGTTCCTTGACATATTGGTCCAGGAAACCATCCAGTATACACTCCAGGAATTCCTCCTCCGCAGTATTGTTACTAATTTAGTTAACTCAATCTATATGTAGATTAAATTCACCAATGATAACTGCTGTGCTCTTATTGCACGCTTCTCTAATTTCCCTTTTAATGCCATCCCCAACCTCCGTATTACTGTTTGGGGGTCTATACACCACTCCCACTAGCGTTATCTGCCCCTTGGTATATCTGAGTTTTACCCATACAGATTCCACATCATCAGAGCTAATATCCTTCCTTACAATTGTGCTAAGCCCCTCTTTAACCAGCAATGCTATCTCACCTCCTTTTCCTTTTTGCCTATCTTTCCTGAATATTGAATACCCCTGTATGTTGAGTTCCCAGCCTTGTTCACCCTGGAGCCATGTTTCTGTAATTCCAATCATATCATATTTGTTTACCTTTATTTGCGCACTTAACTCATCCACCTTATTACGAATGCTCCTCGCATTAAGACACAAAGCCTTCAGGCTTGTTTTTTTAACGCTCTTAGACCTTTTAGAATTATTATTTACTGTGGCCACATTTGATTTAAAACCTTTATTTCTCTGACTGCCACCTTTGCTTTTTTCCTTCCTGACGTTTACTTCTATCCTTGTTTCCCTTTCCTCTGTCTACCTGATGATGTTCCCAACGCCCTGCCATTTTATTTTAAACCCTCCCCCAGAGCACTGGCAAACACTCCCCCAAGGACATCGGTCCCGGTCCTGCCCAGGTGAAAACCGTCCGATCTGTATTGGTCACACCTCCCCCATAATCCTTTCCAATTTCCCAGGAATTTGAATTCCACCCCCCTTGCTCCATTCTTCGAGCCACGTATTCATCTGAAATATCCTTCTATTTCTACTCTAACTTAGCACGTGGCACTTGTAGCAATCCTGAGATTACTACCTTTGAGGTCCTATTTTTTAATTTACCTCCTAAATCCCTATTTTCAGCTTTTAGGACCTCATCCCGTTTTTTACCTATATCGTTGGTACCTATATGCACTGCGAGAACTGGCTGTTCACCCTCCCCTTCCAAAATGTTCTGCAGCCGCTCTGAGACATCCTTGATCCTTGCACCAGGGAGGCAACACACCATCCTGGAGTCCCGTTTGTGGCCGCAGAAAAGCCTATCTATTCCCCTTACAATAGAACTCACTATCACTATAGCACTACCCCTCTTTTTCCTTCCGTCCTGTGCAGCAGAACCACCCTTGGTGCCAGGAAGTTGGCTGCTGCTGCCTTCCCCTGATAAATGTGAGAAGTTGCAAAACACCAGATTATAGTCCAACAGGTTTATTTGAAATCACAAGCATTCGGAACGCTGCTCCTTCGTCAGGTGAAGTGAAGAGATACATATCAACACAGCACATATAGTCAAAGAACACAGCCAGTAGTTTAAAGTTAATGTTTCCAACTGCCCTTTATCACACCTCGGCAAAGAGATAATCACGGCAATCAAAGGTATGGATGGTGACCAAACAGGTCAGTCAGAAACCATTACATCAATGAAAATGTGGCAGATGCTGGGGTCTGTATGGAAAACAAAAAACATTTTTTGCTGGAAATCACAGTACGTCCGGCAGCATCTGTGTAGAGAGAACAAGCCAACAACGTCTCGAGTCTGGATGATTCTACGTCAGGTGGGGTTACATGTAGCGTGACATGAACCCAAGAACCCGGTTGAGGCCGTCCTCATGCGTTCGTATTTGGCTATCAGTTTCTGCTCGACGATTGTGCATTTTCGTGTGTCTCGAAGGCCACCTTGGAGAATGCTTACCCGAAGATCGGAGGCTGAATGTCCTTACTGCTGAAGTGTTCCCCGACTGGGAGGGAACACTCCTGCCTGGCGATTGTTGCGTGGTGTCCGTTCATATGTTGTCGTAGTGTCTGCATGTTCTCGCCGATGTTCCATGCTCCGGGGCATCCTTTCCTGCAACGTATGAGGTAGACAACGTTGGCTGAGTCACATGAGTATGTACCATGTACCTGGTGGGTGGTGTCCTCACGTGTGATGATAGTATCTGTGGTGATGATCTGGCATGTCTTGTAGAGTTTGCCGTGGCAGGGTTGTGTGGTGCTGTGGTCGCTGTTCTCCTGAAAGCTTGGTAATTTGCTGCGAATGATGGTCTGTTTGAGTTTAGGTGGCTGTTTGAAGGCGAGTAGTGGGGCGTGGGGATGGACTTAGCGAGGTGTTTGTCGTCATCGATGAAATGTTGAAGGCTGCGAAGAACATGGCGTAGTTTCTCCACTCCGGTGAAGTACTGGACGACGTAGGGTTCTCTGTTGGTTTTGTCCCGTATTTGTCTTCTGAGGAGGTCTATGCGATTTTTCGCTGTGGCCCGTCTGAACTGACGATCGACGAGGCGAGCGTCATATCCCGTTCTTACGAGGGCATCTTTTAGCGTCTGAAGGTGTGCATCACGTTCCTCCTCGTCTGAGCAGATAAGCCATCCCCCTCAACATTATCCAAAACGGTATATCTGTTTGAGAGGGGGATGTCCGCAGGGGACTCCTGCTCTACCTGCCTGCGCCTACTACTCTGCCTGGTGGTCACCCATTCCCTTTCTGCCTGTGCAACCTTTACCTGCGGTGTGACAAACTGGTTAAACGTGCTATCCATGAGGTCCTCAGCATCGCGAATGCTCCAGTATGCATCCATTCGCAGCTCCAGCGCCGCAATGCGGTCTGCCAGTAGCTGCAGCTGGATACACTTCCTGCACACATGGTCGTCAGGGACACAGGCAGTGTCCCCGATTTCCCACATTGTGCAGGAGGAGCATATCACGGCGCCGAGCTGTGTTGCTATGACTTACCCTTTAATTAATTGAACTTAAATTAAATCAAATCACTCCCACCAATTATACTATATTTAAATGATATAGGGTCCTTGTTTACCAACTGTCCCCGCTACACCACAGAGACCCTAGAAACAATAAACCACAAAATGTAAGTTTGGAAAAAGGAGAAAAAGAGAAATACTCACCAACCAATCACTTACCTGCTTTCTGGTGACGTCACACTTTGTTTATTTTTTACTTCTCTCTCTCCCGCTCTCGGAGCTCAGATTGATAATTCTACGTGGTCGCTGCCGCTTTTTACTGCCGCCGCCTCTCCGCTGTCGCTCCACCCAGATCCGGCGCCTCTGTGCGCCTACCTGGTCGCTGCCGCCTTTTACTGACGCCGCCTCGCCGCTGTCGCTCCACCCAGGTGCGCCGCCTCTGTGGGCCTTACTCTGTGGGCCTAACCATTACACTCTGCTTCCTGTCTCCGAGCCAATTTTGAATCCAACTTGACACTTTGCCTTGGATCCCATGGGCTTTTAACTTCGTGACCAGTCTGTCATGTGCAACCTTATCAAAAGCCTTGCTAAAGTCCATATACACTACATCAAAAGCAGTACACTCATCTACCCTCCTTGTTACCTCCTCAAAAAATCGAATCATGTTTGTCAGACAAGACATTCCCTGAACAAATACGTGCTGACTATCCTTGATTATTCCATGTCTTTCTAAATGAAGATTTATCCTGTCCTTCAGAATTCTTTCCAATAATTTTCCCACCACTGAGGTTAGGCTGACTGTCCTGTAATTATTCGTTCTATCCTTTTCTCCCTTTTTAAACAAGGGTACCACTATAGCAGTCCTCCAGTCCTCCGGCACCACACCTGAACCAATGAGGATTGAAAAATGATGGTCAGGGCCGCTGCTATTTCCTCTTTTGCTCAGCTTGACAGCCTGGGATACATTTCATCCGGGCCTGCGGATTTATCCACTTTTAAAGCTGCTAAACATCTTAATACTTCCTCTCTCACTATGTTTATTTAATCTAATATTTCACACTGCCACCACCAACCCCCCCCCCCCCCCCGATAGCAATATCTACTTCACCCCTCTCCTTTGTGAAAATAGACGCAAAATATTCAAAAAGAACCCTACTGACGTCTCCCCACTCCACACAGATTACCCTCATGATCTTTAATAGGCCCTAACCTTTCTTTAGTTATCCTCTTACTCTTAATATATTTGTAAAACATCGTTGAGTTTTCCTTGATTTTACTTGCAAAGAATTTTTCATGCTCTCTCTTTGCTTTCCTAATATACTTTTTCATTGCACCCCTGCACTTTTTGTACACCTCTAAAGATTCTGGAGTATTTAGCACTCGGTATCTGTCATATGCCTCCCTTTTTTCATTATCCTATGCTGTATGTCTCCTGCCATCCGGGGGCTCTAGATTTGTTGGTCCCACCTTTTTTCTTTCAGAGCACATATTTGGTCTGAACGCATCGGATCTCCTCCTTGAATGCCTCCAACTGCTCTGACACTCATTTACCTTCAAGTAGCTGTTTCCAGTCCACTATGAGTAAATCCCCTCTGAGCTTAGCAAAATTTGCTTTTCCCCAATTTAGAATTTTTTTTCGTGGTCTATCCTTGTCTTTTTCCATAACTACCTTAAATCTAACAGAATTATGGTCCCTAGCACCAACATGCTTCCCATTGATACGCCTTCTACCTTCCCAGCTTCAATCCCTAAAACTAAGTTCAGAACCGCCCCCTCCATTGTTGGGTTTGCTGCATACTGGCTAAAAAAGTTCTCCTGGTTGCATTTTAGGAATTCTGCACTTTCTAAAACACTTCACACTAATTTTATCCCAGTTAATACTGGGGTCGTTGAAATCCCCTGCTATTGCTGCCCTATAGTTTTTGCACTTCTCAAAAAGGTTTCTACATATTTTTTCTTCTAACTCCCTCTCACTGTATGGGTGTCTGTAGTACACTCCCAGCAGTGTGATCGCCCCATTTTTGTTTTTCAATTCGACCCATAGGGCCTCGTTTGATGATCCCTCCAACATATCAAACCTCCTCACAGCTGTAATAGTTTATTTAATCAATACCGCGACCCCCTCCCTTTTTAACACCCTCTCTATCCCGTCTGAAAATCCTGTAACCAGGAGTGTTGAGCTGCCATACCTACCCCTCTTTCAGCCACGTCTCTGTAATAGCTAGAAAATCATCGTCTCAAGTATCTACCTGTGCCCTCTGCTCATCTGCCTTGTTCGCTATACTCCTTGCATTGAAGTGCATTTAGTACAGGCAACCCTCCTTGTTGGAGATTGGATTCACTGACCTCAGAACACTGCTCAGGTCAGTGAATCCATCTTCAAAGGCGCCACCGACCAACTGCACCACTAGACTCACATACTGCTCAATGCACGACTCCCACCCCTAATCACTCAGCTACCAACAATCTGCAAATATCGCGAGGTACATCTCCCATTCCTAGCAACACCTCACCTCTTTAGAATAGACGGTGCTGGCCATTCCTGGCAGGAGCGTGGATGAGCCCTTTGCCAGGGGCGGGCTGAAGGGATACCAGATTATGGAATACATTATCTCCCTTCTGCATGCACCTCCTGCTTTCAAGCACTCCCATCAATATATCTCCACCTGTGTTCCTTCCTCATGTCTCACACCCAAGAACTGTGGCCTGCCCAGCCAATGGGTGGCCAAGAAGTGGGAGAGGAGAGTGAAGAAGAAAAAGAAGAAGATGACTGATTTGAAACTCCCAGCCACAAGCTCCTCAAGCTCAACCAGCAAAGACATTTGAAGTGTCCCACACTGAAAGTAAGCAGCTTTCCACCATCCATGCTGCAGCCAATGGGGTAGCACTCCGTGACATGAAGACACTCACTAAGAGAATACATACGGGTGAGGAGTTGATTGTTTGATGTCACCTTGGATGGGTAGATGTATATAGGAGGATTGGTAATTTTGGTTTGTGCAAGCTAATATTTCAGCATTATGGCCAAGAAGACATTGTGATGGTCAGTAATAGATGGAAGGTAATGTGTGGGACTAATGATGGAATATGAATTGTGGTTGGTGTCACTGGGACTGCAGGTGGAGGATTCCATCCCGGTTATCCGAGCCACAAAAGGGCTGTCTGGGATACATTCTTCCATCTGATTCCTCCTCTTCTTTGTCTTCCAGTTCCCACTGCAAGCAGATGCTGGATATATGAAATGACAGCATAAAATGCTGGAAATACTCAGCTGGTCTGGCAGCATCTCGACCTGAGATGTGAACTCTGTTATTCTCTCCACGTATGCTGCGTGACCGGTTGAGTATTTACAGCATGTTCTGTCTTCTCAAAGGCTTTACTTTACCGTCTGAGCCCTTGCAAGCGTCCAGCAGCAGTCCCTACAAATTTTAAAAAACTTTTCACTTCTATTGCAGCAAACCTCCTGTTCAATAAAATAAAAAAAACACTCCAAAACCTTAAATCCAAACCTACATGAACGATGTGTTTTTTCCCGTTAAGAGATCAGACATCACAACTGTCAGCCTGCATGCACACCAGGTTAATTTGGCATGTTTTGGACTCAGTACAGAATTCAGCGCGAGGGTCGAAGTCGCGCTTGTGATGTAAAGTCGATGTTGCACGCATATTTACGTCAAAATGACGCCATTATATCCAGAATGGTGAGGACAAAAATGTTGGCCGCCGCGGGAACTGGCAGTAGCTGTCGAAATAGCGGCGGCCGTCGTTTTAGCAACATTTTATGGTATTTTGGAGTGGGGCTAAGGCCACTCATTTCTAGCCTGTTGGTTTTAAGCAGCGTTTTAAAGGAGGGAAGAGATGTGGAGAGGCAGCGAGATTTAGAAAGGGAAATCCAGAGCCTCGAAACAAGGAATCTCAAGGCACAACTGCCAATGGTGGAGCAATTGAAATCAGGAATGTTCAACTGATGAGAATATGCACAGCACAGAGAGGTAGGCGGGGTCAGTGGTGGGTTATAAGGTTGGAGGAGATTATAGAGATTATAGGGAAAAGGAGGGGCCAGGCAATGGAGGGATATGAAAATGAGGATCAGAATTTTTAATCGAGGCATTGCTTAAATGGGAGTCAATGTAGGTCAGCGAGCAGCGGGGAGTGAGTCTAAGTGCGAGTAAATATTTAGCTCCTCTAAATTTTACTTTTTCTTCACTTACAAAGTTTTTGTCTGTTCTTTTTGAGGAGGTAACAAGGTGGGTAGATAAGGATAGTGCGTTTGATGCAGCAAGGCTTTTGATACGTTTCCACATGGCAGCCTGGTTACGAAGTTAAAAGCTCATGGGTTCCAGGACAAAGTGTCAAGTTGGATTCAAAACTGGCTCGGAGGCAGCAAGCAAAAGGTAATGTTTGATGGGTGTTTTTGTGAATGCAAGGCTGTTTCCAGTGGGTTTCCGCAGGGCTCAGTGCTGGATCCCTTGCTTTTTGTAGTATATATCAATGATCTAGACTTGAATACAGGGGGTATGATTAAGACGTTTGCAGATGATACTAAAATCGGCTGTGTGTCTGATACTGAAGAAGGAAACTGTAGACTGCAGGAGGATATCAATAAATTGGTCAGGTGGGTAGCACAGTGGGAAAATGAATTCAATCCGGAGAAGTGCGAGGTAATGCATTTGGGAGGGCTAACAAGGAAAGCGAATACACATTAAATGGTCGGACACTGAGTAGTGTAGAGGAACAAAGGGACCTTGGAGTGCATGGCCACAGATCCCTGAAGGTAGCAGACCAGGTAGATAAGGTGATTAAGAAGGCATACGGAATGCATGCCCTTATTAGCCATGGCATAGAATACAAGAGCAGGGGGGTTATGCTTCAACTGTATAAAACACTAGTTAGGCCTTAGCTAGAGAAGTGCGTGCAGTTGTGGTCACCACATTATAGGAAATATATGATTGCACTAGAGAGAGTACAGGGGTGATTTACAAGGATGTTGCCGGGAGTAGAGAATCTTAGCTATGAAGAAAGACTGGATAGGCTGGGTATGTTTCCCTTGGAACAGAGGAGGCTGACGGGAGACATTATTGAGGTGTATAAAATTAGGAGGGGCCTAGATAAAGTGTATAGAAAGGACCTATTTCCCTTAGCAGAGGGGGTCAAAAACCAGGAGGCACATATTGAAAGTAATTGGTGTAAGGTTTAGAGGGAATTTGAGGGGAAATGTCTTCACCCAGAGGGTTGTGGTGGTCCGGAACTCAGTGACTGAAAGGGTGTTAGATGCAGAAACGCTAACCACATTTAAAAATTAATTGAATGTGCACTTGGGATGCTGTAACCTGCAGGGCTATGGACCAAGAGCTGGGAAGTGGGATTGAGCTGGATAGCTCTTTGTTGGTCGGCGTGGACACGATGGGCCGAAATGGCCTCCTTCCGTGCTGCAACTTTCTATGATTCTATGATTCTTCCAGTAGTCGAAATGTGTTGAACTTACTAACTGTGTCTAGTGAAATGTACTCCCGGTTGCGGCAGGTTTTTATTTGTATGGTCGATTAATCCTGGTGGAATACAGAGATCCACTGCTGCATAAGCAAAACCGCGATAACACAATTCGGACCGCTGAGAATGGTTCATTCTCTTTCTGGATATAATCGTATATCTGTACTGATCGGGACGATAAACGCCGAAATGTTTAATCCGAACGCACCGGTATTTCTTAGGATACTAGCACAGTAACGTTAGAAACAAGCGTAGGCTATTCAGCACTCCGGGCCTGCTCCAGCATTCGATTAGATCATGGCTGATCTGGACTTTAACATAATTTAACCGCCTTTGTGACCTATCGCTTGAGTCCCTTAATTAATAAAACATCTACCTTTCACAGTACTGAAAGCTCCGACTGACCTAGCATTCACAGGCTTGTGGTGAGAGAGTTCCAAATGTCTACTCCGCTTTGTGTGAATAAGTGCTTCCTTATTACGCTCCTGAATTGTATAGCTTTAGTTATCAATTTATATCCCCTTGTTCTTCATTCCCACATCAGATTACATAGTTTATCTGTATCTGCATTATCAAATCATTCAAACATTTTTAAAAACCTCGATCAGATCCGCATTCCAACTCCTATCCTCATTGAAGTAGAAGCCAAGTTTATGCAGCCTGTCCTCATAATTTAATCCTCTGAGCCACGTTAACATTCTAGTGAATCTATGCTTCACTCCATCCAATGCCAATACTGCCTTCCTGCGGAGCCGTGCCCGAAGCTGAACGCATAGTCCTGATTGGATCTGAACAAATCTTCATACAATGGAAGCAGATCTTCTTTCCCTTTGTATTCCAGCCCCTTTCAGATAAAGGCCAACTTTCCAGGATGGACAATGGAAATACTGCTTTGAATAGAACGCTCCAGAAGTTAATATCCCAGAAAATATTAAGAGTATCTTACAGAATACAAAATTATTTTGAATCATACCTTTGTATTAGGCCCTTAGAATTAGAAAATTGAATTACATATCGCACTGACAGTTACATTTCATAACAGATAAAATATTTCATAAACTCACATGTTCATAGAATGATACAGCGCGGAAGGAAAGCATTGGAACCGTCGTGCCTGTGCCGACACTTTGAGAGAACTATTTATTTGGATCCCTGCTCTTTCCCCACAGCCCTACATATTGTCCCCAATTTGACATAGAATTCCCGGCACATTTATTAAATGGTAAATATATATTTTTAATATTTGTAATATTCTAATAATTTCATTGCTTCAGCAAAACCGAGCTGCAATTTGGCAAATCACTTCATGTAAATAACGGGGATTTTTTTGTTCGCAGGGTCATTTTTTTCCGTGTCATGTTTAATATTATATTCATAATTCAACTTTGTGGAACCAAATTGTGTTTCCTAAAATAAATCCAGAAAAGTCTATTGAATACAGACAGTTCGCTGCACTCCAACAGTTACCTATTTTAGCAAACTTGCTTACATTCACCAAGGGACGAAATTAAATAAATCCAAAAATGAATCTTCAAGCTAAATACGAACAGACTGAACATCATAATTGCAAATTTCGCTGTGAGTGGAAGAGGATTCACTGATACGTCGCTCGGCAAAGAACGTAAGTGACCTTAACAATCCATTGCTATTGCCTAAAATCTTTCTCAGTTAGAGCATTTCCCATTGCTGTTTTATGTCTGTAAGTATAAATTGAAGACATAATTACATTGAGCCATTTCGGAAGAAGACGGTCAACTGGCCGAGCGGAATACACGAATACATCATAACATTGAACAGGTGGACATGACATTGGATGATGCGATTAGTAATGAGATAAGAGCATTTAAAGAAATAAGGGGATATGTTAAAGTAAATGATCAAACTCAAAGAGGATTAAACCCTGGTCCAGATGGATTGCATCCAAACAGGAGTAAAGGCTATCTATTCGCAGAGGCAGATGGTGGGTACTGGTGCTCCACAACGATCAGTGCTGGGACCACTGCGGTTCACAATTTACATTAACGAATTAGACTTAGGAATCAAAAAATTATAAATTAGCAGATGACACCAAATTGGGATTGGGGGGGGGATAGTCAATACTGAGGATGACTGCAATAAGTTAACGAGGACATGAATAAATTTGCAGAATGGGCTTATTATTGGCAAATGAAGTTCAACACAGATCAATATGAGATATTCCATTTTGTTGGAAGAATAAGGAGATCACTTATTACTTGGAGGGTGCGAGTCTAGGTGGTCTAGAGGAACAAATGGTTCTAGGAGTTCAAATACATAAATAACTAAAATTTGCGGCACAGGTTAGCAAGGCCATAACAAATCAAACCAAGCACTAGGGTTTATCTCTAGAGGGAAATAATTGAAAAGTAGGGAAGTTATGCTAAACCTGTATCAAACCTTGGCTAGACCACACTTAGAGTATTGCGTACAGTTCTCGTCGCCATATTCTAAAAAGGATATAGAGGTACTGGACCGGGTGCAGAGAAGGTTTATATGGATGATAGGAGAAATGCGAGGGTATGTATATCAGGAAAGGATGAACAGGCTGAGTCTCATTTTTCTTGGAAAAATTAAAGCTGAGGGCTGAACTAATAGACGTCCTTAAAATTATGAAAGCTTTTGATAGAGGGGTTCAGAAAGAATGTTTCCACATGTGGGGAAGAGCATAACTGGAGGACATAAATATAGGATAGTCACCAAGAAATCCAATAGGGAATTCAGCAAAAACTTCTTTACCCAAAGAGTAGTGAGAATGTGGAACTCGCTACCTCAGGGAGTGGTTGAAGCGAAAAGAATAAATGCATTTAAGGGGAGGACAGACACGCATTTAAGGGAAAAGGGGATAGAGGGTTATGCTGATAGATTTAGATGAGGAAAGACGGGAGGAGGCTCGTGTTGAGCATAAAGGCCGGAATGGACTGCTTGGGCCGAATGGTCTGTTTCTGTGTCGTATATCCTATGTAATCCTATGTAACATTGGCATGCAAGACTGTTCTGACAGCAAATAAAACGATTAGCCCACTGTAGTTGCCACTTTACACTGTTCAGAAAAGTATTTCTGTTATTATTCTTATTATTCATTAGTTGTGCCGTTCCTTATTGCTTTGCAGTTTTGCAAGAATCAGTCACATTTATACCGTTGTATGCAGCTCCATGTTCAGATGCTCCATGTTTGGTCTGTAAAACAATGTTGCATATCATGATCACCTCATTAGTATTTAGCTATTTTATAGCTCGCTATTTAAACAGATTACCTTCTAAGTAATGAAGACATTAAAAATAGTAAACATTTTCAGTGGCAAGGATAATAAAACAATTAACATTCTCGTAAAATCTAGAATCATTAAGCCCAAAAGGAGGCCATTCGGCCCATCTTGCCTGTGTTGGCTCTACGAAAGAGCTTTCAATTAATCCTACTCCCCTGCTCTTTCCTCCTAACACTGCAATGCTATCCTTTTTAAGTAAAGATCCAATTCCCTTTTGAAAGTTACTGTTGAATCTGCTTTCCACCGCACTTTCAGGAAATGCACTCCAGATGATAGCAACTCATTGAGTAAAATAAAATCTCCTCATCTCCCTCTTGGCTTTTTGCTACTTATTTTAAATCTATTTCGTCTGCTGCGGTGGATACAGTTTCTCCCTATCTACCCTATGAAACCCCCTCATAAATTTGAACAACTCTATTAAATGTACCTTTAACCTTCTCTGTTCGAAGGAAAACAATTCCACTTTCTCCAGTCTCTCCAGATATCTGAAACCACTCCTAATTATCAGCGTAATTACTGTATAAGAGCAGATTACACCGATTGCCGGCTCTGTTTGAGTGGTTTGAGTGGTGGGGGGTGGGGGAAGTAGGTGGGGTGTGGCACAGCGCAGCCTGTGGAAGAACAGTGAAAGACAGACCGCAAGTTCTGGATTTCCATGTTCGGCTGCTCAGATGCTAGATCCTGAATTTGCAATCAGTTTCAAAGGCGAAGTGACGACGAACGCTGCCATTTCGTCATCATCATGGACCGCAAATTCTGGGCCACCATGCATTTATTCTGGAGTCGGAATCATGGCTCCTTCAATTGAATAATGTTCCCTCTACCTGGGCATATATTGTGCTCTCGTCCGTACATCTGGGTGTATTAATTTTCTGCGTGCCAGCGAGATTCAGAGTGGCGTACGTTAGCCTCTCATTAGCTTCTGTATATATGGTCTGAAAAACATGAACATTTTCTTATACAATGTTTTCTCTACAAATCGAAATATCTTCAAGAAATATATCATAATAGACAGAAATAAATACTGTAACTGATGGAATTATGCAAATGTCCTCCAACAATATTAATAAGAAGTTAACATATTGGCTATATAATCCCCGGAGAGAAACGAATAAAAAGGCTGTTTGTGCTTCTCCCAGTTTTCCGTCGACAATTAGTGGAATTTAAGGCAGTTGATCAGCGAACAGATAATCAAATTATACTGTTTGAAGCATAATTGAAAAATTTTAAGTTACTGTAAAACGGGAGATATCAATTCGGCGCCCGTTTTACGTTCTCCTCATTATCGCTTCCAGTGAATTCAATGGAAAGGAAAATCGGGCGAAGCACAGAACGGGTGCCCAATCGTCATCGTCGGACTTAAACTTTGTCCTAAAGTTAAAATGTTCCCCTTTAAGTGTGTATAAACTGCATTACTCTTCTCTTTAATGATACCTGCCAGTTTTGTTCAATTCCTGCCTCAGCCTTTCTGGTTTAAAATTGTTTTGTATCCTCTACATTGTCTCTATTCCACTTAATTTTCTTTCCGTATTATGAGCCCTGACTTTGATACATGCCTCTTTTTTAATCTCCTGTGAAGCTTAATTTTAATTTTAAAATCTATACTAATTGATGAAACGCCCGCTTTTGTAGCATCTTCCCTACTTCTACTGGGAATTGTATCTACTCTGTAGTCCAATCATCTACACTTTTGAAAGTTTTTCATGTTTATCAACT
Organism: Squalus acanthias; assembly: GCA_030390025.1. Lineage (NCBI taxonomy): Eukaryota > Metazoa > Chordata > Chondrichthyes > Squaliformes > Squalidae > Squalus > Squalus acanthias. The sequence goes on along the minus strand of CM059430.1, from coordinate 73,355,704 downwards.
ATTTTACTTGCCAATTATTCTTTCCAGTTTATATGTAGCCATGCATAGTATTTGCAGCACGGAAGCAGGCCATTCGGCCTGAAAGCTCCATGCTGGTGTTTATGCTCAACATGAGTCTCCTCCCATCCTTCTTCATCTAAACCCATCAACATATCTATCTATTCATTTCTCCCACATACAGTTATCCAGCTTCCCCTTAAATGCATCTATGTTAGTGGCAGCGAGTTCCACATTCAAACTACTCTCCGGGTAAAGAAGTTTCTCCTGAATTGCTTTTTGGATTTAGTAGTGACGATCTTATATTCATACCCCTAGTTCTGGATTCTGCTGCAAGTGAAAACATCTTCTTTACGGCTACCCTGACAAAACATTTCACAGTCTTAAATTTCTCCATCAGATCACCCCTCAGTCTTGTGTTTTCTGGAGAAAGGAGCTCCAGCCTGTTCAATGTTTCGTGATAGCTATAAGCTCTCAGTTCTGGAATCATTCTAGAAAATGTTTTTGCACCTTCTCAAGTTTTTCTATATCATTTTTTTTTATAATACGGAGACCAGAACTGTTGACAGTCCTCTAAGTGTGGTTCAAATTAAGTTCTATGCAAGTTTAACATAACTTCTCTGCTTTTCAATTCTACCCTTCTAGAAATGAATCCCAGTGCTTTGTTTGTTTATTTATCGACTGATGAATCTGCATCACTACTTAGAGTGAATTGCGTATCTGTACCCACAGATCCATCTGCGCGTGTATCTCATTAGACACTTACTTTCCAAGGAATGTGTGGTCTCCATACTCTTCCTACTAAAACGTGCTAACTCACACAAATAAATATTGAAGTTAATTAGCCAATTACACACCCATTCTGCAAATTTAATAATGTCTTTGTGTATCTTGTCGTAGTCTTACTCTTTATTAACTACAACCCACAGTTACTGTAGTACCCAAATTTTGAAATTGTACTTCTGATTCCCAAGTCCAAATCACTTACGAAAATGTTGAATAACAGTCGTGTAAGCACCGACCCTTGTGGAACACCACTACCCACCTCTGGTCAGTCACTGTATCTATTGTTATCCCCACTTTCTATTTTATGTTTTGTAGCCAGTTTACTAGCCATTCAGCTACTTGACCCCTGAATCCACAAACACTGACCTCCGTCGTGTGTCTACTAATGCCGTACCTTACCGAATGCCTTTTGGAATTCCAAATATATTATGTCTACAACATTACCCTTACTATGTTTTTTGCTACTTCTTCAAAGAATTCCATAAGGTTGGTCAAGCATGAGCTTCCCTTTTGGAATCCGTGCCGATTACGCTACATTATTTTTTAAGTTTCCAGCTGTTTTTCTATTCTATCTTTGATCAAGGATTAATTCTTGTTACTAACACTGACATTAAACTAATGTGTCTATAATTTCCTGGATACCTTTTTAAATATAGTATTCACGTTAGCTCGTTGTCAGTCCTCTGGCACTAATCACTTTTCCAGTGACTGTTTTAAATACATATATATATGTAAAAATTAAAATAGTGCCTCAGCTATCTCTTCCCATCTTATTTCCATATGCGCTGATGCAATCCATCTAGACCAGGGGTTTAATCCTCCCTAGGTTTAAATGTCTTCATATGTATTTTGATCTCTTCTTCTAATTTCATGTCCACCATGTTTTTCTCGCTGGTAAATACCGAGGCACAGTAATTATTTAATATTTCTGCCATTTCGCTGTTATTAACTTTGCGTATAACGCACGTATCCCTTAGTGACGCTATCCTTCTCCTGATTTTTCTTTTGTTATTTATATGGTTGTACAACAATTTATGATTTATTTTTATGTTCCTTTATAATTGAATTTCGTAATATATCTTGGCCTTGTTAATTATTTCAGACTGAATTCCTAACCTTTTACTTATTCCCATTTGTCTTGCTCCCCTTTGTTGTCTATGTGTATGGCTTTCGATTTATTTTCTGTTTTGCCCTTATTTCTTTACTCTTCAATGTGTGTCGCGATTGGCTAGTTTGTTCTAGGCTAGTTCCTTTTAAATTTCATTCAAATGGATACTTTCCGGTTAAGTCCTTTTATTTTTGATGCTTGTCTTTCATTTTTTATTATTGTACTGAAGCTAATTATGTTATGGTTGCTCTTTCAGCCTTTACAAAAAAAACTGAAGAACTATCATTCCCCTACATTGTTCAACACGTCTATTTCTTCCAAAAGCAGCAGGCTGCATTCTCTACATGGAGCCCCTTAGGATATTTTGCTCCATTAAAAAAATTACATAAATTCATGTTCATATTATTATGAATATGGAGGTGAGGGCAGGGACTGAGGGTAATGTTAGTTTTAGGCAAGGGGTGAAGCCAGACTCTAAACAAATTAATTGAACGCTCACACTTGCATAATTTAAATAGTTAGTGGATGATTTGATTTAATTATTGTGACGATTCATGTTATCTAATTGTATCATACACTTTTAATTATACAATGTTAACGGAAGGTTTTGCGTAGGGAATATCGGTAAAAGTTCACTATTCGCTTTAAATTACGAGCTTATCTCTAATTCTGAATAAAGTATTGCGGTTAATTTACCTGCTCATTGCGCTGTATACGTTCGTTCTGCTTTCTGCATGTCCCTAAAGAAGAAGTAAATTAGGAAGAATTTATTCCAATCGTTACCACATGACGTACTAAAACTTTCCAGCTGGTACCACGGCGGTAGATTCTCCAAACTCAATAGGTCGAATAGCAAATTCCACTGCAGTTCTTCATCATTCTCTTCAAGGAGTTCTAGAATCGTCGGCCATCCTATGTTGCGTTTCCGAGCATGTGTGTGCTGAAATAATCTCACGATATGAACCGGTTAAAATCTAAATGGTATTAACAGGCTGCATGTTGTCGCTATCTGCTGTGTTGAATATAAAACATTACTCATGGTGGGATACGTTTCCAGGGCCGCTAAATTCCCTCCAGTACCTTGCTAACGTGTGATCCCGAGAAGTGGGTTCGAGGAGGCAATGCAATCGTGGGGGACATCACAGATGAGCTAATCGCGCTACTGCACAAAACAATATAGTTTATTTGGCCGAACTAACCTACCAGATGAAACCATCAGAAACTGATATTGAAACATTAAATTGCAGCATCTATCAGTGTACAGTATATTTATGTACACTGTTTCTAGACTTTAAATTGTACTACCCCTTAATTCCAACGAAATAATTTAACAATAATCTAAAGATCAAATAGGTACTGATTCCTACCTCTTCGCTTCACGATGAAAATTACGCTCAGTAACGTTATCAATCCTGCTCCCAGACAACCGAAAATCAATGGATAATGCTTATCCTCATAATTCTCATAATCTGCGAGATTAACAATGAATATAGACGTCAAGTGCAAAATATATGCAGCGTTATAAGTTAGTAATCAGTGGCAAATTATTCCAACTGCTTCACTTCTGCTTATCTTTAATATCGGGGGAATGTTTCCTATCATTGTTCTGTGTTTGATCTAAGTTAAACACACGGGAAAATTCACTATGATCGTTCTGAGTTAGATACATAGTAAACACAGAGGAACATGCCCTATGATCGTTCACACTAAGACTGCCAGTCATTCCGTGTTGTACGAAACCCAAGCAGTATGAGATTGTCTCCTCCAGGAACATTAACTTAAATTTTAACTTTGTTGTTACTGTGAAGTGGAAACCCCTTTACAGGTCGCTAAAGGCACGCTATATATGTAGCATTGTTTAGCCAAATTGTAAAAGTTTTCCATTAGAATATTTTTATGTTTTGGCCAGAAAGGGCAAACTAAAGAAATGTTCTCTAGTCTTCACCAGGTGACCAGTCAATGCGGCCGGAGAATATTTGTGCGTGTTCACATTTTCGACAATATGATGTAAAGTTATCTCATCCTGTGCCCGTATTTTAATCTAACTTGCATTTAGTCCGTTACAATACGCATATGGAAAAATAGACTGGAAGGGCAATTATTGAAGGGGAATTGAGTTTTGTGAATAGAAACCTGACTCTGAAACTGTTGAGAACCGCAAAATAATTTCAAGAAAAGGGTAGCATCATCGAAAGGAAGATGTCAGTATCAGGCAGCTGGACAGTGAAAAAGCCTCCATCAGGTTCGAATTGCCAACTGTCTTAATAGTTATCATGTGCAGTGACTCGGGAACGTGAGAGAACTCTTATTCCTGGGTCCGGATTTCTTTTTTTCATTTTCCCGTCATGAGCATCGCGGGAAAAACCGCCATTTAGTCTCCATCCTTAATTTGATCAAACTGACTGGCTTACTAGGACACATCCAAGGGTAATTAAAAGTCCCCCAGGTTGATGTGGTACTGGAGTCACCTAAATGCAAGACCGGTTAAGGACGGCATATTTACATCCCTAAAGGACATGAATCAACCAGTTGGGTTGTTATGAGAATCAAATAGCTTCACGGTCACTGTTACTGAAACCAGCATTTTATTTCCCGATATTAGTTCAACTGGATTCAAATTCTCAAACATACAGACGCCAGCTTCTATTTATAGCTGCAAAATTAACTGAGAAATAATAGCACAGCTTCGAACTATCTGTGGGTTAAAGGTAGAATGCGTAATGGTTGGAATGTCCCCATAAGTTATGGGAAGTCTTCGTTCATTTAAACTGAATCAGTAGCAGCACTTATTTTTTTTCTGACAGTGGGTTTCTTTACAGATCCAATATAATCTTAGCAGAAAGTAAACTGAAATATTCTAGCATGGAGTCTGAAAGTTCCACACACAATGCTGGCGAAGAGCCTTCGGGAATGTAACAGTAGCTGTAATTGTATTATTTTGCTTACAAAAAAGCTCAGTACTAGATTCATTGTTTTTTGTGGGAAATATCAATGATCTAGACTTCAATATAGGGGGTATGATTAAGAAGTTTGCAAATGATACTAAAATCGGCTGTGTGGCTGATACTGAACAAGGAAGCTGTAGACTGCAAGAAAATATCAATACATTGGTCAGGTGGGCAGAACAGTGGCAAATGGACTTCAATCCGGAGAAGTGTGAGATAATGCATTTGGGGAGTGCTAACAAGGAAAGGGAATAAACATTAACTGGTAGGACACTGAGCAGTGCAGAGGGACAAAGGTTCCTTGGAGTGCCTGTCCACAGATCCCTGAAGGTAGCAGGCCAGGTAGATAAGGTGGTGAAGACGGCATACGGAATGCTTGCCTTTATTAGCCGTGGCATGGAATACAAGAGCAGGGGGGTTATGCTTCAACTACATAAAACACTTGCTAGGCCTCAGCTAGAGTACTGCTTGCAGTTGTGGTCACTACATTACAGCAAAGATGTGATTGCACTTGAGAGGATACAAAGGAGATTTACAAGGATGTTGCCGGGAGTAGAGATTTTAGCTATGACGAAAGACTGGATTGGCTGGGTCTGTCTTCCTTGGAACAGAGGTGGCTGAGGGGAGACCTTATTGAGGTGTATAAAATTATGAGCGGCCGAGATAAAGTGGATAGAAATGAATTGTATCCCTTAGCAGAGAGGTCAAAAATCAGGGTGCACAGATTTAACGTAATTGGTGGAAGGATTAGAGGGGATTTGAGGGGAAATTTCTTCACCCAGAGGGTTGTGGGGGTCTGTAACTCACTGCCTGAAAGGGTGGTAGAAGCAGGAAACCTAATCATATTTAAAAAGTACTTGGATGTGCGCTTGGGATGCTGTAACCCGCAGGGTTGCGGACCAAGAGCTGGGGAGTGTGATTAGGCTGTATAGTTCTTTGTTGGCCGGCGCAGACACGATGGGCCGAAATGGCCCCCTTCCGTGCTGTAACTTTCTATGATTCTATGATTCTAAGCAGATGCTTTAAACAGGTGTATCAAGTTTGAAGCTAGCAATGGAGATCATGCATAAAACACCAGACTAATCCGTGAGCAAAGCTATGGGGTTTATACAGTGGATTACCCATGGTATTCCTGGCAGTGAGTTGAAGTTTATATTGTTGCAAGGGTGTGCGGGATTGTGCTATGGGTAATGGGGCACGGTTTTCTGAAAATACAATTATTTTCTTCACACATCACCTTACTACATAATTCATTTCTGTGTGTAAAGGAATAATAGCTCGCGAGAAGGCCAACTCACTGGTAAGAATCTGCAGATTATGGTTTTATGATAATATCATAATTCTTCTTTAATCTAACACAGTAGTTTGGAGTCTGTTGCAAAGTGGCAATGTGTTGAATTGTAGGTCAGAATTAGATACAATGCACAGAAGGGGCAGGGATGCTACACGCCTAAAACTGGTAGGGTTCATTAGCGAGGGAGTCAAATCAAAGTCTCTCAAGATAATCACTCTAGAGTGATTGGGGGAGTGCAGAGTGTGGGAGATATTTCGACTTTAGACGATACTGTAAAACGGGCTATACAGATCAGCAACCCGCCCGGGCCCCTTAAACACTTCTCCCGATTTTCGTTCCCATTGTGCAGCCCCAAACAGGGCCTGTACGGGTTTCCATAGCGTCACCTTTTATTTGGAGGGCGTGAATGGAGTCAGAGTAAAAGTTGTTCAATTTTGGACCAGGCTAAGCCACGCAGAGGAGGGTGGTCCAAGTCTCCAAGAACTCCTTCCAGGTGGAACAGCGATGTACTTGTGCTTCTTTCAATTTCGTACACTTTATTTGCTGCTCAAAATGCAGTCTCCTCTGCATTAGGGAGACCAAAAGTAATTGGGTGATCGCTTTGCTGAGCGCTTCCATTCAGTCCGCAAGCTTGACCATGGGCTTCCATAGAGTTCCCATTTTAATTCTGCATCCCACTCCCACTCTGGCTTCAATGTTCTCAGCCTCGTACTGTTTCAATGGAGCTCAACAGAAGCTCGAGGAACAGCATCTCATCATTCGATTTTACAAACTTCCGGATTCAACATTAATTTTAATAAATTCAGATGATAAACACTGCTCCTATTTGTTCGGACAGCAGGTGTTGGCAATGGTCCTGCTGTGGCCATTTACAGCTCGTCTAGACTCATCTTTTGTTTCTTTACTTGCCCAATCACCACCCACTTCTGCTTTGAGCAATGTTCCATTTTGACATTTAATCACTCCTGCTTTACAACCTATCACAGACCTTCCGCTTTGTTCTTTCCTCTCTTCCTCCTCCCTCCCACATTTCCCTGCCTCTGTACTTGCTTACAAACTTTTACTTCGCTACTTACTTCCAGTTCTGACAAAAGTTCATCGAAACGAAACGTTAACTCTGTTTCTCACTTCACAGATGCTGGCTGACCCGCGGAATATTACCAGCATGTTCCGTTTTTTTTTATTATTGTCTCCGGCATATAGTAATTTTCCTGCCATAGTTGCTTTAGTTAATAATTGCTATGTCAGCTGTTATGTCTTCCATGATTTTATATATAAAAGCGTTTCAGTCTTAATAATAACTCGCCTGTTTGTGATGCCAGTGTTTTTCCCTCCCTACATCAGGGGACGAACTTACAATTAACAGAACGTTGCACGCTGCATGAATGACCTGTCACAACCGGTCCCCAGCTTCAAAATTTGGTGCAATTCTTTTAATTTGGAAGCACGTTGCGGGACGCAAGTTGGTTCTTTGGGTGAAAACCAGGCTAAGCGAATCAGCGTTCTGTTTTGCACTGCAACGGATTTTCTTTTCCATTGGCTTAAAACCCTTTCTCCTCAAAGTGAGTGATAAGGCGATACTGGACATTTTAGGAATTGTTAATTCTACTAATTTGTGCATCTCTCTTCAAATGATGTGACGTGTAGTCTAGGGAAGCTATGGTCAAAGCTTTGACCTTTCTCAGGCGTTTGAAACAAACAAGCGACATTTTCCGGATATATTTGAACATGGGCCGGATTTTGCTCTCAGTGGCACTAGAACGGCCGAGAAATTCACTTTAAATTAGAGAGGAAAAAAGCGCAGCATTCTCTGAATTGCCTTAAGTAATCGGGTTTAATAATCGTTAATGAGCAGCGCAGAGTCTGATACAGTTAGAATATTGAATCCAATGTCAAGATCAGGTACAGAATGCGAAATGAAGAGAGAGAAAGAAAGATTAGATCAAGGAAGAGAAATAAAAGAGACAGCAAGAAAAAGTGAAGAAAGCGATTACTTTTAATTCACCTATTTTTAAATCACTAATTAAAGTCTGAAGGAATGAGACTCCACACTTGCAAAATTTCATTTCAGTGTCAGTGTGTTTGGTGGCAATTAATACTTACACGCTGTTAAAAGTGGACTTAAACTGGAATAGACAAGCCCTAATGTTTTCTGGCAAGTTCAGTTCGTATATATGATGTAAGTACAGCAACTTCAAGCTATTAAATATATTTGAATGGGGAGCCAAACAGCGAGATGTTCTTTCGGGAACCTTTTGGCAGAACATCGCATATTGGACAGCAACTTCCCGATTGCTGAATTAAAATTTGCATTATATAGCAACCGCAGGAAGCCCCAAAGCACTTTACAACCTATTAAGTACTTTTGAAGTGTCATTACTTTTGTAATGTAGTAACCACAACATCCAATTTGTACAGCAAGCTCCCTCAAAAAGCAATGTGATAATTACCAGACATTTCTTTCTTTTAGTGGTGTTGATTAAGGGATCCATTTTGGTCAGGATACCAGGGATAACTCCGCTGCTCTTTTGCGATACAGTGCCATAGGATCTTTTACGTCCACCTGAGGCAACACAAAGTGCCTCGATTTATTGTCTAATCCGAAAGACAGCACCTCTGACAGTGCTGCATCCCCTCACTACTGCACTGCAGTGTCAGCCTAGATTTTTGTACTGGAGTCTCTGAAGTGGACGTTAAATGCAGAACCTTCTGATTCAGAGGCTAAAGTGCGACCGATGGAGCCACGGCAAACAAGGACTTCTGCGTTGAAATGTGCATGTGCAATCACAAGAAGTTGCTATCCTATTTCTCCGTAAATAATGGTGAGCAATGTCAGCCTCAGCGTTATTTCTACAACAAAATCCGTCGTATTGATTTGAGATTTATTTCCGTAACCTATGATGACTTTTTTACTTTAGAAACTATTTGCATCATGAAATTATGAGAATACTGGAAACACTGTAGCATCACTAAAATATATTTTTTAACAATTTGTAACTGCCGGTTAAACATCAACTGTTTGCCGACCGCGGATTATGAATGTTACAATTAGTTATTAAACATTTTTATTCCCACTTGACCAAAGCTATATTTCCACAGTTACTATTTTATGATAAACAAGGGATATGGGGATAGGCCGGGTGAGTATGTTGAGGTAGAAGATCATACATGAACTTACTGAATGGTGGAGAAGACTCGAGGAGCCGTATGGCCTACTCCTGTACGTATTTCTCATGTTCTTATTAAATGACATCAAACATATACAACCATAAGCATGTGTACTATTACAACCCCTAGGTGTGATGCAGACAATGTGACGGGCCAAACATGTGCCAAACAGAAGACACAAATTCGATGTTTCAGTTCATCTCTATTACACACGAAAATCATGTTTTCAATTGGTTAATATAAACGGGCAACTCATATATTGATCTTACCCAAATGACAGAAAGTGTAGCTGACATTGGCTGAAGTCCGGAGAGAGATGTGAGATACCTGACAGGTGTATACCGTCCCGCTCTCCACAGGCTGTGTCTCATTCAGGTAGCTAGACGCCTCATACAGTCCCGCAAGGTTCCGCCATTTGATTGATTCCATCCCCGATCCAATTTCTGATCCATTTTTGTACCATGTGATGTTCAGATCATCCGGGAAAAACGCAGCCGTTGTACAAACGAGAATCAGAGGACCCGGTGATCTGCTCTCAGACTGCATGCGGTTCACCTGGAGAGGAGTCGGAGGGTCTGGAAAAATAAAGCAAGCATTTGTTTTCAAGTTGTGACTTGGTTTGGCGAATCTGAAGGAAATGCCATAGCTGTAACTCCGAAAAAAGACTTTCTAAAACCAAAATGGCCAATCAGCCTGACATCATAACCGATATCTTATACATGCTTTCAAAGCCCGTAGTACAGGATTCTTAAGAAATGGAGCAAGGAAACAATTCCCACGGTATATGTTACATTTTACTAAACTTCGAAGGTAAACAACTTGCATTCATGTAGCGCATTTAGCATGACAGAGGAAGAATCAAAGAAAATTTTATTTTATCTGCCCCATCGGCCAACTGCCTTCGTTTTATCTAAGAAATAAATTGATTACGTTTTTACAGCTGCTTACAATTTTGAGCAAACTTTCCCAATACTGAAATCATGCATTACCTCATCATTGTACCGTCCAGAGCAACAGAGATTTATATGGTCCATCATTACGTTTTCATTAAGTGACTGGAATCCATATAGCTTCAGACACAGAAAGATCTTCTTCAACGCAATATTGACCCAGTACTGGAGCTCTAACCCACAATTTAATAAGCTAGATTTTATAAACTGAGCCAAACTCCGTCTCATTAAAGTAAAAAGAACTTAATAAAAATTAGACAAAATTCCAGCGTAAAGTCTGAGTGAATGTAAGGACTTCTTGGTTCAGTGGGTAGTATCCTGGCCTTGCTTTAGCCAGATGTGGATTTAAGCTACGATCCAAAATCTAGACACACGTTATATGGCAATGCTGCAGCTACCGATGGGTTGCTACATTATAAGAGTTGCACGCTTTCAACTGAGGCTTCAAATCGAGCCTCTTTCTCCCCTACGCGAAGGCCATTAAAGATCGTATGGCCCTATTCTATTGTGAGGATGAAGCTCGCAGCCGATACTGACTACCTCAGTCAGACAACCAAACTAGTTTGACTCTTGTTAGAGATGCTTGCTGATACTGGGAACTTGCTGTTGGCAAACCAACCCCGGCGTTCGGCGGTACAGCAATAGAGACTACACTCTCCAATAATTAGATGTATGCGAAATATTTTGCGACCGCTTCAGAGATCAGGCAAAACGCTTCAGAGATGCAAGTTAACATAAAAAAATAAGAAATAGGGCAGTGTCCTCGGCCCAACCTTCTACAGCTGCTTCATCAATGAAGTTCCCTCCATCAAAAGATCAGAAGTTCGCTGATGATTGTGCACTATTCAGTTCCATTCGCCATTCTTCAGTTGATGAAGTAATCAGTGCCCTCGTGCAACAAGACATGAGCAACATCTAGGCTTGGCTGATAATTGGCAAGTAACAGTCGCGCCACACAAATGCCAGGAAATGGCTATCTCTAACAAGAGAGAGGCTAAACATCTACACTTGACATTCAATGACATTACCGTCATCGAACCCCCCACCATCAACATCCTGGGGGTCATCATTGACCAGAAACTTAACTGGACCAGCCACATTAATACTGTGGCTACAATTTAAATCAGAGAATATGTATTCTACGGCGAGTGACCCAGCTGCTTAACCCCAAATCCTTTGCACTACCTACAGGGCAGAAGTCAGGAGTCAGATTGAATACTCTCAATTTGCCAGCGACCCCATCCAGGATAATTCAGACTGTTTGATCGGCACCCCATTCACCAGCTTAAACATTCACTCTCTCCACGACCGTCGCACAGTGGCTGCAGGGTGTACCATCTACAAAATGCAATGCAGCAACTCGTCAAGGCTTCGTCGACAGCACCTCGCAAACCCGTGACCTCTACCACCTAGAAGGACAAGAGCAGTAGGCGCATGGGAACACCACCACCTCCAAGTTCCCGTCCAAGTCACACACTATTCTGACTTGGAAATATACCGCCGTTCCTGCATCGTCGCTGAGTCAAAATCCAGGAACTCCTTACCTAGCAGAGCTTTGACATTTCCTTCACCACACGGACAGCAACGGTTCAAGAAAGCTGCTCGCCGTCACTTCTCAACGGCATCTGGGGATGAGCAATAAATGCTGGACTAGCCAGCGACGCCGACATCCAGTGAATGAATAAATTAATCATTTTCTTCTAAGGCGGCAGAGCAAATAATAGCTTTGAAATTATAAACCATGTGTTACCGCTGCTGGCGGATTCCGATTATCCCGCTCATTGACACTCACCATATACAACCAGTTCTGTGCCGGTTCCGTTTACAACCGCACTGTGTGTCAATCTGCAGTAATAGAGCCCTGCGTCCTCGGCTCTCACGGCCACCAGTTTAAAGGCTGCTCCTCCCTGGTTTAGGAAATAAAACTGGAATCTGCTGTCTGCGCTTTCCTCCAAGAATCCATCGGCCCCGTCTCTCCACCAATGCACTTTCACTGGTTTCTTGTCTGAAAAGATGGGATATATGCAATAAAGAGTAACCTCGGCACCTCTCGTCACTGCGGACTTGGGAACTTGTATTACAGTCGACGAGGGATTGCCAGCGGCTGTCGAAAAGGAGTAAAATCAAAATTAAAGACCGAAACAGATAATGAAATCGGAGAGCTGATTAACATTAAAGAATTTCGGAAGTACGAATACACACTGGAAATAAAAGGTGAAAAAAAAGTACAAAATGAGAGCCTTAAGTTATATTCATCAATTAATGAAATGAAACTGTGTCCATACTTACGGACGAAGGCTAGAAAATAAATTTACCTGTGCAACTGATCCGCAGGAGGACCACACAGCGAAGCAACACCCTCAGCATCTTGAATAGTTAAATTGAAACGGTCATTAAATTAAATGGTAATGAATGAAGAATCGGAGTCGAATGTCACGAGGAGATTTAGTTTCACGTAGGCGTGTCAGGATGTAGGTTTTGCTGATATGTGAGATTTCTATCTGCGCTTTGACTATAAACTGTAACTTGAACCACCCACAATGTGCACGATAGCAGCTGAAAATATAACTTCCTGTTTGTTATTTGCACATCTGCTGTAGCTACTCAAAAATAATTTCATGAACTGCTGCAAAGAATCTAAGGCATCGGCATACCACGTTATGAAGGATATATTTACATTGGAAGGAATGCAGCTGAGTTTAGCAAAATGATACGTGGTTAAACGGTTAAGTTACGATAACCAGTTGCATAAATTTGCCTTGTGTTCCCTTGTATTTAGAAGTTTGAGCTGTTTGTAATGATAACGGTATGGGTAGATACAGAGAAACAATTTTCTCTGGTGGGGAATCCAGAGCAAGAGAGCATAATCGTAGAATTAGAGCTAGGTCACTAAGGAGTAAAATCGGGAAGCACGTTTGCAAAAAAGCGACAGTGGAAGTGAGGAATTCTCTCTGCAAGATGTTGTGAATGCTGGGCCCACTGAAATTTTCAATTCTGAGTTCGACTGATTTTTCTTTTTTTTATATTCGATTATGGGGTGTGGGCGTCGCTGACAAGGCCAGCATTTATTGCCCATCCCTAGTTGCCCTTGAGAAGGTGCTGGTGAGCCACCTTCTTGAACCGCTGTAGTTCGTGTGGTGAAGGTACTCCCACAGTGCTGTTTGGTAGTGAGTTCCAGGATTTTGACCCAGCGACGATGAAGGATCAGCGATATGCTTCTCAGTCAGGATGTTTTGTGACTTGGAGGGGAACTTGGAGTTGGTGTTGTTCCCATGTGCCTGCTGCCATTGTCCTTCTATGTGTAAGAGGTCGCGGATTTGGGAGGTGCTGCAGTGCATCTTGTAGATGGTACACACTGCAGCCAAGGCTTCTTTGATAAGGGTATCAAGTGAAATGGAGCAACGGCGATTAAATGGAGTTGAGGTGCAGATCAGCCAAGATTTAATGAAATGGCAGAACAGGTTCGAAGGGTTGAATTGTTTATTCCTAGGTTCCATGGACTTCTCTTGGTACGATTCCTGATTTTATCACCGAATTATGAGTGATTCTATGAAAAGAACCCATCCGGACATCTCACTTGCATGACACTGTCCTAATTTATATTCGCCCTGAGATCTGTACAAAAACTATGGTTGGTTCGTGAGTGCGAATTGGATTCATCCCATCTCACTGAGAAATTAGAATGTTAATATTCTCGGTTCTATCGCCTAGTTCCTTATGATATTTATTTTAAAAAACGTATTTCTAGTGTCTGGCGTGTGCTTGCGGCTATCCCTATTTACGAACGGCAGAAAATGATTTTATTGTTGGCGAATTGCAATGCATTGCCGGCAAGTCGATTCTTGTCCATTAATATCCCATATAATGCATTTCACGCAGGTAAAATTAGGCACGTAGCATATAGTTCAGAAGGTACATGAACCTGAATCAAACATGTATCTGTATCGATGTTGCAAAGGACAGTGAGTAATTAAACAAGGTCGGAAACGTGAGCGACTGACAATCAGAGTGTAAGTTTCCACTGCGTCACAAATTAAGTCAGGACGCAAAACTGAAACCTCGGTTTCCAAAGCAAGAGAATTAATATGTGATTTGTAATCATAATGAATTATTGATGATATCCTGTCACCAATCTGAATATTTCATACAATGATACCGAAACCAGTATGATATCTTTAGAATACTGTTCAGCTACATCTACTTTTGGAAAATTAATTATTGAAGCCCGTTAAACTGCAATATTGAAAAGAGTTTTCATTTGAAATCTTCACTGTGCGAGTTTGGGTCTGTATAATTATAACTACGATTTTGAGTGATGTGACAAAGGATTTTGTTCTCCCATTTATTTGCCTCGGCCCTCCCCTCCATCATAAATATGCCAATTGTACTGATCGCCATATTATCAAAAGGAAATAGAGGCACCGGCGAGGGAGCAAAAAAAATTATTATGTTGATACCAGAAATGCGAGGTTATACCTACAACTCGATATCACGCAACTAAATGCAATCTTTTCTTATTAACTTGTAAACCATTGCCAAATTATGGAAGATGAATTATTATCTCCGCCCCATTATGCGTCTTTCCTTAGACATTCACTCCTGCGACAAAGGATGCTCATGAAACTTTGAGTACGCTGTTGGAAAAGGCGATCATACCTCTCGATTCATGCATCCCCATAGAAAGGGGGGGAAATGAAGATCGACTCTAGAGCACATATTCAAACATCTTCTTCTTGAACTCAGTGAAATTAGCATTGAAAAAATAGAAACTACGGCTGTCCTGTGGTATCATGTCTTTAGAATTGAAATTGGACTTCAGCTGTAGCGCAAAACTGGTGATACAATATGCGCTGCTGCCAAAGACCTTTCCCACCGCCATCCTGCCTCTTCCCAGTTGTGTCCCAATGCAGCATGTGGTTGCATTCCTTAACTCGCTTTCTGTAAGTGATTCAAACTATGAGAAAAA
The DNA here is from genome assembly GCA_030390025.1 of Squalus acanthias. Lineage (NCBI taxonomy): Eukaryota > Metazoa > Chordata > Chondrichthyes > Squaliformes > Squalidae > Squalus > Squalus acanthias. The sequence goes on along the minus strand of CM059430.1, from coordinate 73,340,490 downwards.
ATGATCATTGGCGACCGAGACTTCAGCTGCAAAGACCTTAAGCTGTAGAATTCCCTCCCTAAACATCTCTGCCTCTCTACCTCTCTTTCCTCCTTTAAGACGCTCTGTAAAACCTGCCTCTTTCATCAAGGTTTTTGACATCTGCCCTAATATCTCCTTACGTGGCTTGGTGTCAAATTTTGTTTTATAATGCTCCGATAAAGCACCTTGGGACGTTTTACTATGTTAAAGGTGCTTTAAAAATACAATGTATTGTTGTTGTCGGTAGAAAGCAAATTCGGGCGGGGTATATAACCGGTCTCTGTGATTTGCGCCTCTCTCGTTTTAGAATGTTACTGACAATGTCTCTATTTTTGACCCCAGCAAATCTTTATCTCAAGAGGGTTGGACTATAAAGGGGATGAAGTTATAGTTTGTCGTACAGAGCCTTGTCTAGACCCCATCTGGAATATTGCAATCAATTTCGGGATCTCCACCATTGATGGATATATTGGTGTTAGAGGTGGCGCAGCTCACATTTAGCAAAATGATACCGGGGTTATAGGGTTAAATTACGAGAAACAATTGCATAACCCTGGCTTTTATTCCCTTGAATTTAGAAGAGTATGTTGTTTAAAATGTTTAAAAGATTCCATGGGGCAGATACAGGGAAACTCTTCCCTATGGTGGGGAATGCAGAGCAAGCGGGCACAATAGTAAAATTAGAGCTAGGTCATTCAGAAGTGAAAGCAGGAAGCAATGTTTCACACAAAGTATAGAGGAAGTGCGGAATTATCTTCGCAAATGGTTGTGGATGCTGCGTCTATTGATTTTTACAAGACAGAGATCGACAGATTCTTATTCGATAAGGGGATTTAGGGAAATGGACAAACGGCTGTTAAATGGAGTTGAGCTGCAGATCAGCCAAGCTTTAATGAAATACTGCAAAGGGTCGAAGGGCTGAATGACCTATGCTTATAATACTAGGTCTCCTCTTGGTGAGATTTCTGATTATAGCACCGACTAATGAGTGATACTATGATAAGTACCGTCCGCACTTCTCACTTGCTTGACACTGTCCCGATGTATGTTCCCCGGAGACGTGCTCACAAAGTATTGGTTGTCCTTTCGGTGCGAATTGGATATTACCCGGGTCATTGAGAAACGAGAATGTTGTTTTTCTCGGTTATTCACCACGTTCCTTGAGATACGTCTTTTAATAAACAGATTTCACTTATCTGGCTTGTGTTTGCGCTTATCCCTAATTACGGATGACAGAACATTATTTGATAGTTGGCCAGTTGCTGTGCATTGCCGGCAAGTCCATCCTTCTCCATTAATAACCCAAGTAATGAAATTCACGCAGGTGGAAGAAAGCAGCTAGCATATAGTTCAGAACATATATAAGCCTGAATCAAACATGTGGTAATCATATAGATGCTGTAAAGGGCATTGAGCAATTAATCAAGGTCGGAAACAACAGCAACTGACAACGAGAGTGTAAATTTCCACTGCGTCACAAATTAGGTCAGTATGCAACAAACGCGGCATCCAACGTGAGAGAATTGACTGTTATTCGTATTCATGTAGAAATATGGATGAAATGCTGTCACACTTCCGAATATTTCATACATTGAATCGGAAACCAGTATGATATTTTTTTATGAATACTGTTCAGCCATTTCTATTTTTAGAGAATTGCAATATATTAAACTGCAATATTCAACAGAGTTATCACTTCAAATCTTCACTGTGGGAGTTCGTGTGCGCATAAATATAACTTATTTGTAGAATGATGTGACAAAAGATTTTCTGCCCCCTTCTATTGCCCCCTCCCTCCTTTGCCTCCTAAATATGTCTATTGCACTGAGCACGGCTCCACGGAAACGCTTCAGCACTTTCTCCAAATAAGAATTTTTCACGTATGACCCGAGACAGTGAAGCTCGGTAGACAGATCAATTGCTGGTGACGTCAAAGATGAGCTAGATTCTGGCCTCTGCAACATCCACAGACATGTATTTTCCAACCTGTCTGAGTAGATTCTGATCATGGGCAAGAACCCTAGCTCAATTTACTCCAATGCAGCTGAAAGGTGGTAGTTCTAATTGCAGGACACGTGCCGGTACTCAGTTCAAATGAGCTAACACAGCACAGATCGGAGATTTCGCACACCTACTTTGTCTGTCTGGTTCCGTACCACGCTGTACATTGAACAGATGTGCTATCAGACTATGAGCAAAGCCTATTCTGAAACTTCTCCCCATATGCTCGAAGAGTAAGCGGCATAGATTTTTGCGTTGGGAAGAGAACTCTGCCATTCTGCAATCAACTGATCATTTATTTTTTACGCAATCCTGCTCCTATGTGTGTTGAACATTATTTTCTACGAAAAGACGTACAGCTGCATTACTTTGAAAGGAAATTCTATAAAAGAAGCAGTAGTTACGTCACCACTAGCGTTAGGTTGCACGGTGGTTAATATCCCATTCTTTCGTACCTCGCATATTGGTGCAAACCCAACTGCAACAAATGGGATCAAAATCCCATACCTCTGTCTGTTTATGTATCCCAGGGAAATGATATACAGTACACGAAGATTGCCTACAATTTACTAATTATATGACGCTACCCTGCCAATGTCACCCCATAATGGTTATTCGGACTATAATATGACAGGGGATAAAGGATTCAATGAAGGAAATGCTCAAATATGTCGTCAAGCACGCGATAAAATCTAAAGTAAGAAATATCCAGTGTCAGTTAATTGTTAGTTAAATGAGGCCACATTTTGAATTATCTGCATAATGTTTTATTCGGCAAACTTAATACGTTGTCACAATTAAAAAGAAAAACATATAGAAATCAAAAATATAATAATGAACAGTCAGTATGGATTTAAGAAGGGAAGGTCGTGCCTGGCCAACCCCACTGAATTCTTTGAAGAGTTAGCAGAGAGAGTGGACAAGTGTAAAGTAGTAGATGCAATATATCTAGATTTCCAAAGTGTCTTCAATAAGGTAACACATAATAGACAAATGAATAATGTCAGAGCATGCGGATTCAGTGGAAATGTAGCAGGATGTCTAACTAGCAGGCTGCAAGACAGAAGGCTGAGTGTCGGGGTAAACGGTAGCGATTCAGAGTGTCAGAACGTGGTAAGCGGGATCCCACAAGGATCATTGCTGGGACCACTGTATTCCAGAATTTATATTAATGATGTAATCTTTGGAATCCAAAACACAATTGCTAAATTTGCGGACGACAAGAAAGGGGTGTCGCAGGTGGGGGTGGAGGGGTTTTGACTTGTCAATACTTAGGAGGACTGCAACAAATTACAAGAAGACATTAATAAACTTGCAGAATGTGCATCTAATTTCAAATCAATTTCGACATAATATGGCAGGGGATAAAGGATTCAGTGAAGCTATTACATTTTGGAAAGAAAAATAATGAAGTCACATGTTACTTGTAAAATAAGAATTTAAATGGGGTAGAAAAGCAAACGAATCTGGGAGTACAAATACATTAATCACTAAAAGTAGTAACGAAGATGAATAAGGTCATAACAAAGCAAACCAAACATAAGGGTTCATTTCTAGTGGGATAGAATTGAAAAGTTGAGAAGTATGCTAAACTTGAATAGAACCTTGGTTAGAGCACACTTGGAGTACTTAGTACATTTCTAGTTGCCATATTATGAAATAGGATACAGAGGTACTGGAGAGGAAGAAGAAAAGATTGGCAAGGATGATACTAGAACTGCAAGGTTATAACCTATCACGGTGAACAGGCTTGCTATCTATTCTCTTGAAATGGGAAGGCTGAGTGGTGACCTAATAAAGGTCTTTAAAATTATGAAAGGTTTTCACAGCGAAGACACAGTGAGTCTTGCCACTTATGGAGAAGAGCAAAACTAAATGATATCAATATAGGATAGCCACCAGGAAATCAAATAAGGAATTCAGAAGGAACTTCTTCACCCAGAGAGTGGTGAGAATGTGGAACAAGTTACAACAGGGAGATGTTGAGGCGAATAGTATAGATGCACTTAAGCTGAAGCAGGATGAACATATGATGGAGAAGGGAATAGTGGGTTATGCTGAAAGAATTAGATGAGGAAGAACAGGAGGAGGCACAAAGGGAGCATTAAGTCCGGCATGGACCAGTTGGCTGAATGGCCTGTTTCTATGCTTTATCTTCTATGTAATTCTATGTAACTGACAATTCCCATTGAAACAAAATGGTTTCAGTTGAACACTGGTGGAAAAATGGCTGTATAACTCCAGACTCATGCCAGCGATTTGAATCACCAGTGCGTTAAAGCAAGAGTCCTGAGGCTTCGAACACTGGGCCGGAGTTATAAACCCCATTATAACTTGCTTGGACTTTGCACAGACAGTCACATTCCAAACCATTTTCAAAGGAGGTTTATAAGACCACGTGTGAACTTTAGAAACTCACGAAATAAGCTAACCACTTGCCATTGTTAATATAAAAAAAATGCCAACTGGAGCCAAAATTGCATATATATCATAGCACATATGTGCAATTCCCGTCTTTAACCTGCACTTCAATAACTGTACCCTAAAGCCCAAACCATCATACCTGAGTCTGGGGCAGGGTATTCACTCTACTATTGCATCGGTTATTGTTCTTGCATAAAATTACTTTGTAGGCTGTGTTAGCGCAGCGCTGCACCCAGATGAAATAATTATGTTAATATTCGTTGTGTTGAAAAAACATTTTAGGCCAAGGTATAACAAGAGCACGATGGAAAGAAGTTAATACCCATAAACAGCACATCGTTGCAAATGAAGATTGTAAAATCAATCAAACCTACAGACAGAAATCTAAAGTGGAGACTGTAAAGGTAACAGAAGTACATTTTCCTAATGATCTAGGTTGGCCTAATCCAGCGTCAGATTGAATAGTGTTACTTGCATTCTCCTACTTCACTCCGCTCTTGTAAACAATGGACAGTTAATAACGTGGAATATATAGGGAACTCGTTAATCTAACCGTTGTTAGCACTTGACAATTTACGTAAATAACACTGCTCCCTCACCTATGGTTGACACCATTTCACACAAAAAGAAATATACTTGCAAACAAATAAAATGCAATAACGTCACTTATGTCCCAACTACCGTTCAGACCAATGAGGCACTGAAGTTAACTTTGAAATGTCTGGGCACCACGATGGGGTGTCGTTCAGACTCGTCTCTTGCTGTCACAAGGTGTTACTCAAACAGACAGCCGTGTTGGACATCTTGAAGCGATGTATGTTGGATATCTTGGGGAGCTAAGCGTTAACAGTCGAATTTCTTCGTATCTTGGAACAGGATGACTGTGAAGTGTCGTGAGGGAATGGCATATCTTATCTTCTGATATGTAAGGTACTTCTGCAAATTAATACATGAGAGTAATGACGTCAGCTGTGAGTGGTTAAAATTTAACTTCAGGGGCTTGGGTAATAAATATGGGGAGGAGGTATCGATTAGCTATAGCATAGCAAGGTAACGGTTGGTAAACAGTTTTCTTCAAAGATGTCAGCAAATCTTGTTTACGGGAAGTGGCTGTGAAGTAAACAACTACACGTGTTTACATGAATGTCTGACTTTAAAGTATTTGGGAATAGATACTCCATGCAGTCTTATCTATGTCATGCACCTTTGATGTAGGTTAAATATGGTGAATAAAGGATCATGGTTTTCAGCATTTCGTTCAACGGCTCAAAAGATAATTTTGAAGCTGAAAAGCCAATCTCTGTATACATTTAGGCTGATCACCCCTGCTGTATATTAATAAATTCTGTGCCATATACTACACTATAACGTATCTCGTGCTTACTCGAAATGTATTGCTGTGAACCAGAAGAGGAAAGAGGTTGACTGCTAACAAACTGCCTCAACTTGCACATGGTTAATATATTGGGGATGTTATAAAACACCTCATAGGAGCATATGAATAGGAGTAGAGGATTCAGCACCTCGAGCCTGTTTCACGATTCAATTAGAACGTGGTTGATCATTACCTTTACGCCATTTACCAGCCTTTGCTCCATATACTTCGATACTCTTACTTAACAAAAATCAGTCGATCATAGTCTTGAAAATTTCCATTCACTCAGCACCCACAGCCTTTTGCGAAGAGAGTTCAATACTTCTACTATCCTTTATGTGAAAATGTGCTTCCTGATATAACTTATGAAGGAGCTAGAGCTAATATTTATATTATGGCCCTTTTTCAGAATTCCCTCACTAGACAAAATAGTTTATCGGTATCTGACGTAACGAATCCCTTCATCGTTTTAAAAACCTAGCTTTGATCAGCTCTGAACCTTCTACACTCAATGCAACACAAGCCAATATTATGCAACGTGTTCATAGTATGATACTTTAAGACCAGGTATAATTCTGGTGAATCTGCACTGTACCCCCTGCAAGACCAGTATAGATTTTCTGAAATGTGTTGCGCAAAACTGAACACTGTTCTCCAGGTGGAGTCTGACCAAGGCTCTGTAAAACTTAGGCATCACTTCCTTATTTTTGTATTCCAACCCCCTTGAGACAAAGGATAGCATTCCATTACTCATTCTGATTATATTTCATAGCCGTGTACAAGATTTTAGTGATTTTCCCTCCACAGTGCCTAGTTTCTCTTTGAAGAAAATATGAAAAAAATATGCTGATTTGTCTTTTTTGAATCCAAGGTGGATGACATCACTTCCCCACATTGAACTTATTGGCCCTGAAATTCGCCTCTCCGGCTTGCCGTGGGGGTAAGGATCGCGCGCGCACTTACCTACCGCACCTGCCATTGTGTTTTGGGCCCACGGGAACTTCAGCTCCTGGGCCTGCTCCAAGTGCCGGCACGCAGTGCTTGCGTGTCCCAGGGGCGCAGTTAGTCCGATGCGTCCCCTCAGATCACGTGGGCCATGGAGAGCCAATGGCAGCAGAACATCTTTCATTCATAGATTTGACAGGAAGACCTGTCAAATCTATGAATTGAAATCGGCCCCAAAAGAACAGCTAAACTTAAAATATATATTTTTTTAAAAACACACACATTTATAAAAAACAATAGTTAAATAAATTAACTACTTTAAGCAAAAAAATAAATGTTTGAAAAAAATAAAATACTTTTTAACAGTGCTAAAAATAAACTTACCTTTCTTTAAAGTATCTAAAAAAGATAAACCAGTGAAAATTGTTTTAAATTATACTTTATTAACCACTTACCTTGTTGAAAACGGCTCCTGCGCCTCCTTTTTAAAAGCGTAGTTTCTTCAATACTTACCCTGCCGTAGAAACCTGAAAAAAACTAAGTTTGCTGCGTGCGCACAGCCTCTACCGCGCACGCGGTTCACCTATGAACCGCCCCTTCACCAGACCGGAAGTTCCGGTTTCCCGTGCATGCGCAGTGCATGCAGGAAACCGGCACTTCAGGGGGCCTTACGAGTGAGTACACAGTGCGTACTCACCCAGGAAGGGCCGAAATTTTCACCCATTAAATTTCTTCTGGAATTGCATACAGACAACATCTATACACATTATCCTATCCACCATGTCAAAAAATCAGCAAGGTTAGTCAGACATGAACTACCTTTCACTAATCCACGCTAGCTCTCTTTAATCAGCTCATACTTGTCCAAGTTCTTCATCACACTGTCTTGATAATCAATCTCAGTATCTTGCCCAGAACTGATGTTAATCTGACGGATCTGCAGTTAAATCGTTTCCCTCTCAAAATTCTTAAGCGTGACATTAAATGTTGGCCAAGTTCGTAATCTATTCTATGGCCTCTGGTGATATGAAGCGAATAGAACCCTTTTCACCAGAAAATAAACTTAGTGAGCAAGCTTTTACGGTTTGCATAGCATTTCCCGTCACGCATTGGGCTAACATTCACCTTCCATTTATACATCGGGTAGTTGCAGCGCCCATAAAAAGTTCTGATGCATTCGCAGTGATCCATAATAATGCAGCAACATTTGCATATTTTTAATGTAAAGGCGCAATTCCTGGATCAAGAGAGCTATGGAAAAATGTGACGAATGCACTTGCAATTTCTTTACCAAGGAATTTTAGTTTACTGTGGTGGAAGCCACCAGCTCCTGCAGATTTGTGGATCTTAAGTCCCATTATTTTGCCTTTACTATATTATTTATTTATTTTAAATACACTAAGTTGTTCCCGTTGACTTATATTTAGCTTCCCTTGTGCAGCTGCAGATTTGTCCTCTTGATCCTCTGTGAAATCCGGTAGAAAGTAGTCATTTCACAAGTCTTCTATTTCCTTATTGTCCATTGTGGTCTCACTTGCATCTCTTTTTAAAGGAGCCATATTCCCACACTCTCCTCTTAATATGTTGATTAAAAGTTGTGGTATAAGTTTTGATATTCATTGAAATTTTTCCTGTTCCCTATTTGCACCTGTTACTTTTTTATCCATTTTGTTTGGTTTTTATACCTTTGTTAGTCTGCTATATTTTTATTTTTCCTTGCATTTGTGCAATGTTTTTCTGATAACTTAATACTATCTCTTACCTCGTTTGCTCTGCGTGATTGTTATCTACAGAAGTGAAGTCTTTGGGCTAGAAATTAGGTCGCGCCCCATTTGGGGCGCAAATATCGTCCGGACGCAAATATTAGCGCCTGGCGCTAATTATCGGCACTGATGGGAAACTTCACTTTTAACGCCCCGGGAGGTGAGTGGAGCGCTAAAGCAGGCGCTGCACACCTCTCTTAAAGCGCAAAGGCCGAGCAGTGAGGCGCTAACTCGGAGCGCTGGCGAAGCTCATGTAATGTCAGTCAGCAATGGAACACACACACAATGGCACGGGCCAGTTCTTAAAGGGGATGGTTAATCTTGCTTTCCATCCACATCCTGTTCATTGCTGCCTTGAATCTCAGCCTGGAGAGACTTGCACATCAAATGTGCTGGAAAGAACAATGGAGAGCACCAGGCAAAGAGCTCAGAGTGCAGCTCCCACGGTCTCTGCTAAATCGATACAAGGAATGGCAAATCAAAATGAACCTGCAAAGTGCTGCTCAGTACCCAAAACTCCTTCACACAACGTTGAATCTCTCCAGAAGTCTCTCCCTCTCTCTCTCAGAATGCGTAGTTCAAAAATGCCACCAACAATAAAAGAGAGGAAGAGGCCCCCTTTAAATAGCGCCCCCCCCCAGCCCCACAGCGATTGATAGCGTTCCAGTCTTCTGGTCGTTGGAAGCGCCAGGCGGTAAGGCAGGGGGCGCCACTCAATTTCCGCTACGGGGCGCCCAAAGGGCGTTGCACCATGGAATGACGTCACAATCTGCGCGTGCAGGTGGCCGCAGCGGTAAGTTTTAGCGCCGCCGCACAATCTCAGGTTAAGTTCTCGAGCGGCGCAAACATCGCTGCGCCCGGGCGTTAGCGGCTTTGCGCCCCATTAGCGCCCTCTTAAGGCGCTAACGGGTGGCGCAACCAAGTGAATTTTTACCCCTTTGTCTTTTAGGTGTCTACACTGTTTTCGTATCGTGCCATATATTTCCTTGAATAATTCCTACATTTTTTATCGTAGGTTTAATCATAGGTCCAGCCTAGTTTATTATCGTCAATTAATTTCTCATCTCTTCAAAGTTTGTTGTACTTAAATCTAAAACCATGGTTTGTCATTCAAGAATCTCGCTGCCTAATTATCAAATACGGGCATTAAAGGAAATTCAAAGCATTCCTCCATCCTGTGACATTTGAACATAAGAACATAAGAAATAGGAGCAGGAATAGGTTACTTGGCCACTCCAGCCTGCTCCGCCATTCAATAAGATCATGGCTGATCTAGGGCTCAAAGCTACTTCCCAGCCCGCTCCCCATAACCATTCACTCCCTTATCTTGCAAAAAATTGTCTATCTCCACTTTAAATGTATTTAATGACCCAGCCTCCACAGCTCTCTGGGGCAGAGAATTCCACAAATTTCCGATCCGCTGAGAAGAAGTTCCTCCTCATCTCAGTTCTAAAAGGGCGACCCTTTATTCTGAGACTGTGCCCCCGAGTTCTAGTTTTACCCATGAGGGGAAACATCCTCTCTGCATTTATCCTGTCGATCCCCCTCAATATCTTATATGTTTCGATAAGATCACCTCTCATTCTTCTAAATTCCAATGAGTATAGGCCCAGCCTGCTCAAGCTTTCCTCAAAGTCAAACCCCTCATCTCTGGAATTAAACTAGAGAATCATCTCTGAACTGCCTCCAATGCAAGTATTCCTTCCTTAATTAAGGAGACCAAAACTGTACGCAGTACTCAAGGCGTGGCCTTACCAATACATTGTACAGTTGCAGTAGGACTTCCCTGCTTTCATACTCCAACCCCCTTTGAAATAAAGGCCAACATTCCATTTGCCTTTTTGATTACTTGCTGCACCTGCATGCTAACTTTTTGTGTTTCATGCACAAGGAACCCCAGGTCCCTCTGAACTGTCGCATTTTGTAATCTCTCTCCATTTAAATAATAGTTTGCTTCTTTTATTTTTCCTGCCAAACTGGATAACCTCACACTTTCCCACATTATACTCCATCTGCTAAATGTTTGCCCACTCACCTAGCCTGTCGATATCCCTTTGCAGATTCTTTCAGTCCTCTGCACAACTTGCTTTCCCACCCATGTTTACATATCTCCAAAATATAGTGGCATAAATTAAAAAATCAATCCATGCGGCAGCCCAAGTTAATAATGAATCATAAATTAACTGATTGAAGTCTTTGTTACTATGACGCTTATTTGATGTGTACCCCCTTTATCTTCGTCACTTCATAGGCTGCCGTACATTCAAGCACCAAAGGACCACACTCAACAATTCCTTCAATACATCTCTGCAATACCCTCGCTTCCTGGAAGACCCTACTTAAAACCCACTTCTTTGAAAGAGCTTTTAGTCGCTTCCATTAATAACCTCTTTAGGTTGGAATCCATTTTCTTCCTGATTACCTCTGTGATGCGGATTGGCACGTTGTTCTACGGTAAGAGTGCTATATACATGCATCATGTTGTGGTTTTTGTTGCAGCGAATCTTTTATTGACAGATATGAAAAGGCAAGGTGGCCATATTTCTGGCACAACACTAGAAAAATGCACTTGAATCAATCGATGATATATGTTTGAAAGACGGCCTTTCGATACTCAAACAACCAGGAGACAAGACAGCACCGTGGAACGGGGGGCCATTCAAGTGGGGGGAGTAAAAAAAATGTTGTAGTGGTAGGGGATAGTATCATAAGGGGGATATTTAGGGCTCTTTGCAGCCGAGAGCGAGAGTCCCGAAGGTTGTGTTGTCTGCCCGGTGCCACGGTTAAGGACATCTCCTCTGGGCTGGAGAGAAACTTGGAGTGGAGGGGGAGGATCCAGTTGTCGTGGTCCATGTTGGTACCAACGACAGAGATAGGACAAGGAAAGAGGTTCTGCTTAGGGAGTATGAGCAGCTAGGGGCCAAATTAAAAAGCAGCACCACAAGGGTAATAATCTTTGGATTACTACCTGAGCCACGAGCAAATTTGGCTAGGGTAAATAAAATCAGTGTGTGAAATGCGTGGCTCAAAGACTGGTGTGGGAGAAATGGGTTTTGCTTCTTGGGACACTGGCAACAGTACTGGGACGGGAGAGAAATTTTCCGTTGGGACAGACTTCACTTGGCCAGTGCTGGGACTAGAATCCTTGCGAATCGAATCACTAGGGCTGTAGAGAGGGCTTTAAACTAATAGTGGGGTGGGGGAGGTTTCAAGTGAGCGAAGAATAAAAATGACAGCGGAGAAGGCAATAGAGCAAATTAGCAGAGGGGAAATTAAAAACCAGAGCGTGTCAGGAAGGGACAGAATATATAAATAAAGGTATAGTAGTGAAGGTGGTAAAGCAAGAATAAATTGTCACAAAACATGTTTAAAAGTTATTTATCTGAATGCACGCAGCATTCGTAACAAAATAGACGAGTTGACCCTACAAATAACTACACATGGGTATGATCTGGTGGACATTACAGAAATATGGCTGCGAGGTGACTATGACTGGGAACTAAACATCCAGGGGTATTTGACGATTAGGAAGTACAGACTGGAAGGAAAGGGAGGTGGGGTGGCTATGTTAATAAAGGATGGAATCACTGCAATAGTGAGAAATGATATTGGGTCAAACGTTCAGGATAGTGAAACAGTTTGGGTGGAGATAAGGAATAATAAGGGGATAAAGCCACTAGTGGGCGTAGTCTATAGGCTTCCTAACAGTTGTAACTCTATTGGTCGGAGTATAAATCAGGAAATAGTTGGGGCTTGTAATAAGGGAACAGCTATAATCATGGGAGATTTTAACTTTCAAATTGACTGGACAAATCAAATTGGGCAGGCAGCATTGAGGAAGTGTTCATAGAGTGCATTAGGGACGGGTTCCTTGAGCAGTATGTTACTGAACCAAACAGGGGGCAGGCAATCTTAGATCTGGTCCTGTGTAATGAGACAGGATTAATAAAATATGTCCTAGTAAAGGATCCCCTTGTAATGAGTGACGATAACATGGTTGAATTCCAAATTCAGTTGGAGGGTGAGAGAGTTGGATCTCAAACCAGCGTACTAAGCTTAAATAAAGGAGATATGAAGGTATGAGAGCAGAGTTGACTAAACTGGACTGGGAAAATAGATTAAGGTTTAAGACGGTACAGGAGCAGTGGTGTACATTCAAGGAGGTATTTCACAACTTCCAAGATAAATATATTCCACTGAGGAAAAAGGGGCGTAAAAGAAAAGAAAGCGATCCGTGGTTAAGTAAAGTAATAAAGGATAGTATCCGACTGAAAACAAGGGCCTATAAAGTAGCCAAATCTAGTGTGAGGATAGACGATTGGAAACATTTAAAAGCCAGAAAATAATAACTAAAAGATGAATTAAGAAGGGGAAGATAGATTATGAAAGTAAACTAGCAAAAAATTTAAAAACAGATTGCAAGAGTTTCTACAGTTATATAAAAAGAAAAAGGGTGGCTATAGTGAATGTTGGTCCCTTAGAGGAGGAGACCGGGAAATTAGTAGTGGGGAACACGGAGATGGCAAATACGCTGAACAAATATTTTGTATCAGTCTTTACAGAAGAGGATACTAAAAATATCCCAACACTGGACAAACGGGGGGCTATAGGGGGGGAGGAGCTAAACACGATTAAAATCACTTAGGAGAAGGTACTCGGTAAGTTAATGGGACTTAAGGCGGATAAATCCCCTGGACCTGATGGCTTACATCCTAGGGTCTTGGGAGAAGCAGCGGCAGCGATTGCGGATGCGTTGATGGTAATTTTTCAAAACTCCCTGGATTCGGTAACTGTCCCAGCAGATTGGAAAACTGCTAATGCAACGCCCTTATTGAAAAAGGGATGTAAACAAATGGCTGGAAACTATCGACCAGTTAGCCTAACATCTGTGGTTGGTAAAATGTTGGAGTCAATTATTAAGGAAGCAGTAACAGGACATTTGGATAAGCATAATTTAATCGGACAGAGTCAGCATGGTTTTATGAAGGGGAAATCATGCTTGACAAAATTGCTCGAATTTTTTGAGGACGTAACACACAGGGTGGATAAAGGGGAACGAGTGCATGTGGTGTATTTGGACTTCCAAAAGTCATTTGATAAGGTGCCACACAAAAGATTACTGCACAAGATAAAAAAATCACGAGATTGGATGTAATATACTGGCATGTGTGGAAGATTGGCTATCTAACAGAAAACATAAAGTTGGGATAAATGGTTCATTCTCGGGTTGGCAATCAGTAACTAGTGGTGTTCCGCAAGGGTCAGTGCTGGGACACCTACTCTTTACAATCTATATTAAAGATTTGGAGGAGGGGACCAAGTGTAACGTATCCAAGTTTGCTGACGATACAAAGATGGGAGGAAAAGCAGTGAGTGAGGAGGACATAAAAAACCTGCAAAAGGACATAGAGAGGCTAAGTGGGTGGGAGGAAATTTGGCAGATGGAATATAATGTTGGAAAGTGTGAGGTTATGCACTTTGGCAGAAACAATCAAAGAGCAAGTTATTATCTAAATGGAAAGAAACTGCAAAGTGCTACAGTACAAAGGGATCTGGGGGTCCTGTTGCATGAAACACAGAAGGTTAGTATGCAGGTACAGCAGGTGATCATGAAGACCAATGGAATCTTGGCTTTTATTGCAAGGGGGATGGAGTATAAAAGCATGGAGGTCTTGCTTCAGTTTTACAGGGTACTGGTGAGGCCACAACTGGAATACTGCATGCAGTTTTGATTTCCATGTTTAAGAAAATATATACTTGCTCTCGAGGCAGTTCAGATAAGATTCACTCGGTTGATTCCGGAGATGAGGGGGTTGACTTATGAGGAAAGGTTGAGTTGGTGGGGCCTCTACTCATAAGAATTCAGAAGAATGAGAGGCGATCTTATCGAAACATATAAGATTGTGAGTGGGCTTGATCGGGTGGAGGCGGGGAGGATGTTTCCACTGATGGGTGAGACTAGAACTAGGAGCATAATCTTAGAATAAGGGCTGCCGTTTCAAAACTGAGATGAGGAGAAACTTCTTCACTCAGAGGGTAGTAAATCTTTGGAATTTGCTACCTCAGAGTGCTGTGGAAGCTGCGACATTAAATACATTTAAAACGGAGATAGACAGTTTCCTAGCTGATAAGGGAATTAAGGGTTATGGGGAGCGGTCAGGGAAGTGGACGTGTGTCTCGGTTCGGATCAGCCATGATCTTATTGAATGGCGGAGCAGGCCTGAGGAGCCATATGGCCTACTCCTGCTCCTACTTCTTATGTTCTTATGTTCTAAGTCAGTAACGGACTGGCACGTATAAACATTAACAGTGGAGAACCACCTTCTGCTTAATATGAAGCAAGATGATACTACGATTGGAGTCAAATACTTGCTCTGTACAGACAGCATTGAAACAAATGGGTTGCCCCATGTGCCACTTGATGCAGGAGATTCTAACTAACTCGAAACTTTCACTGCCCTTGGTTCCAAAGTTAGTTTACAGTGTGATTCCGGGTTTACACTGTCAATTGGATATCCAGGGGAAGCTACAGGCATTTTGTCTTAGCACTAAATTGGTAGATGCACCTTTATCAATTGAAGTACTTGTGTAAATCTGCAACAAGTGCAGGACATCGCCAATGTTTAATCAATAAACAGTCAAGATGAGGAGAATATAAAAAATTCATGATAAATATACTCAAGCTTTGGCTTAAAAATCTGCAGACTGCTTGGGAGGGGATGCTGAGGAAAGAGTTTAGATTTTTAGTTTTAAGAAGCTGGAAAGGATTGGGTCCTCCCGCTCTCTAAATACTCATGCAAAACCCATCAGAGGGTGCGTGGGATTCTTCACGAATTTAGAGCTTGAATATGCATCGGATGCCGAGACCGGAACTAATCACAAGAAAAGCCAGGCGACTAAGTCTCCTCCAGGGAAACTTGTTCAGCTTCATTCCGGTTTAGGATCCTGCTCTGATGTGGATTCAATCTGCATTTGCACTATACGTGCATGTGGCTGAGTAGCGAAAAAATTGACCCCGAAACAAAAATGAAGTGTGAATGCAGACACAAATTTCGGAGCTCATCGCTCCCCATTTGCCCGCAGATCTGCCGTATCTGACTTGCTGATGCCTCTATCTCTTTGTATGGCTGGGATTTCGTTAGCCATTGTAAATTAGGCGAAAGTATGGTGGAAACTCCGTTTACGCAGTTCATGCGGGGTTACCAGCAAAGTTATAAATCCAATTCGGAGACATACGAGAAAATATCTGGCGCCTGGCTTTAACAGTTTATGAGGAGGGGAGAATCAAGGTCTATAAATGTTTGCATTGAAAACAAAGAATTATAAAGTGAATTGTTGCAGGGTAGTGTATACCATAATCGTAAAAATAACTTAACAATACAGAAGCCATCATTAAAGATGAACAGTTACGAGGCTCTTTACATTCAGATAGAGAAGATTGTGAGTTGACCAGATAGTGGTCTTTACAATTATGAAGAGGTTCGATAGGGTAGAGATAGAGAGGATCTCTCCACTTGTGGAGCAGACCAGAATTAGGGACTATAAATATAAGATAATCAGTAATAATTCAAATAAGGAATTCAGGAGAAACTTACTTAGTCAGAGAGTGGTGAGAATGTGAAATTCGCTACCACATGCAATAGTTGAGGCGAATAGCATTCATGCCTTTAACGGGAAGCTTCATAAGTGCATGAAGGAGAAAGGAATAGGATATGTTGATATGGTTAGATGAGGTAAGGTGATAGGAAACTCATATGGGACATAAACACCGGCATAGCCCTTTTGGGCCGAATGACCCGTTCGGTGCCATAAAGTTATATTTAATTCTAAGCATTATGCGAATGTATTCTGTTTGATTAACATATGGTATAAATTACGTCGTTAGGAATGTACAAGGGAATGGCAACTAAGCAGAGGTGTCAGCTTAATGCAATTTACAAAGCAGTAAAAGATATGTGTAAACAATTATCATAAGTTTGGAAGCAACGGGGTAGATTTTGACTTTGCATGATCGTGTGAAACCGATGATAGCGAATCGGCAGCCAGTTTTGCATCTCTTCCGAATTGATTCCCATTGAATTCAATAAAAATCTACCCAAACATGTGTAGCTTTCAGTTGATGTTGTGCTGGTATGGTGCGATGTTTGTAACCATGCAAATTGCCATTAGTTCTACAGACAAGATATAAATACCACAGTGTATGTTTATGTCGTGCAACATGGTCATCTACTGTTGTAGTACCATATAACACGTAAAGATCAGCTGAACATAATCTCAAGTTTGATAGGTTTAGAGCAAGTTATCTGACATTGTCCAACTAGGGGGATAAATAGGCTCACTTTCAGTAATTATTTAGTAGTTGGGGCTGATAACTCGCCTGGATTGGTTAGTAGTTTGCTGAACCCCTTATAACTATATAGATATATGGACCAGGAATTTGCGGTCAGCAACAAAGCGAATGCATTGGCTGCTGGCCCAGAAGTACACTTCGCACAAAGATCTCGCGATCCCTCTGTCGAGAACTTCTGGTTTTCCGACCTTCAATTCAAATCAACGGATGTCAGTGGGAATTCCCTTGTGCGAACTCCTGCGACGTCAACAGCCTATCTGAGCAGCCAATCAAAACGCAGAAGTCTCACAGACAGTGAACAAGGAAGTGAGTAAGGTTCTAAAATTCCAACTTTTAAAAAGTGTTAGAGAGAGGAAAACAAAGATTGAGGCTCTCACAGGGGAAAAGGCAAACATGAAATAAATATGGACAAAATTTACATATTTTTATTGAAAGGTTATGTAAAAAAAAATATTTTTATTAAAATGGAAAAATTTCAATCTGCACAAAATTAAAATTAGTTTTCCAGATCCTTAACATATTTTTAGCAGTCATAACGCTGTCAAAAACCCAGTTACAGCTAATCCCTTCGGACCTAACTTTTACTGGGGAATTTAACAACGTACTTGCTGCGGAAGAGCCGAAGTTGCCAGTTTCAATGATTTGGCTGAAAACACAGATTGCTGGCTCTGTGTTGGGGGTGGGGGCGAGGCGAGGGCAAAGAAAGTCAGTTTCGGAGCTGTCAATGACAGTTTCAGAGGCCGAATGATGGCGAACGCTGCCAGTTCGCCGTCATCCCGACCACACATTCCGGGGCATGAACTTGAATGTAGTTTCTCTTGACATTAATTTGGATTAATAAACTCGATTGATCTAACGACCCCCTCTCTCCAGTCCAAGCTCCTCCTGTTATTAACTCTTGGAGGATACATTTCCTCACCATTTTCAGTACATTTGCGGCGTATAAACGGCCGTAGAAATTGCTTTGAACGATTATAATTGGACCGGCGAAAGTTCAACCCGTTGTACGTCTTCAAAGCATCACTTTGTCTACATTGTATATGTCACAATGAGAGAAAGTGGCATAAAGTTGAAGGGCTTCCTGGGTTTGAACTGATGCATCAACTTAGGTACGTTAGGATAAGATTTATGAGGTGCAGCAGCCGTCAGTGTCATCTGCTCAAGGTGATGGTAAGCTTTGTATGAACCCTCAGCAGTCTGGAGAGTTTAAACACTGATTTATACAGCTGAAGATATGCATGGGCCTCCTGGGCAGCCTGGTCTCGCCTCCCACATTCCAGTGGCGTGATGTTCTGAGGGGGAAGGCAGGAGATTCGGCATGCGCTGCTGTGCCGAGAGACGGCTGACTCAGGAAGGAAACGAGAGAGTGTCAAGTGTGGTACCTTACCAGCTCTGTTTTGGTCATTGAAATTTATGTGGGGCTGTTCTCCATTCCTTCTGTGAGGTAGCTGGCACTCAGTGCTACTGCTACCTCCCTATCGGTGGCACATGTTGCAATCATGGCAGGCCTGATGGCACACATAACCTAGAATCTGTGTACTGAAAGAGACCAGAACTTTTCCTCTCTTACCTGGCTGTCCGCCAGTCTATTACTGAAGCCTTCAGGTTGAACTGTTTTTTTTTAAAGCTGCGCATTATTTTCCATGTAGTTCAGCTGATTAAACTAATTTTACACAGGTTCCCTAATGTGAATGCAAATGAGTAGACCCAGGAAACACGCCCGTAACTCGCTCTGTAGGCCATTGGCGGGGGATGTTCTTTTGTTTTCTAATGACGGAATAATGGTGCAAGCGAATTTGAGGAAATTGCCAGCTGTTAATCAATTCTACTTCTGTCCACCAGATGATCCTATTTAGCTTTATATAAGTTATTACAAGCATCTTCGCCTATACCTAAACATCTTCAAGTGATTCACATGAAATGAATTATTTTACTAGCACTTAGCTTCGTAAGTGAAACAGCCAACTTGTGCGTAGCAAGAACCTTCAAACAACAATGAGAAGAATGGCCATGTTTATTCTGTGTTTGGGTGGTGTTGGCTGTGGGATAGATGATAGCCAGTCATCCGTGTCAAAAAATGGAGCAGAATAGGTGGGTCTCACTTTAATTTCTCTTCTGAAGAATGCCACTTCTGCCAATGCAGCTCCTTCTTTAACATAGTACAGCTGTTTTCACTATTCCTCTGATAGACTCCAATATTTCTAGAAATGATCTCCCTGTCTACATTCTGGAAAACGACTGAATCTCTGACCATGGACGAAAACATCTCCTTCAGCCTTCCTCGTGCTCAGTTAGAGAACATTTTGACTCTTTCGTGCTTTATTTTAGCCAGGCAGTCTGACAGATCGACCTGATATTAAACAAGTATTAAACGATGGAGGCATAGAGCTGGATGTCACCAGCGCACGTTTGGAAGCTGGCCCAATGGATTATTGGATTTCCACTGGAGCTTCAGGGATTGTTGATACATGCCAGTTACTTGGACTCTTTGCCTTCCAGTTATCGTTCTCCAAGAGTTTTTTGAGGGTGCTCCGTTTCTGTCTCTGCTTTATTGAAGGGTGTGTGTGGCGGGGGATGAGGTGGTGGCTTCCTGTTATATGTTCGATGAGTGGGTTGGGAGTGGGCTAGAAACTTGCTTAATGAGTGAGAGTCCAAATCATACGTGAAGCGGCTGCTATCTTGAACATTTCAGGAGGAGATAGTATTAGGATTCTCATCACAAATTATATGAGAGAAATATTAAGAACATTCCGAGAGGACAACTTATTAGGTTAAATAATATCAAAATGACGTTGGGCTGAGAATGAGGGTTTCGAAAGCACAAAGAACCATTAATTCAATAAATCATATCACAAATATCCAGTAGGCTTCTGAAATTAAAACGTAGAACAGAACACTAAAGTTTATCTGAAGCTAAAAGTGAAGCGAGTTACATCAAATAACAGAACAGATCTAAGCAACCACTGTTCTGAAATATATGACCATGAAATATAATTCTACACGTGTGTTTAGTGAACAGAATCTGATGATATTGCTTATTATAAACACATACCAGTAAAACTATGCTATACTATGTCCATATGAGACTGGTGGACATTTAAAAAATATCAAAATATAACTTTAATAGAGACAATATTTAATCTGAAAGTCAACTACTGCTGTTGTTAATTGCATTGTCGATGGGTTGGGCGCAGTTACGCTATTGTCTTTAGACGAGGGGAATGGTGCATCTAAAGTATTCATACCTCAACGCAAATTGGCAAACACATCGAGATTGCTTATTGCAGAGTGAATAAGGCTCTGCATCTGAACTCGCTACCCCACACCTAGGAGGGCTTGCTGTTTGTACCGGGTACCCACAATGTAAAAGAGGTTCGCTTAGGGTAATGACAACATTTGCCTAAAAAACAAACACACCAGACAAATCGGACATGTCCATGTGCAGCCTGTGATGCTCTAACCATTCATCTATACTTCCGCCTCGGCCACGCGATTTTGAACTTCAGGTCATATATAAAGATTGTGTGACCCGATATCCTCTAGGCGCCCCATTCTCATCCGCAACCAATGACCATTCCAAGCTGCTTTATTACAGAAGTTTCTAAGCGATGAGTATCAGTGTCTGTTTGTTCCGAGGATCAGGTAGGCAGTTGAGTACATTTTAGCCACCTCCCCCCTATCAAAGTGAAAGATAATTAAAATTAAATTTTAATTTAGCAAAACGAGGATTAAAGTATATGCCTTAATGCTGAATATTCTGTTCAGTTTTTCAGCATTAATGCAATTAATCGTTCAGTTTTACTGGCGTCTTTTCTCATCGATGTAGCCATCTATTCTGTGTCCTATTAATTCTAATTATGTTCTTATATATCCCGTGATCTTTTGTTTCTCATTACGTTCCTGTCTTGTCCTTGTCTTTTTAGTTCTCATTGGTCATCTTTCTATCCCTTGTCCTTTTAATTCTCATTATGTTCCTATCTATTCTTTTTCCTATCAATTAAAGTGTACTTCTAATTTACATTATGTATCTATATATACCGTACCCTTGTAATCGTCATTATATTTCTATTTACGCGTGTCCTTTTAGTTCTCATTGTATAGCTATCAATCCGGGCTCCTTTAGAATCTCATTATGTATTATTCCGTGTTTTTTTTCGACAGCCGCTGGTCATGATTTGCAAACCGTGACACAAACTCTCGTGTAACCAGACATCCCCGCGTCACTGAGCTCTGATTCTTTATTCATTACTTATTTTAATCAAAACAATCGTTTCGATATAGCTATTCAAGATGCTGAGAGCTTTGTTTCACTGCATGGTCCCCCTGTGGGTCAGTTGCACGGGTAAATTTAATTTGTAGCCCTATTTCCCAAGTATGAATGCTCTTTCATTTATTTAATTGATGAATATACTGTATGTGTCTTATCATACAATCATTGAATCATCGAATGGCTACAGCACGGAAGAAGGCCATTGAGCCCGTCGAGCCCGTGTTGGCTCCCTGCAAGAG
This sequence comes from Squalus acanthias, assembly GCA_030390025.1. Taxonomy (NCBI): domain Eukaryota; kingdom Metazoa; phylum Chordata; class Chondrichthyes; order Squaliformes; family Squalidae; genus Squalus; species Squalus acanthias. The sequence goes on along the minus strand of CM059430.1, from coordinate 73,319,102 downwards.
TCCTTCAGCTAGTCCCAAACCCCGACCTTTCCTGTAGCCCTGCATTTTTTTTTCTTTCAGGTACTTATCCAACTTCCTTTTGAAAGCATTGATTCAGTCTGCCTTTACCACTATTTCAGGCATTGCATTCCAGATCGTAACCACTCGCTGATTTAAAAAGGTTTTCTTCATGTCGCTTTTGGTTCTTCTGTCAATCACATTAAATCTGTGTCCTCTGGTTCACGACCATTCTGCCATGGGAACAGTTTCTCTCTATCTACTCTGTCCAGACCCCGCATGATTTTGCTCTTTTTTACTATCAGTTTATCATCAATGTGTCTTTGTACTTCCGAACATCATTAATGTTAGTCAGCTTCCCATTTTCGTTTTGTGTTTCGCTCTTTCATTTTGCTTTTACTCCTTTTTCCACAGCCGCTGGCAATCCCTCCTCGACTGTAATACAAGCTCCCAAATCCGCAGTGACGAAAGGTGACGCCGTTAATCTTTATTGCATATATCCCATCTATTCAGACAAGAGACCAGTGAAAGTGCATTGGTGGAGAGACGGGGTCGATGGATTCTTGGAGGAAAGTGCAGACAGCAGATTCCGGTTTGATTTTATAAACCAGGGAGGAGCAGCCTTTAACTTGGTGGCCGTGAGAGCCGAGGACGCGGAGCTCTATTACTGCAAATTGACACACAGAGCGGTTGTAAACGAAACCGGCACAGAACTGGTTACATATGGTGAGTGTCAATGAGCGGGATAATCGGAATCCGCCAGCTTTGGTAACACGTATGGTGTATAATTTCAAAGCTATTATTTGCTCTGCCGCCTTAGAACAATTTATTCATTCATTGAATGCGGGCATCGCTGGCAGCTCCAGTATTTCAGAAAATGGTGCAGCACAGAAGAAGGTCATTCGGCCCATCGAGTCTGCGCCAGCTCTTTCGAAGAGCAATTCAGGTAGTCCCACTCCCCTGCTCTTTCCCCATATCCATGCATATTTTCCCCTTCAAATATTTATCCAATTCTCTTTTGAATGCTACTTTTCAATTTGCATCCACCACCCTATAAGTCAACGCATTCCAAATCATAACCACTCGTTGCGTAAAAAATGTTTTCCTCATGTCGCCTCTGGTTATTTTGCCAATCACCTTAAAACTGTGTCCTCTAGATATCGACTCGTCAGCCATTGGAAATAGTTTCTCTTTATTTACTCTATCTCAATCCATCATGATTTTAACCTCTTCTATCAAATCTCCTCTTAGCTTTCTCGGCTCCCAGGTGAACAACCCCAGCTTCTCTGGTCTATCCACGTAACAGTTATTCCTCATACCTGGAACCATTCTAGCAAATCACTTCTGTACCCTCTCCAAAGCCATCACGTCCTTCCTAAAGTGTGGTGCCCAGAATTGGACGCAATACTCCAGCTGGCGCCGAACTAATGTGTTATATAGGTTTAGCATAACTTCCTGGCTTTTGTACTCTATTCTTCTGTTTATAAAGCCCAGGATCCCATATGCTCAATTCATTGCTTTGTTAACCTGTTCTGCCACCTTCAAAGATTTGTGCAGAAGCAGCCCCAGGTGTCTCTGTTATTGCACCTCCGTTAAAATTGCACCATTTATAATGTATATTCTCTCCTCATTCGTCCAACCAAATGTATCACCTCACACTTCTCTGTGTTAAATGTCATCTGCAATGTGTCCTCCTATTGCACCAGCCTGGCTATGTCGTCTTTAAATCTATTGTTATCTTCCTCACTGTTTACCACACTTCCAATTTCGTGTCATCTGCAAATATAGAAATTGTGCCATGTGCCCTCAAATCAAAGTCATTAATGTATATGACAAAGCAGTGGTCCTAGTCCTGAACCTTGCGGGACGCCACTGTACACCTCCCTCCAGTCCGAAGAACAGTCATTCACCACAAATGTATTTTCCATCCTCTTTTGCCGTTGAGAAGTGATGGTGAGACAGCTTCTTGAAACGTTGCAGTCCATGTTGCGCAGGTCATGCCACAGTTTTGTTCGCCAGGGAATTCCTGGATTTTGACCCAGTGTCAATGAATGAACGGTGATATATATCCAAGTCAGGATGGTGTGTGACTTGCAGAGTAAATGAAGGTGTTTGTGTTCCCATGCGCCTGCTTCTCTTGTCATTCAAGGAGGTAGTAGTCGTGGGTTTGAGAGGTGCTCTCGAGAAGACTTGGAGAGTTGCTGCAGTGCACTTGGTAGATGGTACACACTGCAGCCACCGTACGACAGTGGTGGAGAGAGTGAATGTTTAAGATGGCGGATGGGGTACAGTTCAAGCGGACTGCTTTGTCCTGGATGGCGTCGCACTTCTTGAGTGTTGTTGGAGCTGCACTCATCCAGGCAAGTGGACAGTATTCCATCACACTCCTAATTTGTGCCCTGTAGGTGCTGTAAAGTATTTGGAGGGGGGCGGTGATCAGGAGGCGAGTCTTTTTCCGCAGAATACTTATCCTCTGACATACCTTTTAGCCACAGTATTAATGTGGCTAGTCCAGTTTAGTTTCTATTCATAACATTCACCCTCGGGATGTTGATTTATTCGACGATGGTAATGCCATTGAATGTCAATTGCAGATGGTTAGGCTCTCTCTTGTTAGAGATGCACATTGCCTGTCACTTGAGCGGTGCGAATGTTATTTGCCACTTATCTGCCCAAACCTAAATGTTGCCCACGTCTTGTTGCATGCGGGCACGGATTGCTTCGTTATATGAGGAATTGTGAATGGAACTGAAGACTGTGCAATCAAAACAGAACTGTTGATGCTTCGATGGAGGGAAGGTCATTGATGAGGCAGATGAAGATGGTTGGACCTTGCACACTGGCCTGAGGAACACCTGCAGCGATATACTGGGGCTGGGATGATAGACTTTCAACAACCACAAACAACTTCAATTGTGCTAGGCATAACTCCAGCCAATAGAATGTTTCCCCAACCCACACCCCTTCACCACCGTTTCCTGATTTACTTCAGTTTTACAGTTATTTTTAAAGACAATCTTTGTTGCCATGCAGTTTCGAAATATGCTATTGATTTTCTGATACTTCTGATTAAGCTTTCGCCCTTTATGTAACTGGTTCGCTGAAAATAAGCTCGAGGATAATTTTCAAATCATATTTTTCAACGATTATTCAGGCATAAAAGTTGAACAATTAAATAATTGAAAAAATATATATTTACAAAATAACCTGAACATTATCAGAAAGCTCATTTTCGTGCCCTGGTATTTTAATTTCTGTGCATCAAATACAATTTTTACTGGACTAGGAAGGGAATTAAAGAATACAAACAAACAATTATATAAGTAAGTAAGTGTTGACAATTCTGCTAAATTAGACGTTCGTGTTTTTTTGCTTAGTTCAAACAAGCCCAGACAAGTTTTAATCACTGTAAACCACTTCTTAAAAAGAACACAGCTCCATGTCTTTTACAACGGATTTCACTTGTAAAATTTTCTGATATGGGTACCAGTCGTTCTACATATTGGGTAATGTCAGCTCAACTTTATCTTAGACTCGGAACCAGAATTATACAATTAATTTGCAAGGATTAATCTGAATCAGAATAAGTGTGACAACGCGGATGTAATTCCCATATATAGCGTTTTACCTAAATTCACAAGCGGCCCCAAATGTTTTGCATACTACTAATTACTGGAGAGGGCAATCTCTATTGCTGTAACGCCGAATGCCGGGGCTGTTTTGCCAACAGCTTTTCCCAGTATCAGCAAGAAGATGCATCAAGAGTCAAACTGGTTTGGTGATCTGATTAAGGCAGTCAGTAGCGACTGCGAGCTTGATCCTCACTATCGAATAGTACCGTACGATCTTTAATGACCAAGGGGTAGGGGAGAAAGAGGCTCGGTTTGAAGCCTCATTTGAAGGAGTGGAACTGATATAATGAAGCACCCCATCGGGAACTGCAGCACTGCCATAAAATGCATGTCTAGATTTTGAATTGTAGCTTGTATCCACATCTGGCGGAAGCAAGGCCAGGATAATACCCACTGAAATAAGAAGTGATTACATTTACTCAGGCTTTACGCTGGAATTTTGTCGAATTTACATTAAGTTCGTTTTACTTTAATGAGTGCAAGTTCGGATCAGCTTATAACATCTAGATTACAACATTGTGGGTTAGTGCCTGAGTACTCGTTCAATGTTGCGTTCTGAGAGAGATCTTTCTGCGCCTGATGCCATATGGATCACACTCCCTTAAAGAAAACTTATTGAAGAAGCAAACATCCCTCTGCTGCTCTGGACGGTGGAACAATGTGGTAATGCGTGCTTCAAGTATAGGGAAAGTTTGCACAAAATGGGAAGAAACTGTAACAATGTAATCAACTTATTTCGTAGGTAAAACGGAAGACAGTTGGCCGATGGGGCGGAGAAAATAACATTTTCTTTGATTCTTCCTCTGTCATGCTAAATGCGATACATGAATGCAAGTTGTTTTCCTTAGAAATTTTGTAAAATGTAACATACACCGTGCGAATTGTTTCCTTGTTCCCTTTCTTAAGAATCCTGTACTACGGGTTTTAAAGCACATATAAGATATTGTTTATGATGTCAGGCTGAAGGACCATTGTGATTTTAGAATGTCTTTTGTCGAACTTACAGCGATGGATTTTCCTTCAGATTCGCCAAACCAAGTTACAACTTGAAAACAAACGCTTCCTTTATTTTTCCAATCCCTCCGACTCCTCTCCAGGTGGGCCCCATGCGGTCTGAGAGCAGATCACAGGTTCCTCTCATTCTCGTTTGTGCAACGGCTGCGTTTTTTCCTGGATGATCTGAACATCACATGGTACAAAAATGGATCAGAAATTGGATCCTGGATGGAACCAATCAAATGGCGGAACACTGCGGGACTGTATGAGGCGTCTAGCTACCTGAATGAGACATAGCCTGTGGAGAGCGGGACCGTATACACCTGTCAGGTATCTCAAGTCTCTCTTCAGACTACAGCCAATGTCAGCTACACTTTCTGTAATTTGGGTAAGATCAATTTATGAATTACCCGTTTATATTAACCAATTGAAAACGTGATTTTCGTGTGTAATAGAGATGAACTTAATCAAATAAGTTATGTCTTCTGTTTAGCACAAGTTTGTTCCGTCACATTTTCTGCATCACACCTGGGGTTATACCAGTACACATGCTTATACTTGTATATGTTTGATGACATTCAATAAGAACATGAGAAATACTTGGACGAGTAGGTTTTACGGCTCCTCGAGTATGCTCCGCCATTCAATTAGTTCATGGATGTTATTTTTTTATTCGTTTATGGGATGTGGCCATCGCTGGCAGCATTTATTGCCCATCACTAATTGCCATTTAGAAGGTGGTGGTGAGCAACCTTCTTTATCAGCTGCAGTCCGCTTAGTGAAGTTACTCCCACAGTGCTGTTAGGTAAGGAGTTCCTGGATTTTGACCTAGCGACGATGAAGGTTCGGCGATATACTTCTAAGTCAGGCTGGTGTGTGACTTGGAGGGGAACTTGGAGGTGGTGGTGTTCCCATGCGCCAGCTGCAATTGTCTTACTAGGTGGAACAGGTCCCGTGTTTGGGAGGTGCTGCCGATGAAGGCTTGGCGCGTTGCTACAGTGCATCCTGTAGATGGTACAAACTGTAGCCACGGTACGCTGGTGATGGAGGGAGTGATTTTTTAACCTGGTAGATGGGGTGCCAAACGATCGGGCTGCTTTGACCAAGATGGTGTCGAGCTTCTTGAATGCTGTTAGAGCTGCACTCATCCAGGCATGTGGAGAGTATTCCATCTCACTCCTTACTTGTGCCTTGCAGATAGTAGAAAGGATTTGGGGATACAGGAGGTGAGACACTCGCCTCAGAACACCTAGCCTCTGATCGGCTTTTGCTGCCACAGTATTTATGTGGCTGGTCCAGTTAAGTTTCTGTTCAATGGTAACACCCACGATGTTGATAGTGGGAGATTCGGCGATGGTAATGCCATTAAATGTCAAGAGGCGGTGGTTAGACTCTCGCTTGTTGGAGATAATCATTGCCTGGCACTTCTGTGGCGCGAATATTACCTGCCACTTATCAGCCCAAGCCTGAACGACGTCCAGGTCGTATTGCATGCGGGCATGGACAGCTTCATTATCTGATGAGTTGTGAATGGCACTGAACACTGTGCAGTCATCAGCGAACATCCCCATTTCTGACCTTATCTTGAAGGGAAGCTCATTGATAAAGCAGATGAAGATGGTTTTGCCTAGGACACTGCCCTGAGGAACTCCTGCAGCAATGTCCTGGGTTGGTGATGATTGACCTTCAATCAGCACATGCATCTTCATTGGTGCTAGGTGTGACTCCAAGCAATGGAGAGTTTCCCCACCGATTTCCATTGACTTCCGCTTTACTAGGGTTCCTTCTTGCCACACTCGGTCAAATGCTGCCTTGATGTTAAGGGTAGTCACTCTCACCTCACCGCTGGAATTTAGCTGTAATGAGGTCGTTAGCCGAGTGGTCTTGGCGAAGATCAAACTGGGCATCAGTGAGCAGGTTGTTGGTGAGTAAGTCCCGCTTGATATCACTGTCGATGACACCTTCCATCACTTTACTGATGATTGAGAGTAGACTGATGTGGCGGTAATTGGCCAAATTGGATTTGTCCTGATTTTTGTGGACAGGACATACCTGCGCAGTTTTCCACATTGTCGGACAGATGCCAGTGTTGTAGCTGTACTGGAGAAGACTGGCTAGAGGCGCAGCTAGTTCTGAAGCGCAAGCTCAACATACTTTCCCGGCCTATCTCCATATACCTTGTTGTTCATAAAACAGTAACTGTGGAAATATAGCTTGGGCAAGCGGGAACAAAAAGGTTGAATAACTGATTCAAACAATCATAATCCGTGGTCGGCAAACAGTTTATGTTTAACCTGGAGTTACTGTAGGCTTCGCAAAATCCCCCAGATACTCGAACAGAAACCTAAAAGTGGTGATTTTTGGACCTTTCATACAAACTTGGGATGATAGGACCTAAATGAAGTGATTTGAGGTAAAAACCTCAGTTTTGGACATTTTAAAGCTCAGGGAAGAAAAACTCTGAGGAAAATGACTTTTGAATCTTACTGTTGTGAAAGACACCTTTCACCGACACAGACAGGCTGCAGAGGGGCGTGGCCAGGCAGTGGACAGCTTTGCGTATTGGGGCCCAATCAAGCAGTCTGGGAATTGTTTACACTGCATTCCTACCAAGGAGGAAGAGACAAACCCAAATCCTCACATATACTTCGAGATATGAATAATCGAAGACCTCTTTTGAAATTCCCAGGCCCAAACAGGATACCAGAAGCCTGAAATCAATAAAATATTTAGTACCCCGATTACTTCATCAAAAACCAATCAACCAGGTATCCACACGGACAGATTTACAAGCCCGCCAAAAAACCTAGGACAACAGGGACAAGATTTGGCTCGCAGATAAAGGCCATGCCTAAATGTGAAACATCGAAAGCCACCAGGGCATGTTTACCACCAAGTTAACATCGAAATTGACAAGCTCGCCAAAACTAAGACAATGGAATAAGCAGGGCTCATTTGAAATCTAAAGGAAACCGATTCAGTCTGGGGTTTTTGGCCACGAAAAGGACAAATGGGCTGAACATTATAATTGGGGGCATAATCCCCCAAGACATTCTCTCTCTCTCTCTCTCTGGACTCTCTGACAACGCACTCAACGCTCGCACAGCTCCCACACAGCTGTGTTCCAGCAAGACAACACAAGCCACGAGCAGGAGGAGGAAAGAAGGCCAATAACTTCACAAGCAGACGCAAGAAGAAACCAGAGCGACTGCGTCAGTGACCATCGGACACCTCGCGGCAAAAAGGGCCTTATGAAACCTTTTACTCAAAAGACTCTAAACCCTAACTCACAACTGTCAAGGATTCGTTTGGTGAGCATTATCCCTGATCTCCTGAAACCAAAACCTAGCTCGATAGTGGGATTTTTGGGAGGGACATGTTTTTTATGTATATTGTCATTTTCCCTCGTATGTACCGTGTGTTCTCCAACCTGTGTTTAAGTATTAAGTGTGTTTTATGTTTGTTACCGTTTTCTTTTAATAAAGTCAAAACATTTTCATAAGAACCTGTTCTCTATTGCATCTTTGTTCACAACCCCTGAATAAGTCCAAAGTCTAGAACCAGGGGCGTGGGAACGAATCGAACCATTCACTGAGTCAGAGGTGAAGGCTGGCCCCACATACCATCCCCTACAAGAGTAACAAAGATAATAAGGCATCAGTGACTAATGTGACATCAGGGAAAATAGATAAGTTAAATCTAAAGGCACTATATCTGAACACGAAGCATTCGCAACAAAATAGATGAAAAATAGCGCAGATATAAATCAACATTTTTCATCTAATAGCCATAATTGAGACGTGGTTGCAAACTGGCCAGCGCGGAGAAATAAATATGCCAGGATACTTAAACGTTTAAAAGGGATAGGCAAAGTGGAAAAGGAGGAGGGGTAGCCTTGATAATAAAGGATGGGATAAATGCAATAGAGAGAAAGGAACTTATCTCCTAAAATCAAGAAGTAGTAGCAGTTTAGGTGGAGCTAAGAAACATTGGTGCGACGTGTTTATAGGCTCCCAAACAGTTGTTGTAATGTAGGGTGGAGCATAAATCAGAAAATTCGAGGAGCATGTCACAAGGGTAATACAGCGTTCATGGGAGTCATTACTCTACATATAGACTGGGCAAACCAAATTTGTAGTAAAACTGTGGAGGACTGACTCATGGAATGTATGGCAAATAGTTTTCTATATCAGTATGTTGAGGAACCAACTAGGGAACAGATTATTTTAGATGTAGTATTGTGCAATAAGAAATAGTCAATTAATAACCTTGTACTAATGGGGCACTTAGGTAAGAGTGACCATAAAATGATAGAATGTTATACTGAGTTTGAAAGTGATTTAGTTAAATCTAAAAAAATAGGCTTTAAAATCTAAATAAAGCAAACTATGTAGGTATGAGGGGCGAGTTGTCAATGGTAAATTGGGAAACTACATGAAAAGGTATGATGGTAGACCAAGCAATGGCTAGCATTTAAAGAATTAACCCATCATTTACAACAAATATGCCTTCCTTTAAAGCACAAAAACCCCACAGGAGAAGTGGTCCAACCGTGGCCAGCATGAGAAGTTAAAGATAGAATTACATCAAAGGAAGAGGCTTGTAATGTTGCCAAAAAGAGTAGTAAGCCTGAGGATTGGGGGGATTTTAGAATTCAGCAAAGGAGGATGAAGAAATTGATGAAGAAAGGGAAAATAGTATATGAGAGTAAACTACTGAGAGACATAAAAACAGACTGTAAAATCTTCTATAGATATATGAAAAGGTAAAGATGAGCGTAAGTAAATGTGGGTCCCTTACAGGCTAAGAAAGGAGAAATTATATTGGGGAATAAGGAAATGGAAGAGAAATTAAACAAATGACTTGTGTCCGTTTTCACGGAAGGAGATGCAAAAAACGTCCCGGAAATAGTTGAAAACCAAGGCTTCAGCGAGAAGGATGAAGTGAAAGAAATTATATATTGGTAAAAAAAATAGTACTGGAGAAAGTAATGGGACTGAAAGCCGATAAATCCCCTGGACTTGATGGCCTGCATCCTAGGGTTTTGGTAGAGGTGGCTACAGATATAGTTAAGGCATTGGTTGTTATTTTCCAAAATACCACAGATTCTGGAACGGTTCCCACGGATTGAAAGGCAGCACATGTAACTACACTATTTAAGAAAGAAGGGAGAGGCAAAACAGGGAACTACAGACCAGTTAACCTGACATAATTGTAGGGAATTTCTCGAATTTATTATTAATGATGTGGTAACAGGGCACTTCGAAAAAATAATAGGTTTGGGCAGAATCAATACGGATTTATGAAAGGGAAATCATGTTTGACGTATCTGTTAGAGTTTTTTGAGGTTTTAACGACCAGAAAAGATAAGGTGGTACCAGTGGTTGTGTTGTATTTGGATTTTCAGAATGTATTCCATAAGGTTCCACACAAGAGGCTATTAAACAAAATTAGGCCTCTTGGGATTGGGGGTAATATACTAGCATGGCTTGAGGACTGTTTAACGTTTTGAAAACAGAGAGTAGAAATAAAATTTCCATTTCGGGTTGGCAGCCTGTAACTGGTGGGGCACCGCAAGGATCAGTTTTTGGGGCTCAGCTATTCACAACCTTCGTCATTGATTTGGATGAGAGGAACAAAGGTGATGTATCCAAGTTTACTGATGATACAAAGCTGGGTGGGAATGTAAGTTGTGAGGAGGATGCAAGGAGGCTTCATGGGGATATAGCCAAGTTAAGTGATTGGGCCGAAACATGGCAAATGGAATATAACGTGGAGAAATGTGAAGTTATCCACTTTGGTAGGAAAAATGGAAAAGCAGAATATTTTCTAAATGATGAGAGAATGGGAAATATTGGTGCTCAGAGGGATCTAGGTGTCCTTGTACACGAATCACTGAAAGTTAACATGCAGGTACATCAAGCAATTAGGAAAGCAAATGGTATGTTGGCCTATATTACAAGAGGATTTGAGTACTGGAGTAAAGACGTCTAAATGCAATTATATAGCGCCCTGGTGAGACCACACCTGGAGTATTGTGCAGTTTTGGTCTCATTACCGAAGGACGGATATACTTGTCATAGTGGTAGTGCAACGACGATTCACCAGTCTGATTCCTGTGATGTGATATCGTTCTATGGAGTAGACATTGAGCAGACTAGGCCTTTATTCTCTAGAGTTTAGCAGAATGAGAGGGAATCTCATTGAAACATTGAACATTCTTACATGGTCTGACAGAGTAGCTGCAGGGAGGATGTTTCCCCTGGCTGGGGAGTCCAGAACCAGGGGTCACAGTCTGAGAATAAGCAGTTGGCCATTAAAGACTGAGATGAGGAGAAATTTCTTCACTCAGAGGGAGTTGAATCTTTGGAAATCTCTACACCAGAGGGCTGTGGCGGCTCAGCCGTTGAGAATATTCAAGACAGAGATCGATAGATTTTTGAATATTAATGGAATGAATAGATATGCGGATAGTGCAGGAAAGTGGAGATGAGGTAGACGTCAGCCACGATCTTATTGAATGGAGGGCTGGCTCGAGGGGCCGAATGGCCTACACCTGCTCCTATTTCTTATGTTCTTATGTAAGAAGCCTTGGCGAGTTGCTGCAGTGCATCTTGTAAATGGTGCACACTGCAGCGCGCTGCTTCTTGAGTGTTGTTGGAGATGCACTACCAATAACTTGGGAGCTCCATGGACCACAAACTTAAATGGGCAAACCACATAAATAGCGTGGTTACAAGAGCAGGTCAGAGGCTGAGTATTCTGCCGGCAGTAACTCACCTCCGCAATTTCCAAAGCCTTTCTACCATATACAGAGTGTTACACCGGATATATGGCACAGAAACAGGCCATTCGGCCCAACCATCCATGCTCCACTCGAGCGTACTCCCGTCTTTCCTCATTCAACTCTATCAGCGTAACCCTCTATTCGCTTATCCTTCATATGCTTAACTAGCCTCCCCTTAAATGCATCTATACTATTTGCCTCAAGTTCCCCATTTGTGTTGCGAGTTCCACATTCTCACGGCCCTCTGTGTAATGAAGTTTCTTCTGAATTCCCTATTTGATCTCTTGGTGGCTATCTCATATTGATGGCCTCTAGTTATGCTCTTCCACATAAGTGGAAACACTCTCCCTGTATCTACTATATCAAAACCTCAGATAAGTATCGTGTATTCCATCACACTTCCAACATTTGCCTTGTATATTTCTTTTTCTCTTGAAAAGAGGAGGCTAAGGGTTGATGAGTCAGAAGTCTTTAAAACATTGCAAGATTATGATAGAGTAGATATGGGGATAATGTTTCCACTTGTGTGGAAGAGCATAACATGAGGCCGTCTATATCAGATAGCCACCAAGATATCAGATAGAGCATTCAGAAGAAACTTCTTTACGCAGAGGGGCGTGAGAATGAAGAACTCGCTACACAAAGGGAGTTCATGGAGTTTCATAAGGTCCATGGAGCTCCCAAGTTGTTGGTACTGGGGGATTCGCCCGCGTTAATAGCATTGAATGTCAAGGGGAGGTGTTTAGACTTTTTCTTGTTGGAGATGCTCATTATCTGGCACTTCTGTGTCGCGAATGTTACTTGCCACTTATCAGCCCAAGCTTGAATGTTGTCCAGGTCTTGCTGTTGCGGGCACGGACTTGTTCATTATCTGAGTTGTGGAGAATGGAACTCCACACTGTGCAATCGTCAGCAAGCATGTCCACTCCTGACCTTATGTTTGCGGGTAGGTTATTGATGAAGCAGCTGAAGATGGGTGAGCCTTCGACACTGTCCTGAGCAACTCCAGCAGCGATGTCCTGGGGATGAGATGATTGTCCCCAATAAATAACAACGATCTACCGCTCTGCTAGCTATGATTCCAACCAGTGGAGAGCTTTTCCTTGGTCCCATTGATTTCTATTTTTCTAGGGCTCTTTGATGCCTCTCTCGGTCAACTGGTGTCTTGATGTCAAGGGTTGTCACTCTCAACTGAACTCTTCAATTGAACTCTTTTGTCCATGTTTTGTGCAAGGCTGCAATGAGTTCTGGAGCTGAGTGGACCTGCCGGAACACAAACTGAGCAGTGGTAAGCAGCTTATTGATGAGTAAGTGCCGCTTGATAGTACTTTCTATGACACCACACATCACTTTGATAATGATTGAGCGTAGGCTGATAGGGCTGTCATTGGTGGATTGGATTTATCCTGATTTTGTGGAAAGGACATACCTGGTAATTTTACAAGTTATTGTTTAGAAGAATGTGTTGCTGTTGTATGCAACTGCTTGGCTAGGTACATGGCTACTTATGGAGCACACGTCTTCAGCACTGCAGCCGAGATGTTTTCAGCGCCTGCTGATGTGGCTTTAACGAATAGCTATAAGCTCCTTACCTGTCTCTGGAACGGCCAAGCCTACGATGCTCAATCGTTTTTTTTGTTCGTTCCTGGAATGAAGGCATCGCTGGCAAGGACAACATTTATTGGCCATTCCTAATTGCCCTTGTGAAGGTGGTGCTTTGACGCGACCTGAATTCGCTGCAGTTCGTGTGGTGATTCTACTCCCACAGTGCTGTTAGGGTGTGAGCTCCTGGATTTTGACCCAGCAACGATGACGGAATGGCGTTATATTTCAAAGTAATGATGGTGTGTGATTTGGAGGGCAACTTGCAGGCGGTGGCGTTCCCAGCGCCTGCTGTCCTTATCCTTCCAGGTGCTTGAGGTCGAGGGTTTGGGAGCCCCTGCCGAAGAAACCATGTCGAGTTGCTGCAGTGCATCTTGTAGATGGTACACACTGCAGCAACGGTGCACCAGTGTTGCAGGTAGTGAATGTTTAAGTTGTTGGATGTAGTGCCATTCAAGCGGGATGCTTTGTCCTGGATGGTGTCGAGCTTCTTGAGTGTTGTTGGAGCTGCACTCATCCAGACAAGTGGAGAGAATGCTTAACACTTCTGACTTGTGCTTTGTAGATGGTGGAAAGGCTTTGGGGAGTCAGGATGTGAGACAATCGCCGCAGAATACCCAGCCTTTGACCTGCTCTTGTAGCCACAATATTTAAGTGGCTGGTACAGTAAAGTTTCTGGTCATTGATGAACCCCAGGATGTTGATGGTGGCGGTTTCGTTGATGGTAATGCCGTTGAATGTCAAGGGGCGGTGGCTAGACCTTCGCTTGTTGGAGATAGTCATTGCCTGGCACTTTTGTGGCGCGAATGTTACTTGCCACATATCAACCCAATCCTGAAAGTCTTCCAGGTCTTGATGCATTTGGGCATGGACTGCTTCATTATCTGAGGAGTTCCGAATGGAACTGAAAACTTTGCAATCATCAGCCCACATCTGCATTTCTGACTTTATAATGGAGGGAACGTTTGTTAAAGTAGCTGAAGATGTTTGGGCAAATGAAACTGTCCAGAGGAACTCCTGCAGCGATGACCTGGGCGGAGATGATTGACCTCCAACAAATATAACCATCTTCCTTTGTGCTAGGTATGATTTCAGACAGTGGAGAGTTTTCCCCCTGATTCCCATTGACTTCAGTTTTACTACGGCTACTTGATGCCACTGTCGGTCAAATGCTCCCTTGTTGTCAAGTCAGTCACTATCACCTCACATCTGGAAATCAGATCTTTTGTCTATGTTTTAACCAAGGCTGCAATGAGGTCTGGACCCGATTGGACCTGGCGGAAGCATAACTCATTAAAGTTAGGAAAAATTGGTAAGCTAAGTGAACATATGGATAAGTAGCTGGATCTTTAGGTGTTCGGTCCTGCTGGTTGAGCAGCATCAGTGATAGGAAAAAACAGTCGAGGCCATCACTGATTGTCTGGAAGGCTTTCTCAGGGATCGAAAGATAATAAAAATAAAATGATGTCAGCTACGATTCTGTGTTTATCCTTCGCGCTACCGGACCTGCACTGTCAGAAACCGTAATTCAGGAAAAAAAACTGACGGAAAACACAATCTAAAAGTCAAAAAAAGAAGGTTGAACGTTTACAGAAACAGAATGTACAGAAACGAAAAGATAGTAGAAAACAAGCAGCCGAAGTGATCTGCTCGGAAGCTCCACTTAAGGTCTCTGTAGATCGGACCGCCTTCAAAATGAAAAATTGATGGCAAAGTATCAGGGAACAGCGTTAGAGGAAGATAATGAAGAATTGAATTGAACATTTGATCAAGACTGCCCGCTTTCTGAAGGAATCTGATCCCATCACCAATCCCGAGACAAAGTCTTCAGGAGGTCACCACCATACGAAGAACGACACTGGTACTACTATGTTTCACTGACCGACACTGCCGTCCAGCCTCCAACCATCACAAATTCAAAGTTATCACGCTCGTGTTCAAATTTCTTCCTGTCTCTGTAAACGTCTCCAGCTCTGCAACCCTCCGAGAACTCTGTTAGACCAACACTGGAATAACCTGCCATAACCTCTCCGCCTGTCCACCTCACTCTACTCCTTTGGAAACCACCTTTAGAGCAAACATGTTTGACCAAGAGTTGAGAAGAGCATTGGAAGCTGCCTCTGGTGCAGCTTCAGATGCTTGATTCATAAGCGATGTTTGATTCCCAATTGCAAAATATGTTTTCCATATTCGCGAAGGTACCACAAATTATAGTGTCAGAAGCCTTGGTATAAATTCTCCTAAAGTAATTTGTAACAGAAAAAGGCACGAAAACCAAAACAAACTAGTTCAGAATTTTGCTAGAAATGTTATTATCGGAACAGAGGAAAATAGAAACATGAGTAGGCCTATCGAACAATTTCCTGAATTCAATTAAATCATGGCTGATCTTTATGACAACACATTTATCCGCTTTGGTTGCACATCCTTGAATACCGTTACCTAACAAAAAAATAGATCGATCTGAGTTTTGATATTTTCAGCTGACCTAACCTCAACAGCTTTTTGAGTGATACAGTTCCTGATTTCCACTACCCTTTGTGTGAAGAAGTGTTTGCTAACATCACTCCTGAACCTCCAAGGTCTAATTTTAATGTTTTTCCCCCCCTGTTCCACACACTCCCGCCAGAGAAAACCGTTTCTCTCTATCTAGCATGTTGAATACTTTCATCATCTTAAACTGGGCGCTCCTGAAAATTACAATTTAGAGACAGTGACGGATTCGAGAGAGGTGTTGGCGAGGTAGAGCTGGCTGTCATCAGTGCGCATGTGGAATCTACCGTCGTGTTTTTGAATGATGTCGAAGAGGGGAAGCATGCAGATGAGAAAGAGGAAGTGTCAATGTGATCCTGGGGTTTCAACTGTATAGATAAGAATAGAACCAGGCGAGTGCAGTCCCACCCAGCTTTAAACGGAGGAGAGGCGTTGTCTGAGGATGGTGTGGTCAAAAGTGTTAAAGGCTGGAGAAAGCTCGAGTGGACGAGGATGGATATTTTAGGCAAAGTGCCCTTTACAGTTAGAATTGTTCTTTGTTTCAAGATCTACAAAATGAGAAAATAACCACGAAAATAAAGGAGGATTGTACTGAGCCTAAAAGCAAAAATTAGGTGTCACAAGATATTGTCTAGTCTGGATATGTACGGGCTGCCCCTATGATTGGGTAGAATGGGGGAGTATTCGAGTAAACATGATTGGATGACGTTTCTCGCAGATCTGCTTTTTGCGGTATAAGCAAGCGAATTTGCGCCACTCTCAGGGTCGAGGATTGAACTGAGGGACCAGGGCCGAAAGCCGAGGGTGTCTGGAACAAAGTCACAATTGCTCCCCAAGGGACGACGGTGTAATTTAATTCTCAACTGTGCCGGGTAATAAGATACGTAAGTACTGCAATATATTGATCCACGGTTGTTCCTAAATAAAAGTCCGAACCGTTATCAATATAGTACCATTTTCAAACAATTGAACAGGCAGTCCAAATGGACTACAACTTGGCGACCATGGCAGGACGCTGACTAACGGTTGTTTGCATATTTTGTTGTCAGTAGGAAATTAGGACCGACGTGGCTGGTCATCTCGTCGATTAAGGAAGGATACTTTCAAGGAGCATAGTACACGTGATGCTCCATTAACACTCACAAACTCAACCGATGTTGAGTTACCCCGATGTAAGATGTTTGAGTATTGGAGCATGACAGAATTATATTCATTTTTGACCAGTCCAGAAGTGAACCTGTGTCGAAAGGCGACAGAGTGGTTCCAGAGACACGCCAGTCTGGAAAAAATCAAATCAGACAATGGCTGGCATTTTCAGTTTGCAAGCAAGTTTATGTGAATGTATGGAATTTTCCTGACCTACGAATGTTTCATAAGTTAATTCATTGCTTTTGTTTGAAAGTCTGTCTTTATAAAAGTGTCGGTTTGAAGTTTGTTTTTATTGTCAGCGCCACCCTCTTCTATTCACAGTTGTAAAAGCAGTTAAACTCATTGTAGTCTTGTCTTTGACGTTGGAAGTATTTTAAGGATTTTAATCAATGTCATTCTTATAAACGTATGTTGTTTTAAGTTTTTTAATTGTTTTCACTCTATATTACAGATATGTATTGATTTTGGGATATTTTGCGTCAATTTTAGATTTCGAGCTAATTTATACAGTGTGAATATTTCTTGGTCTCGCGACCTGGGACTGCCCCACAAAATGTGGCGCTTTCCAGGTTCATCGTCAATACAGGGCTCAGTGTTTCTAAGCGACATGAAAGGCTGAATATGGTGGTCGAGTATAATCATTTCAATTTAAGATTGCCCACCCAGAATTGGGGAGAACGTTGAATTACATTTTACGATAAAGACAATTTTTACTGAAGCATACCTGTGCGACTGTGAAAAGCAGAAAGTGTGTGTTTTATAAAAGGTATGCTTCAGCCTTGAATTTACAGTTATATAGGATTACCTAGGATATACAGCACCGAAACAGGACATTCGTCCCCACTAGCTCACGCTGGCATTTATGCTCCAATCGAGCTATTCGCTTCAACCACTCCCTGTAGAAGTGAGTTCCAAATTCTCAATAATCTCTGTGTAAAGATGTTTCTTCTGAATTCCCTATTTGATTTCTTGTTGACTATGATATATTGATGGCGTATATATTTTTGCTCTTCCCTACAAGTGGAAACACTCTCTCTGTCTCTGCTCTATCAAAACATTTCATGATTTTAAAGAGCTGTATTAGGTCAAGACAAAAGAGATCCCGCCTGTTGATTCTTGTAAAACTTGTTTGCACCCTCTCCAGTGCCTCTATATCATTTCAATAATATGGCGACCAGAATTGTATGCAGTACTCCAAGTGTGTTCTAGCCAAGGTTCGATACAAGTTTAACATAACTTCTTTTCAATTCTACCCCTCTATAAATAAAAGCTAGTTTTTGATTTGCTTCTTTATGGCCTTTCAACCTGTGTCGAAACTTTTAGTGATTTGTGAATTTGAACTCCGAAATCCCTTTGCTCCTCTACCCCATTTAGATTCTTATTTTGCAAGTAATATGTTACCTCTCTCTTTTTCTCCCCAAAATGCAATACCTCACATTTATTTGTGTTGAATTTAATTTACCAATTATATGCCCATTCTGCAGGTTAATTAATGTATGCTTGTAAATTGTTGCCTTCCTCCTCAGTGTTGATTATCCCCCCCCAATTTGGTGCCATCCGCAAATTTAGAAATTATGTTTTGATTCCAAAGTCGAAATCGTTCATTTAAGTTGTGAACAACAGTGGTCCCAGCACGGATCCTTGTGGAACAGCACTTCCTACCTTGTGCCACTCTCAATAGCAACCCTTTATCCCTACTCCCTGCTTTCTGCCTTAAAGCCAGATAGCTATCCATTCTGCTACTTCTCCCCTGACTCCGCATTCCCTGACCTTATTTATTGGTCTATTATGTGGTACCTGTGGTACATTATCGAAGGCCTTTTTAAAATCTAGATAAATTACATCTACTGCATTAACTTTGTCTACTCTCTCTATAACCCCTTCGTAAAATTCAATTAGGTAGTTTAAGCCAGACTTTTCCTTTTGAAATCCAAGCTGACTATTTATTATTATGGAGCAGAAATTCGGCTGTTGTCTGGTGAGTACCCATTGTGTAATTACCCGTGGACGGAACGAAAGTTCCGGTTTCTAGCATGCACTGCGCATGCGCGGGAATCCGGCACTTCCGTTCCCCTGAGGAAAGGGGTTCCGAGGTCAAACGCGCACGCCGGAGGGCCAGCGCGTTCGCCTCGTACTTCGGATTTTTTTACAGGTTCCTCCGTGAAGATAAGCACGGAAAAGATACACTTTTAAAAAGGATGCGCAAGGCCTTCTTTTAAAAAGGTAAGTGTTGATTTTATTAAAATTTTAACATTTTTTTCACAGATTTATCTTTTTTAATTACTTTAAAGAAAGGTAAGTTTAGTTTTAGCCCCGTTAAAAAATGTAATTAATTTTTTCAAAAATGTAAATTTTTGTTGAAAATAGTTAATTAATGTAATTTATAGTTATTTTAAAAATGTGATGTTTTTTCAAAAATGTATTTGTAGTTTTAGGAATGTTTTGGGGCCGATCTGTATTCATAGATTTGAAAGGTCTGCTGCCATTGGCTCTCCATAGCCCACGTGATCCCAGGGGACGCATCGCACTAACTACGCCCCTGGGATACAAAAGCACTGCAGTCCGGCAGCTACATGAGGCCAAGGAGCTGAAGTCCCCGTTGGCCCAGAGGTCAATGGCAGTCGCGGTATGCAGGTGCGCCCGCGATCCTTGCACCCGCGGGAAGCCAGGGAGCCGAATTTCTGGCCCTATATTTTTTATTTCCAGATATTCTTTCATTTTCTCCTTCGGTAGGGATTTAATTTTTTTTCCTGACACCGATGTTGAGCTGACTGTTCTATAGATCACTTAACATGTTCATCTCCCTTCTTACGTAGAGGCATTATGTTAGCTATCCGCCAGTCCTCTGGCAGTACACCTTTTTCTAATGAATTACTAAATATGTGCAGTAATACCTCTGCTATCTCTCTCCTAGATTATTTTGGAATGCGCGGAAGTAATCCATCTGGACCAGGGCATTCATCCTCTTTGAGGTTCATTCGTTTATTTAATATATCTGCTCGTTTTATTTTATATGAAGTTAGCTTATTACTAATCTCATCATCCGCTATCATCTCCACCTGTTCTATCTCCCTGGTAAATACTGAAGTAAAATAATTATTTAATATCTCTGCCATCTCTCTATCGCTGCCTCTGGTTTTACACTGTCATCCATTAGTGGATCTATTCTGATCACGACATTCCTTTTTTTACTTAAGTGCCTGTCAAATATTTTATTATTTTATTTGATGTTCCTTGATAATTTAATTTCATAGTTCCTCTTTGCCATCCCAATTTTTTTTGACTTCTCCCCTAATCTCTTCATATTCTCTTGACTATTCCAACGCACTCCTGGCTGGCTTCCCACTTTCTAACGTTAGGTCATCCAAATCTCGGCGGCTCGTGTCCTAACTCACACCAAGTCCCGTTCACCCATATCTGTGTGCTCGCTGACATACATTGGCTCCCGGTTAAGCAACACCTTGACAACAAATTTTCATCCTTGTTTTCAAATGACTCCATGGCCATGCACCTCCCTATTTATGTAATCTGCTTCAGCCTCACAACCCACCGAAATATCTGTGCTCCTCAAATTCTGGCCTCTTCAGCATCCCTGATTATAATCGTTTAACCTTCGGTGGCCGTCCCTTCAGCTGACTAGTCCGCTAAGCTCAGTAATTCCCTCCCTAAACCTTTCCACCTCTCTGCCTCTCTTTCCTCCATTAAGACGCTCCTTAAAACCTACCTCTTTGAACAAGTTTTAGGTAAGCTGCCCTAATTTCTTATGTGGCTCGGTGTCAATTTTGTGTCTTATAACACTCCTGCTTGAGAAATGTAAGTGATTCTAACAAGATTAGGACATTAGATAATGCTGTGAGGTTCAGCAGGGGCCGTTGAAGATTAAGATGGAGATGTAGTGACTGAAAACATGTTCTTGAATTAATTCTGTAGTTTAAATCCCGTAAAATGAATGACTGACATCGATCTGAAACAACGTAATACTGACATTAAAAAAGAGACATCTACCTTTGAGAATCACCTATGGTGGGGCACTGTTCAGAATGTGGGGCAGCATCCTTTGTCCCGCATCATGTCTATAGGTGTTTTATGATTACTGAAGCTACGATAAAATGTGTCTTAAAAATCATTATGGTGTGCTGCATGAGAGGTATACTTAAAAATCTTGGTCCACGTGCTAATAGCTTTGAGTAAGCGCCCATTTTGCAGAAGGATAAGATATACAGCAAAACTAAGTCCTCATTATCCTGTCGTTGTAAAACAAAGAAGGAACTTTGAGGTCTGAAAAATGCTATCTTGTTATTCACTAGAATGCTGCGGTCATGTGTACTAAAGCGCTCTTCATATTTGTCAAATTATTATTCATTTAAATAATTTTTTGCATTAGGTTTTCCCAAAAGCATTTCCTTGCTAATGTTGGTTGAATTACAGTTACATTTTATCCTTTATTTGAATTAGTAAAGTGAATGATGCTTCGGCTGAGATGTATTTACACTTAGAATTTCGTCAGTTTAAGGTCTACGGCATGAGCCTTTAACCGCAAAAGCAAACGAAGCTTGTACTTGTGCTAAAAATAGAAATAAGTTAACCTGGTTAATGACATGTAAGTACCGAGCGCCGACCCTATGATTGGATATAAAGAGGAGAGTATTGGAGAAAACATGATTGGCTGAATTTTTCCACCGTTTTGATTTTTGGGGTTTCACCTCGGAAAATTGAGCGCCTCTCAGTCTGGAGTTTTGAACTGAGGGACCGAGGACAGACAGCAAATTGTGCTTGGAACTAATTTGCATCTTCCACCATGTGACAACGGGGTAATATAATTTTCAACGGTGCCTTGTAAATTGTTGTTTAAATACTGTAATATATTGATACTTGCCTGCACCTAAATATAAGTCAAAACCATTACCAATACGGTGTCAGCGTCGAGTAATTGAACAGACTGTCCTGAGGGGCGATAGCTGGTAGGTTGATACATGAATGATAGAATGATAGATGCAATGATAGATGATAGACAGATAGATAAATGACGGAGAGATGTTTGAATCTAGATAGATAGGGGGAAGATAGTTGCTATATAAAAGATAGATAGATGATAGATAGATAGTATACTGAATGATAGAGTGAAAAATAGACATACCGATAGCTGAGTTATAAATAGTTAAATAATAGATAGATATAGAGATAAATATATATATAGACTGAAAAAAGATAGATATAGAGAAAATGGATGATACAACGGTAAAAACATAAGTAGATAAGTCACATCTATATAGAATACTAGATGGATGATGGTTAGATAGATAGATAGATAGATAGATAGATAGATAGATAGATAAATAGATAGATAGATAGATAGATAGATAGATAGATAGATAGATAGATAGATAGATAGATAGATAGATAGATAGATAGATAGATAGATAGATAGATAGTAATTGATGAATAGTTGATGATAGATAGACAGATAGAAACTATGAAGCTAGATTGGCAGACATGCAGAAAATGCAGCTTCAGATATTTGCATGACTTAGCGACAGCTCAGCGTTTCTTGTGATCACCAACATATTTTAGTAATTTGATCACCCATTTAAATAATGGGTCTCAAAATGGTGCGTGACACTGCCAGTCAGCAAGCCGAATACCGCTCTGGATTTAAATCCAACTCTTCAAGGTACATTTCAACTTGCTGCCGGGCGGAAACCTGGTATTGAGGATGGGTCGCCATTTTCAACGCTTCCAGCATCCACTGTACTTCGGAATTTATCCAATTGTTCCCAGAGTAAAATGTAATGACGTAAATGCACAATCTTTAGATAGTGTTGGATAAATTTTACAACAGGTTATTGCTGAAATATATGTTAATTGAATTCCCTTGTTCATGCGCTATGCACGTTGTTCGTTCATTTTAATGTCTGTTTTTCCTATCAAGGCATTTCTGACTTAACTAATTATTTGTGCTGCTTTGTCTCAAACTCGTTCAAACACTTTGCGATTGGTTAATGAAAGTCTTGGTTTATCAGCGAAGATTATAATGTCACTTGGTATAAAGATGATCTGGAGATTGAGTTTCGGCTAAAATGGAAGGCGAAAATTTGCGCAGTGTTTATGCAGGCTAGTTGCCCATCTTTCTTTGTTACCATATGCTCTATTCCAACAAAGGTCATACCACAGCGACCAAGGATACAAAGCTGGCATTTAAATTGCCATCAGTGGCATAGTTCCGGAGTCAGCCTCCGACACGCCAAACACATACGAATTAACTCCAGGTGTCTAGGTTGCAAAGAGTTGCGATCTCGCTGGCGCTAAAGGGGTGCTAATGCAGTAGCAACGGGCGAGGCGAATCAAGCGCCACACGGCAAATCTGGTTCCCCCGTTGCGCCGCTGGTACAATGTGCATCGGAGACTTCAATGCCAGGCAAATCATGACATCAGGGCCGCCCGATATGCAAAATGAATTTTCGCCACGTATCTTAGCAACTCGAGCAGACAGCGACAGGGAGAGGAGGCGTCAAGCAGGGGGAAGCAGGCTCCAGGGATGTCATTTAAAGGGATCATGAGCAATGAGTCCCAGCTGTCAGGTTAGTCGAGTTTCAGTGCTTTCTTGTCAATTTGACATTTTGCAACAGTTTAATTCAGTAATATAAAGATTCTTCTGTATCAGGAGTGTTGTGGGAACAAAAATTTCTATGCATTTATTGTTTAAAAATATCTAATGCTACACTTGGCTTACATTAATGTGGGCTGTACTGGCAGTCGAACTCGCCCTCCAGGACCGACGGCAGAGAGATCGGAGGCAGTGAGAAATATCGGAATATGTGGACAGAGGGAGGACGAGGGCCATCGGAGATGTCAATACTCTCTGAGGGTATTCCGAGAGCACTTCTACATCCAATTAAGTAAGGAGCATTGTATTAGAAGGCTCCACTTCACCAAGGCTGTGGCCAAAGAACACTGCCACCTTCTGCAAACAGACCTCCAGCCTCAGGTCACTGCGAACATGGCTATCTCAGTGGCAGTAAAGGTCACCACCATCCTCATTTTATTCACCAGTGCTTCCTTCCAGACGGCAACAGGAGACATAGCTAATATCTCGTAGATCGCCGTTCATTGCTGTAACTGGGAGGTCACTGAGCCTCTCTACAGTACGAGATGGGATTATAATTCTTTCCCCGTCACCAGAGACAAGCAGGACAAGCGTGCATGTGTCTTTTTCAGGATAGCGTGATTTCCCATGATGCAGGGCGCCATTGACTGCACCCACGTGGCTTTGCAGGCACGGCATAGCAATCCTGAGATCTGGCGTGACCGGAAAGTCTACCACTCAATTAATGTGCAGTTGGTCCGCAACCACACCCAGCCAATGCGCAATATGAATGTCTGCTATCCTGGAGGCAGCCACGATGCCTTCATCCTGTGCCAGACCGGTGTGCCAGCACTCTTCCAGCCACAACGTCAAGGTCATGATGGCTGCTTCGAGACGAGGGCAATCCGCTTCATACCTGGCTCATGACTCCCAAATGCAACACCAAAACTGCTGCCCTGCACTCATATAATGACAGCTATGCTGCGAACAGGAACAATATCGAGTAGAACATCGAGGTGCTCAATTCACGGTTCCGCTGCCTGCAGCGCTCTGGAGGAGCCCTGCGATACTCGGCTGAGCGGGTGTCACATTTCATGGTGGTCTGCCGCATGCTCCAAAACTTGGCCATCATGAAGGCCCAGCCCTTGCCACCAGGGATTGCGGGAAACTCTCAGGAGGAGGAAGAGCGAAAGGAGGAGAAGGAGGAGGATGAGAAGCAAGATGGAAATAAGGAGGACGAGGAGGAGGAACAGGAGCAATGGAGGAGGCAGCCACTGAATCTGCCTTCCGGAAGGGCATTCCGCGATCGCCTCATCAGACTACAGTTCCAATAAATTAAACCCCAGATCACTGTTGCTCACCACATCCCCATCATTCCTTCCTTTTGCACGCCATATCACAGCGCAAAGTTGAAATGAGGGAGACCACAAAATAATCCAAGCTAAATTAATAAATGTATCAATAATAAGTGAACACATATAAACAAGAACAATATTAACTACTCAGGCTTGTGCAACCCCTTAGTTTCTCTCGTTACTGTGCCTTTGCCTATTCACGTGCTCCGATGAAGTGTTGGCCCAGTGGCTGCAGCAGGGTTGGTGGAAGGCTGCGCGGGAGACTTCAGTTGGCCTTGCAGGACGCCCTCCACCAGCTTTGAGACTGGAAGGCACGGCTGTAGACTGCACCACCTCAGCATGAGAGGCAGCAGGCTGGGCTGGTTGGATGACAGGCAGCAACAAGCGCAATGCCAGAGTGGCAGTTTTGGCAACAGGAATGCTGTCATCCTGGGAGAGCACAGCAGGCTCCTGCTACACTGACCGAGTGCCACTCCCCCGGGGCAGCATCTCAGCATCCGTAGCAATCTGTTGGAGCAAATGTTGCTGGCCTGCTGTGACATTGTGAAAGCCCCGGTAAATCGTGGTAGACCCAGACATGATGCCAGCAGTCAGAGCTTGCGTTGCATCAAGCTCTGACTGCATGAGTTCAATTTGAGATTGAATACCACCAAACATTCAATGTATTACATCACTTAAACGTTGCGTCGCTTCCATTTGTGCTTCAGTGGAAGCTGCAAGATCGCCCATCACACATAGCATCAGGGCTGGGTCGCCACGGTCTCTCTGGGAGTTTGCCATCCTTTGCAGACTGGAAATGATCGCCTCAATGTTGTGCACAGAGCTTGTGCAATGCTGAAGTTGGACTCCTCCACGCTACTTATCATTGTAGAGAAGCTCTCGGGCACGCTTGTCATTGCACCTATCATCTCCGTGTGAATGCCCATAACCCTTCTTTAAATGCTTCCCCATCGAGGTCCACATCTGGGTCCTGTGGAAAAGAACTTGCGCGTGAGCTAAACCCCCAGGCAGCTGCTCCCTGAGCTAACATTTGCCCCTGGCCTTGCTGCAGCCGACATGTCCCCGGTAATACACCCTTTGCTAATCTCGCTACTAGCCTCTAAAAAAGACGTAATGACAATATCTGAGCTGGCGCCTGTGAGTGAGACATGCAGTGACGTGATGTGTTCTTCCTCCCCCTCTTCTCTTGCCTCGCACTCAACGGTGCCCTCAGGGACAGGCTGCTCAGTGGCTTGCTGATTAACTGAAAGCAAAAAGGCACAAGTGTCGGATTAAGATGAAGGGAGGGGGCAGGAACTGATAAATGCATGCATACAGCATGATTAGTTGGAAAGTGCGAACCGCTTGTGGGGTGAGGGGTAAGTGGGATGTGAGAAGCAGTAGGAGGGATGAACATACCTTTGTTGTCCCCAAGGGGATCAACATCGCTGGCGGCCACGGCGACCAGCACCTGGAGCACAATCATTTGCAACACTCTTTCCTCCAAATGAGACAGTGGTTGGGAGTTGGCTTGTCCCTATCCTGTGCACTCCTGCTCCCTCCTGTTGTGAGCCACCTTGGCCTTCAAGATAAGTGGAAGTGTGTGACTGCGTCTGCAGAAATGTATTTAGGGGATCTGTCTGCCGTAGTTGAATAGCTGACATTGTGTGTAAGATGTGAGATGTGGGTGTGAGTGTTGCTCGTTAGAGGTTGTTGAGGGGCGAGTGCGGGTGATGTGGTTCTTTGGGCAGCGTGTGAAGACTATGGTTCATATAGTGGTATCTAGCATTTGTGGAAGCTTTGACGCACCCTGACCACCCGAGGGAGGTAGTTCAATTTATTCCTGCACTGTGTGTGGGTCCTGGCGAATACAGTGCTGCGCGACACTTGCTGGGCTACATCCCTCCACATGGTGCAGAGTACTTCCGGCGAGGGCCTCCTGCCACTTGTTGGTACTGCCCTGCCCTGCCATTCACCACAGCAAACACCAATACTTCCAATGCTTGATCGCAAAGTCTGTGGGCTCTCTCCCTGGGGCATGGATCTTATTTTCTTTTCGTTTATGGGATGTGGGCGTCGCTGGAAAGAGCAGCATTTTGTGCGCATCATTAATTGCCCTTGAGAAGGTGGTGGTGAGCCGCGTTCTTAGAAAGCTCCAGTCCGTGTGGTGAAGATACTCCCACAGTGCCCTTGGGTAGGGAGTTCCAGGATTTGGACCCAGCGACGATGAAGTATCGGCGATATACTTCTAAGTAAGGATGATGTGTGACTTGGAGGGGAACTTGGAGGCGGTGGTGTTCCCATGGACCTGTTGCCCCCATGCACATGCTGCCCTTGTCCTTCCAGATGGAGGAGGTCGCGGATTTGAGAGGTGCTGCCGAAGTAGCATTGTCGAGTTGCTGCAGTGCATCTTATAGGTGGTCCAAACTGCAGCCATGGTACGCCGGTGGTGGAGAAAGTGACTGTTTAATGTGATGGATGGGGGGCCAATCAAGCGGGCTGCTTTGTCCCAGATGACTCGAGCTTTTTGAGTGTTGTTGGAGTTTCAATCATCGAGGCAATTAGAGAATATTCCATCACACTCCTTGTCGATGGTGGCAAGGCTTCTGGGAGTCAGGAGTTGAGACACTCGCCGCAGAATACCTGGCCACTGACCTGCTCTAGTTGCCACATTATTTATGTGTCTGGTACAGTTAAGTCTCTTGTCAATGATGAACCCAGGATGTTGATGGTGGGGATTCGGCGAAGTTAATGCTGTTGAATGTCAAGGGCGGTGGTTAGAATCGCGTTTGTTGCAGATAGTGATTGCCTGGCACTTCTGTGGCGCGAATGTTACCTGCCACTTATCAGCCCAAGCCTGAATGTCATCGAGGTATTGCTGCATGCGGGCATGGACTGCTTCCTTATCTGAGGACATGTAAATAGCTTTGAACACTGAGCAGTCTCATCTCATTTTCTGACTTTATGTTGAAGGGAAGGTCGTTGAAGAAGCAGTTAAGATGGTTGGGCATAGGACAATGCTCTGAGGAACTCCTGCAGCGTTGTCCTGGGGCTTTCATGATTGACCTTCAACAACCACAAACACCTTCCTTTGCTAGGTATGACTCCAGGATGTGGAGAGTTTTCCCCCCGATTCCCATTGTCTTCAGTTTTACTCGATCTCCTTGATGCCACACTCGGTCAAGTGCTGCCTTGATGTCAAGGGCAGTCACTCTCACCTCACCTCTGGAATTTGTCTCCTTTTTTCATGTTTGGACCAAGGCTGTAATGAGGTCGGGAGCCGTGTGGTCTTGGCGGAACCCAAACTTGGTAAAAGTGTGCTGTTTATTGATGAGTAAGTGCTGCTTGATAGCACTGTTGATGACAGCTTCAATCACTTTGTTGATGATTGAGAATAGATTGATGGGGTGGTAATTGGCCGGAATGGAATTGTCCTGACTTTTGTGGACAGGACATAACTGGGCAGTTTTCCACACTGTCGGATAGATGCCAGTGTTGTAGCTGTACTGGAACAGCTTGGCTAGAGGCGCGGCTAGTTCTGGCGCACAAGTCTTCAGCACGATAGCAGGGATGTTGTCGAGGCCCATAGCCTTTGCTGTATCGAGTTCGCTCAACCGTTTCTTGATATCACGTGGATTGAATGGAATTGGCTGAAGACTGGCTTCTGTGATAGTGGGGACCTCAGGAGTAGGCCGATAGGGATCATCGACTCGTCACTTCTGGCTGAAGCTGGTTGCAAACGCTTTTACCAGGCGTAAGAATTGTATGGGTTTTCTGCTGGCCGATGGTCTCCAAAAAGCGGAACTATCCGCCCGCAGAGGCCCTTCTCCAGGGCAGCCGGAGGATCTGTCAAGACCATTCTTGACTGATCGGAAATGCCGATTTTCAGCGCATGCGCTGTGCATGCCTGAAACCTGCATTTCCAATGTCCCTGAGGGTGGATAGACAGCGCGGGCCCACCCGTATGTATCGGAATATCTGGGCCATTTAATGTGTTACTTGTATCAGTATTTTATGGAAAAATCTCATATATTTGTGTGACTCTGGAGTTTCTATTCCAGAATTCGTGTTTTGGAAGTAATGGGTCGCATGCCTAAACCTGGAACTTGCGATCTGTCAAGAATTTTCTTCACAGATCCACCGGATCCCCGGGAAAGTGTCCTCCGCGGGCAAAGAGTTCTTTTTTTTGCTCAACTTCTCCCCAGCGAGTGCCGGTGAAATCCTTACGCCTGGTAAAAACCAGGGGTAAGGCCTGCTTTTAAAAGTGGATGAAATTTTAAAAAGTTACATTAAAATAAAGTATACATTTTAAAACCGGTGAAATTAGGTAAGTATATTTTTAGCCCCGTTAAAACACGTGAATTTATTTTTCAAATTTTTTTTTGTGGTTTTAAATATTTAATTAAATGCCATTTTCATTCATTTTAAATATTAGAAAGTTTTTTTTATTTATTTGACGTGTACAGGTATTTTGGGGTGCAGTCCCATTCATACCTATGGGGAATTCGTAAAACGGAACCTCCATAAGTATGAATGGGATACCCTTCTGTCTTTCTTTGGGCCGGCCCACTTGATCCCAGGGGCGATTGCGAAGCACCTGCGCCCCTTGCGTACGTGTGCTTCTACGCATGTCTACACATAGAGGTCAGGAGCGTGAGAGTCCGTGGTTCCCGAGGCAGACATTTCGTAGATTTTTTGCTGGTCCTGGGATCACGTGGGCCAACCTAACCAATAAAAGAAGGGGATCCCCATTCATAGTTGTGGGAGTTCTGTACTTACTGAAAACCGACAAATATGAATGGGGATCACTTAGCAGTACACGGACAGCTGAAATATATTTTTCAAACATTATATTTTTAAATTACTTAAAATGGCATTTAATTAAATATTTTAAATAAAAGTTTTATTTTTTGATTAAAATAATGATATGTTTTAATGGGGGTAAAATCAACTTACCTTATTTGACAGGGTTTTTCATGTATAAATGCGTGAAAAACAAATATTTTTTCGATTTTTTTAAACTCTTAAAAGGTAAGTTTATTTTTAGCCCCGTAAAAAACTTTAATTCATTTTTTTTAAATAATTTTTTGTTTAAAATACTTAATTTATTGTAATTAAAAGTCCTTTTAAATACGTGATTTTTAAAAATGTATTTAAAGTTTTACCATGTTTTTGGGGTGATCTCCATTCATATATTTGACAGGTCTTCCTCTCAAGTGTATGAAGGGAGATTTTTTTCTTTGATTGGCTCCCCATGGCCCACGTGATCCCAGGGACGCTGCGAACTACATGCGCCTCTGGGATACCTGGGCCCTGCACATTTGGAGTTTGGAAAAGCACAGGAGCTCTCACGTAAAGGCGTTGATTTTTCCAGATCGCAGGCCTCCGCTGGCCGGTGGCCTGCGATCGGAAAATATGGGCCATTAACTCTGTTGCTCTCGCCACTGATGCTGTCTAACTTGATGAGTATGTCCAACATTTTCTCTTTATATTTATATAGATCTCCAGAATCCGCAGTACAGATTCCTGGACTTGTTCTGTCTCCCTTTCTTAAATATAGTAATATTTAGCTGTCTTCAAGTCCGCTGGCACTACACCCTTTACTTATTCGTCTAAGATTATTATTATTAATTTAACAAAGCAACTTTTAATTTCAAGTTCGAATAAATATAGGTCCGGAATTTTCCATTCAGCTATTCTTCCAATTGGCCAATTCCCCAAATTAACCGCGGGTGTGAAATGTTCCCATATCCGCCCCAGGTCAGGGAATGGAACTGTTGGAACAGAAAAGCTCGGCACACAAACACATATAAGGAATTGCTGGCGGTACGCAGCACCGCATAGCATTTTATATTTTATTAAATAAATAGCAGATTGTGTTGTTTGCAGTAGAGGAATTCATATGAATCTTAGAGGTGATTGTGAAACTGAGCAAGGGATTGGACAGGTTATATTTGGGATATAACGTAACCTTCAGTATAGCCATTGCCGAGACGTATGTGACAACCAGTGAAAGAAAGAAGATTCTGTTAGCGAAGTGTTAATCATATGGGGCTGCAAGTGATCTCTTTTTATATTTCCCTCATTACAACAGTGAATCCACTTCAAAAAAGTACTTCATTGGCTGTAAAACGCATTTAGACGTCCGGTGGTCGTGAAAGGCGCTATATAAATGTAAGTACTTCTTTAATGTAAGTGTATCCAGTAACTTTTCTTTTGGAACTGATCTTGAATTCAAATGACGAATATTTTTTTGATTTTCATCCATTTATATGCTTGCAATAACTTATGCATTGTTATTGTGTCCAGAAATCTTAATTGGGGACTGTGATTCATGCAAACAAAATTAAGAGGAATTCTGTAAAACATAATAGTTGGCATTCTACATAAATTCTGCATTGGTTATTTAATATGCAGACAATTATTTTTTAGAGCACTTCAATTATTCCTGTGAAAAGGACAAATTCTTTAACAAGACATTGAAAGGCTTACTCTCCTACTTCCCCTCTTGGCCTTTCAAAGATCATCTTTTCAATGAGACTGATCACCTGCTCTCTGGACCTATTTCTACTAAATTGCAGAGAACCCAAATTTCCTTCCTGGCTCCCATATTAGCGGATGTTGGTAACGATTCTCTCTACTCAGGTATTGTCCCCCTCTCCTTCAAATCTGCAGTCATCACCCCTCTCCTTCAAAAAAAAAACCCTTGATTCCTCCATCTCTGAAAACTATCACTCCATTTCCAACGTCCATTTCCTCTCCAAAGTTCTTGAACGTATTGTGGCCTCCCAAATCCGTGGACATCTTTCCAAGAATTCCTTGTTTGAATCCCTTCAATTAGGTTTCCGCAACTGCGACAGTGCTGAAACTGCTCTTACTAAGTTCATAAGTGACATCCTAATTGACTGCGACAAAGGTAACCTTAACCTTATCTTCTTTCTGGACCTTTCTGCAGCCTTTGACATGGCTGACCACACAATTCTGATTCAACGCTTCTCCACCGTCATCCAGCTGGATGGGACTGCACACATCTACTTTCTTTCCTATCTTTCCAGCCGTAACTTCTCTTCCCAATCCCACACTGTCACTTATGGTGTTCCACCAGGACCTATCCTTGGCACACGCCTCTTTCTCATCTACATGCAGCCTCTCATTGACGTCATCTTGCAACACTACGTGAGTTTTCACATGTGCACTGATGATACTCAGCTCTATCTCTCCTGCACCTCTCTCGGCCTCACCCCACTCCCGCCCGACCCCCCCATCCCCCGCCAACCGTCTCTATACTATCAGACTACTTATGCGACGTCCAGCATTGGACGAGCAAAAATTTCCTTCAATTAAACATCGGGAAGACTGAAAACATTCACCTGAATTTTTACCTTTCTCTCGGGATGGGTGCGGGGGTGAGTGGGGGGGTTGGTGAGTGTGGGGAGTGGGGGGCGGGGTTGGGGACCGTTGATTGGTTTGGGAGACAGATGTTCTAACAGCACGTTCTGCAGTGACCACTGTCATTTAATCAGTCATACAGCTTTCCTGGCCAATTAACTGGAGCGGGTCTGATTACGTCACGGATGACTTGACTTCATCTCAGCTGTTAAAAGGAGGAATGCACCTATGACAGTTGAAGATTGGTGGAGGTGCCGAAGTGGTTGGTGGTGGAGACAGTGGCTTGTTTTCAGACTTAGCTCCTTGTTGGAATATAAAGTTAAAGATTGATCAGCAAAAATGCTGGCTCAACGACATAAAGCTGCCCCCAGATTCAGTGATGCCTCCCTGGAAATCATGCTCCAGCCACTCAGGTCGCTCAGGGAGGTCCTTTTCGCTGGTAACGGGAGGAAGATGCCACCAGCCAAGGCAAACGGGATGGCTGGAGATGGTAGAAGAAGTGAGCAGCAGGAGTGTGGTTACCAGGTCCTGGACACATTGCAGGAAGCGATTTAATGACAACATGTTGGCAGGATAGCTGATTGGAATACCACGTTGCAGTACATCATGCTGTGCTTGTCACCCTAATCCCCTCACTCTGCCTTCCAAAGCCTACTTCTGCATATCACTCCTCACTTCAAACTACCTTAGGGTGCAAACATCCCTCATTTCCTATGCACCTATGCACATCCCCATCTGACTATCCAACACTGATACTCATTCTCATTCTAATGCAATTATATTATCCAAGAAATTAACGCCATTAGGACGAGGCCATTCAGCAAAGTCACGACTCTCACTCATAGTCACCCTCAATGGATATAACAAATCCAAACCTTACACTTTTTCCATGACTTTCACCCAAAGATCTCTTGTTGCCATTCTTGCAAGAGAAGAGTATACAGAACACGCAGGAGATGCAAAGAACCAGATGTGGCCCTCCAGTGACTGCAGCATTTGGGGAGGCGCTGGACATCAGTGGATTTATGGAGCTGCTGTCGGTGGAAGATGGAGAGAGGGGGAAAATCCAGATACATTGTGTCAGAATTAAATATCATACAGCCACATGGCATACAGCAGTCACTCATAAAGACTTGATGTCAGTAGCCAATGAAATATGATCATGTGGATATGGTAACTTAAACAATTCTTATCATATGAGGTCTAATTCATGTCTTTAATCTACCACAGGCCCATCAAGTGCCCTCTCCTCCATCCACCCCCCCACAACTGTCCAGCCAGAAGAGAAAGACAACTCCTCAGAAGAGTCCTCAGCCTCTGATGGTGCAGTGCCACATGGCTCGTACGCACCCAGAACCAGCGCAGATATGCACACGCCTGTGGCTCCAGTGAGTGAGAGAGTAGTGTTGACACCTGGCAGCTCTAAGATCACAATTGAGCAAGAGCAGCTGGTAGAGACAGGGGCATCAGTGCAGAGTTTTCGTCAGGGGCCGCAGGACGCTCCAATCAGTACTCAGCTGGATGCAGATACTGCACCTCGTGGGCTGTCGACAAAGAGGATGATTCGTGAGGAGCAGTAAAAAAGGCGGGAGGCTCTGGCAGCTTTTCCAGTCGCGATGTATGCGATAGTAGGGAGAATGGAGGAGTCTATCTACAACATGAGCAGCACCCTATCACAAGCGTTGGCTAGGATGTTTTCTTCCGTGGACATGGTGGCCACTTGCATGGAGCACAAATGTGCCAGTCAAACGAGTGCATGCTTGCTCTGAATACCAGCTTGCAGACTCTGATTGCAGTCATCTCTAGGAGGGATGCCAACCTAAACTTATCCGTTCATCATCCCACTGAAGTGCAGCAAGGTGCTCTCCAGCTCCTTGCTAGCCGGGAATGTGAGTGGACCATGAGAGGGAAGATGGTGAGAGGGGACATGGGCTTGGGGACTGTGCTCAAAGTGCTCCCAATACTCGCCTGTTGCCTCCACCTTAGTCAGAGACCCATATGTTGCTTCGGATCCCGATGGCTGAGTATTACCCCTGCACAGGTGCAGGAGGAGCAGTTTCCGGTGGGGCCCTCACAGGATCCAAAACCAATGTGTCTAAGCAGTCAGATCAGGGAAGTGAGCTGCCTGGCTCTACCTCTACTGAATCAACAGATGTTGCACATCGTAGGGTTGCTGAAAGAAAAAGACACAATCGTAGATCCAAAAGGCTATGCACATGGGTGTGTTCCAAAATGTTAGAGGGTTCAATTTAGGAACCATGTAAATGTATTTCTTTGGACCGCTTTCTCGTCTTGTCCATTTTGCCTGCTACCTGGGAAGATGCCTTGTCAGTTGGAGAGAACGGTAAGACATGAATTAACCTCGAGCAATATGTGTGTGTTTGTGTGGCAGGAATGGTTTTGATTGCTTTGTTGTGTTGGTGGGGTGGGGGGATGTTGGTGCAGCATCTGGGTGCGATATGTCTGCACTGGCATGATTAAATAATTCGTGCCATTATGTTGCCATATTGGGCCTCGCGGGCAACAATGTGCGCCGCTGCTGTTGCCAACTCCACCTCAGGATCCTCCTGCTCCTCATCTTCATATTCCACCTGCACCTCATCATCCTCCTCCTCCTCTGAAGAGGCTCTACTCTCTTCGCTTTGCTCCTCCTGCAGCTCCAATCAGTCTGGAGACCCTGGCTGGTGCGTATTGAATTGCTCTTCCAGACCTGTCTGGGCATCTAAAGCTCATTTTCAGCATCCCGGCTGCTTGCTCTTTTACACACCTGATAGTCATGTGATTTTGAACATAGCACTCTTTGACCTCATTACTTGGCCTCCTCAAGGGTCTCATCAGCCATGTCTTCAGTGGAGACCCCTTGTCTCCAAGCAGC
This sequence comes from Squalus acanthias, assembly GCA_030390025.1. NCBI lineage: Eukaryota > Metazoa > Chordata > Chondrichthyes > Squaliformes > Squalidae > Squalus > Squalus acanthias. The sequence continues at coordinate 73,284,265 of CM059430.1, read as the reverse complement.
CAGCTGCTAAGTCTGGTCGAAGTTATCAAGAGCTGAGGGAGGTTGGACTGGAACAGGACGAAAGACAGCTCCTGGGAATCTTGCTGATACACGCAGGATGATCGTTTTAAGTGTGCAGACGGCGGCACATTGAGGGAGTGGAAGTCCTTCCAGTTAACAAACATTACTGGGCAATCTGTGGGTGCCGTGATAGGCACGTGTGTGTAGTTGATGACACTCTGCTCCTGTGGGAACCCAACCAGAGCCGAACTGCCGAGCGCTCGCTCAGTCAGACTAGCTTCATCAGTGGCAAAGTGGACATAAGTGCGTGACTTGTGAAAATGGCATCGTTCACCTGGGTGATGCATTTGTGTGCTGCCAACTGTGAGATTCTGCAATGTCTGCTGCAGATGAATCGAAGGAGCCTGAGGTGAAGAAGTTGAGGGCAGTAGTGGCTTTGACAGCCACTAATAAGCTGTGCTCGCTAGGACCTCTTGGCAGCAGATCTTCTTCCAGCAAGCTACAAATCTCTTGCCTGACCTGACATGATAGCCTGAGATTCCCGAAGCCCTATGTTCAGTCATGTCCCAGAGGCTGATCGTCTGCTTAGATAGCTGAATTGGGGTTATCGTCTGCAGAGAGGTGCACCTCTTTGTTCATCCACTCCCTCCCATGCAGCAAAAGGTTATTGAGTCTGCTGCTGCTGCTGGTGTTGCTGGTGTTGTTGCTGCTGAGGCGTATCTTGGTCCGAATTTGCGTCCCAGGAAAAACAGCGAAAGCGGTACATGTAATGATCTGATGGATGCCAGCTCAAGTGGAAATCAGAGGCACAATCCTACAAAGAAGTGAGACCGACTTCCAATGTAATGAGAATGGTTTCCAAAGTTGTAGAAATCACCTGCAAACTCCTGAAAGCAGATTCCCAGCAGAAATGGTGTTAGCAAGACTGTTTCCCTTAGACAGGAATGCATGTCTGTTTGTGTGTATTTAAGTGATTTTTTCAACTTTCAGTTGTTTAAAATGCACAATAGCCGCTCAGCTCTCGCCTTGCTTTCACAGGCGAGGGTCAGGAAGCTCGTGAATCCCGTGCATAGCCATTGAAAGCTATAACATCAGGTAAAGAAGGCTATTAATAGACAGATAACGAGCTCTCAAATACTTTAATTAGGTCCCCCAACTCTCCTGAGCGGGTCTCTGGTGCACTGACTAACACACCATATTAAAGGCGGAATCGGCGGGTTGAAGGAGGCTTCTTGACTTGCTGTTAATTTCGGTGCTCGTAACTGCCCGCCCGCTCGCAAACCGACACTGTCTTCAAAGTGACAATTCTTGCTATTTACTTCGGTTCAAGCCACAAACAGCGTTCCCTTTTCACTGACTTGATCCCGCTCCCCAGCAACTGTCTAAGGCTGACCACGTCTGTTCGCAAACTTGATGACATATTTGATCAAAAATTAGCTTCCTATGTCATATCCGTTCCATCACTAAGACCGCTCATTTCTACCTCTGTAATATCGCCCGTCTCCACTCTTGCCTCAGCTCATCTGCTGCTGAAACCCGCATCCATGCCTTTGTTATCTCTAGACTTGACTATTGCAACGCACTCCTGGCTCGCCTCCCACATTCTACCCTACATAAACATGAAGCCATCCAAATTTCTGCCGCCCATGAGCTAACTCACTCCAAGTCCTGCTAAACCATCTCCGCTGTCCTTGCTGATCTACATTGGCTCCCAGTTAAAAATGGCCACGATTTTAACATTATCATCTTTGTTTTCAAACACCTCCATGGCCTCGCCACTCCTTATCTCTGTAATCAGCTCCAGCCCTGTAATTCCGCTGGGCCTCTGCGCTCTGCTTATTCTGGGCATTTGAACATCCCCGATTTTTAATGTTCCACTATTTGCGGTCGTGCCCACAGCTGCCTATGCCCTAAAATCTGGAATTCCCTCCCTAATCTCTCCACTGCTCCACTTCTCTGTTCTCCTTTAAGACGCTCCTTAAAACCTATCTCTTCGACCCAGCATTTGTTCATCTGCCGTAACATCTCCTTAGATATCACGGTGTCAAATTTTGATTTATTTTATAACACTCCTGTGAAGCACCGTGGGACATTGTATTACATTAATTTGCTATATGAATATAAGTTGTTGTAGGTGCGACTGGGCATGTAAATGGAACGGCATCTTGTGCATTATTCGTCTTTTTACTTCACGTGGAAATGAGAGAGGTTTGGCAGTTGAATAATGTTTGTAAAGTTAAAGTTGGTTATATTGATACATAAAACGAAAGGAATAATGCCTACTGAGATGGAAAACAATCACCGCATATGAGTGTTAAAAAAAAGGCTCCGGTTAATTCATGAAAATACTTCATGATTTGATTGACAGATCAATCAGAGTGTGTAAAACTGAAGTCATTGACATGGGACATGAAGATAACATTAGGTAATGCTGAAACATAACAGGATTCGAAAAAAATAGTACAAAAGAGTAGTTGCTTGGAAAGAGACCTCCTAATTGGATGACGTGTCAACAGCCTACATTTTAACTGTTAAAGTGAGTAGATTGTCCAGTAAACTCCCAACACTTTTCATAAGTTCTGCAGTTAAGTGTATGTTTAATTAATGTGGATAATAGTTATGATCAGAGGCATAATAAATCTGAGAATATTTACCTGTGAAATTCTGAACCTTATTATTTTGAAGAACAAATTATTAATAAGACAATCCATCGTCTAAAAAATCACTTAAATTCTCAGGAACGAAACGGCATATTCACCTGGAAATGATTCAAATGCTGCTTTATTTATCATTGGACGAAGGAAGAATAATGAAAAGTTTCCAATTGTGCAGAGTGTTACCGTCGATCGAGATAGGGTTTCTTTTGAAACTGTAACAGAAATCAATGCAACTGAAATACCCAGTCACTAATATATTCCGGATGCGGACTCTGCTGCAAAAATTGGATGATGTTGGCCATTAATGCAAATGACAGCTGTGGGTCACCTGATCATTTCAGCGAAGTATGCATTCAATTCATTGGCTGTATGCATACCTTGCTAAACGCTATAGACTCAGAACAGATCAACAGCTCAAAACTTGGCATCCATGAGGCGCTGTGTGCCATCAGCAGCAGCAGAATTGCATTCCATTAAAATCTGTAAACTCATGGCTTGGCATATCCCTCACTCTACCATTACCAAGGAGCCAGGGGACCAACCTTGGTTCAATAAGGAATGTAGAAGAGCTTGCAAGGAGCAGCACCAGGCGAACCTAAAAATGAGGTGCCAAGCTGGTAGGCTGCAACACAGGACAACATGCATGCTAAAAAGGGGAGGCAACATGATATAGATAGGGCTAAGCGATTCCACAATCAACAGATGAGTTCAAAGCTCTGCAGACCTACCACGTCCACTTGTGAGTGGTGTTTGAACATTAAACAACTAACGTGAGGAAGAGGCTCCATTAATGTCTCCATCCTCAATGATGGTGGTGCCTTGCACGTGAGTGCAAAAGACAAGGCTGAAGCGTTTACAAACATCTTCAGCCAGAAGTGCCGAGTGGATGATCCATATCGGCCTACTCCTGAGGTCCCCACCATCAAAGAAGGCAGTCTTCAGCCAATTCGAGTCACTCCACGTTATATCAAAAAAGAACTGAGCGCACTGGATACAGCAAAGGCTATGGGCCCCGCCAACATCCCGGCTATCGTGCTGAAGACTTGTGCTCCAGAACTAGCCGCCCCTCTAGCCAAGCTGTTCCAGTACAGCTACAACACTGGCATCTGTCAAACAATGCGGAAAACTGCCAAGGTATGTCTTGTCCACAAAAAGCAGGACAAATCCAAAACGGCCAATTACCGCCGCATGAGTCTACTCTCAATCATCAGCAAACTGATGGAAGGTGTCGTCAACTGTGCTATCAAGCGGCACTTACTCATCAATGACCTGTTCAAATATGCCCAGTTTGGGTTCCACCAAGACCACTCGGCTCCCTTGGACGATACATGGGCAAAGGAGCTAAATTCCATAGGTGAGGTGAGAGTTACTGCCCTTGATATCAAGGCAGCATTTGACCGAGAGTGGCATCAATGAGCCCTAGAAAAACTGAAGTAAATGGAAATTGGGGGTGAAATACTCCACTGGCTGGAGTCATACCTAGCATAAACGAAGTTGGCTGTGATGGTTGAAGGTCAATCATCACAGTCCCAGGGCATCGTTGCAGAAGTTCCTCAGGACAGCGTCGTAGGCCCAACCATCTTCAGCTGCTTCATCAATTAACTTCCCTCCAACATAAGGTCAGATATGGGGACGTTCGCTGATGAGTGCACAGTGTTCAGCACCTTTCACAACTCCTCAGATAATGAAGTATTCCATGCCCGCAAGCAAGAAGACCTGGACGACGTTCAGTCTTGGGCTAATAAGTGGCAGGTAACATTCAAGCCAAGAAGTGCGAGGTAATGATTATCTACTTGAAGCGAGAGTCTAACCACAGCCCCTTGACATTGAACGGCATTACCATCGCCGAATCCCCCGCCATCAACATCCTGGGGCTCACCATTGATCGGGAACTTAACTGGACCAGCTGCATAAATATTGTGGCAACAAGAGCAGGTCAGATTCTAGGTATTCTGCGGCGAATGTCTCACCTCCTGACTCCCCAAAGTCTTTCCACAATCTACAAGCCACAAATAAGGAGTGTGATGCAAAAGTCTCCACTTGCTTGGATAAATACCACTCCAACAACACTCAAGCAGCTTGACACCAACCAGGACAAAGCAGCCCGCTTGATTGACACCCCATCCATCACCTTAAACATTCACTCCCTACACCACCGTCTTACCATGGCTGCAGTGTGTACCATCGACAAGATGCACTGCAGCAACTCACCAAGGCTGCTTTGGCATCACCTCACAAATCCCAACTTCCTCCTGCTACAAGGACAAGGACAGCAGGGGCATAGCAACACCACCGCCTCCAAGAACCCCTCCAATTACACATCATCCTGACTTAGAAGTATATCGCCGATCCTCCATCGTCGCTGGGTCACAATCATGGAACTCCCTCCTTAACAGCACTGTGATACGACCTTCACCACACGGACTGCATTGTTTCAAGAAGGCGGCTCACAACTACCTTCTGAAGGTCAATTAGGGATGGGCAATAAATGCTGGCATTGCCAGCAACGCCCACATCCCATAAAAGACGAATTAAGATAAGTAAAACATTGCTAAGTGCCCTCATATACGACCACCTGCCAATCAGAAACAATAGCTCTGTTCCACTGTCTGGAGAGATATAATCGAAGCACAAGTTGGTGCGAAACGATTCAGAAGAAGTAGAAAATCGTAGGGTTTGACTCGCGCTTCGTTCTAACCCCGACAAATGCAGGAAGATATCGGTCCACCCATGATCTCTAGATTTTATGTTTAAGATCTTGATTATATTCAAACTACGGGTTAACTTGACAAGCATGGAAATGGGAATATTCCAAAGAAATAATGTTTGGTAGAGCATTGATATCGTTAATTATCCAGTCAATGTGTCTCTTGGATCGCAACAAGTGCAATGGGTAAGGAAAGTGTTGCATCATTATGTGCATTCCTGCTTGATCACAGCATTGTCATCTTGAGTTTCCGAGAAGCAGCACGTCACGTTGTGTTGAAGCACAACAGGCTTGAATCTAAATCGGAAGCCGGAACGGGGTGGAATGCTGCATTTCATGTACCCCGAATATGAACTGACACGTGCAATCTAAAAGGGGCCCTAGTACGGAGTCTGAGGCCCAAATTGAACGCAGCTCCAAGGTCCCAAGTTCAAGCTAAGTGGGAGCAGCGTGGGGCCCAAGGCCGCAAGCTGGTGTCAGGTTGTTAAGAGAGAGTGACGGCGTGCTCCGGCAGGGCTGAAGAACCACCTTAATTAAACGATCAATGTCTTGGAGAGGTTCTTCAAAACACAATCTACGCAAGCAGCAAACCTAATCGGGAAATCCCAGTAATTGAGTTCCAAAGAAGAGAGACCATATTGCATGATGTGGGGTTTTACTTTTCCACGGATTTAATACGTTCTGTCTGTACGTATTAAAAAAAGATGCACAGGAATAATAGTGAATCAATGTAACCATGTATCAGTAATTAAAGAGAGAGTTTCCCACATTAATAATTATACCGCCTTTGTCTGGGGAGTGATACTCGAGTACGACAGGTTGACCATGTCCCGTGTCTTGCGAGTTCAGTTGTCTTCACGATTTCTTCTTTACCGGTGACTGCTCTTCTTATTTTCTGTTTCGATGATCGATGCATCCTTTATATAGTTAAACTAGATTTTCACGTGTACAGCATCATAGGCATCTATTTTTTTGATTTGCTGACAGTTTGTTGTCCATCCGCCCGTCCAATTTTTAAGTTAAGTCTCTCAACGGATCAGATAACGAAGCAATCCATGCGGGTGGAGTAAGAATTGGAAAAAAATCCTTGCTTTGGATAAGTTGCATGTAACATTGGCGTCACACTGTACGAGGCAATGGCCCGGATGTTGCGGTGGGTAATAACAGCGAACGAACAACTCTCGATGTTATTACCTCTTTGATACTGACCGCAACTTCAGGATATAGCGCATGCGCACTTTAACGCGGAAATCCTGAAGTTGCGTTCAGTCATTCACTGCTCCGACACTGGTTGCGCTGTGGGCCCCCGCCCACCTGCCATAGCCAACAATCAGAGTAATCAGGGAAATGAGTGCGAATGACCAAACCTGGGCTTTTCCGCGGAAATATTGCTGTTAACTCGCCATTAAATGTTAGGCCTTGTTGGATTAAGTGTAACTGGGGTTTTAAAAGCGTTTTGACTGCCAAACAAACGTCAAACGCCCTAAAAACTGAATTTTACTTTTGTGGAGTTTCAAATATCTCATTATAATAAAAATTACAATTTTAAGAAACTTTATAAATACATATTTGATAAAAGTATCTCCGTATTTATTTCAGGTTTACCTTTTCCCCGTGTGGGAGCACCTATCTTTGCTTTGCTCTTTACACAATTTGGAAAAAGTCAGAATAAAAGCAAATTGTTCACCTGCTGGTGTCCTGTCTATGCGAACTCTGCAATGTGATTGACTTTTTGGACAGGTATATGACGTCACAGAAGCTCAGACTGTGGGATTCTCACTGCAAAACACTGATCTGAATTGCACGTCGAATAAGCCAAACACTTCACCACAGAGATCGCGAGATCCCTGTGAGCAATGTTCTTAGGGGCCAGTGGCGAACGCCTTTGCTTCAAAGCTGGCCGCAAAGTACGGGCCAATTACTATGTCCGTGTTGAGATTGACTAACCACCTCTCCATGAAATTCAATAACATTACCATCGCCCAATCCCCCACAATCAACATCTGGTGGGAAATCATTGACCAGTTACTCAACTGCACAAACCACATGAATGCGATAGCTACTACTGCAGGTCAGAGACTGCTTACTCGGTGATGACTGTTTCACGTCCCGACTTCCTAAAGGCAATGCACCAACCTTAAGTTATAAGTAAAGCTGGTGTTCAATGTGCCAGTAGCACAGGGTGAATACATAGTAAAATAGCCCCTCCGTTTTGGTCCAACCGTTCGCGCCAAAATCAGTATGAGTGATAAAAATGGTTTCTCTTCGTATCAGAATTTGATTTACTTTTAACCATAATGGCTCGTATTTTCCGATCGCAGGCCTCCCGCGGGCGGAGGACTTCGATCTGGAAAAATCTGCGCCCTTATCTGAGGGCTCCCGGGAGGCGCACAGTTCCGATGCTGGGCCTCTCCAAACTGGGGATCTGCAGGGCCCACGTATCCCAGAGGCGCAGGAAGTTCGCAGCGTCATTGCGATCCCGTGGGCCATGGAGAGCCAATCAAAGAAGGGAATCTCCCTTTATACATTTGACAGGAAGACCTGTCAAATATATGAATGGAGATCACCCCAAAACAGAGTAAAACTTTAAAAAAAAATTAAAAAACGCATCACATTTTTAAATGACTTGTAAGTACAATTAATTAACTATTTTAGAACATTTTTTTAATGTTTCCAAAAAAAATTAAAGTTTTTTACGGTGTTAAAAATAAGCTTACCTTTGTTTAAAGTATTTTTAAATGATAAATTAGTGAAATAAAAAGAAATCAACTCTTATCCTGGTAAAAGCAGCCCTTACGCCTGCTTTTATCAGATGCAAGAATTGTAAGAGCTTTCTTTAAAGATCGAAAATGCCGGTTTCCAGCGCATGCGCAGTGCATGCCTGAAACCGCCATTTCCGATGTCCCTGCGGGTGGGTACACAGCGTGTCCCCACCGTAGGGATCGGAATTACCGGCCCAATCTGTTTGTACAACGCCCGGCTCTGTGATGTAATTCCGCTATTGGCTGAGGTATACTCTCGTTCAATGGTTTCAACGCATATTCAAGCTTCCTGCAAAGTAAATCACTGGTTATCTGGTAATGTTTCCACTGGCCACAGGCAACACGTGAAATTGCTGCTGGCAACTGATTGTAATGAATCCGACCTGCAGACTGCGCTACCCACTCTATTGATTGGCTGTTTGGAGAGGGCGGGCTTGAAAAGTGTATCACAGACGGCAGCTAAAGGCAGGTAGCACCTGTTAAAGTAGTGGTGAACCACCTCCACCTCTACGTCAACCCATCTGCTACTGAAACCCTCATGCATGCCTGTGTCACCAACCAGAACGAAATATTTATAGTTGGTTGTAAGAAACTTAAAGAAAAAAAGACGCCGATGTAGTGCAGTATTGATGCAAAGTAGCATATTGTTCTCAAATGGCTCAACTGATGTGAATATAATCAGATTATTTAGAGTAAACTGTGTTGCTAGGGCCAGAAGACATGAATGAAAATGAGCAATTCTGTGCAAGACAAAGAATTCGAGCTATACAAAAGCAAAATACTGCGGATGCTAGAAATCTTAAATATTAACAGAAAATGCTCGAAATACTCAGCAGGTCAGGCAGCATCTGCGGAGAGAGAAACAGAGTTAACGTTTCAGGTCGATGACCTTCGTTGAAATTAGACCTTTTAATTTGACATAACAGTAAATTTGTGGATACAAAAACTACTCAAAATTATCTTTTATCGATGTTAGAGAGCCCACTGTAAGCGAATCCGCATATAGTCTATTGTAATCATTAGTTTGATGTGCTAGATTATATTATATTATTATATCGCTGTTATCAAGTGTTGTGGAATGAAGCATCTTTCTATTTTCCCCATCGCAGTTCCATGAATAAAAATTAACTGTTGCTGTATATCGATAATTACCAGTAGATTGAAGGTCCATCTTTCCTGTGAGAACAATGATGCCAATCACAAGATGAGATCCCACTGCCGTAGTTTCCATGTTCACAGCAGTCTCCCTCTTTGGCGCTGTTCGTGAGAAACTTCCGTGGCACGCAGCTTTGCGCATGAGCAGCTGAATCATGTTGATCACGCTAAACTACACTTGGAATACGTACAGCCAGTCTAATAAAAACAGCCGTTTATTATATCCGTCTGAGATGGAGGTAAAATCAGGTACCATAAATGGTAAATGGTCTCAGTGTTTTAAGTATTGTGCAACCTTTCCTCCAGTTTTGTGTTTCTGGATAGTGAGGGTACAGATATAAAACCATTTTCAGTAATAACAACAAGAAAAACAACTTACATTTATATAGCACTTTAATATAATAAATTTCCCAAGGCGCTTCAAATGATAGTTATAAAAAAAAGATATAAAGCCATATAAGGAGATGTTATGGCACGTGACAGGAAGCTTGGTCGAAGAGGTAGGTTTTAAGGTGGGTCTCAAAGGAGGAAAGAGAATTAGAGAGGGTATTCCAGAACTGAAACTAGGCAGCTGAAGGCACGACCACCAGCGGTGGAGCATTTAAAATCGGGGATGGTCACAAATATAGAATAGGTAGAGCGCAGAGTTCTAGAGGGCTTATAATGCTGTCGGAGATTACAGAGATAAGGAGTGGCGAGGTTATGGGGGGATTTGAATACAGGATTTGAATTTTAAAGTCGAGGCGTTGCTTAACTAGGGTCCAATGTAGGTCAGCAAGCACAGTGGAGCTTTGTGAGTGGGAAAGGTACAAGTTAGCACATGGGCGTCAGAGTTTTGGATGACCTCAAATTTATTGACGCTACAACAAGGGAAGCCGTCCAGGAGCATTTTGGAATAGTCAAGTCTCGAGGTGATAAAGGTATTGATGAGGGTTTCAACCGCAGATAAGTTGAGGTAAGGGCAGAGGCGGTTGACATTCCGGTGGTGGAAATGGTCAGTCTTAGTGATAGAACGGAGATGAGGAAGGAAGTTCAAATCATGATGAAATATGACACCATGGTTGCTAAAAAAACTTCATCAGCCTTAGAAACTTGCCGGGGAGAGAGATCGGGTATGGAGTTTGAGGTGTGTACCGAAGACAATGGCTTCGGTCTTCCCGATATTTAACTGGAGGAAACTTCTGCTCATCCAGTGCTGGATGTCGGAGAAGCACCCTGATAGTATAGAGATGTTTGGAGGGTTCAAGAGAGGTGGAGTAGAGGTAGAGCTGTTTATCATCCGCCTACATGTGAAAACTCATATTGTGTTACTGAACGATGTCACTAAGGGGCAGCATTTGCTGAGAAATAGGAGGGGGCCAAGGATAGATCCTTGGGGACACCGGATGTAACAATGCGGGATAGGGAAGAGAAGACATTGCGTGTGATTCTATGGTTACTGTTGGAAACCTAGGAATAAAACCAGTTAGGTGCAGTCCCATCCAGCTTGACGACGGCGGAGGGGCGTTGGAGCAGAATTTCGTGGTCACCTGTGTCAAAGGCTGCAGATATCCAGGGGGAAGTGAACGGATAGATTATCTTTGTTGCAATCAATTAGGATGTCATTTGTGACCTTTGTAAGAGCAGTTTCAGTCCTGTGATAAGGGGGGAAGCCTGATTTCAGGGAGTTCTGGGTAAGATGGGCATGGATTTCGGAGGCGACAACACGTTCAAGAACTTTGGGGAGGAAAGGGAGGTTGTAGATGACACAATAGTTTACAAGGACAGATGGGACGAGGATTGGCTTTTTGAGGAGGCGGGTGATGATTGCAGATTTGAAGGAAAGGGGGACAACAACGGAGGAGAAAGAATCGTTAGCAATATCCGCTAAAATGCGAGCCAGGAAAGAAAGTTGGGTTGTCAACAAATAAGTAGGAATAGTGTCGAGAGAGAAGGAGGTCGGTCTCATTGACCAGTTGAGCTTTGAAAGGGCCAGGGAGTATATGGGAGAGAAAGTAGGCAAACATGCAATTTTAGGGATAGGCAGGGAGAAAGCTGAGAGGTACTAGGGTCCGGTGGACAGGGGGATGGAGGGAAGTAGTTGAGGCAGTGGAACGGCTGTTGTCGATCTTCTTAACAAAGAAGTCCCTGAGCTCCTCACACTTATTGTTAAAGGTGAGGGAGGAGGAGGCAGGGGAGGCTGGTTTGGGAATACGGTTAGTGGTGGAGAAGTGAAGCTTGCTGTTATTTTGGCTGTCCTGGATGATCTTAGAATAATGGGCGGTTTAGTTATGGAGAGCAGGACCTGCAAGTGCTTTATATGATCTGGCTAAATCTGGTGATGGAAGATTAGGCCAGTTGTCTACCAAAGACGTTCAATTCTTTAACCCTTGGACTTAAGGGAGCCGAGATGAGGGGTATACCAGGAGGCACGACAAGCGTGTGAAAGTGCAATGATCTTAGTGGAGACATGCTCATCAAAGGTGGTGGAGAGTGTGTGATATAGTAAGGCTGCAGCTGAAAAGTTGTCATGAAGAATATTAGGCCAAAGACTAGGAAGTTGGGAATTAGAATGTGCAGTGGTGAAGGACTGGAGTGAGAGATTTGTCCTGCGGCAGATACGAAAAGAAGTTGGTTTAGGAGGGGGAATGGGGAATATGGGTAGAGAGGAATATAAGTAAATGGTAGGAGGTTGCCTTATCGGTAGTGGTTAAGGAGTGGATAGCGAGCTCGCGTGAGATATAAGATCGAGGAAGTAGCCAAGTATATAGGTAGGGGAGTTGACATGAAGGGAGAGATTAAGGGAGCGAAGGAGGCCAGTGAACTCAAAGGATACGGAGCAAGATGAGTTTAGATGAACGTTGAAATCACCGAGGATGAATAGTCACTTGGTTCAGTGACAGAGGGAGGAAAGCAGAGAAGATATCTCATTGAGACAATGGGTGTGATATTTGAGTGGCCGTTACAGAATAAGGATTTTCAAAGAGAGCCACTGGCAAGGACAGAAATTATTGGCTAGTTGCCCTTGAGAAGGAGGCGGTGAGCCAGCTTCTTGAACCGCTACAGTCTGTGAGATGAAGGTAATCCCATAGATAGGGAGGGAATTCAAGGATGTTGACCCAGTGACGATGAAGGAATAATGATATATTTCCAAGTCAGGATGTTGTGTGACTTTCAGGAGAACTTGCATGTGGTGGTGTTCCCATGCGGCTGCTACCCTTGTCCTTCTAGGTGGTAGTGGTCGTGTGTTTGGGAGGTTCTGTCGAAGGAGCATTGGCGAGTTGCTGCAGCACATCTTGTTGATGGTACACACTGCAGCCACGGTGCGTCGGTGATGGTGGGATTGAATGTTTAAGGTGAAGTATGGTGTGCCAATCAAGCGGGCTGCTTTCGCTTGGATGGTGTCTAGCTTCTAGAGTATTATTGGAACTGCACTCATCCAAGCAAGTGGAGAGTATCCCATTACATTCCTGACTTGTGCATTGAAGATCTTGCAAAGGCTTTGGAGAGACAGGAGTTGAGTCTCCCGCCGTAGAATACTCAGCCTCTGACCTGTTGTGAGAGCTATATTGTTTTTGTGGTTTGTTCAGTTAAGTTTCTGATCAATGTTGACCCCCAGGATATGGATGTTGCGGGATTCAACGATTGTAATGCTAAGCCGAGTTGGTTAGAATCTATCGTGTTCGCGACGGTAATGCCTGACACTTGTGTGCTGCGAATGCTGCTAGCCGCTTATAAGCTCAAGCTGAATGTTGTCCAGGTCTTCTTGTACGCGGGCATGGACTGCTTCATTATCTTAGGAGTGGTGACAGGAACTAAATACTGTGAAATCTTGAACGAACATACCCACTTCTGACCTTATGTTGGAGAGAACGTTATTGTTGATACAGCTGTAGATGGTTGGCCTAGGACACTGCCATGACGAAAACTTGCAGTGATGTCTTGAGGTTGAGATGATTGGCCTCCCAACAACCACAACCATCTCCCTATGTTTGTATTCGTTCATGGGATGTGGGCGTCGCTGGCAAGGCCTGCATTTATTGCCCATTCCTAGTTGCCCTTGAGAAGGTGGTGGTGAGCTACTTCTTGAATCGCTGCAATCAGTGTGGTGAAGGTAATCCCACAGTGCTGTTAGGGAGGGAGTTCCACGATTTTGACCCAGCGACGATGAAGGAGACACGATATACTTCCAAGTCAGGATGGTTTTTGATTTGCAGGCAACTTTGGAGGTGGTGGCGTTCCCAAGTGCCTGCTGCACTTGTCCTTCTAGTTGGAAGAGGTCGCGTGGTTGGAAGCTGATGCTTCAGAAGCCTTGTCGAGTTGCTGCAGTGCATCTTGTAGATTCTACACACTGCAGGCACGGCACGCCGATGGTGCAGGTACTGAATGTTTAATCAGGTGCCAGGCGTGACTCTAGCCAGTAGCGAGTTCTTCCCCTAATACCCGTTGATTTCAATTTCCTAAATGCTATATTTGGTCAAAGGATGCCTTGATGTCAACGGCAGTCACTCTCACCTCACCTCGTTTGTCATGTTTGCACAAAGGCCAAATGAGTTCTACAGCTGTGTGGTCCTGGTGGAACTAAAACTGAGCAGGTTATTGCTGAGTATGCACCGATTGACAGCACTGTCGACGACACCTTCCATCACTTTGCTGATGATTGATAGTCGACTGATTGGGCGTTAATTGGTTGGATTGGATTTGTCCTGCTTCTTGTGGACAGGACATACCTGGGAAGTTTTCCACATTGTCGCATAGATGCCAGTGTTGAAGCTGTGCTGGAACAGCTTGGGTTGGGGCGCAGCAATTCTGGAGGACAAGTCTTCAGCACGAGAGCCCGGATGTTGTTGGGACCCAGAGCCTTTGTGGCATTCAGTGCGCTAAGCCGTTTCATTCTCTCACGTGGGGTTAATCGAATTGGTTGAGGACGGGATTCTGTGATGCTGGGGATCTCAGGAAGAGGTCGAAATGTATCATCCACTCGGCACTTCTGGCTGAAAATGGTTGCAAACGCTTCAACCTTGTCTTTTGTACTTGCGTGTTGGGCTCCTCTATCATTGAGGATGGGGATAATCATGGAGCCTCCTTAGCCCGTTAGTTGTTTAATGGTCCACCACCATTCACGACTGGATGTAACAGGACGGCAGAGCTTTGATCTGATCCGTTGGTTGTTGGATCTGTCTGTAGCATGCTGCTCCCGCTGACTAGCCTGTTGCAGCTTCCACAGGTTGGTACCTCATTTTTAGGTACGCCTGGTGCTGCTCCTGGCATGATCTTCGGCACTCCTCATTCACCCAGGGTTTGTCCCCTAGCTTGATGGTAATGGTAATGGTAGAGTGAGCGATATTCCAGGCCACGAGGTTACAGATTGTGGTGGTACAACATGTTGCTGCTGCTGATGGCCCACAGAGCCTCATGGATGCCCAGTTTTAAGCTGCTATATATGTTCTGAATCTATCCCTTGTAGCACGGTGGTAGTGCTACACAACAGGATAGAGGGTGTCCTCAGTTTGAAGACGGGATTCAACTCCAAAGGACTATGCAGTGGTCACTGCCAGCAATACTGTCATATACATATGCAGCTGGCTCGAGCTCAGGTAGGGTTTTCCCTCCTGCTGGCTCTCTCATCACCTGCCCAGTCTAGCAGTTATGCCCTTCAGGACTCGGTCATCTCGGTCAGTACTGGTGCTACAGAGCCAATCTTGGTGATGGATATTGAATTCCTCCACCCAGATTATATTCTGTGCCCTTTGTGCTTCTTCCAAGTGCTGTTCAACATGGACGATACACTGTGCCGCCACCTCTGTTGGGTCTGACCCGATGGTGGGACAGGACATTATGGACATACCCAGGCATTTTTCTGGAGATGTCTGGGACGCTCGCTGAAAGGTATGATTCTGTGAGTATGACAGCTTGACTACTCTGTGGGACATCTGTCTCAATTTTGGCACAAGTCCCCATATATTGATGAGGAGGACTTTGCAGGGTCGACTGGACTGTCGTGTCGTGTCCAAAACCAATGCCTAGCTCGATGCCGGGTGGACCTTTCGTTTTTGTTCTTATGATTGTTTTTCATACTGGCTTATCTACGTGGGTTGCGCGGCCATTTCAGAGGGCAGTTAAGAGTCAACCACAATTTTGTGGGACTGGACCACATATACTGGTCAGATCAGGTAAGCATTGTAGATGTCCTCCCCTAAAGGACATTAATGAACTTGATGGGCTTTTACGAAAATCCGAAAGATTCATGTTTCACTTTACTGATACTAGCTTTTTTTTTAAATTGCAGATTTATTTAAATAACTGAATTTAAATTCCCCAGCTGTCGTGGTGGGGTTTCAACTCACGTCTACTGGATTACTTACCCAGGACTCTGGATTACTAGCCCAGTAACATAACCACTATGCTTTCGCTGACTCTGTAATCTTCTGTAGCTCTACAACCCTCCGCAACTCTGTTCCTCCAAAACTGGCATTACCAGACAAAAACTCTCCCCCTGCCCAACTCACTCTACTCATTTAAAAAACATTTTTAAAGCCTACTTCTTTGATCATGTTTTCCGTCTGGCCTCCTCATATCTCCTTTACTTCAGTGTAGATTTCTCTCCTATTATGTTGCTGTGAAGCGTCTTGGACGTTTTTTCTACGTTAAAGGCGCTATATAATTGCAATTTATTGTTGTGTAGCGAGCTTTTCCTTTGCATTGCCATTTATGTGGATATTGCCTGAAAATGTTGATGGGAAAGTATTGACAGACGATTGGAAGCTGTGTCTGGTGCAGCGAGAGATGCCTGGCTTCCTCCAGTGAGCAGAAGCGAGCCTTGATTCCCATTGCGAGACCTGTTTCCCTATTTGCTGAAGTTAGCAGAAGCTGCAATGTCAGAAGGCTTGGTATAAAGGAACGCAGAAACAGTAGTGGACCATTCAGTCCTTCAAACCTTTACCGGAATTCAATTAGATCAGGGCTGGGCTGTATCTAAACATGTTTACATGCTTTGTTTACACATCCCTGAACACCGTTGCTTAACAGAAATCTATCAATCTCAGTTTTGAAATTGTCAATTGAACTAGCCTCAACAGTTTATTGAGAGAGACAGTTCCTGATTTTCATTACCCTTTGTGTGAAGAAGTGTTTCCTGGCATCACACCTGAGCAGCCTAGCTCTAATGTTAAGGTTATCTCTCCTAGTTCTGGACTCTCCAACCAGACTAAGTAATTTCCCTAATTATCTTAAAGCCCTCAATTAGCGCATAGAGGATAGGAGCAGGCGTATGCCATTCGGCCCCTCGATACTTCTCCGCCATTCAATGCGATCATGGCTGAACATCCAAATTCAGTACCCTGTCCCTGCTTTCTCCCAATATCCTTTGGTCCCCTTAGCCTTAAGAAATATATCGAACTCCTTCTTGAATATATTTAATGAATTGGACTCAACTGTCTTCTGTGGTAGAGAATTCCACAGGTTCATCACTCTCTGTGTGAAGAAATTCCTCCTCATCTCAGTCCTAAATGGCTTACCCTTTATCATTAGACTGTGACCACTTGTTCTGGACTCCCGCACCATCGGGGACATCCTTCCTGCATCTAGTCTGTCTAGTCCTGTTAGAATTTTATACGTTTCAATGAGATTCCCTCTCATTCTTCTAAACTCCAGCGAATACAAGCCCAATCGATCCAATCTCTCTTCATACGTTATTCCTGCCGATCCAGGTATCAGTCTGGTGAATCTTCGCTGCACTCTCTCCATGGCAAGAACATCTTCCTCAGATAAGGCGACCAAAACTGCACACAATACTCAAAGTGTGGTCTCACCAAGGCCCTGTAGAACTGCAGTAAGACATCCTTGCTCCTGTACTCGAATCCTCTTGCTATGAAGGCCAACATAGCATTTGCCTTCTTAACTGCCTGCTGTACCTGCATGCTTACCTTCAGCGACTGGTGCATAATGAAACCCAGGTCTCGTTGCACTTTTCCTTTTCCCAATCTATTGCTGTTCAGATAATTTTCTGCCTTCCTGGTTTTTGCCACCAAAGTGGATAACCTCGCATTTATCCACATTATGCTGCATCTGCCATGCATCTGTCCAATCACCCACACTGTCCCAATCATACTGGAGTTTCGATGCATCCTCATCACAGCACACACGACCACCCAGCTCACCCCTTAATCATCTATACTCAGGGGACTGCAAGCCAAGTCTCTGCAAACTGTCCTCATAATCTAACCCTTTTAACCTCAGTATCTTTCTGGCTAAATGCCAAATACTGCGGATGCTGGAAATCTGAAATAAAAAGAGAAAATGGACTATGGATGTCCTATCCCTCTACACCTCCATCTCCCACCAGGATGGCCTGAGGGCACTCCGCTTCTTCCTTAAACTGTGGCGCAACCAGTCCCCTTCCACCACCACACTCCTTCGCCTGGCTGAACTTGTTCTCACATTGAACAACTTCTCCTTTGACTCCACTCACATCCGCCAAATTAAAGGTGCTTCTATGGGAACCCGCATGGGTCCTAGCTATGCCTGCCTTGTCGTGGGATATGTGGAACATTCTTTGTTCCAGTTCTAATCAGGCTCCCTTACTGACCTCTTTGTCTAGTACATTGATGACTGTATCGGTGCCGTTTCCTGCTCTGGCCCTGAACTAGAAAATTCCATTCACTTTGCTTCCAATTTCCACCCTTCCCTCACCTTCACATGGTTCATCTCCAACACTTCCCTTCCCTTCCTCGACTTCCTTGTCTCCACCACTGCGGATAGACTATTAACAAACATTCACTATAAGGCCACTGACTCCCACAGCTACCTGAACTACACTTCCTCTCACCGCGCGTCATGTATGGACTTTATTCCATTCTCCCAGTTTCTCTGTCTCCACCGTATCTGCTCTGACGATGCCACGTTCCATACTACTGCTTCTGAAATGTCTTCCTTTTTCCTCAACCGAGGATTCCCCTCTACCGTGGTTGACAAGGCCCGTGACCGTGTCCATTCTAAATCCTGCACTTCTGCTCTCACTCTTTCCCCTCCCTCCCGGAACCACGAAAGGGTTCCACCTGTCTTCCCCTTTCACTCCACCAACCTCCACTTTCAACGGATCATCCTACACCATTTCCGACACCTCCATTTTGATCCCGCCACCAAATACATCTTCCCCTCACATCCCCTTTCAGTATTGCAAAGGGACCGCTCTCTCTGCGACACCATGGTCCACACCTCTATCACCACCAACACAACTTGCCCTTCTCCCGGCACCTTACCATGCAAGCGCAGGATATTCAACACCTGTACTTTTACCCCCTCCCTTTCCACTATCCAGGGCCCCAGACACTCCTTCCAGGTGAAACTTCGATTTACGTGTACTTTATACTGTATTCGCTGCTCATGATGCGATATACTCTACATTGGGGAGACCAAAGGCAGATTTCGTGACCACTTTGCGGAACACCTCTGTTCAGTCCGAATGTTAAAAAATAACTTGCATTAACTAGGAATTCAAGAGAAAAAAATCAGTCACCTCCCCTTTTTATGTCTATGCTACAGCCGTGAGAGTCCAAACATATCTGCAAAGAAAAGTCGAATATATGTTTACCGAACTTTGTTAGATTATATTGGTGTTTTTTTCTTCACAATAGTGCATGGAGCAATTAAACAGCGTTTCCGAAAACATATGCGTGATTTGGTCATGTAAATAACATTATAATTCAGAACCATATTAATCAGAAAACTGCTTGGCAAATTATCCACAAATATATGTGTATAGAATAATGGTTATACACATTTTATCATTTTTACTTCAAATATAAACTGAATTATTTTCGACCACTATATTTCGTCTCGAGTTCTCTCAAGAATAAATTTCAATTTATGTTCTTCATAATATTTCTGGGATATGCATTTCTTATATTTTTTGGCATGGTACTCACTGATATGTTAGTGATGTCAGAAGATGTATTGTTAATGCTATGATACCTCTTGCCCGACAGTACTGACAATGTGTATGGTTAAAGCAAAAACTAGCATTTATATAGGACATTCAAATGCATCTACTGAAAGTATTGAACTGTTCGCTTAACTAGATGAAAAAAAGTACAGATACGTTTCAAGAGGGGCAAAGATACAGGAGAATTAAACAGCTTTAGGTTTATTTTTGAGCAGGAAGGGAAAGAATAACCCAGATAGTTTCAGAGAGTGTATTCCGAATGGAAGACCCTGAACTGCGACCACCAGTGGTGATCGGAGGAGTAGATTTCAAGGGCCCGTATTTCCCCATCATTACGGGTGTGTACGAGGTGTGCACACACCCGGAGGGACATCGGAAATGCCGGTTTCAGGCATGCGAAGCGCCTGAGCTGACAACCGGCATTTCCGATCTGCAGAAATCCTATTGACAGATCGGACGCCTGCCCTGGAGAAGGGCATCTGCGGGTGGAGAGTTCCGCTTTCTGCAGAACCTCCGCCTGCTGATATCACTTAAAAACCTTACGCCTGGTAAACGCATGCGTAAGACCTGCTTTTACCTGAATAAGAGTTAAAAAAAAAAATTTAAAACGTTATTTTCCACTCATTTATAATTTAAAAATGCTTTTAAAAAAAGATAAGTTTATTTTTAGCCCCGAAAAATAGCATTAATTACTTTTCGCAAAAAATTAAATTTTTGTTTAAAATGTTTAATTTAATGTCTTTTTAACTCATTTTAAAAACGTGATTTTTAAAAAATAATTTATTTAATGATTTAATGTCTTTTTACAGTGATCCCCATCATAATGTTGACAGGTCTATCTGTCAAAAGTATGAATTACGATTCCCTTCTCCCATTGGCTCGCCTGGCCCACGTGATCCAAGTGAACCGCAAGCGCAACTTGGATACCTGGGCCGTGAGCATTTCGCCCTGGAGAGGCCCAGGATCGAAATTGGCCTGTCCTCGGGAGCCCTCTGGTAAAGGCATAGATTTTTTCCCGATATGAGGCCCGCAGACAGGAAGCCTCCTCTGGGCAATTTCCGGCCGTGGTGTAACCTGTTGTCAAAGCTGCCGCGGTTGCTTGTGTGATGTTTGGTTATAGTAGTTAACTATTGTAGATTGGGCGAGATCCAGGAAATTTATAGATGAGGACGAATACATCTGGAGATTGGAAAGGATGACATTTCTGCAGTGGAACCATTTTGTGGGTGAGAGTGCGAATTGCAAAATTCTGACCCAGTTGCGTTTGATGTAGAGTAGCGAAGAGATAGCAGTGGAGATGATGAATAAACCAAGCTACGATAGGAGATCAGCATTCGTCAGGGTAGAAGTGTGACGTGGGAGAGGTAAGAAAGAGTTGCATTTATATAGCGCCTTACACGGCCACCGGTTATCCCAAAGCGCTTAACAGCCAATGAAGTACTTTCTGAAGTATAGTCACTGTTCTAATGTAAGCGACGGGGCAGGTAATGTGTGCTCTGCAAACTCGCACAAACAGCAACGTGATAATGACCAGATCATCCGTTTTTGTTATGTTGATTGAGGGCTAAATATTGGCCAGGATACCGGAGAGAAGTGCCGTGCTCTTCTTGGAAATACTGCCATGGGACCTTTTACGCCTACCTGAGAGAGCAGACGGGACATCAGTTTAATGTTTCATCCAAAAGACGGCCCCTCCGATAGTGCAGCACTCCCTCAGCACTAAACTGGAGTGTGAGCCTAGAGTTCTGTGCTCAAGTCTCTGGAGTGGGACTATGAACCCACTACCTTCTGACTCAGAGTTGAGGGTACTGCCAACTGAGCCATTGTCTGACGTACCAGATAAGGAGGGAAATCCTGCGGGACTTCAGGGAGATGTTGGAGTGAGGAGGATGATGTTGAGGCGATTCACATAAGTGAACGTGGTAGCAAAGTAAAAGTGAGGGACGGTGCTTAGCTTGCTTTTCATTCAATCCATAAACTGAGGGTTTCCAGATGACGACATAATAGGTTGGAAACTGTAGCGGTTGATGGATTCAAGCAATGCACAAACAAATAATAATTTGCTGATATTAAATACAAACACGGTTGAATCATCAGGACCTGAATGTTGAAGATTGGATTAACAGTTTATTTCGGAAAATATTCAGTCAAAAAGTAAGTTGGGTTTCAACTGTCCATCTGAAACCCGATCCTATCGCGCTGGATAATATTGCGTTGGGATTGCATAAACAGGTGAAGTACAATTAGGCCTGGTGACAGAAAACTTGGTTAACGGGGGTCCTTTATTATAAGCACACACGATTTTTACAACATTCCAGTAAAGAGTCAATAAGTTACAGAAGTAAAACGAATTTATCCGATTTCCTCTAGTAGGACGCATATTCTGGATACTGTCCTATTCTTCCTTCTCCTTCAGTGGTCGCTCTCTGCAACTAAACACTGCAAACCCCTACACTATATATGAATTCATGCTAACTTCGCTGCTGCAGCCAAATATCTTTCTAGGGGATGGGGGCCAAGAGCTCAATGTCTTTAGGCTGACTTCCAACGAATTACATATATTTCTCACGTGCACAAGGACTTGCAATTTGTTCTCTTGAGCTTCCTTATCTAATGTACTCTAACACGCTACAGCTGTGTCCATTGCACTTTATAACCTTTGAAGAGATAATAAGATGGTTACCCACTAAAAAGCCTTTTGTGTCCATTGTACCTTGTCAGCTTAATTTTAAAGAGGAGAATAAAACTATAGATTAACAAAACTTAATAATAATCCTTACTCTAGTAAAACTTAAAACTGAACGGTAATGAAGAGAATTATACTATAATATTCCCCACCTTGAGGATGCAAAACATCTTCTGATTCCTCAACTTTTACCTAATGCATCCGCCTCATACGCACGGGCTCGCACAGTCAAGCATCTCATTATGTAACTAAGCCAACAGATAGGGACGAGCAAGACGCCTAATACCATAATTGGGTTGATGGGCAGTGACACGGATAATAAGCGGTAGTATGGATGTTGACCGGCATTTTATTCCATCTCCCACCATACATGATTCCAAGGGATAGATACCACCCTTTTTAATGTCAGTATTACGTTGTTTCAGAAGCATGTCAGTCTTTCAGTATTAGGGTTTTTAAACTACAGAAGTAATCCAAGAACATGGTTTATTTTCCTGCTTCTCAGTCTTAATCTCCAATAGCCCGTGTTTGCCATGCGTCGCCTTATTTAAGGAACTCGCCTTGTTAGCATCGCATACCTTTCACAAGACAGTGGCTCATTTAGACTCAATTTCATTTGGTCAACATTACACATCGTGATACAGACAAATAACCATAATACATTACACAGGAAGCTACAGTTTACATTTTATCAAGAAGTCAGGATCCTAAAAGATTCTACAGCTGTCCTTTAAGCCTTATCCATTTTTAGGATATTTCTTGGTAAGCATTATTTCGCCGTAGCCCTCAATTGTTCCAATTACATTTAAACTCAAAGGAACGTAAAGCTGAATTTTGGAAAAAACGACTTCTATGTCCCTCTTTACTGTAATTTCAATCTCTCTGATAGGTACCAGTGTGTTTAACTCTGTACTGATTGTTTCATTATTTGGCCAGTTGTTCTGTGGAGCATGTGACATAGAAACATAGAAACATAGATGATAGGAGCAGGAGTAGGCCATTCGGACCCTCGAGCCTGCACCACCATTTAATGAGATCATGGCTGATCATCCAAATTCAGTACCCTGTCCCTGCTTTCTCCACATATCCATTGATCCCTTTAGCCTTAAGAAATATATCCAACTCCCTCTTGAGTATATTTAATGAATTGGCCTCAACTGCCTTCTGTGGTAGAGAATTCCACAGGTTCACCACTCCCTGGGTAAAGAAATTCCTCCTCATCTCAGTCCTAAATGGCTTACCCCCTATTCTTAGACTGTGACCCCTGGTTCTGGACTCCCCCGCCATCGGGAACATCCTTTCTGAATTTAATCTGTCTAGTCCTGTTCGAATTTTATACGTTTCAATGAGATCCCGTCTAATTCTTCTAAACTCTAACGAATACAAGAACAATCTTCCGAATCTCTCTTCATACGTCATTGCTGCCATCCCAGGTATCAGTCTGGTGAATCTTCGCTGCATTCCCTCCATGGCAAGAGCATCCTTCCTCAGATAAGGCGACCAAAACTGCACACAATACTCAAGGTGTAGTCTTGTTTTGATTTTTTTTAAATTCTCAATCTCCTGAGCCACATTAACCATTTCATGTCATGCTATTGTCAAGTAACTGAGCATGTCGGAGATCAATTGTGCAGTGCATCTTCATCAAGCATTTATGCATGATGGTTGCCTTACTCATATCACATTTGAGCACATGTGCCATTAGATTAAAGCCATTCATGGGCTTCCAGTTTATCTTATCAACAGATTTAGTGTGTTTGGAGGTCTTTCTCTATCTCCCCCTGCATTGCCCTGATGGTTCTGGTAGTGACCACTCTGGCAAATGCAGTTATCTTATAGTGCATTACAGCCAAAGTCAAAAACATTTCCAAGAGAAAGGTTTCTTTTAACTATTCTTAACCACATTTTCCTTAATTTCACTAGAATGTTCATTAATACCAGATAACTAAAATGGCAGGGGGTTGGGAACATGAGCAGGGAGACAGAGGAAAGGGAAACAAGGAAACAGCAAAAGATAGGAAGGAGAAAAACAAAAGTCGCAGTTAGAGAAAACAACGGTTTAAATTAAACATGGCCACAGTAAATGCTAATTCTAATAGGTCTAAGAGCGTTAAAAATACAAGCCTGAAGGCTTTGTGTCTTAATGCAAGGAGCATTTTTGAAAAAAGGTGGATGAATTAGCTGCACAAATAGAGCTAAACGAATATGATTTGATTGGGATTACCGAAACATGGTTCCAGGGTTACCAAGGCTGGGAACTCAACATCCAAGAGTACTCAATATTCAGGAAAGATCGGCAAAAATGAAAATGATGTGGGTTAGCATTGCTGGTAAAAGATGGGATTAACACAATTGAAAGGAAGGATATTAGCTGTGATGATATGGAATCTGTATCGGTTGAATAGAGAAATAACAAGGGGCAGAAACAGTTAGTGGGAGTGATATATAGATCTCCAAACAGTAAGGCGGAGTTTGGGGATGGCATTAAAAGGGAAATTAGAGAAGCGTGCAATAAGGGCAAAGCAGTCATCATGGGTGACTTTTAAACTACATATAGATTGGGCTAACCAAATTAGTAACAATACTATGGAGGAGGAATTCCTGTAGTGTTTACGGTATGGATTCCTGCACCAATATGCCGAGGAACCAACCAGAGATCAGGCCATCTTAGACTGGGTATTATGCAATGAGAAAGGATTAATTAGCAATCTTCTTGTGCGAGGCCCCTTGGGTCGGAGCGATCATAATATGACAGAATTCTTCATTCGGATGGAGAGCGAAGTAGTTGACGCAGAGACTAGGGTCCTGAATTTAAATAAAGGAAACTTCGATGATATGAGGTGCGAATTGGGTCGGATTGATTGGGGAATACCACTCAAAGTGTTGACAGTGGATAGACAATAGCAAACATTCAAAGACCGCATGGACGAACTACAGAAGTTGTTCATTCAATTTGGCATAAGCATAAAACAAAAAGGGTGACTCAACCGTGGCTAACAAGGGAAATTAGAGATAGCATAAGATTCATGGAGTGTGCATATAAATTGGACAGAAAAAGCAGTAACCCTAAGGATTGGGAGCAGTTTAAGATTCCACAAAGCTGGACAAAGGGATTCATTAAGAAGGGGAAAATAGAATACGAGAGTAAGCTTGTAGAGAACATAAAAACTGACTGTAAAGCATTTATAGATATGTGAAGAGAAAAAAGATTAGTGAAAACAAGCATAGGTCCCTTGCAGTCAGAATCAGGGGAACTTATAATGGGGAACAAAGAAATATCAGGTCAATTAAATACATATTTTGGTTCTGTCTTCACAAAGGAGGACACAAATAAACTCCCAGAGATGTTGGGGAGCATAGGGTCTGATGAAAGGGTGGAACTGAAAGATATCAGATTTGTAGGGAAATGGTGTTAGGGAAATTGAAGTGATTGAAGGCCGATAAATCCCCAGGGTCTGATAATCTACATCCTAAGGTACTTAAGGAAGTGGCCCTTGAAATAGAAGATGCATTGCTGATCAACTTCCAACATTCGATGGAATCTGGAACAGTACCCATGGATTGGAGGGTAGCTAATGTTACCCAACTATTCAAAAAGTGTGGTAGAGAGAAAACGGGGAATTACAGACCAGTAAGCCTTAAATCGGTAGTGGGGAAAATGCTAGAGTTAATTATAACAGATGTAATAGCAGAGCACATGGAAAACAGTGACAGGATCGTACAAAGTCAACATGGATTTACAAAAGGTAAATCATGCTTGACTAATCTACTGGAATTTTTTGAAGATGTAACTGGTAAAATAGATAAGGGAGAACCAGTGGATGTGGTGTATTTGGACTTCCAAAAGGCTTTTCATAATGTGCCGCATAAGAGATTAGCGTTTAAAGTTAAGGCACATGGGATTGTGGGCAAGCTATTGACTTGGATAGAGAACTGGTTGGCAGACAGAAAGCAAAGTGTTGGAATAAATGTGTCTTTTTCCGCGTGGCAGGCAGTGAATAGTGGGGTACTGGAGGGATCGGTCCTTGGACCCCAGCTATTCACAATATCTATTAATGATCTAGACAAGGGAACAAGATGTACTGGGTCAGAAAATCGCCTCTCCGGTTAGCCACGGGATTAAGGATCACGCGCGCTCTTACCTATCTTGTCTGCCGTTGTGTTTTGGGCCCACGGGAACTTCAGCTACTGGTCCTGCTCCAAGAGCCGACGCGCAGTGCTTGCATGTCCTAGGAGCGTAGTTAGTGTGATGCGACCCCTGGGATCACATGGGCCATGGAGAGCCAATGGCAGCAGACCATCTTTCCTTCATAGATTTGACAGGAGACCTGTCAAATCTGTGAATTGAAATCGGCCCCAAAAGAACAGCTAAACATAAACATTTTTTTTAAACCATCACCTTTATAAAATAACTGTAGTTAAATAAATTAACCACTTTAAACAAAAATTAAAACTTTTGAAAAATTTAAAATACTTTTTAAAAGTGATAAAAATAAACTTACCTTTCTTTAAAGTATCTAAAAAAGATAAACCAGTTGAAAATTTTTTAAATTATACTTAATTAACCACTTACCTTTTTGAAAACGGGTACTGTGCATCCTTTTTAATAGCATAGTTTCTTCACTACTTACCCTCACGTAGACACATGAAAAAAAATCTGCGTTTGCTGCGTGCGTGCAGCCTCTACTGCGCACGCGGTTCACCTCGGAACCGGCCCCTTCACCATACCGGAAGTTACGGTTTCCCGCGCATGCGCAGTGCATGCAGGAAACCGGCACTTCGGGACGCATTACGGGTGAGTACGGACTGTGTACTCACCCGGGAAGGGCCGCATTTTTGTCCCGATATCTCTAAGTTTGCAGATGACACAAAGCTGGGTGGGCGTGTGTGCTGCGAGGAGGATGCCGTGAAACTTCAGGATGATTTGGACAGTTTGGGTGATTGGGCAGGAGCGTGGCAGATGCAATATACCTTGGATAAATGCAAGGTTATTCACTTTTGTGTCAAAAACAGAAAGGCAGATTATTATCTGAATGGCAATAGATTGGGAAAAGGAAAAGTGCAACGAGACCTGGGTTTCCTTGAGCACCAGTCGCTGAAGTTAAGCATGCAGGTGCAGCAGGCGGTTAAGAAGGCATATGCTATGTTGGCCTTCATAGCGAGAGGGTTTGAGTACAGGAACAAAGATGTCTTGCTGCAGTTGTACAGGGCCATGGTGAGACCACACCTTGAGTACTGTGTGCAGTTTTGGTCGCCTTATCTGAGGAAGGATGTTCTTGCCATGGAAGGAGTTCGGCGAAGAATCACAAGGCTGATACAAGGGATGGCAGGAATGATGTCTGAAGAGAGATTGGGTCGATTGGGCTTTTACTCGCTGGAGTTTATAAGAATGAGAGGGGATCTCATTGAAACCTATAAAATTCTGACAGGACAAGACAAACTAGATGCAGGAAGGATGTTCCCGATGGTCGGGGAGTCCAGAACCAGTGGTCACAGTCTAATGATAAGGGGTAAGCCATTTAGGACTGAAATGAGGAGGAATTTCTTCACCCAGAGAGTGGTGAACCTGTGGAATTATCTGCCACAGAAGCCAGTAGAGGCCAATTCATTAAATAGATTCAAGAAGGAGTTGGATATATTTCTTAAGGCAAAAGTGATCAAGGGATATGGGGAGAAAGCAGGGACAGGGTGCTGAATTTGGAGGATCAGCCATGATCGCATTGATTGGCGGAGCAGGCTAGAGGGGCCGAATGACCTACTCCTGCTCTCATCTTCTATGATTCTATGATTCTATGATTGATATATTTGTTGACTTGTGCCCTGGAGGAACTTTAATGTCCAATAGCTTAATATCTTGGAAGCATAGATTAAAGTTCCCAACTTGGTCCAAGTTATTAGCACATTTTGTTTGAATATAGTACCTTAGCGATCCTCTTCTTCGAACTTTTATTTTCCAGTATAACCGTTTATATTGTGCTTGATTCCGCTTTCTCATTTCCAATTTATCCCACATGCAAAGCGCAGTATTGTTGGACGGCAGGACCTGTCAATGATGAATTTCATTGCTCCCAAAACAATGTCCTTGCTCGGTACAGAGTATTGGGTAGCTATCAACTAGACTGCAGTCCTCTCTTTAAAAAAATGATTATCCCTTTTAACTTCAACTAACTTTTTCCTTCTCGAGAGCTTGAAAAAGCAACTCATTTCCGTTTATCTCCTCAATTCCAGTTACAGAAACATGCTGCACAGGCTTGGTGATTCTACATTCGACACAGAATTGTTTGCAATTACTTTTGGAGGTAGCACTTATATAATAACAAAACAATTAGAAGCAGGAGTAGGCGATACGGCCCTTCGAGCCTGCTCCGCCATTCACTAAGATCATGGCTGATCTTCGACTTCAACACCACTTCCAGTTCCATCACCATATCCCTTGATTCCCCTAGAATCAAAAAATCAATCTAACTCAAGATGAATATGCACAACGACTCAGCATCCACAGCCGCTTTGAGTAGTGAATTCGAAAGACTCACAACACTCTGACTGAAGAAATTTCTCGTCAGCTCAGTCTTAAATGGCCGACCTCTTATCCTGAACAGTATTACCTAGTTCTAGACTTGCCAGTCAGGGGAAACAACCTCTTGTGAAGGATTAGCCAGGATTCAGAAAAATACAAGATACTAAGGACAGATTTCTGTAATTATTAAAAAATGACATACTGGGTTTAAAAGACCTAAGCCTTCGCAGACAAGGCTGCAGGCAGAAATATAGGCTTCTGAGATAAAGATCAGTTGTAAACAAAGTTGTAAAACACCACAAGCTTTGAGATGGAAATGGAATATTGACAAAGACAAAGCCCCTATTGAAGCAAACAATTGGAGGTTCCTCTATGTCTGAACATTGGAACCAACACAAAGGATTCACCCAGTTTAAAGTGTTAAAAGCTAACATTGATGCAAGCAAAAACTTAGAATATTAAACAACCATAAGCCTTCTTAATATGACATCAAGTAAGACAGGAAACACGGTTAAATATGCAACCAATTGAGATCGCTCGAAAACAAGTAAAGACTGAGTTAAATTGTGTTGAATTTATATATTGTGAATATGATACCTACAGAAGGCTTTGAAGAAAAGATATCCAGTAAAAGAAACGCCTGCTGAACAAATAATTTCAATGTTAAGCTTGAAGTATGGAGTCCCGAGGTCTGATAAAAACCAATTGAAATAAATAAGAAATGTGTGGAACATTCTAGATGAAGTATTGACAAGTTGTAAAATATACCTACAGAAATACTCTGAAAATGACATCAATGGATGCATCAAGCAGTAATGTTGTTTATGTGTTAAACTTGGAGCCTGTAGGAGACACGAAGTCTGGTAATAACCAGTAAAGTCAATATTAGGAATTGAATGGGGACCTTCGATAAGAATTGCATCAAACAGAAACCATTGCTGTCATTGTGTTTATGATGGTTTTTGAAACATTTAACTAAGAGACATAATTATGCATGTCATGGCTAAATTGACAGTAAAGACAGAAAGCATTCAACAGAGATATCAATAAAGACAATTAATTTACATCATCAGGAAAACTTCAAAGGATAAACTACCCAAAAAAGATCTAAAAATAAGAGCTTTTCAAATGGAAAATCAGAAGTCGCTGGGAAGACAAGCGTTTCTCAACTTCACAGACACTCTCTGTAAGTTTTTAACTTTTGAGTCTCGGGTAATCAAGGTATTTGATTTGGTGGATATTCTGGATTAAGAAATAAGTAGAAGTGTGGAAATGTAACGAAGGTAAGATTTGAGAATAAGGATCTCTGATAAGAAATGTACGCTATTTGTATTTTGAACGATCAAAGTTGCGATTGCTATAGCAGCTGTTTACTAAATGTCGGTTCTTTAATAAATCTATATATTTTTAGAATGGTCTCACAGAGAATTTCTGTATCATCTTGCGAGCTCAAATTTCTGTACACTCAAAGGAGTTGCAGAATTCTGGGGTGTATTCCGGAACCTCATAATATCCGGAAGTTTACAGTCTAATTAAATTTATAAAAGTACTATCCGGAGGACGGTAACATCTTTAGACTGTTTCTTTCCTTTAGGGAGAGGTAGTCTGACCTTTAGACCCAATTAAGCGTCTTATATGATCCGGCTACCGCTAACTTTAGTTGAAGGTAAACGTCTGGGGAATACGCCTGATCTGTGGTAGTCTGAAAGAGCTCGGACTTGTAATTAGCCCTTCACTCTCAGCATCTACCCTGTCAATCCCACTCAGAATCTAATATGTTTCAATGATATTACCTCTCGATCTTCTAAACTCCAGATTGTATAAATCCAATCTGCTGAATCTCTTTGCATCGGACAACTCTCTCATCCCGGTGACCCACCTAGTGAACCTTCGTTGCAATGCCTCTCAGGCATATATGTCTTTTCTCAGATAAGGAGACCAAAACTGTGCACAGTACTCTAGATGTGGTCTCCTCAAAGCCCTAAACAATTGAAGTAAGACATCCTTACTTTTGTACTCCAAACCACTTCCAATAAAGGCCAACATGCCATTTGCATTTATATTTGCTTGGTGTGCTTGCATGCTAAATTTCGGTGTTTCCTGTACGAAGAAACCTAAATCTACCTGAACACAAACATTTAATAGTTTCTCACCATTTAAAAAATTATCTGTTTTTCTATTCTTCCCACCAAAGTGAATAACCTCACATTTTCTCACATTATACTCCATCTGCCACCTTATTTCCCACACATGTAACCTGTCTATATCCATTTGTAGGCTCTTTGTGTCCTCCTCACAGCTTACTTTCCCATCAAGCTTTGTATCATCAGCAAACGTGGCTCCCCTCGCACTTTATCTTGAATGTTGCTCGCTATAACTAAACAAAGCAGCACCCATCCCTTATATATGCTTCAGACAGCTCACTAATTCCGCTGATGCACCCCAAATAAGTTTGTGAGGGATGGGGACAAGACCTGACCATGCTCAGCTCTCAATATCTTTAGAAATAACAACAGAAAACGCTGGAAAAACTCAGCAGGCCAGGCAACATCCGTGGAGAGAGAAAGAGAGTTAACGTTTCAGGTCGAAACCCTTCGTCGGATTGGCTTCACAAGAACCCAATGCCTTTCTCACGTCCCTTATTTGGACTTGTCCTTTTTTTCCCTTGAGGATTCTTATCTGTTGTGAACGAGCACACTACATCCTTGTCCAATGTCCTTTGTAACATGAGAACTGAAGAGATCATAGGAAGACTATAATCTGAACCACTTCCGTGTCCATTGCGCTTTGTAAGCTAAATTTTACAGCAGAATAAAACTAAAGGTTAACAAAACGTGATACTAACCCGTAATGTAGTCAAGCATAATACTGAAAGGTAATAGAAGGCATTGTAATCTAACAGTGAAAGTTTATAGCTGGAACAAAGGGCTAACATGTATTTCCTTGTGTAGGCAGAGGGGCAGAATGC
Organism: Squalus acanthias; assembly: GCA_030390025.1. Lineage (NCBI taxonomy): Eukaryota > Metazoa > Chordata > Chondrichthyes > Squaliformes > Squalidae > Squalus > Squalus acanthias. Next base: position 73,252,891 of record CM059430.1, on the reverse strand, counting down.
TTTTGCCGTGCTATAATAATATTGCCCTGAATTTGTAGGACCAACGATGGCGTACGCACAGCGTACGCTGTCGTAAGTGTTTTGAGTGTCCCGCAAGCTCCAAGTTTCTGCATGTGATGTGCATTCGTGGAAAGTCGGAACATGCGATCTGTCAGGTTTCTCCTTGACAGATCATATGCATCCACTGTAAATTCACATTTACTGGCGCATAGTTGGGCTATTGGCCCAACTGCTGCCCAGCGAATACCCACAAAACCCTTACGCCTGATAAAACCAGGTAAAAAGCCTTCTTTTACCAGTGTAAAGTTTAAAATAAATGTTAAAATACTTTTGTTAATGATTTAAATATTCACGTACATTTAAAAATAGTTTGGGTTATTTTTGTCCTGTTTAAAATATGTTTATTTATATTTTTCAAAAAATTAAATGTTTATTTGAAATGTTTAATTCAAGTGTATTTTATTAATTTTGAACCTGTGATCATTTATTTTTGTTTCAGTGTTGTGAAATGTTATTTATTCGGTGATTTCTATTATGCTTAATGGGATTCCGTACGTACATGTAATCATCATACGCATAATTGGAATTCCCCTTTTCATTGGTTGGCCTGGCCTACGTGATCCCAGGGACGCTTGCCAGCCACATGCGCACAGGGATCCGTGGGCGTTTACGCAGGCGTATGCCTGTAGGCCCGTGACCGCCAGAGTCAGAAGCTCCACAGACACAAGATAAATACGTACTTTCCTTGCGCTTTGGAGGCGTACACGGGCGGCAAGACTCCAATTGCAATTTCCAGTCCAATAATTGTAAAAATTGCAATTTCTAAGTCACGACACTAAAACATCAAACAAAAACCACAAGCCAGTCAGAAACTGCGGTGAGAACCGATAGTTAATACTTGGGACTTGGTCCACTTCTGCACGCAACAATGACACAGCAACATTTTATTATAAGCAGGTAAACGGGGAGTGGGTTGGAGCGGAAAGTGAGGAACTATTGCTGGAATGGTAATATATTGCAATAAATATTCACCTGTCAGGAAATAGAATGAGCCATTAAGAAATTAAAGACATTAAACAAAAAGAATAACTCGAACAATTGAAGCAGTAAGAAACATCAGAAGGACAAAAGCGCGTAAACATGAGAATGGGAAATAGAGAAATAGAGAAGATTAAATCGCTTTTTCCAATGGCAGAGGCGGAATCACCAGAAAGAATAGCACAGAATCAGACTTCAACAAAAACAGTGGAGAATAATTTACTGATTCAACATGTCAAACTTCATTGCGAGGTCACAGGGGATGGTAACAGGTTTGACAGCTGCAAAGAAGCCAGTTGTGATTTTGACTGACACACAGTGCGTGAGTTCGAATCCGGAAAGGAGCGTTTCCAATAAAGAATGGTGGAAGGCAACAACTCGTTCCAGGACTTGGGAAGATATGCAAGGCCTGGAGAAAGGGCAGCAACACAGTAAAATGGACAAGCTACGTTTATTTTTTTTAAATCCCCCGAAACTTTTCAGCATGTCCATGTTTGTCTAATTAAGATGCTGGTCTTCACCGCTGCGTATACAAGACTTGATTCTTTTTTTTTTGAGATTCCGACGTTTTCTTGGAACCAGTAAAATTCGTACCAGCGTAAGTCAGTTTGCTATCAACGGCGCCATGTTTGGTCTGTGGAACAAACGAGTGTTTTATATTTTTTTAAAAGCTAAAGGAAAATTACGTCACGTTAAATCTAAATATCATCTCAACCAAATTATTCTTATTTGCATGATTGTTGTTTCTATGTCGGAACTGATTTGTACCTCTGTATATATTTTACTCTCTTCCTGTTATTTAGGTTGAGCAGTTTTCTTGGAAGCGATCAGATCCAGAGCAGTGTACGTCAGCTTATCGTCAGCTGCTCCTCGTTCTTTCTAGAAAGTCAATCTTTGGCATTCATTGAGTTACTTTTCCTGGAGTTTCAAGAGTCACGAAGCCTTTACATATAATAGACAATTGAAGTAGCATAATGTCAGTGGCTTGTTTTTATTTCTGCAGAGCATTAATTTAATTTACAATTTCTTTCATCAATCAACAACTCACGAGGGAACAATATCGAAACTTCAATGGATTAGAAAAAGCTAAGACTTTAGTACCCTAACGAATCATAAATTTTAACATTTTGAAAGTTAGTGCAAATTTTTAAAAGAAGAAGAAGTGCAATGTCAGTTTTTAGTTTTTCTTTCTGTCTCTTGTATCTCTCTCATAACACCATTTTTTCACTCTATTTATTTCGCTTTCTGTACATGATTTTGCACTGAATTAAATCTAATTCTTACTTCCTGGTTTATACTTCCTAGTTTATTGACTGTTTCTGAGAGAGGATTCTTCAAACTGATAGGTTGAAGAGCCACGCTGTTGTATGCTCAGCTCGCACACGACAGAGATCCGGGGCGCCATGTTGGATCAGACGTCTAATTAAAGCAAGTTACTGCTCAAAAGAACGCAAACAGTCTGAGGGTAGCTATCAGAGTGATGAACGGCGTGCGCCTTTCCTCCACCGCTGGCCGAATGATCCGAGCCGTTTAGCTTCTGAAGGAATGAGTCTCCACCCATGTAAAAGTAAATGTTCAATACCAGACAGGTTGTTTGGCAATGAATCACGTTGTAAAAAAATCACTTACACCTGAATGCAACACCGCTAACATGTTCTGCTCTGTTTCGTGGCTAACTCGTGGGTTTTAATGCTACTTCACACTTGTATTTCAATGCCGAATGTATCGGTGAGATACAGGGGAAGGAAAATCGGACAGCAACTGCCAGATTTTCGTGTTTAACTGTGCATGTGCGAACTCCAGAATTTGCTGTCTGATTTACTCCATAATAAAGGTGAGCGCTGATAATTTCACCATTATTCTTAACACAAAATCAGGGTCCGTAATTTGCCACTCAAAAGCCTCCATATAGTCTATGGGCAGTGCCATTCCTTCCCTGCTGAAACTAAAATCCGGAAAAATAAGTCAATTAGAGTGAAGAATCAATCTTACGTAGATAATCACGTAAATAAATATGGCCCCCAACAAAATGGGAAGGTGATTGTTTAGATTGGCAGCTACAAGCTAATCTTTGAGTCGGCGAAGTGGGGATGGGCAGAGGAATATGTAAATGTGCTCCATAGGAAATTAATTAATTCTATAACATAGATGCTGCTTTTATTTAGGCAAATGTGGAATCTAATTTGTGCAGAGCATGGTCGCGCAAATAACAATGAAATAAGTAACATGTGTTGGTATTGGCTCAAGAACCAATTATGGCTGCAACACATGAACACAGGTACATAGGGACATAGGACCAGGAGATGGCCATTTAGCCCCTCGAGCCTGTTCCGCCATTCAGAGAGATATTGGTTGATCAGCGACCTAACTCCATATACCCGCCTTTACCTAAAGAACTCCACTGCTCTTTGTGAAATCTTGCCGTGGGATTTTTTACGTGCACTTTATCAAGCACATGAAGACTTGATTTTTCGTCTCATCTAAAACACGGCACGTGGTTCAATGCAACACTACCTGGAGACTACACGTGAACATCAGTCAACATTATACGATCAGCAGCTGCAGTGGGGCTTCAACAAATGACCTTCTGGATCGAGGTAAGATTGCGATAAAGAAGTAAAGAACTTAGAGATGAATTAGCTGCAAGATATATGTAAACAAGATTTATGCCATTGTTTCCTGGTTTCTGTCAAATTACAGCGGGAGGCCTTGCATTTGCTAGAAGATTGCGCGCAGAGACACGCGTAATCTGGGCACGAACCTATTATGCGGTTTAAAAAATTGATGAAATTTGGATGTTATTGCGTTACACACGTTCCATCGAGTTCTATCGAATGTATAGCACGGAATCAAGTCATTCCGCCCAACTGGTCGAAGTCAGCGTTTATGCTCTACAGGAGTCTCCTCCCACCCTAAATCATCGAACCCTATCAGCATATCCTTCTATTACTTTCCCCCGTATGTGCTTATCTAGCGTCCCCTTTAATGCATCTATGCTATTTGCATCAACTGCTCCTTGTGGTAGCACATTCCACATTTTTACTACTCTTTGGATAAAGTCGTTTCTTCTAAATTTGCTATTGGATTGTTTAGTGAATATCTTATATTTATGATCCAAATATTTGGACTCCCCACAATTGGAAACATATTATTTACGTCTAACCTAGCAAACCATTTCATTGTCTTAAATACCTCTACCAGGTTATCCCTCAGCATTATTTCTTCTGGAGGAAAGCGCTCCAGCCTGTTCTGCCTTTCCTGATAAGTGTATCCTCTCAATTCTGGTACCATTCGTGTGAATCATTTATTCACTTTCACCAGTGCCTCTATATCATTTTTATAATATGGAGACCAGATCTGTGCACAGTACTGCAAGTGTGGTGATCTAACCAAGGTTCGATACAAGTTTAACATAACTTCACTGCTTTTTAATTCTATTGTCTAGTAATTAATCCCAATCTTGGTTTGTTTTCATGTGGCCTGATTAATATGTATCGCTACTTTTAGTGATTTGTGTATTTGTATCCCCAGATTACTTGGCCCCTCTACTCCATTCAGTCTTTTATTATCCTAGCTGTATGTGGACTACCTATTGTTCCTAACAAATTGTACCACCTCACAGTTATCTAAATTGGATTCCATCTGAAAATTACATGCCTATTCTGTAAGCTTATTATTATCTTCCTGTATTTTGTCATATTCTTCCATTGTATGAACTGCACTTCCCAATGTCGTGTCGTCCGCAAATTTAAACTTAAACTTATGATTTCTGAGTCAAAATTATTAATGTAAATAGTGAACAACATTTGTCCCATCAGCAATCCCTGTGGAACACCACTTCCCACCATTTGCAAGTCTGAGTAACAACCATTAAAACCTACTCTCTGCTTTCTGTTTTGTAGCCAGCTTGCTATCGATTGTGCTGCCTGTCCTCTGACTCCACTTGCTCTTATCTTAATCATGAGTTTACTATGCGATACAATATCGATGTTTTTTTGAAACTCCAAATATATTATATCGACTGCATTACACTTGTCTACTCTTGCTGTTACTGCTTCAAATATTCAATAAGTTTGATCCTGCAGAATCCTCCCATTTGAACCCTACTCTATTATATTTTAATTTCGATATGTTTATCTATGATAGCTTTGAGAAAATATGCGGCTCTCTTACCTACCACCGGCGTTAAGCTAACTGGTCTATAATTCACGGGACTTATTCTATTTCCATGTTTTAATATAGGAATCACTTTAGCTCTCCACCAGTCGCCTTGCAGTATTCCCTGTTCTAATGCATTGTTATATATAAGTAATAGTGCACCTGCCATATTTGCCCTAACTTATTATAATATGCGTGGATGCAATCCATCTGGGCCAGGATTTTTATCCTCTCTTAAGTTTGATTAGTTTATCAATTATCCCCCTTTTTTATCTTAAATATCTTTATATCATTTTTGTATTTGATACAATATGCCCAACTCTCCTCGATCTATACGGCTGTCCATTGACCCCTAAATCTGAATGTATCTCCGAACATAATAGTGGCCCTACTATTATTAAGACTTATGCAATATTTTCATGCAATTGCGCTTGCTCAGAGGTTCTCCGAATATTGCGATCAGATTTTTAGGCACACCAGGAAATATATCATTTTTTATGGTGTTTCATCGTAATATTATACCTTTTTTCCAAATTATCCTCACTGAGACCTGAACGTTGTTTTCTGTTTCTATTACTGCATTTATATGGTATAGGTATAAATTACGTTAAAAAATGAAGTGCACCCATTGCAGGTGCTTAGCCATGTTGCCTAATATTCATGGAAAATGTTTGGAACATTAATTCGCATATTGAAGAAGGAGTATAAGACGTGAGATCGGTGATGTCCGTGTGCCCCGATTGTTTAGGCTGCTGTATTCGCATTTTATGGTCTTCAATATTCTAATGAGATTGGCATTACATTTGATCGTAAAAATAACGGCGGTACAGCCCGGGAATGGAAACATTTCAGGTCTAACTTCCGTGTTGCGCATTTGGAAGGAAATTTCTGTCCATCAGCTCATACAATGTGTAAAGATTTTATAACATAGGAGTATGGATGGGAAATTGGTAACTGTAGCAGTGCTAAACACATTTATGGCCCTGATTTTGCGCTAAAAAAAATGGTGATGCTATCAGCACACAGCGCTATTAAAAAGTAAATCGGAGAGCAACTATCGGCCACCGGCTAATCAGAAAGTTGCTGTCCGAGTTGTCCTGCTCCGACAGACGCTGTGTTATATCTCGCCGAAAGACCCAAGGGAGGAAACTTAGTTGGGTTATTTACGCCAGAAAAAAAGTTATGGCTTACCCATTCCAAGCGTAAGTGTAACGAAGGGATCTTGCGGTTTGTTCGCAACTGACCGCAAAATCCGGTCCAATCGTCAGATTCCTGCATGTTGGGCCGACATTTGCGATCGGAGGCGTACCTCCAGAGTACGCCTCCAAACCGAAAAAATAAGCATTTACCTGCTGGCTCCCGGGCTTCGGAGTCTTCGGGTCCTGTGCCTGAAGGCAGACGCCTGTGTAAAGTCCCACGAATCCCAGGGACGCAGGCGGTTTGGAAGCATCCCTCGGATCACGAGGGCCAAGTCAACCAATTAGAAAGGGGGATTCCTCATAAGCTTATGGGGACTCCATTTATGAACGCATTCCACAAAAGCTTACGAGAAAGCACAAAATAAAAAAATAATTCACAAAACTCTAATACAAATAAATATTCCCTTGTTCAAAATTATTTAAATGCCCTTTAATTAAGCTTTTAAAATGAAAATTAAATTTTTTAAAAAATAATTGAAACATTTTAATACAGGACAAAATGTTAATAAAGTAATATTAAATATTTTGTATGTTTTAATCCTGTTTAAATGTTAATTTAACATTTATTTCAATCCTTACGCTGGTAAAAGCAAGCCTTACCCATGCTTTTATCAGGCATAAAGGTATTGTGGGCATTTACTGGGCAGTTGTTGGGCATATAGCCCAAATCTGCGCCAGCAAAAGTGTTTTTGGGGCACATGTGGACGATTGGTCAAGGTGAAGCTTAATAGATTGCAAGTTCTGGGTTATCATGCACGCGCGGCGCATGCGGAATCCGGGAAATCGCGGGGCCATTCTGAGGGCTTAAGATGGCATATGCTGTGCGTACGCCGTCATTGGCCCCGTAAAATCTGGGCCGTTATATGAAATGAAAAAGCTGCTTGGTCTATACTTTACCTGCACTTTCCAAAATCCTATGCATCCAGAAGCTAGGAGGAATGCTTAGATGGACATGCACCAGATAACAACATACAATGCACACAAAGGACGGGTCTTATTGATAGGGAGCATTGGTGACCCTCTTGTATAAATAGTTATTGATTCAGAAGTCCAAGGGAATTAAGCGCTCGCTTAGAGGAGAGACATATGACCCTGGGCTGAGCAAATATCTAATGCTAACCCAATATTTGTATGAAAAAAAGTAAAAAGAGATCAAATTTTTCCTAAAATTACATAGGTTTACACAGGATATGCAGCACAGAAACAGGCCATTCGGCCCAACCAGTCCATTCCGGCGTTTATGCCCCACTCGAGCCTCCACCCGTCTTTCCTCATCTAAATCTTTCAGCATAACCCTCTATTCGCTTCTCCCTCATATGCTTATCCAGCCTCCCCTTAAATGCATCTAAACATTTCGATTCAACTACTCCATGTGGTAGCAACTTTTATATTCTCACCGCTCTCTGGGTAAAGCAATTGCTTCTGAATTCCCTATTTGATTTCTTGGTGAATACCTTATATTGATAGCCTCTAGTCTTGCTCTTTCCCACAAGTGAAAACACTCTCTCTGTATCTAGTCTATAAAAACCTTTCATAATGTTAAATACCTCTATTAGGTCACCCTTCATTCTTCCCATTTCAAGAGAAAAGAGACCTCGCCTGTTCATCCTTTCCTGATATGTATACCCCCGTCTTTCTGGAATCATCCTTGTAAATCATGTTTGCTCAATCTCCAGTGAGTCTATATTCTTTTCATAATATGGCGATCAGAATTTTACGCAGTATTCGAATTGTGTTCTAACTAAGGTTCGATGCAAGTTTAGCATAATTTCTGTACTTTTCAATTCAATCCCTCTAGAAATAAAGCTTAGTGTTTAGTTTGCTTTCTTATGGCCTTGTTAATCTGTGTCGCTACTTTCAACGATTTTTGCTCATGGATCCCTTTACTCTTCTACCCAAATTAGATTCATGTTTTCCAAGTAATCTGTGACCTGCCTATTTTTATTACCAAAATGTCATAACTGACAATTATCTCTGTTGAATTTAATTTGATAATTAAATGCGCATTCATCAAGATTATTAATATCTTCCTGCAATTTGTTGCAGTCCTTTTCAGTATTGACTATCCCCTCACAGTCCCTCCGCCCCCACTCTCCCGACCCCCACAATTTGGTGCCATCTGCAAATTTACAAATTGTCTTTTTGATTTCAAAATCTAAATCGTTAATATAAATTGTGAACAATAGTGGTCCCAGCACTGATCCTTGTGGAACACCACGCCCACCTTCTGCCACACTGAATAGCTACCATTTACGGCTACTGCCTGCTTTAAATCTCGAAGCCAGCTAGTTATCCATTCTGCTAATTGTCCCCTGACTCCACATTATCTGACCTTATTCATTAGTCTAATATGAATTACCTTGTCGAAGGCCTTTTGAAAATCTAGTTAAATTACACATATAATTTCAGAGATATTTTTGCAAGTCTTATCACCCTATTCGTGGACCAGGATTAATAATCCTGATCAGATTAGTTCAAATGCTAGTTTTAAAATTTGAATTCAGTTTTAAAAATCTGAAAATATAATAGTTAGTTTCAGTAGCAGTGTCCATTCACCTTTTGGATTAACGTAAAATTCCAACTGGTTCAATAATATCCTTAAGGGAATCTGTACTCTTGCACCAAAACTACTTTTTGCAGCTTCCATGCATCACAGCTTGTTGGGTTACGAGCGAAAACAACCTGTAAATATAATAGTGATTTGAGGTCTCCAGCTTGTAAAAAAAATAGCCACAGACTGGTTGAACAGAAAACAGCATTTGGGTTCGGTCACCTGGAGATGCCGGGTTAGGTCATCGTGCAACAACGACGGTGTGGAATTGCTTTGAGCTGCGTAGAACAGCAGGTTTCCAATAATGTACTTATTAGGCAGGTACAAATCTGCTATGGAGATCTGATAGTCCCTTGGTGCCATTTGATACACAAGGATCAATTTTGGACCTTTAATTCACCGTGCTATTTCCTTGTTCGCAAAAAGGAACGAGCAACGTTCTGCGACCTCTTCAATACTATAATTGGTCCTTTCAAATATCATGACATTTTTTATAAGATGGATTACAATGTATAATTTAACTGTCTATTAAAATCGGTGCGAGAGTTTCTTAACGCTTCGGTCATTATTCTATATTTCCCATCTTCATAGAATGCGATGTATGTTTCACAGGACAGGTAAAGACCATGAATAACTCCAAGCGGTAAGGATTCATGTGGGCATTTTATTTGAGCGCAATATCTGAATAGTTTAGTTGAAATTTGAAAGAAAATAGAGGGAAAAATATGATGACCTTACCCGATCTTCATGCTGATTTGTATTTACTGAATTTCTCTTTGCACCTGGTGGGAAATAAAATTGAATTTAATCGCCAAGAACGGAGTTGAACGCCAGAACAGCTAAATCAACTGTAATTAGGTTAGTTCACGGGTTGTAATAGGTGTACAAGTATCACGAGTTAAAAAAAGAGCGCTCTTCGATTGCAACTGTGTTCTGTCCCTTGTGATTAAATTGTGCAAGCATCATTATACACAAACAAATTACTGCTTTAGATCAGCATCTGCACCAAAATGGTTTAGGAATTCCCAGCAACGAGTCTGCTAAAGTCACGTCATGATCTAACCTTGAGTTCAAGCAAACAGATACGGAGATGTATGTTTGAAGAATTTTTACAGTAACCCGTCAGTAATATTGAACCATTCAGATGCTCCGCTTGTAATGATGACTGTAATCTGCCCTTTCGTTCTCTACCTGCCAGTAAAGTATTTGTTACAGTATCAATTATAAAATTAATTTCTAATTTTAAAATGTTTTAAAATCTGCTGTTAGAAAGACTATGATCAACAAAGGCGAAACGGTTCCTACCTTTAGATGTAACTAATTGGAGTCCTTTCACAATCGGAATGATCAACAGCAAAATTACCAACGCACCCACTTGACATACAGCGACCAGAAGAATATTGATCGTGTAGTCAAAATCTATGAGATTGATAGCAATTCAAAATCAGAAACTGTGGAATGTAAAAAGCATATTCACACGTTTCAATGTCACAAGCATATTTTCCAAATATACTCCTCTGAGAATACAATAATACAGTACAGTAAGGCTCAGCACGTCCATTTTGTTATTTCCATATTCAGCTGATTTGTATGAAATCAGAAACGAAGAGTTTGAAACACCTCGTAGTTTGGATAATTAGCAGCAATGCGACATATGGAGAAAAACACATCAAATGGTTCTCTTCTAATTGACTGGAATAAAGGGCAATGGGAAAAGAATCAATCTGGTCGCGACGTGTGGGAAAAATCATTTTGGATGTTTTATCTGATCAATATAGAGGAAAAACGTTTAAATACATTATAATGGAATGTGTTTACAAATTTATTGGAGGTCCCCTTCGGTGCAAATCAAAACGAAGACTCTCACCTTCCCAGAAGAAGGAGGCAAGCAATTCTTATTTGTTACAGTGTCCAGGGAGTCGCACTGCGCATTAGATTATGCCGGGACTGATATTGGATTGCTTCATGGCTGCGGGAGTGTGTAAACGCTAAATTCCCCCACTCCATCCCTCCAGTCCTCACTAACTTTACCAGTCCTACAATGCATTGTGCGATTTCTGGCAACAACCCTCACAGTGCCTTCTCTGCGTGAATTTCCAATGCTTTGGCTGTTTAGCTGATTTATGATAACTATGCTGAGTTCTGCTGTCTACTGTCAGCGAGGTTGCTTATGTCTAATTTCATTCCGATCAGATCCTAATAGCCAACAGAAAGACAACCTTCACCCAATCAATGGAAGCTGGAGTAAAACCAGACTTCGGAGCTGACTGAATGATATGCAAACAACTGCAGTATACACTTCCCGAATTTCCTTGCATTAACCCATTATCTGCGATGGAAAGTCGATTATAGCGAGAAAAACACAGAGATCGACAAATATGTTACGTGTGCTACAACATTACCTTTGTTAGCAAAGGTGTAGCTGGCATTTCCAGGAATTGAGTTTGAAACGTTATTTACTTTACAGGTATAAACTGTGCCCCGCTCAATTGTTGTTTTCTCTTCTAAGGAGCTGATAACTTCATATAGACACTCTGTCTTTGTCTGTTGTTCAGTTCGAAATCCTGCCGCAATTTCGGTACCGTTTTTTTGCCAGGTGAGGTTGAAGTCCTTCGGATAAAACGCAGCCGATCTGCACTGGTGTCTCAGAAAAGCAGGTGAAGCCCCTTCGGATGTCATGGGGACATTATTCAGCGCAGCGGGTACAGCTAAATGAAATGAGCAAAAACAGATAAAGCAAAACATTTGACAGGTATACTATCTGCTCATTGTTTTAAAAAAAAATAACCACCAGCTGTGTTCGTGCATAGTAGCTGTATCGATAGTTATTAATGACCCTGACTGGAGCCGAATTTAACATGTTCTTCACTATATCCAGAGACATTATTTCCAGAGTTTCCTCCCCTACAGTATTGACGTATCACTGTTATATTGAACACAATTATTTTAAACATCGGGCCTCTTTTTTTATTAATATCAATGTCACCACCAATGCTAGAGAAGCAAGGGTCTAGTGAGAAGGAGGAATTAAAGGAAATTAGTATTAGTAAAAAAAGAGTGTTGTATAAATTAATGGAACTGAAAGCCGATAAATCCCCAGGGCCTGATATTCTGCATCCCAGAGTACTAAAAGAGGTAGCCATGGAAATAGTGGATGCATTGATTGTCATCTTCCAAAATTCGATAGATTATGGAACAGTTCCTGCAGATTGGAGGGTGGCAAATGTAACACCACTATTGAAAAAAGGAGGGAGAGAGAAAACAGGGAACTACAGACCGGTTAGCCTAGCATCAGCACCAGGGCAAATGCTAGAGTCTATGAAAAAGGATTTGATAACAGGACACTTAGAAATATCAATTCGTATAGATAGAGTCAACATGGATTTATGAAAGGGAAATCATGTTACAAAAACCTACTGGAACTGTTTGAGGAATGTTTGGTGGAATAGATAAGGGAGAACCAGTGGATGTGGTGTATTTGGATTTTCAGAAGGCCATTGATAAAGTCCCACATAAGAGGTTAGTGTGCAAAAATAAAGCACATGCGATTGGGGGTAATATACTGGCATGGATTGAAAATTGATTAACAGATAGTAAAGAGAGAGTAGGAAAAAATGGGTCTTTTTCAGGGTGGCAGGCGGTGACTTGTGGGGTACCGCAGAGATCAGTGCTTCGGCTGCAGCTATTCAAAATATATATCAATGATTTGGATGAGGGAGCCAAATGTAATACTTCCGAGTTTGCTGACGACCCGAAACTAGGTGGGATTGTGAGTTGTGAGGAGGATGCAAATAGGCTTCACGGCGATGTAGACATGTTCAGTGAGTGGGCAAATACGTGGCAGATGCAGTATAACGTGGATAAACGTGAAGTTATCCACTTCGGTAGAAAAAACAGAAAGGCAGAGTATTAGTTAAATATTGATAGATTGGGAAATGTTGATGTACAAAGGGAACTGGGCGCTCTTGTACACCAGTCACTGAACGCAAACATGCAGGTGCAGCAAGCAGTTAGAAAGGCAAATGGTATGTTGGCCTTCATTGCAAGGGGATTTGAGTACAGGAGCAAGGGAGTCTTACAACAGTTATACAGGGCCTTAGTGAGACAACACCTGGAGTACTGTGTGCAGTTGTGGTCTCCTTACCTAAGAAAGGATATACTTGCCACAGAGCGAGTGCAGCCAAAGTTCACCAGTCTGATTCCTGGGATGGCAGGACTGTCGGATGAGGAGAGATTGGGTCGAGCATGCCTGTATTCAGTAGAGTTTAGAAGAATGAGAGGGGATCTCATTGAAACGTGTACAATTCTGACAGGGCTAGACAGACTGGATGCAGGGAGGATGTTTCCTTTGGCTGGTGGTCGAGAACGATGCGTCACAGACTCAGGATACGGGGTAGGACATTTAGGACTGAAATGAGGAAAATTTATTTTCACTCAGAGGGTGGTGAACCAATGGAATTTTCTACCACAGAAGGCTGTGGCGGCGAAGTCACTGAATATATTTAAGAAGGCGATAGATAGATTTCTAGACACAAAAGGCATCAAGGGGTATGGGGAGAGAGGGGGAATATGGTATTGGGATAGAGGATCAGCCATGATCATATTGAATGGCGGAGCAGGCTGGAAGGGCTGAATGGGCTACTCCTGCTCCTATTTTTCTATGTTTCTATGTTTTCGAATCGGCATGTTGTGCTTAAACTACGGCAATAGTGCAAGTCGGATTTTATTGATACATAGAGAACATTTTCCTCTTCTGGATGGAAAGGATCAAATTAGAATCTCTGTCTGGACTACGGCACTTGGTTTATCGTGTGCATCTCGCCAGTTTTACCGAACGGCGGTTCAGGATTTTTTTCCAGATAGCAGAAATTGCAAGCGTTCCGTCTAAATGATAGGGATGTGATTGTTTGGTATCCTCTCCTCTGCTTTCAAAATGAGATATCGGGCCTTTAAACTTGTTTAACATTGCAAATAACCCTAAGACTTTTCATCCTGCTTCTCAGTGCTAAAATTAGAAAGACACGTTTTATTTCGCAGCCTTGAATTCACTTTACTTGATAAATATACAATTAAATCACAATTGATGATAAAGTTCAGTTTCACATTTTTCAAAGAGTCTGGAACTGGAAACGGTTCCTTATTTTTGAACACGTGTCGTTCCAAACAAGAAGAACGCTGTACTGTTTTATATATAGGGCAATTCCCTATTGAAATTACTTGTTAAGTATAGTATCAATATCGACACCAAGTAAACTCTCCACGATTCCAGTTCCACTAACACTTACCGTATACAACAAGTTTTACACGAGTTCTTTTTCCCACCGGGCGATACCCAACCTTGGCTACACACCGATACCATCCGGCGTCCGGGATCTTCACATAGAGAAGGTGAAGGTAGGCGCCGCCTTTCTTTACTTGAAACAGTTTTCTGCTATCTTCTTGCAGGATGGTATCGTTACCCTCTCTCCACCAATAAACGTTTACGTTTGAATGGTGCTGATGGAAGGGGAAAGGGCATTGTAAGGTAAGGTTTGCACCTATGAGCGCTTTCATTTGTACAATGCCCGGAGTCACCTTACCCGAAGTGTCCACAGCAACTATCAACAAAATAAGCCACTCCGGTTAAATAATTAATAAAATGGAATGGATCAGCACCAACAAACAACATCGTGACATATTATTAATTGAATGTATCTAACTATCAGAATTGTTCTCCTGTTGTTGAACGTGTTTTCTTGGTGAATTATCATAAATAACATTACCCTTCTCATCCAGATGTTTCCCTCTGTCAAGGTACACATGTAATCATAATAATACATCAAATTAAACCAGCGGAAACACTTTTGCGTTGTACACTAACTTAGATATCAAATTCATTATTTCTTTCTTCTTCAGGAAATAGTCAATATGTAACAACAAAGATAAAATTCTACCTGGATAAAAAATGTCCAGGAAACATAGGCCCCAAGTTGCTCCACTCATAAACATATCGGGCAACGAAAACACGGCAAATCATCCGTTACGAATGAGAACTGGATAGATGAAGATTTTTGGAATGGGGGGGCAGTGTGCCTAATATCATCTCCTACTGATATGTGACGTCAGATATCACAAGGCTGATTAATTGCGGAATGGAAAAATGCATATCCTTTAGATAGTAACATCTGCAGGTGTAGCTGTAAGCAGATATGGTGACATGAAGTAAGAGGCTGAAGTTATAGAATAACATGATGGGAGCTTAAAAAGATTGTGCATGAGCTCACAAGTCCATAATTCATGTTTTCTTTTACAGCTAGAAAAGACGAATAGTGCTAGTTTTCGATGTTTTTGATTCCGTAACATAATTTAAATGTGCCCTTTCTTAACCTGAAGAGGATCGCCTGAGAACTAAAGGTCCTAGCTATCGGGCTGAATCGTGCAACAAACAGGTTTTGGAAGCAAAAAAGTTCCATAGATTGGAGGATTGTCCTGCAGTGACAGGACATTATAGCACGATTCGATTGTGGGGGGGAAGGTAATTGTAAAACAACTGGAATAACTGCGAGTATCATCAAATTAATCTCCGGGCTACTTTCATAAATTTGAGGGCACCTTTTGAACAATGGATGTTCGCCATTTTGTTATCATATCTGTGAAATTCCAGGAGAATGAGCTGCAACAACCGTTCAATAGCAGTCTTTTTGCAAAAATAAATCAGATTCAGAGCGAACGTGGTTCCGAATTGACTGGCGAGCCCGCTGGAGACAAGCATTTTAACCGTTAGAGTTCCGTACCCGGAGAATAATTCCGCTATAACGCGCGAGTCTGGGTCTAAATACTCGGAGGAACTCCAGCATATTAAATAAACTATTGAAGTAAAATTGAGTTGTACATTTATCGCAGCTGTTTCAATTTAGCCTGTTTCCCTAAATAATCCATATTCTGCCGCTTAATAGAAAATATTAAACTGTGTGTACTATCACCAGAGTTTAAAATTGTCCCTATCAACCGTATCCCAGCATGAAAATGCGGTAGTTTTTTCACCTTGTAACCCACCGATATCTCACCGTAACCTCGGGGAATATCGGCCTTAACCCCGAGGAAATGTTATCCCTTATTATTTTAGCAGCTTCCCCAGGTCATACCAAATTTTGAATACCATTTTATTGAGAATGTCTATGTCCACGTCGCTGTCAGTGATGCATTGCAACGTAGGCCGTTTCACGAAGAAGGTAAAATAAAAACAATTTAGATGGAGGTAGGCGTATACCAAGGCTTATTTAGAAATTGGCATCAATCACAAATTTAAATTAAAAATACTTGAGTTAGTGAGCATAAATATAAAGTAATTTATTGTAATTAACCGACTTGTATAATTATTTGGTGTCGCAAAAAAGACCATTATTGAGCGGTTGTTGTAATTAATTCTCCTGGAATTTCCACAGCGTTTCTTCCGAGCTCCCGCCGTAACATGGGCGGTAAATCGAAGGGAACCTCTGAGAAGGTCACAGCGAATAATTACTTGTCCTCATTATGCCCTCATGAGTTGCGACATTAGGAGGGTCACAGCAGGGGTGTGTAGTGGTGCATTAGCGATGTCTCCAGTTTGTTGCTGCATATCTATGCGCTAATGTCCGAGCGGAATTTAGCAATGAATTAACATGCTCCATCTGAGAGAATAACAGATTTGTTTTGTTATTGATTGCAAAGAACGCTAGAAATTCTGCAGCTTTCCGACAGAATTTGCATATGCTGGCAATCTGTACATTTATAAAACTTATCTTGTCAAATGATTGAATCTATTAGCGAGCAAAAGTATCAAACAGCAGTGGAAAAATCTTACTGGTTTTGACGTGAGGTCAGCTCTAGAATGTTTCCATTTGGTTTTATGCTTCTTTTTATTCTCGGATGAATAGGTCGGGTTACACAATAAGCTGCTATGCAGACGGTTTCTGTGTTTCAGTTTATGTTTCTAGCATTATTCCTCCAATGAGTGTTGTTCGTTCTTGCAATTTGTGTGTAAATACTAAACCGCAAGGACAGGGTTTGATGTTATCTCGCATGCGCCTCAATGTAAGACTTGATAGTGTTTTATTTATCTTATAATTATTAGTGTATTATCAACATATATTTCAAAAGCAATTCGGGGTAAATGTTTATTTTTGTGGCCTCGGAACAGAGTTTCATGTATCGGAAATTTGTGTTTGTATCAAGTACTCGGCTCCCATATAAGACTTAAAAAGTAGATGTGCAAGAAGCAAATGCCATAAAAAGGCAGATGGGATTTGTGGTTTTATTCATTCGAAAACTAAATATAAATTAAATCAAGCCGTTGATTTTGCACAAAGCATGAGTCGAGTCACATTTGGAGCATTGCGTGGTGCTCTGGCCCTTCCTTGTCTCAAAGTGTTTTGATTGCTTTGAAAGCGAACTGTGAACATTTAGTAGCGTGGTGTGCGGAACAAGAGATTGGACCCGTAAGGAACTATTCAGGTGACCTTCTCCTTCAGTGGAACTGAGAAGGGTGACGAAGGCCTAAGAACGTCTTTTAAAATTCGGAAAGCTTCTCATAGGTATACTGGTGACAGAATGATTCTTTTGGTAACAAGCAACACGGACTGAGAATTATCACTAAAAGACTTTGGGGGTGGTTAGGGCTGTCCCACACGGAGGTTTATCATAATATAGAATCCCTCAACACAGTTGGGGATTGTATCTCACTTTAATTAAAAAATAGAGAACTATATGGAAAGGACGAATAAAAAAGTTGTTTATTAATTTCCTTCCCACGTCACATGTAAACTGAGAGCGGTGACTAGTTCTCTTTTGATTTGTCTGTGTAAGCCGAATTCCCAGTGATCCTCAATACACTAACTTAGTGCTGAACGGGCCATGTAAATGGGGAGCAGTACCTTATCTCAAAAAACTGAAAGATGCTTGCTAACTGCGGCACCAAGCCTTACAATGCAGAATATCTTCCAGATGTGTGTGAATGGGTGAGCGGCAGGCTCACTAATTTAAATGTACGTCTAAGCAATTGACCTGCTTCATGGAGAGAACAAAGTTAACGCCACTGTACAAAACATGGCAATATTAGTTTCTTAGTACTCCCTTAGCAGCAGTTCGTCGCGTATGTCCTGGATACGCCTCCAGAAGGTGTACGGTTTCGTCATTATGATTTTCTTGGTAAATTTGGTGTTTACGTGTTTAAAAACCGTCGTCCGTGGAGCTGCCATTGCTAGCTTGCAGTGTCTTGGGCAGAGGATTTAACTACTCAGCAATGTCATGAAGAGAAGCGAGGTAGGAACCGCTTATCTTCCTAAGATTAACATGAATGATAAGGATACCTGCATAGCAGAGTCAGCATCGACCGCTTTTTTCGGGAATCCACGTCAAACACACAAAGTATATTTTTCACATTGCCAATGTTCTAGAATGGAAGTGTGTGTGTGTGTAGGGGAGGGGGGCCGGGGGCGCGTGATTATGCTCCAGTAAGGGTACAAAATTACAACTACACACGTATCCTTTGGACCTCCAGCACGCAATTCCCGCGTTAAATCAAAATAAGTGGTACATTTCCAGGGGATCTACATTTCCCTTTATATTTGGGTGAAATATTCGGCATAGTCATAGAGTCATAGAGCCATGGAGCCATAACGGCACAGAAGGAGGCCATGCGGCCCATCGAGTCCGTGCCGTCTCTCTGTTGAACAATCCAGTCAGTCCCAATCCGCCGCTCTAACCCCGTAACCCTGCAAGTTTATTTCCCTCAAGTACCTATCTAGTCTCCCCTTGAAAACATTGAGTGTCTCCGCTTCTACCACCTTCGTCGGCAGCGAGTTCCAAGTCCTCACCACTCGCAGTGTAAAAAAGGTTTTTCCTCACAGTCCCCCTCTATCTCTTGCCCAAATTATTTCAAAAAGATGTAGCACCAATAGAATAGTGATGATGGGGTCTTTAATTATACTAATATATAGTTGAGGGAAACAGAATCATTTCCTGAAATGTATGCTTAACAACGAACTTGATCAGTGTGTTTTCAAGCAAACCGGCAGTGCCGCAGTTATGGAGCTAGTTCTGGGGAACGAAGTGTTGTGAGTGGATGCTGTATCAATGGTGGAACGTCGAAAAAACAGTGGACACAATTAGATTAGTGTGCTTATGCAATAGAACGAGGAACAAACAAAGCTGAAGATACTGAAAGAGTGCTAACTTCAGTGACTTGATAGAGGGATCTGGCCCAGGTGACTTGAAAAATAAAAGATTGGCAATTAATAACCGTAAATGAGCAACACGAGGCCTTCAATGATGAGATAGTTTGGGTACACACGAAGGGGAAAGAAGGCGTGACCAAAGCTCTAACTCCTTTCGTGACTAAATAAATTGAGATTAAAATGAAGCAGAAACGGCGGAAATAAGAGGAGCGAAGCGTGTATGGAAATTGATTAGCGGGTAACATAACAGGGGGCACAAAAGTATTTTTATAAACATGTAAAAGAAACTTGTACTGAAAGGAAGGGTGGGGTAGATTAGGGACCAAAAAGGAGATTTTCTTGTGGAGCCAGAGGGCATGGCTGGGGTACTAAATGAATACATTGCATTTGTCGACACTATATATTAGGATGCTGTCAATGCCATATTACAGGAGAAGGTAGTAGAGAAATTGAATAGGATGATAATAAATATAGGTAGGGTACTTCAAATGTTGGCAGCGCTCAAAGTAGAAAAGTCGCATGATCCAGATGTGATACATCCTAGTTTCCGAATGGAATTAAGGGTAGTATTTGGGGTGGCTGCGTTCACACTCTTTCAATTCTCTTTTGGTATAGAAGTGATAACAGAGGACTTGAGACTTGCAACTGTTACACCCCTGTTCAGACAAGGGGAGAGAGATAAAGCAGCCAGTCCGCCGAACGTCAGTATTGCGAGATCTTCTAGAGATCATAATCTGAGGCAAAATTATTTTTCACTTGGAACAACTATGTTAATAAATGACAGCCAACACGGATTTGTTAAACCTACATGGCGTCTGACAAATTTGATTCAGTGCTATTGTTAAATAAACGTCATCAATTTTGATGAATGTAGCCTGATTGATGTGCACATGATCTTTCAAAGGGCGTTTGATAAGATGTGAAATGATGGACGTGTTAAAAATATTATAGCCAATGACATTATGTGGCAGTGGCACTATGGGTACGAAATGGGCTAAGAGACAGGAAACAGTGAGTATTGGTGAACGCTGGATTTTCAGACTGGAGGGAAGTATACAGTGGCGTTGCCCTAGGATTGCAGACAACCATGAAGTAATGTTTTTTGGAAGTCAGTATATGGCTACTTAATATAAAATAAATAGTACAATTTTAATTGGTTGCAGGAACAGGGAAGCATGGACGTTCTCATTCACAAATCTATGAAAGTGCCAGGAAAAGTTGATAAAGTTCTTCCAAAATCACACGGGATCCTTGGCTTTATAAATAGAGGCATAGAGTATAAAATCATTAAATTTATGCTAAACCTTTATAAATCATCGGTTAGGCTGCAGGTGGCATGAAGTGCACAGTTCTGGGCACCAGACTTTAGGAAGAATACGGACTGCAGGGGAGATCTCTCAGAATTATACCAGGGATGAGAGACTTCAGTTACGTGGAGAGGCGAGTGAAGCTCGGATTGTTCTCCTTAGACAAGATAAACTTAAAGGGAGATTTAATAGAGGTGTTCAAAATCATGAGGGGTTAAGGAGATACCCTTACACTGGCAGGTAGATCGGTAAACAACGTACACAGGTTTCACATAATTTGCAACAGAACCGGAAAAGGGATTGAGACAATATATTTATGCAGCGAGTTATTATGATTTGGAATATACTGTCTGAAAGGGTGTTGGAAGCACATTCAATCTAACTTTCAAAAGGGAATGGGACATATATTTGAAAAGGAAACATCTGCTGAGCTATGGATAAAGAGTGGGGCAGAAGCATTAATTTGATGCCTCTTTCAATGAGGCGGTACAGGCATGATGTGCCGAATGGCATCCTTCTATGCTGTATAAGTCTATAGTTATGTTTTGCAGAGATCCTTGTAATGCTGTGGCAGATCTATCACTATTCGGAACCCCATTATATTTCTTCGTGGGATTCTCCCCGTCCCTTCCTCTTCTAATTTCACGTTACTCCACCATTGATCCCCGCGAGCACAACTGGAGGAGCGACAACAACAGCAAGTGGCGAGATACAGGAAGAGGCCCTGGATGAGCTAAAGGCAGCTGCAATAGATGGCCCGTATTTTCCGATCGGAGGCTTCCTGCGTGTGGAGGCCTGCGTTCTGGAAAAAAATCTATGCCCTTACCTGAGGGCTCCTCAGGACCGGCCATTTCCGCTCCTGAGCCTCTGCTCTACGTAATGCGCTGGCCCCAGGTATCCCAGGGGCGCATGCGGTTCGCAAGCGTCCCTGGGATCACGTGGGCCATGGGGAACAAATGGGAGAAGGGAATTTCCCTTCATCATTTTGACAGCTTAGACCTGTCAAAAGTATGAATGGAGATCACTCCAGAAACACATCAAAACATTAAATAAAGTAAATTAAAAAATCAGGTTTTTAAAATTAGTTAAAATTACATTAAATTAAATATTTTAAATAAAAATTTTGTCTTTTGGAAAAAAAAATAAAGTTTTTCACGGGGCTAAAAATAAATTACCTTTTCCTAAAATATTTTAAAATTATAAATGAATGAAGAAAAGTTTTAAACACTTTTGCTGGTAAAAGCAGGCCTTACTCCTGCTTTTACCAGTCTCAAGATATTTAAGGGATTTCAGCGGGCGGAGGTTCTGCAGACAGCGGAAATCTCCATCCGCAGAGGCCCTTCACCAGTGCAGGCGTGCGATCTTTCAAGAGGTTTCTGGACATTTCGGAAATACCGGTTTTCAGCGCATGCGCTTCGCAAGCCTGAAACCGTCACTTGCGAGGTCCCTACCTGTGTATAAACAGCTCGTACACACCCGTAGGGATCGGAAAATACGTGCCAATGTTTCCTTGACTTGCTGGAGATGAATGTTGGCGACACTGGCGCTGTGACTGGTTTTTGTCCTTTTAAAAGAATTTCGGCTAACTTACAAAATTCTGAAGGGGATTGACAGGGTAGATGCTGAGAGGTTGTTTCCCCTGGCTGGAATGTCTAGAACTAGGAGTCTAAGGTTCAGGGGTAGGCCATTTAAGACTAGGATGAGGAAGAATTTCTAACTCAGAGGGTTGAGAATCTTTGGAATTATCTGCGCCACAGGGCTGTGAATACTGAGTCTTTGAGTATATTCAAGGCTGAGATAGATAGATAGTTGGACTCTAGTTGAATCAAGGGATATGGAGATCGGGCGGGAAACTGGAGTTGAGGTCGATGATCACCCATGATCTTATTGAATGGCGGAGCAGGCTCGAGGAGCCGTATGGCCTACTCCTGCTCTTACTTCTTATGTTCTTATGTTCTTAAGATTTGATCAAATAAAGGTTTTCACGATGATGAGAGGTGAGTATGGAATTGATATGCAAAAACTAATCCCACTGCCGAGTGGATAAATAACCAGAGGTCATAGATTTAAAATCATTGGCTAAAGATCTCGAACCTTCTGCCTGAAATGGTGGTGGAAGCTGATTCCATAAATAGTTTCAAAAGGGAGTTGTACAGCTACATGAGGATAAGGAAATTACAGAGCTACGACCGAAATCGGGTGTGTGGGACTAATCACTACTATTCTTTCAAAGAACCAGCACAGACACAACGAGACGAATGGCCTCCTTCGTTGTTGTATGTTTCTATTTTTCTAAGATTCTATGATTCACTAGCAAATTAATTTTGTAGCCTCTCCCATCTTTTCCCATTTTCACCTCCACTTTCACTTCATATCACTCCTCACCCCGATCACTGCTCCACCTCTTCCTTAGTGAACTGTACACTCATTTCCTAGCTGCTCTTGTACACTTGCTCCCTTGTCATTCGCCTAACCAGTAACCCTGCATTAACTTCACCAGTTCTGCACTCCCACTCTCTCCTACAGTTTAGGTTACACGGGGCATGTTTAAAGGAGCTTCTTAAAGGAGGAAAGAGAGGTAGAGAGGCGGAGAGGTTAAGACAGGGAATTCCATAGCTTAGGGCCTAGGCAACAGAAGGCATGGCCACCAATGGTAGAGCGTTTATAATCAGGGATGTTTAGCAGGGCAGCATTAGATGAGCGTAGATATCTCGGGGGGTTGTGGGGCTGAAAGAGATTACAGAGATCGGGAGGAGCAAGGCTATGGAGGGACGTGAAAACAAGGATGATAATTTTGAAATCGAGGCGTTGCTTAATCGGGAGCCAATGTAGGTCAGAGAGTACTGCGTTGATGGGTGACCGGAACTTTGTACGACATGGGCAGACGCGTTTTGGATCACGTCAAATTTACGTAGGGTAGAATCTGGGAGGCCAGCCAGGAGTGCGTTGGAATAATCAAGTCTAGAGGAAACAAAGGCATGGATGAAATACAGTAGCTTCACGCCTTACATGGATTTCAATGCCGAGTCTATCGGCAAGGTGTCGCTGGAGGGCAGCTTGTGGAGGAAAAGGGCAAATCGGACAGCAACTTCCGGATTACCACATTTAACTTCGCATGTGCGGACATCAGAAGTTGCTGTCCGATTTGCCCTTTTCATGCACAAGCTGCGCTCCACCGATTGTAAGAGCTGACAGGATCACCATTATTCCTTTCGCAAAATCTGTCCTAATGTCTCAATTTTAAAATTTCCAGATAATTGGACTGGAATTTGTTTTCTAAATTGCATTCCTCCAAATATAGCATAAGAAACACTTCACGGCCAAAACAAATAATATTTAAGCACTGAACTTGCGGTATGCTTCGAGTTATTTTTATGGATAGGAAACATGGAGACCGCGGAAGCAAGACACAAATGGACTGGAGCCGTCTGATATGATTGTCAGAGTGACTGCCCGCGCGTACCCGGAGAGGCCCAAGATCGCAAGTCTCCGTACATCCCAGGCCACCAGGAAAATTCGCTGATTTTTTTACGGTTCGGTGGCATCAGCCCGCGGAAAGCCTCCGATCGCAATTCTGGGCCCTCGTGTTCTACTCTATGGAGCACTTTTCTTTCATCTGGAGAATGCAAGTGTCCAGAACACTGTAGTGTTTATGTTACGCGAGCAAATTTGTTGATGGATGCTGCACTAACGAGTTGTATGTTGTAAGTGGCGTTTCTCGCAATCAAAACTGTACTTTACATTCTTAGACATAATGGCGCTGTATTACCTCTCTGGCAAAAGACCCTGTCCGAGTGGAGATTGCGCTATTTGCACAAATTCCGCCCGCTGAAAGGCTGTGGAATTCTTACGCCTGTTAAAAGCAGGCGTAAGGCCTCCTTTTCCCAGCATAAGGGTTTTAGAAAATAGAAAAATAAAATGTTATCACTCACCTATGCATTAAAAATCCTGTCCAATAAGATAAGTTTATTTTAAGCCCCGTTTAAACTGATAAATCTTTTTCAAAAATTCAATTTTTGTTTAAAATATTTAATTAGATGCCTTTTTAATAAATTTTATATGTGTGAAAAAAAAATATTGCATGTGTTCGTGTATTTTTTAAGTCATCCCCATTCAAACTTTTGACAGTTCCATACGTACAGAAATGTCAAAAGTATGAATGGTGATTCCCTTCTTTCATGGTTGGGCTGGCCCACGTGATCCCATGTCCGCTTCCGAACCGCATGCGCCCCTAGGATACGTGGGCCTCTCCGTATTTCTACCAGGAGAGGCCCAGGAGCGCAAGCCTTCGTATCTCGCGTACTAGCAGGTAAAAACATTGATGATCCGAGGCATCCACCCACGGGAATCCTCCGATCGCAAATTCAGGTCCAAAAAAGGCATGTTCCTGCACGCTACTCCGAAAAGGTAGAACATGACTTTCAGCAAGTGTTCCGTCTACAGGTAAATATGTGCCAATACAATTTACGCCAGCGGCAAGAATAAACAGGAAATCCCAGTGATTGGTTTGGAATGACGAGAGTCCACTCTGCTTGCTCGACGGTTTTCCTGTTCTACAAGTTTATTTGGTTCGGACTGTATGAGCTGTAATAAGTTGCAGAGGAATAATAGTCAATCAAGTTATGCGTTAATAGTGATTAAAACGATAGTTTACCAAACAAGGCATTTATAAAACCTTTTTCGGAATGCTTTCATCAAGTCCCGTTTCCAGGCAAATTGCAGAAGGCAGCGATAAAGGGGAATCAATTATCTGAATATGGACTGGGGAAATAACATTGTTTAGGGCAAAGAATGGTCGTAATTTCTGAAATGTGTACAATATAACATGGCTGATCAGTTTGTTTCCAATCCAAAGAGGAACGAAGCGGTACTACATTTAGTTCTGGTGCATGAAGTGAGTAAAGTGGAGCATGTTTCAGTGAGAAACAGCATTTGGGATGCAGAGAACACAATATCTGCCGTATTAAATAAGTACTTACCATTTGGCTTCACTAAAGAAGAGAATGCTGTCTCTGTCACAGAACAGGAGGGGTTAGTGGCGAAACTGGAGAGGATAAAAATAGATGAAGGAGGGCACGCTTAAAGTAGAGAAATCACTCGGTCCGGATAGGCTTATTCTAAGGTTGGTGAATGAAGTAAGGGTGGAAATTGTGGAGGCTCTGGCCAGAATCTTCCAATCCTCCTTAGGTATGGGAGTGGTTACAGAAGACTGAAGGACTCCAAATGTTATAGCACCGTTTATAAAAGGAACTACGGAAAATCTCAGCAATTACAGGAGAGTCATCCTAAGGTTAAAGGCAACTCGTGTTTTACTAACTTAAATGAGTTAGTTGATGAATTAAGGGAAAGTGTGCATGAGGATTTGCGGTTGATGTTGTGTATATTGTCTTTCAAAAAGCGTTTGATAAAGCACCACGTAATATACTGTTAGTAAAATTGAAACCCATAGGATTAAAGGAGTTGTGGCTAGGTGGATACGAGAGTGACAAAGGGTTAGAAAGCAAAGGTTAGTGGTGAATGGTTGTTTTACGGACTGGAGGGAAGTGCGCATTGTTGCATCCCAGGGGACAGTGCTCTTTTTGTTTGGAGATGATACAGTCAGAAACGGGAGAATTTATAATGGGGAACAAGGAAATGGCAGGGCAATTGAACACATACTTTGTTTCTGTCTTCACGGAGGAGAACACAAATAACTTCCCGGAAATGCTAGAGAACCAAGTGTCTAGTGAGAAGGAGGAATTAAATGAAATTAGTATTAGTGAAAAAAATAGTGCATGGGGAAATTAATGGGACTGAAAGCTGATAAATCCCCAGGGCCTGATAATCTGCATTCCAGTGTACTAAAAGAGGTAGCCATGGAAATAGTGGATGCATTGTTTGTCATCTTCCAACATTCTACAGATTATGGAACAGTTCCTGCAGATTGGAAGGTGGCAAATGTAACCACACTATTTAAAAAAGGAGGGTGTTTGGAAACAGGGAACTACAGACCGGTTAGCCTAACCTCAGTAGCAGGGAAAATGCTAGAGTTCATTTTAAAGATGTGATAACAGGACACTTCGAAAATATCAACGGGATTAGACAAATTCAACATGGATTTATGACAGGGAAATCGTGCTTGACAAACCTAATGGATGTAACTGGCAGAATAGATAAAGGAAAACAACTGAATGTGGTGTATTTGGATTTTCAGCTGGCCTTTGATAAAGTCTCACATAAGAGGGTAGTGTGCAAAATTAAAGCACATGGGATTGGAGGTAATATATTGGCATGGATTGAAAATGGTTAACAGAGAGGAAACAGGGAGTAGGAATAAATGTGTCTTTTTCGGGGTGGCAGGCGGTGACTAGTGGGGTACCTCATGGATCAGTGCTTGATCCTCAGCTTTCACAATATATATCAATGTTTTGGATGAGGGAACCAAATGTAATATTTCCATGTTTGCTGACGACACGAAACTAGGTGGGATTGTGACTTGTCAGTAGGATGCAAAGAGGCTTCAAGGCGATTTAGACAAATTGTTTTGAGTGGGCAAATACATGGCAGATGCAGTATAACGTGGATAAATGTGAAGTTAGCCACTTCGTTAGGGAAACAGAGAGGTAGAATATTATTTAAATAATGATAGATTGGGAAATGCTGATGTACAAAGGAACCTGGGTGTCCTTGCACACCAGTCACTGAAAGCAAACATGCCGGTTCAGCAAGCAGTTAGGAAGGCAAATGGTATGTCGGCCTTCATTGCAAGAGGATTTGAGTACAGGAGCAAGGATGTCTCACTACAGTTATGCAGGGCCTTGGTGACACCACACCTGGAGTACTATGTACTGAATGGAATATACTTACCTTAGAGGGAGTGCAGCGAATGTTCACGAAACTGATTCCTGGGATGGCAGGACTGTCGTCTGAGGAGAGATTGGATCGACTAGGTCTGTATTCACTAGAGTTTAGAAGAATGAGAAGGGATGGCATTGAAACGTATACAATTCTGACAGAGCTGGACAGATCGGATGCAGGGAGAATGTTTCCCCTGGCTGCGGGGTCTAGAACGAGTGGTCACAGTCTCACGATACGGAGTATGATATTTAGGAGTGAGATGAGGAGAAATGTGTGGTGAACCTTTGGAATTTTCCACCACAGAAGGCTGTGGACGCCAAGTCACTGAATATATTTAAGAAGGAGAGATAAATTTCTAGACACAAAAGGCATCAAAGGGTATGGGGAGAGAGGGGGAATATGGTATTGAGATAGAGGATCAGCCATTAGCATATTGAATGGCGGAGCAGACTCGAAGGGCCGAATGGCCTACTCCTGCTCTTATTTTTCTATGTTTCTATATTTCTGTACTAAACTCGTAAATATAGTAAACGGTGAGCAGGACATCAGTAGACATCAGGAGGGCACAGACAGACTGGTCAAATGGGAAGTCACGTGGCAAATGAATTTTAACGCATAGAAGCGGGAACTGATTCATTTTGGGTGGAAAAATGAGGAGAGCAATATAAACTAAATGGTTCTATTTAAAAGGGGAGTCTCGAATAAAGCGACCTTGGAGTGTACATACACAAGACTTTGAAGCTGGAAGTACAAGTTGAGAAGGCAGTTAAAATAAATACAATAACCTTGGCTTTACAAATAGAGTACAAAAGCAAGGAGAAAATGCTAAGACTTTATAAAACACGGGTTAATCCCCAGCCGCAGGATTGTTGCCAATTCTGGGCACGACTCTTCAGGAAAGATGTCAAGGCCTTAGAAAGGTTGCACAGAATATTAACAGCGATGAAAGACTTCAGTGACGTTGGTAGACTAGCAAAAAGAGCAGAGAAAGTAACGGGGAGATTTGATGGAGGTGTTCAAAATCATGATGGTTTTATATTGACTAAATAAAGAGAAACTGTGTACAGTGGCAGCAGGGTGGTTAAAGATTAAGGTAATTGGCAGAAGAACCTGAGTAGACATGAGGAAAAAAAATACACCACGACATGTTATGATCTGGAATGCACTTCCTGAAAGGGTGCTGGAAGCAGATACAAAAATAACTTTCAAAAAGGAATTGGATCAATACTTGAATAGGGAAAAAAATGTAGAACTATGGGGAAAGAGCCTGGGAGTGGGACTACTTCGATAGCGCTATTAAGGAGCCGGCTTAGACACGTTGGGACGAATGGCCTCTTTCTGTGCAGCATTCTAACATGATTCTAAGGTTATTAACGCTCACATTACCAAGGCAGGTAGATAGGTGAAAGATATATATTGGCACTGACATAATTGAATGGACAAAAATGAGAAGTCGCACAACACCAGGTTATAGTCCAACAGATTTATTTAATTTTACAAGCTTTCGAAGCAGTTCGCTCCTTCGTCAGGTAAGTTAGCAATGAGAGAATCTCCCAGAATTCACAATTTAAACCCAGACAAAATCTATTCACATTATTCCCTGCAACAAAGAGCACAGTCAAGACAATGAGATGTGTCCCAGGGGGGACCAACGTGTCAAACCACCTGCTGGCTGCATATCCTGTCAATTTGTGTTCTTGTGTTAGCCTTTTAAAAAAAAAAACACATGGGAAGACCGGCCATGATGTCAAGTCACGTTCTGTATCGTGACATGAACACTACAGACTTCTTGCAGAAACTCAGCACCCATGGACCAGTTGAACCAGGAACACTCCTCGTCACAATGGACGTATCGGCACTCTACACCAATATCCCCCACAATGACGGCATCGCTGCGACAGCCTCAGTACTCAACACCAACAACAGCCAATCTCCGGACGCCATCTTACAACTCATCCGCTTCATCCTTGACCACAATGTCTTCACCTTCGACAACCATTTTTTCACCCAAACACACGGAACAGCCATGGGGACCAAATTCGCACCCCAATACGCCAAGATCTTCATGCACAAGTTCGAGCAAGACTTCTTCGCTTCACAGGACCTCCAACCAACGCTGTACACCAGATACATCGACGACATCTTCTTCCTTTGGACCCACGGCGAAGGATCACTGAAAGGACTGCACGATAGCATCAACAGGTTCCATCCCACCATCAAACTCACCATGGACTACTCCTCAGAATCGGTTTCATTCTTGGACACACGAATCTCCATCAAAGACGGACGCCTCAGCACTTCACTCTACCGCAAGCCCACGGACAACCTCACGATGCTCCACTTCTCCAGCTTCCACCCTAACCACGTTAAAGAAGCCATCCCCTATGGACAAGCCCTGCGAATACACAGGATCTGCTCAGACGAGGAGGAACGCGATGGACACCTACGGACACTGAAAGACGCTCTCGTAAGAACGGGATATGACGCTCGACTCGTCGATCGACAGTTCCGACGGGCCACAGCAAAAAACCGCATAGACCTCCTCAGAAGACGAACACGGGACACAACCAACAGAGTACCCTACGTCGTCCAGTACTTCCCCGGTACGGAAAAACTACGCCATGTTCTTCGCAGCCTTCAACATGTCATCGATGACGACGAACACCTTGCTAAGGCCATCCCCACGCCTCCACTACTCGCCTTCAAGCAGCCGCCTAACCTCAAAAGTACCATCGTTCACAGCAGATTACCCATCTTTCAGGAGAACAGCAAACAAAACACCACACAACCCTGCCACGGCAACCTCTGCAAGACATGCCAAATCATGGACACAGATACCATCATTACACGTGAGGACACTACCCACCAGGTACACGGTACATACTCATGTGACTCGGCCAACGTTGTCTACCTGATACGTTGCAGTAAAGGATGCTCCAGAGCATGGTACATCGGCGAGATCATGCAGACACTGAGACAACGTATGAACGGACACCGCGCAACAATCGCCAGGCAGGAGGGTTGCCTCCCAGTCGGGGAACACTTCAGCAGCCAGGGGCATTCAGCCTCGGATCTGCGGGTAAGCGTTCTCCAAGGCGGCCTTCGAGATACACGACAGCGCAAAATCATAGAGCAGAAACTGATAGCCAAGTTCCGCACTCATGAGGATGGCCTCAATCGCGATATCGGGTTCATGTCACGATACAGAACGTGACTTGACATCATGGCCGGTCTTCCCAGGTGTTTTTTTTTTAAAAAGGCTAACACAAGAACACAAATTGACAGGATATGCAGCCAGCAGGTGGTTTGACACGTTGGACCCCCTGGGACACATCTCATTGTCTTGACTGTGCTCTTTGTTGCAGGGAATAATGTGAATAGATTTTGTCTGGGTTTAAATTGTGAATTCTGGGAGATTCTCTCATTGCTAACTTACCTGTCGAAGGAGCGAACTGCTTCGAAAGCTTGTAAAATTAAATAAATCTGTTGGACTATAACCTGGTGTTGTGCGACTTCTCATTTTTGTCCACCCCAGTCCAACGCCGGCATCTCCACATCATAATTGAATGGGGTAACAGGCTCGAAGAGCTGAATGACCTACACCTGTTACCATTTTCGTATGTACTAACACTGCAGGTACATTGCATGGACGTGCAGGAAGCTGGCATCTGGAGTCGAATGCGCTGTATCGCAGCAGTTGCGGAGGTGTTGTTGGCACTGCTAAATGGGCTACTACAGTATTGGGATTCCATTTTGTATATAGTGTCCGAAATTTGTCGAAAGCAGAACTTGGATGGACTTCAGACGGAAGTAGTCTGATGCCAAGATCAAGGACAATCAAACTGTCGCAATCAGCCTCGCAGCTTCTTCGGTAAGATTTGTAGCAAATGAGGGTTGGTTTTGACATGGAGCACCTGAAGCACAAATATGTATCTCCACTTGCTCTAAGTGGTTAGATTATTTAACAAGAACAATGACCATTAATGCAGCTTCCATCAACGGCTAATCGCACGTTGCATGCCCATTGACTTATATACAAGTTGAGGTGCAGGATAATTATTTACATGGCTATGAATGAATCCCGCAGACTGAAAAGAGATTTTATTTTCCTTTTTTTCAGAAAAGAGCAGCGCATAAGATAAGGCTGCATAATAGGCCGATGAAGGATCTGCAAAGGCTCAATGCTTCAGCTGATAATTCCACATTCCAGGCTCAGTGTTCGCTACTTGGTCTTTTTGACTTTAATGGAAACCAAAATCTGGCGCGATATAAAACGAGCTGTCAATTCGACAGGTGCTCGTTTATCCGGCTACTTGCGTCGATCAATTTAACCCTTTATTGTCTGATTTCCTTCACCTCTATATTCATCTACATGCTTCATTATACTTGCACGCAGTCCATATCCGCATTCCTTACTTTTCCTCGGAAATATATTGCCTCGCACTTCTATTCATCATTTTGTATTTTCCGCATACCTGCCTTATCTGATAAACTGTTCGGTTCTTCCTGAAATATTTTATAGTTTTCGTCTTGTTTGTCCCAACTCAATCCTTCCAATAATTGATCCCTTTTCTCGAGTCAAAATAATGTAAATGTTAGATTTTCAATGCATCACCCGGGCATAGATCCGGAGCTGCAGTTTGTCCATACTTTATAGAAATCTGTGATTGTTGTTGCCATTGCAAGCAGCTCTTAAGCATAATCAGTGGACCACTGGAAGCCACAGAGAAAACGGCCCCAGATACTTTCCCTCCATCATAATGTTCGAAGTAGCTGTTCCCAGATGATTGTAGTGTCCAGTTCCATTCGCGAATCCTCAGATGATGAAGCAGGCCTTGCCACCATGTAGCAAGGATTGGACCAAATCCATGCGTTGGATACGTGGCAAGTTAAATTCGCTCCACACAAGTGTAAAGCAATGATCACCTCCACGAGGAGAGAGCGTGACCAACCCGCATTCAAATTCAGTGACATTACCTTCACCGACCATTAACATCCTGCTGCCACCATTGATCAGAAACTCAACTATACCAGCCACGTCAATGCCATTACTACTAGGGCAGGTCAGGGGTTGGGTAACTCTGTGTCGACTTTTTCACTCCGAATTCGGCAAATCCTCTTCCAGCACCTACATAGCATACGTTAATTTGGTAACAAACCTGGTAAGAGCACCAAGGTGTGTAAATAATGAAAGATCACCTCCGGCTTCGTCCAAAGGTCTGCGTCAAACTTAATCTCAGAATTAACAGGTGTGTTTGCTTTCTGGTCCGTTTCTCTTCCTTTCAGAATTTTCTTTATTTGTAACAATGAATTGGAACGTGCCTATTCCGCAGAGCGCTGTTGTGTGATGTAATTTCGGGTATTGTGTGAGATATTCTTTCGTTCATGATCCCCACGCACATTCCAACAAAGGCAGGTTGCTCCTCTCTGGTCATCTCTCTCTGTAGTTACCTGGTACTTGCTAGGAGTCATGAAATCTTGGGTTGAGTTTGCCTCTTGTGTTTTTTGATCTCATTGAACCGCTCTACAAGATGATATTATTTGAACACCAGACTACTGATGGATTGAGATTCCTAATTAAATAACTAGAATTTTTGATGGAAATTTAGTAAGCAGGTAAAATATCGAACATCATAAGTTTGTGTATAAAGGCAGGAGCAAAAGATTTGACCTTTTACTGCTGCACTCTGCTTTTTCCAGCAGTGAACGTGGGCAATATGTTTAGCAGAGTCTATTACAGGATCCAGCACTCACAGTTCATTTTGTTCCCCACAACTTTGCCGTTCCGTGTTCCCCTCCCTCAATCTCGGCGGTTAGATCCATCAACGTTCACTTTCGCTTTTAAATTTCCTGGAATGCATTGCAGATTCGGTTGACATGAAATTCATAGTTTTGTTAGAAACCTTAATGTATCTAGCCACCTTCGCCCAATCCTCTTCATGCCGAAATCTCCTTCCAACCGCACTTCCTTCTGCGTCCACCACGGGGATTGGCTATTACCGCAGTTTTAGACTTCCTGGAATAAACATTCAAAATGGCTGGCGGCGCGTGCACTCACACGCTGTATTACATCGAACTTTTGCGTAAGAGTCCATGGCGTAAGCCGCAAGTTTTAAAACACTGATTAAAGTCTTTAAGTAAAGATCCTACTCTTGCTGTACACCCTATTTTTGAAACTGGGCTGCCCCACCCTTGAATCGCCACGTGATGATCTCGGTAAGTAAGCCGTGGCGCTAACAAACAGGAAATAACCTTTCAGTAATGCAATTTAAAGGGCTTATCCACAACATACAAGCTAGTTGCTGTTTTTGTTTCTGTTATACTGCTATCAATCGAGGTATTTTTGGCCGGCTTTCTGATTTTCATAACTGATTTCTGACCTCATTACAGTTTACTGCAGCCATGGGTGCTCTTGTAGGACTGCCTTCAGAACTGGAGTAGTCGGTAGCAGCCAAGAAGACAGGAGAGAGCAGGAGCAGTTGGGAGTAGAAGGGATAGCACGCAACTGCAGAGGAGGCTATATACACGGCGGTGCTTTCATGAAGCACTTCTCCTATCTGAACTTCACTGAGGAGCATAATCTCAAACGCTTTGTGTTCGGAAAGGAGGCTATCACCGAGCTACGTTAACTTTGGCAACCTGAACTTGAGCCTCGATCAAGGGCATGGACAGCATTACCTCTCACTGTCAAGGACATCATAGCTATTCATTTTTATGCAACAGTCACTTTCCAGACTGCAGGAATTGAGAAGTTATTATTCGTTCATGGGAAGTGGGAGCCTCTGGCATGGGCAGCATTTATTCCCAATCTCTAATTGCACTTTAGATAGTGGAAGTGATCCGCCTTCTTGAACCTCTGCAGTCCGTGTGGAGAAGGTACTCCCATGGGGCTGTTAGGGAGGGAGTTCCAGGATTTTTACGCAGCCACGATGAAGAAAGGGAGATATATGTTCAAGTCAGGATGGAGTGTGACTTGGAGGAGAAATTGGAGGTGATGGTGGATCCATGCGCCTGCTGCCCTTGTCCTTCTAGGCGGCAGAGTTTGCGGGTTTGGTCGGCCGACGAAGAAACCTTGCCGAGTTGCTGCGTTGCATCTTGAAGATTGTAAACGCTGCAGCCACGGTGCACATTTGTTGGAGGGAGTGAATGTTTGAGATGGTGGTCGGGGTGCTAATTAAGCAGGTTGCTTTGTTCTGGATTGTGTTGATCTCCTTGAGTATTTTTGGAGCTGTATTCATCCAGGCAAGTGGCAAGTATTCCATCACCCTCCTGACTTGTGCCTTGTAGATGGTGGGAAGACTTTGGGGAGTCAGCAGGTGAGTCACTCGCTGCAGAATACCCAGAATCTGACCTGACTTTGCTGCCACAGTATTTATATGGATGGTCCAGTTATGTTACTGCTCAACGTTGATCACCAGGATGTTGATGCTGGGGGATTCAGCGATGCTAACACAGTTGAATGTCAACGGGCAGTGGTTAAACTCTCTCTTGTTGGAGATGGCAATTGCTTGGCACTTGTGTCGTGCGAATGTTACTTGCTACTTATCAGCCCAAGCCTAAATGTTGACCACGTCTTGCTGCATGCAGGCACGGACGGCTTCATATTCTGAGGAGTTGCCTGGCGTGCCCCACATCAACATTCTTGGATGTTTGTGAATAGAAAGAGATTCAATTCCCTCGATATCCAGCTTATTTGCGACCAGAGACAACGCATCGGGCACGCCAATGGCCGATTTCGAAGCAGGGGTCATGATCTATTTATTTTGCGTCAGTCTTCTGCGCAAATTATTTTTCCAAACAGGCCGTTAGGCCACAGGCTGGCTAATAAGCGAAAAGGACTATACATTTCAGGCATGGGTCTTGACTCCAATCTGGAACGTGGGAAAAGCTGCAGAGAAGTAGGCCTTCGAGTCGCAGGAGGAGGAGAGAGCAAGAGCAATATCGATCAGTTGTGCCGTTAGCTGTCAGCACTCTTGTAGAGTAGCCATCCTCTATGTTTCGAATATTGTAATGGCTTTTTTCCGCCCACCTGAGAGGGCCCAAGGGCCTTTGGCTTAATGTTTGATTCACAAGGTTGCAATTCCATCAATGGAGCACTTATTCATTACTGCATTGAAGTGCCAGCCTAGATTAATGTTCAAGTCTCAGGAGTGAGATTTGAAACCACAACCTTCTGCTTCTGTATCGACTCTGCTAGCACTGAATTTAATGGTTGGTAGTTAAAAGCAAAATAATGCTGAGTACCATCTTTGCCCTTTGGAATGTTCGTAGTTTATTGATTTGGCAGAATACTGTGGGGGCTGATGGAGGTTAAAGTCTCCATTGCAGACCTGGTGATGGATGACTTTGTCAGTTGTGTGCCAGGTACGTTCAAGTCTGATTCTCTTTCCATGAGTGTACACAGTAGGAATACCAAGGGGAACGATCGAGATGCAAGGCAGTGCAGGATTTATTGGAGACAAGCGCATCAAAACAGAAGTGGGCAGAATGTTTTTTTAAATCGAGCGTTGAAGAGGAATCTGGCAGATGGAAGGTCAAAGACTAGATAGGCTAAGGCCTGGGCATTCGAACGCGTCCAACAAAAAACGCGCAAGGAGCAGGGCTAGCGTTGCACATCACGGGGAACACGTGAAGTTGGTGCTAGCTTAATTTTTCATGAATCAGGCATACAGCCAGCGCCAGCCACTCTATTCTTTGGGTTCACGCCTGCTTGGGTTCTATGCTTCAGATCGAGCTTTACTGACGACATTACAAGGTATATCACAACTGTTAAGGATGGTGTGAACCTAATCCAACAGTATTTCAGCCCAACTGCTGATGAAATCCTCATCCACGCCTTTGTTACTTCAAAAAGCGACTACTAATAGTTGGCAGTGTGTATATTACGCTTGGAAATTCTCTAACGGAATGCAGTTCTACTGCAGTGCAGCTGTTGAATAACTGATTAATATATTTCTGATTTGAAAACTGGAAGGTCCTGCAACTTTATGCTATAACCGCATCTAACACAATCCACAATCATGAGCTTTATGAGTCAAAGTCTTCTCTGCTTGTTTCTATTATCGTATTATCGGCCTCGAGTCCAAGCCTCCTCTTTAAATATATAGATGAGCCTCCGATGACGTCCTTGACGAACAGAAGAGGACCAGTAATTTAAGTGTTTATTATGTTTTCTTGAGTTACAGGGGGAGCAGCAATGCTGTTCAGTGTCCCGCAATGAAACCTTAGGCCTCCCTTGCTGCCCCATTCCCGATAACCATTCCTTCTGACCTCTATCATCACCAACCAAATGCATATGAGGCACCTTCCATAAAGGGGGCAAGGTTTCACGCCCGATTTTCCTCTCTGCTACCCCTCCTTGGCGATACATAAGGCCCATTAGTTAAAGGACAACATGTACGATACTTATGATTCTTCTCCCGTGGAAATGTCAATACACGAAGTGCACTCCCACCATAGATAACATGGATATGTTTAATATCTCTGATAAGAATGGATAGCCGAATATCTCTGTAGGGCTGTGATTGTGCTATGCGTGGAATAATGCAGGCAGAAATAACCAAATATATTATGTGGAAGTATGGTTCCAACAATCATCAGGACATTAAAAGATGTGCTACCAAGGTTACAAAATGGGCATTGTAATAAATGATATTTAAAAAAACATAACTCGGACTGTAATGGAATGCTTACACTTGACGGTAGAGGCCAATAGAACAGTCGGGGTAAACAAAAACCAGATCCCAACTGCACAGGAAGCTGCAGATGGAATCGGTAATTCCAATAACTGTTGACGAGAATGCCAATGTCTGGATACAATAGATCAGCTTTCTATTCCAATTAAAATCACATTAGTTTCACGAAAGTCTTTGAATTTCTTGATTTTTATTGGAGCAATTCAGTAACAGGACCTAGAAGAATACTTATCGCAAAGCTGTAGATTAAAGGGTAACGTATGACAACAAGTATAAAGATTATCAACGTACTCACGGAAAATACTTAACAGTGAAGCAGTTTTCTTATGTTTATTCCAAATATCTTGTGATGCATTCATATAAACGAACAACATTTGGTAATAATCCAGAGTAGAACTTGAGAACCATTATTTCCAGGTTATGTAGCAGTGGGTGGCGTGTGGTCGTGCTACATCAACGATTACAAACAGAGCGGCGATTTACATATACGTTTTACATCGAATGTAATTTTCTGTGAAGCACACAGAATGGAAAATGTTAATGGTTCTCCACCGTCCGAGACTAAAGATCTGGATGATCAGTGACTTGATCTGCGGAAGATTCTAGTGTCGTTTTTATTTTACTACATGTCCATGAGTTCCGAGCACCCTGTTCTGGTTCTTGTGCCGAACCTGTCCGTACACTACCGTCTCCTCGTGCCGTTTAGTTTTGGGACCTTTCTTCTGACCGAAGAAATCTACAGCACAGTAGGTCTGTCTTTCTTCAGCTTCCATTTGCAGGGCCTGTAATATTTTTCAGATATAGTGTTATATTCTACCTTCACCACTCAGCGGATTTCTACATGTAACAAACGATACCAGAATTGCATACGGAAGGACACGAGCGACGTGTGATTGCCAACCAAAGGTCAATGGAAATAATAATCGGGATAGATGTAAAACGGGTTTCCAATTCACTAGCACTCATTTTACACTATCGCAATATCACTATCGAAATCTATCTCATTGAGCCCAATATGTGCGTTGGTAAACCGACAATGTTGAGGTCATGGGCCGCAGTGGTTTCTTATTAGATGAGATAATTACAATTGTAGGTGTGATGAA
The DNA here is from genome assembly GCA_030390025.1 of Squalus acanthias. Lineage (NCBI taxonomy): Eukaryota > Metazoa > Chordata > Chondrichthyes > Squaliformes > Squalidae > Squalus > Squalus acanthias. The sequence continues at coordinate 73,214,810 of CM059430.1, read as the reverse complement.
CCTGCGCTCGACAACTAGAACTGGGGTTCCTGAAAAGTTTGGAGTCGTTTTCCTTCTTTGGGGTAGATAGTAACTAAGTGAAATCGTCGTTAATGAGGCTGCAATGGCCTTTAAATTGAGTTGGCAGATTAACGTTCCTTTAGCGACGACACTGCCAACTGTCGCTTTTACAGATCCTTACAGCTGGCTCGCAGAACCACCGGACTTTTCAGAAGATAGGCCCGTTTTGTGATGCAAATCTTAACTTTAATAATGTTATAGTTTACATTAAGCAGAGCCATGGGTAAAATGTAAGTCGCACTGTGAAAACGCTATCCTGTTGTTTCCTCAATCTATATCAATTTTAGATAAGTTGATGGGAGGGGGAATTCAGAAGTAAGTAGTGGGTGAGCGGTACATATAGGGTGTTGTAATCAGACTGAAATATAGACTGGGAAAATAACAGTATTAAAGGAAAATGGGGGAAGAATTATATAGAAACCTGTTGTTGCTTTAGAGTTGTCATCAGCTCCCTGAGGCGCTGAGCATTCATTGCTGTAAGATAGGAGAAACAATGCTGAGGCATTTGACTTTTTGCACTATCTATGAAGGGTAAGGGGCGGAATTCGTCTTGGACGATAAGGCAAAGCAGGCGATACTGCACCGGAAGCCTATTATTCACTCCGACAATTTTTATTTCCGTTGGCAAGGGAAATGAAAATTCGCTGAATTTGAAAACTGCCTTCTGCTGCTGCGTTACGCCTGTTCTGCGACGCAGCCCTAGACGAATTTCAGCCGCTAATGCACAAAACAAGCACGAGTAAGTTGGGCTTGAATGTGGTCTTCTGTACGAGGGTAGCAGGGTGGTACAACTGAGATAACAATGAATCTATATTTCTGTGTACGTGTCTGCAATTAATACACCAAATATACATAGTGGAAATTATATTGACTTACAAACACAAAATTTAGTGTCACACATATATATCTATATATATATATGACATAGTGCTGCATATATATATATATATATATATATATGATATATATTTGTTTATATTAAATAGCGTTACATGTACACATGGAATTATTAGTACCTCTGTGTGCACGTTGTTCTTTTTCATCTGCTTGGGGTTTGACTGCTTCTTGGGTTCAGTAAAATTCAAAGTTGCGTAAGTGAGCTGTTCACTTGTTGTGTCTTCGATAGCCTGTAAATCTATTCGCTCAATATTCATTATATCATTGAACAGAATGAGATCGTTTATAGATTTCAAATGTAATCGTAATAATTTGCCAGAGTTCCATTTCCTAAAATGCAATTTTCATTGATTTATTTTTTTGCTTCTAAATTGAGTTTATATATTTTTTCTATTTTAACATGTTCGCACTGCCACAAGGCACAGTTATTCTGAATGCTAATTTATTAATGATCCCCACATGGCAAGTTTGTACTCAATATATAATAAATAATAAGCAATAAAACATGTCTCCCTGCAGTACCCTTATGCCATTAATTCTCTATTACCAGATCGGCCCGAAAATTAAACCTAATACGCAATGGTACGCACTTTGTACTCTCGCGTATTAGATCCCGAACTGCCGGTTCCCTGCATGCACTGCGCATGCGCGGGAAACCGGCAATTCGTGAATTGCAAAGGGGGCGGTTCCTAAGTGAACCGCGTGCGCGCTATAGGTTGTGCGCATGCCGTGCACTTACTTTTTTTTCAGGTTTGAACGCGCAGGTAAGTGGTGAAGATTTTACACATAAAAAAAGCAGGCGTAGGACCGCCTTTTAACAAGGTAAGTAGTTAATTAAGTGTTATTTTATATTTTGTTCAACAGGTTTATCTTTTTGAGAGACTTTAAAGAAAGGTAAGTTTATTTTTATAACTTTTAAAAAGATTTTAAATTTTTCCAAAAATTTAATTTTTTGTTTTAAGTGGTTAATTTATTTAACTATACTTATTTTATTAATGTGATGTATTTTTTTTTAATTTGATTGAGGTTTAGCTGTTCTTTTGGGTGTTTGTAGTATTCATAGCTTTGACAGCCCTTGCTGTCAAAACTATGAATGAAAGATGGTGTGCTGCCATTGGCTCTAACTGAATCACGTGATCCCAGAGCTCGCATGAACTAATTGCACCTCCAGCACACTCAAGCACTGCACGGTTGCAACAGGGAGAGGCTCTGAAACTGAAGTTCGTGTGGGCCCCAAACAAAAAGGTAGGCGTGGAGTGCGATATCGCGGAGAATCCTTACCCCCGCGTGAACCATCGATGTTTAATTTCTGGGCCATTGTATTAAAACGCTCCTAGTTAGGTGCAGTAGAATCATCGCTCTATTGGACTGATTCACATAGTTTATTTTCTCTGCATCAGAGGAGGATTTTACGTCCTTACCTTAAACAAAAATAAATTGTACGATCTGTAATACCATAACATACACTATCTGATTAAAATGCGTGCCTGTTCGTTTTCCAGAACTTACTCCTCCTGAAACTTCAGCTCATCCAAAATGCTGCTGCGAATAACCAAACCTGCTCAAGGTCTCACTCACGCCACACCAATTGTTAACTGACCTATTTTGGCTCTTGGTCCGCCAATACTTCAGATTTTAAACTGCGTCCTTGTGTTGAAATTTAACATTGGCCCTATCTCTGTAAACTTCTTCAACCCTACTACACTCTAAGAACTCTGTTTTTGCCCAATTCTTGCTTCTTATGGAGCCCCGTCGCTACAATCCATCATTGGCAACCGTGCTTTCAGCCATATAGGTCATCATCTCTAGAATTCGCAATGTTAAACTAATCGCGAATACCCTATGCGCCTTTAAAACTCTCCCTGTGCCATTTTGACCAAGTTTTGGTCAGCCTATAAGTATCGCCCTCTTTGTCTTCTTTCGATTTTTGTCTGTTTCGGCTTCAATGAAGCGGCATGGGATGTTTTTGTTCATTGCGCTATTTACACGCGTGTTTCTGTCGATCTTTCCTTTAACATGGCGGAAGAGCATGGCAACCGCTGCTAAAATTCCAGCCATGAATGTTCATACTGAACGTCGGAAAGGCCACGGGGTGACTTTTCTGGATGAATAACCACGTAAACGTGCAGTTACGCTATTTGTCCGAAATTTCGATCTAGATTTGACTATTCCAACGCACTCATGACCGGCCTTTCCCGATCTGCCCTGGTAAACTTTAAGTCATGCAAAATGTTGTTGCCCATGTCCTAACTTGCACTAAGTCCAGTTCAACCATTACTACTGGGCTCGCTAACCAACATTGACTCCCGGTTAAGCGATGCCTTGGTTTTAAACTTCTCATCATTGTTTTACAAATCCCTCCTAAGCCTTGCCACTCCCTATCTCTGTAACGTCTTCCAGCCCAACAACCCTTTGAGATATCTGTGCTCCTACAGTTTTGGCCTCTTCGAGCATCCCCGATTTTAATTGATCTACAGTTGGCAGCCGTGTTTTCAGCTGCCAAGGCCTTAAGCTCTTGCATTCCCTCCCTAAATCTCTCCGACTCTCTACCTCTCTTTACTCCTTTAAGACAATCCTTAAAACCTATCTTTTTGACAAAGCTTTGGGTCATCTGCCCTAATATTTGCTTAACTGGTCCTGTGTCCAATTTTGTCTGTTGGCGCTCCTGTGAAGCGCCTTGGGACCTTTTACTCCGTTAAAGGCGCTATATAAATATGAATTGTTGTTGTTGTAGCGCAGGAGACTGAGAACCCAGGAGAAATCCTGTGCCTGTGTTTCTGGGGTTTCCATAATTTTCCCACCTAAGTTCCACGTGAGAATGGTGATATCCAACAGGGTATCTGAGCCTACCTATTTAGATATCACAGCAGCAATTATTACTCACAGGGCTACATCGGTATTCTGGCAAAATGTTGGCGAAAAATTGGGACAAGCCCTGTGGAGCATTACTTATTACTGAAGACTATTGCTTCTATCTTTCATTCCTTTATTAACCTTGCATTTACTTTGATGTCAGAGTGAGATGTATCACAGTCCATATTTATAGCAGTTATGCAACCCTTGTTAGCATCAGTTAGATTTATAAGTTGCAGCTCAAGTTACAATGAGAGGTGGGGAAAACCCCTGCGGAAATTCTACAAATATTGCTCTGTAATATCGTCATGGTTTTCCGGGTCTCCAGCTATAACTTTGCTATGAAACCGGCTGCATATCTAGAGAACTATATAAACTAACATACACAATATTTTTAGAGACAGTTATTTCCTTTCTCTGGGAGTTCAGTCAAGTTTCTGCTGACATTAGCGTGAACGACTGATGGCTGCGCATGAAAGTTTATTGCCCACCTGTCCAATGCGAGCATCAATAAAAAGGTGTGATGCTTATATCTTCTTTTCCAGAAGTGATCGACCGGCTGCACCATTTGCCTGGTTTATTGAAGAGCCGGTAATTGCTCTTCGCTCTGATCTAATCTCTTTACTTCCACTGGTACAATTATTATTTTCTCCATCTTTTTATAGTCAGCGTAATACTTTGAAATTATTAACTCATAAATAAATTTGAGTAAAGGTGAACTTTTACCTTTGAGTCTATGTAATTTCAGTAGCTTCAAAATGGTGATTACCAGTAGTAGAATAAAAATTCCAAATCCTAAACGGAGATACAGGAACAGGAGTGGAAAACCATGATACGTATCTGCAAGATAAACAGAACTTCCACCTAAAAATCTAACTGATAGATAAAAGAGGTGATATTACTTTTACAAGCCTGGCGCTGTGAATGATCAGACTCTGAATTCAAAAGAAATGTAAGGTTAATAAAGACATATAGAAATAAGCTCTGAAATTCTGCGGAGGTCGCCTCGGGGTCTCGCAATAATTTTGGCTGGAGATTAGTGGCAATCCCAGAGAAATGGCTAGACGCTAAAATTGTGCGGGACTGTCGCACTTTCCCCCACCCCCACCCCGCACTTCGACGGGAGATTAGCAGCAAACCCAGATAAATAGTTTAAATGTCTAGGTTTGTTTGTGTACATTATTTCTCTGAGGTTTTCGCTCGACTCGCATTTGAATTCTGACGCCAGATCAGAGATACCTCATGGAATCCCCCTTATCTGTGACATTTGTCTTGGTATCTCTCTCTGCCTCCGCTCTTCTACTTCTCTCTCCTTCTCTTTCCCCTTTAGCTCTCTGCCCCTAAGTTAGTTCCGTTTCTCTTTCAATCCTCTTCTGCTACGTTCTCTGAATGTATGCTCTATCCGCGGATGTTGGAGTTGGTGAGTGGCATAATGTGCTGTGAAAGAGGAAAGGGTAACTCATGCTCCGGGTTGCATTTTGGGTGGGATTACAGGGAAACTCTGGCCATCAGTGACTTATTTCCCCTCCTCTCTCCCAGTATTTATGATTCATCCACCGTCTTGCTGCTATGCTTCTCCCATTACGTTTCCACTGCGACCTTCCCTTCTGAGCACTCCTCACTCTGATCTTTTCTCTGTGGCTTCCTTAGTGAACGACCCACTCATACCCTAAATACTCCTGTACACTTGATTCACTGTCGCTCACCTTAACTTAAATCCTCTCTGCACTTCGTCACGTCTGTACTTCCATTCATTCCTTCTTGGTATTTGATGAATCGTACAATCATCGAATCTTACAGCACAGAAGAAGGCTGCTCGGCCTATCAAGTCTGCCACCTATTTAAAAGAGCTATCTCATTAATCCCACTCCTCCGCTGAGAGCTCTATGACACCTTTACCATTTTCAACATTATGCCTAGTACTAATGCTCAACCTTCGTATTCCTTTCCTTGGAAGAGCCTGCATTTAGTGTAAATTGCTCTTTTGAAAGAAATTAAATTCGAATGAAGAATAATCTCTGGTTATCTGCCTCTCCCCCTATCTGTATCCCTGAGGTAATTTTAACTTTTAGTTCTGAGCACATAATAGGTGAAAACGAATTGGAAGATCGTTTTGCACCCTGGTCAGTTTTCTGTGGACATTTAGCCTAGCCATACAAGTTAAAATTACTTCCTCTGCCTCTGACCCTCAAGTGTTTGCATTAGAATGTTTGTCTGGCAGCTATAAAGAATTGGAAATTCACCTTAGTAAATGTCACGAAAACACAAACCACAGGCGAGACAATGAGATTGCTTAAAATTAAACTTTATTTTGTTAAAAATATTCACCCGAAGAAAGAAATGAGCTCTCCATTTATGTCCCTCTCCTTCTCTCGCTTTCTGGTGTGCCTTGGTTCTCGCAATCCCTGACATAAGGATGTTTCTATGTTTCTCTGTTCCTCAATTTAAAAAACTTTCTGTAGTTTATGTAGCACAAAACATAAGACAATAACAACGTGTGATCGTAATGCTGTTTTTTTGTCAAATCCACTCGTTCACACAGACACACGCACAAAGATGTCTTCTTTAAAAACTGAATATAAACTCTTCTGGATGCAATAAATATTCTAACATTTGTCCTTTTGTGGATTAATAAACAGCTGTCTAAATGCTACTATTATACTTAACATGCTCAGAATGCATAACTTAATTACAGCTCAGAGTGTGAAAAAGCTGCGCAAAAATATTAATGCCAAGTCTATACATTTGGAGGCATTCAAATAATAACTAATTGCCTAAATGAAAGACGGAAAGACAATTAATTCGATATATGCTATTTCTTAATAGATGGCACTTTGTGTTCCCTATGTTGTATAATTTATTAAAGTTCATATTAGTTATTTCAGTTGCTGCACAAATAAAAAACTGTAGCTGAAAAAATTAACAGCCGCAGGTATCCTCGGCCGCTTTACCCAGCTGCGGACGTAGCTTCGCCGGGAAATCAGGGGAATCCGGGGTAAAGTTCATAAACATCTCATGACATCCCTTTTCGTCCGCTTTGCTCCAATGGTTCCGCCGATCTCCCAACGATTGTAAGTCAGCGGACCGTGGCAACCCTTCTGGAATTCAGGCCCAAACTATTCAATAATATATAGATATATATGGCTAAAGCCATCAAATAGTTAAACGATTAACAGAGACAGACTGTCACTGTTAGTGATTACTTTTCATTAGGAGAAGTGTTTCATTTGTATTGTTTCGATTTATGTCAGTGTCAATGAATGATTTCCTGCTTATGACGGTGTAGTCCCGCAACTTTAATTAAATGTATTTGTTACAGAAGTGTCTATAAATGGGCACAATTGGGACTGCACGCAAAAATATTGTTAATCTGCTGTATTGCTGATAATCATGTAATACTCGAAAATCAGTGCAACTGATGGACACACGTCTCATTTTGATTGAAATGTTGTAATTCTGGAACATGTTTAACTTAAATTTAAGGAAATGTTTCTGTGCAACTGAAACTTCACCTTCATTTTGCACAATAATGAATATTAGATAAACAAATAGTACTGTTACCAGCCTTATGGAACGATGCCCGAGTTCTGAAAGATTTATCCATTAATCTCAAATTCCTGAAACGCTCGGTCAGTTAATGCAGCACCCACCTAAGGTCTGAATACATAATAGTGGAATTTTCGGGATAGGATTTTTTTCCGACTCGACCTTTAACTTTAGCGGATGATCTGCCAACTTCGGACAATCTGCCTAAATCCCCGTGCAAGCAGCAGGCAGTCGGGCCCGAATTTCACCGGGGTGTGGGGGGACAGGGGGGGAGGGCGGTCTTTGGCGAGAGATTTGTAGAATCCGCCAGAGATTAGGGACCAGGACGTCGCAGGTTGATGCATTTTCGGTACTTGCTCATTATCAATTGGGACGGAAAGTTGCCGATATCCGGGCTGGGAATGGGACAAAAATGTAGAAGTCGTACTTCTGATAAATGTACAAATGTACCTGCTAAGGAAAGGCCCAGATCGTCATAACTGTAATTGGAATGATTTCCCGAAATCGGTTAGCCTGGCACATAAACAAAAGAAGCAAAGGAAGCGCAAAGTGGCGCCCGCAGTCCATGATGATGAATCTCAGTTATATTAAGACAGTTTTTCTATTTATTATATAGAAATTATAGACGTCATTTTAATTGAGAAACATGCATGCCACTTACCTGAAAAGTGAATAACGTGATATACACGTACGCCAGTGTGAAGAGAGACGTGTGATATCTGACAGGTATAATTCGTTCCGCTATGCAAATAACCTGTTTCATGGAGATAACTGGAAACTTCATACAGTCCCGCTGTGTTCTGTTTTTTATTTTGTTCCATACCGCTCTGAATTTCGGATCCATTTTTAAACCAAGTGATGTTCAGCTTTTCCGGGAAAAACGCAGCCGTTTTACACTCAAGCGTCAAAGAAGTCGATTACACAGTTCTAAGCACAAAGGAGAAGATCTGTAAAGGCGTCGGAGGAACTGTGGAAAAATAATTCGACATTTTATCTTCAGTTCATTTGATAACCAGTGTGGACTGAGATCCAAACAACAATAAGGAAGTCAACATTCAGCTGAAAGAGAACCATGTCCAATTTCACATTAACACGGTTATTATATAAAGTTGGCGCTTATATTTTCAGTATGTTAACTACGCAACTATAATTAATGTCAATTTAAAATGTACAGGCTCATGATATTTTATAAATATGATTGTCAGTTAAAGAAATCTTCTGCTGTATAGTTAACTCTGTTGTCAAAAGTTTCATAGAGCTCATCTCCATTTCACTTATGGTTAAAATCGCTTTATTTTTGCGGCAGTTTAAAAATGTTCTCAATCAACTACTGATGTTTCTTTACTCGAAATAAAATATTGCATAATATAAAGACATGGTCCAATGATAAAAGCCCTTCTGCACATTTGATTTCCACCTCTAGAATACTAATCGAACCGTATTTCCTTTAAGCATCTCCCTGTTTTCCAAATGTGCCCAGTAACTGATCAAGCCGATGTGTCAAATTTTCGATAGGGACAATGGAACTAAAATTCCGCGCAATACCCACCAGGTTACCGCTATTACTTCAAATGGGAAACTTGGAGAAACCTCAGAGGCGTATATAACCGTCCGTTTTCATTCATTTATCACGTTGCTCTGGAGCTTTTGACGGTGACCCGGTGGCAGCCCCACTTTACTTCGAGACCGTAGAGATCTTATCGCCAGAGAATGTTACATGGATTTTTTTGTCTTTGCCGAATTTTGATCTGAAACGGGACTGATGCATTCCTAATTTCCTCCTTCTCCCCACATCTTAACATCATTCACCTTTAATCATTTTTCAGTGGTGTTTCAAATCTAGTGATCGATTTAGCATTGAGCACTATCTGTGAACAAGTATTCCCTATTACAAAATAATCTTTGCGTGTAACATTATTCTCCTAATTCCCGCCTTTTAATTTTCATTAGAAAAAAGTCAATATGTCTCCTTTATGTTAAGTAGCAGAAATTTACAGCACGAAAAAAAACATACGGACTTCTCATTCCCGACGAGTTTTCCCTTTCTTCCACCGTAACCTCGGTTTAAATAATTTCAAATCCTGGAGAAACCGCGCTTTTAGCACTTGCGCTGTTTTTCCGGAGTTACTAGAATCTCCCTTTGAATATCCTGGGCATCGAGTATCCTTGTATCCTTGCAGGTGATGGTGTTACCACGCGCATGCTGTCCTTGTCCTTCAAGTTGGTAGCGGTCGCGGGTTTGGGTGGTGCTGCCGCAGAAGCCTTGGCGAGTTGCTGCAGTGCATCTTGTAGATGATACACACTGCAGCCACGGTGCGCCGGTTGTGGATGGAGTGAATGTTTAAGGTGGTAGATTGGGTGATAATCAAGCGGGATGCTTTGTCCTGGATGCTGTCGAGCTTCGTGAGTGTTGTTGGAGTTGCAGTCATCCAGGCATTTGGAGAGAATCCCATCACAATCCTGACTTGTGCCTTGTTGATGGTGGAAATGCTTTTCGGAGTCCACACATCTGTGCTATTGAATTTTACTAGAAATACTGTGTGTGTGTGTGTGTGTCTGTCTGTCTGTCTGTCTATCTATCTATCTATCTATCTATCTATCTATCTATCTATCTATCTATTTATATATCCGTCCATCAAGTTATCTTCCAATATTTCTGAGTTTTATCGACATTTAGATTGGTATGGAACGCCACTTACGATATACAATTAGTTCTGTGCCGCATCCATCAACAAATTCGAATGTCCCAACTTGCAATCTGCTTTTATACACTCCAGAGTCCTGGAATGTCACATTCTGCAGATGAAAGGAAACTGTTCCATTCTGTAGAGCTTCAAATTTTCTACGGTTGTCAGGCGTTACTGTTATCAATTTCTCGTCTGCGACCTTGCCCCAGAAAGCATTTATTTCCTCGTCCTTCTTGAATCCAGATAACGTGGCAAGTAGGGTAACGTTTTCACCCCTTTTCAACGCTACACATTCGGGGAACTGAGTGAATTTCAGGGAAACATCTTGGGCAGCTGTCGGAAATAGATATCATAGCAGAATATTTACTTGAAAAACAGCAGAATATGAAGAGTTAAAATGCAGAACAAAGCAGTGATGAGCACAATACGGCAATTTAAAGCACAACGTTTAATAGGTGACCAATAAAACAGGACAAAGACAAATATAAAGGTTGATCAATTTCCGATATTTTGCTACTGCATAACCTGTTATAAATCGGTCACATACCTGTGCAGAACATCCCAAGCATGGCACAATACAGAACCGCAACGTTCCGAAACAAACTTTAAAACATCACTGAGTTTATAGTTTTCGAAACTCCAATGTGACTACAGTTACAGTGACGTGTAAGATGTTAACATTTCTAAAGCGATTTCCAGCCCGCTGAGGAACTGGGCTTGGCAGGGTGAAAGCTCCGCTTACAACGCGCAGTGCATTGGTTCCCTGTTCCGCTCCTGCAACTCTCACTCAGGAAATATACAAAAAACAGGTTTGTTGAACGCACGAACAGAAGAAAATTACTTAAGAAAGTTTCGTACCTTACCGACTTTCAATATTCTTCGTCGTCTTCAGAAACTTACAATTTGAATTTAGATCTACTGCTGCTCTTCTGGAAGGTTTGTGCATACATGTGAGATAACGCTAAAATTGCAATTAAAACATGGCAATACGTCCAGCCCATCTGGTGTGTGGCTCGTAGTGGAATCAGCTCAAGGTTAGTCTGAAATAGGCCAGGCGCAGGCCATTAACTGCTGGAGAGGGGTGTAAATTCACACAACATGTCACTGATGAGCTGTAGCGTTGTGAAAAGTACCCATTGTTGGAGGTAAAGTAGCTACTATGGGGCTTGTAGAACTCAATCACAATACAGATTGTATACCGGAGAGAATAGATTAAGGAGGAGGTTCGTGTAGTGAATTCTCCCAAATGCCATGGAAGTTAAGAAAGGATATCGCGCACCATTATAATTACTGAGGAAGTACTCTGTAACGTAGCCTCTCAGTCGCCTTATTTAAAGGTTGATGAGCCCAGTTTCTATTATGTTCATCACAATCCTTGCATTATAACATCTCAACAATGGCTTATAATATTCGAGATAACTCAAAAGACTATTAACGTTTTCTGAACTTCTAAAGTCACTCATCAAATTTAACTAAACAGTTTTATTTTGACAGAATATTTTCACGCATATTTTCGTGTACAGTATTTGCAAACCAATAACATTATCAAAACCTTGCGGTTTTGAACTCAGATCACCACTAGATTCTCAGCTTCTTTTCCTTTGTGTCGCTTGGTTGAGCAGTTTATGTTGCACGACAAGGTTTTGTCACACATTCTATGCGGTTGATATTCTTTATTCCAAACAGTTACTGCTGGCGGCTGCTTTTTGCACTTTAATTGCTAGTCATAGGATCATATAGCACAGAAGGAGGCCATTTGGCCCATCGTCTCTGTGTCGGCTCTCTGAAACAGCTACCAATTAATTCCACTCTATACACTTGCACAATATCCCTGCAAATGGCCTTTTCAAGTATTTATCTAATTCTATTTTGAAATTACTATTTAATCGAACTCCACCATAATTTCAGTCAATGAATTGCAGTTCATAACAACTCACTGAGTAAAATAAATTATCAGCATCTCCCCCCTGGCTTTTTTCCCCCCAATTATCTTAAATCTGTGTCCTGGTTACCGATCTTCCGCCCTGTGGAAACAGTTTCTCCCTATCTACTCTATCAAAAGCGCGTACAATTTTAAACACCTTTATTACATCTCCTCCCTTAACGTTCTTTGCCCTAAGGAGAATTATCCCAGATCCTCTAGTCTCTCTAGATAACTGAATATTCTCCATTCCTGCTAATATTCTGGTAAATCTCTTCTGCACCGTCCCCAGGCCTTGACATTCTTTCCAAAGTCTGGTGCCAAGACTTGAAAACAAATACTCTAAATGACGTCTAACCAGTAAATGATTATCTTTTACCATAACTTCCTTGTTTTTGTACTCTATGCCTCTACTTAAAAAGCCCCGTATGTTTTTGCAACAGCTTTTGAAATTTTCCTGCCACCTCCAGAAATTTGTATATGTGAAACCTTAGGTCTCGCTGTTGCTGTAACCCATTAAAATTTTACCAATGCGTTTACATTACCTTACCTCGTTTTTCCTTCCAAAATGCATCAATTCACAAACCTCTGCATTAAATTTCATCTGGCTCGCTTCTGCCCATTTCACAAGTCTGTCTATATCCTCCTGAATTCAGCTATTATAATCTTCACTGTTTTCTACACTTACAAGCTTTGGGTCATCCACAAAATGTTAAATTATGCACCTAACCAAGTCCAGGTAATTAATATATCAAAAGAGCAGTGGTCCTAATACCGACCCCTGCGGGACACCACTGTATACGTCCCTCCAGTGAAACAAAACCCGTTCACCGCTGCTCTCTGCTTTCTGTCTCTTAGCCATTTGGTGTCCGCGCTGCAACTGCCCCTTTAATCCCATGGGCTTTAATTTTGCTAACAAATCTATCATGTGTTGATTTATTAAAGTTCTTCTGAAAGTCCATATACACAACAGCAACTGGTTTACCTTCATTAACACTCTCCGTTATTTCATCAAAAAACGCAATCAAGTAGGCCAGACACGATTTGTCTTAAAGAAATCCGTGTTGGCTGTCGTTTATTAAACCATGTTCTCCAAGTGACAATTAATTTGTATCGGATTATTGTCTCCAGAAGTTTTCCCAATAGCAATGCTAGGCTGACTTGCCAATAGATATCTGGTTTAACTTGCTCCCCTTATTTTGAAGAGGCGTGTAACATTTGCAGCCTTCCAGTGTTCTTTATCCGATCCCATTTGCAAGGGGTATTGAAATATTGTGAACAGAGCCTTCGTTATTTCCACCCTTACTTTGCTCAGCAGTTTAGGACGCATCACTTCCGTACTGGCTAACTATTCTACTTTGAGTGCTGCCAATCGTTTCAGTATCTCCTCTTTATCTATTTTTATCCGTTCCAATCTATCTAATCTCTCTCTCTTTACTATAACATTGTTAGTATCCTTTTCTTTACTGAAGACAGAAGCAAAATACTCATCCAATGCCTCAGCCATGCCCTCTGCCTACACTTGATTTCCATTTTGGCCGTTAATCGGCCCCAGGTTTCGTATGACTATCTTTTTTTATCTTTATATGATTATAAAAATACTTCAGTGTTTCATTTTATGTTTCATGCTATTCTATTCTCATAGATTCCCTCTGCCCCTCTTATTTCCGTTATCGGTTCGCCTTTGCACTCTCAGGTTTCAGCTTGATTCTCTACTGTACTATGAACCCGTCATTTATCTTAAGCCTCTTTTTCGGTTTCATTTTAATCTCCATTTTTATAATGATGCCCTTCCTTACCCTCTGATCGGAATGTATCTAGTCTGTACCCGAACCATCTCCTCTTTGAAGTCCTCCCATTGGGCGCATTTATTGTTTTTACTGTCCATCTTTGCTTCCAATCTTTCTTTCCAGTTTACTTGGCCCAGATCCCGTTTTAACTCAATCACATGAGCCCTCTTCGAGTTGAGCATTTTCGCCCTTGATTGTTCTTAGTCCTTTTCAATAACTATAAAACGTAAGAGATTATGATCATTTATTCCCAAATTCTCTCTCACTGAAATTAGCAACACTGCACCACTTTATTCTCCAGCATTAGATCCAACACTGCTGCCTTCCTCGTTAGGCTGGAAACATACTGATCAAGAAGATTCTGCTGTACAGATTTCAGGAATTCCTTCCCCTCTTTGCCCTTTACACTGTTTGTTCTCAGTCTGAATGAGGATCATTGATGTCCTCCAATATCACTGATCTGCTGAAATTCGACTACAAATTACCTTGTGTCTCCTTCCTACTATTTAGTGGTCTATAATATACAGCCAGCAGTGTCACAGCTCCTCTTTTGCCCAGTAACACGAACCAAATAGATTCTGCCTTTGAACCCTCCAGCACATCATCCCTTTCCACGGCTGTAACACTATATTTGATTAATACTGCAATCACCCCTCCTTTACTCCCTTCTCTATTTCTGCTGAATATATTGTAGCCAGGAAAGTTAAGATTCTATTCCTGCCCTTGTATGAGCCAGATCTCCGTGTTGCTGCTGTATCATAATCACATGTGGCAACTTGTGCCTGCAACACAGCAAGCTTTTTGGCCAATCTCTGTGAATTTACGCACATACACACCAAATACGCCTAGATTAGCTTTGTAATGCTCCTTTGTCTTTATGCTCCTATTACTGAGCTGATCTTTATTCGAATACTGCCCTGTCCTCTGTGTACCTTATTTCTCCCCTCTTCATTTTGGTTCCCTTCCACCTATAACTTTCTTCACTCAGCGAGTGGTGAATATTTGGAATTCTGTACCCCAGATGGCTATGGAGGCACAGTCGTTGAATATTTTCAAGACAGAGATCGATAGATTTTTGAATTTTCAGGGAATCAAGGGCTTTGGGGATAGTTCAGGAAAGTGGAGACGAGGTAGAGGATCAGCCCTGATCTTATTGAATGGCGGAGCAGGCTCGAAGTGCCAAATGGTCTACTTCTGCTCCTTTTTCTAATGTTATTATGTTCTTATGTCATTGGATCCAACATGGACCACGACTTATAATTGTTCCCCTGTTATCCTTCCCCAAGGATTCAGTTCCTTACTGCACGCAACATCATTTTAGATAGATAACTATCAGTGAATGTGTTTTGAACATGGTGTACACCTGTTCACGCCTTTTTCCTGCATTTCTGTTGCTCTTTTCCGCAGAATTTACGGCAAAGGAGCGACAGCGCCCTCGTTACAATCCGTCTCATTACTTTAATTATGCTAGTTTTCATGATCCTGGATATTGAGTGCTTGTTTTTAATAAATATGTAGAATGTCCCTGTCATTTCCATTTATATACAGTATTTTAAGTAGATGGGTTGCATAGTTGTTGCTTGCACTGTACCGAAAGAAAAACAGAGTGAAGAATGAATCTCTTACTTGGAGATAATCCGTATGACATGTTTTAGGGAATCCTTTTTTCTGAACAGTGAGAATGTTCTGAAATAAAACTGAACACCACTACTCACCAAGGTTCCGATACATCAGAGCAGTAAAGGCGGGTTGTTCTGGTTAAGAATCATGCCTCAATCCCCGGAGGCTGAAGGCCGCTCGCGCTGTGACTACTCTCAGAGAACCTGAATGCCAGTGTAAAAGAAGAGTGAAGATCCTAGGAATTAAGCCAAGGCAACGCGAACTAATAGTTTCTGCAGGATATATCAAACTTACGTATGCACGTCAAAGATGTGTCTTCTGAAGTGTTACTTTTTTATAAATAAATCTCCTTCGACATTTTGCTTACAACTTTACAGGCCAACGGATGTTTCCCAATCATTGTTAGTTTCAGTGCTAACCATCGATTGCCATACAGTAACTTGACACACATACAGACTGCAACATCTTTCTATACAGTTGCCTTTTGGAAAACTTTAAAAAGCGTAACTTGCAAATCCTTGGACCGCAGTCTAGCTGATTGATGGATAAGTCGACTGGTCCAGATGGCTTGAATCCCAGATTGTTTAGGGAATTGGGGGAGGTGATAGCAGAAGGGCTTGCCATAACTTTCCAATCTTCCCTAGATGCAGGGGGGGTGCCTATGGATTGGAAAGTGGCAAATGTGACACCATTGTTCAAGAAAGGGTGTAAGGACAATTTTAGTAACTACAGGTCGGTCAGTTTAACATCAGTGGTGGGTAAATTTTTAGAAACAATAATCAAGGAAAAAATTAACAGGCACTTGGAGAGGTCTTAGCTAATTAAGGAGATCCAACACGGATTTGTAAAAGGCAGATCATGTTTGACTTATCTTGTTGATTTTTTGATGAAGTAGCAAGGATTGATGAAGGGAATGCAATGAATGTTGTCTACATGGATTTTAGGAAGGCGTTTGACAAAGTACCACATAGAAAGCTGGTTAACAAAATTGAGGCTCATGGAATAGGTGGGTCAGTGGTAGCTTGGATAAGGAATTGGCTTATGGACAGAAAACAGCGAGTTGTGGTAAATGGCTGTTTTTCAGACTGGAGGATGGTACACAGTGGTGTTCCCCAAGGGTCAGTGTTGGGGCCACTACTTTTTTTGATATAAATAAATGACTTGGATATTGGAATACAGAGTACAATTTCTAAATTTGCCGATGACACCAAACGTGTGGGTGTGGCAAACAATGAGGATGACACCAATCGACTGCAACAGGACATAGAAAGGCAAGCATAATGGGCAGTCAAGTGGCAGATGAAATTTAATACAGAGATGTGTGAGGTGATGCATTTTGGCAGAAGGAACAGGGAGAGGTAATATACACTTAATGGTACAGTTTTAAAGAGTGTGCAAGAACAGAGGGACCTGAGAGTTAATGTGCATAGGTCCTTGTAGGTGGCAGGACATATTGAGAGAGTGATTAACAAAACATACTGGACCTTAGTCTTCATAAATAGAGGTAATGAGTACAAAAATAGAGAAGTTATGCTGAACCTTTATAAAGCGCTGGTTAGGCCACAACTGGGTTATTGCATCCAGTTCTGCTCACCACACTTTAGGATGGATATGAAGGCCTTTGAGAGGGTGTAGAGGAGATTTACCAGAATCGTTCCGGGGATGGGGGATCTTAGCTACAAGGGCAGGTTGGAGCAGCTGGATTTGTTTTCATTAGAGCAAAGGAGTTTGAGTGGTGATTTGATAGAGGTGTACAAGATTATGATGGGTTTGGATAGGCTTGACGGGAAAAGGCTGTTCCCGCTACTTGATGGTACAAGGAATAGGGGACACAGATTTAAGGTTTGGCCAAGAGATACAGGAGAAAAGTGAGGAAAAACTTTTTTATGAAGCGAGTGGTGAGGAACTGGAACTCGCTGCCGACGGAAGTGGTGGAAGCGGAGACACTCAATGTTTTCAAGGGGAGACTGGATAGGCACTTGAGGAAAATAAACTTGCAGGGCTACGGAGATAGAGCAGGGGAATGGGACTGACTGGATTACTCTGCAGAGAGCCGGCACGGTCTCGATGGGCCGAATGGTCTCCGTCTGTGCCGTTATGACTCTATGACCTTATGATACATGGCCAGTTACTTCTCTCTCGGAGGGGCTTGCCTATTACTGTAATGAAAGAGGTTATATTTATATAGCGCCGTTCACGACCTCAGGTCATCGCGAACTATTGTTGTAATTTAGTTAAACACGGCAGGAAGTGGTTTTGTTTCGGTTCACATTGAATAACAGAATGACATAATTTACAGAGAATCACGTACCACATCCTGATTCCTTACCCTTAACTCACATTTAAGCCGCATTTCGGGTGTTTGTGTCCGGCAGGGATAGGATCATGAAGGGATGGCAACACATACACCCCAGACCGTGGAGACCACGGCGTCCGTTACATAAAAGGAATTCCCCTTATTTAGGAAGTGTTACTCTCCAGTGACTGCAGGTGTTGGTAAGGCGGTGTGTCAGCTCAGTGCCGTTTCACCTTTGAGACATGAGTCTGGATTCACATCGCCTGTGTCCGGATGTCTGCTGTTAATGGTTGTGAACATTTAAATAGAGATGCACTTTAACAAGTGCATCTCACTTCTCATTGGATTTATTTCCTATTTTAAAATTGGGAGGTAGCGGTTGCTGCTCCAATATAACTGAATAGTTCATGGCAATCATCATGGGCGCACAGAAAGTGAACGGATAAGGACTACGAACGAAGAAAAGGGAGGGCGGGTGTCCTCATTAGAGGGACTATCGCCAAAAATTGGGAATCAAATAAAGTCTAAAAGGAAATAAGATAACAAAATGACTACCAATGACGTGGACTTGGGTGTACAGGGCACAATTTAAAAATTTGCAGATGACACAAAACTTGGAAGTATACTGAACCGGGAGGAGGATAGTGATAGACTTCAAGAGGACATAGACAGGCTGGTGAAATGGGCGGACACGGGACAGATTAAATTTAACGCAGAAAAGTGCGAATTGACACATTTTGGTAGGAAGAAGAGGATTGCCAATATAAACTAAAGGGTACAATTCTAAAGGTGGTGCATGAACAGAAATACCTGGGGGTATATTTGCACACATCCTTGAATGTGGCAGGGCAGGTTGAGCTAGCGGTTAATAAAGCATACGGGATCCTGTGTTTCATAAATAGAGGCATAGAGTACAAAAGCAAGGAAGTTATGATGAACCTGAATAAAACACTGGTACGACCTCAACTCGAGCCTTGTGTCCAGTTCTGGGCACCGCACTTTAGGAATGATGTGAAGGCCTTAGAGTGGGTGCAGAAAAGATTAACAAGAATGGTTCCAGGGATGAGGGACTTCAGTTACGTGGATAGACTGGAGAAGTTGGGGTTGTTTTCCTTAGAGCAGAGAAGTTTGAGAGGAGATTTGACAGAGATATTCGAAAAAATGAGGGGTCTAGACAGAGTAGATAGAGAGAAACTGTTCCCATTGGCGAAAGGGTCGAGAACGAGGATACAGATTTAAGGTGATTGGCAGAAGAACCAAAGGTGACTTAAGGAAAAACATTATTTATGCAGCGAATGGTTACGATCTGGAATGAAATGCCTGAGAGAGTGGTGGAGGGAGATTCAATCGTGGCTTTCAGAAGGGAATTTGATAAGTACCTGAAGGAAAAAAATGCAGGGCTACGGGGAAAGGGCGGGGAGTGGGACTAGCTGAAGTGCTCTTGATGAGAGCCGGCACGGGCTTGACGTGCCGAAAGGCCTCCTTCCGTGCTGTAACCATTCTATGATTCTATGATTCGAAAAAGCTATTGGGTCAACAAAACTGAATACAAATGATGAGCTTTACTGATCAAACGGTTAAAGGTGCAGTGCGGGACTGCTGTGACACTCCAGGGCCCCTAATAAAATGCTCTCTTCATTGGATGGGTAACAGGAAAT
This sequence comes from Squalus acanthias, assembly GCA_030390025.1. Taxonomy (NCBI): domain Eukaryota; kingdom Metazoa; phylum Chordata; class Chondrichthyes; order Squaliformes; family Squalidae; genus Squalus; species Squalus acanthias. The sequence goes on along the minus strand of CM059430.1, from coordinate 73,195,482 downwards.
ATCATCCAGAATCTCCTGAGTGGCGGGACCCCTGAGCCCCTTCATGATCAGGGGCCTATAACTGGAGTGTGCGGAGCAGTAACATGAGTGTGGGCAGCCCTTAACTGGAGTGTGTGGAGTAGATGTCAGTCTAAAGGACGGCCCGACTCATCAGTCTGAGTCGTTTCCCTCTTCAGTCCCCGTCACCTTCTTCCACAATGACGGTGCAGCATGCACTAGAAATTCACCTGTCTTTCCACGGACTGTGTGTCGCTGACCTGCGCACACGGGAACCTGTTTAACACAGTCCACGATTGCTCCCGGTAAGACCCCTTCACACACTTGGTGCACTAGTCCCCAGGGTGATGCTGTGACTGGGGCAGGACACGGGTAGTTTTAACCTGGAGATGCGTGTGGTTTCTCTTTCCCCGCTGACGCGGCCAGTTTGACTCGAATGTTTGCGATGCTTCTCCAGTCCCTCACTGTATCTGAGCAGGGATTCTACACCAGTTCGTGCTCTCAGTATTATTCTGCTGTCATTCGAGCCTCACATACCTCCATTGCTGTTAATATTTTATGAGCATTAATGTTCTTGTTATTCGTGATGTGAGGATTTGTTAAAACAGTTTGTTCCTTCTTTCAAATTAAGTGAAAATAAATCTGTCATTTGCCGTGTTTATTTAAACATTTCTACAACTGGCAGCTAAATCTCGCGAGTCACAATCTTCAAAGGCCGGTGAATGGCTCCCAAAGTCCAGGGCCCATATTTAGAAATATCACTTCAATGCCGGGCAAAACGTTTGCAATTTAGAGGCAGGCACGTGGCCATTGGCGAATGCCTTCAATACTCTGCATTCCTGACAGCCCACCGCCCCCCTCCCCCCAGGACCATACATTCCTGATATCAACCATTCTTAAGTACAAAAAATATAGGAAAATACATTACTCAGCCTCCAATAACGTGTAATTTACACTTTGTCAATGAAACTGTCTCGAGATCAAGGCGAACAATTGAAACTGACGCGAAACTGACCCTATACATATTTGATACAAAAGGAAAATACTGCTGATGCGGGAAATCTGACATTAAAACAGAAAATGCTGGCATACTCAGCAGGTCAGGCGGCGTCTGTGGAGGGAGAAACAGATTTAAAGTTTCAGGTCGATGACCCTTCGTCAGCAGAGGCAGGGCAATTAGCCGTGGAATCCCTGGGGTAGGAAAGGGCAGCAATCCATTTGATGACTATTTCCGGAGTGTTCTGGGAGCGGGGAGAACTTCACTCTAACCTACCGTCATATTGAAGTGTTTGATTATTATCGAATCGAATTAGGGCCATGGACCGTGTGTTAGACAATTACAAATGGCCGCATTGCTACTTGTACCCAGGAAACTTAAAATATATTTGGTTCCTCGTTATATCTAATGCAGAATGAACCTCTTCAAATCGACTTTCTACTTTACATTCCTATTCAGCATCGTCGTTACACTGATTCATTGAAGTTAATTCGCTGCTTTCCTGGAGTCGGTGAGATCGGGATCAGCTGCTGCCAGTCTGTCATCAGGTGTGTGACTGTTAAAAATAAAGGAGATTTCAGAATGACCCGGAAGCGGTCGGTGCTTAAAAAAATGAGCACCACATACCAGATCAGAATCACCAGTTACTTTTAATTAATCTGGCAGCGAATCTCATAATGCTGCTTTCTGCATCAAACCAGGTATATAAGAGATCAGGATTATTGATGCTTGTTTTCCACCCTCATGTAAAGCGGCAATCTCCCAAAAATTGACCAGGTTAAATGGGTCTGAATTTTACACAACAAGATCAGACACAGGAACCAGCTGCTCGTTAGGCTGGAAGTGGAGATAACGGAGCAAGTGTCCAGGAACACAGGAGCAGACCTGTAGCTCAGCGCGGCGTGGCTGGGATCGAACCATTACAGCGGAAGGATCCAGATTGCATTTCTGTTCTGTTGAGTTAGCTGATCCCAGCCGGATTAGGAGCAATTAACCGTGGAGTCCCAGGGCTAGGTAAGGACAGCGATCAGCCAACGTTCCTGCCAATGATTCTATCCACAGATATGCGCATGTGTCTGGACATGGATGAGCCCTACGTCCAATCACACGCAGACGCAGACACAGACACACACGAATCGTCATGTGTCGCGTATTATTTATTCTGTTCATTGAATAAATTGAATACTCTAGTAATGTCAAAATTAGCACATGGACAAGTCAAACAGAGTAAGGTGCCCGTCTGCAACCTGCTATCTGTGCTGTGGGAAACTGCCAAGTTGTTTCATTATATGGAGAACATTAAACGACTCATGCTTTCATCTCTGGAAATGCATTGCATCGGGACATTATTCAGAATCAGTCTCCTAATACCTCAGTAAGTGAGAAATGGATGTAGGTGAGTAACTGAACGTGAAGTAAGCGTGAAATATTGAGCTAGGGTGATTCAAACTATCGCTGGGAGATAAGCAGGTGATAACGATTCGGCAGAAGTCAATACAAATGAAAATAGATCAAGTGTAATCCAGAATATTGATTCGCTATCATCCGATTTTCACCCGCGGATAAAAAAATAACATTTTTCTCGACTGAGAGGTAGGCGATGTTGTTTAACGGTCAGTGAGAGATGGGTGTGAGAATCATGGTGAATGAGAGATGGTTGTGCGATTAACAGCGAGAGAGAGATGGGTGTGTGAGTAAGAGTGAGAGAGAGATGGGTGTGTGATTAACAGTGAGTGAGAGACGGGTGTCTGAGTAAGAGTGAATGAGAGATGGGTGTGTGCGTAAGAGAGAGTGAGAGATGGGTGTGTGAGTAAGAGAGAGTGAGAGATGAGTGTGTGAGTAAGAGAGAGTGAGAGATGGGTGTGTGAGTAAGAGAGAGTAAGAGATGGGTGTGTGAGTAAGAGAGAGTGAGAGGGGTGTGTGAGTAACAGTGAGTGAGAGATGGGTGTGTGAGTAACAATGAGTGAGAGATAGGTGTGTGAGTAAGATAGAGTGAGAGGGGTGTGTGTAAAGTAACAGTGAGTGAGAGATGGCTGCTTGAGTACCAGTTGTGTGTGTAACAGTGTGTGAGCAATGTGTGTAGGAGCAATAGTGAGTGAGAGGTAGGTGTGTAAATTAAAAGTGTGTGAGAGATGCGAGTGTTCGGTAACCTCGGATGGGAGATGGGTATGTGTATAACTCTGAACGACACTTTCACACTCTGTAATATGATTTTCTTTTCTTGCTGTATATAATCATATGGATAAGAAAGTGCAGAATGAATGAGGGTCAGCCAATGTCCAGGGAAACAATCCACCCAGATGTCAGAAGTCACAAAAGAGGAATTCTGTACTTTTGTTTCCTGTGAGTTAATGCTATAATTCGTCGGCGATTATCTGATTCAAGGAATGAACATCTTACCTTAAAATTGAGACTGTTTTCAAATGATCCACGATTAGGATGGTCCCCACCAGAATCACCATTACCCCCAATAGTAAACGGAACAAGTTAATGGTTTGGAATCCCTCAGTAGAACCTGGTGGGCAGCAACAGAAGGGACATTTAAAGGGAGTGTAGTGAGAAACATCAGAAAAACAGAGAAGGAAAGAAACGGGGCAGAGAGAGAGAGAGAGGGGGGAGCAAGAAATAGACAGATAGAGAGCGAAACATAGAAACATTAAACATAGAAGATCGGAGCAGGAGTAGGCCATTCTGCCCCTCGAGCCAGTTATGCCATTTAATGAGATCATGGCTGATCATCCAAATTCAGTACCCTGTCCATGCTTTCTGCCCATATCCCTTGATCCCTTTAGCCTTAAGAAATATATGTAACTCCTTCTTGAATATAGTTAATTAATTGGCCTCAACTGCCTTCTGTGCTAGAGAATTCCACAGGTTCACCACTCTGGGTGAAGAAATTCCTCCTCATCTCAGTCCTAAATGGCTTACACCTTATCCTTAGACTGTAACTCTTGTTTCTGGGCACCCCCGCCATCGGAAACATCCTTCCTGCATCTAGTCTGTCTAGTCCTGTTAGAATTTTATAAGTTTCAATGAGATGCCCTATCATTCTTCTAACCTCTAGCGAATATAAGCCTAATCGACCCAATCTCTCTTCATACTTCATTCTTGCCATTCCAGGTATTAGTCTGGTGAATCTTCGCTACACTCCCTCCAAGGCAAGAACATCCTTCATCAGATAAGGCGACCAAAACTGCACACAATACTCAAGGTGTGTTCTCACCAAGGCCCTGTACAACTGCAGCAAGACATCCTTGCTCCTGTACTCGAATCCTCTCGCCATGAAGGCCAGCATGCCATTTGCCTTCTTAACCGCCTGCTGCACCTGCATACTTACCTTCAGCGACTGGTGCACAAGGACACCCAGGTCTTGTTGCACATCCCCTCTTCCCAATCTATTGCCGTTCAGATAATAATCTGCCTTCCTGTTTTTGCCACCAAAGTTGATAACCTCGCAATTATCCACATTATACTGCATCTGCCGTGCATCTGCCCATTCACCCAACCTGTCCAAATCATACTGGAGATTTCCTGCATCCTCCTCAAAGCACACAGCTTTGTGTCGTCTGCAAACTTTAAGATATTACATCTAGTTCGCTCGTCTAAATCATTAATATATATTGTGAATAGCTGGGGTCCTAGCACCGATCCCTGCGGTACCCCACTAGTCACTGCCTGCCACTCAGAAAAAGACTCGTTTATTCCAACTCTTAGCTTCCTGTCTGCCAACCAGGTCTCTATCCAAGTAAGTGCCTTACCCCCAATCCCATGTGTTTTAACTTTGCACGCTAATCTCGTATGCGGGACGAAATATATAGATGGAGACAGACAACCCGAGAGTGAGCGAGAGAAGGCACATAAATAGAGAGAAAGTTATAGAGACAGACTGACAAAGAGAGATAGAGGACAGATATAAAGACGTACATAGACAGAGAGAGAGAGACATAGACATAGCCAAAGAGCGAGAGAGAGAGACTGAGACAGAAAGAGAAACACACTCACACACACATAGAGAGAGAGAAGAAGATAGAGGGGAAGATAGAGAGCGAGACAACTGATGGCAGAGAGTGTGTTGGCTCCAAGAGCTGTGTGTTTAAGGCTTCATTTCAATTTATTTACATGAACTTCAGTGAGCTTAGATCACAGACAGATACGAAATCTTAAAATTGAAGAACGTATAAACAGTTTCAATGTCTGCAACACGGTGACGTCTCGGGTCTTTCCACAGGGCCCTCATCCTCTCTGCAGATTGCACAGTCTGACAGCGGGGTCAACAACTCCTCTCAGCTACATCACTCCACTGACATCAATTCCTGTCTGCCTGCTGTCGATTCAGTCGGATTTGTTCCAATTGAAGAAGGTTCAATGATTCGACTAAGTCCTGAATCTTAGGACTGACTATCTCCACATCTGCTCACTAGCACTGAACACTTGGAGTTAGTGCTATAGCTACAATCTGGGTAGACTGTACATAGTTTAGGGTATTTTTTATCTGGGACATGAAGGGTGATCTTTGCTGGAACGGAAAATTTGATTTATAGAATTTTTTGTTACATTTTTGAGTAGATTTTATTCATATTTCACATATTTTGCTTTCTTCATTACTTCATATCAGAGATTGTACCTCAGCGGGCTGGGCAGAATAGAAGTCGGATGCCAATCATATACCTTCTGATAATCTGTGAGCCAAATAACGTTCTTATTGCTTGAAAATCATTTCAACTTCTCTCTTATTCTACCACTCGACACTTTTTGCTTCAACGTTACAGTTGGCGATTATATAACTAGGGGCAAATCCGTTTTCTCAAGACATTCCTTCGTTCCCTATTCTAATGCAGATGTTAAGCGGTTTACTATTAACAGGATAACAGCCCCACTAACTAGCAGCCAAATCCCGCAGAAATTCTTCCCAGGTTAATGTTTTGTGAAGTCGGGTTCCAGGCAGGAGATGATTCTACCAAGGGCAGATATTAATCAGTTCCCGTCTGCAAGTCATACATTCTTGTGTTTATTTTAATATGACATAAATATTTGTTGATTCTTAGGGGCAGAATTAAAGTTGTTCACGCCAGATCTCCAGGGGTTTTGCGGATCTTCCACCGAAATTAAGGATAAATATGGGGAGAACCTCGTGAAAATTCCACCCATTATATGGGCCCAGGAATTGTGGTTGTGCTTTGTAAAACTAACAGAAACTTTTGGCGTCCGGACATGTGCAGTTAAACGCGGAAGTCCAGAAGTTGTTGTCAGTGACACCCTGCCCCGCCACAGTGTGCAATGTGACAGTCTTCACAGATGTGAACAGCACATAATCAGTGATTTAACGTAAACTTGAACTTTTTACGCAATCTTCTCACTGAAAAACTATTGGAAAAGTTATGCCTTGTTGAATGAGGTGTAAGTAAGGTTTTAACGGTTTACTAAGTCATAATTAATGCTGAACAACCTCTCTGGCCCTGTAAAATTAATGTAATAATTCTGGACTCTCATTCTATCCATGCCATTCAAATTTTTTTAAAGTTTATTTACAATATTTGAGCTTCTACTTTAATCCTATGTGTATGTTCCAATAATTATTTTGCTCTCTGTAAAATGATTTAAAATTAATGATAATCAGTGCTTTTTACGTCCTGGTTTTGCTGTCTGTGAGAATTGTTCAATTTGATTGGCTGCTCAGCCTTCTGGATGACTTCACTGTTCCTGGATGCCACAGATGTTTTATAGATGTCGCCGAATGAAATTGGCGACGTAATAGGGGAAATCAACGTCACAGAGCTCACTAATTCTTTTTGTGGCCGCTTTATTCGAGGTCAGCGGCGAGTACCGTCCGGTCACTACGTACCACAACATCCGGGCATCTATTATTAGTCATAATCCCTTAGTGTTGCAGATACGGGTGGAAAACTAAATGTAGGCTTCGGATGAAATTCCAATGTGACAAATGGTAGGGCGTACAACAAGGTTCTGTGTTTTAGGTTAAAGCACACTATTGCTAGTAGTTTGTTTCGTCTTGAGAATATATGCCGAAAGCATGAAATCTGAAAGGAAAAATTTGCAATTACGCGTACATGACCCAACAGAGGCAACCACCAATAAATTTACCATGTTCCTACATGCAGTGAGCAGCTTGAATGACGCAGTGTATCTTAACTAAGAGTACTTCTTGGTTACGAAAGCAACAAATACGCAATTTCCTGGCACTGTAATTTCTCAGCTTGGCGATTACTCTGCTATCTTAATTACATTTGCAGTTTATTTCTGACTGAAAAATGTCATGTAATTCTAATTATTAGCAATATGGACACTTTCCTTTTGAAAACTGTCATTCTCCAGGAATTTAATTGGAACACCCCTTCCTATATATTATTAGACGGACAGCCAGAACGGAAAGGGCATTTGTTCCATTACTGTGACTTGCGATAAAACGCAGTTTCAGAGATAAAAGGATAATATGCAAATCAACTGCTGCAGTCGGTGAGTTGCAATAGAAAACAGATTTCTGTGGAAAAAAAACCAGAACGCTACAAGTGTGATGCGTGTTAAAATATCACCTTTGTAGTTGGTGTAGGTGACGCTGGCTGGTATTAGCAGAGAAACATGCGACACTTCACAGGTATAAGGTACCCCGTTGTGGACAGGTTGTCTCACTTCTAAAGAACTGGAAACTTCATACAGTCCCTCCTCATTTGTATGTTGCACCGTTTCAAATCCAGACATAAGTTCAATGCCATCTTTTTGCCAAGTGAGTTTAAATTCCTTCGGGTAAAAACCGGCCGTTTTGCACTCGAGGTTGAGAGGAGAAGGCGAAACTCCTTCCGATGCTTTGGGGAGAATCTTCAGGGGAAGTGGAACAGCTTTAATAAAGAAGAAGAAGAAGAAGAAGATGAAGAAGAAGGGAATATTACACCCAAAAGGAAAATGTTCTCATTTCAATCTACCTGACGGTTAATATAATAAAATAAGTCCTGTTATGATTTTTTACTGTAACTGAATTATCAATGATCTATTATGCAACCTTATCGATTGATTTCTGTATTATATATTCGAAATGATTTTATTTTCCGATTTCCTCTGCGAAAGCTACTAAATTATCATGTTATAAATATTGTCTCTCGTTAAATCTAGCAGAATTAATTTGACATAATTGTCACATATATATTATTATTTCTACATATAGCTCTGCTTGTTGAACTTGAAACTGTTGCAGTTATGCAGAATTTGTTCTGATATTCGGGCCTTCAACACTCAGTGGCATCTCAGTCAGGACAAAAGCAGCTTCCTGCATTTCGGCTTTTCTTGAAAGTTATAAAAAAAATACGCTTGCATCTGAAAAACTGGAAATGGAAGCAAAAGAAAAAATGTTTCTGCTCAAAAATTAAAGTCTCCTGTTTCCATACAAGAAAGTGGCTCCTCTTTGAAAAAATAAAAAATAAATGAATATATGTATTATTAAATAAATAAATAGTTGATGAATATGTTAGATATATAGATAGATACTGTAGATTGAACGATAGATAAATAGATAGATAGATAGATAGATAGATAGATAGATAGATAGATAGATAGATAGATAGATAGATAGATAGATAGATAGATAGATAGATAGATAGATAGATAGATAGATAGATATGAAAAACTCATGGAGATGCATGGGTAAGAATAATTGTAAATAGGACTTGTCAAGTCAAAGTAAGATTGATATGGAATGAATTACTTTGAATTGCAATGACTGTTATATTAGCAAATACCAAATGGGTTATGCACTTAATTCCTGGAATGGGAATAAAGTCAATCTTTTGATTCCAGACTAATTCCTGGTTGTATATTATCATCATTGAACCTTAATTATGGCACAGACCATGAAGTGGGGAACATAACCGGTGCATATTTTATCCATGACACTGATGAAAAGTAAGCTCTTTTCGTTAATTGATACGTCGAATAGAGTAGCAGGATTGGCATTTCATTGAGATCAAAGTAGTGAACCATTCGTTGAAATGTAAGATGTTTAACGTATAACGTGTTCTGAATTCGCTATATAATGAGATGGCATTAACGAGATTTACAATAACAAATGCATACACCGTCGATACTTATTTCCGTGGAAACAACGTCTGTAACAACAATAAAATCATATTTTTGTTTTCCTTCTTAAATACCGTTTGAATATCGATGTAGATACAACTCGACCCTTACCATATACAGCCAGTTGTGCACCAGTTCCGTTTCCCATAGATTTTCCCTGATATGTCACTGCACAGTAATACATTCCGGCGTCCAGTGTATTCACATTCAGAAGGTGGAAGTTGCTAGAGCTTCTCTTTGTTTGGAACGCTTTCCGACTGTCTGGTTGTAAGTATCTATTGTACCCGTGTCTCCACCAGGACACCGTAATTTCTGCGAGCTCTTGATAAAGCGGGAAAGTGCAATAGAAAGAAACATTTGAACCAATGAGTGTGATCTTTCTTTCATTGATCTGAGTTACTTTGGCCGATGTTCCAAGAAAAACTGTCAAGAAAATAAAAACAAATTCGACTACAGCGTTCATACATGGGATATATGGCATCTGCTGGCACAATAATACCGTCCGCCCAGCTAACTAATATATTAGTGATTGCATGTACAGATCTTTCTGACTAGTTCAGCGCATGCGAATGTGTTTCTTCGCTAAAGTAGCACGCTTAGTCCCACATTTATCCTTTTTTTTCTGATTTATACTGAGAAACACGTGCGATAAAAAAATGCATAAACCGAAGAAAAAACTCAGGAACAGCAGCAATAGCCAAAACGTAACATTATAGCACTTGTAAAGGTTTTATTTATGTATTCGTTCCTGTTTAGCAAAGACGAAACAAGATTGTTTTACCTGGAGAAACAATGCTCATGATGAACATGCGACGCAGCACATCACCCACAACCATATCGGCAAGATGACTTTTGGAAAATGAGAACGGAATTGCTGAACATGTGAGTAAAATTGAAATGGTGGGCGTTATACTTTGCTAAGTACCTATGACGTGAACGTTACATATTTCGATCAACGCCCCTTTCAGAATTCCACTTACTCCTGAGTGAGATCTACGGTCGTTGTTTTTGGAAGAAATAAATGTCTAGAACTGATCCATCTATAACAAGGACTGGGGCAGATTAGAAGATGTGCAGGACTAAAAATGCCCATGATGACTCAGTTCTTCACCGGCGCCCACAATTGCATGAACGAGCTTAGCTATTATTGTAGGAGATTTATTTTTAAGGCACATGCAATAATTCTATAGAGGTTCAAAATTATTTTCGCATCCCTTTTAGAAACGTGAGTGCCAGAGGATGTAGATTATTTTAATCACTTCAAATTAATAATTTTAAATGATTAATTATTGCTGACGAATCCGAAAGTTCGTTGCACCCATTGTTGATTTACGAGGAGCACTTAAATTTAAATAAGATTTTATTCTCATGCTAATTCATCGCGGAAAATATAGTTTGGAAATGATAACGTGGTTTGATAGATTGTTGAGCAAAATAACAATTCCAACAATAGGTTCATACTTCAATTTGCTAACGATATAGAGAGTATGCAAAAGGTGTTTCAATGAACATGCAGAAGTGTAATTTTTTTTCAAATTACTTTTACAGATGTGAGTGCCAAATGTAGACGGTAGTAAATTGCTAATGTAGTAAACACTGTAAGGTAACAACTTCAAGTGCGCATCAATGTCAAATTCACAATATAATTCGGAGTCACGTCCGTCATTAACAATGATTGCAAAAAGTGCCAAACCTCTTCTTCCTGGAACATAGGTCCAGCAATACATATCGCACATCTCAACAAGACCTGGTAACTTAATAAAGTTACGGGGGGAAATTTAGTAGGAAATATAAGCATCCAGATGTTAGTATGACGTTATTGTATCTGCTATTATGAGGTGTTAAGTGGCTTACTTCATTTATTTGGCATTCATACCTCTTAACGTTATACGACAGGATTCACTGCCACAGTTCCCTGCTCGTATCTTTGGTGGAGTGGGTCTCTTCACAATTACATGAGGACACACGCACAAAGCTCTCTCCTGGTCGGTATAAACTATTCGCAGCCTGCTTTACAAATCTATTCTTTGTGGCTTCGATTCACACATCCCAGATATGGGTTTGCGATCAACCATATAATAGAAGTCCAACCGAAACTAAAGCATAAGGTAAAGCAAGCAGATGGAAACATGACATATAAGTGATTATTCCAGTAGGTCTCTGCGGATGCGAGCGCTACAGAAAAGTGTTTCCATTATGTTACGATCAAAACTTTTATTTACTTTTTAAATTGTAGTGGTTTTATTAACGATTAGATAATAAAGTCCTTTAGCAACGGTATCCTGAGAAGAAAATGAGCTAAGATTATGTCACAGAGGATTCTGCCAATGTTACTGCAGAAGTCGTTGGTGAAAAGTTTTTATTTGTAGCGCATCTCCAGAAAAGGTCAGTAAAATGAAATGTGCATTTAATTGGAGGTAGCAGTGTTTGAAAAAAACTATTAAGGTGCTTCCATATTGCGCCTGTTGGGTGAGATGCGACCTCTTGCAAAGAAAGCATGCTGGATCCTTGACAATGTAAATAGAGCCATAGCATACCCGAACAGGGAAATGTTACTAATCCTTTATAAGTCACTGTTTAGGCCTCATTTGGAGTATTGTGTAAAATTATTGGCACCACACTTAGGAAGAATGCCAATTTGGTCCATGTGTTACCAACGTAGAAATAAAGTATTTTAAAATACTTTACAAATTTTACATTACTTCTGGACTTTTTTTCAATTTACCGAAAGGACAGAAAATTTCGGTGCAAAGAAACTTATACTAAAATGAAATCAACGTTTTACGGCCCTTTGGTATTACAGGTATCTTACTTGTGTATAAACTATTCTGCATGAGCTAAGGTTTGTTTTTTTTTCCTGTTTTTTAGTGTTTTTTATATAGGGCTATTGCTCTACATAGGTAAACAGCATATTTCCAACAATTTTGGAAATTATATTTTCAACAATGGTGTACAGACTATTGTTAAAATAGTGGACATAGCATTGTAAAAAATCGTGCAAATAACACTCTCAACAATGGTGTACAGAACATCCTCAAAAATGATATATAGAACATTCTCAACAACGGTGTTCAGAACATTGTCAGCACTGATGTACAAAACATTCACAACGGTGGCTTACTTAATATTGACAGCAGTGGTATACAGGGCATTCTCATCAGCAGTGTACAGAAGATTCCCGCAGGGATCTGAATGTCCTGCAGGGATCTGTGTGTCCCGCAGAGTTCTGTATCGGGGCCTCAACAATTCACAGTATTTTTCAACGACTTGGATGATGGCACAAAAAGTCATATATCCAAATTTGCTGATGACACAAAGATAGGCGGCATTGTAGACAGTGCAGATGATAGCATAAAATTATGAAGGGATATTGATAGATTAAGTGATTGGGCAAAATTGTGGTAAATGGATTTCAATTTACACAATTGTGAGGTCATCCATTTTGGACCTAAAAAGGACAGAACAGGGTACTTTCTAAATGGTGAAAAGCTAAAAACAGTGGATGTCCGAAGAGATTTGGGGGTTCAAGTACATAGATCATTAAAATGTCATGAACTGGTGCAGAAAATAATCAAAAATGCTAATGCAATGCTTGCCTTTATATCTAGAGAACTAGAGTACAAGAGGGTAGAAGTTATGCTGCAGCTATACAAAACCCTGGTTAGACCACACCTGGAGTACTGTGAGCAGTTCTGGACACCACACCTTAGGAACGATATATTGGCCTCGGAGGGGGTGCAGCGTAAATTTACCAAAATTTACCCGGAATTTAGGGATTAAGTTACGAGATCAGATTACACAAAATAGGATTGTATTCCCTGTAATTTAGAAGGTTAAGGGGTTTTCTGATCGAAGTTTTCAGGATATTAAAGGGAACAAATAGGATAGGTAGAGATAAACTATTTCCGCTGTTTGGAGATTCTAGAACTAGGAGGCTCAGTCTAAAATTTAGAGCCAGACCTTTCAGGAGTGAAATTAGGAAACACTTCTACACACAAAGGATGGTAGAAGGTTGGGACTCTCTTCCGCAAAGAGCATTTGATGCTAGATCAAATGTTAATTTAAAATCGGTGATTGATAGCTTTTTGTTAACCAAAGTTATTAAGAGATGTGGACCAAAGGCGGGTTTAATGGAGTTAGATCGCAGATCAGCCATGATCTCATTGAATGGCGGAACAGGCTCGAGGGGCTGAATAGCCTATTCTTCTTCCTATGTTACTGTTCCCAACTGCAATTTTTAGGACATGCTGAAATATGTTGTACAGGACATTGTCAACAATGTTGTATAGGATATTGTCGACATTGGTGTAAAGGACATTCTCAGATGTTACTTACAGGATAATATCAAAAGTGGTGCTCAGGACATGGTCAACAATGGTGTAAGGACATTCACGATAGTTGTGTGCACGGCATTGACAACAGTAGTGTACAGGGTATTCCCACCTGTGGCATATATAACATTCTCAACAGTGCTGTGCAGCAATAAATTGAATTGTTATTTTAAAAAATAGCACTTATCTATCTATCTATCTATCTATCTATCTATCTATCTATCTATCTATCTATCTATCTATCTATCTATCTATCTATCTATCTATCTATCTATCTATCTATCTATCTATCTATCTATCTATCTATCTATCTATCTATCGATCTATCTTTATTTCTGTTGCTCTGTTTTTGTCTCTGTCCCTACCTTTTTTCTCTCTCGCGCACTCGCTCTCTCTGTAAACGCTATTAAATTATTGCTGTTTGATATTTTTATTATTTCTATGTGTATGCCATGCTCCGTTTACCGACCGAGCTAACAGATGTCACTCTGCTAACCCATTCAATAACTCCCGATGTAAGAGTCAGGTAGAGTTACTCATGGTATTCTATGAAATTGTATATATTAACCACAAACTCCGCAATAATCATTAACTGTCGATGATACCAGTAGAACGCGTTATATAAATAGATATTATTATATACATATTTATAAACATCTTACATATAATTTTTATCAAAAACTTACTGAGATGCTCTACCTAACGTCCTTTCTGAACCAGCACGGACATTGCTTAGATCCAATTCTAACATTCTGCAAATAATGTGAAGTTATACGTGTCTTATGCCATCACTGGATAGGTCAGATCTTTTTCAAAGTTTGGAAATATTTGAATGAAACTCCTGAAGTGGTTAATCTGAGTTAAAATGTTCTGTTATATGTTGTCTTTCTATGGCAATTTGACATTTTGCAAGCAGGCTTTGAACTCTTCTCAGAAACGGGTCGGTGTTTGCCTCAGCGTGACTTGGATTGGGCGCAGCAGTGAACTGCGAATGTTTCCACCAGATTATGAAATCTTCAATACTCAGCCTTCTTTAAGCACTATTTCAAAAACGAAAAATCAGGAAATACCTTTCCCCATGAATTTAAAAACCAGCGACATATGGTGGATTATTAAATAAATATGATGTTACAAAAACATTGAACTTCAAGTTACAAAAACTTTTCATATTTCGCTGCATTCAGCGCTGAATACCATAATTGAAAGAAAACAAATGCTGTCGCTTACTGATTTTACTGCACTGAGCTTCCGCTAGAATTTCTGAAGAGGTTCTCCCGCTCGGATTTCGTGACTTCGGTGGAAGATTGGCATATGGTTCGTTGATACCAAAGGCACGACTACTGATCCGGGACAGCCCCGGAAATTCCGGCGATTATTTTCGCTACTTAGACTGTGAGGAAAGTAAATTTGTAATTTAAATATGAATATTTTTACAATTACCTTAATTTTGCGAGTTCCTCCAACTCTAGTTTTTAGCATTCATCTCAAAATATACATTTATATAGCACGGAAAAATGACAAAAGATGCATATTTATTTTTATAAAACGAATATCTTTTGAACCGGAACTTGCGTTCAGTCGGGAAGCAAAGGCGCTCACCGCTGGCCCCGAAGAAAACTGCTTATTTGCAGACGTAAGATAAATGTTACAGAGAGCAAAAATTTGATTGGTACTCTCATATGGAGATAAGGCAGAACCTGAAATAGCATGAAAAAACATTTTTAAAATAATTCTGTAAAATTGTAATTTTTAACATAATGGAGACATTTGACACTCCACAATTATAAAAAAATAGCTGTCCAGGGCCATAAGGTTTGTTTAGCAGTGAATACGCTATTAAAACTCCAGGTACAACTATTCCAACTGGGCTTAATGTTTAATGGGGTAATTAACAGCGATATTACCGTGGAAAAGCCTTAGTTTTCGTCAGTTTCACTGAATTAACTGATTGCTGGCTGTGGGAGTGGGGTTGGGGTGGGTGTAGACCACAGCGCAGTCAGTGTCGGAGCAGTGAATGATGGAACGCAACTTCAGGATTAACGCGTTTAGATGCGCATGATCTAAATCTTGAACTTTCGGTCAGTTTCAGAGCGGTAAATTAAAGAATGACGACCACCGGACGTCTCAAAGCGTTTTACAGCCAATTAAGTACTTTTGGAGTGCAGTCACTGTTGTAATGTGGGACATGCGGCAGCCAATTTGCGCACAGCAAGCCCTTAAAAACAGCAATGTGATAATGACCCGATGAACTCTTTTTGTTATTTTGATTGAGGGATAAATACTAGCTAGGTCAATGGGTATAACTCCATACTCTACTTCGAAATAGTGCCATGGGATCTTTTACCGCAACTTGAGAAGGCAGACGGGGCCTCGGTTTAACGTTTCATCCGAAAGACGGCACCTTCGAGAGCGCAGCACTCCATTGGCACTGCACTGTCAGCTTAGATTTATGTGTTCAAGTCCCTGGAGTGGGACTTGAAGCCACAACCTTCATGACTCTCGTGGCGAGTGTGCAACCAACTGAGCCACAGCTGATACCCCAGTGCAGTAATAACGGCCAACGCAATTAGTTCGCCGTTGTTACCCAGCGCAAATTGCGGGCCTTTATTTCGAAAATGCTGATTTTATTACATTTTATCATGCGATCCATTATTTGAGAAGGAAGATAGCTTTCACACAAAATATAAGGCTGAGAATAGTAAACATGTCGCCATTGAATCGGGAGTTGAACACAAGATGCAATCGTGAGATTTCCATTTTTCTCTTTGTTTCACCAGAAATGAAATCATCTGTATAATTTACAAACTGCTTCACGTTGAACTAATTCGATAATATTTCCTAGCAATTCCCTAAAGTAACAATAGTGCAAATGAATAATAGTGATTAAATAAGAAACATGAGATCATATTTGCATCATGCATATCGAGGGGTCTTAAACTATTTGCGTCTCAACATCAGGTTTTTCTTTCCTTTTATCTGTGTAACAAGCTTCCGGTCAAGAATGCTACATAATTTCACAGAGCATTACATTGAAGGAAACTATTGTGCAACATGTTTGTTAACACCTTGGCTTGTTGCAAAAAACAAGTTTCTTAAAGAAAACCATGATTGGTTCAATTTCGAAGTCTGCTTCGAAAGTTTATCAATATGTAGACCACTCTGTATATATAATCGCTCACCCTGCTCCAAATCTACATCGTAGTAAAGGAATTTTACCTTCCCCTTTGTCCAGCTCTGTAATTACAAATTACGACATAATTATAAAGGGGTGATATGCATTCCCTTTATTTTAATTTAATTTATGGACATTTAAAAATAATATCACGAGCCTAATGATTAATTATACTCTGTACTTTGTGAAATCCGTGTGGGAAAGTGCCATAATTTGCTAACAGGATCACATAGAAGGGAAACGTTTGCATTACGCAAAGACAAAGTACTGCAAATACACTTGAATATCGTAAAACAGCTATCGATAAATTATCATCCTTTCTCGCTGATGCAATAAAGCGACTTCGTCAGTCTATTTGTTATCCTACAATTACTATTTTGCTTTTGTACAGGACAAAATGTCCAACGCGGAAAATGTTCTTGTGGGATGGTGTGGGCGGGGGTGGGGGGCGGTGGCGGGGGGGGTGGGGGGTGGGGGGGAGTGCGGGGGGATTTCCTAGTGGACACATGCGAAAGAGCATCTAGAAAAGTCGCCGGCTTTGAATTAACATTCAGCAGCTCCTTACCAGAAAGACAAGTATCCCCTTAGGTCTGTCTTAACTAATGATATTACTGAAGAAAATTGTGCTACTGTTGGTAATGCAAGTAACAGATACAAAAGGCTGCGCCTCAGTGACAGATCAATAGGTGTTAGAGAGAATGGGTTAATGGGTTATATCTAAAAGGTAGGGGGTTAAAAATGGTTCGGCGAGCTAAAACTAAAATGAGTAAAGGATTCTAGGCAATATAAAATCGAAATATAAAATGATTCTATGAGCACATAAGGATAGGAAAAAAAAACAAGGATGTAGTCTGCCTTTGGAAAACAGCAAATGGAGTCAGCGTTGGCTGTTGAAGTGAGAATTAATGTTCGGCAAAATAGGGATTATTTTTAAAAAATCTTAAGCAAGTATTGAACAGTAAGTAACAGAATCGAAAAAGGCTGTACAATAGCAAACCCAACCCCCTCTATTGTAATATGCCAATGGACGAAAGTTGTTATTTTTGGCGGGCATGTTCAATTAATCCGTAGAACTGGGAGTTGTTTCACGGTGTACGAAAGGCTGATATTTAGAGATACTTAGTAGACGTGAATCATATGTGTATAAATTCATATGTAGCCTTTGACCAACTAATATTACCCATTATTACTTCTGGTTAAATGAAATGCTAATACTTTTTCAGAATGCAGCTGCAAGGAGAGACAAAAGCTGTTTTGACTAATCTTTGATAACAAAGAACCATAGGCTGCGTTGAAGGTTAAATTGATAAATGAAATATCCTATCGCTAAGTAGAAATTAGAGTTCGCTTAACAAAACTAATTGCAAAGATATTGAACGATAATTAGTATAAGGACATAAAATGAGAGAGATCATAGAGTTAAGGTGTCCATCTGGTAGATTGAAGTGAGATAGTCTTGACACCGTCAAGACTAGTTAAACAGCGCTGACATGGGCTGGGCCCTTGGTGCAGAAAGGCCTTGTCCCAGGGAGGCTAGGAATGAAAGAGATAAAGTGAATTCCAATGGGGTGAAAATATACAAACAAGATAACAGGAGAGCAGGACAGAGTTAGTGGAAAAGTACTGGAAAAGGGAGTGGCCAGATGCTAACAGAAAGCAAAGAGTTGGGATAAATGGTTCATTCTCAGACTGGCAATCAGTAACTAGTGGTGTTCCACAGGGGTCAGTGCTGGGTCCCCAACTCTTCACAATCTATATTAACGATTTGGAGGAAGGGACCAAGTGTAACATATCAAAATTTGAAGATGATACAAAGATGGGAGGGAAAGTAGTGAATGAGGAGGACATAAAAAACCTGCAAGGGGACATAGACAGGCTAAGTAAGTGGGCAGAGATTTGGCAGATGGAATACAACACTGGAAAGTGTGAGGTGATGCACTTTGGCAGGAAAAATCCTAGAGCAATTTATTATCTTAATGGCAAGAAACTGGAGAGTACTGAAGTGCAAAGGGATCTGGGGGTCCTGGTGCACGAAACTCAAAAGGTTAGTATGCAGGTGCAGCAAGTGATTAAGAAGGCAAATGGAATGTTGGCTTTCATTGCTAGGGGGATAGAATATAAAAATAGGGAGGTATTGCTTCAGTTGTACAAGGTATTGGTGAGACCGCACCTAGAATACTGCATACAGTTTTGGTGTCCTTACTTAAGGAAAGACATCCTTGCTCTCGAGGCAGTGCAAAAAAGGTTCACTCGGTTAATCCCGGGGATGAGGGGGTGATCATATGAGGAGAGGTTGGGTAGATTGGGACTCTACTCATTGGAGTTCAGAAGAATGAGAGGCGATCTTATTGAAACATATAAGATTGTGAAGGGGTTGGATCGGGTGGATGCGGGGAGGATGTTCCCGATGACGGGTGAGACGAGAACTAGGGGACATAGTCTTAGAATAAGGGGCTGCTCTTTCAAAACTGAGATGAGGAGGAACTACTTCACTCAGAGGGTGGTAGGTCCATGGAATATGCTGCCACAAAAAGCTGTAGAAGCTACAACATTAATTAAATTTAAAACAGAAATAGACAGTTTCCTAGAAGTAAAGGGCATTAAGGGTTACGGGGAGCGGGCAGGAATTTGGACATGAGTCTAGGTTCGGATCGGTCATGGCCCTGTGGGTAGTGGAGCGGGCCCAGGGACTGTGTAGCCTGATTCTGCTCCTATTTCGTGTGTGCAATTCTGTTAGATGCAGGAGATGGTTCTGTGATAGATAATAGATTGGCGGTTAGGATCAGATCAGCCATGATCTTATTGAATGGCGGAGCAGGCTCGAGGGACCGATTGGCCTACTCCTGCTCCTATTTCTTATGTTCTTATGTTCTAACCTTAGTCCGAGTTCAATGGTATTTTTACCATTGGAACCAATTAAAAAAGTTGATTTTGTTAAAGATCATATATGGACACTGGCCAAACGAACTTTTGATAATAAATGAGTTAAAACCTTGATACTCAAAGAATAACTTCACACAGACTTACTGCGAGAACAAATGAACAGACTTAAGACGGCGTCATCTATGTCCGAGAGGTTCCAGAGAACAAGGGCTGCGAGCTATTCGTTAAAAGTATCGCCTATTGTTAAGTATATTACGCTGTAAGCTTAATAAATCTTGATCTCTTTTTCAAAAATACTGACTGCTGCCTATCCGTGTCTTGTCCAAGAATGCTGAGAGATCAATAAGATCTTACAACGGATTGGAAAAAAAGGGAACATTATGTCTAAATTTATAAAAGGCTGAATGGACGATGTCAAAAAGCAGAGGCCAGTAATTCCCTCATTTGTACTGGAAACGTGTTAGTGGCCATATAGATAAACGGTCTGGTGAAACATCTGGAAGAGTAGAAAGTCATCAAACAAGTCAACATAGCGTTACGTGATTTTTACGTTTTAAAAGAAAACAATCACAATTACTTCATGAGGTACTGGCGTTTTTTAGATAAAGGAAGTCGGTGGGCAATTGTTATCCATACTCCAGGAAATCCACTATGATTTTTCATTTGTCTCTGCATTTTCATAGGAGGTCGATAAATCAGGTAGAATAGCAAAACCCAGTTGGGTAGTTAATAATATTTGTTATTATTTTATTCATTCTCGTGAGGTGTAAATCGCTGGCGAGCCAATAATTTATTTCCCACTACTAGTGACCCTTCAGAAGGTGGTGATGAGCCTTGGTCTTCAACAGCTGCTGGCTGTGTGGCAAAGGTACTCACATAATAATGTTTGGTAGGAAGTTCCAGATTTTTGACCCAACAAAATGAAGGAATGGCGATATGTGTCCATGTCAGGAATGTGACTTGGAGGGGTAAATGGAGGTAATGGTGTTCACATGCACCTGCAGCCTTTGCAGCTCAAGGTGGTAGAACTCGCGGGTTTTGGAGAAGTATTTTTAAAAATGTACTCAACGCCTTGGCTAGAAAATTCCAGAGATCTACAATCTTCTGAGTAAAGACACTTCTCGATACCGCAGTCCTAAATGGCCGAACTCCTTATCCTGAGTTTATGCCCTCTTGTTCTCGGCACTCCAGCCAAGGCAAGTAGCCTTTCAGCATCTACCGAATCAAGCCCTCTCAGCAGCTTTTATATTTCAATGAGATCACCTCTCATTCTTCTAAACTCCAGAAAGTATAGGCCGATTCTGCTCATTCTCTGCTCATAGGAAAAATCTCTCTTCACACGAATCAATCTAGTGAACCTTCGTTACACCTGCACCTAGGGCAAGTATATCCTTCCTTAGATATGGAGACCAGAACTGTACACATTACTCCAGGTGTGGTCTCAACAAAGTGCTGTATAATTGTAGCAAGAGTTTCTTACTGCTGTACTCCAACCCCTTGCAATAAAAGCCAACATAACATTCGCCTTACTAATTGCTTGGTATATCTCCATGTTAATTTTCTGTGCTTCTTCTGAACACCAATATTTAATAATTTCACTTCATTTAAAAATATATATTTTTCATGACACCTACCAAAGCGAATAACCTCACATTTCCCAACATTATACTCAATCTGCCACCTTTTTCCCCCACTCACTGATCTGTCTATATGCCTTTGCAGAATCTTTATGTCATCTTTACAGTTTACTTTCCCACCTAGCTATGCACTGTCAAAGTTGGATATGTTACACTCGGTCCCTTCATCAATGTAATTAATATAAACTGTAACTAGCTGAGGTCCCAGCACTGATCCTGTTGCACCCCAATCGTAACAGCCTGCCAATCTGAAAATGATTCGTTTATTGCTACATCCTGTTTTCTATCCTTTAAACAATATTCTATACATGGTTATATAATTTCAGGGGAAAGTTAGCACAGCGGTTATGTTACTGGACTGGTAATCCAGGAAAGGTGAGATCAAATCTCCACCTGACAGCTAGGAAATTTAAATTTCAGTTGTTTAAATAAATCTGGCATAAAAAGCTAGTGTCACCTGTTGGATGTTCGAGACCCAGTCTTGGGTCTTCAGCACATGAATTCGAGGCTGACGCTCAACTGCAGTGTTGAGGGAGTGCTGCACTGTCGGAAGGTGCCGTCTTTCAGTTGAGACGTTAAATGGAGGCCCCATCTGCTCTCTCAGATGGACGTAAAAGATCCCAAGGCACTATTTCGAAGAAGAGCAGGGGAGTTGTCCCCGGTGTCCTAGTCAATATTTATCCCTCAATCAACACGTCAAAAACGGATTATCTGGTCATTATCACAATGCTGTTAGTGGGAGCTTTCTGTGTGTGAATTGGCTGCCGCATTTCTTACATTGCAACAGTGACACCACTCCAAAAGTTCTTCATTAGCTGTAAAGCGCTTTGAGACTTCCGGTGGTCGTGAAAGGCGCTTCGGAAAAGGAAGTCTTTCTTTTACTTTTGTTTTTAGCTGTAATGGTGACCATGAAACTATCGGATTTTCGTAAAAACCCAGTTGGTTCGTTTATGTTATTTAGGGAAGGAAATCTGCGATCTGGGTCTTGCCAATATGTGAAACCAGTCTCTTAACTGCCCTCTGAGATAACCTAGAAAGGCACTCAGTTGTAACAAACCGCTACAAGAAACAATAAAAGTAATAAAACCGGACGGAACACCCGGCATCGACCTCGGCACTGGCTTTGGACACGACAACGGCACACCCAGCCCAGTCGACCCTGCAAATCCCTCCTCACCAAGATCTGGGGACTTGTTCCAACATTGGGGAGCTTTCACACAGACTAGTCAAGCAACAGCCTGAAAAAGTCAAACTCACAAAATCATAACTTTCAGCCAATGTACCAATCTCCTCTATCACCATCCTTTGGTATGTCTATCCCACCGGCAGGACAGACCCACCAGGATTGGCGGCCCAGTGGTATACAGTCGGGAAGGAGTGGCCCTGGGACTCCAGACCCGATGAAGTCTCATGGCTTCAGGTTAAGCATGGGCAAGGGAACCTCCTGCTGATTACCACCTTCGGCCCTCCCTCAGCTGATGAATCAGTACTTTTCCATGTTGAAGTCCACTTGGAAGAAGCACTGAGAGTAGCAAGGGCACATAATATACTCTGGGTGGGGGACTTCAATGTACAACACCAAGAGAGGCTCAGTAGCAGCACCACTGACTGGGCTGGCCGAGACCTGAAGGATATACCTGCAAGCCTGGGCCTGTGAGATGTGGTGAGAGAACCAACACGAGGGAAAAACCTACTTGACCTCGTCTTCAACAATCTACCTATCGCAAATGCATCTGTCCAAGACAGTTTAGGTAGCAGTGACCACCGCACAGTCATTGTGGAGCCGAAGTTCCATCTTCACACTGAGGACATCGTCCATCGTCTTGTGTGCCACTACCACCGTGCTAAATGGGGCACATTCAGAACAGAGCTAGCTCCTCAAATAGGGGCATCCATGAGACGCTGTGGGCCATCAGCAGCAGCTGAATTGTATTCCACCACAATCTGTAATCTCATGGCCCGGCATATCATTCACTCTAAGATTAACATCTAGCCAGGTGACCATCCCTGGTTCAATAAGGAGTGCAGAACAGCAAGCCAGGAGTAGCACCAGGTGCCCTAAAAATGAGGTGCCATCTTGGGAAAGCTGCAACACAGGACTGCATGCATGCTAAAAAGCAGAAATAACATGCTACAGATAGGGCCAAGCGATTCCACAATCAACTGACCAGATCAAAGCTCGGCTGTCCTGCCACATCCAGTCGTGAATGGTGGTGGATAATTAAACAACTAACGGGAGGAGGAGGCTTCATGAATATCCCCATCCTCAATGATGGTGGAGCCCAGCACGTGAGTGCAAAAGACAAGGCTGAAACGTTTGCAAACTTCTTCAGCCGGAAGTGCCGGGTGGATGATTCATATCGGCCTCCTCCTGTGATTCCCACCATCACAGAAGCCAGTCTTCAGCCAATTCGATTCACTCCACGTGATATGAAGAAACGGCTGAGCGCACTGGATAGAGTAAAGGCTTTGGGCACCATCAACATCCCGGCTGTCGTGCTGAAGACTAATGCTCCAGAACTAGCCGTGGTTCTAGTTAACCTGTCCCAGTACTGCTATAGCACTAGCATATATACGACAATGGGGAAAACTGCCCAGCTCTGTCCTGTCCACAAAATGCATGACAAATCCAAACCGATCAACTACCGCCCCATCAGACTACTCTCAATCATCAGCAAAGTAATGGAAGGTCTCGCCGAAAGTGCTATCAAGCGGCTCTTAATCACCAGTAACCTGCTCAGTGATGCTCAGTTTGGGTTCCGCCAGGACGACATTGCTCCAGACCTCATTACAACCTTGGTCCAAACACGAGCAATGGAGCTGAATTCCAGACGTGAGCTAAGAGTGACTGTCCTTGAAATCAAAGCAGCATTTGACCGAGTGTGGCTTCAAGGAGCCCTAGTAAAACTAAAGTCAATGGGAATCGGGGCGAAAACTGTCGAATGTCTGGATTCATACCTAGCACAAAGGAAGAAGGTTAGGGTGGTTGGAGGTCAATCATCTGAGTCCCAGGACCTCACTGCCGGAATTCTTCAGTACAGTGTCCTAGGCCCAACCATCTTCAGCTGCTTCAACAATGAACTTACCTCCAACATAAGGTCAGAAATGTAGATATTCGCTGATGACTGCACAGTTTTCAGTGCCATTCGTAACTCCTCAGCGAATAAATTTGTCTATGCCCGCATGCAACAAGACCTAGACGACATTGAGGCTTGGGCTGATAAGTGGCAAGTGAAATTCGCGCCACACATGTGCCAGGCAATCACTATCTCCAAAAAGCGATTGTCTTACCACCGTCTCATAACATTCAACGGCAATACCATCGCAGAATCCTCCACAATTAACATCCTGGGTGTCGCCATTGACCAGAAACTTTACTGGAGCAGACACATACATACTGTGGCAACAAGAACAGGTCAAAGGCTTGTTCTTCTGCGGCGAGTGTCTCTCCTTGTGATTCCCCAAAGCTTTTCCAGCATCTACAAGGCACAAGTAAGGAATGTGATGGAATACTCTCCACTTCCCTGGATGAGTGCAGCTCCAACAACACTCAAGAAGCTCGACAGCATCGAGGACAGAGCAGCCCGCTTGATTGGCACTCCATCGAACACGTGAAACATTCACTCCCTCCACCACAATTGTACCGTTGCTGCAGTGTGTACCATCTGCAAGATCCACTGCAGCAACTTGCCAAGACTTCTTTGGCAGCACCTCTTAAACTCGCAAACTCTACCACCTAGAAGGACAATGGCAGCAGGGGCATGGGAACACCACCACCCCAATATCCCCTCCAAGTCACACATCATCCTGACTTGGAAGTATATAGCCATTCCTTCATCATCGCTGCGTCAAAATCCTGGAACTCCCTCCCTAATAGCACGGTGGGATTACCTTCACCACACGGACTGCAGTGGTTCAAGAAGGCGGCTCACCACCACCTTCTCAAGGGCAACTAGGGATAGTCAGCGACGCCCACATCGCATGAATGAATAAAAAATGTTACCCCCAAGCCCATGTGCCCGATCTATCATGTGGCACCATATCAAATGCCGTTCGAAAATCCAAATATGCTACATCCACTGATTCCTCTCTATCTGCCCTACTGGTTAGATCATCAACAACTCTAATAGATTTTTCGAATCGGATTTTCTTTACATAAAACGATTTTGACTCTGTCTAATAATATCATAATTTTCGAAGTGCCTTGTTCCCACTTGCCTAATAATGGATTCCAGCATTTTCTCGACGGCTGATATAAGGCTGACTGGCCTGTGGTTTCATTTTTTTCTCTCTCCCTATTTTCTGTAAAAACGGTGTTACAACTGCTTCCTTCCAATCCACGAGGAACGTTCTAGTATATCGGGAGTTTTTGAAGCTAGCAGCCAATAAACTTGCAGCACCTCTTTTACAATCCTTGGATGTAGGCCATCAGGTCCCGGGTGTTTTTGGCTTTTAATCAAGTTCATTTCGCCAGTAATTTTTCTTTGCTAATATTAATTGCTTTATGTTCCTCACTCTGATTAGAGCCTTGGCTCCCCAATATTTCTGGTATGTTTTTTGTGATTTTACTGTGAAGTCAGATAACAATTATGTGTTTAAAGTCTCTGCCATTTCCTTATTCACTATTGTAATTTCTCCTGTCTCAGCTTCTACGGGACAAAGGTTTACTCTCGCTACTCTGTTTCCTTTGTCACACTTGTAGAACCTCTTACCATCTTTCCTGATCGTTGAGCGCACAGTATACAGCAAAGGCTATGGGCCGCGACAACATCTCGGCTGTCGTGCGAAAGAATGTGCTGCAGAACTAGCCGCACCTTTTGCAAAGCTGTTCTTGTACAGCTACAATACTAGGATCTACCTGACAATGTGTAAAACTGCTTAGATATATCCACTCAACAAAAAGCTACACAAATCCTATCCAGCCAATTACCGCCCTATCAGTCTACTTTCACTCATCAGCAAAGAGATGAAAGGTGTCGTCGACAGTGCTATCAAGGGGCACTTACTCAGTAACAAGCTGCTCACCAATGCTCAGCTTGGGTTCTGCCACGGCCGCTCTGCTCCAGAAGCCATTGCAGCCTTGGCCCAAACATGGAAAAAATGAGCTGAATGCCAGAGCTGAGATGAGAGTGACTGCCCTTGACATCAAATCAGCATTTGACCAAATGTGGCATCAAGGAGACCTAGTAAAACGGAAGTCAATCGGAATCAGGGGGAAAGCGGTGCACTGGCTGATGTTATACCTAGCAGAAAGGAAGATGTTGTTGGTTTTGGAGGTCAATCATCTTACCCTCAGGGCATCACTGTAAGAGTACCTCAGGGCTGTGTCCCAACCCCAACTATCTTCAGCTACTTCATCAATGACACTCCCTCCAACATAAGGTGGGTATGCTTGATGGCAATTACACAGTGTGGAGTTCCTTTCGCAAATCCTCAGATAATGAAGCAGTTCATGCCCGCATGCAGCAAGAACTGGATGACATTCAGGCTTGGCTGATAAGTGGCGCGTAAGATTCGCCCCATACAAGTACCAGGCAATGACTATCTCCAACAAGCGAGAATCTAGCCACCACCCCTTTATATTCAAAGGCACTACCATCGCCGAATCCCCCACCATCAAATTCCTGGGGGTCATGAATGACTAGAAACTAAATTGGATTAGCCACATAAATATTGTGGCAACAAGAGTGGGTCAGAGGCTCGGTATTCTGCGGCGTGTGTCTTACGTCCTGACTTCCCAAAGTCTTTCCACCATCTACAAGGCACAAATCAGGAGTTTGATGGAACACTCTCCACTTGCCTAAATGAGTGCAGGTCCAGCAACACTAAAGAAGCTCGACAACATCCAGGACGAAGCAGCCCGCTGGATTGGTACCCTATCCACCACCTTAAACATTCATTCCACCACTTTCCAGCGACGCTCACATCGCTGGCAAGTCCAGCATTTATTGCCCATCCCTAATTGCCCTTGAGAAGGTGGTGGTGAGCAGCATTCTTGAACAGCTGCAGTCCTTGTGGTAAAGAACTCCTACAGTGCTGTTGGGCAGGGACTTCCAGGATATTGACACCGCGACCCAGGAATGAATAAAAGCAATCTTTTTATGTTTCTTATTCGTTTACTCTAATTTTCTTTTTTCTCCCTTTTATCAATTTTTTGGTCATCCTTTTTTGATTTCTAAAACTCTCCCAATCCTCAGGCTTACTACCCATCTTAACAACATTATTGTCCTCTTCATTTAATCTAATACTCTCCTTAATCTGTTAAGTTAGCCGCGTATGGATCACTTTTCCCGTGAAGTTTTTATTTCTCAATTGAATGTATACTCTTTAAAATTATGAAATACTTCATTAAATGTTCCACATTGCCGCTCTACCATCATTCATTTTTTTCTAATTTCCCAGTGTACCTTAGACTTAATCTATGTTATTGACTTTATTTAAGGATAATGCTCTAGTTTCAGCATTAAGTATGTCACTCTGGAACTCAATGTGAATTTCTATCATTTCTATGATTTCTAATTAAGAAGGATAAGATCTGTCTTCCAGTAATCCCTTCGTTTAGCTCTGCACTCACCAGTTTCCTGCAATATTCACTTGAAAGCGCTGGAATCAAAGTTGGCCAATGGTTACATGGAGCTGCGAGGAATCGGTGGCAGAGGCGGCAGAGAATAATGAGAGCGGCACCCGAGGACTGTGCGGACCTGCGAGGAGCCGTTGGCAGAGGCGTCTGAGAATAAAGAGAGTGTGACCTGAGGAAAGTTAGCTAGGTTTAACCTAATTAAGGTGAGCCAACACGGATTTGTAAAAGGCAGATCATGTTTGACTAATCTAATTGAATTTTTTGATGAAGTAAAAGGGAGGATTGATGAAGGGAATGCAATGGATGTTCTCTACATGGATTTTAGAAAGGCGTCTGACAAAGTAGCACATCGAAGGCTGGTTAAACAAATTGAGGTTCAAGGAATAGTTGAGTCAGTGGCAGTTTGGATAAGGAATTGGCTAAATGACATAAAACAGCGAGTTGTTGTAAATGGCTGTTTTTCAGACTGGAGGCTGGTAGACAATGGTGTTCCCCAAGGGTCAGTGCTGGGGCCACTGCTTTAATTGATATATATAAATGACCTGGATATTGGAATACAGAGTAGAATTTCTAAATTTGCCGATGACACCATACATTGGGGATGGTTTTCAAACAGTGAGGAGGATGCCAATCGACTGCAACTTGACATAGAAAGGCTAGCAGAATGGCCAGACAAGTGGCAAGAGCATTTAATACAGAGAAGCGTGAGGTGATGCATTTTTGCAGATGGAGCAGGGAGAGGCAATATACACTTAATGGAACAGTTTTAAAGAGAGTGCAGGGACAGAGGGACCTGTGAGTTAATCTACAGAGGTCCCTGAAAGTGGCAGGACAAATTGAGAGAGTGGCTAACAAAGCATATGGGATATTGGGCTTCATAATTAGAGGTACTGAGTACAAAAGTAGAGAGGTTATGCTGAACTTTTATAAAGCACTGGTTAGGCCACACCTGGAGGAATGCGTAAAGTTCTGGTCACCACACATTAGGAAGGATGTGACGGCCCTTGAGAGGGTGCAGAGGAGATTTACCTGATTGGTTCCGGGGATGGGTAATCTTAGCCATAAGGACAGGATGCAGAAGCTGGATTTTTTTTCATTAGTGCAAAGGAGGTTGAGTGGTGATTTGCTAGATGTGTACAAGATTATGACGGGTTTGGATAGGCTTGATGGGGAAAGGTTGTTCCCACTAATTCATGGTAAAAGAACTAGCGGACAGAGATTTAATGTTTTGGGCAAGTGATGTGAGGAAAAACTTTTGTGTGCAGTGAGTGGTGAGGACCTGGCTCTCGCTGGCGACGGAAGTGGTGGAAGCGGAGAAACTCAATGTTTACAAGGGGAGACTGGATAGGCACTTCAGGGAAATAAACTTGCAGGGCTACGGGGATAGAGTGGAGGAATGGGACTGTCTAGATTGCTCGACAGAGAGCCGGCACGGACTCGATCGGCCGAATGGCCCCCTTCTGTGCCGTTATGACTGTATGACTCTGTGTGCATGCGTGGATCTGAATATTATTATTGGCAAGCTGCTCACCCATAAAGGAATGTTGATGGAACAGAATCGAACCCAATTTCAGTTTATTATCAAACACCAGCACGGGGTCACTCCAGGAGGAATCACTGGATAGCTATACATTCATTATGAACTAAAGACCAATCACAGGCATCTGTGGGTATATATAATTATATAATTGTTGATGACGTAGGTTAAAATATTTGTCTAAATTATTATTAATTCCTCATTAGGGACTTATTATTGCGTGATGAAGGAAATAAAATTGGTATTAATGTAATTGCTGTTTGCATCATTTTGGTTGTGGGCTATGATTCATGAACCAATTAACTGGACTACCATGAAGCGCTTTATTTCATGTGAAGCACTGTCGGATGCTTCTGAGAAAAGGTTTTAGATGCGGTTTAAATTTGCATTGTCCCTGAATTTGCGGTCGGTATGGCAGGCATACTCTCAGAGTACGCTATCATTCGGGCTTTGAAACTAACCGCAACTTCAGGATTTGGCACATGAGCTTGGACGGACAGAAATCCCAAAGTTGCAGTCTGGCAATGGTTGCACTCTGCCGCCAACCCACCCACCCCCACCACCCCAACGTCGGCAATCAGTGAAATCACTCCTTATGTAGTATAAAGTATATCCTTCCTTAGATATGGGGACCAAAAAGAGCACAGTACACCAGGTGTGATCTCACCAAAGCCCTGTACAATCGTTTTAAGACTTCCGAAATCGTACACTCCAACACCCTTGCAATAAAGGCCAACATGCCATTTGACTTCCTTATTGCTTGCTGTACCTGCATGCTAGCTTTCTGTGTTACTGGCACGAGGACACCCAAATCATCTCTGAACATCAACATTTGAAAGTTTCTCACCATTTAAAAAAATTCTGTTTTTATATTCTTCCTACCAAAGTGAATAACCTCACATTTCCCTACATTATACTCCATCTGTCATCTTACTGCCCACTCACTTAATCTATCTATATCCCGTTGCAGACTCTTTGCGTTCTCCTCACAGATTACTGTCCCAACTAGATTTGTATTAGCAGCAAACTTGGATAAATTACACTTGGTCCCTTCATTTAGGTCACTAATATAGATTGTAAATAGCTGAGCCCTAACACTGATCCTTGCAGCACCCCACTAGTTACAGCCTGCCAACCTGAATATAAATAGTTTTTCCTCCTATCTGTTTTCTGTCAGTTAAACAATCCTCAATCCTGCTACGATAATACCCCCATCCCCATGAGCCCTAATCTTGTGTAATAACCATTTATGTGGCATCTTATCGAAAGCCTTTTGGAAATCCAAAAATACTACATCCACTGGTTTCCCTTTATATACCCTGCTAGTTACATCCTCAAAAAACTCTAAAAAATTGTCAAACACGATTTCACTTTCATAAAATTATGTTGCCTCTGCCTATTCATGTTATGATTTTCTAAGTGACTTGAAAGCACTTCCTTAACAATGGGACCACTTCACATCTATCTGTTCTCTCCCACATCCTCCCAAAGTTCCTGGCTGCCATCTGTCAATTTCCTTAATAAAACATTCACGAAGTTTATCAGGAGGAAATGGCAGCTCATTCAGGATTGGATATTGCACAGGCAATACGACAACACAGAGGCAGAGCAAGGTGCAGGAGGTGTAGAACTGACTGTAATCAGTGTACATGTGGAAGCTGACCCAATGGCCCTGATATTGCAGTGTGTATAACGGATTACACTCAGAGTACGCCATCGTGATCCCTTTGAAATGCCCCGCAAGTTCAGGATTTCTGCATACGCGAAATCCGGAACTTGCGGCCTGTCAATGTACGCATTGATAGGTCATCCGTGGGGGACCCGAAAAAGAAATTGCAAGCGCAGAGTTGGGATATTTTCACAGCGACTGGTCAGCGATTGCGCACATAAGCCTTACAGTTCAAGCAAGCAGGGGCAGGGCTTGTATGCATCAGCGTAAAGGGATATCTAAGATTTTAATTCAAGATTTTTGCATCCTAAAGTATGCACACGCACTGTATTACATGACTCTATGCAAATATTGGCCCGGATTACACTTTTAATGATGTAAATTTTTCGTGAGGTTGGTGCAATGAAGGTAAAATTGAATAATATTCAAATACTGTACATTGTACAATATAAATTTGGGGATTCCATTGCATATCATTAGGGGATTCCCTTCGTAAATGATTGACATTGAATTATACTTATTGATTGGATGACCAGGTCCAAATAATCCCAGGTATGCTTTCGCGCTGCCTGCAATCCTGAGATCCTTGGGCCATTTCGCTGCCCTCCACATCGAGGCCTGAGAACGCAACCTTTTTGAGCCTGTCTGACAGCAGGTACATTCTAATTGTTTCGCTGGTCGGAGGCGTACTCCGGAGGTACGCCTCCGACCGCATTTGCTAGCCCATATCTGTGGATGTTGTTGTCAAGGGGCAGCATCAGATCAGGAGGGGGATTGGGCAAAGAACAGATCCAAGAGGGGCGGCAGATTTTGCCGAAAAGGCGCGGGAGGAGTAGCCATTTTTGGAGATTTTCAGCCATGTTCGCAAAGGTGAGAGTGGCCATGGGCGAAGCCAATTGCTATGAGATGGATGACAGAAAAGAGACGTTGGAGATCGATAGTGAGGTCCTCTGATAATTATCGCATCATATCTGTGTATAATACCACTTGGTTGAATTGTTAACATATTGGCCCGAAAATTAAACCTAATACGCGAGAGTACGCACTGTGTGTATTAGATCCCGAATTGCCGGTTTCCTGCATGCACTGCGCATGCGCGGGAAACCGGCACTTCGTGAATTGCAAAGGGGGCGGTTCCTAAGTGAACCGCGTGCGTGCAAAAGGTTGTGCGCACACAGTGCAATTAGTTTTTTTTTCAGGTTTGAACTAGCAGGTGAGTGGTGAAGATTTTACACATAAAGAAAGCAGGCGTATGACCCCCTTTTAACAAGGTAAATAGTTAGTTAAGTGTTATTTAAATTTTTTTCAACAGGTTTATCTTTTTTAGAGACTTTAAAGAAAGGTAACTTTATTTTTATAATTTTTAAAAAGATTTTTAATATTTTCAAAAATGTAATTTTTTTTTTAAAGTGTTTAATTTATTTAACTATACTTATTTTATTAATGTGATGGCTTTTTTAATTTAATTGAGGTTTAGCTGTTCTTTTGGGGGTTTGTAGGATTCATAGCTTTGGCAGCTCTTGCTGTCAAAACTATGAATGAAAGATGGTGTGCTGCCATTGGTTCCAACTGAATCACGTGATCCCAGAGCTCGCACAAACTAATTGCACCTCAGGGATACGCACACACTGCGCGGTGCAACAAGAAGAGGCTCTGAAACTAAAGTTCGTGTTGGCCCCAAACAAAAAGGTAGGCGCGGAGTGCGATATCGCGGGGAATCCTTACCCCCGCAGGAACCATCGATGTTTAATTTCTGGGCCGTTACAGCGACTGCTGGATTTCTTGTTGATTCTGCGGACTTTGGTCTATCTGTTGGTTCTTATTTATTTTAATATCTCGTCATAGATACTTGTGCTCACATTAGCACTGACACTTATTTAAGTAAGAAAATGTAGAACCAGAGAAAGGCAATTAGCTCTTCAAACCCACGTCTTCGGCGTCATTTTATTTACAGATTTTCCCAAATGTCCTTTAGCAATCAAGGAATCTGATATATTTATTTAACAAAACATCAATATATGGAATTTAATTATTTATCCACAATACCATAAAATGAATGTATTTCCATGGCCACACCGAATTTTAGCTTTAGTCAGTTAGTGACACTCTCTGGATTTGAAGGCAGTGGTTGACAAGACCACACTAGAATTTTTGCGCGTCTGGACACTGAAACTCTCAGTAGGGGCAGTGCGATGAAGTGATGGGGTTGTCGCCCTTCTGATAAGTCGTCACGGAAACGTCCCTTCTACCTGTTATGCTTGATTGTAATGCTCCAATGGAAAGACACTAATATTCGTATTCGGTGATGAAGAAATAAATCGGCGAAAGTGCCTTTTACATGCGAAGCTATCTGCTGAATAACACATTAACTAATTGGTTTTGCAGTTTCTTCTTAACTTTCATTTTGTGTTAACCATGTCGCAAAGAGTTTCATCATTACAGGAAATTAATAGAATAACAATTGAAATTTGACTTAATGGCAAGATCATGACAACTAGGTATTTCATTCAAATCCACCTGTTAGTAATACCATTCCTGCATTTTATGCAGCTGGCCCCGTAGCTTCCTTTCATAAGAAAACTGCAGTTAATACTAGAAACATTCCCGTTCTGCAACAGCGGGCGGGAAAGAGGCATGAGCAGAAATGAGTCCTGCCGAATTATAAATGACCCTCAAGCGGAAACCGATCTGTTGATCATCGCTGATGATCGCTGCTGCCCTACGGAAATTTACTTTATTTGTACTGAGCTAGCAAGACACACCTCAGCAACTTACGATATTGAATTCAATGTTTCTGGTAATTTTTGGAATTGCACCAGAAAAGTTACCGTGAAACCTGACGATTTACCGCCAAAAATGCCAACTAATTCGTTATTGACCTTCGGAGAAGGAAATCTTCCGCCTTTACTCAATCCAGCCACGTAAACTTTTTATCTTAACTCTTTTAATGCCATCTAAATTGAGCAAGTAATGCAGCCAGTTATTAAACACAATTGTGACAACGCAAGCAGGACGCTCGCCACAAGCTTCTCAGAGCCACTCGGGATGGGCAATAAACTTGGCCTCGCCAGCATCAACCATATACATTGAACATGTTTTTTTATTCGTTCATGGGACTTGGGCATAGCTGGCAAGGCTAGCATTTATTGCCCATCCTTCGTTGCCGTTGAGAATGTGGTGGTGAGCCGAATTCTTGAACCGCTGCAGTCCGTGCGTTGAAGGTACTCCCACAATGCTGTTAGGTAGGGAGTTCCAGGATTTTGACGGAACGAGGATGAAGGAGCGGCGATCAACTTCCAAGTCAGGATGGTGTGTGACTTTGAGAGGAACTTGGAGGTGGTACTTTTCCCATGCGCCAGATTCCCTTGTCCTTCTAGGTGGTAGAGGTCGCGGGTTTGGGAGGTGCTGCCGAAGGAGCCTTAGATATTTACTGCAGTGCATCTTGTAGATGGTACACACTGCAGCCACGGTACGTCGGTGGTGGATGGAGTGAATGTTTCAGGTGGTGGATGGGGTGCCAATGAAGCGGGCTGCTTTGTCCTGGATGGTGTCGAGCTTGTTTAGTGTTATTGGAGCTGCACACATCCAGGCAAGTGGAGAGTATTCCATCACACTCCTTCCTTGTGGCATGTAGCTGGTGGAAAGGCGTTGTGGTGTCAGGAGGTGAGACACTCGCCACAGAATACCTAGCCTCTGACTTGCTCTTTTTGCCATAGTATTTATGTGGCTGGTCCAGTTAAGTTTCTGCTCAATGCTAACCCCCAGGATGTTGAAAGTGGGGGATTCGGCGATTTAATGAAGTTGAATGTTATGGGGCTGTGGTTAGATTCTCGCTGGTTGGAGATAGTCATTGCCTGGCACTTGTGTGGCGCGATTGTCACTTGCCACTTAACAGCTCAAGCCTGAATGTCGTCAATGACTTGTTGCCTGCAGGTATGAACTGCTTTATTATCTGAGGAGTTGCGAATGGTACTGAATCATCTGCGAATATCGCCATTGTTGAAATTATGATGGAGGTAAGGTCATTAATGAAGCAGCTGAAGATGGTTCGGATTGGACACTGCCCTGAGGAACTCCTGCAGCGATGTCCTGGGGCTGTGATGATTCACCACCAACCACCAAAAACATCTCCCTTTGTGCTAAGTTTTAATCAAGCCAGTGGAGAGTTTCGCCCCCCAATTTCCATTGACTTCAATGTTATTAAGGCTCCATGATGCCACACTCGGTCAAATGCTGCGTTGATATTAAAGGATGTCACTCACACATCACCTCTGGAATTTATTTCTTTTTCCATGTTTGGTCCAAGGTCGTATTGCGGTCTGGAGCCGAGTGGTCCTGGCAGAACCCAAACTGAGCAACATTGAGCAGGTTATTTGTGAGTAACTGCCGCGTGATAGCACTGCCAATGACACATTCCATCAATTGGCTGATGATTGAGAGTAGACTGATGGGGCGGTAATTGGTCGGGTTGGATTTGTCCTTTTTTTTTGTGGACAGGACATACCTGGGCAGTTTTCCTCATTGTCGAATCGATGCCAATTTTGTAGCTGTACTGGTACAGCTTGACTAGAGTCGCGGCTATTTCTGGAGCACAAGTGTTCAGCACGACAGCCGGGATGTTGTCGGGGCCCATAGCCATTTCTGTATCAAGTGCGCTCAGCCGTTTCTTGATATCACGTGGAGTGAATCGAATTGGCTGAAGGCTGGCTTCTCTGATGGTAGGACCTCAGTAGGAGGCCGATATGAATCGCCACTCGGCACTTCTGGCTGAAGATGGTTACAAACGCTTCAGCCTTATCTTTTGCACTCACGGGATAGGTGCCACCATCATTGATGATGGGGATATTCATGGAGCCTCCTCCTCCCGTTAGTTGTTTTACGGTCCACCACCATTCACGACTGGATGTGGCAGGACTGCACATCTGATCCGTTGCTAGTGGGATCGCTTAGCCATGTCTATACCATGCTACTTCCACTTTTTAGAATGCATGTAGTCCTGTGTTGCAGCTTCCCCATGATAGCACTTCATTTTTAGGCACGCCTGGGGCTGCTCCTCGCATGCTCTTCTCCACTCCTTATTGAACGAGGTTATGTCACCTGGCTTGATGTTAATGGTACAGTGAGGGATATGCCGGGCCATGAGGTTACAGATTGTGGTGGAATTCTCTTAAAGAAAAATGCATTCCTTTTCGCAAGTTGAAATGTTTCTTTAAAAGCATCAGATGCAGAGCTTCAGCATATGACTTCGAAAATCCAAATAAATTACTTCAACTGGTCGTGTTTAATTATATCAGTCCCGTACGACATTCGTTATAGTTTCCATGTGGATGTCCGTAATAGTAAGTTTACAGAAAATAAAGGGTTTATCCGAGCTTGGCAGGGGGATGGGAACCTGAGGGTAGAATCAGAAGGGAGAAAAGCCAAGCTGGAAATAAAAGATAAGGGTTCAGGTGAAGGGGTATTTCGGAAGGCAAGGTGAAAGGAGAAGTCAATAGTGTAGGGCCACGACAGGGGTAACGATAACCAGAATGTATCAGGAAGGGGCAGATCATACAAGCATAAGAGTGCAAAAGAAAATACAGTCAAAGTAAGGAAAAATGACAAGATAAAATTAAAGGCTTCTTTATCTGAATGCACTCAGCATTCGCAATAAGATAGCTGAGTTGACGGCACAAATAGAAATAAATGGGTATGATCTGACAGCCATTACAGATGCTTGGTTGCAAGGTGACCAAGGCTGGTAACTGAATATTCAAGGTA
This sequence comes from Squalus acanthias, assembly GCA_030390025.1. Classification (NCBI taxonomy): domain Eukaryota; kingdom Metazoa; phylum Chordata; class Chondrichthyes; order Squaliformes; family Squalidae; genus Squalus; species Squalus acanthias. The sequence goes on along the minus strand of CM059430.1, from coordinate 73,158,834 downwards.
ATTTGAAATTTCGGAAGGATAGGCAGAAAGGAAAAGGAGGTGGGATAGCTCTCTTACTAAAGCATGAGATCACTGCAGTGGTGAGGAATGATATTGGCTCAGAAGCTCAAGGTGTAGCATTAGTTTAGGTGGAGATAAGAAGTCACTGGTGGGAGTGGAATGAAGGCCCCCTAAAACTACCTATAATGTAGATTATAAATTAAGAAATAATAGGGGCTTGTAAGAAAGATACAGCAATATTCATGGGCGATTTTAATCATCATAAAAATTGGACAAATCAAATTGGCTAGGGTAGCCATGAGGACGAGTTCATTGAGTGTATTTGGAATGGATTATTCGAGCAATACGTTGAGGAACCAACGAGGAAGCTGTCTATTTTAGATCTGGTAATGTATAATGAGACAGGATTAAATAATGATCTCATAGTAAAGGATCCCCTAGGAAAGGGTGATCATAACATGGTAGTATTTCAAATTTAGTTTGAGGGTGATCAACTTGGGTCTGAAACTTGTGTCCTTAACTTAAATAAAGGCAATTACGAGGGTATGAGAAGAGAGTTGCCTAAATTGGACTGAAAAAATAGATTAAAGAGTAAGTTGTTAGATCAGCAATGGCAGATATTTAAGGGGGTATTTCATAAATCTCAGCAAAGGTATATTCCAGTGAGAAAGAAAGGTTCTACGAGAAGGATGCATCATCCGTGGCTAACTAAGGAAGTTAAGGATGGTATCAAATGGAAGAAAAGGCATTAAATGTTGCGATGATTAATGATAGGCCAGAGGATTGGGAAATTTTAAGAAACCAGCAAAGGATGACTAAAAAATATTACAAAGTGGGAGAAGATACAGTATGAGAGTAAACTGGCTAATAATATAAAAACAGAGAGTAAGAGCTTCTACAGGTATAAAACAAGGAAGAGAGAAGCTAAAGTAAACGTTGGTCCCTTTGAGGATGAGACTGGGGAATTAATAATGGGAAATAGAGAAATGGCAGAGACTCTAAACAATTACTTTGGATCGGTCTTCACGGTAGTAGAAACTAAAAACATCCTAAAAATTATAGATAATCGAGGGGCTATAGGGAGGGAGGAATTTAAAACAATCTCTATAAACATATCAAAATTTGCAGATGATACAAAGATGGGAGGGAAAGTAGTGAGTGAGGAGGACATAAAAAACCTGCAAGGGGACATAGACAGGCTAAGTAAGTGGGCAGAGATTTGGCAGATGGAATACAACACTGGAAAGTGTGAGGTGATGCACTTTGGCAGGAAAAATCCTAGAGCAATTTATTATCTTAATGGCAAGAAACTGGAGAGTACTGAAGTGCAAAGGGATCTGGGGGTCCTGGTGCACGAAACTCAAAAGGTTAGTATGCAGGTGCAGCAAGTGATTATGAAGGCAAATGGAATGTTGGCTTTCATTGCTAGGGGGATAGAATATAAAAATAGGGAGGTATTGCTTCAGTTGTACAAGGTATTGGTGAGACCGCACCTGGAATACTGCATACAGTTTTGGTGTCCTTACTTAAGGAAAGACATCCTTGCTCTCGAGGCAGTGCAAAAAAGGTTCACTCGGTTAATCCCGGGGATGAGGGGGTGGTCATATGAGGAGAGGTTGGGTAGATTGGGACTCTACTCATTGGAGTTCAGAAGAATGAGAGGCGATCTTATTGAAACATATAAGATTGTGAAGGGGTTGGATCGGGTGGATGCGGGGAGGATGTTCCCGATGACGGGTGAGACAAGAACTAGGGGACATAGTCTTAGAATAAGGGGCTGCTCTTTCAAAACTGAGATGAGGAGGAACTACTTCACTCAGAGGGTGGTAGGTCCATGGAATATGCTGCCACAAAAAGCTGTAGAAGCTACAACATTAATTAAATTTAAAACAGAAATAGACAGTTTCCTAGAAGTAAAGGGCATTAAGGGTTACGGGGAGCGGGCAGGAATTTGGACATGAGTCTAGGTTCGGATCGGTCATGGCCCTGTGGGTAGTGGAGCGGGCCCAGGGACTGTGTAGCCTGATTCTGCTCCTATTTCGTGTGTGCAATTCTGTTAGATGCAGGAGATGGTTCTGTGATAGATAGTAGATTGGCGGTTAGGATCAGATCAGCCATGATCTTATTTAATGGCGGAGCAGGCTCGAGGGGCCGATTGGCCTACTCCTGCTCCTATTTCTTATGTTCTTATGTTCTATCACTAGAGAAACAGGACCAGGCAAACTTATGGGGTTAAAGGCCGACAAGTCCCCTGGACCTGATGGCCTGCATCCTAGTGTATTAAAAGAAGTCGCTTCAGAGATATTGTATGCGTTGGTTGTAATCTTCCAAAATTCCCTGAATTCTGGAGAGCTGCCAGCGGATCGGAAAACTGCAAATGTAACGCCACTATTCAATAAAGGAGGGAGACAGAATGCAGGGAACTATATGCAAGTTTGCCTAACATCTGTCATTGGGAAAATGCGGGAATCAATTATGAAGGAGGTAATAGCAGGACGTTTAGAAAATTATAAGACAATCAAGCAGAGTCAACATGTTTTTATGAAAGGGAAATCGTGTTTGACAAATTTGCCCCAGTTCTTTCAGGATATAACGAGCAGGGTGGATAAAGTGGAACCAGTAGATGTCCTGTATTTGGATTTCCAGAAGGCATTCGATAGGATGCCATATAAAAGGTTACTGCACAAGATAAGAGCGCACGGGTTGGGGGTAATATAATGGCATGAATAGGGGATTGGCTAACTAACAGAAAACAGAGATTCGGGATAAATGGATCATTTTCCGGTTGGCAATCAGTTACTAGTAGGGTGCCACAGGTATCAGTGCTGGGGGCTTAACTATTTACAATCTATATTAATGACTTGGATGACGGGACCGAGTGTACTGTAGCCAAATTTGCTGATGGTACAAAGATAGCTGGGTTAGCAAGTTGTGAGGAGGACACAGAGAGTCTGCAAAGGGATATAGATAGGTTAGGTGAGTGGGCAAAAATTTGGCAGATGGAGTATAATGAGGGAAATGTGAGGTTATTCACTTTGGAAGGAAGAATGAAAAAGCAAATTATTATTTAATTGGAGTGAGGCTACAAAATGCTGCGGTACAAAGGGATCTGGGTGTACTAGTACATGAAACACAAAATTTAGCATGCAGGTAGAGCAAGTAATTAGGAAGGTTAATGGAATGTTGGCCTTTATTGCAAAGGGTATGGAGTATAAAAGTAGGGAGGTTTTGATGCAACTTTACAGGGCGCTCGTGAGACCGCACCTTGGGTATTGCGTACAGTTTTGTTCTCCATATTTGAGGAAGGATATACATATATTGGAGGCAGTGCAGAGAAGGTTCACTAGGTTGATTCGTGGGATGCATGGGTTGATGTATGACGAACGTTTGAGCAGGTTGTGCCTATACTCATTGGAGTTTAAAAGAATTACAGGTGATGTTATTGAAACATATAAGATTCTGAGGGGGATTGACAGGCTGATGCTGAGAGAATGTTTCCCCTACTGGAGTTAACAAGAGCTAGGGGGCATAGTTTCAGAATAAGGGATCGCTTATTTAAGACGGAGATGAGTAGGAATTTATTCTCTGAGATGCTCGTGAATTTGGGGAATTCTCTACCTCAGAGAGCTGCGGAGGCAGAGTCATTGAATATATTCAAGGCGGAGATAGACAGACATTTGAACTACAAGGGATTCAAGGTGTATGGGGAGTGAACGGGACAGTGGTGTTGAGGTCAAGATTGTATCAGCCATGATCTTATTGAATGGCAACACAGGCTCGGGGGGCCGATTGGCCTACTCCTGCTCCTGTTTCTTATGTTCTTTCTTATCTTCTTTTGTAAAGGGTCTACTCCTCTCTTGAAAACCAAAATACTTTCTCTGAACAAATTCCTGACGAACAAATAACAGGCGAAACCCAGCCACTTTATTTCTTAGGCGGCTCTCCAAGGAAACCGAGTCCTTGATGTATTCTGTTAACCCTGATAGCTCCAATCATTTGAAATGGCATTTTCGGACGCGAGTCATCCTGCCAAACAAGCAACTGCAGCAAAATAGCAGACAAAGGTTTTGATCGCATAGATTAACTCCTTCCTGAGAAATTGCTTGATCAGCTCCAACAAGATGGTTCAATTTGTGATTACGCAAAACCAGCACCTGTTTAGATAATTATCAGAGTAAAGCTGGACAGAATGAGTCTAATGATTCTGCACTGGACAGAAATTAACAAATTGCACCACCTTTAATTCAGATGCACATGTGTGCCCACAGCACACGTGATGAAATGCGCTTCCTCTGCACCAAAACCAAATCTAATCCAATTTTTGTTCTGAACAATAAGAAACATCTAAGAAATAACCCATGGTCGGCAAGAAGTGCTTTATTTAGTCGTAGTAAATAAAGTATTGCTTAATATCATAGACTTATAATAATATATGTCATTCAAGTAATATTGATGTATTGTGATGCACATCGCAGCAGTTAAATTTAAAGCGAGGAAGATGTCATCATTCTAAATCCTTCTGCCAACACTATTCTGAACGTTATAGGACAATTTATACAAATTCGATATTTGCACGATCAAAATATGACCTTCTCATGCGTGTGACGGTAGATGTATTCAGTTATTGGCTGCATCACAGCATTATATTTTCCTCTGCTGTTCCTTTGCTTTATTGGACGATATAGCAAGAAAGAAATAACTTTAACTTATCTCGTACTTGTCACAACCCAGAAGGTGCTGAAGCGCTTCACAGCAAATGAAGTTTTTCTGGCATAAAATCACTGTTGTACTGTAGGAAACACGGTAACCATTTCACACAAAGCAAGTTCCCGGGAACAGCAATGACATACTGATGCGATAATCTTCTTTAGAGATAATGGCCCGGATATTCCGATCCCTACGGGTGGGTGCGCGCTGTGTAACCACCTGTAGTGACATCGGAAATGCCGGTTTCAGGCATGCACAGCGCATGCGCTGAAAACCGGAATTTCCGATCTGCCAAGAATGGTATTGACAGATCCTCCGGCTGCCCTGGGGACGGACCTCTGCGGGCGGAGAGTTCGCATTTTAAGACCCTCCGCCCGCAGAAAACCCTTACAATTGTTAAGCCTGGTAAAAAGTTTTACTATGTTTTTTCATTGATCTGCATTCATATATTTGACAGGTCTTCCTGGCTTTCATTGCTAGGGGGATAGAATATAAAAATAGGGAGGTATTGCTTCAGTTGTACAAGGTATTGGTGAGACCACACCTGGAATACTGCATACAGTTTTGGTGTCCTTACTTAAGGAAAGACATCCTTGCTCTCGAGGCAGTGCAAAAAAGGTTCACTCGGTTAATCCCGGGGATGAGGGGGTGGTCATATGAGGAGAGGTTGGGTAGATTGGGACTCTACTCATTGGAGTTCAGAAGAATGAGAGGCGATCTTATTGAAACATGTAACATTGTGAAGGGGTTGGATCGGGTGGATGCGGAGAGGATGTTCCCGATGACGGGTGAGACTAGAACTAGGGGACATAGTCTTAGAATAAGGGGCTGCTCTTTCAAAACTGAGATGAGGAGGAACTACTTCACTCAGAGGGTGGTAGGTCCATGGAATATGCTGCCACAAAAAGCTGTAGAAGCTACATCATTAAATAAATTTATAACAGAAATAGACAGTTTCCTAGAAGTAAAGGGCATTAAGGGTTACGGGGAGCGGGCAGGAATTTGGACATGAGTCTAGGTTCGGATCGGTCATGGCCCTGTGGGTAGTGGAGCGGGCCCAGTGACCGTGTAGCCTGATTCTTCTCTTATTTCGTGTGTGCAATTCTGTTAGATGCAGGAGATGGTTCTGTGATAGATAGTAGATTGGCGGTTAGGATCAGATCAGCCATGATCTTATTGAATGGCGGAGCAGGCTCGAGGGGCCGATTGGCCTACTCCTGCTCCTATTTCTTATGTTCTTATGTTCTGAAATCATAATTTTTTAGGAGTAGAGTTATTGAAAGGAATACTGCTCATTTTACGCTTTTTTATTTGTTTCAATTAATGTTGTCATCTTTTGTTCTTATAATCAATACTTATGAATTCAATCAACTTGTATTACAATGAGTACTCCAAATTTAAAAACACGCTCCAATGCATCAGTAATCCCAGTTGCGACATTTTTATATTAAATTAAAAGGGAACGGTAGCGTAGTGTTTATGTTACTGGGCTTCTAATCAGAAACCAGGACGAATAATCCGCAGACGTGAGTTCACATTGTGATGTTTAATATGTGATGTTTAAATTCAGTTAATTAAATAAAAAGCTAGTATCAGTAATGATCAGGAAACCACCTGATTGTCGTAAAAACCCATCTGTTTTACTAATGAACTTCAGGGAAGGAAATCAGTCGTCCTTACCTGGTCTGCTCTATATGGGACTCCAGATACACAACACTGCGATTCACTCTCAACTGCCCTCTGAAAAAACCAGGAAGCTACTGAGTTGCAACAAACCGCTAAAAGAAACAATAATGAGAGTAAAAACGGAAGTACGGCTGGGCAGCGTCCTCTGCACTGGCTTCGGACACGACAAACGCACAACCTGCCCAGTCGACGCTGCAAAGTCCCACTCACTATCATCTGGGGACTTGTGCCAGAATCGGGAGAGTTGTCTCACAGATTAGTTAAGTAACAGGATGATAGCCATGCTCACTGGATCATAACTTCAGCCAATGTCCCGGACTGCTCCATCATCATCCCTGGGTATGTCCTGTCCCATCGGCGGGATAGACCTAGCAGAGGTGGCGGCACAGTGTTACACATTCGGGAGGGAGTGGCCCTGGGAGTTCTCAACATTGACTCTGGATCTAATAGCCATAATGGAGATGTGGTTGCAAAGTGCCCAGGGTTGGGAACTAAATATTCCAGGATACTTATCTTTTAGAAGGGATAGGCAGGATGGAAAAGGAGGACGGAAAGTCCTGATAATAAACTATGGAATAAAGACATTAGATAGAAAGGATAATGGCCCGAAAATTAGACCGAATACGCGAGAGTACGCATTGTGTACTCTCGCGTATTAGGTCCCGAATTGCCGGTTTCCTGCATAGAAACATAGAAACATAGAATCTAGGAGCAGGAGTAGGCCATTCGGCCCGTCGAGCCTGCTCCGCCATTCAATACGATCATGGCTGATCATCCAAATCCAGTACCCTGTCCCTGCTTTAATCCCCACAGTACACATATCCCACCCTACCCCCGTAACCCCACATATTTAATTCCCCCTAACATATCCCATCCTATCCCCATAACCCCACATATTTAATCCCCCCTAACACTAAGGGTCAATTTATCATAGCCAAATCAACCTAACCCACACATTTTTGGACTGTGGGAGGAAACCGGAGCACCCGGAGGAAACCCACGCAGACACGGGGAGAATGTGCAAACTCCACACAGACAGTTACCCGAGGTCAGATTCGAACCCGGGTCTCTGGCGCTGTGAGGCACCAGTGCTAACCACTATGCCACCGTGTTGCGCGGGAAACCGGCACTTCGTGTATTGCAAAGGGGGCGGTTCCTAAGTGAACCGCATGCGCACTACAGGTTGTGCGCACACAGTGCACTTAGGTTTTTTTTCAGGTTTGAACGCGCAGGTAAGTGTTGAAGATTTTACACATAAAGAAAGCAGGCGTAGGACCCACTTTTTACAAGGTAAGTAGTTAATTAAGTGTTATTTTAAAAAAATGTCAACAGGTTTATCTTTTTTAGAGGCTTTAAAGAAAGGTAAGTTTATTTTTATAACTTTTAAAAAGATTTTAACTTTTTTCAAAAATTTAGTTTTTTCTTTAAAGTGGTTAATTTATTTAACTATAGTTATTTTATTAATGTGATGGCTTTTTTAAAATTTAATTGAGGTTTAGCTGTTCTTTTGGGGGCTTGTAGTATTCTTAGCTTTGACAGCATTGCTGTCAAATGTATGAATGAAAGATGGTGTGCTGCCATTGGCTCTAACTGTATCACGTGTCCCAGAGCTCGCACGAACTAATTGCTCCTCAGGGACACGCAAGCACTGCACGGTTGCAACAGGGAGAGTCCCTTAAACTGAAGTTCGTGTGGGCCCCGAAAAAAAGGGAGGCGCGGAGTGCGATATCGCGGGGAATCCTTACCCCCGCGGGAACCATCGATGTTTAATTTCTCTGGACATTAGCTCAGAAAATCAAGTAGAAGCAGTTAGGATCGAGCTAAGAAAGAGTGACGAGCAAAAAACATTGGTGGGAGTTGTTTATAGGCCCCCAAACATTAGTTACAATGTAGGGCAGAGTATAAATCAGGAAATTAGAGGCGCATTTAACACGGGTAATACAGTAATCATGGGGGACATTAATCTACCTTTAGACTGGGAAAACCAAATTTGCAGTAATAGTGTGGAGGACGAATTCATGGAATGCATGCAGGACAGTTTTTAGATCAGTATGTTGAGGAACCAACTGGGCTACAGGCTATATTAGATCTAGCATTGTGCAATGAGAAATGGTTAATTTATAGTCTTGTAGTGAAGGGGCCTTGAGGGAAGAGTGACCATAATATGAAAGAATTCAATATTGAGCTTGAATGTGATTTAGTTAAATCCGAAACTAAGATCTTTCATCTAAGCAAAGCAAACTACCTAGGTATGAGGGGCGTGTTGGCTAAGGTAGATTGAGAAACTACATTAACATGTATGACGGTAGACAACCAATGGTTAGCATTTAAAGAATTAATGCAACATTTACACCAAATATACATTCCTTTAAGGCAAGAAAATGCCCACAGGAAAAGAGGTCGAACCGTGACTAACAAGAGAAGTTAAAGATAGTATTAGATCAAAGGAAGAGGCTCATAATGTTGCCAAAAAGAGTAGTAAGCCTGAGAATTGGGATGCTTTTAGAATTCAGCAAAGGAAAAGCAATAAATTGTTCAAGAAAGAGGAAATAGAATATGAGAGTAAACTAGCGATAGGCATATCAAACAGATTGTAAATGTTTCTACAGGTATGTAAAAAGGAAAAGATTATCGAAAGTAAATGCGAGTCCCTTACAGGCAGAGACGTGAGAAATTATAATGGGGAATAAGGAAATGGCAGCGAAATTAAACAAATACTTTGTGTCTTTCTTCACGGAAGAAGACGCAAAAACCTTCCCAGAAATAGAGGAGAATCAAGGGTCTAGCGAGAACGAGGAATTGTGAGATATTAGTATTAGTAAAACAGTAGTACTAGAGGAATTAATGGGAGTGCAAGCCAATAAATCCCCTGGATTTGAAAGCCTACATCCTAGGGTTTTGAATAAGTTGGCTACAGAGATAGCGGCTGCATTTGTTGTCATTTTCCAAAATTCCATAGATTGTAGATTGGTTCCCGCGGATTGGAAGGTAGCAAATATAACCCCACTATTTAATAAAGGATGGAGAGACAAAACGGTAACTACAGACCAGTTAGCCTGTCATCAGTAGTAGGAAAAATGCTAGAATCTGTTATAAAGGATATGGTAACAGGGCACATAAAATAATAATAATAATAAAGGATTGGGCAAAGTCAAACCAGATTAATGAAAGGGAAATCGTGTTTGACAAATCTGTTAGAGTTGTTTGAGGTTGTAACTACCAGAATAGATAAGGGGGAACCAGTGGATGTGATGTATATAGATTTTCAGAAGGCATTCGATAACCTGCCACACAAGAGGTTAGTAAACAAAATTAGGGCTCATGGGATTTGTGGTGTGGCATACAGGTCACCTAGTAAAATAAATGTCAATGGAAATCAGGGGGAAAACTCTCCACTGGCTGGAGTCATACCTAGACCAAAGGAAGATAGTTGGGGTTGTTGGATGACAATCATTTCAGCCCCTGGACATCGCTGCAGCAGTTCATCAGGGCAGAGCGCTAGGCTCATCCATCTTTAGCTGCCTCATAGAATTATAGAATCATATAATGGTTACAACACATAAGGAGTCCATTGGCCCGAAGAATCCGTGCCAGCAAGAGCACTTCAGCTAGTGTCACTCCCCCGCTCTTTCCCCCTAGCCCTGCAAATAAACTCAATCAAGTTAGTTAAACACGATTCCTTTTAACAAATCCGTGCTGGCTTTCCTTAGTTAATCCATACTTGTCCAAGTGACTGTTAATTTTATCCCGGATTATCGTTTATATAAGCTTCCTCACTACCGAAGGTAAACTGACTGGCCTGTAATTGCTGGGTGCAACCTTATACCCTTTTTTGAACAAGGGTGCAACATTTGCAATTGTCCGATCCTTTGGCACCACACCCGTATCTCAGAACGATTGGAAGATTGTGGCCAATACCTCCACGATTTCCACCTTTACATCCCTTAGCATCCTAGGAGACATCCCATCTGGTCCTGGTGACTGAACTACTTTAAGTACAGCCAGCCTTTCTTGTACCTCCTCTTTATCAAGTTTTATCCCATTAAGTATCTCAACTACCTCCTCTTTCACTGTGAATTTGGCAGCATCTTATTCCTTGATGAAGACAGATGCAAAGTACTCATTTATTCCATTAGCCACGCCCTCTGCCTCCATGTGTAGGTCTCTTTTTTGGTCCAGTATCGGCCCCACCCCTCCTCTTACTACCCATTTACTATTTATATATCTATAGAAGACTTTGAGATTCCGTTTTATGTTAGCTGCCAAACTATTTTCATATTCTCTCTTTGCCCCGCATATTTCCTTTTCCACTTCCACTTTGAACTTTGTATATTCAGTCTGGTTCTCACTTGTATTCCATCCTGACATTTGTCATACATCCCCTGTTTTCTGCTTCATCTTACTCTCTATCTCTATCGTCATGCAGGGAGACTTGGCTTTGGTTGCCCTACCTTCCCCCCTCGTTGGAATGTACCTCGAATGTACCCGAACCATCTGCTCTTTCAAGGCAGCCCATTGTTCGATTTCAGTTTTGACTTTCAATCTTTGATTCCAATTTACCTGGGCCAGATCCATTCTCAACTCACTGAAATTTGCCTTCCTCCAATTAATTATTTTTACTCTAGATTGCTCCCTGACATTTTCCCTAGCTAATCTAAACCTTCTGACACGGTGATCACTGTTCCCTAATTGTTCCCCTACTGACACTTGCCCCACTTGACCCAATCCATTCCACGGAACTAGATCCAGCAATGCATCCTTCCTCGTTGGGCCATAAAGGTACTGGTCAAGAATGCTCTCCTTTAAACTCTTCAGAAATTCTTCCCCCTGTCTACCCTTTACACTATTACTATCCCAGTCTATATTAGGATAGTTGATGTCCCCCATTATCACTACTCTACAGTTCTTGCACCTCTCTGTAATTTCCCTGCACATTTGCTCCTCTGTATCCTGCCCAATACTTGGTGGCCTATAGAATATAACGAGTAGTTTATTGGCCCCTCTATTATTTGTTAACTCTAAACAAGTAGATTCTGTCCTTGGACCATCCAGGACATTCTCTCTCTCCAGCACTGTAATGTTCTCCTCAATCAACACTGCCAGCCCTCCTCCTTTCATTCCTTCCCTATCTTTACTAAACACCTTATAACCAGGAATATCTAGTACCCAATCCTACCCTTTTTCGAGCCAGGTCTCCGTTATCGCCACGACATCATATTCCCATGTGTCTATTTGTTCCTGCTGCTCACCAACATTATTTACCACGCCTCATGCTTTGACACACATGCACTGCAAACCCATCTTAGACACTTTTGTATTCTCTCTTAGCCTAACTACACATAATACCGTATTATGTTATACTCCTGTGCTATTTATCTCTCCCAATCCGTTGTGCACCCTTTTTCTGATTTCTAATGCTACATCCTAGTTCCCAGCCCCCTGCCAAATTAGTTTAAACCCTCCCCAACATCACGAGCAATGCCTCCCCCACCCCGCGAGGATATTGGTCTCAACGCTGTAACGGTGCAACCCGACCGGCCTGTACAGGTCCCACCTCCCCCAGAACCCGTCCCAATGTCTCAGGAATCTAAAGCCTTCCCTCCTGTACCATTTCTCCAGCCATGCATTCATCTGCTCTAATCTCCTACTTTTATACTCACTGGCTCGTGGCACCGGGAATAATCCAGAGATTACTATCTTTTTAGTTCCTTCTTAATAATCGTTTTCCTAGCTCCCTAAAAACTGCGTGCAGGACCTCATCCCTCTTTGTGCCTATGTTGTTGGTACCGATATGAGCCACGACCTCTGGCAGTTCACCCTTCCCCCTCAGAATGTTCGGCAGCAGCTCACAGACATCCTTGACCGTGGCACCACGGAGGCAACATACCATTCTGGAATCACGTCTGCAGGCGCAGAAACGACTGTCTGTTCCACCAACTATCGAATCCGCTTTCCCTATTGCTTTCCCGATCTTCCTCCTCCTGCCCTGCACAGCTGAGCCACCCATGGTGCCGTGGAATTGCTCTTCTTGGACCCTTCTTCTTGAATCCCGGAGCTTGAGCTTCTTAAGCTGACGACACTTCCGGCACACGTCGTTGTCCAGGACAGAGGCAGCATCCTGGATTTCCCACATGGCACAAGATGTACATTTCACGGGACTGAGATACCATGCAATGCGTCTATTTTATAGGCTGTTAACTGGCTTAACAGAAATAAACGCAAGACTTTAAAAAAAACAATCACCAGCTACTCACCAATTAGCCCCTTACCTTGTGCTGAAGTCACTTTTGGTTTTATTTGCCTCACTCCCTGTTGCTCCCACTCCATCCAGGCTCTCGGGCCTATCTTTATCTCCTCTCGCTCCTCTCGTTCTCCTACATGACCGCTCTTGGTCCTATCAGCTTAGACTCCTTCGTTTCTGTGGCTCCACTCCTCCTTTTCAGTAAGACGGCTCACCCGCCTTCCTCCGCTACATCGATTTCCTATGTTCACCAATTCTTCCACTCTGCTTGTGATCCACTGCGTTTGCATTCACCCAGCTCTGTCTCCGAGCTTCTTGCTCAAGCTCTGTGCTTTTGAAAACTAGTATCTAATAGATACCTTTTGAGAGTCAAAAAAGTTACAACTGCTCAATCAGTTGAAAGCTCACAGCTTTTACCGCCTATACAATCAACCACATACAGCTGATAGCTTTCAACTGCAAACTGCAACTGACCAGGCAGTTTCATTTATGTTTCAAGACAAAGCTAAATTCCAATCCGATGATTACTTACCTAACATACCTTATTTCGACAGGGACTTTCTTCCATTTTGCTTGCGATCAACTCGATTGCATTCACCCAGCTCCGTCTCCAAGCTCTCTGCTGAAGCTCATCATTCATCAATGAACGTCCCTCCATCATAAGATCAGAAGTGGGGATGGTTGCTTATAATTCAAGAGTGTACAGTTCCATTCGCAACTCCTCAGATAATGAAGCAGTCTATGGCCACATGCAGCAAAACCTGGACTACATTCAGGTTTGGGCTGATGAGTGGCAAATAACATTTGCGCTGCACAAGTGCCAGGCAATGACTGTCGCCAACAGAGAGCGTCCAACCACCGCCCCTTGACATTCAACGACATTAACATCGCTGAATTCCCCACCATCAACATCTTCGGGCTCACCACTGACCAGAAACTTAATTGGACCGGCCACATAAATACTTTGGCTAGAAGAGCAGGTCAGAGACTGGGCATTCTGCAGCGAGTGTCTCACCTCTTGACTTCGCAAAGCCTTTCCACCATCTACAAGGCACAAGTCAGGAGTGTGATGGAATAGTCTTCACTTGCCTAGCTGAGTGCTGTTCCAACAACACTGAATAGGCTCTACACCATCCAGGCCAAAGGAGCCCGCTTGACTGTCGTACCAGCCATCACCTTAAACATTCACTACTTCCACCATTGGTGCAGTGTGTACCATCTACAACATGCAATGCAGCAATTCTTCGACAGCACCTCCCAAAGTCACGACCTCTACCAACTAGAAGGACAAGGGCAGCAGGCACAAGTGAACACCATCACCTGCAAATTCCTCTCCAAGTCACACACCATCATGACTTGAAATATATCGCCGTTCCTTCATCATCGCTAGGTCAAAATCTTTTAACTCCCTCCCAACAGCACTGTGGGAGTACTTTCACCACGTGGACTGCAGCGGTTCAAGAAGACGACTCACAACCAGCTTCTCGAGAGCAATTAGGGATGGGCAATAAATGCTGGCTTTGCCAGCGACGGCCACATCCTAGGAACGAATAAAAGTAAAATTTCGTAAAAAGAAAATCGGTTGGGCTCATGATCATTTTAGTGTTACATGTTCGTTATATTCTTTAACTTTTCCTGTCGATTGATACTGACTCAAAGTATTTTCTTGTTTTCGATCTGCGGAATATGGGGAGATTCTGCCTCGATTTCAAACCTGGCTGATCAATGTTTTCTATTATCTGTCTTTGAATACTGATTCCATTCTCCATCATCAAAGGTAAGTATTGTGTATCTATTAATACAGTGTTATTCATTCCTTTGCATTAATATTTTTGACTTGTTTAGTTTCAAAGATGTGTTTCCCTTTGGTTTGTTTCTACTGGTTTATCTGGAATCTCAGGGGAAACCCCGCAGAAATGGCAGAGATGCTGTACACACAGAATCCCCACAGTACAGATAGAGGCCATTTCGGCCCATCGAGCCTGCACCGATACATATCCCACCCTGTCCCCGGAACCCCACATATTTAATCCCCCTAACACTAAGGGTCAACTTATCATAGCCAAATCAACCTAGCCCGCACATCTTTGGACCGTGGGAGGAAACCGGAGCACCTGGTGGAAACCCACGGAGACACGGGGAGAATGTGCAAACTCCACACAAACAGTCGCTTGAGGCCAGATTTGAACCCGGGTCCCTGGCACTGTGAGGCAACAGTGCTAACCACTATGCCACCGTGTTGTCCTTGTACCTGTACTCTAAATTTATCGTCTGTCGAAGTTACTGCAAACGATCTGGAGAACCCTTCAGGAATCTCTCTCTCGCGGAAAGCCCAAAGAGACTCACACAACCTGCTCCTTACTTGAATCTCCAGCTGACTTTCGAGAGAAACTCCGCGAAAATTCACTCCATAGGTCTCCTCATGTCACTGAATCATTTGTTCTGTTTGTTGTTATTATTACCTCTGCTCATGTATGTATACTTAAATGAGAAGATACAAGGAATCTTATTTTAATCTTCTTGCATACATTCTCGGCTTTAGCATCTCAGGGTGCAATCCTGCCGATAAACCAATCAGAAAATTCCCAATCACGGAGCTGAGGCAAAACAATTTGAAACTTGGCACTCGGAGATAAAACTGGTCACTTCGTGCCTTGAATCAGAAGGAGGGATGAATTCATTAAGGGTATCATTGGCAGGCGTGTTAAAGTCGTATCTGGTTGACATCTGTGCTTGAATATGTTGTCATGCAAATGCATTGCAGAAAAAAACCGCACTTCACCTAGTACTTGGTTTTGAAGTAATCTGTATTGAAGTTCTGCAATTTACGGACTGTAGGAGCAGGATGCTCGCAAATCTCCATAAAGAAAATATAAGATTACACGAATATACGTTTTAATATGGAATCTAATAACTGAGTGCTACCAAGTTAAGATTTAAATTTGGACCGAGTGAAAAACTATCAAGGCACAATGTGCAAATGGCACGGATTTTACAGACCTGTTTGAATAATTAAGTGAAGATCTTCAACAAAATTAGCATTAATATAGGGCCTGTAACGCAAAGGAACGTCCAAACGGGTTTCCTATAAGTGTAGTCAACAAAAAAAAGTGACACGCAGCTAAAACAAAGGGAATATTAGGAGAGGAGGCGAAACACTTTGTCAAATAGACAGGTTTTAAGCGGGATAATAAAGGTCGAGGTGTGCAGACGTTGCATAAGAACATACGAATATAAGAAATGAGAGCAGGAGTAGGCCATACGACCTCTCGAGCCTGCTCTGCCAATCAATAAGATCATGGCAGATCATCGAACTTATCCCAACTTTCCCTCCCGATCACCATCTCCCTTGATTCCCCTAGAGACCAAATATCTATCTATCTCAGCCTTGAATATATTCAAAGACTCAGCATGCACAGCCCTCAGGGGCAGAGAATTCCAAAGACTCAAAAAGCTCTGAGTCAAGAAACACCGCTTCATCTCAGTTTGAAATGGACTAGGCCTTATCCTGAGACTATGCCCCCTTGTTCTAGACACTCCAGCCAGGTGAATATACCTCTCAGCATCTACCCTATCAATCCCCTTCAAAAACTTGTATGTTTCAATGAGATCACCTCTCATACTTATCATAAGTTTGGAAGCAACGGGGTAGATTTTGACTTTGCACGATCGTGTGAAACCGATGATAGCGGATCGGCAGCCAGTTTTGCATCTCTTCCGAATTTATTTCCATTGAATTCAATAAAAATCTAACCAAACATGTGTAGCTTTCAGTTGATGTTGCGCTGGTATGGTACGATGTTTGTAACCATGCAAATTGCCATTAGTTCTACAGACAAGATATAAACACCACAGTGTATGTTTATGTCGTGCAACATTGTCATCTACAGGTGTAGTACCATATAACACGTAAAGATCTGCTGAACATAATCTCAAATTTGCTAGGTTTAGAGCAAGTTATCTGACATTGTCCAACTGGGGGGATACATAGGCTCACTTTCAGTTATTATTTAGTATTCGGTACTGATAACTCGCCTAGATTGGTTAGTAGTTTGCTGAAGCCACTTATAACTATATATGCACCCGGAATTTGCGGTCAGCAACAAAGCGAAGGCATTGGCTGCTGGCCCAGAAGTACACCACGCACAAAGATCTCGCGATCCCTCTGTCGAAAACTTCTGGTTTTCCGACCTTCAATTCAAATAAACGGAAGTTAGTGGGAATTCCCTTGTGCGAACTCCTGCGAGGTCAACAGCCTATCTGAGCAGCCAATCAAAGCGCAGAAGTCTCACAGACAGTGAACAAGGAAGTGAGTAAAGTCGTAAAATTCCAACTTTTAAAAAATGTTAGAGAGAGGAAAGCAAAGATTGAGGCTCTCACAGGGGGAAAAGGCAAACATGAAATAAATATGGACAAACTTTACATATATTTTATTGAAAGGTTATGTAAAAAAATATATTTTTATTAAAATGGAAACATTTCAATCTGCACAAAATTAAAATTAGTTTTCCAGTTCCTTAACATTTGTTTAGCAGTCATAACGCTGTCAAAAACCCAGTTACAGCTAATCCCTTTGGATCTAACTTTGAGTGGGGAAGTTAACAACGTAATTACTGCGGAAGAGCCGAAGTTGCCAGTTTCAATGATTTGGCTGAAAACACAGATTGCTGGCTCTGTGGTGGGGGTGGGGGTGCGGGCGAGGGGAGGGCATAGAAAGTCAGTTTCGGAGCTGTCAATGACAGTTTCAGAGTCCGAATGATGGCGAACGCTGCCAGTTCGCCGTCATCCCAAACACACATTCTGGGGCATGAACTTGCATGTATTTTCTCTTGACATTAATTTGGATTAATCAACTCGATTTGATCTAACGACCCCCTCTCTCCAGTCCAAGCTCCTCCTGTTATTAACTCTTGGAGGGTACATTTCCTCACTATTTTCAGTACATTTGCGGCGTATAAACGGCCATAGAAATTGCGTTGAACGTGAATAATTGGACGGGCGAAGGTTCAACCCGTTGTACGTCTTCAAAGCATCACTTTATCTACATTGTTTATGTCACAATGAGAGACAGTGCCATAAAGTTGCAAGGTTTCCTGGGTTTGAACTGATGCATCAACCTGGGTACGTTAGCCTAAGATTTATGAGGTGCAGCAGCTGCCAGTGTCATCTGCTCAAGGTGATGGCAAGGTGTGTATTAACCCTCAGCAGTCTGGAGAGTTTAAACACTGATTTATACAGCTGAAGATATGCATGGGCCTCCTGGGCAGCCTGGTCTCGCCTCCCAGATTCCAGTGGCGTGATGTTCTGAGGGGGAAGGCTGGAGATTTGGCATGCGCTGCTGTGCCGAGAGACGGCTGTCTCAGGAAGGAAAATAGAGAGTGTCAAGTGTGGAACCTTACCAGCCCTTTTGTGGTCCTTGGACTTTCTGTGGCTCTTTTCTACATTTCTTCTGTTAGGTAGCTGGCATTCAGTGCTACTGCTACCTCCCTATCGGTGGCACAAGTTGCAATCATGGCAAGCCTGATGGCACCCACAACCAAGAATTTCTGCACTGAAGGAGACCAGAACTGTTCCTCTCTTACCTGGCTGTCCGCTAGTCTATTACTGAAGCCTTCAGGTTGAACTGTTTTTATAAAAGCTGCGCATTAGTTTCCATGTAGTTCAGTTTATTAAACTAATTTTACACAGGTTCCCTAATGGAAATGCAAATGAGTAGACCCAGGAAACACGCCCGTAATTCGCTCTGTAGGCCATTGGCGGGGGATGTTCTTTCTTTTTCTAAGGGCGCAATAATGGTGCAAGCGAGTTTGAGGAAATTGCCAGCTGTTAATCAATTCTACTTCTGTCCACCAGATGGTCCTATTTAGCTTTATATATGTTATAACAATCATCTTCTCCTATACCTAAACATCTTCAAGTGATTCACATAAAATGAATTATTTTAAGCGCACTTAGCTTCCTAAGTGGAATAGCCAACTTGTGCGTAGCAAGAACCTTTGCACAATAATGAGATGAATGACCATGTCTATTCTGTGTTTGAGTGGTGTTGGCTGAGGGATAGACGATAGCCAGTGATCCGTATCAAAAAATGGATCAGAATAGGTGGGTCTCACTTTAATTTCTCTTCTGAAAAATGCCACTTCTACCAATGCAGCATATTCTTTAACATAGTACAGCTGTTTTCTCAATTCCTCTCATAGACTCCAACATTTCGAGAAATGATCTCGCTGTCTACATTCTGGAAAAGGACTGCATCTCTGACCATAGACGAAAACATCTCCTTCAGCCTTCCTCCTGCTCAGTTAGAGTACATGTTGACTCTTTCCTGCTTTATTTTAGCCAGGCAGAATGACAGCTGAGAGGTAGACCTGATATTAAACAAATATTAAACGATGGAAGGATAGAGCTGAATGTTATCAGCGCCCAATAGATTATTGGATTTCCACTGGAGCTTCACGGATTGTTGATACACGCCACTTACTTGGACTCTCTGCCTTCCAGTTATCGTTCTCCAAGAGTTTTTTGAGGGTGCGCCGTTTCTGTCTCTGCTTTATTCAAGTGTGTGTGTGGCGGGGGATGGGGTGCTGGCTTCCTGTTATATGATCGATGAGTGGGTTGGGAGTGGGCTAAAAACTTGCTTAATGAGGGGGGAGTCCAAATCATACGTGGAGCGGCTGATATCTTGATCGTTGCAGGAGGAGATAGTATTAGGATTCTCATCACAAATTATATGAGAGAAATAATAAGAAAATTCCGAGAGGACAACTTATTAGGTTAAATAATATCAAAATGACGTTGGGCTGAGATTGAGGGTTTGGAAAGCACAAAGAAACATTAATTCAATAAATCATATCACATATTTCCACTTGGTTACTGAAAATAAAACGTAGAGCAGAACACTAATGTATATCTGAAGCTGAAAGTGAATCGAGTTACATCAAACAACAGAACAGATTGAATCAACCACTGTTCTTTAATATATGAGCATAAAATATAATTCTACACGTGTGTTTAGTGAACAGAATCTGATGATATTGTTCATTATAAACATATACCAGTAAAACTATGCAATACTATGTCCATATGAGACTGGCGGACATTTAACAAATATCAAAACATAACTTTAATAGAGACAATATTTGATCTAAAAGTCAGCTACTGCGGTTGATAATTGCATTGTCGATGGGTTCGGCGCAGATACGCTGTTGTCTTTAGACGAGGGGAATGGTGCATCTAAAGTACTCATACCTCAACGCAAATTGGCAACCACATTGATATTGCTAAGTGTAGAGGGAATAAGGCTCTGCATCTGACCTCGCTACACCACACCTAGGAGGGATGCTGTTGGTACCGGGTACCCACAATGTAAAAGAGGTGCGCTTAGGCTAATGACAACATTTGCCTAAAAACGAAACACACCAGACAAATCGGACATGTCCATGTGCCGCCTGTGATGTTCTAACCATGCATCTATACTTCCGCCTCAGCCACGCGATTTCGAACTTCAGGCCATATATAAAGATTTTGTGACCCGATATCCTCTAGGCGCCTCAGTCTCATCTGCAACCAATGACCATTCCAAGCTGCTTTATTACAGAAGTTTCTAAGCGATGAGTATCAGTGTCTGATAGTTCTGAGGATCAGATACGCAGGTGAGTACATTTTAGCCACCTCCTCCCTGTCAAAGAGAAAGATAATTAAAATTAAATTTTAAATCAGCAAAATGAGGATTAAAGTATATGCCTTACTGCTGAATATTCTGTTCAGTTTTTCAGCATTATTGCAATTAATCGTTCAGTTTTACTGGCGTCCTTTTCTCATCGATGTAGCCATCTGTGTCCTATTAATTTTAATGATGTTCTTACAAATCCCGTGATCTTTTATTTCCCATTATGTTTCTATCTATTCCATGTCTATTTTAACACGCATTATGTATCTATCTATCTATCCCGTGTCCTTTTAATTCTCATTATATATCTATTTAACCCGTGTTCTCTTACTTCTCATTATGTTCCTGTCTTGTCCGTGTCTTTTTAGTTCTCATTGGTCTTCTTTATATCCCTTGTCCTTTTAAATCTCATTATGTTCCTATCTATTCTGTGTCCTATCAATTCCTGTGTACTTTTAACTTACATTATATATCTATATAGACCGTACCCTTGTAATCGTCATTATATTTCTATCTATCGCGTGTCCTTTTAGTTCTCATTGTATAGCTATCAATCCCGTCTGCTTTAGGTTCTCATTATGCATCTATCTATCCTGTGACCTTTCAATTCTCATTATGTACCTATATATACCTTGCCCTTTGAATTCTCGTTGCGTAGCTCTCTATAGCATAAACATCAATACATTATAATTATATAGCTCCTTTTCCGTCCTAAGGCGCTTCCCAGAAGTGTTATCAAACTGAATTTGACACCGAGCCATGTCAGGAGATATTAGGACAGATGACCAAAAGCTTGTTCAAAGATGTAGGTTATAAGAAGCGTATTAAAGGAGGGGAGAGATGTAGAGAGGAGGAGCGGTTTAGGCAGGGGATTCCAGAGCTTAGGGCCTGGGCAGTAAATGCACGACAACCAATGGTGGAGCAACTAAATTTGGGGATGCTCAAGAGGCCATAATTGGAGGTTAGCAGATAAATCGGAGGGTTGTAGTGCTGGAGGAGGTTACAGAGATAGGAAGGGGCGAGGACATGGAGGGATATTAAGACAAGAATGAGATTTAAAAAATCTAGGCGTTGCTTAACCGGGAGCCAAGGTAGGTTAGCGAGCAGCGGGGTGATGGGTGAACGGGACTTTCTGCAAGTTAGGATATGGGGCAGCAGCGTTTTGGATGAGCTGAAGTTTAAGGAGGTTGAAAGGTGGGAGGCCGGCCAAGAGTGTATTGGTATAGTCAAGTCTAGATGTAACAAATGCATAGATGAGTATTTCAGCAGCAGATGAACTGAGGCAGGGGCGAGTCGGGCGATGTCCTTTAAATGCGCATGGTGTCTCCATATATGCCGTGTCTCTTTAATCCTGATTATGGATCTACCTTACTGTGTATACTTAATTCGCATGAAGTATCTATCTGCCCCGTCATTTTAATTCTCATTATATATATATCTATCCCGTGTACTTTTAATTTTCATTATGTTGCTATCTATACCCATGTCCTTTTAAATCTGCATGTATCTAATCTGTATAATTTTAATTCGCATGACTATCTATCCCGTGTCATTTCAATCCTCATTATCCATCTATCTATTCCGTGTACTTTACATTCTCATTAAATATCTATCTGTCCCGAACCTTTCAATACTCATTGATGGTCTATCTATCATGTACCCTTTTCATTCTTATTATTTCACTATGTATTCTCTATTCCCTTAATGCAAATTATTCCGTGTTTTTTTTTTCGACAGCCGCTGGTCATGATTTGAAAACCGTGACACATACTCTCGTGTAACCAGACATCCTCGCGTCATTCAGCTCTGATTCTTTATTCATCACTTATTTTAATCAAAACAATTGTTTCGATATAGCTATTCAAGATGATGCGAGCTTTGCTTCACTTCATGGTCGTCCTGCGGATCAGTCGCACGGGTAAATTAAATTTGTAGCCCTATTTCCCAAATATGAACGCTCTTTCATTTATTTAATTGATGAATAAAATGTAAGGCTCTTCTCATACAATCATTGAATCATCGAATGGTTACAGCACGGAAGAAGGCCATTCGGCCCGTCGAGCCCGTGTTGGCTCCCTGCAAGAGCACTTCAGCTAGTTCCACCCCTCGAACTTTCCCGTAGCCCTGCATTTTTTTTTCCTTCAGGTACTTATCCAACTCCCTAATGAAAGCTTTGATTCAGTTTGCCTCCACCACTATTTCAGGCATTGCATTACAGATCATAAACACTCGCTGATTAAAAAAGTTTTTCCTCATGTCGCAACTGGTTCTTCTGTCAATCACCTAAAATCTGTGTCCTCTAGTTCACGACCATTCTGCCATGGGAATAGTTTCTCTCTATCTACTCTGTCCCGACCCCGCATGATTTTGCTCTTTCTTACTATCCGTTTATCATCAGTGTGTCTTTGTACTTCCGAACTTCCTTAATATTAGTCAGCTTCTCATTTTCATTTTGTGTTTCGTTCTTTCATTTTGCTTTTACTCCTTTTCGACAGCCGCTGGCAATCCCTCGTCGACTGTAATACAAGCTCCCAAGTCCGCAGTGACGAGAGGTGGCGATGTTACTCTTTACTGCATATATCCCATCTTTTCAGACAAGAGACCAGTGAAAGTGCATTGGTGGAGAGACGGGGACGATGGATTCTTGGAGGAAAGTGCAGACAGCAGAATCCGGTTATATTTCCTAAACCAGGGAGGAGCAGCCTTTAACCTGGTGGCCGTGAGAGCCGAGGACGCGGGGCTCTATTACTGCAGATGGACACACAGAGCGGTTGTAAACGGAACCGGCACAGAACTGATTGTATATGGTGAGTGTCAATGAGCGGGATAATCGGAATCCGCCAGCTTTGGTAACACGTAAGGTGTATAATTTCAAAGCTATTATTTGCTCTGCCGCCTTAGAAAATATTGCAGCATAAAAGAAGGTCATTCGGCCCATCGAGTCTGCGCCGGCTCTTTCGAAGAGCAATCCAGTTAGTTCCACTCCCCTGCTCTTTCCCCATATCCCTGCATATTTTCCCCTTCAAGTATTTATCCAATTCTCTTTTGAAGGCTGCTTTTCAATCTCTATCCACCACCCTATTAGTCAGTGCATTCCAAATCCTAACCTTTCGTTGTGTAAAAAAGTTTTTCCTCATGTCGCCTCTGGTTCATTTGCCAATCACCTTAAAACTGTGCCCTCTAGTTATCGACTCGCCAGCCATTGGAAATAGTTTCTCTTTATTTACTCTATCTAAATCCATCATGATTTTAACCACCTCTATTAAATCTCCTCTTAGCTTTCCCGGCTCCCAGGAGAACAACCACAGCTTCTATGGTCGATCCACGTAGCAGTTATTCCTCATCCCTCGAACCATTCTAGCAAATCTCTTCTGTACCCACTCCAAAACTACACGTCCTTCCTAAAGTGTGGTGCCCAGATTTGGACGTAATACTCCAGCTAGTGCCGAACTAATGTTTTATATAGGTTTAGCATAACTTCCTGGCTTTTGTACACTGTAACTCTATTTATAAAGCCCATGGTCCCATATGCTTAATTCATTGCTTTATTAATCTGTTCTGCTAACTTCAAAGATTTGTGTAGAAGCACCCCCAGATGTCTCTGTTATTGCACCTCCTTTAACATTGTACCATTTAGTATACATATTCTCTCCTCATTCGTCCAACCGAATGTATCACCTCACACTTCTCTGTGTTGAATTTCATCTACCATGTGTTCTCCTATTGCGCCAGCCTGGCTAGGTCTTCTTTAAATATATTGTTATCTTCCTCACTGTTTTCCACACTTCCAATTTCGTGTAATCTGCAAATATAGAAATTGTACCATGTGCCCTCAAATCCAAGTCATTAATATACATAACAAAGCAGTGGTCCTGGTACTGAACTTTGTGGGACGACACTGTACACCTCCCTCCAGTCCGAAATATAGTCATTAACCACAAATGTATTTTCCATCCTTATTTGCCGTTGAAAAGTGATGGTGAGCCAGCTTCTTGAAACGTTGCAGTCCATGTGGCGCAGGTCATGCCACAGTTCTGTTCGCTATGGAGTTCCTGGATTTTGATCCAGTGTCAATGAATGAACGGTGGTATATATCCAAGTCAGGCGGGTGTATGACTTGGAGAGTAAATGGAGGTGTTGGTGTTCCCATGCGCCTGCTGCTCTTGTCATTTAAGGAGGTAGTAGTCGCGAGTTTGAGAGGTGTTGTCGAAGAAGCCTTGGGGAGTTGCTGCCCTGCACTTTGTAGATGGTACACACTGCAGCCATCGAGCGACGGTGGTGGTGAGATTGAATGTTTATGATGGCGGATGGGGTATAGTTCAAGCGGACTGCTTTGTCCTGGATGGCGTCGCACTTCTTGAGTGTTGTTGGAGCTGCACTCATCCAGGCGAGTGGAGAGTCTTCCATCACACTCCTAATTTGTGCCCTGTAGGTGCTGTAAAGTATATGGAGGGGGCTGGGGGGGTGATCAGGAGGCGAGTCACTCGCCGCAGAATACCTATACTCTGACATACATTTTAGCCACAGTATTAATGTGGCTGATCCAGTTAAGTTTCTATTCATAACATTCACACTCGGGATGTTGATTATGGGGGATTCGACGATGGTAATGCCATTGAATGTCAATTGTAGATGGTTAGGCTCTCTCTTGTTGGAGATGCTCAATGCCTGTCACTTGTGCGGTGCGAATGTTATTTGCCACTTATCTGCCCAAACCTAAATGTTGTCCAGGTCTTGTTGCATGCGGGCACGGATTGCTTCGTTATCTGAGGAATTGTGAATGGAACTGAAGACTGTGCAATCACAAGAGAACTGTTAATGTTTCGATGGAGGGAAGGTCATTGATGAGGCAGATGAAAATGGTCGGACCTAGCACACTGGCCTGAGGAACACCTTCAGCGATATACTGGGGATGGGATGATTGTCTTCCAACAACCACAACCATCTTCATTTGTGCTAGGCATAACTCCAGCCAATAGAATGTTTCCCCACCCTACCCCCTCCACCCCCACCTCCCGATTTACTTCAGTTTCACAATTATTTTTAAACACAATCTTTGTTGCCAAAAGTTTCGAAATATGCCATTGATTTTCTGATACTTCTGAATAAGCTTTCGTCCTTTATTTGACTGGTTCGCTCAAAAATAAGCACAAGGAGAATTTTCAAATCATATTTTTCAACGATTATTCAGGCATAAAAGTTGTACAATTAAATAATTGAATAAATATATATTTACAAAATAACCTGAACATTATCAGAAAGCTCGTTTTCGTGCCTTGGTATTTTAATTTATGTGCATGAAATGCAATTTTTACTGGATTAGTACGGGAATTAAAGAAAACAAACACACAATTATATAAGCAAGTAAGCGTTGACAATTCTGATAAATTAGACGTTCGTGTTTTTTTGACTTAGTTCAAACAAGCTCAGACAAGTTTTAATCTCTGTAAACCACATCTTAAAAAGAACACAGCTCCGTTTCTTTTACAACGGATGTCACTTGTAAAATTTACCCGATATGCGTATCACTCGTTCTACATATTGGGTAATGTCAGCTCAACTTTATCTTAGACTCGGAACCAGAACTATACAATTAATTTGCAAGGATTAATCTGAATCAGAATAAGGTGCTACAACGCGGATGAAATTCCCATATATAGCGTTTTACCTAAACTCTCAAGCGGCCCCAAATATTTTTGCATTCCAATAATTACTGGAGAGTGTTATCTCTATTGCTGTACCGCCGAATGCCGGGGCTGTTTTGCCAACAGCATTTCCCAGTATCAGCAAGAAGATGCATCAAGTATCAAACTGGTTTGGTGGTCTGATTAAGGCAGTCTGTATCGACTGCGAGCTTGATCCTCACTATCGAATAGTACCGTACGATCTTTAATGACCATCGCGTAGGGGAGAAAGAGGCTCGGTTTAAAGCCTGATTTGAAAGAGTGGAACTGATATAATGCAGCACCCCAACGGGAACTGCAGCATTGCCATAAAATGTATCTAGATTTTGGATTGGAGCTTGTATCCACAACTGGCGGAAGCAAGGCCAGGATACTACCCACTGAAACAAGAAGTGATTAGATTTACTCAGGCTTTACGCTGGAATTTTGCCGAATTTACATAAAGTTCGTTTTACTTTAATGAGTGCAAGTTCGGCTCAGCTTACAAAATCTAGATTACAAAATTGTGGGTTAGTGCTCGAGTTCTCGTTCAATGTTGCGTTCTGAGAGAAACATTTCTAAGCCTGAGGCCATATGGATCCCACTCCCTTAAAGAAAACTTATTGAAGGAGCAAACATCACGCTGTTGCTCTGGACGGTACAACAATGGGGTAATACGTGCTTCAAGTATAGGGAAAGTTTCCACAAAATTGGAAGAAGCTGTAACAATGTAATCAACTTATTTCGCAGGTAAAACGGAAGGCAGTTGCCCGATGGGGCGGATAAAATAAAATTTTCTTTGATTCGTCCTCTGTCATGCTAAATGCGCTACATGAATGCAAATTGTTTTCCTTAGAAATTTTGTAAAATCTAACATATACCGTGGGAATTGTTTCCTTGTTCCATTTCTTAAGAATCCTGTACTACGGGCTTTTAAAGCACATATAAGATATTGGTTATGATGTCAGGCTGAAGGGCCATTGTGGTTTTAGAATGTCTTTTGTCGGACTCACAGCGATGTATTTTCCTTCAGATTCGCCAAACCAATCACAACTTGAAAACAAACGCTTGCTTTATTTTTACAGACCCTCCGACTCCTCTCCAGTTGGGCCCCATGCAGCCTGAGAGCAGATCACAGGTTCCTCTGATTATCGTTTGTACAACGGCTGCGTTTTTCCCGGATGATCTGAACATCTCCTGGTACAAAAATGGATCAGAAATTGGATCCGGGATGGAACCAATCAAATGGCGGAACTCAGCGGGACTGTATGAGGCGTCTAGCTACCTGAATGAGACACAGCCTGTGGAGAGCGGGACGGTATACATCTGTCAGGTATCTCACGTCTCTCTTCAGACTTCAGCCAATGTCAGCTACACTTTCTGTAATTTGGGTAAGAACAATTTATGAATTGCCCGTTTATAATAACCAACTGAAAACGTGATTTTCGTTTGTAATAGAGATGAACTAAAACAAATAATTTATGTTTTCTGTTTAGCACAAGATTGTTCCGTCACATGTTCTGCATCACACCGAGGGGTTGTCCTAGTACAGATGCTTATACATGTATATGTTTGATGAATTTTAATAAGAACATGAGAAATAGGTACAGGAGTAGGCTATACGGTTCCTCGAGTATGCTCCGCCATTCAATTAGTTCATGCATGATATTTTTTTATTCGTTTATGGGATGTGGGCGTCGCTGGCAGCATTTATTGCCCATCATTAATTGCCATTGAGGTGGTGAGCCGCGTTCTTGAACAGCTGCTGTCCGCTTGTTGAAAGTACTCCCACAGTGCTGTTAGGTGGGGAGTTCCAGGATTTTGATCCAGCGACGATGTAGGTTCGGCGATACACTTCTAAGGCGGGCTGGTGTGTGACTTGGAAGGGAACTTGGAGATGGTGGTGTTGCCATGCGCCTGCAAAATTGTATTTCTAGGTGGAAGATGTTGCGTGTTTGGGAGGTGCTGCCGAAGAAGCCTTGGCGAGTTGCAGCAGTGCATCCTGCAGATGGTACAAACTGCAGCCACGGTACGCTGGTGGTGGAGGGAGTGATTTTTTAAGTTGGTAGATGGGGTGCCAATCCAGCGGGCTGGTTTGACCGAGATGGTGTCGAGCTTCTTCATCGCTGTTGGAGCTGCACTCATCCAGGCAAGTAGTGAGTATTCTATCGCACTCCTTACTTGCGCCTTGTAGATGGTAGAAAGAATTTGGGGATTCAGGAGTTGAGACACTCGCCGCAGAAAACCTAACCTCTGACCGGCTCTTGCTGCCACAGTATTTATGCGGCTGGTCCAGTTAATTTTCTGGTCAATGGTGACACCCAGGATGTTGATAGTGGGGAATTCGGCGATGGTAATGCCATTGAATGTCAAGGGGCGGTGGTTTGACTCTCGCTTGTTGGAGATAGTCATTGCCTGGGACTTCTGTGGCGCGAATGTTACCTGCCACTTATCAGCCCATGCCTGAACGTCGTCCAGGACGTATTGCATGCGGGCATGGACAGCTTCATTATCTGATGAGTTGTGAATGGCGCTCAACACTGTCAGGTCATCAGCGAACATCCCCATTTCTGACCTTATCTTGAAGGGAATGTCATTGATGAAGCAGCTGAAGATGGTTTTGCCTAGGACACTGCCCTGACAAACTCCTGCAGCGATGTCCTGGGTCTGTGATGATTGACCTTCAATCTCCACATCCATCTTACTTTGTGCTAGATATGACTCCAACCAATGGAGAGTTTCCCCCCCGATTCCCATTATCTTCCGTTTTACTAGGGTTCCTTCATGCCACACTCGGTCAAATACTGCCTTGATGTCAAGGGCAGACACTCTCACCTCACTTCTGGAATTTAGGCTGTAATGAGGTCGGGAGCCGAGTGGTCTTGGCAAAGCATAAACTGGGCAACAATGAATAGGTTATTGGTGAGTAAGTGCCGCTTGATAGCACTGTCGATGACACCATCCCTCACTTTGCTGATGATTGAGAGTAGACTGATGCGGCGGTAATTGGCCGGATTGGATTTGTCCTGCTTTTTGTGGACAGGATATACCTGGGCAGTTTTCCACATTGTCGGATAAAGGTCAGTGTTGTAGCTGTACTGGAGCATCTTAGCTAGAGGCGAGGCTAGTTTTGGAGCGTAAGCTCAACATACTTTCCCGGTCTATCCCCATATCCCTTGTTGTTCATAAAACAGTAACTGTGGAAATATAGCTTTGGGCAAGCGGGAACAAAAATGTTTAATAACTAATTCTAACAATCATAATCCGTGGTCAGCAAACAGTTTATGTTTAACCTGGAGTTACAAATTGCTTACCAATAAATATTTTAGTGATGCTACAGTGCTTTCCAGTTTTCTCATAATTTCATGATGCAAATAATTTCTAAAGTAACAAAGTCCTACAAGGTTAAGACAATAAATATCAAATCAATACGACGGATTTTGCTATAGAAATAACGCCGAGGCTGACAATGCTCCCCATTATTTACGAAGAAATAGGACAGCAACTTCTGGTGACTGCACATGCACATTTCAACGCATAAATCCTTGATTGCCGTGGTTCCATTGGTAGCCCTTAGCCTCTGAACCAGAAAGTTGTGCGTTTAAGTTCCACTCCAGAGATCTGTGTAAAAAAAATAGGCTGACACTACAGTGCAGTATTGAGGGGATGCAGCACTGTCAGAGGTGCTGTCTTTCGGATGAGACAATAAATCGAGGCCCTTTGTGCTGTCTCAGATGGACGTAAAAGATCCTATGTCACTATTTCGCAAAAGAGCAGCAGAGTTATCCCTGGTGTCCTGGTCAATATTGAACCCTCAATCAAATCTAAAAAAACCTAATTATCTGGTAATTATCACATTGCTGTTAGAGGGAGCTTGCTGTACACAAAGTGGCTGTTGTAGTTATTACTTTACAAAAGTGATTACACTTCAAATCTACGTAATAGGTTGTAAAGTGCTTTTGGGCTTCCTGCGGTTTCTATATAATGCTAGTTTTAATTCAACAATCAGGAAGTTGCTGTCCAATATGCGTTGTTCTGCCAAAAGCTTCCCGAAAGTCACATCTCGCTGTTTGGTTCCCCATTCAAATATATTTAACGCCTTGAATATGCTGTACTTACCTCATATATACGACTGAACTAGCCAGAAAAAATATAGGGCTTGTCCTTTCCATTGTAAGTACCCTTTTAACAGCGTGGTAAGTCTTAACTGCCGGCAATCTCTCTGACACTGAAAATTAACTTTTACAAGTGTGGAGTCTCATTCCTTCAGACGTTAATAAGTGATTTAAAAATGGGTGAATTAAATGTAATCGTTTTCTTCACTTTTTCTTTCTATCTCTTTTATGTATTTTCCTTTACCTAATTTTTCATTCCCTTTCTTCATTTCGCATTCTGTACCTGATCTTGGCATTGAATTCAATATTGTAACTGACGCTTCCTTTTTCAGACTCTGCACTGCTCATTATCTATTATTCAACCTGATTACTGTATGCAATTCAGAGAACGCTGCGCTTTTTTCTTCTCTAATTTACAGTGAATTTGTGGGCCTTTCGAGTGCTACTGAGAGCAAAATGTGGCCCATGTTAAAATAACCGGAAAATGTCGCGTGTTTGTTTCAAATGCCTGAGAAAAGTGAAAGCTTTGGCCATTGCTTCCGTAGACTACCACTCTGATCATTTGAAGATAGAAGCTCAAATAAGTAGAAGCTAACAATTCCTAAAATGTGCAGTATCGCCTTATTAGTTACTTTGAGGACAAAGGGTTTTAAGCGAATGGAAAAGAAAATCTGGTGCAGTGCAAAACAGAACGCTGATACGCTTAGCCTGGTTTTCAATCATAGAACCAACTTGCGCCCCGCAACCTGCCTCAAAGTTAAAATAACAGCACCAATTTTTGAAGTTGCGGACCCGCTGTGACAGGTCATTCAGGGAGTGGGAAACGTTTTGTTAATTGTAACGTCGTCCCCTGATGTAGGGCTGGAAAAGCACTAGCTTCACAAACAGGCTGGTTAGTATTAAGACTGAAACGCTTTTATATATCAAATCACGCTAGACATAACAGATGACAGTGTAATTATTAACTAAAGCAACTGTGACAGGAAAATGTTTACATGCCGGAGACTATAATTAGTGGCACAAACAGAGATAAATGTGTTTGAGCCAATAGCCATTACAGATTACTGGTTGCAAGGTGCTTAAGGTTGGGCAATAAATATTCCAGGGTACTTGTCGTTTCGAAAAAACACATAGAATGGAAAAGGAGGGTGGATGCCCTGATAATAAAGGATGACATAAGGACAGTAGCGAGAATGGATCTCGGTTCGGAAGATCAGGAAGTAGAATCAGTATGGGTGGGGATAAGGAATAACAAGGGGTAGAAAACACTGATAGGAGCATTAGATAGCCCCCCTAACAGTAGCTATACTGTTGGACAAAATATTAATCGGGAAATAGTAGGTGCTTGCAGCAAAGGTAATGCAATAACCTTGGGAGACTTTTATCTTCATATATACTGGACAAATCAAATTGGCAAAGGTAGTCTGGAGGACGAGTTCATGAAAGGGATTCGGGGCAGTTTCCTAGAACAACATGTCATGGAAGCAACAAGGGAACAGGTTATTTTAGGTCTTGTATTGTGTAATGAGACAGGGTTAACTAACAATCTCATAGTAAAGAATCCTCTGGGGCAGAGTGATCAAAATATGATAGAATTTCACGTTAATTTTGTGATTGACTTGCCTAGGTCCGGAATTGGAATTGTAAACTTAAATCAAGCCAATTACATAGGGATGAGTGGCGATTTGGCTAAGGTAGATTGGACAAATATATTAAAAGGTATGGTGGTAGAGAAGCAGTGTTTAGCATTTAAAGAAATATTTCATAATTCTCAACAAAAATACATTCCATTAAGAAACAAAAACTCCGCAGGAAAAGTGATACAACCATGGCTCAATAAAGAAGTTAAGGATAGCATTAGATTGAAAGAAGAAGCTTACAATGTTGCAAAAAATAATAATAATCCTGAGGATTAGAAGAGTTTCAGAAACCAGCAAAGGTTGACCAAAAAATTGATAAAAAGGGAAAAAATAGAATATGTGAAAAACTAGCAGGAAATATAAAAGCAGAATTTAAGAGTTTCTACAAGTATGCAAAAGGGAAAAGAGTAGCAAAAGTAAACGTTGGTCCCTTAGAGGCTGAGACAGCAGAAATTATTATGGGGAATAAGTAAATGGCAGAAATGTTAAACAAATGTTTTGTATCTCTCTTCACAGTGGAAGACATAAAAAGCATATCAAAAATGTTGGGGAAACAAGGGTCAAAAGAGGGTGAGGAACTTAACGTAATTAATATAAGTGAAGGTAAAGTATCAGAGAAACTAATGCGACTAAAAGTCGACAAATTCCTTGGATATGACGGGCTACATCCTAGGGTTCCAAAAGAGGTGGCTGAAGAGATAGTGGTTCCTGCAGATTGGAAGATAGCAAATGTATCCCGCTATTTAAGAAAGGAGTGAGAGAGAAAACAGGGAACTACAGACCTGCTAGCCTCACATCAGCAGTTGGGATAATGCTGGAATCAATTATAAAGGATTCAATAACTGGGCACTTAGAAACTAATAGTAAGATTGGGCAGAGTCAACATGGATTTATGAAAGGGAAATCCTGTTTGACAAATCTATTGGAGTTCTTTGAGGATGTAACTAGTCGAGTAGACAAAGCAGAACCGGTAGATGTGGTGTATTTGGATTTCAGAAGGCCTTCGATAAGGTTCCATACAAGAGGTTGTTGAACAAAATTAGGGCACATGGAATTGGGGCTAACATACTAGCATGGATTGAGATTGGTTACCTGACAGAAAACAAAGAGTAGGGATAAACGGGTGTTTTTCAGGATGGCAGGCTGTGAATAGTGGGGTACCGCAAGGATCGGTGCTTGGGCCCCAGCTATTCACAATCATTATCAATGATTTGGAAGAGGGGACTAAATGTAACATTTCCAAATTTGCTGATGACACACAGCTAGGTGGCAGTGTCAGTTGCGAAGAGGATGTCAAGAGGCTTCAAGGGGATCTCGACAGCTTCAGTGAGTGGGCGAGAACCTGGCAGATGGCATATAATGTGGATAAATATGAAGTTATCCACTTTGGTAGAAAAAACGGAAAGGCAGAGTATTTCCTAAAGGGTGAAAGATTGGGGAATGCAGATGCTCAAAGGGACCTGGCTGCTCTTGTACATGTGTCACTGAAAGTGAATGTGCAGGTGCAGCAAGCCATTAGGAAGGCAAATGGTATGCTAGCCTTCATTACACGAGGATTTGCATACAAGAGTAAAGAAGTCTTACTCCAATTATATAGGGCATTGGTGAGACCAGACGTGGAGTACTGTGTACAATTTTGGATTCCCTACATAAGGAAGGGTATACTTGCCATAGAGGGAGTGCAACCAATGTTCACGAGATTGATTCCTTGGTTGGCGGGACTGTCGTATGAGAAGAGATTGAGTAAACTAGGCCTGTATTCTCATGAATTCAGAAGAATTAGAGGGGATCTCATTGAAGCATATAATATTATTACAGGGCTTGTTGGGGTGGATGCTGGGAGAATGTTTCCCTTGGCTGGGGAGTCTAGAACCAGGGACCACAGCCTCAGGATAAAGGGTAGGCCATTAAGGACTGAGATGAGAAGACATTTCTTCACATAGAAGGCGGTGAATCTTTGGTATTCTCTACCACAGGGGGCGGGGGAGGCTCAGTCATTGGGTATATTCAAAACAGAAGTCGATAGATATCTGACGAGAATGTGCATCAAGGGATATGGCGATAGGGCTGGTTAATGGAGTTGACGCAGAAGATCAGCCATGATCTCATTGAATGGCGGAGCAGGCTCGAAGGGCCGAGTGGACTACTCCTGCTCTTATTTCTTATATTCTTATGTTCTTATGGATGCATTGGCTTTGATCTTCCAAAATTTCCCAGATTCTGGAATGGTCACAGCGGATTGTAAGATCGCCAATATCACACCGCTATTCAAGAAAGGATGGAGAGAAAAAAAAGGGAACTACAGGCCAGTTAGCCTGATATCAGTGCTCGCGAAAATGTTTGAATCCATTGTTAAGGAAGTGGTATCAAGTCACTTAGAAAATGATAACATGATTAGGCAGAGTCCAGACGAGCTGTAAAAGGCAACAGCATATCTATTACCAGCATCTGCTGTCCGAAAAAATAGGAGCAGTGGTTGTCATCTGAATTTATTGAAATGAATGTTGAATCCGGAAGGTTGTAAAATCGAATGATGAGATGCTGTTCCTCGAGCTTCTGTTCAACCTCATTGGAAAAGTGTACGAGGCCGAGAAGGGAGAAGTCAGAGTGGGAGTGGGATGCAGAATTAAAATGGGTACTGACTGGAAGCCTATGGTCATGCTTGCGGACTTAGTAGAGGTGTTCTGTAATGCGACCACCCAATCTCCTTTTGGTATCCCTAATGCAGAGGAGATTGCATTTTGAGCAGCAAATAAAGTATACTAAATTGAAAAAAGCACAAGTACATCGCTGTTTCACCTGGAACGAGTGCTTGGGGACATGGATCACTCTCCTTTGCGTGGCTTAGCCTAGTCCAACAATGAACAACTTTTACTCTGATTCTACTCACGTTCTCCTATTAAAAGGTGACGCGATGGAAACCCGTATAGGCCCTGGTTGGGGCTGCAGAATGGGAATGAAAATCGGGAGAAGTGTTCATAGGCGCGGGGGGAGGCGGGTGGGGGTCCTGATCTGATATAGCCCGTTTTACAGTATCGTGCAAATTCGAAATTGCTCCCACACTCTGCACTCCCCCCTCAGTCTACTCAATATATCTGGAAATGATCTTAAACAGTAACTTTAACAATTGTTTTCCGCATATTTGGCACGTCACATTTTATGCATTGCAGCTAGAGTTTGTGCTAATACAAAGGCTTATACTTATACCTGATTCATGAAATTTAAGATAAACATGGAAAATATAAGCAGGGCGTGTCTACTCCATCATTCATTAATTTCATAGCTGATCTTGTACCTCAACTCCACTTTCTCGTCCTATCCGTAAATCACCCAACACTTTAATATTCATAAAACGTAACTGTGGAAATATAGCAAAGAGCAAGTGGGAACAGAAGAGATTAATAACTAAACATACTCTGCGGTCTCAAACAGTTGAAGATTAACCGTCGGTTGCAAATTTTTATGGAAATATTTTCGTGGTGCATTATTGCTTTCCAATAATCGCATGATTTTATGATGAAAATAGTTTCTAAAGCAAAAAAGTCGTAAGAAGTTGGAGCTGCACTCATCCAGGTAAGAGAGTATTCCATTACACTCCCAATTTGTGCCCTGTAGTAGGTGGAACGGATTCTAAAAGTCAGGAGGTGAGCATGAGGATGAGGAACTTAAAAGTTTCCGGTCAATAAGTGGGAGGATGGGTCTAAGAACGACTGTTCTTTCAAAGAGACAGCACAGGCACGATGCGCAGAAAGGCTTCCTTCTGTGCTGCAAGTTTCTATAATGCTAGGATTCTTTAACAACCAAGTATTAATAGAATGACGAATACTATACTGCGTCTTGTGTGTAGTCAAATCATAACATTTTGTTTTTATGTAACCCGCTTCACAATTTCATTATACGCAGGACAAAGAGAAATATATATGCATTGTGCTTTCAATAATACCAACTTAGAAACATGCAGCACAGAAGGAGGACATTCGGCCCGTCGTGCGTGTGCTGGATTCTTGAAAGAGCAGTCGTTGCTGAATCCTAAACCTCCGCTTTATGTCAGTAAACTTGTAAGTTCCTCATCCTCAAGAACATGTCGAACTCCCTCTTAAATTTTTTATGCAATCAGCTTCTACCACCTTTAATGGTAGAGCGTTGCAGATCCTGATAAGTCGCTGAGTGATTAAAAATTCTCCTCATCTCCCCTCTAGATCATCCGCCAATGGTTTGAATTCCATGACCTCTGGTTATTGATCCACTCGCCAGAAGGAATGGTTTTTTTCTCGATGTATTCTATCAAAACCTCTCATCATCTTGATATCCTCTATTAGTTCACCTCTTAAACTTTTCTGTTCCAAGGAGAACAGTCCTAATATTTCCCACATCCCCTCTCAACTGAAGTCCCTCAGCCCTGGTATCATCCTGGTAAACATATTCTTTACCCTTTCTAAGGCCTTTACATCTTTCCTTAAATTTGGTGCCCAAAACAGTCCACCTTGCTCCAGCTGAGCCCTAAGCAGTGATTTATAAAGTTCTAGCATAATCTCTTTCATCTTATATTCTATTCCACTGTTTATAAATCGAAGTAACCAATATGGTTTTTTAACCACCTTATCAAAATGCCCTGCCACCTACAAGTATTTGTGTATATCGACACCAAGTTTTGTCTGCTCCTCTACACTTGCCAAAATCGTCTCATTTATATTATACTGTTTTTCCATAATAGTCCTTCCCAAGTGCATCAATCACACTTCTCCACGTTGAACTCCATCAGCCATGCTTCTGCCCATTTCAAATAAAATTCTGACAGGGCTAAGCAGACTGGATGCAGAGAGGATGTTCCCCCTGGCTGGAGGGTCGAGAACGAGTGGTCACAGATTCAGGATACGGGGTAGGACATTTAGGACTGAGATGAGGAGAAATGTCTTCACTCAGAGGGTGGTGAACCTGTGGAACAATCTACCACAGAAGGTTGTGAAGGCCAACAAACTGAATTTATTTAAGAAGGAGATAGATAGATTTCTAGACACAAAAGGCATCAAGGGGTATGGGGCGTGTCGTAGAATATGGCACTGAGAAGGAGGATCAGCCATGATCATATTGAATGGTGGACCAGGCTCGATGGGCCTAATGGCCTACTCCTGCTCTTATTTTTCTATGTTTCTATGTTTCTATGTTTCACAATCCTGCAACATGGAAGTCTCAAAGTATCATCATCACTATCTATTACGTTGCCAAATATCGCATCACCTGCAGACTTTGAGTCTAGATCGTTTATAAAAATTAAAAAAGTAATGGATGCTGAACTGACCCTTGGGGAACACCACTGCAAACCATCTCCCAGTCTGAAAATAATACATTCACCACCGCCCTTTGCTTCCCATCAATGAGCCAATTTCATAATCATGCTGTTACTTTCCCCTTAAATCTTCCGTCTTCTTAACAAACCTCCGGTGTGTCACTTTGTTGAATGCCTAGCGAAAGTCCATAAATACAACGTCTACTGCAATACCTTGATCAAGCTTCTGTTTTTCCTCATCAAAACATTCAATCAAATTAGTCAGACTCGAGTTGCCTTTAATAAATCCATGCTGACTCTTCTTGATTAAACCATGCCATTCCAAATGAAAGTTTATTTTGCCCCTGATAATGGTTTCCAATATCTTCCCACTAACGATGATAGACTGACTAGCCTGTAGTTTCCTTGTTTATCCCTCTCCACTTTCTTGAATAATTGCAGACCATCAGCATCCTTATGCCGGCAGTCTGGAAAGTCTCCGGGAGGGGAATCACCATAGGGAGAGACGACAAAGTACCAGGGGGTGGCGGGGGGTAGGGGCGGCTCAACGTTTCCTATGGGGCCCAGAGGAGGACGAATTCCCTTGACAAAAAGGCAAAAGAAAAACTAAAAAATATCATTTCTGGGTCACCTTTGAGCCTGGGTCCAGTTCTAGGTACTTGTGGCCTGTAGGGAAAGGACCCCAGCTCTCCCCACAGCCCTCAGTTTAAAAATACAGAGCGGGCCCGGATGAATGCCAGCGGAGCCGGGCCTGCATTTTTCAGGCGTAAAAAATTAACAGTGCAATCGGTCAGATCAGCGCAGACAATGAGTAGAAGTTCCCCGCTGCATTCTAACTGCTCACACCCCCAACTCTGCCTGATTTACGGCTGGTGGGTGGAGTTAAAATCGAGGACTGTGAAAGAAGATCAAATAAGTTGGTTGCTGATATAATGGGCTCTTTTGCTGTGGGGTAGAAGGCCTCTGTTCTGCAACAGTCACTCACAGTTCTTAACGGTAGTATCTTTCCCAAGTGCCAGAATTGGGATTTACCGAGTCCCTATAAAAGTTTATACGAAGGGAGGCTGCACAGCTACATGTTAAAGTTCATGAGGTAATGAACTCTACAGGGAGGAAAGGGGCGGATATTCTGCAAGTGAAGTTTCTGAGTAACCGAAAAAGGACAAATACCTCCACGGTACAATCTCAGAACTGCCAGCTGTTTCATATATTGGACCAATTAGCTAGGGCAGATCAAGCATCTCAATTTTTGTCTTGAGGCAAAAATGTAAAATAGTGATTACATGCACCAAGCAGAGAGTATTAAAAATTGGAGCACAGGTCAGAAATTGTGGTGATGAAGCCCTGAGTTTCTGTAAATTAATATTAATTTAAATGTGTTACTACCTGGGATAAAGGAATGGTTAGCGGAAAACTGCCATACATGAGGCATTTAACAAACAAAATCACCAAGAGATACTGTCAGGTTTAACAAAATTTATTGGGTGCAATAAGAATGAACTTCAACCCAGAGTCAATAACCAAATATTATTTTGCGAATAGATGATCACAAAGTAATAACTTGGATTGATAAAGCGTCGTTCACGTCCCCTTGACGTCTCATAGAGATTCACAGCCAATGAAATGGTTTTTCAGACAAATTTCGCATAATGGTCCAACGAACAGCAATGAGATATTGAGCAGTTACTCTGATTTTGGATCTCTTAATTCTCTCTGTATTGGTTCTCTGTCTAGCTAACTGGGGTCCATTGGAAGGAGTGTACACATCAGAAAATATTTGTGAATAAAAAAGTAAACCTCCAAATGCTGGAAATGCGGTACTTAAAATGTCATAAACAATTGTTTGGAGGAAGCTTGGCTCTCAGGTGCTTCCAGGCAATATATCTGATAGCTGATGTACGGTGTACACACTTTTAAAATCCCCAGTACAGCCCTGACTACAAACAATCATACCATACCATTGGGTAGGAGATAGTCAGTCCTAACGATTAGGGCACAGGAAAATCATAGCTCCTTAATAAACTGGAACGATTCAGACTGAATATATATAGTTCTCTCTTCCTCTCTCTGCTATTGATAATTAAACGTCTTTAAATGTCCCTTTTGTTGCTATCACCAGCCTCTATTGACCGATTCCATACCATGAATCTGTTCCGTTTCCTGTTGGGGTTAACAGTGATTATGGTGGGGACTCTCCTCATTGTGGACCATTTGAAATCAATCCCCTTTAAAAGGTAAGACATTCAATTCTTAATGCAGATCATCGCAGTAGATTTATACTAATAGGACACAGCAACCCAAAATTATCGAATCCTTCTTTTGTGATTTTAGATGTCGGGGCAAATTGATTCCCTGTACTTTGCTGCTCCACAACCATGCTCCAGTTTCTTATCCATCGAAGGTTTCACACCAGGAAGCGTAAATCATGTTAGAGTCTCAAAATGTCACTCACTGTTACACACTCAAACCCATCTCTCACTCATTGGTTCCACCCAAACCCATCTCTCACTCACTGTTACACATCCACACTCATTTCTCATTCACTGTTACACACACACACACACATCTCACTCACGGTTATACACCCAGACCCATCTCTTACGAACTGTTACACACTGACACTATCTGTCTCTCACGTTACGATACTCACGGCGAAATCGCACTCACTTTACATTCCTACACCCATCTATCAATTACTTTACAAACTCCATCCAAAGCTTACTCGCTGAAGAATCGCCTCACCCATCTGTGATTCAGTATTACATGACCACATTCTTCTCTCAATCTCTCACTGATGAAGTTACACAGCAATTCACTGTTTGTCACTGAATCGGGAAATTCAAGACCATTCTCTGTAATTTTCCGAATGCAGTGTAGCTCCAGAGTTTGAATTTCCGCTGATTTGCTGTTCTGGATATAATCATGCTACTTGTACACTTAATCACAACACAGATACCCGATGACACTTCAATCTGTTTGAAATGCCCATGTGCTGATCGTGCCCGTACCAGAGAATGAATGTATCTTTTTAAGTTTAATTTTTTTTTATTTATGAACAAATTAATTAAAGTCGAACAGACGCGGATTGCGTATGTGTATGTATATATGTGTAAGGGTACGTCCGTTTGTTGTTCTGTGTATGTGTGTGGTTGAGTGTTCCTGCCGATTGCTGCGTTCCTGTTTCAAGGCGCTGGTAAGAATCTATAGTATCAGTAAATGAGGATTCTTCATGGGGGAGCCCAGACAGGGAGATCGAGGTACAAGCATCTTTTGTACGTCACAGCCGAGCGAAAACTGATCTTACCCTATCGAAGAAAAATATGCACTCAACAGTGGCCACAGTCAGGACCAGGGACGCGGTTGGTCGCTGTCCTTCCTCATCTCAGGGCCACCAAGGCCAATTGTATAAATCCTGCCCCGGCTGAGTTCAGATAACTCAGCAGAACAGCTATGCAACCTGGTACCTTCCTGCCATATGGTTCAGTACAAACCGTGCTCCGCTGAGCTACAGATGTAATCCTGTGTTTCTGGGCAATTGTTCCGTTGTCTCTATTTCCAGCCTCTGCTGCAGCAGGCTGCTGGTTACTTTATTTGTAGCTATTTTGCATATTTCACACCTATTAACGTGGCAACATTTACGGGAGTTTGTTGCATCACATGGAAGAAACACAAACAGCAATAGAGCCAGATCTCGTTTTTCCCGGTTTGATCTACAAAGCAGTATCCTGGCAACATAAGTCTCGCCAGCAGATTAATTAAAATTAACCGGGAATACTGCTGTGGGAAGTTTGCTCACTTTGTTTCAGCACGGCAGCTTCCTGACAGCGGAGCAGGCTCGAGGGGCCAAGTGGCCTGTTCCTACTCCTATTTCTTATGTTCTTTCTTATCTGAAATCTCCTTTCTTTTTACTAGCCACATAACCTGATGAGATTTAACCGATTCTGGAAAAGGAACGAATTAACATCAAGAAAGCGATGCAATGGCTG
Organism: Squalus acanthias; assembly: GCA_030390025.1. NCBI lineage: Eukaryota > Metazoa > Chordata > Chondrichthyes > Squaliformes > Squalidae > Squalus > Squalus acanthias. Next base: position 73,117,840 of record CM059430.1, on the reverse strand, counting down.
TACTGATGGGGATTAAAAGTCGATGTGAAGAAGTTTATTCTGTATAATATAGAACCAGGAGCAAGTGTATTCTGATTTTCCTCTGCGCAAGGCACTGTTCACCAATTTGTCTGGAAACCGTTCGTGTTATTGACCGGAAGGAATTCGGTTGATGATGATGAATGTGACGGGCTTCATATTATGAATGCAGTGATGTGGACCCATATCCCGAATGCAGGTTTATGGGGACCCCTATCAGGAATACAAGGTGATCAGGACCCATATCAGCAATACAGGGTGATGGGTCCACATCATGAATGTAAAGTGATGGGAGTCCATATCAGGAACACAAGGCGAAGGGGGCCCAAATCAGGATTTGTAGGGTGATGGGGCCAATATCTTAAATGTAGGGCGATAGGTTCCATATCAGTAATGTAGGGTGACGGGGGCCTCATCAATGACCGTGTCTCATTCTGAATATCAATATTTTTTGCCTGTATTTGAAACGTGTTTTAAAACATGTCCCCCGGACTGTTAACAATTGCTTGAACAACACTGCAGCACGTGAATGTTTGCTATAGGTTTTGTAAAGTATTAAAAAATAAAAATAGTTACTTTCAGATTTGTCTTATTTTAGATTTTATTTCAGGATTTTATTTAATTTTATCTAATTACCACATCAGACGACCAATAATAAAATTAATCTTCAATGGTGTATTAACATTAAGGGAGGAATGTGAGACTGGGATGACAGAAGAATGATAATGAGAGCACGGATAAGAGTGGAATAACCAGATGGGCTGGTGAAGCCAACGTGAGCACCAAAATTAAACAGGCCTCGTCAGCGGGAATGTAGGAATCACTCCCATCTTGTGTGGGAGAACTACACGGGTCTTTCCCCAGTCACACTACCACCCTGTGTTGACTCTCCTTAATTAGTTTAAACCTCTCCAAGTGTCCGTTAATTTTTACCTTGATTATTGTATCTAAAACTTTACCCTCCACTGATGTTAAACTGACATGCCTGTAGTTACTAGGATTGTCCTTACACCCTTTCTTGAACAATGGTGTCACATTTGTCACTTTTCAATCTTCAGTCACTTCCCCCCATTCTAGGGAAAATTGGGAAATTATGACCAGCCCTTCCGCTATCTCGTCCTCCAATTCCCTTACCAACCTGGGATGCAAGCCATCTGGACCAGGCGACTTGTCCACTCTAAGCATACCCAACTTTTCTAGTATATCCTGTCTATCAATTTTCACCCCTTCCATTGCTTCTACCTGTTCCACTTCTACTGATATTTTGTCAACATCCAGCTCCTTAGTAAACACCGATACAAAGTACTAATTGAGTATTCTAGCCTTGCCCTGTGCCTCCAAGCATATATCACCTTCTTTTTTCCTAATAGTACTCACCCCGCCTCTTACTACCACTTACTGTTTACATGCCGGTAGAAGATTTTTGGGTTCCCTTTTATGCTAACCGCCATTCTACTCTCATATTCTTTCTTTGCGAATTTTATTTTCATCTTCAATTCCCCACTCAACCTATTGTATTCGTTCTGGTTCCTCCTTGAAGAATTCACCTGACATGCATGAGGCACCCTCTTTTTTTGTTTCATCATCGTCATCCAAGGATCCCTTGCTTTGATTCCCTTACAATTCCATCTTGTTGGAATATATCTAGGCAGTACTTGAAACATCTCCTCCTTAGAGATCACCCATTGTTCCGTTACAGTTTTTCTGTCAGTCCTTGGTTCCATTTTACCCTGGCTAGATCCTTTCGCATTCAATTGAAGTTAGCACTATTCCAGTTTCGAAGTTCCACTCTAGATAGCTCCTTGCTCCTTTCTATTGCTAATCTAATTATTTTGATATGCTGATCACTCGTACCCAAGTGTTCTCCCACAAACACTTGCTCGACCTGGCCAACCTCATTCCCCAGCACCAGATTAGGCAATGCCTCATTCCTAGTTTGGCCAAGAACAAACTGGTCAAGGAAATTCTCCTGATCACGTTTCAGAAATTCCTCCCACTCCTTTCCCTTTACCCTAGCATTATCCCAAACGATATATGTAATTAAAGTCCCCCAATATCACCCCTCTCTAGCTCTTGCATATCTCTGCGATTTCCCTGCAGATTTGCTCCTCCACCTCCCTCTCGCTATTTGGAGGCACTTAGAATAACCAGAATAGCGTGATCATAACCGTATTGCTCCTCAACCCTAAACAAATGGATTTGTTCCTTGACCATCAAGAACATCCTCCCTTTAAAACACAACAATGTACTCCTTAATCAACAGTGCCAAGCCAGCTCCCTTTTTTCCTTCCCTATCTTTTCTGAACACGTTGTACCCTTGAATATTAAGTGCCCATTCCTCACCGTTTTTACGCCACGTTTCTGTTATTGCCACATCATATTGCCACACGGCTAATTGTGCTTGTAACTCATAACCTTATTCACCAAACTTCGTGCGTTTAATTACATGCATTCTAAACTCATTTTTGAAAGTTTCGTAGTCTTTCTTAGTCTGCTCCTATTTAATGGCCCAGACATTAGACTTCGATGGTTGCCGCGGGGGTAAGGATCCCCTGCGATAACGCACTCCGCGCCTGCCTTTATGGTTCGGGCCCACACGAACTTCTGGTCCTGGGCCTCTCCCTGGTGCCGTCGCGCATTGTGTGCGTGTCCCAGAGGCGCAGTTACTTCGATGCGACCTCTGGGATCACGTGGGCCAGTTAGAGCCAATGGCAGCACAACATCTTTCATTTATAGTTTTGACATGAGAACTGTCAAAACTATGAATACAACTTGCCCCAAAAGAACAGCTAAACCTCAATTAATTAAAAAAAATCACATTAATAAAATAACTATAGTTAAATAAATTAATCATTTTAAACAAAAATTTTAATTTTTCAAAAAATTTAAATTCTTTTTAAAAGTTATAAAAATAAACTTATCTTTCTTTAAAGTCTCTAAAAAAGATAAACCTGTTGAAAAAAAATTAAAATAATACTTAATTAACTACTTACCTTGTTAAAAGGGGGTCTTACACCTCCTTTTTTCATGTGTAAAATCTTGCATACTTACCCTCGCGTTGAAACCTGAAAAAAAACCTCAGTGTGCTCCGTGCGCACAGCCTTTAGTGCGCACGCAGTTCACTTAGGAACCGCCCCCTTCGCAATATCGGGAGTGCCGGTTTCCCGCGCATGCGCAGTGCATGCAGGAAACCGGCACTCGGGACCGAATACGCAAGAGTGCACAGTGCGTACTCTCCCGTATTCGGCCGAATTTCTGGGCCATTATGTTGCTACTTCCGCCTTTAGTACTACTTTCTTCTGTAGTACTATCCAAGCAACTCACTCTTTTATGCACCTTATTCCTCTTTTCTGTTCCTATATGCTGGTGCCCGTCTCCCTGCTAAGCTAGTTTAAACGTCCATCAACAGCACTAGCAAACTCGTCGCAAGAATATTGGTCCTGGTTCTGTTGAGTTTTAAACCGTCCAGATTTTACAGGTCCCACCTTCCCCAGAAATGGTCCCAATAGCTCAGGAATCTAAAGGCCTCCGTCCTGCACCATCTCTCCAGCCACGCATTCATGAATTCTATCCTCCTATTACTATCCTCACTAGCACGTGGCATCGGGAGTAATCCGGAGATTTCTACCTTTGAGAACCTGCTTTTTAATGTATTTTCTAGCTCCATATAATCTGCCTCCAGGACATCATCCCCCTTTCTGCCTATGCAGTTGGTACAGATATGGACAACGTTCTCTGGCTGTTCACCCTCTCCCCTCAGAGTGTCCTGCTGCCGCTCAGTGACATCCATGACCCTGGCACCAGGGAGGCAACATAACATCCTGGTTTCATTACTGCGTCCACAGAAACGCCTATTTGTTCCCCTAACTAATGAATCCCCTATCACTATTGCACTTCCATTCTTCTTCCTCTGCCCCCACCCCCCCACCCCTGTGCAGCTGATCCACCTGTGGTGCCATGTTCTTTGCTCGGTCTGCTCTCCCCAGAGGAACCATCAGCCTCACAAGTTTCTAGAACTGTGAACCGGTTAGTAAGCGAGATGCCCTCTGGGGATTCCTGATCTAACTGCGTGGTCCTCCTTCTTAGTCTGGTGGTCATCCATTCCCTCTCTGCCTGCACCTTCTGAGGCTGCAGGGTGACCATTTCTAGAAACCTGCTTTCCAAGTATTTATCAGCCTCACGGATGCACTGTAGTGACTCCAGCTGTCGCTCAAGCTCCGAAACCCGGAACTCGAGTTGCTGCAGTTGGCGACACTTCCTGCAAACGTGGTCGTCCAGGCCACAAGAAGCGTCCAGGATTTCCCACATGCTCAGAATATGCAATTCACGGGATTGATTACCATCCCATGCCTCTATTTAGCAGACTATGGAGGTAATTTAGCAGAAATAAACTTAAAACTTAGCAAGAAAACCTCAACAGTTACCCACCAATCAGCACTTCCCCCTTTTAGATAGGCTATGAACTAGTTAGCAGAAATATACTCAAAACAAAACAAAAAAAACTTAACAAAAATACTCACCCGATACTCACCTCTCAGCTCCCTTGTGCCAGCGACACCTTTGAATTCTGACGTCACTCCTTCGTTGTGTCGCTAGCCGATTGTACACCTTCCAGTGAGTCCACTTACTGAGACTCCCAGGCCTCTGCTCCGCGCTGCCTTTATCTCCGGCCTCCGACTCCGTTCCTCCCACAGGTCCGCTCACTCAGTCCCTGGTAGCCTACAGCCAGAGGAGGTTTTAATCTCACCAATTTGCGGCGCGTCGAAACCCAGGCTACAAAGGCGAATGAACCATGTCAAAATCACTGCACTGCCCCTGCTACTGCATTGCTAGTTCATGTTGGATTATTCGGTTAAAGTGAGATTGCGGCATGCTTTTAGTTGTCCAGCGCTGCGCTGTGAATGACATGTTTTTTTCTGTTAATCAAATATATCAAAACGGGCTAAATATTGATTAACACTGTGTGTAGACCCTGCACGCCGGGCTGCACCTGATTCTGCTAGCGCTTGTTGATAAAGACCTCGAATTCTACGGTCTGCATCTTAAAGGCCTAAAATGCTATTTAGTATTAACAGGCTTTCCATCCGGTTCCTGATTGAAGAAAACATAGAATCATTGACTTATACTGCACGGAAGAACTTCATTCGGCCCATCCAATTTGTCCCACAGCCTGCTCTTTCCCCAGAGCCTTGCAAATTTTTCGTTTTCCAGTTTTCATCCAATTCTCCTTTGAAAGTGATTACTGAATCTGCTTCCACCAGCCTATGTATATTGTTTCTCTCATGTCGCCTCTGGTCCTTTTGGCAATTACCATAAATCTGTATCCACTGACCCTTCTACCACTGGAACAGTTTTTGCTGACTTTATCAGAAATCTTCAGGATTTTGAACACCTCTATCAAATCACATTATCTTCGTCTTCTTAGGCAGTCCCTTGGAACCGAGGATGACTTGCTTCCACGTTAAAAATTAGTTCGCAGCTGACAGATGAGTCCACTGCTGCACCTACAGTCTCTGTCAAAGGTGGGGCAGACGGTGGTTGAAGGGGCGGGTAGGTGGGGTGCTTGGGTTGACGTGCACTCCTTGCGCTGCCTGCGCTTGGCTTCCGCTTGCTCCCGGCGAAGAGATTCGAGGTGTTCGGCACCTTCCCGGATGCATCTGCTGCACTTTGTGTGGTCTTGAGCCAGGGATTCCCAGGTGTCGGTGGGGATGTTATACATTTTAAAGGAGGCTTTGAGGGTGTCCTTGAAGCGTTTCCTCTGCCCACCTGGGGCTCTCTTGCCGTGCCGGAGCTCTAACTAGAGCACTTGTTTTGTGAGTCTCGTATCGGGCATGCAGACAATGTGACCTGTCCATCGGAGTTGATCGAGCGTGGTCAAAGCTTCGATGCTGGGTATGTTGGCCTGAGCAAGAACACTGACGTTGGTGCGCCTATCCTGCAAATGGGTTTGCAGGATCTTGCGGAGGCAGCGTTGGTGGTACCTCTCCTGCGAGTTGAGGTGCCTACTGTACATGCTCCATGTCTCTGAGGCATACAGCAGGGCGGGTATCGCTGCTGCTCTTTTGACCATGAGCTTAGTGCCGGGTTTGAGGTCCTGGTCTTGAAACACTCTCTTCATCAGGCGACCAAAGCCTGCACTGTCACACTGAAGGCGGTGTTGGACGTCGTCGTCGACGTCTGCCCTTGTTGACAGTAGGCTTTCGAGGTATGGAAATTGTTCCACGTTGTCTAAGGCCTTGTCATGGATTTTGATAATCGGGGGGCAGTACTGTGTGGCGGGGGCTGGTTGGTAGAGAACATTTGTCTTACGGATGTTTAGTGTAAGGCCCATGCTCTCGTATGCTTCGGTAAAGATGTTGACGATGGCTTGGAGTTCAACCTCCGCGTGAGCGCAGATGCAAGCGTCATATGCATACTGTAATTCGACGACAGCGGATGGGAGGACGTTGGATCTGGACTGTGGCGACGGAGGTTCAACAGTTTCCCGTTTAGAAGCATAGAAGAATAGAAGATAGGAGCAAGAGTGGGCCATTCGGCCCCTCGAGCCTGTTCCACAATTTAATAAGATCATGGCTGATCATTCAAATTCATTACCCTCCCCTGATTTCTCCCCATATCCCTTGATCCCTTTAGCCTTAAGAAATATATCTATCTCCTTCTTGAACATATTTAATGAATTGGCCTCAACTGCCTTCTGTGGTAGTGAATTCCACAGGTTCACCACTCTCTGGGTGAAGAAATTCCTCCTCATCTCAGTCCTAAATGGCTTACCCCTTATCCTTAGACGTTGACCCCTGTTTCTGGACTCCCCCGCCATCGGGAACGTCCTTGCTGCATCTAGTCTGTCTAGTCCTGTTAGAATTTTATACGTTTCAATGAGATTCTCTCTTATTCTTCTAAAACTTTCGAATATAAGCCTAAACGACCAAATCTCTCTTCATACGTCATTCCTGACATCCCAGATATCAGTCTGGTAAATCTTCGCATGCACTCCCTCCATGGCAAGGACATCCATCCTCAGATAAGGCGACCAAAACTGCACACACTACTCAAGGTGTGTTCTCAGCAAGACATCCTTGCTCCTGTACTCGAATCCTCTAGCTATGAAGGCCAACATAACATTTGCCTTCGTATCTGCCTGCTGCACCTGCATGCTTACCTTCTGCTACTGGTGCGCAAGGACTCCCAAATCTCGTTGAACTTCCCCTTTTCCCAATCTATTGCCGTTAACATAATAATAATCTGTCTTGCTGTTTTTGCCACCAAAGTGGATAACCTCGCATTTATTCATATTATACTGCATCTGCCACGCACCTGCCCAATCACCCAACCTGTCCAAATCATACTGGAATTTCTCTGCATCCTACTCACAGCACACACGCCTACTCAGCTTTGTGCCGCCTGCAAACTTAGAGATATTACATCTAGTTCCCTCGTCTAGATCATTAATATATATTGTGAATAGCTGGGGTCCTGGCACGGTTCCCTGCGGTACCCCACTAGTCACTGCCTGCCTGCTGTTTATTCCAAATCTTTGCTAACTGTCTGCCAACCAGTTCTCTATCCAAATCAGTACCTTACCCCCAATCTCATGTGTTGTAACTTTGCACGCTAATCTCTTATGCGGAACCTTATCAAAAGCCTTCTGAAAGTCCAAATACACCACATCCACTGGTTCTCCCTTATCTATTCTAACTGTTACATCCTCAAAAAATTCCAGTAGATTAGTCAGGCATGATTTACCTTTTGTAAATCCATGTTGACTTTATCCGATTCTATCACTGTTTCCCAAGTGCTCTGCTATTACATCTTTTATAATGGACTCTTGCATTTTGCCCACTACCGATGTCAGGCTTACCGGTCTATAATTCCCCGCTTTTGCTCCACCACCTTTTTTAAATAGTAGGGTTACATTAGCTACCCTCCAATCCATGGGAACTGTTCCAGAGTCTATAGAATTTTGAAAGATGACCAGCAAAGCATCTACTATTTCTAGGGCCACTTCCTTAAGTTCCCTAGGATGTAGATTATCAGGCCCTGGTGATTTATCGGCCTTCAATCTCATCAATTTCCATAACACCATTTCCCTACAAATACTGATTTCATTCAATTCCTCCCTCTCATTAGAAACATAGAAACATAGAAACATAGAATCTAGGAGCAGGAGTAGGCCATTCGGCCCGTCGAGCCTGCTCCGCCATTCAATACGATCATGGCTGATCATCCAAATCCAGTACCCTGTCCCTGCTTTAATCCCCACAGTACACATATCCCACCCTACCCCCGTAACCCCACGTATTTAATTCCCCCTAACTAGACCCTATGTTCCGCGACATCTCTGGGAGTTCATTTGTGTCCTCCTTTGTGAAGACAGAACCAAAGTATGTATTTAATTGGTCTTTCATTTCTTTATTCCTCATTATAAATTCCCATGATTCTGACTGCAAGGGACCTACGCTTGACTTGATCAATCCTTTTCTCTTCACATATCTTTAGAAGCTATTACAGTCAGTTTTTATGTTCAATGCAAGTTTACTCTCATATTCTATTTCCCCCCTCTTAATTAATCCCTTTGTCCTCCTTCGCTGTATCCTAAACTGCTCCCAATCCGCAGGTTTGCTGCTTTTTCTGGCCAATATATAAGTCCTCTCCTTGGATCTTATGCTATCCCTAATTTCCCTTGTTAGCCACGGTTGAGTCACCTTTATTGTTTGATTTTTGTGAATTACCTCCACTCCAATGGGGAGCTTACTGAGGGTGAGATGGAGCATTGCAGCAAGGAATTTCGAGAAGAGCGTTGGTGCGATGACACAGCCTTGCTTGATCCCGGTTCGTAAGTGAATTGGGTCTGTGGTGGAACCGTTGGTCAGGATCACAGCTTGCATGTCATCGTGAAGCAGGTGGAGGATGGTGACAAACTTTTGAGGGCAGCCGAATTTGAGGAGGACACTCCATAATCCCTCACGGTTTACAGTGTCGAAGGCCTTTGTGAGATCAAAGAAGGCCATGTACAGAGGTTGGAGCTGTTCCATGCATTTCCCTTGTAATTTACGTACGATGAAGGTCATGTCCATTGTGCCCAGTCTCCCAGTGTCCGAAGAGCTCCTCCCAGATTCGCAATGCGGATTCCGCCAACTAAGTGGCACAATGGACATGAACTTCTCCACACGTCTATTACAAATCTCATTATAAACTTCTCTGCTCTAAGGAGAACTAGCCCAGTTTTCTAGTCTCCCCACATAACTGATTACTTCATCCCTAGTACAATCTTCTCTGCACCATCTGTAAGGCCTTGACATCCTTTCTAAAGTGTGATGCCAGAATAGACTACAATACTCCAGCTGGACCTTAACCAATGTTTTTTTTTAACTGTGTAGATTAACTTCCTTGCTAAAGTGCTCTGTCCCTCTATTTATCAAACCAAGGATCCCGTATGGCTTCATCAAAGCCTTCAAAATATAACCCACCTTCTTCAAAGACACCTCTACGTACAGCCCCAGGTCTCTCTTTTCCTATAAGCTCTTTGAATTTGTACCATTAACTATGTATCGCCACCCATCAGAGTGAATCGCTTCACCGTTCTCTGCTTTAAATGTAATCTTTTATGTGTCTTAAAATTTCACCAGTCTCTCTATGTTCTCTTGAAGTCTGCTACTATCCTCCTCACTGCTTACTACATTTCAGAATTTCGTTTCATCTGCAAACTCTAAAATTATGGCCTGCACAGCCAAGTCCAGGTTATTAATATACATCAAAAAGAGTGGTGGTCAAAAACACAGACTTCTGAGGGAATCCACTGCACACTTTGTTTCTGTCTGAAAAACAATCGATCACCACCACTCTCTGCCTTCTGTCAGTTAGCCGATTTCGTATCCGGGAAGCCATTGCCCCGTTAATGCCATGGGCTTCAATTTTGTTAACAATTCTATTTCGTGGTAATTTATCAAACGCCTTTTGAAAGTACATATATACGACACCAACCGCAGTACCTTCCTCACCCATCTCCGTTAATTCATCAAAAAACTCAATCAAGTAAGTAAATCACTGTTTGCCTTTAATAAATCCATGCTGGCTTTCATTTATTAACCCATAGTTTTCAAATGGCAATTAATTTTGTCCCAGATTAATGGCTCTAGAAGTTTCTTAATCACCGCCGTTAGGCCGACTGCCTTGTAATTGTCGGGTTTATCCCTCTTCACCATTTTGAACAGGCGTGTAAAATTTGCAAACCTCCAGTGCTTTCGCATCACCCCTGTATCTAAGGAGGGTTGGTAGATTGTAGTCAGAGCCTCCATAATTTCCTCCTTAATCGCTAGCATGCATCTGACCCATGCCGAGAGACTTTTCTACTATGAGCGCTGCCAAACTTTTAAGAATCTCCTCTTTATATATTTTATGCAACGACATTTTTCTTACTACCTACTTCTTTACTGTGATATTGGCAGCAAAATCTTCTTCAGTCAATACAGATGCAAGTATTACATTAGTACCTCAGCCATACTCTCTGACTCCACAAGGAGATCACCTTTTGGTCCCGAATCGATCCCATCCTGCTCTGGATTACCCGTTTACCATTTATATATTGATGAAAGACTTCTGGGTTCCTTTTATGTTACATGCTAATCTATTCTCATACGTTCTCTTTACCTATTGTATCCCTTTTCAGTTATCGACGGTACTTGTTGTATTCAGTTTGGTTCTCTACTGAAATATGAACACTACATTTATCATGAACCACATTTTTCTGAACCGCTATATCTGTAGTCATCCTGCGAGCTGTAGCTTTGGATGTCCTTCCTTTCCCCCTGTGCAGTTGATGTTGTGTATAAGGACTTTCAAAGTGCGACATAATAACAAAATTGAAGCCCATAGGATAAAAGCGGCAGTAGCAGCATGGATACAACATTGGCTGACTTCTAGAAAACAGATAGTTGTGGAAAATCACTGTATTTTCGGACTGGAGGGTCTGATACATTGGTGTTTCGCAGGTTTCAGTACGAGAACCACATGAAATACATTGGACTTGGACTTAGGGGTAAAGGGCAAAATTTCGAAATTTGCAGATGGCACGAAATTTGGAAGTGTTGCAAAAAGCGGGGTATGTAGTAATAGACTGCAAGACAACATAGACAAGCTGGTGGCATGGACGGACACATGGCTGATGGATTTAAAATCAGAAAATTGCGAGGTGATACATTTTGAACGGAAGAATGAGGAGAGACAACAGAAGCTAAATGGTACAATTTTAAAATGGGTGCAAGAACAGAGAGACCTGGTAGTGTTTGTGCACATATACTTGAAGGTGGCAGGATAGGTTAATATTGCAGTTAATAAAGTATATGGGATCTTGGGCTTAATAAATAGGCATAGATTAATTAGCCAATAAGGTTTGCTCAACCTAAAGAAAATATTGCTTCGGCCCCAACTGGAGTATTGTGTCCAAATCTAGGGACCACACTTTAGGAAGGATGTGAGGGCTTTGGAGAGGGGACAGAAGAGATTTACTAAAATGGTACAAGGGATGAGGCATACCGTTTCGTGGATAGACTGGAGAAATTATGGCTGTTCTCCGTAGAGGAGATAAGGTTAACAGGCGATGAAATAGAGGTATTACAAATCATGAAGGGTTTCGATAGAGTAAATAATGAGAAACTGTTTCCAGTGGCTGCAGGATTCATAATCAAAGGCCACAGATTTAAGGTGATTGGCAAAAGAACCAGAGGCGGAATGGGGAAACATTTTATAAGAAACGACTGGTTAGGATTTGGAATGCACTGCCTTACAGGGTGGTGGAATCAGATACATCAGTAGCTTTCAAAAGTGTATTCGAGAAATACTTGAAAGAGGAAAAAAAACTGCAGGCACATGGGAAACAGTGGGGAAGTGGGATTGCTGGATTGCTCTTCGAACAAAACAACGCAGACTCGATGGACAAAATGGCCTCCTTCTGTGCTGTAATATTCTATGCTTCTACGATTCGACATGATTTGCGTTTCACAAATCCGCTTTGCATGTCATTTATTAACCAATACTTTTCCAAGCGAAAATAAGTTTTCACCGGCTTCTGGAACCTCGAAGAATCATCAGCATCGACGTTAGACTGACTGGCCTGTAGTTAATGGGTTTATCCCTCTCCCCTTTTATTACAAGAGTGTAACAGTCGCAACCCTCCAGTACTCTGTCACCTTTCCCAAATCCAAGGAGAACTGGAAGATTGTGGGCAAAGCATCCGTTATTTCTTACCCTACCTCCCTCAGCATCGTAGGATGCATCTCAGCCCGACTGCGTAAATATTTTATTTTGAGCACTGCCAAACGTTTATGTACCTTATATTTGTCTATTATTTTGCCAGCCAATGCAGCTCTCCCCTCGGACTTTACTGTGATATTGGCAGTATCGTTTACTTTTGTGAAGACAGATGCAAAGTACTTTTGCACTCATTCGTGGGATGTGGGTGTCGCTGGCGAGGCCATACTTTATTGCCCTATTGTTCTATTGACACTTGAGGTGGTGAGCTGCCTTCTTAAACCGCTGCAGTCCGTGTTATGATTGTATTCCTACAGTGCTGTTAGGGAGGGGGTTTCATGATTTTGACCCAGCTACGATGAAATAACGACGATATATTTCCAAGTTAGAATGGTGTGTGACTTGGAGTGGAACCTGCAGGCGGTTTTGTTCCCATGCGCCTGCTGCCCTTGTCCTTCTAGGTGGTGGAAGTCACGAGTTTGAGAGCTGATGTAGATGAAGCTTTGACGAGTTGCTGCAGTGTTTGTAGATGGTACATACTGCAGACAAGGTGTGCCGGAGGGAGTGAATGCTTAAGGTGGTGGACGGGGTGCCAATCAAGCAGGCTGCTTTGTCCTGGATAGATTAAGAAACTTGAGTGCTGTTGGAGCTGCACTCATCCAGGCAAGAGGAGAGTATTCCATTATACTCCTGGTTTGTGCCTTGCAGATGTTGGAAATGCTGTGGGGAGTCATAAAATGAGTCACTCGCCACAGAATACCCAACCTCTGACCTGCTCGTGTAGCCACGGTATTTATGTGGCTGGTCCAGTTAAATTTCTGGTCATGAGAGCCAGGATGTTGATGGTGAGGGATTCAGCAATAGTTAAGCCGTTGAATGTCAAGGAGAAGTGGTTAGACTCTCTCTTGGTGGAGATAGCCATTGTCTGACACTTGTGTGGCGCGAATGTTGCTTGCCACTTATCAGCTCAAGCCTGAATGTCGTCCAGGTCTTGTTGCATACGGCACGGACTGCTTCATTATCTGAGGAGTTGCGAATGGAAATGAACACCGTGCAATCATCAGCGAACATCCCCACTTCTGACATTATTATGGAGGGAAGGTCATTGATGAAGCAGCTGAGGATGGGGTGGGGCGGGGTCGCTAGGACATTGCCCTGAAGAACTGCTGCAGCGATATCCTGGGGCTGAGTTATTTGGCCTCAAACAACCACAACCATCTTTATTCCAGCTAGGTATGAATCCAGTCAGTGAAGAGTTTACCCCATGATTCCCATTGACTTCAATTTTACTGGGGCTCCTTGATGCCACACTCGGTCAAATGCTGCCTTGATGTCAAGAGCAGTCACTCTCACCTCACCTCTGGAATTCAGCTCCTTTGTCCATGTTAGGACCAAGGCTGTAATAACGTCTGGAGCAGAGTGTTCCTGGCGGAACCTAAACGAAGCATTAGTTAGAAGGTTATTGGTGAGTAAGAGTTGCTTGTCTACACTTCTGCTTACAAGTATTGTCCTCTTATGACTCAGGAAAGGAAAAGTTGCTATTAGACTCATGGCTGGTCACCACTGTAAGATCTCGATTCATAAAATCACTTAATTAATAAGTCAATGACTGCAGTGAGAGCAACTGTAATACTTTATTTAAAAAATAAGTATAATCAATCATAACAAGCAAGCAATCTATATACGTCTATGCACTCATAGCAGACAGTCTGTTAGAGTAAATAAAAACAGAACATGCTGCAAATACTCAGCAGGTCAGGCAGCATCTGTGGAGAGAGAAACAGAGTTAACCTTTCAGGTCACCAACGTTTCAGGTAGTTCCGTACGTACAGAACTCCCATAAGCATGAATGGGATCACTTAAAAATACACGAACACACGAAATAAATAAAAAAATACATATTTAAATGTAATTAATACGCCATTTAAATAAATATTTTAAACATAAAATGTTTTTTGGAAAAATTATATGTTTTAACGGGGGGAAAAATAAACTTGCCTCATGGACAGGGTTTTTAATCTATAAATGTGTGATAAAATATTATTTTTCTGTTTTTTAAAACTCTCATGCGGGCATTCAGCCGGTTGAAGTTGGGCACATAGCGCAAATCTCCACCCGCAGAGGAATATCTGCCGGGGATACGGAGGATCTGTCAAGAGGATTCTTGACAGATCGCAAGTTCCGGGTTTAAGCGCATGCTCTTCACATGCCTAAACACGGAACTTTCGCGGCCCCTACGGCCGCATACGCACCTCGTACGCACCCGTAGAGGTCGCAAAATACGGCCCAAATCACACTTTGCGAGTTTCTAATTTCGTTTGGTTTACGTTTAATTGTAAGCTGTCACAGCTGTAGGGGGTGGTGATTTGTGTCAGCTTCACCTCTGACTGCTGAGCAGTTCGAATTGCTCCAACTCCCTTAGTTCAAGACCTTGGACTCACTTGAGGGTTGTGACAAAACGTGCAGCAGACAACTGGGTTTAATGCAAGAACTTTGATCTTTATTCAAGAAAGTAAAACACAACAAAAACACTCTTAACACTTTAAAAGTTGGGAACACTTCTGTACAAGCGAGGGAAATTACATTAGAAGAATACTTCTCCCCTCCCAATCCCACTTCATTAGCTAAGTTGGGCTCCAGAGGACCAGGGATGATATTCACCAGAATCCTTGACAGTTAGGTTAGTTTGCGGTTTTGGGGTTGGCTCTATATGTCGGTTGGTGTCTGCCATACCCCGTACGTGGTAGAGGACTTCAACTGCGTATCTGGTCAGTCTTTGCGAGTCCGCTGATGCGGTATGGTGCGTATTGGATTTATCAGGTGAGTACCCACATTTCCTTGGTTAGGAGTAGGGTTTAGAGTTTTTTAAGGGAAAATCTTACCCAGGGGTAAGTCAGGGGTAGATTGTAGAGTGCAAACTTTGCGGGTCTTCGGTTTTTCTTCGCGGTGGCCCAAATATTGGTACTTGGTGTTCGGTTGGTTGTTTCATAAGGGCCTTGTTGCCGCGAGGTGTCCGATGGTCACTGAGACGTTCGTTCTATTTTCTTCCACGTGTCGGCCTAGTTTGTTGGATGGTCTGGCCTTCGAGCTGTCGACCTCCTGGCTGGACATGGAACGGTGTATGGTGGTGTTGTAGAACTGTGTTGCAGAGAATGCCTCCGTGGATGTCTTGTTGTTCTTCCTTCCGCTTCTTCCTTTTCAGGTTGAGAACGGGCCTTTAATTATACCCATTGAAGCCCCCTTATCTGCGCGCCAATTCATGCCCGGTCTTTGTTAGATTTTGGCGGGCTCGTCAACGGTAACTTGTTTGTTAATGTGTGCAGTTGTTCCGGGATGGCCCCATCCTGTCGGTTTGCCACTTAATCATAGTTGATTGTCCTTATGTTTTTGTTTTTCTTGACTGGGCCTAGGATTTCTATAGAGTAAGCCGAAGTGATCTGTTTTATGCATGTTTTAATGAGCTCTGTAACTTGGGGTGGAGACTGTTTTACCTCGGGTTTATTATTAGGATGTTAATGTTTGATAGAGGCCGATTTAAACTCCCAGCGAGGTCATGCGGTTCACCAGACAGTTTCCGTTAGCTCCAATACCCAAACTGTCTTTATCGGAGATTGACCCCAACTCCTGTTGCAGCCTTTCCTCCCTTACAAGTCCAGACATGTCTTTTAAAATATCAAATCTTGCTTTTTGCTCTAAAATGTCCATCGGTTAGGGCCAATGCATTTCACCACCCGAAATAGCTTGAAAAGAGTCCAAAGTATTTTTCCCTAGGGTTTTCCTCAGAATTTAGGGGGATCTGTGAATTTTGAGAATCTTACACAGCTACCTGGAGTCTGCTTTCTATGCGATCTGCCCTGCCTTACTGGACTTCTCAAGGATGTCATCTTCTGTGTCAGCAGAGATATGATATGTGACAATGACCAGCTGCGATTAGTCATTTAGGCTAACTTAATGTATGCATGACGTCCAATGTACGCCATTTACTACTATTATGCCCAAAACCTAAATTTTGCTCTTCATGTTTGCATACATTCCTTGTGGGTCCCTTCAAACCATTGCACAAACCAAAGCTATCAACTGCTAGTCTAACTCAGAAGTACGAAATGAAACATTGTACAGAGCCACTGATGCCTGTACATATTTTATTATTGTGCTAATTTGCCTGGTATAATTTTCTTGAAAATGAAGCAGCCAAGGCCTTAGTAATATGCCTAAAAATACCGGTAAACAATTGAGACTGAAGGCAATCGGCCACTAAAATTAATCGTGTACGTCTGATCGGCAGAAAATGAAATCTATAGACCCGAGATTTCCGATAGGAGGTTTCCTGCGTGCCGATGCCTCCTATCGGGAAGAAAAATCTATGCCCTTACCTGAGGGATACTGAGTTCCGGACATTTCCGATCCTGGGACACTCCACGACGAAATGCGCAGGGCCCACGTACCCAGGGATGCATGCGGTTCGCAAGCGCCTCTGAGATCATGTGGGCCAGGCGTGCCAATGTGAGAAGGGAATCCCCCTTCATACTTTTGACAGATAGACCTATCAAAATTATAAATGGGGATCACTGAAAAAGACTTAAAAAATATTAAATACATTTTTAAAAACACATCACCTTTTTAAAATGAGTTAAAATTACATTAAACTATATATTTTTTACAAAAACATCATTAAAAAAAATATATAATTAAAGCTTTTTACGGGGCTAAAAATAAATTGACCTTTTTTAAAAGTAAAAATGAGTGAAAAAAACGTTATTTTGTTTTCCTTTTTAAAAACTCTTATGGTAGATTTTTAAGTGATTTCATCGGGCGGAGGTTCTGCAGATAGCGGAACTTTCCAACCGCAGAGGCCCTTCTCCAGGGTAGGCGTCCGATCTCAAGGGTATTTTTGAGAAGTCGCATAACACCAGGTTAAAGTCCAACAGTTTTATTTGAAATCACAAGCTTTCGGAGCTGCTGCCCCTTAATCAGGTGAAGTGAAGGAATACGAATCGGCAAAGCATATATAGACAGAGAACAATGCATGTGTAGCGTACAATGTCAGACGACTACATTTAATCCTTCTGACTGCCTTTCGTCACACCTCGGCAGAGAAACAATCATGTCAGCCAGGAAGGCACCACATCAAAGACATAGCAAGATACAACTAAGAAAAGGAGATGGGGTCACAGGGGGTTTAATGTGTCAAATGCAGTCTGTATGGAAAACCATAAACTTTAAAATTGTTACTTTCTTTTACTGGAAATCACATCTGTGAACAAGCCAACGACGACTCGGTTAATCCCGGGGATGAGGGGATGGGGGGATGGACAAGTGAGGAGAGGTTGGGTAGATTGGGACTATACTCATTGGAGTTCAGAAGAATGAGAGGCGATCTTATTGAAACATATAAGATTGTGAAGGGGTTGGATCGGTTGGATGCGGGGAGGATGTTCCCGATGATGGGTGAAACTAGAACTAGGGGGCATAGTCTTAGAATAAGGGGCTGCTCTTTCAAAACTGAGATGAGAAGGAACTACTTCACTCAGAGGGTGGTAGTTCCATGGAATATGCTGCCCCAAAAAGCTGTAGAAGCTACATCATTACATAAATTTAAAACAGGAATAGACAGTTTCCTAGAAGTAAAGGGAATTAAGGGTTACGGGGAGCGGGCAGGAATTTGGACATGAGTCTAGGTTCGGATTGGTCATGGCCCTGTGGGTGATGTAGCGGGCCCAGGGGCCGTGTAGCCTGATCCTGCTCCTATTTCGTGTGTCCAATTCTGTTAGGTTCAGGAGATGGTTCTGTGACAGTAGATTGGCGGTTAGGATCAGATCAGCCATGACTTATTGAATGGCGGAGCAGGCTCGAGGGGCCAATTGGCCTACTCCTGCTGCTATTTCTTATGTTCTTATGTTCTTAGGTCCTGTTTGGTGGTCCAGGGAAGGTAGCTAGTGGTGCATTAATCCCATCTGCCCCCCCCTCCCCTAACGCAGACATATGACTGGAACCAGCGCAGCCTGTCTACCTGTGTTCCCCGGGATACGATGTTAAGAAGTGGTTGGAGAAAGTGCAGGGGAGATGTTTGGTGGACACCGGAGCTGCTAGCAATGTGGTCCTTTCAGAAGACCTGTCCAATTCACCCAGGTTTAACGGGGTCCCCTACAATTTAATGGGAATCAAAGGGAACGAGCAGGCTGGGGCAAGGTCCAAACCTTTGGACATAGATTTAGGATCCCTCCATACCACGTGGGAGGGTAACCAAAAGGCCGACAAGTTGGTTAAGCAGCGGGCCAGGGAAGGAGAGTTATGGGATCACTATAAAGCAGGTCCGGTAGCTGCAATCCGGGACAAGGGAGGCACACAGGGAGTAGCTTTGCCCCCGGACTTAAAGCAGGTCCAAGCCCAGAATCCCGTCTTTAAGGCCGGCCTGGTAAAGAGAGAGAGTGTGGAGTCCCTAGTAGGTCCGTTCAGGGCAGAGGACGAGATTTTTAAACAGGTTCTCTGGCAAGCAGCCAGTAAGCTGGGGAGCCAGTACCAGAAAAATCGGCTGCTGTTAGAACCCCAGCGAATCCACGGGTGGGAGATTGACCAATGCAAACTGTTTAAACATAAAAGGGAACAGCCGGCAAAGCTGCTTGGCCCCCAAGTTAGATATCCTTAGCCAGCAGCAGCTGTGGCAGACGCACAAGCTGCAACGGGAGGGACAGTGTGTTTTTGCACAGGAGAGGTCACTCCACCGAATATGTGCGACTCAAGCAGGCCCCCAGTGGCCAGAGCCCTAAGAAGGTCTCCCCGCACACCACAGCAAAGGCTACTGTGGCCACAGGTGTATATGTTTAGAGGGTCCCACCCAAAGAGGGTTACATCCCGAAAAAGAGCCCCCAAGAGCAGGGAGCGTTCTAAAGTTGGGGATTCCCAGCCTACAGCCTCCAACAGTGAGGGTTTGACAGGAGAGGTAGTTCTGGAAGAAGAGAGAGAGAAGGGTCCCCCGCCCGCAGCCTCAGGCTGGGAGGAGCCCACAGATATGAACGAGGGCGCGGCAGCCACACAAAAGGGCGTAGTGTGCTGCAGCACATGACGCAGCTGGGATGTTAAGAAACCCCAGCGGTTTTGAGGAAGGCCTTCTGGGTCCGGCGGTACAGGCTGCACTACACCCAGGTGTACAAGCCATCCAGAGGCCACATAAGGCAGAGACGGAACAGGATTTAAACTGGCCGTCCGGAGACAGCGGCAAATGTACAGAATTTTCGGTTTTAAGTAATTGCAGTTTCGGTGGTTATGGTTATCATTAGTTTAGTTGTTTGTAGATTTTTTTAAGTTTAAGTGCTTGATTAATTATCCAGCCAGAGAACCTGTCTGGGACATGGATATATGTTTTGTGTGTGCCCCTACAGAAAGGAATTCAGGATGACAAGGTTTTTGCTCCTGTTCACCCTGGTAGGGGTGAGCATCGGTGACCGAGGTGACGTGGAGGACTCCCACATCTATGGGTGCTCAGGAGTGAGAGCACCAGTCGTCACCGCAGGGTCTGGCGAGCGGGGAGTTGAGGCGCTCGCCATCTACTTCCACGAGGGAAGGTGGCCAGGGTGGCAGGGGTCCAACTCTACTAAATACTCCAACCAGCCCGGGTTCACGTACGGGGAGGCCTCCCTCCCATGCCCCAGAATACAGGTCGTTGCCACAAGGGTCAGTGTCACCGAGGGGAAGCGTGTGTGCCTTACCTGTAAGGGACGAATTCCCTTGAATAGGTGGTGATGGCTCAGGAAGCTGAGCAGGGACGCAGGGGACCATACAGCCGACTGGGAAAGATTAGGGAACGACACCCACCGGACAATCACAGGGACCCAAGGAGGAATTAATGTTTGTTGGAATAAGTGGTGGGCGTCGGAACAGGGAGTCTATGTTTGTATGTGGGGATCAGAGAATCCTGCCCCACAGGGGTATCCATCATTTTCTCCAGCCAATGGCAAAATGCCGGGAAGGGGATAGATTGGGACTCTAGCCTGCATGGGTGCGTGGTCCCACACATTCCGGTCCCAGTTAATGCCACTGAACACGTGGCACACACCCGAAAGCCCCTAACCACGACCCAGGTACCGAAAGCCCTGGAAGAAAAGTGCCCTACCACCACCAAGGGACCAGGGAATGGGTTAGTCCTAGTAGCAACCGAAAAGGTACTATACCAGGGGGTACACTATGCAGTTGCTTCAGTAATATTAAACCTTACCGAGGTATACTTACCTGAGTGGTCTTCTGAGGAGACGGAGCAGCTGTACCAGGCCCTGCTAAAGGAAATGTTTAGGAATTTTACGAATTTGATTTCGCCAATATAGACAAAGTAGAGCTACACAGAATACACCCTGAGAACCCTATGGGCACGGGTAGACAAACAAGGGGTGCCTGGAATGATGTCTTCACTGCCTATAGTACAGGGTCCTCTGTAATAAATAGCCTGGATGACATGGAATTACAGACGCAGATAAATGGTTTAAAAACCCAGTTAAAAAGGATGCTGAAGGATGGGAACACAGTGGTAGGCTCAGAGCTACATGAGGACCAAGCTATGACGGTACATTTAAAGGAAATTATTGCAGAATTGGAAAGGCATGCCAAAACAGTAAATGCACTCATATGGGAGGATAGGAATGCATCGGATCAGGCTGCACAGGGGGTGCACACATCCGTTTTACAGCGGTCCCACCTTATGTCATAAAGTGGGAGCTCGCCATGACAGGTACTGACTTATCCGGGTGCCGGAGCCGGGGTTCACACATAATACTGTGTCCCCAGCACTTGAACGCCTATTCCAAACCACAGTGCGGGTTTAAAGCTGCTGGCGCACGACCTATCAATTGTACCATGGAGGTGATGGCACACGGCCATGTTTCCCCACAGGTAGCCTATATAGGGGGTGGGACATATTGTGTCACCACAGGTGCGTCCCACTACCAGCATGGACAATTCTGGTGTCCGGTAAGTGACAGCAGTTTCTGCTTTAAACCCGAGGCAGAAGTTCAAGTGGCCCAGGAACGGATTGTACACATTCCTGAACCCTCCACTGTTCACATCACTGTAACAGAAAACATCACCAACCTGCAAAAGAATGTGACTTACTTTGGATATAAAATTCCCCCTCTACCCGAACATCTTACCATCCTACTTAAAGCTGTAGAGATTTCACAAAAACATTTCTTCAACCTGGAACAGAAAACAGTTGAAATAGGGGCAGAGATTTTGGTTATAGTAGTTTCACCCTGGTGGGATATTTTCGAGAATGTAGAGGTGCCGTCCTGAATCAGGATGGCTTCCCATCTTTTGGTGGTCTGCCAGCTCGGGATAGTTCTCTACCTGCTGTGTACAAAGTACAGGGGAAGGGACGGCGAGCTATGCTCCAGACACGAAGGGACTTGGGAAGTGCATCAAAATAAAGGCTCTGGCCAGTGATGGAATGAACCTTGAATTTTGAGTTTTAATAAAAAAATTTGTATGTGTGTTGTGTCATTTTTATGATGTGTATAATGTGGTTTTTTTTCAAGCTGTGCAGGGGTGTCGGACCATCTCCGTGCTTGGATGTGAAATAAAGATTGATTCTTATCTGTATGTACCTGAAACACCACTTTCAAAAGGGGAATGAATGTTTGGGTTTTTAGTTTAGGTAATACAGGGGAAGGTTGGTTTTCGGGGATCGGAAATTTGGCTCACCTATTAATGATACTAATTCAGTGTTAGTATCAAAGTGGGGGATGTAGGCTTCGCAAAATCCCCCAGAAACTCGAACAGAGCCCTAAAGGGAGTGATTTTTGGATTTTTCATATAAACTTGGGATGATGGGACCTCAGTGAAGTGATTTGATGTAAAAACCTAAAGATCACAAGAAGAAAACCTGCAGAAACTGATTTTTTTTAAATCTTCTTGTTGGGAGAGACATTTTTTTTTCACAGACAAGCTGCGAGGGGCGTGGCCGGTCAGTGAACGGATCAAGCTGTCTGGGAGTTGTTTGAGACAATGCAAAACTCACAAACACATTCAAATATGGATTCCCAGGGGCAAACAAGATGCTGGTAATCTAAAAACGATTCAATGACAATATAACTTTGATCACACAGTTTCATAGCCATTATCTCATCCAAAAAAACAATCAACCAGGTATCCAGATAACCGATTTACAAGCCCACCAACAGAAGGACAATCGAGTGAAGATTTGGCGCGTAGATAAGGCCGTGTTTTAAATAGGAAAGCGATTAACACTAAGCAAAAACCATCGGAACTGGCAGGCCCGCCAAAGACTAGACAATTGGACGAAGCAAGGGTCATTTACATTCAAAAAGGAATTCGTTTTAGTATGGGGTTTTTGAGCGGGAAAAAGAAACAGTATAATTTGAAAGCCTGTGCCATAATCTCTATCTTTTTGGACTGACTGGCAACGCGGACACAGCTCTCTCCCTGCTCCAGCAACACTTACCACAAGCCACGACGAAGAAGACCAGCACGCAAGAAGAAACCATAAGGGCCTTCCGGAGTCCTTTTAAACAAAAGGTCTCCAATATACTGTCAAGGATTCGTTGGTGAGCATTATCCCTGATCTCCTGAAACCAAAAACCTAGCCAGATAGTGGGATATTTGGGAGGGATAATGTTTTGTTTGATATATTGTCATTTCCCTCGCTTGTACCGTGTGTTCCCCGAATCTGTGTTTAAGTAATATGTGTGTTTCAAGTTTGTTACCTTTTTTTCTTTTAATAAAGTAAATTTCTTTCATCAGAACCTGTTTACTGCAATTTTGTTCACAACCCCTAAATAAGCCCAAAGTCTAGGAACCGGAGGGGTGTTGGTCGATTCGAACCGTTCACTTAAGAACCCCTTACAGGAACAACTCTGTATATTTCCTCCAGGCCGAAAAACAACTGCTCACCACTACTCTCTGTTTCCTGCCACTTAACCAATTCAGTATTCATGCTGTTACTGTCCCTTTTATTCCATGGCTTCAACGCTGCTGGCGAGCCTATTACCTGGCACTTTGTTGAAAACCTTTTTGAAATCCATGTACACCATGTCAACTGCATTGCCCTCATCAACGCTCTCTGCTACCTCATCAAAAAACTCGATCAAGTTGGTTAAACCCGATTTGCCTTTAACAAATCCGTGCTGGCTTTCCTTAATTAATCCACACCTATCCAAGTGACTGTTAATTTTGTCACTGATTTCTGTTTCTAAAAGCTTCCCCACGACCAAGATTAAACTGACTGGCCTGTAGTTGTTGGGATTAGCTTTACACCCTTTTTTGAACAATGGTGTAACAGTTGTAATTCTCCAGTTCTCTGGCACCATGCCCTTCTCTATGTACGATTGGAATATTGTGGCCAGTACCTCTTTGATTTCCGCCCTCAAATCCCTCAGCATCCGAGGATGCATCCCATCTGCTCCTGGTGAATTATCTACTTAAAGTACAGCCAGCAAGTCTAATACCTCTTAATAATCAATTTTTCTACTATAAAGTGTCTCCACTACCTCCTCCGTCACTATGTCTATGGCAGCATCCTCTTCCTTGGTGATGAAAGATGCAAAGTACTAATGTAGTACCTCCGCCATACCCTCTGCCTCCATGCATAGGTCTCCTTTTCGGTCCCTAATCGGCCCCACCCCTCCTCTTACGAACCTTTTACTATTTATATGCCTACAGAAGACTTTTGGATTAACTTTTATGTTGGCTTCCATCCTATTTTCATATCCTCTCTTTGTCCCTTTTATTTTCTTTTTCACTTCTCTTCTGAGCTTTCTATATATAGCCTGACTTTCAGATGTATTTGCAAACCTGACATCTGTCATATGCACTCTTTTTATGCTTCATCGTATTGGCTATTTGTCTCATCATCCAGGGAGCTCAGACTTTAGCTGCCCTACCTTTCCCCGTCGTGGGAATGTACCTCGACTGTACCAGAACTATTTCCTTTTAAAGGTAGGCCATTGTTCCACTACAGTTTTTCATGTCAATCTTTGATTCCAGTTGACCCGGGCCAGATCCGTTCTCATCCCTACTGAAATTGGCCTTCCCCCAGTTATACATTCTTACTCTAGATTGCTCCCTGTCCTTTTCCATAGCTAATCTAAATCGTATGATACTGTGACCACTGCACCCTAAAGTTCACCTACTGACATTTGCTCCACTTGAGCTACCTCATTCCCCAGAACCAGATCCAGCAATGCCACATCCTTTGTCGGGCCAGAAACATGCTGATCAAGAAAGTTCTCCTGAACACACTTCAGCAATTCTTCACCTTCTCTCCCCTTTACACTATTAAAAACCCAGTCTTTATTAGGATAGTTGAAGTCCCCCATAATTACTGTGGTAACACAATACAGCTTCCTGTGACTCGAACTTTATTGCATCACTTCCTGTGATTAGTCCAGGATAAATACTGGACTGAGCAGTTGGATCCTGGAGAGGCATAGAGTAAGACCTCTTTTGTATGTAGCACCTTTTTAGTTGATTAAAGCTTACTTTAAGTTCACCACGCGTAAGGCTCATTCTTACGACAATTTAATCAACTTTGAAAAACTTCGCACTCAAACTTTTTGGACGAACTCGGAACTAAGGATCCAGGGAATCACCCATCATGGAAAACATCCTTAAACCATCGCGTCTTGACTTGGACCCAAACACCCCAGCAGCCGGTAAGGTGTGGAAACACTGGTATCGCACGTTTGACAATTTTCTCGAATATTGCAAGGCTGATGATGACACAAAGTTGCGGATACTCATCAACTGTGTCACTCCGAATGTATTTCAGTATGTTGAGGAATGGGGCAGTTACGAGGAGGCAATTCGGACGCTTAAAAGACTATATACTAAGACACCGAATGAGGTCTATGCCAGACATCTACTAGCTACAGCCCAACAAGGGCCGGAGGAATCCATTGATAAATTCCTCCAAGAGCTTCGCAGACTTAGTATGGACTGTAACTTTCAGGCGGCCTCAGCTGAGCTGTACCGTGAAGAAATGATCCGTGATGCTTTCATCTGCGGGCTTGCCTCCCCATTTATACGCCAGCGTCTACTGGAAAGTAAGACACTTGAGCTTCAGAGAGCTTATGACATGGCTTGCTCTCTAGATCTGGCAAAAAGAAATGCAGACCTTTATACAGTGCCCAGACCTCGGTCTGCTGCCTTAACTACAGTCAGGCAATTTAAGAGGCCACAGGTGAACTCTATTAGGGAGGACTTTATCCCTGACGATCAATCTGATGACTTCACTGATGAAGAGGATGATGACCCCACTGTGGCAGCCTCTTGGCAATCTAAGAAATGCTTCTTTTGTGGTGATGAGTTTCACCCTCGGAAATTCTGCCCTGCTCGCAATGCGTTTTGCAGTCATTGCAACAAAAAGGGTCATTTTGCAAAGGTTTGCCTATCAAGAGCCTCTACGAGGGCTTATCAAGCTAAGTCCTACCGAACTGCCCCGGTAAGGGCCTATCAAGATGTTCCGGCTAAAATCTATCGTGCTTCCTCTCGGGTTTTCTCTCGAAGAAACACACCTAGAGTTTCAGCCACTCTTTGTGCAACGACACCAATTACAGCTGCTTGTCCTCAGAACCTATTCCATGCAGCTACAAAAGCATCAATTAATGGACATACTTTAGATGCCTTAATTGACTCAGGTAGCACTGATAGTTTCATTAGGGAACAGATTGTTGCAGAGTTAAAGCTACATGTTTTCCCATCGGACCAGGCAATTGCGATGGCTCAGTCATCACTTAATACCAGAATTTCTGGCTTTTGTATGGTTGAAATAACACTTAATGGTCGCAGGTATCCCTCCACCCGGCTTTCGGTGCTCAAGGACTTATGTAGTGATCTTATCTTAGGGCTGGATTTTCAAAAGCAGCATAAGAAGCTCACCATTGAGTTCGGCGGATCCAAACCTGAACTCACTATTTCTAATATACGACCTCGATTACCGTTCTGTGCATTGTCAGCAGCTTCACTGGATGAACCCTCACTGTTTACCAGTATCCCTCCTCGATGCAAACCGATTATAACAAAGTCACGACGTTTCAGTCAGGAAGACCAGTCTTTTATTGCGGCTGAGATTTCTCGGCTTTTAGCAGAGGATATCATCGAGCCTTGTTCGTCGCCATGGCGCGCCCAGGTCGTTATTGTTAAGAACCCTCTACAACCTCACAAGAAACGGCTGTGCATTGACTATTCACAGACCATCAATCAATATACGGACTTGGACGCATACCCATTGCCGCGCATCGATGATGTGGTTAATAAACTGGCTGAGTACACGGTGTTCTCAACATATGATCTGAAAAGTGCCTATCATCAGGTACCCTTGAAGGTCTCAGACAAGCAGTATACGGCCTTTGAAGCCAATGGACGGCTGTATCAATTTCGTCGCGTCCCCTTTGGGGTCACTAATGGAGTGGCTGTCTTCCAGCGAGCAATGGATGACCTGGTCAAACAGGAAGACTTGAAGGATACGTTTCCTTATCTGGACAATATTACTGTCGCAGGTCGCAATCAGCGGGAACATGACGCCAATCTCCAACGATTTTGGGATGCACTCCAGCACCGTAATTTGACATTAAATGCGGCTAAATCCATTGAGTCACAACCAAGCATCAACATCCTTGGCTATTGTGTGGGCAATGGCATCATTAAACCTGACCCTGAAAGGCTTCACCCACTCCAAGAGCTCCCGCCACCTAAGAATCCGGCCTCCTTGCGCCGGGCCCTCGGCCTGTTTGCATACTATGCTAAATGGATTCCTAACTTCTCGG
The DNA here is from genome assembly GCA_030390025.1 of Squalus acanthias. Classification (NCBI taxonomy): domain Eukaryota; kingdom Metazoa; phylum Chordata; class Chondrichthyes; order Squaliformes; family Squalidae; genus Squalus; species Squalus acanthias. The sequence goes on along the minus strand of CM059430.1, from coordinate 73,090,808 downwards.
ACCGAATCCAACCTCAACTGAAGGCCAGCACATTCCCACTAGACACAGCGGCTGTTGCAGCCTTTAACCTCCTGAAAAAACAGTTGGAGAAAGCGGCTCTTCACTCCATCGATGAGAGACTTCCTTTTGTGGTTGAGTGTGATGCCTCGGAGGTGGCGATCTCGGCCACTCTGAATCAGGAAGGTCGTCCGGTGGCATTTTTGTCCAGGACTTTTCAAGGGGCTGAGCTACATTATCCTCCAGTCGAGAAAGAAGCTACAGCCATCATAGAGGCAGTACGGAAGTGGACTCATCTCCTAGCTCGCCAGCACTTTAGCTTAATCACGGACCAGCGATCGGTCGCCTTCATGCTCGATAATCGAAAACGGACCAAAATTAAAAATAATAAAATCCAGCTTTGGCGGCTGGAATTGGCCTCTTTTGGTTACACCATCCACTATCGACCTGGCAAGGAGAATGTGGCTCCGGATACCCTCACACGAGCATTCTGCTCCGCCATGGCACCCTCTACGCTCGTAGACATCCATGATGGGTTGTGTCATCCGGGCGTTACTCGCATGCTACACTTCGTGCGGTCCCGAAATCTCCCATTCTCTACCGGGGATGTAAAGAAGATGTGCTCGGACTGCAGAGTCTGTGCGGAATTGAAACCTCAGTTTTTCCGCCCCTCGGGTGGTATACTCATACATGCGACCCAGCCAATGCAAAGGCTTAGCATCGATTTTAAGGGGCCGTTGCCCTCTTCAACTCGCAACACTTATCTATTGACCATGGTGGTTGAGTATTCCCGTTTTCCGTTTGCCTTTCCCTGCCCCAATATGCTGACGACCACGGTTATCAGCTGCCTTGAGCAGGTATTTGCTTTCTGTGGCATGGCATCCTATGTTCCTTCGGATTGGGGCCCTTCTTTTATGTCAGGAGAACTCAAGGCCTATCTCTCGGAATGGGATATTGCTGCCAGCAGAACGACGCCTTATCATCCGATCGGGAATGGGCAAGTCGAGCGTTTTAACGCTATCATCTGGAATGCGGTACGTCTGGCTTTGAGATCTCGGGGCCTACCCAACCAGCAATGGGAAGCAGTACTTCCAGATGCATTACACTCCACACGGTCCCTCCTTTCGACCGCCACAAATACGACGCCTCATGAACGGTTCTTCCGATTTCAGCGTCGCTCATCCTATGGGATATCTCTCCCATCGTGGCTGACTGCACCGGGACCAGTGCTACTCCGAAGATATGTCCGGGCGTCTAAGAATGACCCCCTGGTAGATGAGGTTGAGCTCACTGACGTCAACCCTACCTACGCCTATATTCGGTATCCTGACGGTCGGGAATCTACCGTGTCATTGCGGGATCTGGCTCCCTGCCCGCCGAAACATAGAGGGACACCAGGGGATGATATTGTACCAGGCACATCTCTGGGCTCGCCAGGTGCCTCTCATCACGATCTGGATCTGACGCCGGCTGGTACCTCACTCCAGCGTGCCGACCTGGGGCAGACTGACTATGAGCCCGTCGGGGCTCGCACGCGCAGCCACGATCCACCCCGTACCATACGCTCGGAAAAGGATCTGCCACAGCCCTGCCCGACACCCGTTCGGGCACCAGTACACAGTCAGGATCGTCCTGACCCCTCACAGAGCGGGCTGGGGCAACACGGTGGCATAGTGGTTAGCACTGGTGCCTCACAGCGCCAGAGACCCGGGTTCGAATCTGACCTCGGGTGACTGTCTGTGTGGAGTTTGCACATTCTCCCCGTGTCTGCGTGGGTTTCCTCCGGGTGCTCCGGTTTCCTCCCACAGTCCAAAAATGTGTGGGTTAGGTTGATTTGGCTATGATAAATTGACCCTTAGTGTTAGGGGGGATTAAATATGTGGGGTTATGGGGGTAGGGTGGGATATGTGTACTGTGGGGATTAAAGCAGGGACAGGGTACTGGATTTGGATGATCAGCCATGATCGTATTGAATGGCGGAGCAGGCTCGACGGGCCGAATGGCCTACTCCTGCTCCTAGATTCTATGTTTCTATGTTTCTATGGATCACTCGGACTCTGGTCCACGGCCCGCGGCGGGTAAACGGGCTAGGGGCCCTCTACCACTACGAGAACCCAAACGGGTGCGGCTCTCCCTCGTCCGGCGGCTACGAAATGGAGGGAGCATCCCGGCCTCCTAATCTTTTGGGGGGGGGAGAATGTGGTAACACAATACAGCTTCCTGTGACTCGAACTTTATTGCATCACTTCCTGTGATTAGTCCAGGATAAATACTGGACTGAGCAGTTGGATCCTGGAGAGGCATAGAGTAAGACCTCTTTTGTATGTAGCACCTTTTTAGTTGATTAAAGCTTACTTTAAGTTCACCACGCGTAAGGCTCATTCTTACGACAATTACTACTATATATTTATTGCACCTCTGTGTAATTTCTCTGCAAATTTGCTCCTCCATATCTTTCCCACTATTTGGTGGTCTACAGAATACACCTAGTAGTGTAATGGCACCTCTATTATTTCTTAACTCTAGCCATATAGATTCTGTCCTTAACCCCTCCAGGACATCCCCCCTCTCCAGCACTGTAACCTTCTCCTTAACCAATATTTCCACTCCACCTCCTATCTTTCATTCTCTATCTTTCCTGACCACGTTATAAACAGGAATGTTTAATACATAAGCCTGCCCTCATTGGAGCCAGGTCTCAGTTATTGCCACAATATCATATTCCCATGCGGCTATTTGTGCCTGCAGCTCACTTGCCTTGTTTATTACGCTTCGTGTGTTCACATACATACAGTATAAACCCATCTTAGATAATCATGTATTCTATCTCAGATGGACCACACCTAATACCTTACTATGTTTTACTTTAGTGCTCTCTGCCTGGCTCAATCCTTTGATCACTTTATTTCCCATTTCTGATGTTACATCCTTGCACCCATGCCCCTGCCAAATTTGTTTAAACCCTCCCCAACAGCACTAGCAAACCTCCCCGCGTGGATATTGGTACCTGCTCTTTTGGGGTGCTACCCGCCCGGCCTGTAGTGGTCTCACCTCTCCCAGAACCTGTCTGCAAGCCCCAGGAATCTGAAGCCCTCACTCCTGCACCATCTCTCCAGCCGCGCATTCGTCTGTTCTAACCTATGTCTATACTCACTTGTGCGTGCTACCGATTCCTGGGATATTGGAACCTGTTCTGGGGCAGGAGGGACCTATGCAAGATGCTCGGGTTGCACCTGAACAGGGCTGGGACAAACGTGCTCGCAGGGAGGTTAACTCGTGCTGTGGGCGAGTGTTAAAACTAATTTAGCATGGGAAGGGGAACTAAGCCGAAGAGAGAATAAACAAGTTACACAGAGGACAGAAAGAGACATACAGAATTAGATACAGAATCATATACACTGTTATAATCCTGAAAAATGATGATTTGTTTGAGGGTCCAAAGGCAGAATCTATATTAGTTATGTTAGTGTTAAGGAGCAGAAAATGAGGTTTTACGCTGCTGTGTGCATAGTATAGACCAATAATAGTAGGAAGGAGATAGAGGGAAAATCTTCAGTAGAATGACAGAAAGCTGTAAAAAACAACAGTGATGTTGGAAGACATCAATGATCCTCATATAGACTGGGGAACAAACAATGTAAAGGGCAAAACGGGGAAAGAATTCCTGAAATGTGCACTGGAGAATCTTTTTGATCATTATGTGTCGAGCCCAAAGAGGAAAGATTCAGTTTTAGATCTACTGCTCGAGAATAAAGTTGCCAGTGGAGCAAGTTTTAGCATTTGGGAAACAGTGCTCACAACTTCACTAGGTTTAGAGTAGTTATTGAAAAGAATGAGGAACAATCAAAGGCAAAATACTCAACTAGAGGAGTTCTAATTTCAGTGAGTTGAAAAGGGATATGTTCCAGCTGAATTGTAAACAAAGACTGGAATCAAAGTTTGGCAGGTAAAACAGTAATTGTGGAATGGGAGGACATCAACGAGGAGGCAGTTCGGCTAAAGACGAAATATATTCCGATCAGGGGTAAGGAATGGCATCGCTAGGGAAATTGAGATTAAAAGGAAACAAAAAATGAAGGCTTAAGATAAATATCTGTTTCGTAATATAATAGAGAATCAAGCTGAATACAGAGTGTACAGAGGAGAACTCAAAAAGGAAATAAGATGTGCTAGGATAATAGATTAATAGGAAACATAAAAGGAAAAACTAAAATATTTTATAAAAAATTAAAGAATAAATGAACAGCCAAAGGTAAGGTGGGGACAATTGTGGACGAAAAAGAAAATCACGTGGAGGCAGAGGGCATGGATGAGGTACTAAATTAATACTTTGCCTCTGTCTTCACTAAAAGAGGAGGCTGACAATGGCCTGTGCAATTTCGCTGGCAATGACATCGAAACTGTCAGCGTTCACCGTCATTACTGTGTAAAATGGGATGCAAATTCTGGCATCTGCGCATGTAAAGTTCGACGCGGAAATCCGGAAGTTGCTGTCAGTGATACACTGCTGCTCCACAGGTTGCGCTGTTGCAGTCTTTGCAGAAGTAATCAACACAGAATAATTGGCCCGGACTTTGCGGCCAACAGCGAATCTAAGGCATCAGCTGCCTACCCCTAAGTACGCTCCACATGGGGATCTCGTAATCGCCGTGTCAAAAACTTCGGGTTACCGACCTTGAATTCACTTCAACGGAACTTAGTGGGTTCCCATTGAGCGAAGTGTTGTGACGTCAACAAGCTGTATAAGCAGCCCCAATCAAAGGCAAAATTCTCACAGAAAACAAACAAGGACGTAGGTAAGCCCCTATAGTTCTAACTATTGAAAATAGTTAGAGACAGCAAAAGAAAGATTTGGTTTTTCAAAGGGGGGAAAAGGCAAATCTAAAATAAAGATGCAAAAACTTAATTAAAATAAAATAATTGGAACGTTTCTTAAAATTTTTAGTTTTTATTTAAATGGACAAATTTCATTCTGCGCACAATTCGAATTAGTTTTCCAGGCCCTTAACATTAGTTTAGCAGTCAAAACGCTGTTGAAAGTCCAGTTATGCCTCATCCATTTGGCCTAACTTTTTTTTGGAATTTAACAGCATACTTACTGCGGAAGAGCAGAAGTTTTCATCAGTTTCTATGATTGACCAGATTTCACTGATTGCTGGCTCTGTAGATGGGGAGGGGGAAGTCCACAGCTCAGCCAGCTTTGGAGCTGCCATTGACAGAACCCAACTTTGGGATTTCCACAAGCGCTTGTGAATATGCCAAATCCCAAAGTTGGGGTCAGTTTCGAAGCTGGTATACCGACTGCAAATTCAGGGCAGTGAGCTGACATGAATTTGATTTTTAAACACTATTGTTGCTATAAAAACGATTAAAACAGTTAAGCCTTGCTAAGGAGTTGCAACTCAGTTTTTAACGGCGTACAAAGTCATAATTATTGCTGAAAAGCCAATCTTGCCCTGAAAAATCAATTGTATAAGTGTGGAGTTTCATTCCCTCCATTCCATGATAAAATTCGATAGATTTTAAAAATATTAAAAATTCAATTTTATTTTAGGTTTGTTTATGATATTTCAACTTCTATTTTAATCCCATGTGTATTTTCCAATCTTTATTTCGCTTTCAGTAAAATGATTAAAAAGTGAATGATAATCGATGTCTTTTGCTTCCTGGTTTGCTGTCTGTGATCATTCATCAATCTGACTAGCTGCTCAGCCTGCTTAATAACTTCATTGTTCCTGGACACCACAGATCCTCTATAGATTGTGCTAGATTGAAACTGACGCTAAATCTTTGAATGCAATTATTTTCGAGGTCAGCGGCGAGTAGCATTACTTCGCCAGTGACTGCAAAATCCCAGCCAAGGTTCCAGTAAAAGAGGAGGACTTAGATCAACTGAATATAATAAAATTAGATTAAGAGGGGGCAATTAAACGATTGGCAGCACTTAAATTCGAAAGGTCACCCAGTCCGGATGTGATGCAATCTAGGATTCTGAGAGAAGTAACGGGGGAAATAAAGGAGGCTCTCGCCACAATATTTCAATCTTTCTTGCATGTGACGCCAGAATTCTGGAGACGTGTAAATGTATTACTCCTGTTCAAAAAAGGGAGTGAGGTAAACCCGGTAACTATCAGCCAGTCAGCTTAACATTGGTAGTGGGTAAAATTCTAGAGACAATAATCTGAGACAAAATTAATAGTCACTTGGAAAAACATGGTTTAATAAACGAAAGTCTACATGGATTTCTTAAAGATTAATCGTGTCTGACTAAATTGATTGAGTTCTTTGATGAAATAACGGAGAGGATTAATGACGGTAATGCATTTCAGGTAGTGTATATGGATTATCAGCAAAAATTTGATACATTACCACATAATAGACTTTTTGGAAAATTGAAGACCATCGGATTAACTGTGCAGTGGCAGTGCGGATAGAAAATTGGCTAAGCGAAAGAGAGCAGTGTGTAGTGCTGAATGGTTCCTTTTCAGACGGGAGGGAAGTCTACAGTGGTGTCCCCCAAGGGTCGGTATTAAGACCATTGCTACTTTTGATATATATGTCAATGACGTGAACTTGGTTATAGGGTCATAATTTAAATGTTTGCGGATTATTGAGAGCTTGGAAATGTAATACAACATGAAGATCGTAATACCAGACTTTAGGAGGATATAAAATACTTCAGAAATAGGCAGGCATGAGGCAGATGAAATTTAATGCAGAGATGTGAGAATTGATGAATTTTAGAAGGAAAACTGTGGAGATGCAGTATAAGCTCATTGGTATAATTTTAAATGGGTTGCAGGAACGGAGAGACCTAAGGTTTAACATATAATTTTTTTGGAGGTGGCAGAATAAGTGGCTAAAGCTATCAAAAACATACAGGGTGATTGTCTTTCTAAATAGAGGCATAGAGTACAAAAGCAAGGAAGTTATGGCAATACGGTATACATCACTGGTTAGACCTCATCTGGAGAATTGTGTACAATTCTCAACTCTTCAGAAAGGATGTGAAGACGTTGGAGAGGGTGCTGAGGAGATTTACCAGAATGGTAACAGGAATTATGAAATTCAGTTACATGGAGAGACTAGAGAAGCTGGGATTGTTATCATTAGAGCAGAGAACCTTTAGGGGAGATGTACTAAAGGTATGTAAAATTGAGGCGTTTTGATACAGTTGATAAGGAGACATTGGCCCAGATATTCCGATCGCAGGCCTCTGGTGGGCGCAGGGCTGCGATCTGGAAAAATCTGCTCCAAGACCTGAGGGCTCCCATGTGGCGTACAGTTCCGCTGCTGGGTCTCTTCAAACTGCCGGTGCGCAGGGCACACGTATCCCAGAGGTGCAGGTAGTTCGCAGTGTCCCTGGGATCACGTGGGCCACGGGGAACAAATCAGAGAAGGGAATCTCCCTTCATACATTTGACAGGAAGACTTGTCAAATATATGAATAGAGATCACTCCCAAAACATAGTAGAACTTTAAATTATATTTTTTTCAAATCACATTTTTAAAATGACTTGAAATAACATAAATTAACTACTTTAAACAAAAAAAATAATTTTTGAAAAAAATAATTAAAGTTTTTAACGTTGCTAAAAATAAACTTACCTTTCTTTAAAGTATTTTTAAACGATTAATCAGTGGGAATAAAAATATTTTTTTATTTTTTACTTTTTTTCAACTCTTCTCCTGGTAAAAGCAGGCCTTACGCCTGCTTTTACCAGGCGCAAGAATTGTAAGTGTTTTCAGCGGTGGAAGGGTCTCCAAAAAGCGGAAATCTCCGCCCGCAGGTGCCCTTCTCCAGGGCAGCCGGAGGATCTGTCAAGAGCATTCTTGGCAGATCGGAAATGCCGGTTTGCAGCGCGTGCGCAGTGCATGCCTGAAACCGTCATTTCCAATGTCCCTACGCGTGGTTCCACAGCGCATACCCACCCGTAGGGACCGGAATATCAGGCCTATTGTTTCCACTGGTATAAGTATCAGAGGACGCAGACTTAAGATAATTGCCAGAAACGCCGGGAGGAGAAGATGAGAATTTATTTTACTCAACGACTTGCTATGATCTGGAAGGCATTGCATGAAGGGGTGGTGGAAATGGATTCAGTAATAACTTTCATAGGGAATTTGATAAATTCTTGAAAAGGAAAACATTTGCAGGGCAATGGGTCAGGTGTATTGGAGCGGAAGTATTTGGAAGCATTTCAGAGAGCCGGTACAGGCACGATGAGCCAAATGGACTCCTTCTGTGCTGTATAATTCTATGATTTGCAATGAAAATGCAAAACTCAGCAGCCGGCATTTCCCATTTGGAATAAAGAACTTCAACCGCAAAGAATGTGTGACAACAGCTTGTGGTGCATCATATCATACCCAACTAAGCGCCGCAGACAAAAACATATATTCTAGTGGTGATCTGCGCTCATCACACAAAACTTTCCATTAGGCTTTGCGAATGTCACCGGTTTACAGATATGGTACATTAAATATGTGTGAAATATATTCTGTGTCAAACAAAAATATTTAATTTAATTTGATGATTGCCTTTTGAAGTTCAAAAAACTTCAAGAGACTTTTGAATTTTCTCCAGTTTTAGAAGACATTGCTATATGTATTTGGGAGGTTAAGTGAACTTTATAGAGACTGGGCTACTTCGACTTTAAAGAAGGCCCCTGAGAATGTACGTTGCAGAAGTACATCGTCAGTCATTATAAGCGTGCGCAATATCCCTTCTTACCTGCCACTGCATTTGACATAGATCACTGCAGTAACTTATTCCACCACCTATTCTCTCCAAATCAATTGAAATTTAAAGATTACGTTCTTGGTGAAACGTCGTATGTTGTAATGTATCATTAACCGCGATTTGTAAATAGAAATTCTCATTTGAAATTGTAACGAAGTGTGGTATTGACCTGGAAAACGTTTAGAATGTTCGTGGGTTTTCCGCCGATATTACCCTGCAATTACGCTGTGATACGGTCAATAAACCGTGAAACTGATCCTCCATTTTCATGTTCCGAGTAGATACTAAAGGTATCATTTCAATTTCTGGCGTTTGGTTAAAACTTTTCTTCAGCGGCGGAGCACAGAATGTTAAACAAACGGGGTAAAGTGCCTGAACTTCAATGATTATAAAAGGCAATTTTAAACCAACAGTTTTTTAAATGTCCAGGATAATCTACTTTTTACAGCCAGTCTCAGGGTTTAGGGGACTGATTCTCCAGGCTGAGAGCATCTCACATGACACTGCTTATCTCCAGTATGCTCTTGAGTTAACGCGGAAGCTGTGTGAAGAGATCCGAACAAAATGGCTAATATCTATAATCCAAAATGTTCTCAACTTTGTAAAAGTAACCAGAAAATAAATGTTGAAATCTACCGAGTTATTCCAGCGGTTTTCCAGTTATCCCCTCTCCCATAATCGAACCGTGCTATCAAGTCAGGTAATTGTGAGACTATTCCCCCAATCCATGCACGCTTCCAAAACGTGTTTGTTACATGATTGAACCCGACAGATAGGACCTTTAGTAATCCAGCGATCATTTGCAGGTTAACAATGCACCGAGTAAATCGATTCTGGAGCACAATTAGCTCCAAAAACACTGAAGACATGCAATATTCTTCCTTCGGGGCAGGTGAAGGAAAGATGAATTATGGACTTTATAGCTCATGTACGCTTTTATTTATATACATACATCCTGTTACCATTTCTGCTAGCAGCTACACCAGCAGATCTTGCTCTAAAGGTCATGCATTTCTTCATTTTGCAATTAGAAGTAACGTGATATCTGACGTCACAGATTATATGTGATTATATTGGATACACAGCCACCCATTCCCCAAATCTTCATCCATTCCACTCTCGTTCGCAACCTGTGATCGACCGTATATACGTTGCCCGATATGTTTATGAGTCGGTCACTTTGGGGCATGTATTTCCTGTGCATTTTGTATCCAGGTAGGCTTTTATTTTTGTTGTTAAATATTAACCTTTCCTGCTGAAGATATAACACATGAAGTCGATCTTATAGTTAATGTACGACGGAACAATGCTTTTGCTGGTTTAATTTAATGTAATGTTATCATGTAATGTGTTCCTTGCCAGAAGGAAAATATCTGGTTGAGAATTATAACGTTATTTATCATAATTCAACGAGAAAACACTTTCAGCAACTGGAGAATAGCCTTATAGGAGGTACATTCAATTACTAATGTATCAATGAACTGGACGCAAAATGTTATTTGGTGGTGCAGATCGATTCCCTTATTATGAATTGTTTAACACGATTCACTTCTTTTGTTGATAGTTGCTGTTGACACTTCTGGTAAGGTGACTCCGGGCATTGTACAAATTCAGGCACTCAGAGGTGGAAACCTTACCTTACAATGCCCTTTCCCCTTCCATCTGAACCATTCAAACGTAAACGTTTATTGGTGGAGAGAGGGTAACGACACCATCCTGCAAGAAGATAGCAGAAAACTGTTTCATGTAAAGAAAGGTGGCGCCTACCTTCAACTCCTGAACGTGAGGATCCCGGACGCCGGATCGTATCGGTGTGTAGCCAAAGATGGGGATCAACCTGGTGGGAAAAGGAACTCGTATAAAACTTGTTGTATACGGTAAGTGTTAGTGGAACTGGAATCGTGAAGAGTTTAGTTGGCATCCATATTAATACTGCGCTTAACAAAAAACTCCAATAGCGAAAAACCCTGTGTATTAAACTGTGCAGCTTTCTACTTGTTTATAATGACAAGTGCTCAAGTGTAAAGAAACGTTCCCTTTTCCAATGTCTTTGAAAAGTGTGACAAATGAGTTATAGCATCGATTATGATTTAGTTTTATATTTATCAGGGAAGTGAAATCAAGACTGGGTATTAAAACTTTTCTTTCTAATTTTAGCACTAAATCTAAAGCGAAAATCTTGTGGTTATTTGAAATGTAATACATGTTTAAAGACCCAGTGCATTTTTTGGAAAGAAGATTTCCCATTCCGATTATCAAGGCAGCGCGCTTCCAGTTTTGGGGATCCAGATAAAATTCCTGAACAGCAGTTCCGTGGAACAGGCGAGACGTAGATTACAACACGGGTGCCGTCGGGCTGACAACGACATTAGCAACAACAACTCCAACAACTTATATTATTATATAGCGTCTTTAACGTAATAAAACATCCCAAGGCGCTTCACAGGTGTGTTTAGAAAAGAAACAAAAGTTGACACTGAGCCATATAAGGAGATGTTAGGACAGATGATCGAACGCTTGGTCGAAGAGGTAGACTTTAAGGAGCGTTTTAAAGGAGCAAATGGTAGTAGAGAGGCGCAAATATTTAAGGAGGGAATCCCAGAAGTTAGGATCTAGGCAGTTGAAGGCATGACAGCCAAAGTTGGAGCATTTAAAATCGGGATGTTCAAAAGGCCAGAATAGGAAGAGCGCAGAGATCTAGTGGTAATATAGGACTGGAGGAGATTACAGAAATACGGAGGAGCGAGGCCATGGATGGTTTTTCAAATAAGGATGAGAATATAAAATCGAGGTGTTGCTTAGCTGGGAGCCAATGTAGGTCAGCAAGGAATGGGGAGTTGGTTGAGCGGGACTTGGTGCGAGTTAGCACACAGGCGGTAGAGTTTTGGATGACCTTAAATTTATGGAGGGTAGAATTAGGTAGGCCGGCGAGGAGTGCGTTGGAACAGTCAGGTCTAGAGGTGATAAAGGCATGGTCGTGGGTCTCGGCAGCAGATAATTTGATGTAAGTGCGGAGATGTGCGACGTGTTTAAAGAGTGCTTTAAACAGCGCGGGAGCGGAGACAGAGCGGCAGAGTACATTAAAAAGAGCGGGAGCGGAGAGCCAGAGCGACAGAGTACCTTAAACAGAGTGGGAGCGAACAGCCAGAGATGCAGATTACTTTATAAAGAGCGGGAGCGGAGAGCCAGGCGGCAGTGTAGTTTAGAAAGAGCGGGAGCGGAGAGCCAGAGCGGAAGAGTACTTTAAACAGCGCGGGAGCGGAGAGCCAGAGCGGCAGCGTACATGAAAAAGAGCTGGAGCAGAGAGCCAAAGCGGCGAAGTACTTTACAAAGGGCTGGAGCGGAGCGGCAGGGCGGCAGAGTACTTTAAAAAGTGCGTCAGTGGAGCCAGAGCGGCAGAGTACTTTAAACAGCGCGGATCTAATTTGAGTCACCAGGGGCGGCGGGAAGAAGTTCCACGATTTCCAAAAAAATAAGGTGTGATATCACAGGGTAGCAGTACTGTCTGAGTGAGCGGAACTGCGGGAGGAACGGAGTCGGAGACCGGGGATAAAGGCAAAGCGAAGCAGAGGCCTGTGAGTCTGAGTGAGCGGACAACCTGCGAGGGAGACAGAGCGCAAGCGACACAACGGAGGAGTGATGTTAGAATTCAAAGGTGTCGCTGGCACATGGGAGCTGAGAGGTGAGTATAGGGTGAGTATTTGTGGTAAGTATTTTTTTTCTCTTTTGAGTATATTTCTGTTAAGTACTTCAGAGCCTATCTAATAGAGGGAAGAGCTGATTGGTGGGTAGCTGTTTTGTAATTCTTGTTAAGTTTTCAGTTTATTTCTGCTAAATTACCTCCATAGTCTGGAAAATAGAGGCATGGCAGGGCAGCTCAGTGCCTGGAAGCTTCTTGCAGCCTGGAAGACCACGTGAGCAGGAAGTGTCGCCAACTGCAGCAACTCGAGCACTGGGTTTCGGAGCTTGAGCAGCAGCTGCAGTCATTACAGTGCATACACGAGGCTGAGAAATATTTGGAAAGCCCGTTTCTAGAAGTGGTCATCCTGCAGCCACAGAATGTGCAGTCAGAGAGGGAACGGGTGACCACCAGTTAGAGAAGGAGGACCAGGCATGTAGGGCAGGAATCCCCAGAGTGCATCTCGCTCGCTAACCGGTTCACAGTTCTGGAAACTGCTGGGGGTGATGGCTCCTCTGGGGATACCAGCCAGAGCCAAGTCCACGGCACCACGGGTGGCTCAGCTGCACAGCGGGGAGGAAGTAGAGTGGAAGTGCAATAGTGATAGGGGATTCATTGGTTAGTGGAACAGATAGGCATTTCTGTGGATGCAGACGTGACTCCAGCATGGTATGTTGCCTTTCTGTTGCCAGGGTCAAGGCTGTCACTGAGCGGCTGCAGGACACTCTGAGGGGGGAGGGTGAATGACCAGAGGTTGTTGTCCTTATCGGCACCAACGGCATAGGCATGTAGAGAGATGTAGTCGTGCAGGCAGACTATAGCGAGCTAGGAAAGAGATTAAAAAGCAGGACCTCGAAGATAGAAATCTCTGGATTATTCGTTGAGCCACGTGCTAGTGAGTACAGGAATAGGAGGATAGAACAGATGAATGTGTGGCTGGAGAGATGGTTCAGGAGGGAGGGCTTTACATTCGTGAGGCATTGGGACCATTTCTGGGGATGGTGGGACCTCTGCAAGCCGGATGAGCTACACCTCAACAGAGCTGGGACAAATATTCTCACGGGGAAGTTTGCTAGTGCTGTTGGGGAAGGTTTAAACTAGCTTGCCAGAGAGATGAGCACCAGTATATAGGAGTAGAAAAAAGGAATAAGGTGCATAAACGATTGTGTGTGTTGGATAGTATTGGAGAACGAAGAATTACTAGAGGGGAAATAGTACCATATTAGATAGGAGCAGACTAAGAAAGGCTACGAAACATTCAAAAATGGGTTTAGAATGCATGTACGTAAACGCACAGAGAGTGGTGAATAAGGTTGGTGAGCTATAAGCAAAATTAGTCGTGTGGCAAGATGAAGTTGTAGCAATAACGGAAACGTGACTTAAAAACGGTGAGAACTGGGCACTTAATATTCAATGGTAAAAGGTGTGCAGAAAAGATAGGGAAGGAAAAAGGGAATGTAGGTTGGCAGTGCTGATTAAGGAAGACATTGTATTGTTGGAAAGGGAGGATGTTCTTGAGGGGACAAGGACATAATCCATTTGGTTAGAGCTGAGTAGCAAAAAGGGTTTGATCACGCAATTGGGGGTATTCTGTTGGCCTCCAAATAGTGAAAGGGAGGTGGAGGAGAAAATCTGCCGGGAAATCGCAAAGATATGCAAGAGCTACTGAGTGGTGATATTGGGGGATTTAATTACCCCAATATCGAATGGGATAATGCTAGGGGAATGGGAAAGGAGGGAGAGGAATTTCTGAAACGTATTCAGTAAAATTTCCATGACCAGTATGTTCTTGGCCCTACTCGGAAGGAGGCATTGCTGGATCTGGTGCTGGGGAATGAGGTGGGCCAAGTCGACCAAATGTCTGTGGGAGAACACTTGGGTACGAGTGATCATCGAATCATAAGATTTAGATTAGCAATGGAGAGGAGCAAGGAACAATCTAGAGTGGAACTTCTGAACTGGAATAGGGCTAACTTCAATGGGATGCGAAAGGATCTGAACAGGGTAAAATGGAAGAAACACTGACAGGAAAAGCTGTTGCTAAACAATGGATGTTCATTCAGGAGGCTATGATCCAAGTACAGGCTAGGTACATTCCAACAAGAGGGAAGGGTAGAGAAACAAAGCAAGAGCTCCATGGATGACGAGGGTGATAGAGAAGATGATGAAACAAAAAAGAGGGTGTATGATGAATGTCAGATGAATTCAAGTGAGAAGCAGGCCAAATACAATAAGTTGAGAGGGGAAGTGAAGATGAAAATAAGATTGACAAAGAGAGAATATGAGAGTAGAATGGCAGTTAACATAAAAGGGAACCCCAAAATCTTCTACCGGCAAGTAAAGAGTAAGTGGGTAGTAAGAGGCGGGGTGGGGCCTACAAGGGATCAAGAAATAGACATATGCTTAGAGGCTCAGGGCAAGGCTCGCAGAGTCAATGAGTATTTTGTATCGGTAGAAGTAGAGAAGCTAGAAGCAATGGAAGGGGTGAATATTGATAGATAGGATGTACTAGAATGGCTGGTTATGCTTAGAGTGGATAAGTCGCCTGGTCCAGATGGCTTGCGTCCCAAGTTTCTGAGGGAATTGTGGGAAAGAGATAGCGGAAGGGTTTGCCATCATTTTCCAATCTTCCCCAGATGGGGGGGGGGGGGGGGGAGGTGCCTGAGGATTGGAAACTAGCAAATGTGACACGATTGTTAAAGAAAGGGAGTAAGGACAATCCTAGTAACCATGGGCTGATCAGTTTAACATCAGTGGCGGGTACATTTTTAGAAACAATAATCAAGGAAAAAATTAACGGGCATTTGGAGAGGTTTAAGCTAATTAAGAGCGCCAACACGAATTTGTAAATGGCAGCAGAAAATGCTAGAAATACTCAGCAGGCCAGGCAGCATCCTTGGAGAGAGAAACAGAGTTAACGTTTCAGATCTGAGACTGCCTGGCCTGCTGAGTATGTCCAGCATTTTCTGTTGTTATTTAAGATTTCCAGCATCCGCAGTATTTTGCTATTGTATTTGTAAATGGCAGATCGTGTTTGACTAATCTAACTGAATTTGTTGATGAATTAACAGGGAGGATTGCTGAAGGGAATGCAATGGATGTTGTCTACATGGATTTTTGGAATGTGCTTGCCAAAGTACCACGTAGAAGGCTGGTTTACAAAATTAAGGCTCATGGAATAGGTGGGTCAATGGCAGCTTAGATAAGGAATTGGCTTTCGGACAGAAAACAGCGAGTAGTGGTAAATAGATTTTTTTCAGACTGGAGGATAGTAGACAGTGGTGTTCCCCAAGGGTCAGTGCTGCGGCCATTTCTGTTTTTGATAAATCTAAATGACCTGGATATTGGAATACAGAGTTGAATTTCTAAATTTGCCGATGACACCAAACTTGGGGTTGTGGCAAACAGTGGGGATGATACAAATCGACTGCAACAGGGCATAGAAAGGCTAATAGAAAGGGCATACAAGTGGTAGATGGAATTTAATACAGAGAAGTTTGATATGATGCATTTTGGCAGAAGGAACAGGGAGAGGCAATATACACTTAATGGCACAGTTTTAAAGAATGTGCAGGGACAGAGTGACCTGGGAGTTAATGTGCATAGGTCCCTGAAGGTGACGGAACATATTGAAAGAGAATGGTTAGCAAAGCATATGTGGCCTTGGGCTTCATAAATAATGGTATTGAGTACAAAACTACAGAAGTTACGCTGAAAATTTATAAAGTGCTGGTTAAGTCACAACTGGAGTATTGCGCCCAGTTCTGATCACCACACTTTACAAAGGATGTAAAGGCACTTGAGAGGGTGCAGAGGACATTTACCAGAATGGTTCCGTGGATGGGGGAATCTTAGTTACGAATACAGGTTGGAGAAGCTAGATTTGTATTAATTCGAGCAAAGGAGGTTGAGGGGTGATTTGATAGAGGTGTATAAGATTATGACGGGATTGGATAGGCTAGACGGGGAAAGTTGATGGTACAAGGACTAGGGGACACAAATTTAAGGTTTTAGGCTAGAGATACAGTGGGGATGTGAGGGAAATATTTTATATGGAGCGAGTGGTGAGAACATGGATCTCGCTGCCGAGGGAAGTGGTGGAAGCAGAGACACTCAATGTTTTCAAGGGGAGGCTGGATAGACACTTGAGGTAAATAAACTACGGGGATACTGCGGGGGAATGGGACTAACTGGATTGTTCTACAGAGAGCCGGCACGGACTCGATGCGATGGATGGCCTCCTTCTGTGCCGTTATGACTCTGTGACTCTATGACATTACGAAGGAAATGGGTGGTCTGAGTGATAGAGGAAGCTCGGAGTTCCTAAATCTATCCTTTCCATCCAGAAGAAGAAAATGTTCGCCATGTAACAACAGACCTCTCTACCTGTACTTTTGCAAAAATTCAAGCGCAACATTGCGATCATAGATATTGGCCCGTATATATCAGAGGATTCCTGCGTGCAGATGCCTCTGATCAGGAAAAAATCTACGCCCTTACCTGAGTGCTATCGAGGTCTGGACATTTCCGCTCCTGGACATCTGCTGGTGCGCGCGTGCAGAGACCCAGGAATCCCAGGGGCACAGGCGGTACGCAAGCGTCCCCAGGATCACGTGTGCCATGGAGACCAAATGGACGAAGGGAATCCCACTTCATACTTTTGACAGGTCTCTCAGGTTAGACCTGACAAATGTATGAATGGGGATCACACAAAAAACGCACTAAAACATACATATTTTTTTTAAATCACGTTTTTAAAATTAGTTAAAATTACATTAAATTAAACATTTTAAACAATAATTTAATTTTTTGCAAAAAATAATTGAAGCATTTTACGGGTTAAAAATAAACTTAACTTTTTTAAAAGTAATTTTAAATTATAAATGAGTGAAAAAAGGTTATTTTTTAATTTTTTAAACGCTTATGCTGGTACAAGCAGGCGTAATATTTTTAAGGAATTTCAGCGGGCGGAGGTTCTGCAGAAAGTGGAAATCTCCACCCGCAGAGGTCCTTCTCCAGGGCAGGCGTCCGATCTGTAAAGAGGATCCTTCACAGATCGGAAGTGTCTGTTTTCAGCGGACGCGCTTCGTATGCCTGAAACCGGCACCTGTGCGATCCCTACGGGTGTGGACACAGCTCGTACAAACCCGCAGGGATCGGAAATTATGGGCCAAGGAGTTCATTCGTCTCTTTTTGATTTTTTCCGTTTAGCTGTCCCCGCTCCACTGAAGATTGTCTCCACACCATTCAAAGAGGCTTCATCTGTTTCGCTCAGACTTCAGTGCAGAACGGCTGCTTTTTACCCGAAGGACTTTAACCTCACCTGGTATAAAAATGGCACCAAAATGATGGCAGGATTTAGAACTGAACAACAGACAATGACAGAGGGTCTATGTGAAGTTATCAGCTCCTTAGAAGAGACAAAACCAATTGAGCGCGGCACAGTTTACACCTGTCAAGTCCATCACGTTTCCAACTCGATTCCAGCAAATGCCAGCTACACTGTTGGCAACGAAGGTAACATCATCGCACATGTGCTACTTTTGTGTTGCATCTGTCATAGGGAAGATGTTAGAAGCTATTATTAAAGACGTTATAGCAGGGCACTTAGAAAAGTTCAAAGTAATCAGGCAGAGTCAACATGGTTTTGTGGAAGGGAAATCATGTTTGACCAATTTTTTGGAGTTCTTTGAGGAAGTAACATGTGCTGTGGATAAAGGGGACCGGTGGATGTACTGTACTTAAATTTCCAGAAGGCATTTGATAAGGTGCCGCATCAAAGGTTATTGTGGAAAATAGAAGCTCATGGTGTAGGGGGTAACATATTGGCATGGATAGAAGATTGGCTAGCTAACAGGAAACAGAGAGTAGGCATAAATGGGTAATCTTTTGATTGGCGAGATGTAACGAGTGTTGTGCCACAGGGATCAGTGCTAGGGCCTCAACTTTTTACAATATATATAAGTGACTTGGATGAAGGGACCGAAGGTATGGTTGCTAAATTTGCTGATGACACATAGATAGGTAGGATAGTAAATTGTGAAGAGGACAAAAGGAGGCTACAAAGGGATATCGATAGGTGAAGTGAGGGGGCAAAGATCTGGCAAATGGAGTATAATGTGGGAAAATGTGAAGTTGTCCATTTTGGCAGGAAGAATAAAAATGAATCTTATTATCTAAATGGTGAGAGATTGCAGAGCCCTGAGATGCAGATGGATCTGGATGTCTGAGTGCATGAATCACAAAAGGTTACTATGCAGGTACAGCAAGTAATTAGGAAAGCCAATAGAATGTTATTGTTTATTGCGAGGGAAATTGAATACAAAAATAGGGAGGTTATGCTTCAGTTATACAGGGCAATGGTGAGACCACATCTGCAGAACTGTATTGGTGTCCTTATTTAAGGAAGGATGTAAATGCGTTGAGAGCAGTTCAGAGAAGGTTTACTAGAGTAATACCTGGAATGGGCGGGTTGTCTTAAGAGGAAAGGTTGGACAGGCTAGACTTGTATCCGCTGATGTTTAGAAGAGTAAGAGGTGACTTGATTGAAACTTATACAATCCTGAGTGGTCTCGACAGGGTGGATGTGGAAAGGATGTTTCCTCTTCAGGGAGAATCTAGAACTAGGGGTCACTGTTTAAAAATAAGGTGTCGCACATATAAGTCAGAGATGAGGAGATTTTTTTTCTCACAGAGGGTCGTGAGTCTTTGGAACTCTCTTCCTCAGAGGGGGGTGGAAGCAGAGTCTTTGAATATTTTTAAGGCAGAGGTGGATAAATTATTGGTAAGCAATGGGGTGAAAAGGTATCGGGGATAGGCGGGAATGTGGAGTAATCGGATCAGCTATGATCTTATTGAATAGCGGAGCAGGCTCGAAGGGCCGAGTGGCCTACTCCTGCTCCTATTTCGTATGTTCGTATGTTTATTCCCGCGGGTGTCGAACTGCCATTGCAGACGTCGGACAAATAAAGAGTGAGGTGTTTTCTGGAACAGATTGCCATGTTATTAAGTAATCTTCGCAATCCATAATTAGCTCAGAAATGTGTGTCGCAATAATATAGTAGGGGTAATGTGACGAAAAGGATTCAACCAGCCAAAATTAATTCAAGGGAACACTGCTAATGGAAGTTTAAACTGAGGCAAAATAGCAACATGTACGGAGTGCTGGAAACAGAGGGTGTACCTAACTGTGAAGAAAATTGCAAAACGCTTCAAGACCATATAGGCAACGAGGCAGATTTAGCAGAATCAGCTCGGATGAAATTGCATGCGGAGTGGTATCATGCAATAATTTTTCGAAGCAGAAATGAAAGCGGATACGTCCTAAGTGTAAAATCATTCAAATAAATTAAAGAAAACACCGATTTAGGGTTCAGCTTAATGTAATGCTAAGCCGAAACACGTCGTCGGTTAGACTACATTGAGAATATTGTGTTCATATTTTGGCAATTTACTTTCTGAAAAATGTCAAAAATATTGTCACATGCAAAATATATTTTACTATGGTCGTATCAAGGCGGCGATATTTCAGTTATAAAAGGAAACAGATAGAGAAAGAGGGGCTATATACAACAAATTGAGATGTTCAAGGTTTTCAAGGAGCTCGATCAGGTAAATAAAAAAATATATATTTTCTTATCAACGAATCGATTACCCGATGGCAGAAACTTAACATCATTACCAAAAGGAGGAAGGGAGTAGAAATTATTAATTTTTAGCGACAACAAGAGTGATGCTCTCCACTGGTGTAAAGAGCGGGACAGTTCATAATTTTCAAGTGTCTCTTGTTTCTCTCTCAATTCCAGATAGTCTCAGCTAATCTCTCAACAACAAATGCAATATTATATCACACACCACAATGGGATAATTTTCTGTACACAATAAACTATCTTCGATTCCATCTGAGGTGTAAATATGATAGATTGTTGCCACAACTAACTACTATATTCTCCTTTCATGCACAAATCCTGATTTTAAACTTACTCAAATTAAAGAAGTCAACACACTGTCGCTAAGGACTATCGACTGAAATTTCCGTGAAGGTTCTCCCGCAGAACATAGAGGAATGACATAAAGTGCGACAAATGGCCTTGTTTATGTCGTTAGGCCTGGTGATATGACAAACCCTAATTATAATGATCAAATATCATCTGAGTTAATTCCAAATTAGCTCTTACAGCATATCAGATGCCTGAATAAATGTGCTCTTAATTGGTACTATTGCACATTAAGCAGGAATTTCATAATAGCGACCGGTCTGAGAAGTAGTAACTCCGAAAACAGGCAGCTGGAAGGTTCCTCAGGGAAAAAATGCGAAGACTTTTAAGCAGATTACTCTTTTGGAACCAGGAAACGTTAGCAGTTCAGGTCCAGCACAGGTTGTATTTCAATTTAATATTTATCGCTTGTGTTCCACTAATGAGCTGCGATACTCTCTGCTTGATTTGTAAATGCGCTTGTAAAGAGTTCCTGTACTCATTATGTCTAGCGACGTTTCAATAATTTACTTTAGATTTTATTTATAGTACCGCTAAAAATAACGAAGATCGACAATCTCTGCCAAAGCTTTGACGATTTCCTGACACATAGCAATCAGAGGAAGTCTTGTCCCAATGTGCTTTAACTTTAAAATATTTAAAGTTGAAGTAGTTCTGTCACACAAAGCAGAAAGAGAAATTGATAAACCATCAAGTGGATACATTTTCAGTCGGTGTTCGGATGAAAAAATATCATCCGATTAGTATGGCTTTTAGTAGTGAGCTGTGAATCATGGATTACTTTATATCATTTCCAGATTATCACGCTGCCCTCCCATTCCGCCTGCTTTATCGATCCAGCGTGGGGATATTGGTAATTATTCTACTAATGATTATCATCCTCCACCACATTAAACCAATTAACTTCTACAGGTAAGATAATTTTACTCTTAAACAGCATTTGTCAATGGAAAGAGCACAATTGATAATGAATTGGAGAGATTACTACTCAATAAACACATAATGATGAAAAGCCTCAAACCATGAAATCATCCAGGATGTGATATCAGCACCGCAGTTTAATGCTGATTTAACTCAGCAGTTGAAATAGGCCATCATTGTTTGCTCAGTTCCTCAATGGGACATGCCTTATACACATAGCATCATACAGCGCAGAAAGAGACCATTCTGCCCACAGATCCGTTGGAGGCTTTTTAAAAATGCAGTCCATTTACTCTGAGTCGTCTGCTCTTTCAACACAGCCCTGCATTGGATTCCTTTTCAAGTATTTATCAAATTCCCCTTTGAAAGTTACGATTGAATCTGCTTCCACTTCAATTTAAGGCAATGCATTCCACATCATAACAACTCGCTGCCTAAACAAATTCTCGTCATACCTCTCTGCTTCTTTTGCCAATTATCTAAAATATTTATCATCTGGTTAACGACCCTCCTGTCAGTGGAAGAAGTTGAACCTAATGTACTAATTATGAAGACCTCTATTAAATCTCGCGTCAGCCCTCTCTGCTTTAAGGAGAATAATGCTTGCTTCTTTAATCTCTCCACATAACTGAACTCCCTCATCCCTGGCACCACACTGGCAAACCTCGACTGCACCTTCTGCAAGACCTTAGCATCCAGAATTGTACATATTGGCCCGTATTTTCCGATCGCAGGCTTCCTGCATGCGGAGACCTGCGATTTGGTGAATTTCTATGCCCTTACCTGAGGGCTTCAGAGGATCCGAGCATTTCCGCTGCTGGGCTCCTCCAAGACGAAATGCGCAGGGTCCACGTGTCCCAGGGGCATATGCGGTTCGCAAGCGTCCCTGGGATCACGTGGGCCATGGGGAACCAATGGGAGAAGGAAATCACGCTTTATATTTTGACAGCTTAGACACTGAATAAACACATCAAAACATTAAATGAATCAAAAAAATAACGTTTTTATAATTAGTTAAAATTACATTAAATTAAATATTTTAAACAAAACTTTATTTTTTTGAAAAGTAATTAGACTTTTTAACGGGGCTAAAAATAAAATTACCTTTTCTAAAAGTATTTTTAATTTATAAATGAGTGAAAAAAAATATTGTTTTACTTTTTTAAATACTTATGCTGGTAAAAGCAGGCCTTACGCCTGCTTTTATCCGGTGTAAGCTTTTTAAGGGATTTCAGCCGGCTGAGTATCTGCAGAAACCGGAACTCTCCACCCGCAGAGGCCCTTTTCCAGGGCAGGCGAGCGATCTGTCAAGAGGATTCTTGACAGATCGGAAACGTCGCTTTCAGCCCGTGCACTTCGTACACACCCGTAGGGATCGGAAAATACGGGCCATTACTCCAGCTGAGACGTAACCAGTGATTTATAAAGGTTCAGTATAACTTCCTTGCTTTTGTACTATATGCCTCTACTTATAAAGCTCATGATTCGGTATGATTTGTAGCAGCCTCATCAACTTCTCGTGCCTCACATATTTCTCACAAATTCGCTGTGCGCCATTTAAAACATCCCAATTGCTCTATTAAATTTCAGCTTATAGCTTATTCTTGGTTTTCAGTTATTCTGCACGGAACACCTTCCAATGCCTGAATTCCATATCAAATTACAATTCGTTTCAAGCCACATATTGGTCCCAACGTTCCACAGGGCTAACACCTGTCTCCCGCTGTAGGTTTGGGGGGAGCGAGAACCGGCGAAAAGGCTATAAAATTGCATAAATTCCGAAAACGATCATTTGTATCGTTTCTCTTGGAATTATATTGTTACCCCACCGATTTAATGATTGGTATTACAGGAATCTGAATACCAACGCTTCCAAGCATGGGAGTCTGGCAAGGGCTCTCCTAATTTTCCCGTTTCATTTGAGCAGGAGACCAGGTGAAGAGACCAGGAAACACGATGTAGACGGTGGGCACTTATGGCGGGACAGCGAGAGAGCTCCGGTGGAATATTAAGGTCATAATTAAAAAGCACATTTCATTGCGATTATACATAGTAATTTTGATTAACGGTCTTTAACTCGATCTCCCAGGGAAAACCCCACCGGAAGGCATCTACAGGGAGAAATGCGAAAATATTCTGGCCTAGAAGTTCGTCTCCGGTGGTGGCGCAATACGAGCGGTATTGGATCGACCCCCTGTTATAAGCAGCACCTTATATTCAGTTCCATTGATAGCAATGGCACTGAATACCAGCTGCTGCGTGGAGCAGGTGGCCGATCCGACGCCGCCCATTTTACGCCATCACACGAGACGAATTTCTAGGCTTCTAGATTAAGGTATGGCCGAATTCGAGTGGATGAGACAGAGACTGCCTACATTAAACAGGGCAAATCTGTTAATAGGTAAAAAGACAGAAGATCAGTGGGAGGTGTTCAAAAAAGAACGTAATGTGATACAGAACCAACTTATACACCTAAGGAGCGAAAGCTCCACTTCCACAAGAAAAACAGCCACGGATGACGAACGATGTAAGGTACATCATAAAACTAAAAGAAAAAACATACAATAATTCAAAAAACAGCTCTAATCCTGGCGAACGGGAGAGATACAAAGCAAAAATGACACAACAGATAGTAAGAGCTACAAAAATGGAATATGAAAATAAACATGAAAGGAATATCAAAAACAAACCAAACCATCATTTAAAATTATATTAGGAAAAAGTGTTTGCTTCAGAGCAAATTGGGCCCCTTCAAAACTGATAATGGTGATATCATAAATGAAGATAAGGAAATGCTGGACTTGTTAAATAATTAATTTGTGTCAGTATTTACAGTAGAGGAAGCGGATAGCATGCTGGACGTCCCAAGGGAACTAATTTTGAATCAGGGACAGGGTCTCACCATAATTAACGCAAGCAAATTATAAGAATGACGAAAATAATTGCAATAAAGAGTGACAAATCCCACAGACCAGCTGCTTTTCATCCCAGGGTTTAAAAGGAAGTAGCTGAGAACATTGCAGATGCCCGAAATATGATCGTACAAATTTGTCGCGATTCAAGAACTGTTTCTTTAGATTTGAAAATTGAACATGTCACTCCGCTATTTAGGAAAGGTGAGAGATTGAAAGCAGGGAGTTCTAGACCAGTTAGCCTACCATCTCTTGTTGTGAAATTACAGGAGTCTGTAATTAAGGATAGAGTGACTAAACACCTTGAAAATGTGCAGCTGATGAAATATTTATAAAGGGTAATTCATGTCTGAGGAATCTAATTGATTTTTTTGAAGAAATGGCTCAAGTAGTGGACAGTTAATGTCTACGGATGTTATTGATATGGACTTTGAGAAGACATTCGATAAAATCCCTCATAAGAGAATTTACCTGGGTTTTTGAGTTGCAACCTACGGTATTTAGAGATTATGTTCAGAGCAGTGCCCTTTACAGGGGATCGGTGGTATGTGGGCCAAGCAACAGCGTGTATTTTCAATCAGATTGAAGACTCCTAACTGATGCGCGCAGAATCAAAACTAGGAGGTATCAATTAGAATATTTAAGTCAATGTAAAATCGCATACTGAAAGCGAAATAAAGTGAGGGAAATAAATATGAGATTAAGAGAAAGAGATAAAAGAGACGGGAAATGGTTAACAAATATTTTTTTAGAAAAATCTCTAGCAATAATTAAATTCTGAAGGAATGAGACTCCACACTTATAAAATTAAATTCTCAGAGCCAAAAATGTTGTTTGGCAGTAATTAAGACGTATCATGCCGCTAAAGATTCTGTTGTCCAGATGCACTAACCCTAACTTTTTCTGCTGTGTTAAGTAGGTATGTCACGCAACTTCTCACCTTCATGCGTGCATATGCGAAGTCTCTTGGCGAGGTACCGGTGTAGCAAAGTCTATGGTTCCCTTCATCAATACACCAAAATATCTCGAAATGAAGTGTGGAACAGATTCCCCGATATAGAGCGGATTTAAAAGATAATGAGTGCCACGTTAATCAGACGAAACTAAATATTTTAAACGATTATAAAAATAGACTTGTCAGTAGGACATCATTGGAAGAGTGACGGAATCGCTGTTTGATGTGACTGTCTGAAATATATGACTAACAAAAGAGATCGATTATTTCCAGCCGATTGTATGCTGATGAAAGCCAGAGACCTAGAGTATTCCATGAGTTCAGATGAAAAGGGAATACCAAAGTAATTAAGTGAGTCACAGTTTACAGCGCCACTGGTTAGGCTGGATCCTGGAAACGGCGGCGATACCATATATCTTCAAAGGGTTGTGGAATGAACTCCAATGTTTGTAGGGAAACTGATTTGTCTATAGTTAAGAAAAAAAGGACCGTCACGAACATTCTGCCAGCTTATGGAAGTTATGCGCAATGTGATGCAAGACATTTTAGAACCGTATTCTTTTTATTCCCTTTCAGCAAATGTTACTTTTCAATAAACTGGCTGTTAATGTCACGCCTACACTGAAACGCATATATAAAAATCAGTTTTTAACTGAAATAAGTGCATCCAATATTTCTTTACACAATAAGCAATATATAGCATATTTAAGAGAACTTTGTAACATACAGTTGCAGGGTGAGTATTTTGCGAAGTGTAGTCAGAAAAGGGGATGATTACGAATAGTTTTATGAAATTTCTAATTAGTAAAACAGTTAAAAGTTAAAACTTCACAAGCCTTAGAGACGCTCTCGTATCATTGTTACCCTATTATAGAGAAAAGCGGCCTATAGTTTGGGAGCATTGCTATTTTATGTGCAAGTAGGAATATAATGCATGTGTCGTTGGTAAAGCTACAGAATCGTTGAATACGACGATGCATGTCTGGATAAGACATACTTCCACGTAGATAAATGCTATAATACCAGGTTTTTGAACGTCTGAAACTACAATAAATCCTCGCTCAGCATAGTCAACAAGCAGTGCAGTGCTTAATTTCAAAATTGACGTGTGAGCGAGTATCATAGGTACAAAATCGTGATGTCTGGATTAACCCATTTAAAAAGAGTGTGTCGTGGTGTGTGGATTGATTTGGGGAATGCCAATTTAAATATGCAGATTTGGTGTAAAAAGATGAAAGGATGTAATGGGAACAACCTTATTCATCAGCAAGTGTCTAGTCAGTAGTCCATCAAATGAAACTATGCTCTTGTTCTAAATTAGTAGGGCTATCATGAAATTGGTTTCGATTGGCATTATCTGATTGATCACAAAGCCTGCCGATGCTAACGGGCAACTAGGTTCCCATTTCCTCTCCTTTGAGCCCAGTGAATGCTTAGCTCGTGCGCGCAAAAGATATGATTAATTGTTAAAACTTGTTGGGGGGTAAATGTGACTTTGTGTGTTATTGTAAAACGGTCGGATTCATGGAAATGAAAATCGGTAGAGATGTACAACGGGCGGCTGAGTGGAAAGTGCACATTTTACACTATCAAATCCCTCGGTGGCAAAATATATACTTGGATTATTTGGGAGTGGGAAACCTAGCCATCGCTAAAGTCTCATGAGGGCATGTTTTTTTTTAAGCTTGGCTTACGCTGGCTTGAGATTAGAACGTTGAGGGTTTATTTACTTGAAGTGTTTAAAATAATCAAGTAATTCACAAGTGTAGGTAGAGAGCAGGAGCTATTTCCTCTTGTCGGGGAATGTAGAACAAGACAAGATCTTAAAATGAGAGCTAGGTCATTCTGGAACGATATTAGGCAGCAATTTCCCACACAAAGTATAGTGGAAATCTGGAATTCACTCTTTCGAAAGGTTACTGCGCTGGGTCATTTGAAATTTTCAATACTGAAATCGTCAGTTTTTTATTACTTTAGGGTATCGAGCGTGAGAACAAATTTTGAAACGGGAGCCAGCTTCAACACATTTCGGGTATTTGGCCTTCATCACACATGCCTGAAATGTTGTATCATGCATTTTCTTTCTATTTTCGGAAAATGATCTGCTGCGTATTTCCAGTACTTCATTTTTAAAATGAAATTTGAAGCTTATTTTTTCCTGTTTTATTGTAGGACGGAAAGTTTGCTTATTTAGAGAAAATATTTTGGCCAGTAGGTTGGACCGTATTTGAAAAGCCAGTAACTGCAAACATCTAACCATTCACTCAGCTAGCTACTCAACAGTGAGTGCACTTTATTACAATGTGTCGGTACACACAGGGTGGAGGGAGTGGCAGCTAAAGAGTTGCATATTTCTAAGGATTGACGGCCCGTTGTGAAGTGGCTCTGACGCGAAAAAACTGAGCGAGATGCTATGGTAATGAACAAGGCCTGAAATTTGCCTGAAATAACTGCAGCTAAATTGTCTTTTGAAAACGATTTACAACTGCAATTTTTGCGAGGATTCACCCGCTCTCTGGCCTCGGAGTTCAGGGAATCCACCGGGAAACGTCATAGTTCAGAAACTTAGCAAAAACGGATAATGTTTTCTTTAATATGAAAGATCTTCCGTGTGTTTACCTGTTCACTAATGATCAAATTAGAAGGTATTTCCAAAAAGTGAATGTCATAACATTTATTAAATTAAGATATTCTTGGAACCCTTGTGTTTTTGTGGCTATTGTTACTGAAATAAACGTGTCCAAATACCCCAGCGAAATGGGCCTATGGAAAACCGCTGGTAACTGTTCCTTTATAGAAAACATTTCACTATTTTACATGTTGGAATACCACGTCTGCTCTAATGTAATTTCATTCAATAAAACGATCTGTGTCTTTTCCTGTTTTAAATATCAACCATTGTTGGGGTCTACTTGAGAAACGCAAACCTGGTCGAAAAAATCATCAAGTTTTACAGCTTTAAAAACGAAGACGCTTGGTAACGGCCGTTTACGCAGTTTTTCTTTTTTTTTACTCCAGTCTTACCCAGACATTATGGGAAAGGATGGTGATCGTCCAACGGGATTTGAAACCCGGGTTAATGACCGCCGTGCCTCAGTTTTTCTATCAGCAACTCAATCTACGCAAATTTACATGGGGTTTCCGCCGAACTTCCACCATAACTTTGGGACACCACACGTTGTATACCTGGCTTGATTTTCCTTTCCATTGAAGTTATTAAAAAGAAAATATTGCGGGATATGTAATACGCGGCCGCTCCGCTATCGTAATTTTTACGGTCCAAAAACTTAAAACTTAAAATTACTCCATCGACTGAAAGACGGCAACAAATCCCAGAGAAATGCCTAAAAATTATCATTTCCGGTGGACCTTAAGAGGTTCCATGATTTCACGCCAATGGTCGGGCAGAAAGTCAACAATACATAATTTATAACACCACACTATTCATTAACGTTCAACAAATCTAAAAGGATAACTTATACAGAGCTATTGAAATAAAACCTCAGTGAGATGATTGTAAATTGGGTGAGGCTCGTAGATTACAAAAGTAAACAGATCTGCAAAGCACGGAGCGGTCTGCACAGAGCGGGGTTAAAACGGAGTGCACTTAAACAGAGTGTTTTTTGGGGGAATTTGTAAAGAGTTGGAATTGGGAGAGGAGGGGATGGAGTTGCTGTTTGTTTACTACACTACTTGTAGTGCTTTGTGTTACAGTTAGATATTTAATTTCAGTACCCTTAACATAATATAGATCAAGTCAGTAGTCAATAAACTACACTGTATACTAAGTTACCTAATTACAAATTTAATTCAATGTAATTAAATAAAACAAGGTCCTATCGGGATGGCAGTGCATGTGGTGTGCTGCAACTGCAGCATGTGAGAGTTGGGAAGAGCTTTGCGATCCCGAACAAACACGTTTGCAGTAAGTGCCTGCATCTTGAGGAACTTCACCTCAGAGCTTTTCAGCTGGAGTCTGTGGTGCAGACATTGCAGGGCATCAGGTGTAGGAGAGTTGCCTGGATACTTTGATCAGCAGGCAGTCACACCCATTAGGTTAGTTAGGGGTACAGGTCTTGTTAGTGGTCAGAGGCAGGAGTGTGTGACTTAAACTCAGGCAGGTAAGGGGATCTCTGATGCAGTGCTGGAGGAGACGCAGCCTTGGCCCTTGTCCAACATGTATGATGTTCTTGCTGCCTGCGTGGATGAGGCAAAATTCTGCAAAATGGATGAGCAAGCTGACCATGGCATCATGGTGCAAGAAGCCATTGAAGTGGGGGGAGTGAAAGGTAATGTAGTTTTGGAAGCCGAAAGTACAGTCAGGGGGAGAGATACTGTTCTCTGCAACCGTGACCGAGATTTCCGAAGGTTGTGTTGCCTACCCGGTGCCAGGGTAAAGAAGATATCTCCTCACAGCTGGAGGAGAACTTGGAGTGGAAGGGGCTGGATCCGTTTGTCGTGGTCCAAATAGGAACCAGCGATATAAGTAGAATTAGGAATGAGGTACTGCCGAGAGAGTTTGAAGCACTGGGATTCAAATTAAAAAGCAGAACCTCAAATTTAATAATCTCTGGAATATTATCTGCGCCACGCGCAAATTAGCATAGAGCCAAACAGATTAGAGTTTTAAATGTGTGGCCCAAAGTGTGGTGTGTGAGGAAGTGGTTTCAGTTCATGGGGCACTGGCACCAGTACTGGGTAAAGAGGGAGCTCTTCCATTAGGACGGGCTCCACTTCACGGGTTGGACCAGTGTCATGGCGACCCGAATAACTAGGGCCAGAAATAGGGCTTTAAACTAATTAAGGGGGGTGGGAGGATTCAGGAAAGAGTACATTTAGAAGCAGCGAGAGAAATTTCAAAGCTCAATAGCAGAGTCGAGTATTGGTTAAAAATAATCGGAGTTGGTCAGCAAGGGACAGAGAGAATAATAAAGGTAATAACGCACCAGTGACTAATGTGATATCAGGGAAAAATAGAAATAAGTCAAAGCTAAAGACGCTGGGCTGGATTTTCATTCACCTGTGGAGGCGGGTTTGAGGCGTGTGGGGGGTTAAAATTGCGAAAACTGGCGGGCACGCAAAAGCCCGTCTCCATCCCACCTCCATGCAATTTTCATTAAATCGTGTCTGTTGGTCCCGACTCCATCCCGCCTCTAAGAGGCGGGATAGGCTGTTAAGGCCCTTAACAAGCACTAAATTACCTCTATAATGCCATTTTCAAAGGTGTTTGTGAATTAACCCTTGTTCTACGTGAAGCACGCCTGTTCTGAAACACGAATGTGAAACCTGGCTGGAGCACATTTGGATATGGATAGTTGACGCTGGCTGGCTGGCTCGCTGGCTATGGGGATGCATATGTGGATGGATGTATATATGGATGGAGAGGAGACATATCTGGGTGTGGTGGTGTAAAAATATCTGGGAGCAGACTTATGACTGCTGCTGCTAATTTTGCAGGTACTCGCACAGCAAAGGCCAGGCAGTCTTTGAAGACCTTCAATGCAGCAGCAATGATGACATCATCAAAAGCGACTTTCAGACTGAAAACACTTATTGGTTCATGGGTTCCCACATGCTGGAACTCAATTGCCCAATTAGGTGAAAATTGCATCAATCTCCCACATCCAATTGCAGTCGGGTGGATAACACGAAAAGTGGAAACACGATCCCAACCCACCCCAGTATCAAAATGCTGCCCACTATATCTGAATTCGCAAAGCATTTGCAAAAAAAATGGATGAATTAATAGCACAGATATAAATTAATAGGTTTGATCTGATAGTCATTATGGAGATGTGATTGCAATGTGGACAAGGTTGGGAACTAAATAATCCAGGATACTTAACTTTTGCAAGAGATAGGCAAAATGGAAAAGGAGGATGGGTATCCATTCTAATAAAAGATTGGAAAAAGACAGCAGAGAGAAAGGATCTTAGCTCCGAAAATCAAGATGTAGAATCAGTTCCGGTGGAACTATGAAACAGCAAGTGGCAGAAAACTTTGGGGCAAGTTGTGTATAGGCCCCCAAACAGTAGTTTTAATGTAGGGCTGAGTATAAATCAGGAAACTAGAGGCGCATGTAATAAGGTTACTACAGTAACCATGGGGGACTTTAATCTACATATAGATTGGGCAAACCAAATGTACAGTAATAGTGTGGAGCACGGATTCATGGAATGTATGCAAAATAGTTTTCTATGTAAGTATTTTGAGGAACCAACTAGGGAATAGGCTATTTTATATGTAGCATTCTGCAACGAGAAAGGGTTAATTCCTAACCTTGTAGTAAAGGGGCCTATAGGGAAGAGTGTCCATAATATGATAGAATTTGATATTGAGTTAGAAAGTGATTTCGTTAAATCCGAAACAAGTGTCTTAAATCTAATGAAAGCATACTACGTATGTATGAGGGGCGAGTTGGCTAAGGTAGATTGGGAAACTACATTAAAAGGTATGATGATAGAGCAGCATTGGCTAGCATTTAAAGCATTAGTACATCATTTAGAATGAATATACATTCCTTTAAGGCGCAACAACCCCACAGGAAAAGTGATCCAATCGTGGCTAATAAGAGAAGTTAAAGATAGTATTAGATCAAAGGAAGAGGCTTATAATATTGCCAAAAGAATAGAAAGCCTGAGGATTTGGAGGGTTTTAGAATTCAGCAAATGAGGTTAAGAAATTGATAAAGTAAGGGAAAATTGATTACGACTAAACTAGGGAGAGACATAAAAACAGACTGTAAAAGATTCCATAGGTATGTAAAAAGAAAAAGATTAGCGGGAGTAAATGTGCATCTCTTCAGGCTGAGACAGGAGAAATTATAATGGGGAATAACGGAATGGCAGAGAAATTAAACAAATATGTTGTGTCTGTCTTCAAGAAAGAAGACGCAAAAAACTTCCCAGAAATAGTGGAAAACCAGGGTCTAGCGAGAATGAAGAACTGAAAGAAATTATTATTAGTAAAAAAAATGTTCTGCTGAAATTAATGGGACTGAAAGCCGATAAATCCGCTGACCTGATGGCCTTCATCCTAGGGTTTTGAAAGAGGTGGCTTTAGATAAAGTGGATGCATTGGTTTTCATTTCCCAAAAATCCATAGATTCTAGAACGGTTCCCGCGGATTGGAAGGTAGCAAATGTAACCCCACCATTTACGAAAGGTAGGAGAGAGAAAACGGGAACCTACAGATCAGTTAGCCTGACATCAGTAGTAGGGAAAATGCTAGAATCTATTATTAAGGACGTGGTAACAGGGCACTTCGAAAACAATAATAGGATTGGGCAGAGTCAACACGGATTTATGAAAGGGAAATCGTGTTTGACGAATCTGTTAGAGTTTTTTGAGGTTGTAATTAGCAGAATAGATAAGGGGGGACCAGTGGATGTGTTGTATTTAGATTTTCAGAAGGCATTCGATAAGGTGCCACACAAGAGGTTATTAAACAAAGTTAGGGCTCATATAATTGTGGGTGATATATTAGCTTGTATTGAGGATTGGTTATCGGACAGAAAACAGAGAGTAGGAATAAACTGGGAATTTAGCGGTGGCAGGCTGTAACTGGTGGGCTACCACAAGGATCAGTGCTGTTGCCCAAGCTATTCACAATCTATATCAATGATTTGGATGAGGAGACCAAATGAAATATATCCAAGTTTGCTGATGATACAAAGCTGGGTGGGAATGTAAGTAGTGAGGAGGATGCAAAGAGACTTCAAGGGGATATAGACAAGCTAAGTGAGTGGGCAAGAACATGGCAAATGGAAGATAATGTGGAGAATCCACTTTGTTGGAAAATAGAAAAGCAGAATATTTTATAATGGTGAGAGATTGGGAAATGTTGGTGTTCAGAGGGACCTGGGTGTCCTTGTACACAACTCACTGAAAGTTAACATGCAGGTACAGCAAGCAATTAGAAAAGCAACTGGTATGTTGGCCTTTATTAAAAGAGGACTTGAGTATAAGAGTAAAGACATCTTACGGCAATTATATTGGGCCCTGATGAGATCACACCTGGAGTTTTGTTTACAGTTTTGGTCTCCTTACCTAAAGTGCTATGAAGGGAGTGCAACGAAGGTTCACCATACTGATTCCTGGGAGGGGCGGATTGTCGTATGAGTAGAGATTGAGGAGACTAGACCTATATTCTCTGGAGTTTAGAAGAATGAGAGGTGATCTCATTGAAACATACAACATTCTTACAGGGCTTGACAGGGTGTATGCAGGGAGGAGGTTTCCCCTGGCTGGGGAGTCTAGAACGAGGGGTCACAGTCTCAAAAGAAGAGGTCGGCCATTTTGACTGATATGAGGAGAAATGTCTACACTCAGAGGGTGGTGAATCTTTGGAATTCTCTATCCCAGAGGGCTGTAGAGGCTCATTCGTTCAGTGCATTCAAGGCATAGATCGATAGATTTTTGCATATTAAGGGAATCAAGCGATATGGGGAGAGTGCAGGAAAGTAGAGTTGAGGTACAAGATCAGCAAAGATCTTATTGAATGGCGGAGCAGTCTCGAGGTGCCAAATGGCCAACTCCTGCTCCTGAT
Source organism: Squalus acanthias (assembly GCA_030390025.1). Taxonomy (NCBI): domain Eukaryota; kingdom Metazoa; phylum Chordata; class Chondrichthyes; order Squaliformes; family Squalidae; genus Squalus; species Squalus acanthias. The sequence goes on along the minus strand of CM059430.1, from coordinate 73,057,057 downwards.
CTGATGTTATTTTGTCTTTCTCTAAAGTGTCTACAAAGGCATATATATAGACTAAGTGAGTGGGCAGTAAGTTGGCAGATGGAGAATAATGTAAGGAGATGAGAGGTTATTCACTTCGGTAGGAAGAATAGAAAAACTGAATATTTTTAAATTATGAGAAAGTTTTAAATGTTGGTGTTCCGAGAGATTTGTGTCTCACCGTGCAAGAAACACAGAAATCTAGCATGCAGGTACAGGAAGCAATAAGGAAGGCAAATTGCATGTTGGCCTTTATTGCAAGGGGTTTGGAGTATAAGAGTAACGAAGTCTTGCTACAATTGTACAACAATTTTAGATCATAACCTCAGCTCCAATCACATTTATATTTTATTTTATCCACCCTTTTATTTGTCCCCCCCCACCTTTTTTTTCCTCCTAGAAGCTGGCAGCTGTCCTTCATTCTGCCAGTGGATTTCACAATTCATTCAGCCTTAATCTGTCACATTAACACCACCTCTAGCCTTGCATATCTCTTAATGTCTCTTAATGTCTCTTCATCTCCTCCTTTGTTCCTTTATCCCCTCCCCCTTTTCCCAGCTTTACCCTGGCCTTAAATCTATTTGATTTCCGGCTCTTCCCAGTTCTGATGAAAGGTCATCGACCTGAAACGTCAACTCTCTTTCTCTCTCCACGGATGCTGCCTGGCCTGCTGAGTTTTTCCAGCGTTTTCTGTTGTTATTACAATTGTACAGGGCCTTGATGAGACGACACCAGGAGTAATGTGCACAGTTTTGGTCTCCTTATCTAAGGAATTACATCTTTAACTTGGAGGCGGTGCAACCACTTGATTGATTCTTGGGATGAGAGGGCTTTTCTATGATGAGAGATTGTGTTGAATGGGCCTATACTCTCTGGATTTTAGAAGAATGAGAGGTGATCTCATTGAAACATACAACATTCTGAAGGGGATTGACATGGTAGATGCTGAGAGGTTGTTCTCCTGGCTGGAGTGTCTACAACTAGGAAGCATCGTCTCAGGATAAAGGGTAAGCCATTTTAGACCGAGATGAGTAGGAATTTCTTCACTCAGAGGGTTGCGAATCTTTGGAATTCTCTGCCCCAGAGGGCCGTGAATGTTGAGTCTTTCAGTATATTCAAGGCTGAGATAGATAGATTTTTGGACACAAAGGGTTATCAAGCGATATGGAGATCGGGCGAGAAAGGTGAGTTCAGGTCGATAATCAGCCATGATGTTGTTGAATGGTGTAGCAGGCTCGAGGGGCCGTATAGCCTACTCCTGCTCTTAATTTCTATGTTCTTATTTTCATGCGCGATTTGCAACGAATTCGTAAATTAGTTTAAAATCAATTTCGATATTAAATTTTATCGTCCGCTTTGCAGACAATGGTGGGCACTCTCGAGGTGGTTACAAATACCCCCATTTAGCAATTTATTTTGCGTTTCCAATAATTGTCTGCCGAAGTTACTGCAAGTCAGCGGGAGAAAGGCGGCAGAAATTAATTACCATTTGGAAAGTTGTGTGAAACCTGCAGATTCAACAAATTTTGGACTCGTGATTCGGCCAACTAAAGACACAGGTGCGATGAATTTTGTTAAATGGCGCAGCCCAATGAATTTGAATACTTGCTGCAACAGTAATCGTAAAAGTGCCTGTAATCGTTCTTTAAAATTGTACTTTACAGAGGCGAAGTATATACTGAAAATAAGCTGCTGCAACACACACTGCAATTTTTGTGGTCGCGCTGTTTCAGGGATAATGCTATCACAGGAAGCATTTGCTTCTCTGAAGTTCACGGCTTATCAATATATATTTGGGCGAGAGTGCAAAATGAGCTGCTGATTCTTTTTTGCCAATTTCACACTGCCGATCAAAACGATTTTATGCCCCACAATATCCTAATATTGCTCGTATTTGCGTTAATTTGAGCCAGTTACATCAGACGTGCAGGAGAGCCCCATCCCCACCCCACCCCCTCCCCCCGGGAAGTCACTTCACTTGTCTTCTGAAAAGTTAAATTAATTGCACAATTTTTTCGAAGCAGAAAAATCCATAGAAACAGGAGCCACGCGCTATTCAGTATATGGACACAGGACATTGCGAAACATTACAGTTGCACAATATATCTAGGATGTGGTAAAATTGAACAGCGGATATATTGGGCAAAATCTGTGCTAAATAGGTTTAGGCTTCAACGGAGCTTACAGAGATCAAATGAACTAATAGAAGTAGGGTTGACAGTGGCTATTAAGAAATTCTCGCAGTTTGATAGAAAACAAATTTTAGCAGGAAAGCTTTGTATTGAATCTGCCAAAAGATTAGTTATTTCTTAACCTTGCAGCTGTCCTTGCGTCTGTCATTGTTGGTGCCTCTTTTCTCAGTCGCTGTCGCAAGTATACACAGCATTGAAAAGCCCCCGTACTACCTCCCATAAGAAGACAGGAATTGCTTGAAGAAAAAAGTCCAAAGTCCATCTGCTGCTTCTACCATCCTGGTAGTCACATGATACAATGGTACTGAAGTTAATGACTATTCACAGTAAAAATCTGTATAAAATAGTCACAACAGACCTAGACATGATGTGAGAAAAAACACCCAGTTTTGGAAAGATTTCCGAGCCATAGATCCAAAATCAGCTGTTCCTCCCACTCATGTTACGGTTACCACATATGCCCATAATGGCTCTTATACTGTGTCGCGAATTGTTATTTTCCTAAAGAAATCTAATTTGTATTTGCATTAATGAACACTTTCTGCTTCCACCGTCTCATTAGGGAAAAGGTTCCGCAGATTTACAAATCGCTTACTCAAATAACGTTTCCACTGATTACTTAATTTGATAATTTATCCCATCTCAGGACAAAAAGCGTGAGGAATGATAAGCTACAGCAAGCACACCCGGATCAAGTTACCCACGCCAAAAAGTTGGAAGTGCTGGCCATCTGTGGAAAGTATGCTGACTCAGACCAGGACCAGTAAATGGATTACAACAGAACCAAGGTGGTGGATGGGGTGACAATAAAGCGGGCTGCTTTACATTACATAATACAACTGCATCTATAAAAAAAAATTTGCATTTATAAAGCGTCTTTAATGTAGTAAAATGTCCCAAGGCACTTCAAAGGAGCGTTATCGAACACAATTCGATACCGAGCCAGAGAAGGAGATATTAGGGCAGATGACCATTAGAAGTGGTCAAAGAGGTAGGTTTTAAGGAGCATCTTCAAGGAGGAAAGAGGTCGAGAGGCGAAGAGATTTAGCGAGGGAATTCCAGAGTCTAGTGCCCAGGTAGCTGAATGCATTGACTCCAATGGTGCACCGATTAAAACTGGAGATGCGCAAAAGTTCAGGATTGAAGGAGAACAGATAACTCGGTGGTTTGTAGGGCTGGAGGACGTTACAGAGATAGGGAGGGGAGAGGCCATGGAGGGATTTGAAAAAAAGGATGAGAATTTTAAATTCGAGGCGTTGCTTTAATGTCAGCCAGTGTAGGTCAACGAGTACAGTGCTGATGGATGAACGGGACTTGGTGCGAGTTAGAATAAGTGCAGCAGAGTTTTGTATGAACTTAAGCTTATGGAGGGTGGAAGGTGGGGTGCCGTCAGGAGTGCTTTAGAATAGTTAAGTCTGGAGGTAACAAAGGCATGGATGAGAGTTTCAGCAGCAGATGCGTTGAGGCAGGGGAGGGGACGTGCGAAGTTATTGGAGTGGAAATAGGCGGTCGAAGTGATGGCGTAGATATGTGGTCGAAGCTCATCTCGGGGTCACGTAGGAAACCAAGGTTGCAAAGAGTCTGGTTCTGCTGCAAACAGTTGCAATGAAGGGTGGTGGACTCGGTGACAAGAGAATGGAGTTTATGGAGGGAACTGAAGAAAATGTCTTCGATCGTCCCACTATTTAGTCAATAGATATTATTTCTCATACTTCGTTGGTGTCAGAAAAGCGGGTTAGAATAGCAAAGGGTTCTCGGGGTACAAAAAAAAATCACTACATGTAGCCACACAGGTTAACAAGGCCATAAAAAAGGAAACCAGTCATTAGGGTTTATTTCTGGAGGGGAAGAATTAAAAAGTAGTGAATTTATGCTAAGCTTGTATCGAACCTTGCTTAGACCACACTTGGAGAACTGCGTACAATTCTGGTCGCCATAATATAAAAAGGATATAGAGGCACTGGTGACTGTGAAGAGAAGATTTACAAGGATGATACCAGAAATGCGAAGCCTATCAGGAAAGGATGAACAGGCTGGGTATCTTTTCGCTTGAAAAAAGAAGGCTGAGTGGTGACCCAATTGAGATCTTTAAAATTATGAAAGATTTTTATAGAGTAGATACAGAGAGAGTGTTTCCACTTGTGGGGAAGAGCATAACTTATAGGTCATTAATATAAAATAGTCGGCATGAAATCCAACAGGGAATTCAGAAGTAACTTTTTTACTCAGGGAATGGTGAAAATGCGGAGCTCGCTACCACAGGGAGTAGTTGTGGCAATAGGAGAGATGCATTTAAGGGAAGGCTAGATAAGCATATGAGGGAGAAGGGAATAAAGGGTTCTGCTGATAGAGTGAGATGAGGAAAGACGGGAGGAGGCTCGAGTGGAGCATAAACGCCAGCATGGACTGGTTGACCGAATGGCCTGTTTCTGTGCCGTATATCCTATATAATAAGAGCTTCCTGATTTCAGTATTGATGGCCGAGCTCTAATTGTAAAATTGCGCATAATTCTGGATTTCCCCACCAGAGCAAATAGTTTATCTGTATCAACTTTCTGAAATACTTTTATCATTTTAAACACATCAATTATATCAGCCCTTCACGTTCTAAATTCAATGGAGTTCAATCTACGTTTATGCAACCTCTCCATATATTTTAATCCTTTTGTCACTCTCGCCCGCTCCTCTCCCCGTAATGAAAAAGAGATGTGCTCAAATCATAGTGAGATCAGAATATCTGGAGCGAGGAGAGGCCAATAGACCCATCAGGTATCTGAATCCCGATTCGTTCATGGACTCCCCCTATGAGGAAAGTAAATTCCTTACCCGCCTTACCCTGAAAAGCGTTTTGTTCCTATCACTGTTACACTCAGTCCCAGTGGAATGAATAAGATCGGGATTCGAAAGTAACGCCTCGGCTCCCTTTCAAAGATCTCTTTTGACCCCAATCGAAGCAGCAGATGGGTTTTCAGAGTTAGATCTTAACAGTGTACATGTGGTTAAAATGGGCTTTGTGGTGTTGATTTAAACGCGTGCGATATGAAAGCGGCAACCATCACAGTTACCCAACAATGTGTGCAGGCAATTGTGTATTGAATAGTAGGAGCAGGAACAGGAGGAGATGTGATGGATGATATCTCAGTGCAAATGGATACATTTGCGGAATAAGCAACTGTGTGGTTGGGGGTTTAGCAAAGATTTCACCAAAACCTATGCAGATGCCCCGTACTGATCATTCTGTCAGGTGATAACCATATGGCTTTTGAAGATAGTTCGGCAGATTCCAGCGCATTATAAAGCAAACATATATTGCTACAATTTTGTTAATGTTTTTTTAGAGACTCCAAACCTCTACGGATGCCGCCCACACGGTCTGAGAGCGGATCGGCCCATTCTCTGACTCTCCTGTGTAAAATGGCTGCATTCTTCCCGGAGGAGCTGAAAATGGTACAAAAAAAGGATCAGAAATTGGAACGGGGATAGAAGAAATGAACCGGCGGGACTCAGCTGGACTGTATGAAGTTTCCAGCTACTTAAATCAGACAGAGTATGAGGTGAGCTGGACGGTTTACAGCTGTCAGCTATATCATGCCTCTCTCCATGCGGTAGCTAATGTCAGCTACTCGGTTCCAGGTGTAGATCAGCAGTCAAAATCAATGAAAATCTTCATAATTACTCTGCCCCGTTGTGTTCGTGGAAAGGTTGCAAGGTGCAATAATACAGTACGGGGAAAGGATGAAAATGTTCCGATAGGTTAATATTCAGATATTAATATTTTTAACCTTTCTTTATTTAGCGAAACTGTGGAGACGATTGTAAGCAGGTATATTGGCACCGCTTTGTACCCAAATAATTATCTGGGGTTGAATGATATATCTATTAGCGCCATTTTAAATGGTATTCAAATATGATTTGTTACCACAGCGAAATAAGATGTCTTTGATTAGGTACTAGGAACATAGGAACAAGATTAGGCTATTAAGCTACTCGATCCTGTACGGCCATTCAAGTCATGACTGACATGTGCCTCAAACCGTTTATCTGCCTTTATTCCATATCCCTTGAGACCCTATCGAAATGAAAACCAGTCAATCTCAATTTAAAAAAAAAATCAAATATTCCCAGCAATTGCTTCCTGACTTCCCGCCTAAATGGCCTAGCTGTCATTTTAAGACTGTTGCCCTCTTTTTCTGGATTGCCTAACATTCTTGTTGACTAGGAATTGAATAAGAGATGTTTTTTTCATGCTCTATATTATGATTGTATCTGATCTAGAGGTGGAAAGTGGGATTCGGCTGGCGCGATATTTTTCGACTGGCACAGGCATGTTGGACCGAATGGTGTCCTTCTGTGCCGCAATTTCAAAGAAGATTCTCTGAGAGACCGAATTGAAGGAAGTTATATTAAAGAGAGTGAGATCTTGGCGGTTAGAATCATGATCCTTTAGTTAGTGGAATTGTGAGTTTGAGAGTTCGGGCAGGAGAGAAGTTAGCCCAGGCTATCAAACACACATGTACAGACAGACATACACACACACACACACAGAGATATCTACATACAGTTGTACATACCAGACTCACACAGATATACTCACAAATCTCTCTCTCTCTCTCTCTCTTTATATATATATATATATAGATAGATAGATATACACATACATATAGCGCAATTGTATATTGAATGTGTCAGACATGCAGAACATGACCCATCCAGATCACACATTAGGTACTTAGTCACTGTAGCAGGGAAAACTGAGCTTCAGAACCAGCTAACCACGCTTAAGTTCTGCCAGATCGTCACCCCATAGATGGAAAACGTTAGTGCAACAGAGAGCAAGAAAAGGGTGACAGTCAACAGGACCGACATTAAGGAAAGGGACGAGCAGAGAGCTCCTGTGAGACAGGAATTATCGAAATATGATCTTGCGTTTGAGTAAACAAACACTTAATTACAGGACAAAGTAACCACCAGTAAAGCAAAACCAACAGCCAGTCGGGGTAATCTTACATTTGGGCAATGATGTTAAACGGGAGATATCGATTTAGCCGCACATTATACACCTTGCCCGATTCACTTCAAAGAAAGAAGAAACAGTTTGATGTGTAATTGGCGGGAAATTCAATACCCCTCATTTTATGTCATTGGCCAAATTTAAAATTGCCCGCAAACAATTATAATTCAGGGAAAATAGAGGCCTTTATATTAACTTGTGCGGGGCTGGGGCCAGTGAAAAGCTCGCAAGACAACCACGATATCTGGTAAGATTATAGCTCACAGTCCTCATATCCATATTCAGGAATGGAACCCCGCCATAATTCGGCGAGACTCACTGCCTGGCCGGCAGCTGGGAGACAAATCCCGTGGAAACGATCGGCGGTTGTATCGAAAGTCTCCTGGAGGAGAATCACAATTGGGGGAAAGGGCCGAAGCCCAGCGTAAGCGGGGTCCAAGGTTTCCCATGGGACCCAGAGGAGGAATACTGCCCTGGGCAAAAAGAAAACAGAGCAAAAAAAACCAAAAAATTACGTTTTGGACATGGCTGTTTTTTCAGGCAGGTGTGGCCTGACGGGAAAGCATCACAGCTCCCCCTCAAGCCCCAGTTGAGAATGGAAGAGCGGGCCCCGATGTTTGCAGAGCCCGACCTTCATGTTTAAAGCGGGACAATTTAACACTGCAATCGGCCCAATCAACGCAGAAAATTATTAGAAGTCCCCCGCTGCATTTTAACTGCCCACCACCCCGAACTCTGCCTGATTTCCGGTGGATGGGTGGAGTAAAAATCGATAAGTTTTAAAGCAGAATAAATAGGCTGCTGACAATTGTATGGGGCTCTTCCTTCGGGTTTCGATAGCCTCTTTTGCAACAGCCACTCAGAGTTCCCAGGTGCCAGGATTTGGGGCTTCCCGAGTCCCTGTAAAAGATTATTCGAAGGGAGGCTGCACAGCTTGATGTTGAGATTCATGAGATAACCAACACGATCGGAAGGAATGGCCAGGAAATTCTGCAAGGGGAGTTTCTAGGTAAAGGTTGAATAAAAACGACCTCCGCGCGGTACAAACTCAGCACTGCTACCTGTGTCATATATTGGACCAGTTAACAAGGACAGATCATGCAGCTCAATGGTCCCACGAACAGTAATGAGTAACTGAGCATTTACTCTGATTTTGGAGGTCTTGATTCACTCTGTATTCGTTTGCTGTCTAGCTCAGTAGGGTATACTTTACACCTCAGAAAATATTTGTGAATAATTAAAGTACATTTCTAAGGGCTGAAAATGCACCAATTAAAAGATCGAAAACGTGTTTTCGGAGAAAGCATGGCTCCAAGATGATTCCAGACAACATATATGATAGCTAATGTACAGTACACCCACATTTTAAATCCCCAGTGCAGACGATATCAATGGATGAGGAGACAGTCAGTCGCAAAAGTTAGAATACAGTAAAATCATTGTTTCTTCGTAAACTGGAACAAGTCAGCCTGAATATACATTTCTGTCTCTCTATCACTCTCTGCTATTTATCACCAAACTTCTTTACATTCCCTTTCTGTTGCTACCCACCAGCCTCGACTGACCGAATCCAAATGATCAACCTGTGCGGTTTCATGTTGGGGTTAATAGTGATTCTAGTGGGGACCACTCTCATTGTGGACCATTTGAAATCAGTCCCGTTTTAAAGGTAAGACATTCATTTTTGATTTAGATTATAGTCGCGGGTTTATAGTTATAGGCTACAGCAAACAAAATTATCGAATCCTTCTTTTGTGACTTCAGATGTCAACAACAGCAACAACAACTTTTATGTTTATAGCTACTTTAACATAGTAACATTTCCCAAGGTGATACGCAGGAGTATTATAAGACAACAATTTGACACCGAGCCACATAATGAGAAAGTAAGGCGAGCTGAACAAGCGATAGGTCTTAAGGAGAGTCTGAACGCAGGAAAGAGAGATGGAGAGGCGGAGATGTTTATTGTGTGAACTCAAGAGTTCAGGGCCTAGGTAGCTGAAGGCACGATCACCAATTGTTGACCTGTTATACTGAGGGATGTTCAAGAGGGCAGAATTAGAGGATTGCCGATATCTCGGAGTGTTGTGGGGCTGGAGGAAATTACAGAGATAGGAAGGGGCGAGGCCGTGCAGGGATTTGAAAGCAAGGATGAGACTTTTGAAATTGATGTGTTGCTTTACCGGGAGCCAATATAGACCAGTGAGCACAGGGTTGATGGGTGAACGGGACTTGGTACGAGTTAGGAGACGGCAAGTCGAGTTTTCGATGACCTCAAGATTTCCTAGGGTAGAAAGTGGATGGGCAGCCAGGAGTGCTTTTGAATAGTCAAGTCTAGAGGTAACAAAGGGATGGATGAGGGATCAGCAGTGGATGAGCTGAGGCAGGGGTAGTGACGGGCGAAGTTATGGAGATGGAAATAGGCAGTCTGAGTTCGGCTGTGGTTAAGTGGTCAGAAGCTCATTTCAGGGTCAAATATGACACCAAGTTTGTGAACAGTGTGAACAGTGTGTTTGAAAATCAGGCGGATGTCAGGGAGTGGGATGGAGTTTGTGGCGTGGACCGGAAACAATGGCTTTAGTCTTCCAAATATTTAATTGGAGGAAATGTATGCTCATCCAGTACTGGATGTTGGAAAAGCAGTCTGACAATTTCGCGACCCTGGAGGGGTCAAGAGAATTGGTGGTGAGGAAGAGCTGGGTGTCGACAGCATATATGTGGAAACTGACGCTCTCTTTTTGGATGATTTTGCCAAGGAGCAGCACATAGATGAGAAATAGGAGGGAGCAAATATCGATCCTTGGGGAGACACCAGATTTATCGATGCGACAGCGGGAATGGAACCAGGCGAATGTAGCCCCACAAGTTGGATGATGGTGGAGAGGCGCTGGAGGAGTATGGAGGTGTTAACCATGTCAAATGTTACAGACAATTCGAGAAGGACGAGGTGGGATAGTTCGCCTTTGTCACAGTCACAAAGGATGTCATTTTTAACATTGAAGAGAGCCGTTTCGGTACTGTGGCAGGGGTGGAAACCAGACTGGAGGGAGTTAAACATGTCGGGTCAGATTGTTTCCCGGTACTTTGCTGCTCCACATCCATTCTCCACTTTCTTACTCATCGAAGGCTTCAAAGCAGGAAGAGTAAATCATACTGGACTGTGAAAATGTCTCTCTTTGTTATACACACAAACCCATCTCTCACTCACTGTTAAACATTCACGCTCATATCATAATCCCTGTTACACACACTCACACACATCTCACTCTCTGTTGTACATCCAGAACAATTTCTTACTAACTGATACACACCGACAACATCTTTCTCACTGTAAGATACCCACAGCAAAGTCTCACACACATTATTCACCTACACCCATCTGACAATTAATTTACACACTCCATCCAACTCTTACTCACTGATGTGTAGCCATACCCATCTGTGATTCAGTATTACACGCCCACATCCTTCACTCACTCACTCACTGATGTGCAGCCACAACCAATTCACAGTTTGTCACTGAGTCAGGAATTTCAATACCATTCTCTATAATTTGCTGAATGCAGTCCAGCTCCAGATTTTGAATTTTCGCTGGTTTGCTATTCTGAATATAAACACCCAACACGTACACTTAACAAAAGCACCGATACCCGATGACCCCTCATTCTGTTTGAAATGCCCATGTAGGATTATATGTGTGAGTGTGCGTCTGTCTGTTAACATGTATGTGTGTGGTGAGTGTTTCGATTACACTTCAACAAGAATTGTCGATTGCTACAACCCTGTTTCAAAGCGCTAATACAGTTTGGCATTCTAACTAAATGAGCATTCTTCATGGGTGATCCCAGACAGGGAGGGTGCCAGGTTATAGCATCTTTGTACGTCACAGCCGAGCAATAACTGATCTTATCCCTATTGAAAAATATGCATTTAAAAGTGGCCACATTCAGGACCATGGATGTGGTTGATCGCTGTCCTTCCTCATCTCACGGCCACCAGTGTTTGTATAATTCCTGCGCCGGCTGTGCCCAGCTAACTCAGCAAAACAGCAATGCAAACTGGTACCTTCCTGACATATGGTTCAGTACAAACCGTGCCCCGCTGAGCTACAGATGTAAACCTGTGTTACTGGGCAGTTACATAGGATTACATAGGATATCCGGCAGAGAAACAGGGCTTTCGGTCCAGTCAGTCCAGGCCGCCGTTTATGAGGCAGAAGAGCCTCCTTCCGTATTTCCACGTCTAAATCTATCAGCATAACCCTCTATTCCTTATTTCCTCATATGCTTGTCTAGCCTCCCCTTAAATGCAATTAGTATGTATAGGTGATTGGTTAAAAGAGAGAAAACAGAGTTTAGCAATGAATCAGTCATTGTAAGGTTGGTAGGCTGTTACTATTGGGGTGCAACAGGATCAGTGCTGGGGGCTCATGTACTTACAATCTACATTAATGACTTTGATCAAGGGACCGAGTGTAATATATCCAAATTTGATAGTGCATAGCTAGGTGGGAAAGTAAGCTGTAAAGAAGGCACAAAGAGTCTGCAAAGGGATATTTAAAGGTTAAGTGAGTGGGACAAACTGAGTATAATGTGCGGAAATGTGAGGTAACATTCGCACCACACAGGTGCCATGAAATGACTATCTCCAACAAGCGAGCATCTAACCACTGCCTTTTGACATTCAACGGCATTAACATCGCCGAATCCCCCACCATCAATATCCTGGGGTCACCATGGATCAGAAACGTAGCTGGACCAGCCACATAAATGCTGTGGCAACAAGAGCAGGTCAGAGGCTTGGTATTCTACGGCGAGTGTCTCAACTCCTGACTCCGCAAAGCCTTTCCATCATCTCCAAGGCACAAGTCAGGAGTTTGATGGATTACTCTCCACTTGCCTGGATGAGTGCAGCTCCAACAACATTCAAGAAGCTCCACACAATCCAAGACACAGCAACCCGCTTGATTGGCACCCCATTCACCACCTTAAACATTCACTCCCTCCACCACCGGCGTACCGCGGCTGCAGTGTCTACCACCTACAAGATGCAATGCAGCAACTCGCCAAAGCTTCTTCGGCAGCACTTCCCAAACCCGCGACCTCTACCACCTAGAAGGACACGGGCAAGCAGGCGCATGAGAATACCACCACCTCCAAGTTCCCCTCCAAGTCATACACCATTTTGGCTTGGAAGTGTATCGCCGTTCCTTCATCGACGTTGGGAGAAAATCGTGGAACTCCCACCCTAACAGCACTGTGGGAATACCTTCACTACACAGACTGCAGCGGTTCCAGACGACGGCTCACCACCACCTTCTGAAGGGCAACTAGGGATGGGCAATAAATGCTGGCCTTGCCAGCGACTCACACAGCCCATGAACGAATAAAAATAAATTCGCTTTGGCAGGTGTAATAAAAATACACCCACATGTAGTTTAATACTTTTGATATTTTTAAATGTTGAGAAACTATTAAATGTTGTTGTTCAGAGGGATTTGGGTGTCCTTGTACAAAAAACACAGAAAGTTAACATGTAGTTACAGCAACAATTAGGAAGGCAAATGGTCTGCTGGCTTTCATTGCAAGGAGTTGAAGTACAAAAGTAAGGAAGTATTGTTGCAATTCTACAGGGATTTAGGGGGACCAAACTTGGAGTACTGTGTACAGTTCTGGTATCCATACCTAAGGAAGGATAAACTTGCCCTAGCTGGGGGTGCCAAAAAGGATCACTAGATTGATTCTTGGGATGAGAGAGATTTCCTATGATGAGAGATTGAATAGAATGGGCTTATACTTTCTGCAGTTTCGAAGAATGAGAGGTGAACTCATTGAAACATATAAGCTGCTGAGAGTGCTTGATGCGGTGGATTCTGAGAGGTTACTTGCCTTGGCTGGAGATTCTAGAACAAGGGTGCATAGACACAGGATAAGGGTGTCAGCCATTTAGGACTGAGGTAACGAGAAGTATATTTACTTAGAGGTTTGTGAATCTTTGGAATTCTCTAGCCCAGAGAGCTTAGATGCCCAGGCGTTGAGTATATTTTTAAAGCTGTTTTTTCCAAAACCCACGAGATCCACCACCTTGAGCTGCAAGATCAGCAGGTACATGTGAACACCATTACCTCCAATTTCCCCTCTAATTCACACACCTTCCTGACGTGAACACATATCATCGTATTTGGGTCAAAACTCTGGAACTTCCCACCAAGCATCGTTGTGGGAGAACTTTTGTCACGCGGACAGCAGCAGTTGAAGAAGGTGGTTCAGCACCACCTTCTGAAGGGCAACTAGCGACTGCAAATAGATTATGAGCTCGCTAGCGACGTCCACATCCCGAGAATGAATAAAATAACAACGAAAATTATTAACTACCCGCTTAGTTTTGCTATTCAACCTGATTGCTAAACCTCCTATGAAAATACAGGGACAAATCAAAAACCATAGTGGATTTGCTGTAGTCTGGATAACAATTGATCACCGACTTATTTTATCAAAAAAGCCCAATACCTCATTCAGTAAATGTGATTGTTTTGTTTTAAAATATGACTCTCGCGTAAAGCTATGTTGACTTGTTTGAGGACTTTCTACTCTTTCAGATGTTTCACCAGACCGTTTATCTATATGGCCACTAACACTCTCCCAGTACACCTGGGGGTATCACTGGGCTCTACTTTTTGACATCGTCCTTTCGGCCTTTTATAAAGTTAGATGTTATGTTCCCTTTTTCCAATCCGTGAAACAAACCCCAGTTCTACGGATCAATTGAACATTCCCGCCAAAAATAACAACTTTAGTCCATCGGCATATTACAATAGGGGGGGAGGGGTGTGCTATTTTCCTGCCTTTTACGTTTCTGCTACTTACTGTTTAATACTTGCTAAAGTTTTTTTTTAAATCCTCCGTATTTTGCGCAACATCAATTCTCACTTCAATAGCCAATGCTGACTCCTTTTGCTGCTTTCCAAAGCCCAGACTACATCCTTGATTTTTCCCCTCATTATGTGCTCATAGAACCATTTTATATTTCGATTTTATATTGCCTAGAATCCTAATCTCTTTTTAGTTTTAGCTTGCCTAACCTTCTTTTTTGTCCCCCTACCTTTTAGACCTATCCTGCTACTCCATTCTCTCTAAAACTTAACCTATTGATGTGTTTCTGTGGCGCAGCTTTTTGTATCTGTTACTTGCATTACCAACCGTAGCGCAATGTTCCTTCCGTAATAACAAAGTTAAAACAGAAATAAGGTGATACTAATTCTTCTGGTAAGGAGCTGCTGAATGTTAATTAAAATCCGGTGACTTTTCTAGATGCTCTTCCGTCTGCATCCACTAGAAAATTGCCCCCCTCCACCCCTAACAATCACCCTCCCCCCAAGAACATTATCCGTGTTGCACCATTTGTCCTATAAAAAAAATAATTGTAGGATAAAAAATAGACTGATGAAGTCGCTTTATTACATCAGCGAGAAAGGATGATAATTAATCGACAGCTGTTTGACGATAGTCAAGTGTATTTGCAGTATGTTCTCTTTGCGTGATCCAAACGTTTCCCTTCTATGTGATAATGTTAGCAAATGATGGCAAATTCCCACATGGATTTTACAAAGTACAGATTATAATTAATGACTGGGCTCCTGATATTATTGTCAAATGTCCATAAATTAAATAAAAATATAGGGAATGCATATCACCCCTTTATAATTCTGCCGTAATGTGTAATTACAGGTCTGGACAAAATGGAAGGTAACATTCTTTGACTACGATTTAGATTTGGAGACGAGTGGGCGATTATATATACAGGCTGGCCTAATTATTGATAAACGTTCGAAGCCGATTTCGAAATTAGATCAATCTCTCTTTTCTTTTTGAACCTTGTTCATTGGAACAACCCAAGGTGTTAACAAACATGTTGCACAATCGTTTTCTTTAATATAGTGCTCCGTGAAAATAGGTAGCAATCTTGGACGGAAGCTTCTAACACAGATAACATGAATGAAAAACTTGATGTTGAGGAGTAAAGAGTTTAAGACGCCTCGATATTTCTGATGCAAGTATGATCTCCTGTTTCTAATTTAAATCATTATTATTCATTTTCAGTTGTTATTTTAATAAATTGCTAGTGAATGTTATCGAATTAGTTCAACGTGTAACAGTTTGTAAATTCTACAGATGATTTCATCTCTGGTCAAAAAAAGACAAAAAAACAGAAAAAAATACATTTCACAACTGCATCTTGTGTTCAACTCCCGATTAAATGGCGACATTTTTACTGTTCTCAGCCGTATATTTTGCGTTAAAGCTATATTCCTCCTTCAGTAATGGATCGCATGATAAAATATAATAAAAACAGGATTTTCGAACATAAAGGCCCGGAATTTGCGCTGGGTAACAATGGCGAACTAACAGCGTTGGCCGTTATTACCGCTCTGTAACTGACCGAAAGTTCAGGATGTAGAGCATGCGCATCGAAACGCGGAAATCCTGAAGTTGCGGTCCATCATTCACTGCTCCGACACTGACTGCGCTGTGGACTCCCCTCACTCCCACCCCACTCCCAAAGCCAGCAATTAGTGCAATCAGTTAATTCAGTGAAACTGACGAAAATGTAGGCTTTTCCGCGGTAATATCGCTGTTAACTACCCCATTAAATATTATGCCTATTTGGAATAGGTGTAACTGGAGTTTTAATAGCGTATTCATTGCTAAACAAACGTTATGGCCCTGAAAAACTAACTTTTATAATTGTGGAGTGTCAAATGTCGACATTATGATAACAATTACAATTTTTAAAAACTTATTTTTAAAGTGCTTTTTCATGCTATTTCTGTTTCTAACTTATCCCCATATGAGAGTGCCAATCTTTGGATTGCTCTCTTTAACATTTTTTTTTAAGTCTGCATAAAAGCAGTTTTCTTCGGGGCCAGCGGTGAGCGCCGTTGATTCGTGACTGACCTCAAGTTCCGGGTCAAAAAGTTCTTCGTTTTCAAAAAAATAATGCATCTTTTGCCATTTTCTGTGCTATATAAATGTATAGTTTCAGGTGACTGCTACAAATTAGAGTTGGAGGAATTGACAAAATTAAGGTAATTGTAAAATTATTCATATTTTTTTATTCCAAATTTAATTTCTCTCACAGTCTGAGCACCGAAAATAAGTCGCTGGAATACCGGGACTTTCTCGGATCAGCAGACCCGCCTTTTTTGTCAAAATGCCACATGCCAATCTTCCACCGACGTCACGAAATCCGAGCGGGAGAACCTCTTCAGAAATTCTAGCGGGAGCTCAAGTGCAGTAAAATCAGTAAGCGACAGCATTTGCTTTCTTTCACTTCTGGTATCCAGCGCTGAATGCAGCGAAATATGAAAGGCTTTTTTAACTTGAAGTTCAATAGTTTTGCAACATCATGTTTATTTAATAATCCACCATACGTCTTTTGTTTTCAAATTCATGGGGAAAGATACCTCCTGTGTTGTAGTTTCTGAAAAAGTGACTCAAGAAGACTGAGTATTGAAGATTTCATAATCTGGTGGAAACATTTGCAGTTGACTGCTGCACTCAGTTCAAGTCACGCTGAGGCAAACACTGACCCGGTTCCGAGAAGAATTCAAAGCCTGCTTGAAAAACATAAAATTGACACAGAAAGACAACATATAACAGAGAACTTTAATTCAGATTAATCACTTCTGGAGTTTCATTCAAATATTTCCTGAGGAAGGGGCGATCGATAGCTCCGAAAGCTTGTAATTTTAAATAAATCTGTTGGACTATAACCTGGTGTTGTGCGACTTCTCATTTTTGTCCACCCCAGTCCAACGCCGGCATCTCCGCATCACTATCCATTGATGGCAGTGAACGGGTAAGCTGAACAGAGCGTGCAACTGTTTGCAAGTCATAAGACACGGATGACTTCATAGTATTTGCAGAATGTTAGATTTGGATTGAAGCAATGTCCGTGCTGGTTCAGAAAGGACGTTAGGTAGAGTATTTCAGTTAGTTACTGAAAAAAATAAAATGTAAGATGTTTTAAATATGTATATAATAATATCTATTTATATAACGCGTTCTACTAGTATCATCGCCAGTTAATGATTATTGTGGAGTTTGTGGCTAATATATCTAATTTCATAAAATACCATGAGTAACTCTGCCTCACTCTTCTATCGGGAGTTATTGAATGGGGTAGCACAGTGACAACATCAGACACTGTTAGCTCCGTCGGTAAACAGAGCATGGCATACACATAGAAAGAATAATAATATCAAACAATAATCTAAATATATATATATAATATATATATATATATATATATATATATATTATATATATACCATTTACAGAGAGAGAATGCGCGAGAGAGACAAAGGTATGGACAGACACAAAAACAGAGCAACAGAAAGATAGATAGATAGATAGATAGATAGATAGATAGATAGACAGACAGACAGACAGACAGGCAGATAGATAAACAGACAGACAGGCAGATAGTTAGAAAGAGAGAAAGACAGATAGATAGACAGACAGATAGACAGACAGATAGCTAGATAGACAGATAGATAGATAGCTAGATACTATTTTTTAAAATAGCTATCCAATGTATTGCTGCACTGCACTGTTGAGAATGTTATATATGCCACTGTTGAGAATGCCCGTAACACCACGGGTGGGAAAGCCCTGTACACCACTGTTGTCAATGCCGTGTACGCAACTGTTGTGTTTGTCCTTACGCCATTGTTGACCATGGCCTGAGCATCACTTTTGACAATGTCTTCTAAGTAACATCTGAGAATGTCCTTTACACCAATGTCGACAATATCCTGTACAACATTGTTGAGCATGTCCTAAAAAATTACAGTTGAGAATCCGAACTTAGGAACATTGGTGCATAGGAACATAGGAACAGCAGTAGGCCATTCAGCCCCTCGAGCCTGTTCCGCCATTCAATGAGATCATGGGTGATCTGCGATCTAACTCCATGTAGCCTCCTTTGGCCCATATCTCTTAGTAACTTTGGTGAACAACCAGCTATAAATCTCCGATTTAAAATTAACAATTGATCTAGTATCAATTGCCCTTTGTTGAAGAGAGTTGCAAACTTCTAACACCCTTTGTTTGTATAAGTGTTTCCTAATTTCATTCCTGAAAGATCTGGCTCTAATTTTTAGACTTTGCCTCCTAGTGCTAGCATCTCCAACCAGCGGAAATTGTTTCTCACCCTCTACCCTATCTGTTCCCCTTAATAACCTGAAAACTTCGATCAGATCAGCCCTTAACCTTCTAAATTTTCGGGAATACAAACCTAATTTGTGTAATTTCTCCTCGTAACTTAACCCTTGAAGTCCGGATATTATTCTGGTAAACCTGTGCTGCACTCCCTTCAAGGCCAATATATCCTTCCGAAGGTGTGGAGCCCAGAACTACTCACAGTATTCCAGGCGTGGTCTAACAACGGTTTTGTACAGCTGCAGCATAACTTCTTCCCCTTGTACTCTAGTCCTCTAGATATAAAGGCCAGCATTCCATTAGCCTTTTCGATAATTTTCTGTACCGGTTTCTGACATTTTAATGATCTATGCACTTGAAACCCAAAATCTCTTTGGACATCCACTGTACATAACTTTTCATCATTTAGAAAGTTCCCTGTCCTATCCTTTTTAGTTCCAAAGTGAATGACCTCACATTTGCGTACATTGAGATCAACAACAACAACAACACCTTGTACTTATATAGCGCCTTTAATGTGGTAAAACGTCCCAAGGCGCTGCACAGGAGTATTTTAAGACAAAAAATTTGACACCGAGCCACATAAGGATAAATTAGTTTAGGTGGCCAAAAGCTTGGTCAAAGAGGTAGGTTTTAAAGAGCGTCTTAAAGGAGGAAAGAGATCCATTTGCCAGTGTTTTGACCATTCACTTAATCTATAAATATCCCTTTGTAATTTTATGCTTTCATCTAAACTGTCTACAATGCCACCTATCATTGTCTCATCTGCAAATTTGGATATATGACTTTCTATGCCATCATCGAAGTCGTTAATAAATACTGTGAATATTTGAGGTCCCAGCACAGATCGCTGCGGGACACATAGATCCCTGCGGGAATGTTCTGTACACTGCTGATGAGAATGCCCTGTATACCAATGTTGACAATGTTCAGGACACCGTTGTTGGGAATGTTCTATATATCATTGTTGAGGATGTTCTGTACACCATTGTTCAGAGTATTCTGTGCACTAATTTTTACAATGTAATATCCACTATTTTAACAATAGTCTGTACATCATTGTTGAAAATATGCTGTGCACCCATGTAGAGCAATAGCCCTGTATACAAAATACTAAAAAATAGGGGAAAACAAACCTTATCTCATGCAGAATAGTGTATACATAATTAAGATAACTGTAATACCAAAAGGACGTAAAACGTTGATTTGATTTTAGTATTAGGTTCTTTGCAGCGAAATTTTCTCTCCATTAAAAACAAGTCTAGAAATAACGTAAAATTTGTAAAGTATTTCAAAATATTTTTATTACTACATTGGTAACACATGTACCGAAATTCTTGTTCCATGTGTTGGTTGTGCTTTTTGCTTTAAACTTATCCAGAGGTAATCAAAAAGTCCAGATTTGCTGTCGGTATAAGAGTAATAATTCAATAACTGACTTCATATTTGTAACGTAAATATTATGTTGCTTTCAGAGCAGGATTCGTGTCAAATAAATTGAGGAACATCGGAATCAGCTCTTTATTGAACCATCCTTCTGCAGTCCGTACAATTTGTGGATTACACTGCCAAAAGCAAAAGAGTCTCCAGTAACATAAAGACTTATATTTATGAAATTACTGTCCCTCCAATTTAAAAATATATCATTTTCTTTCTCCTACCCTCTTTCCAATAAATGACAGCAGTACGTGTTTATAAATCTACCCCCATTAGTCAAGATATAATTGGAAGTAATTGCCATTTTCGTTTAAATTTATATTTTCTGTAGTTACCAGCAAAGCCCAGAGATGTCACTCTTTTGGTCTTTGTGTGCTGCATAGTTGTTCCTGGCGGTGCTTCGCAGACCAATTACACGCCTGGAAATCCCAAAATATTTCTTTGGAACTTCCGCGGCGGGTCGACGACAGATTTGTCGAATACCCCACAGAGACCACGTAAATTGGCCGCTTACGTGGTTTCTCCAGAGTTTCCATCGAAATTAACGGCGAGAGAGTGGGGATTCCCGCAAAATCATGCCGATAAAATGTCAATGAACGAACCCATTATCTTTCATCGTTCTCATGTTGCTAATATTAGGAACACAAGCTGGGTAGATTTCCTTCTTCACCACTTGGCTATTTTTTGTATTAACAGGGCCGGACTACGAAAGAAACAACTGTGCGACAGTTCTTGTGCCCCTTTTAGAACCTACCTCAAGACCCACAAAATTCACCTGTAAAAGGCAAATAAAAAATGCGAGTCCCAAATGATTAAGTGGCTTGCGTTTCTGTAGCCATTTGCTTAAGATTCAAAGAAGCATGCAGCACAGAATTAGGCATTCGGCCCAAACTGCATCCGCCGGCTACTGGAAACAACTATCCAATTAGTCGCACTTCCTTTTTCTTTCTCCAAAACCGTGCAAAGCTATCCTTTGCAAGTATAACTAAAATTCCATTTTGAAATGTACTATTCCATAGGCTCCCACCCCCTTCAGGCAATGCATTCTACAATATAACAACCCGCTGCGTAAAAAAAAATCTCATCTCACCTCTGGTGCTTTGGCCAATTATCTTAAATCCCTGTCCTCTGGTTACCGACTATCCCACAGGTGTAAGCAGTTTATCCTTATTAACTCTCTCAAAACCACACATAATTTTGAACACCTCTATTAAATCTCCTATGAACCTTCTCTGCACTGAGGAGAACAATTCCAGCGTATCTATTCTCCAGATAACTGAAGTGCCTATGATTTTCTAAGGCCTTGGCATTCTTCCTAAGTGTGGTGCCCAGAATTTTACACAATACTCCTTATGAGGCCTAACCAGTGATTTATAAAGGATTAGTAAAATGTACCTGCTCTGGTACGCTATGCCTCTATTTACAATGTCAAGGATCCAGCATGCTTTCTTTGCAAGAGGTCGCATCTCCCCCAACAGGCGCAGATTGGAACCACTTGTAATAGATTTTTTTTCAAACTACTACCTCCAATTAAATGCACATTTCATTTTACTGACATTTTCTGGAGATGCGCTGCAAATGAAAACGTTTCACCAACAACTTCTGCAGCAACATCGGTGGGACATTGGCGGAATCCTCTGTGGCATAATCTTGGCTCATTTTCTTCTCAGGACACCGTTGTTAAAGGACTTTATTATCTACTCGTAAATAAAATCACTACAATTTAAAAGGTAACTAAAAGTTATGATTGTAACATAATAGAAACGCTTTTCGGTAGCCCTCGCATCCGCAGAGCCCTGCTGGAATAATCACTTTTCTGTCATGTTTCCATCTGCTTGCTTCACCTTATGGTTTAGTTTCGGTTGGACTTCTATTACATTGTTGATCGCAAACCCAAATCGGGGATGTGTGAATCGAAGCCACACAGACTTTATTTATAAAGCAGGCTGCGAATTGTTTATACCGACCAGGAGAGAGCTTTGTGCGTGCGTCCTCATATACTTGTGAAGAGATCCACTCCACCAAAGTTACGAGCAGAGAAGTGTGGCAGTGAATCCTATCGTATAACATTAAGAGGTATGAATGCCAAATAACTGAAGTAAGCCACTTAACACCTCATAATAGCAGATACAATAAGGTCACACCAACATCTGGAAGCTTATATTTCCTACTCAATTTCCCCCCGTAAATTTATTAAGTGCCCAATTCTTGTTGAGCTGTGCTATATGTATTCCTGGACCTATGTTCCAGGCAGAAGAGGTTTTACACTCTATCTAATCAGTGTTCTATTCTCAATGACAGACGTGACTCCGAATTATATTGTGACTTTGACATTGATGTGCACTTGATGTTGCTACCTTACTGTGTATACTATACTAACAATTTACCTACGTCTACATTTGGTACTCACATCTGTAAAAGTAATTTGAAAAAAACTTACACCTCTGCATGTTCATTGAAATACATTTTGTTTACTCTCTATATCGTATGCAAATTGAAGCATGAACCTATTGTTGTAATTGTTATTTTACGCAACAATTTATCAGAGCACCTTATCATTTCCAAACTATATTTCCCGCGATGAATTAGCATGAGAATAAAATCTTATTTAAATTTAAGTGTTCATCGCTAAATCAACAATGGGTCCAACGAACTTTTGGATTCATCAGCAATAATTAATCATTAAAATTATTAATTTGAAGTGATTAAAATAGTCTACATCATCTTGCACTTACGTTTCTAAAAGGGATCCGAAAATAATTTTGAACCTCTGTAGAATTATTGCATCTGCCTTAAAAATAAATCTCCTACAACAATAGCTGAACTCATTCATGCAAATCCGGTGAAGAACTGAATCATGATGGGCATTTTTAGTCGTGCACGACTTCATAATCTACCCCAGTCTTTGTTACAGATGGATCAGTTCTTGACATTAATTTCTTCTAAAAACAACGCTCAGGAGGAAGTGGAATTTTGAAAGGGGCGTTGATCGAAATATGTAATGTTCACGTCATAGGTACTTACCAGATTATAATGCCCACCATTTCCATTTTACTCACATGTTCTGCAACTCCGCTCTCATTTTCCAAAAGTGATCTTATCGATATGGTTGTGGGTGATGTCCTGCGGCGCATGTTCATCCTGGGCATTCTTTCTCCAGGTAAAAAAATCTTGTTTGTTATATATCGTCTTTGCGAAACAGGAAACAATACATGAAGCAAACCTTTACATGTGCTATAATGTTCATTTTTAGCTATTGCTACTGTTCCTGAGTTGTTTCCTCTGTTTATGTATTTTTTTATCGCACGTGTTTCTCAGTATAAATCAGAAAAAATAAGGGATAAACGTGGGACTAAGCATGCTACTTTAGCGAAGAAACACATTCGCATGCGTTAAACTAGTCAGACAGATCTGTACATGCAATCAATAATATATTGGTTAGCTGGGTGGATGGTATTATTGTGGCAGAAGATGCCACACATCCCATGTATGAACGATGTAATCGAATTATTTTTTATTTTTTTGACAGTGTTTCTTGGAACATCGGCCAAAGTAACTCAGCTCAATGAACGAAAGATCACGCTCATTGGTTCAAATGTTTCTTTCTATTGCACTTTCCCGCTTTATCAAGAGCTCGGAGAAATTATGGTGTCCTGGTGGAGACACGGGTACAACAGATACTTACAACCAGACAGTGGGAAAGTGTTCCAAACAAAGAGAAGCTCTAGCAACTTTCACATTCTGAATGTGAATATATTGGACGCCGGAATGTATTACTGTGCAGTGACATATCAGGAAAAATCTATAGGAAACGCAACTGGTGCACAACTGGCTGTATCTGGTATGGGTCGAGTTGTATCTACATCGATATTCAAACGATATTTAAGAAGGAAAACAAAAATATGATTTTATTGTTGTTACAGACGTTGTTTCCACGGAAATAAGTATCTATGTTATATGCATTTGTTATTGTAAATCTCGTTAATGCCATCTCATTATATAGCGACTTAAGAACACGTTATACGTTAATCGTCTTACATTTCAATGAATGGTTCACTACTTTGACCTCATTGAAAGGCCAATTCTGCTACTCTAACGGTCGTATCAATTAAGGAAATGAGCTTACTTTTCATCAGATTTCATAGATAAAATATGCATCTGTTATTTTCCCCACTTCATGGTCTGGGCCATAATTTAGGTTCAATGATGATAACATACAATCAGGAAATTCCAGGAATTAAAGATTGGCTTTATTCCCATTCCAGGAATTAAATGCATAACCTAGTTCGTATTTGCTAATATAACAGTCATTGCACTTCAAAGTAATTCATTCCATATCAATTTTAGTTTGACTTGACAAGTCCTATTTACAATTATTCTTCCACATGCATCTCTATGATTTCTACATACCTATCTATCTATCTATCTATCTATCTATCTATCTATCTATCTATCTATCTATCTATCTATCTATCTATCTATCTATCTATCTATCTATCTATCTATCTATCTATCTATCTATCTATCTATCTATCTATCTATCTGTCTATCTATCTATCTATCTATCTATCTATCTATCTGTCTGTCTATCTATCGGTCGTTCTATCTATCTATCTGCCTATCTGTCTGTCTATCTGTTTGTCTATCGGTCTATCTATCTTTCTATCTATCTATATATATATATATGTAACATATTCATCAACTATGTATTTCTTTATTTATTTAAACATGCATTAATTAATTTATTATTGTATTCAAAGTGGATCCCATTTACTGTATGGAAAGAGGAGATTAGCTAAGAAAATACTTTAATTTTTGATCAGAAACTTTTTTCTTTTGCTTCCTGTTCCTGTTATTCAGTAGCAAGAGCATTTCGTCTTGACTGAGCTGTAACTGAGTACCTGAAGTCCCTAATATCAGAACACAATCTGCATAACTGAAACAGTTTCAAGTACAACACGCAGATCTAAAAGTAGAAATAATAATATATATGGGACAATTATGTCAAATTCATTCTGCTAGATTTAACAACAGAGAATATTTATAAAGTTATAATTTAGTAGCGTTAGAGGAGGAAATCGGAAAAAACAATTTCGAAAATATAATAAAGAAATCAATCGATATGGCTGCATCCTAGTCAATGATAAGTCAGTTATAATTTTAAAATCATAACAGGACTTATTTTATTGTATTAATCATTAGGTAGATTTAAATCAAAACATTTTCCTTTTGGGTGTAATATTCCCTTCTTCTTCTTCTTCTTCTTCTTCTTCTTCTTCTTCTTCTTCTTCTTCTTCTTCTTCTTCTTCTTCTTCTTCTTCTTCTTCTTCTTCTTCTTCTTCTTCTTCTATAAAGCTGCTCCAGTTCCACTGACGATTCTCCCCAAAGCATCTGAAGGAGTTTCGCCTTCTTTTCTCAACCTCCAGTGCAGAACGGCCGGATTTTACCCGAAGGACTTTAAACTCACTTGGCATAAAGATGGTATTCGAACTTATGTCTGGATTTGGAACGGTACAACATTTAAATGAGGAGGGACTGTATGAAGTTTCCAGCTCTTTAGAAGAGACACATCCTGTCCAGAGCGGGGTACTTTATACCTGTGAAGTGTCGCATGTTTCTCTGCTAATTCCAGCCAGTGTCATCTACACCAGCTACAAAGATGATATTTTAACACGCGTCGCACTTGTATCGTTCTGTTTTTCCCCCACATAAATCTATTTTCTATTGCACCTAACCGACTGTAGCAGCTGATTTGCATATTATCATTTTATCTCTAAAACTTCGTTTTATCGCAATTTACAGTAATGGGACACATGCCTTTTCCGTTCTGGCTATCTATCTAATGATATATAGGAAGTGCTGTTCCAATTCAACTTCTGGAGAATGCCAGTTTTCAAAAGGAAAGTGTCCATAATGCTAATGAGCCGGATTTTCCGACAAGGTGTGTACGCAACCGGAGGGCCTTCGCAAGTGCCGGATTCAGGCATGCGAAGCGCATGCGCTAAAACCCGGCATTTCCAATCTGTCAAGAATTCTCTTGACAGATCATCCGCCTGCCCGGGAGAAGGGCCTCTGCGGTGGAGAGGTCCGCTTTCTGCACAAACTCCACCCGCTGAAAACCTTTAAAAAACTTACGCCTGGTAAAAGCGGGAGTTAAGCCTGCTTTTACCAGCATAGGTGTTTAAATTTTTTTTTAAATAATTGTTTTCCACTCATTTATCATTTAACAATACTTTAAAAAAGGTAAGTTTATTTTTAGCCGCGTACAAAACTTTAATGATTTTTTTCAAAAAATTACATTTTTGTTTAAAATATAATAATTTAATGTAATTTTAAAAACCTGTTTTTTAATGTATTTAATATTTAACTGTGCTTTTTAAGTGATCCCCATTCATACTTTTGACAGATCTATGCGTAGAGACCTGTCAAAAGTGTGCAGGTGAATTCCCTTCTTTGTTTCCTCATGACCCACGTGATCCCAAGAACGCTTGCGAACCGCCTGCGCCCCTGGGCTACCTGGGCCTCTGCGCGCTCGGAGAAGGAGAGGCCCAGGATCGGAAGTATCGGGACCTATGGAGCCAGCAGGTATGTTTGTGGATTTTTCCGAACTGGAGGAATCGCACGCAGGAAGCCTCCGATCGGAAAATCCGGCCCATTAATATTGTTCGATTGTGTTCCACTAATTAGCTGCGATACTCTCTGATCGATTTATAAATGCGTTTTGAAAGATTTCGTATGCTCATTGCGTCTAGCGTCTTTTTAATTATTTTCTTTTGATTTTGTTTATAGTACCGCTAAAAAACGACGAAGGTAGACAATCTTTGCCAAAACTTTGACGGTTTCCTGACACATAGCAATAGGAGGAAGTTTTGCTCCAATGTGCTTTTATTCTAAAAGATTTAAATTGAAGCGGTTCTTTCATACAAAACAGAAAGATACATTCTAAACCATCAAGCGGATAATTTTTCATTAGTTATTCGGAAGAAAAAATATCATCCGATTGGTATGGCTGTTGGAAGTGAGCTGTGAATCATGGATTGCCTTGTACCTTTTCCAGGTTATCACGCTGTCTTCCCATTCCACCTGATTTATCGATCCAGCGTGGGGATATTGGTAATTATTCTACTAATGATGATCATCCTCAACCACATTAAACCAGATAACTTCTGCAGGTAAGAGAAATTGATAACATGGAAAAAGCACAATTGCTAATGAATTGGAGAGATTAATACTCAATAAACACATAATGATGAAAAACCTGAAACCATGAGAACATCCAGGAAGTGATATCAGGGCGGCAGTTTAATGCTGATTGGACACAGCAGTTGAAATCGTCCATCATTGTATCCTCAGTTCCTCAATGGGACATGCCTTATATACATAGCATCATACAGCGCAGAAAGAGGTCATTCAGCCCATAGATCAGTTGCAGGCTCTTTAAAAATGCTATTCATTTATTCCCAGTCGTCTGCTATTTCACCACAACCCTGCATTGGATTCCTTTTCAAGTATTTATCCAATTCCCCTTTGAAAGTTACGATTGAATCTCCTTCCACTGCCCTTTAAGGCAAAGCATTCCACATCATAACAACTTGCTGCCGAAACAAATTCTCGTAATGCCTCTCTGCTTCTTTCGCCATTTATCTAAAACCTTTATCCTCCGGTTAACGACCCTCCTGTCAGTGGAAGGAGTTGCACCTAATGTACTAATTTTGAACACCTGTATTAAATCTCCCGTTAGCCCTCTCTGCTGTAAGTAGAATGACGCTAGCTTCTTTAATCTCCCCACATAACGGAAGTCCCTCATCCCTGGCACCACACTCGCAAACCTCGTCTGCTCCTTCTGCAAATCCTTAGCATCCTGCCTAAAGTGTGGTGTCCAGAATTGTACATACTACTCCAACTGAGACATAACCAGTAATTTATAAAGGTTTCATATAACTTCCTTGCTTTTGTAATATATGCCTCTATTTATAAAGCTTATGATACTGTATGATTTTAAAAGCCTCGTCAACTGATCCTGCCACAGATCGTTCTCAGAAATTCGCTGTGCGCCATTCACAACATCCCAATTTCTCTATTACATTTCAGCCTATAACTTATGCTTGGTTTTCAGTTATTCTGCACGGACCTTCTTCCAATGCCTGAATTCCATATCAATTTAGAATTCGGTTGAACGCATATATTGGTCCCAATGTTCCACGGAGCTGTCACCTGCCTTCCGCTGTAGGTTTGGGGGGAGCGGGTACAGGTGAAAAGGCTATAAAATTGCATAAATTCCGAAAACGATCATTTGTACCGTTTCTCTTGCAATTATCTTGGTAGCCCACCGATATTAGGATTGGTGTTACTATTATCTGATTATCAAACGCTTCTAAGCATGGGAGATTTGCAAGGGCTCTCTTAATTTTCCCCTTTCATTTGAGCAGGAGACCAGGTAAAGAGACCAGGAAAAACGTTGTAGCCGGAGGGCACGTATGGCAGGACAGCGAGAGAGCTCCGGTGGAATATTGAGGTCATAATTAAAACGCACATTCCATTGCGATTATACATAGTAATTTTGATTAACGGTTGAATTTAGTCTTTAACTCGATCTCCCAGGGAAAACCCTACCGGAAGGCATACACAGACAGAAATGCGAAAGAGCGAAAATTCTGGCCTAGAAATTCGTCTCGGGTGGTGAAGCAATACGGGCGGTTTCGGATCGACAACCTGTTATACGCAACACCTTATATTCAGTTCCATTGACTGCATTGGAAATGAATAGCAACTGCTGCGTGGAGCAGGCGGCGGATCCGATACCGCCCAATTTCCGCCATCACCCGAAACGAATTTCTAGGCCTGTAGGTTTAAGTATGGCCGACTTCAAGTGGATGAAACAGATACTATGGGGGAAAAATTCAGTTGGTTGCGGCGCCCGTTAGCGCCTTAAGAGGACGCTAATGGGGCGCAAAGAAACTAGTGCTCGGGCGCGGCGATATTTGCGCCTCTCGTGAAATTAACTAGACATTATGAGGCAGCGCTAAACACTACCGTCACGATCTCCTGCGCCGGCAGACGTGACGTCAGTCGAGTGTGCAAGTCCCCCTGCCTTACTGCCTGCCGCTAGCAACGACAGGTTGAGCGGAGCGTTTTGCAGTCAGGAAGGGACTAGGGGAGTGCTATTTAAAGGCGACCGCTTCCTGCCTTTTATTGTTGGTGACATTTTTGAACCAGGCATTCTGAGAGAGAGAGAGACAGACTTCTGGAGAGATTCAACGCAGTGTAAAGGAGTTTTAGGTAGTGAGCTGCACTTTGCAGTTTCATTTTGATTTGCCCTTCCTTGTATCGATTTAGAAGAGACTGTGGGTGCTGCACTCTGAGCTCTTTCCCTGCTACTCTCCATTGTTCTTTCCAGCAGATTTCATGTACAGGTCTCTTCAGGCCGAGATTCAAGGCAGCAATGAGCAGGATGTGGATGGAAAGCAAGATCAACCCTTCACTTTAAGAACTGGCCGGCGCCATTGTTGGTGTGTTCCATTGCTGACTGACATCACATGAGCTTCGCCAACGCTCTGAGGTAGCACCTCCCTCCTCGGCCTTTGCGCCTTAAGACAGGTGTGAAGGGCCTGATTTAGCGCTCCAAACACCTCCAGAGGCGATAAAAGTCAAGTTTGCAGTTGGAGACGATAATTAGCGCCAGGCGCTAATCTTTGCGCCCGGCCGATAATTGCGCCCCCTGGGGCGATACTGAATTTCACCCTCGTGTAGCTATATTAAACATGGCAAATCTGTTAATGGGTAAAACGACAGAAGATTAGTGGGAGGTGTTCAAAAAAGAATTTAACGTGATACAAAACCCGTTTATTCCCCAAAGGTGCGAAAGCTGAACTTCCAAAAGAAAAAACAGCCACGGGTGACGAAACAAGTAAGGTACATCATAAAATTAAAAGAAAAAACATGCAAGTGTTCAAAAAATAACACTAATCCTGGCAAACCGTAGAGATACAAAATATAGTAAATGATGACGAAACAGGTAGTACGAGCTACAAAAAAGGGAATATGAAATGAAA
The DNA here is from genome assembly GCA_030390025.1 of Squalus acanthias. Classification (NCBI taxonomy): domain Eukaryota; kingdom Metazoa; phylum Chordata; class Chondrichthyes; order Squaliformes; family Squalidae; genus Squalus; species Squalus acanthias. The sequence continues at coordinate 73,027,125 of CM059430.1, read as the reverse complement.
CTTGAAAGGAATATCTAAAACAAAAAAAAACATTCAAAATTATTTCAGGAAAAAGAGGTTTATTAAGAGCAGATTGGGCCCCTTAAAAACTGATAATGTTGATATTATAAATGAAAATAAGTAAATGGTGGATTTGTTAAATATTTACTTTGTGTCAGTATTTACAGTAGAGGAAGCGGATATCATGCTGGACATCCCAAGGAAAATAATATTGAATCCGGGACAACGACTCACCATAATTAACGTAAGCAAATTAATAGTAATGACGATAATAATGGCACTAAAGAGTGAAAAATCCCCCAGAACAGCTGGTTTTCATCCCAGGGTTTAAAAGGAAATAGATGAAAACATTGCAGATGCCCGAAATATGATCGTACAAATTAGTCGCGACCCAAGAACCGTTCCTTCTGTTTGGAAAATTGAACTAATCACTCGGCTATTTAAGAAAGGTGAGCGAGGGAAAGCAGGGAAATCCAGACCATGTAGCCTAACATCTCTTGTCGGGAAGTCAGTAGAGTCTGTAATTAAGGATAGAGTGAATAAGCACCTTGAAAATGTTCAGCTGATGAAATATTTGTAAAGGGTAATTCATGCCTGACGAATCTGATAGAATTTTTTGAAGAAGTGATTGAAGTAGTGGATCATTAATGTCGATGGATGTTATTGATATGGACTTTGAGAAGGGTTTCGATAAAATCCCTCATAAGAGATTGTTATCTAAAGTAAAGCTTATGGAAATAAGGACAAATTATTGACCTGGTTAGGAAATCGGTTGAGCGGCAGGAGAAAGAGAGCAGGGTTCATTGGCAGGTTATCTAATTGGCAGGATGTGATTAGCAGCGTCCCACAAGGATCTGTGCTGGGGCGTCAACTATTCACGACTTAGTTGACGGGATAGAGAGCCACATCCAAGTTCTCCGATTACAAATATATAAGCGGCATTGTAAGCAGTGTAGGTAGAAGCATAAATTACAAAGAGATATTAATAGAATAAGTGCATGGGCAAAATTGTGGCAAATGAATTTCAATATCGGTTAGTATGAGGTCATGCACTTTGAACCGTAAATGATAGAACAGAGTAACTTCTAAATGGGGAAAAGCTTGAAGCAGTGATGGCCAAATAGACGTAGGGCTCCATGTACGTAGAGCATTAAAGTGTCACGGAAAGGTACAAAAAATCTAAATGGGGAAAAGCTTGAAGCAGTGATGGCCAAATAGACGTAGGGCTCCATGTACGTAGAGCATTAAAGTGTCATGGAAAGGTACAAAAAATCATAACAGTTAATTGATTGCTAGCCTTTATATCCAGAGGACTAGAATAAAAGGGGTTAGAATTCATGCTACAGCTATACACATCCCTGGTTAGACTACACCTGCAGTTCTGTGTTCAGCTCTGGGCACCACATATTAGGAAGGATATATTGGTCTTGGAGCGAGTGCAGCGTAGATTTGCCAGCATGATACCTGGACTCCAAGGGTTAAATTACGAGGAGCGATTCCTCAATATCGATTGTATTCCTTGAAATTTAGAAGGCTAAGGGTTGATTTTATCGAAGATTTCAAGATATTACGGGGCACTGATCGGGTAGATAGAGATGAAATAATTCCGCTGTTTGAGATATCTAGGCCAAAAAAATAGATCCAGGTCTTTCAAGAGTGAAGTTAAGAAACACTTCTAAACGCAAAGGTTGGTAGAAGTTTGGAATTATCTTCTGCAAATGAGAGTTGATGCTGGGCCTATTGTTAGTTTTAAATCTGAAATTGTTAGTTTGTTGTTAACCAAAGGTATTAAAATCCATGGGGCAAAGACGGGTATATGGAATGATGTCAGAGATCAGCCATGATCTCAATGAGTGGCAGAACAGGCTCGAGGAGCTAAATGGCCTACTCCCTATTTCCCTTCGGTTCTGCCGTCTCCTGCCACGGGAGATCAGGAGAACTTGCGTGGAATTTTAGGACCATTCTGTCCTGAAATTTCAAATCAATTGTATACTGTTCTTCAAGTGAAAACGCTTGTGGAAGAATGACGCACTGTCACGGATTTTGCCGTCACCGGCAAAGGAATGATACTCACCGTTTGTTCCGCTAACAGAATTTACCTGGGTTTTTGAGCGCCAGTTTACGGTATTTAGAGATCATTTTCAGAGCAGTGCCCTCTACAGGGGATCGGTGGTATATGGGCCAAGAAACAGCGTGTCTCTTCAATCAGATTGAAGTCTCCTAACTGATGCACGATGATTCCAAGCCAGGAAGTATAAATTAGAATATTTAATTTAAAGTAAAATCACATGCAGAAAGCGAAATAAAAAGAGGGAAATAAATATGAGATTAAGGGAGAGAAAAAAGAGACGGAAAAAGTTTAAACAATTTTTTTTGGAAAAATCTCGAACAATAATTAAATTCTGAAGGAATGAGACTAAACACTTGCAAAACTAAATTCGCAGAGCCAAAGATTGAGTGGCAGTAATTACAACTTATCATGCCGTTAAAAATTCTGCTATCCACATGCACTAACCCTAACTTTTTCTGCTGTGTTAAGTGGGTAAGTCACGCAACTTCTCGCCTTCATGCGTGTATATGCGAAGTCTCTTGGCGAGGTACCGGTGTAGCAAAGCCTGTGATTCCCTTCATCAATACACCAAGATATCTCGAAATGAAGTGTGGAATAGATGCCTCGATATAGAGCGGATTTAAAAGATAATGAGTGCAACATTAATCCGGCTAAACTAAATATTTTAAACGATTATAACAATAGACTTGTCAGTAGGACATAATTGGCAGGGTGAGCGAATCGCTGTTTGATGTGACTGTCTGAAATATATCACTAACAAAAGAGATCGATTATCTCCAGCCGATTGTATGCTGGTGAAAGCCAGAGACGTGGAGTATTCCATGAGCTCAGATGAAAAGCCAATACCAAAGAAGTGAAGAGAGTCACAGTTTACAGCGCCACTCGTTAAACTGGATCCTGGAAACGGCCGCGATACCATATATCTTCAAAGGGTTGTGGAAAGGACTAAATGGTTGTAGGGAAACTGATTTGTCTATAGTTCAGAAGAAAAGGACCGTCACGAACATTCTGCCAGCTTATGGAAGTTATGCACAATGTGATGCAAGAAGTTTTAGAAGGGTTTTCTTTTTATACTCTTTCAGCAAATGTTACTTTTCAATAAACTGGCTGAAACTGAAACGTATATATAAAATCAGTATTTTAACTGAAATAAAATGATCCAATACATCATTACACAATAAGCAATATATAGCATATTTAAGAGAACTTTATAACATACAGTTGCAGGGTGAGTATTTTGCGAATTGTAGTCAGAAAAGGGGATGACTATGAATTAATTTATGAAATTCCCAGTAAGTAAAAAAGTTAAATGTTAGAACTTCACAAGCCGTAGGGAACACCACCTTAGAGACGCTCCCGTATCATTGTTGCCCTATTACAGAGAAGAGCGGTCTATGGTTTGGGAGTATTGCTATTTTATGTGCAAGTAAGAATATAATGCATGTGTAGTTGTTGGTAAAGCTACAGAATCGTTGAATGCGACGATGTATGTCTGGTTGAGACATACTTCCACGTAGATAAATGGTATAACACTACATTTTTGATGGGCTGAAACTACAAAAAAATTTCGCACAGCATAGTCAACAGTGATTAATTTTAAAATTGACGTGTGAGCGAGCATCATAGGTACAAAATAGTGATGACTAGAAAACCCCATTTAATAAGCGTGTCGTGGTGTGTGGATTGATTAGGGGAATGCCAATTTAAATATGCAGATTAGGTGTAAAAAGATGAAAGGATGTAATGGGTACAACTTTATTCATCAGCAAGTGTCTAGTCAGTAGTCCAGCAAATGAAACAACGCTCTTATTCTAAAATAGTAAGGCTATCATGAAATTGGTTTCGATTGGCATTATCTGAATCATCACAAAGCCTGCCGATGCTACCGGGCAACTAGGTTCCTATTTCCTCTCCTTTGATCCCAGTGAATGGATAGCACGTGCGCGCAAAATATATGACTAATTCTTAAGACTTGTTGGGGGTAATTGTGACTTTGTCTGTTATTATAACATGGACGGTTTCATGGAAATGAGAATCGGCAGAGATGTACAACGGGCGGCTGAGTGGATAACGCACATTTTACACTATCAACTCCCTCGGTGGTAAAATACATACTTGGACTTGTTTGGGAGTGGTAAACCTAGCCATCGCTTAAGTCTCATGAGGACATGTTTCTTAAGCGTGGCTGATGCTGGCTTGAGATTAGAACGTTGAGGACTTATTTACTTGAGGTGTTTAAAATGATCAAGTAATTAGTAAGTGTAGATACAGAACAGGAGCTATTTCCTCTTGTGGAGGAATTTAGAACAAGACAAGATCTTAAAATGAGAGCTACGTCATTCTGGAATGATATTAGGCAGCAATTTCCCACACAAACGGTATTGGAAATCTGGTATTCACAATTTCGAAAGGTTAGTGCGCTGGGTCATTTGAAATGTTTAACAATGAAATCATCAGTTCTTTATTAGTTTAGGGTATCTAGCGTGACAACAAATTTGGAAGTGCGAGACAGGTTCAAAACATTTCGGGAATTTCCCCTTCATCTGAAATGCCTGAAATGTTGTATCATGCATTTTCGTTCTATTATCGGTAAATGATCTGCTGCGAATTTCCTTTACTTCATTTTACAAGTGAAATTTGATGCTTTTTTGTCCCTGTTTTATTGTAGGACGGAAAGTCTGCTTATTTATAGCAAATATTGTGGCATTACAACTGCAAGTACGTTGGACCATGGGTGAAAAGCCAATAGCTACAAACATCTAACCATTCACTCATTAGCTATTTAACAGTGAGTGCACTGTATTTTAGAGTGTCGGTACACAGAGAGTGGAGGGGATGGCAGCTAAACGGCTGCATATTTCGAGGATTGACGGCCCGTTGTGAAGTAGCTTTGACGCTAAAAAACGGAACGAGATGTTATGGTAATGGACAAGGCCTGACATTGGTCTTAAATAAGTGCAGCTGAATTGTCTTTTGAAAAAATTTACAACTGCAATTTTTGCGATTATTCTCCAGATCTCATGCCTCGGAGTTCAGGGAATCCAACAAGAAACGGTAAATTTCAGAAGGTTAGCACAAACGGATAATGTTTTTATTTAACATGAAAGTTCTTCCATGTGTTTACCTGCTCACGTATGATCAAATCATAAAGTTTTGCCAATAAGTGAATGTCAAAACATTTATTAAATTAAGATATTCTTGGGACCCTTGTATTTTTCTGAGTATTGTAACTGTAACAAAATGCCCAAAAACCACCAGCGAAATGGGCCTGTTGAAAATCGTTGGTAACTGTTCCTTTATAGAAAACATTTCACTATTTTACATGTTGGAATATCACTTCTGTTTCAATGTAATTTAATTCAATAAAACGAGCTGTACCTTTTCCTGTTTTAAATTTCAAACATTGTTGGGGTCTATTTGAGAAATGCAAACCTGGTAGAAAAAATCAACATCAAGTTTTACAGCTTTAAAAACGAAGACGCCTTGAAAATGAATCATCAACAACGAGAATCCTATCGTGAACCCACAGAACACGGGTGCAATCCCCAGGCGAATCGTCGACAAGGTTTGGTAACGGCCGTTTTCGCAGTTTTTCTTTTTACCTTCCCCAGACGTTAGGGGAAAGAATGGTGATAGTCCAACGGGATGTAAAACCCTGGTTAATGACCGCAATGCCTCAAGTTTTCTTGCAGGAACACAATCTACCCAAATTTCCGTGGGCTTTCCGCCGATCTTCCGCCATAACTTAGGTTGGTCACACGTTGAACACCTGGCTTCATTTTCCTTTCATAAGAACATAAGAAATAGGAGCAGGAGTAAGCCATTTACGCCCTCGAGCCTGCTCTGCCATTTAATGAGATCATGGCTGATCTGATCTTGAGCTCAGCTCCATTTCCCTGCACGCTCCCCATAACCTTTCACTCCCTTATTGTTCAAAAATCTATCTACCTCCACCTTAAATATATTCAATGCCCCAGCCTCCACAGCTCTCTGGGGCAGATAATTCCACAGATTTACGACCCACTGAGAGAAGAAATTCATTCTCATCTCAGTTTTAAATGGGCGACCCATTCTTCTGAAACTATGCCCCCAAGTTCGAGATTCCACAATAAGGGGAAGCATCTTCTCTGCATCTACCTTGTCGAACCCCCTCAGTATCTTATATGCTTCAATAAGATCACCTGTCATTCTTCTAAACTCCAATGAGCATAGGCCCAACCTGCTCAAACTTTCTTTATAAGTCAAACCCTTCATCTCAGCAATCAACCTTGTGGAACTTCTCTGAACTGCCTCCAATGCAAGTATATCTCTCATTAAATAAGGAGACCAAAACTGTACGCAGTACTCCAGGTGTGGGCTGATCAATATCTTCTGCAGTTGTAGCAGGACCACCCTGCTTTTTTACTCCAACCCCCTTGCAATAAAGGCAAACATTCCATTTCCCTTCTGGATTACTTGCTGTAACTGCATGTTAACTTTTTGTGTTTCATGCACAAGGACCCCAGGTGCCTCTCTATTGCAGCATTTTGTAATCTCTATCAATTTAAATAATAATTTGCTTTTTTTATTTTTCCTACCAAAGTGGATAACCTCACATTTTCCCACATTATACTCCATCTGCCAAATGTTTGCCCACTCACTTAGCCTGTCTATATCCCTATGCAGATTCTTTGTTTCCTCTTCACAACTTGCTTTCCCAACTATCTTTGTATCATCTGCAAATTTGGTTGCATTACACTCGGTCCCTTCATCTAAGTCATTAATATAGATTGTAAATAGTTGATTATCCAGCACTGATCCCTATGGCACCCCAATAGTTACCGTTTGCCAAATGGAAAATGACCCATTTAGCCCGACTCTCTGTTTTCTGTTAGTTAACCAATCTTCTGTCCATTCTAATATATTACCCCCAACCCCATGAGCTCTTATCTTATGCAGTAACCTTTTCTGTGACAACTTATCGAATGCCTTCTGGAAATCCAAATACACTACATCTACTGGTTCAGCTTTGTCCACCCTGCTCGTTACATCCTCAAGGAACTCCAGCAAATTTGTCAAACATGATTTCCCTTTCATAAAATCATGCTGACTCTGCTTGACTGTATTATGATTTTCTAAATGTCCTGCTGCTGCTTCCTTAATAATGGACTCCTTAAAGTCATTAAAAAGAAAATGCTGCAGGATATGCAACAGGCGGCCGATCCGCTATCGTAATTTATACGGTCCAAAAAGTTGAAATGACTCCAACGACGGAAAGAATCCCTAGAGAAATGGCTAACAATTCTGATTTCCAGTGGAGCTCAATAGGTATCCCCGATTTCACGCCAATGGACGGGTACAAAGTCTACAATACATAATTTATAACACCGCACTATTCATTAACGTTCAACCAATCTAAAAGTATAACTTATGCAGAGCTATTGAAATAAAACGCATGTGTATATTTCAGTGAGATGCTTGTAAATTGAGTGAGGCACCTAGCATATGAGAGGAAACAGGTCCGCAAAGCATAGAGCGGTCTGTACAGAGCTGGATTAAAACGGTGTGTAGTTGAAATGAGTATTTTATCTGGGAACTGGAAAGAGTGGGAATTCGGAGAAAATGGGAAAGGAGTTATTGTTTCTTGCCTACACTACTTGTATTACTTTGTGTTGAAGTTAGATATTTAATTTCAGTACCGATAACTTAATCTAGATCAAGTAATTAGTCTAGAAACTACACTGTAAACTAAGTTACCTAATTACAAATTTAATTCAGTTTAATTAAATAAAACAAGGTCGTATCGGGTTGGCGGTGCAGGTGGTGTGCCGCAACTGCAGCATGTGGGAGTTGTGGAGAACATTAAGAACCCGAACAACCACATTTGCAGTAATTGCCTGCATCTTGAGGAACTTCTGCTCAGAGTTTCTCAGCTGGAGTCTGAGGTACAGACATTGCGGGGCATCAGGTTTGGAGAGAGTTACCTGGACACTTTGATCCAGGAAGCAGTCACACCGCTTAGGTTAATTAGGGGTACAGGTCCCGTTAGTGGTCAGTGACAGGAGGCTGTGACTGCAAATCAGGCAGGTAAGGGGACCTCAGATGCAGTGCTGGAGGAGCCTCAGCCTTGGCCCTTGTCCAACAGGTTTGAGGTTCTTGCTGCCTGTGTGGATAAGGGATAAGCCTGCAGGATGGATGCACAAGCTGACCATGGCTCTATGCTGCAGGAGGCTATTGAACTGGAGGGAGGGAAACGGAATGTATTTGTGGTAGGGAAGATTATAGTAAGGAGGATAGATACTGTTCTCTGCAGCCGTGACCGAGAGTTCCGAAGTTTGTGTTGCCTGCCCGGTACCAGGGTTAAAGACATTTCCTCGCAGCTGGAGGAGAACTTGGAGTTGGAGGGGGAGGATCCAGTTGTCGTGGTCCACAAAGGAACCACCGATATAGGTAGAATTAGGAATGATGTTCTGCCGAGGGAGTTTGAGGGGCTAGGATCCAAATTATAAAGCAGAACCTCAAAGTAATAATCTCTGGATTGTTAAATGAGCCATGCGCAAATTGGCATAGAGACAAACAGATTAGAGGTTTAAATGCGTGACTTAAAGAATGGTGTGGAAGGAAGGGGTTCAGTTCATGGGACACTGGCACCAGTACTGGGGAGATAGGGAGCTGTTCCATTCGGATGGGCTCCACTTAAACCGGGCTGGACCAGTGTCCTGGCGAACCGTATAACTAGGGCAGTAGACAGGGCTAAAAAACGAATGAAGGGGTGGTGGGAGGATTCACGAAAGAGTAAATTTAAAAGCAGTGAGAGAAATGTCACTGCTCTAGAGCAGAGTAGAGTTTTGGGTAAAAAAAGCAGAGCGTGTCAGGAAGGGACAGAGAGAATAAAAAAGCTATTAAGGCAGCAGTGACTAAGATGACATCAGGAAAAAATAGAAATAAGTCAAAGCTGAAGTAACTTCATCTGAATGTGCGAAACATTCACAACATTTCTCTTCATCTCCGAATAAGGGGTCGGCCATTTAGGACTGAGATAAGTAGAAACGTCTTCACTCAGAGGGTGGTGAATCTTTCGAATTATCTAACCCAGAGGGCAATGGAGGTTCGGTGGTTGAGTGTATTCAAGACAAAGATCGATAGATTTTTTGCTTTTAAGGGAATCAAGGGATATGGGGAGATTGCAGGAAAGTGGAGATGAGGTAAAAGATCAGCAATGATCTTATTGAATGGCGGAGAAGGGGTCGAGGGAACAAATGGTCTACTCCTGCTCCTATTTCTTATGTTCTTATGATCTTATGTTCTTTTTTCTTCCTCTAAAGATTCTGCAAAGGGATATAGATAGACTAAGTGAGTGGGCAGTAAGGTGGCAGATGGAATATAATGTAGGGAAATGTGAGGTTATTCACTTTAGTAGGATGAATAGAAAAACAGAATACTATTATATGGTGAGCAACTCTCAATGTTGCTGTTCTGAGAGACTCGGGTGTCCTTATGCAAGAAACACAGAAAACTAGCATGCAGGTAAAGCAGTCTAGAATTAGGAGGCATAGTCTCAGGATAAACAATAGGCCAATTAAGACCGAGATGAGTAGGAATTTCTTCACTTAGAGTTTTCTGTGTCTTTGCATTTCTCTGCCCCTGAGGGCTGTGAATGCTGAGCCTTTGAGTATATTCAAGGCTGAGATAGATAGATTTTTGGACTGTAGGGGAATCAAGCGATATGGAGATAGGGCGGGAAAGTGGAGTTGAGGTAGATGATCAGCCATGATGATATTGAATGCTGGAGCAGGCTCGAGAGGCCGTATGATCTACTCCTTCTCTTATTTCTTACGTTCTTATATTCATACGCGATTTGAAAACAATTTTAAATTAGTTTAAAAACAATTTAGATATTTATTTTTAACGTCTGCTTTGCAGACAATGGGCGGCATTCTCGAGGTGGTTACAATTACCAACATTTAACAATTTATTCAGGATTTCTAAGAACTGTCCGCCGAATTTACTGCAAATCAGCGGGAGAAAGGTGGCAGGAATTAATTACCATTTGGAAAGTTTTCTGAAACCTGCAGATACTAGAGATTTTGGAGTCGTGATTAGGCCAACTAAAAACACAGGGCGATGAATTTTGTTAAAGTGCAGCCGAGTGAATTTGAATATTGCTGCAAAAGTAAGCGTTAAAGTGCCTGTAATCGTTCTTTAAATTTGTACTTTACAGAGGCGGAGTATATGCTGAAAATAAGCTGCTGCGACACACACTGCAAGTTGGGTTGTGTCGCTGTTGCAGGGGTAATGTTATCATAGAAAGCATTTGGTTCTCTGAAATTCACTGGCTATAAATATTTTCGGCCGATAGTGCAAAATAAGCTGCTGATTCGTTTTTCTCTATTTCACACTGCCGATGAAGAAGATTTTATACCCCACAGTATCCAATTATTGCTCGGATTTGCGTTAATTTAAGCCAGTTACTCCAGACGGGCAGGAGAAACCAACCCCTCCCCCTCCAACCGGAAAGTCACTTCATATGTCTTTTTAAAAGTTAAATTAATTGCACAATGTTTTCGAAGTAGAAAAATCCATAGCAGCAGGAGCCACGCACTATCTAGTGTCTGGACACAGCGCATTGCTAAACTTACAGTTGCACATAAGATCCAGGATGTGGTAAAATTGTATAGCGGATATATTGGCAAACATCTGTGCTAAATTTCTTTAGGCTTCCACGGAGCTTGCAGAGATTTAAAGGAACTAATAGAAGTAGGGTTGACAGTGCCTATTAATAAATTCTCGAAGGTTGATAGAAAACAAATTATGGCAGGAAAGCTTGGTATTGAAACTGCCAAAAGATTAGTTATGTCTTACCTTTGCAGCTGTCTTTTCGTCGGGCATTGTTGGAGCATCTCTTCTCAGGCTCTGTCGCTAGTGTGCACAGTATTGAGACGCCTGCGTACTACCTCCCGTATGAAGATCGGAATTACCGGACAAAAAAATTCCAAAGTCCATCTTCAGCTTCCACCATCCTGATAGTCACATGATACAATTGTAATGGAGTTATTGACTAATCACAGCAAACAATCTCTAGCAAATCGTCCACAACGGACCCAGAGATGGTGTGAGAAAAATCATCCCGTTTTGGAAAGCTTTGCGAGCCATAGATCCAAAATCAGCTGTTCCTCCCAGTCATGTGACAGTTACCACATATCATGCCTAAAATGGATCATATACTATATCGCAAATTGTTATTTTCCTAAAGAAATCAAATTTGTATTTGCATTAATCAAAACTTTCTTATTCCACCGTCTCATAAAGGAAAAGGTTCCAGAGATTTACAACTCGCTTACTCAAATAATGTTTACATTGATTAGTTAATTAGATAATTCATTCCATCTCAGGACAAAAAGCGTGAGGAATGACAATTTAGAGCAAGAACACCCGGATCAATTTACCCACGCCAATAAGTTTGAAGCAATGTCCAACTGCGGAAACTATGATGACTCAGACCAGGACCAGTAAATGGATTATAACAGAACAGTGCAAGTTAGAAAAGTAGTCAGCAAAACTAGCAGGGCGCAGAAACAAAGGCCTAAAGTAAAGAAGGTGAAAGTGCAGAAAAATATTAAACAGGCAAAGTTGAAGTCACTTTATCTAAATCATGTAGCATTCGCAACAAGGTGGATGAATTAATGGCACTAATAGAAGTAAATGGATATGAAGTAATTGCCGTTACAGAAACAATTTGCAGGGTAACCAAAGTAGGGAACTGAATGTTCCATGGTACTCAACAATTAGGAAGGACAGACAAAAAGGAAAAGGTGGTGGCGTAGCACTGTTAATAAGGGATGAGATCGGTACGGTAGAGATAAAAAATCTTTTCTCGGCAGATCCTGATGTAGAACTGGAATCAGTTTGGGTGGAGCTAAGAAACAGCAAAGGGTGGAAAACATTGGTGCGCGTTGTGTATAGGCCACCAAACAGTAATGGTAATGTAGGGCACAGAATCAAACAAGAAATTAAACGTGCCTATATCAAGGGCAATACGGTAATCATGGGGGACTTTAAACTACATATTGACTGGGCAAATCAAATCACCACTAATGGTGTGGAGGACGAATTCTTGGAATGCATGCGAGATGGTTTCCTGGATCAGTATGTGGAGGAACCAACCAGGGAACAGGCTATTCTGGATCTAGTACTGTGTAAGGAGAAAGGGCTAATCAATAATCTTGTGGTAAAGGGGCCTTTAGGTACAAGTGACCATAATATGATTGAATTTTCATTAAGTTTGAGAGTGATGTAGTCCAATCTGAAACTAAGGCCTTCAATCTAAACAAAGGAAACTACAAGGGTAGGAGTGATAAGTTGGCCATGGTAGATTGGGAAACTACACTTAAAGGTATGGAGGTGTAAATGCAGTGGCTAACATTCAAGGAAATAACGCAAAATTTGCAACAAATATATATTACTTTAGGGTAAAAAAAAACAAAAGGAAAAGTGACTCAACCATGGCGAACAAAAGAAATTAAAGCTAGTATTAAGTCAAAGGAGGAAGCTTATAAAGTTGCCAGAAAAAGCGGTCAGCCTGAGGATTGGGATCTTTCTAGAAATCAGCAAAGGGGGACCAAGAAATTGATAAAGAAAGGGAAAATGGAATATGAGCACAAACTAGCGAAAAATGTTAAAACAGATTGTAAAAGCTTCTATAGGTATGTGAAAAGGAAAAGACTGGTGAAGGTAAATGTAGGTCCTTTACAGTCAGAGACGGGAGAATTTATAATGGGGAATGAGGAAGTGGCTGAGAAATTAAATAAATAATGTGTTTCAGTCTTCACGGAGGAAAACTCAAAAAACTTCCCAGAAATACGAGAAAACCAAGGGTGTAGCGAGAATGAGGAACTTAAAGAAATTATTATTTATAAAAAACAGTACTAGCAAAATTAATGGGACTAAAAGGTGAAAAATCCCAAGGACCGGATGGCCTAAATCTTAGGGTTTTGAAAGAGGTGGCCATTGGGATAGTGGACGCATTGGTTGTCATCTTCCAAAATTCTATAGATTCTGGAACGGTAACCCCACTATTTAAGAAAGGAGGGAAGAGAGAAAACGGGTAACTATAGACCTGTCAGCCTCACATCAGTAGTTGGGGAAATGCTGGAATCTATTATAAAGGATGCAATAATTGGGCACTTAGAAACTAATAGTAAGATTGGGCAGAGTCAACATGGATATTTGAAAGGGAAACCCTGTTTAACAAACCTCTTGGAGTTCTTTGAGGATGTAACTAGTGGAGTAAACAAAGGGGAACCGGTTGATGTGGTGTATTTGGATTTTCAGAAGGCCTTCGATAAGGTCCCACACAAAAGGTTGGTGAACAAAATTAGGGCACATAGAATTGGGGTTAATATGCTAGCATGGATTGAGAATAGGTTAACAGACAGAAAGCAAATAGTAGGGATAAACGGGTCTTTTTCAGGATGGCAGGCTGTGACTAGTGGGATACCGCAAGGATCAGTACTTGGGCCCCAGCTATTCACAATCTTTATCAATGATTTAGATGAGGGGACTAAATGTAACATTTCCAAATTTGCAGATGATACAAGGCTAGGTGGCAATGTCAGTTGTGAAGAGGCTTCAAGGGCATCATGACAAGCTCAGTGAGTGGACGACAACATGGCAGATTGAATATAATGCGAATAAATGTGATGTTATCCACTTTGGTAGAAAAAACAGAAAGGCAGAGTAGTTCCTAAATGGTGAAAGATTGGGGAATGCAGATGCTCAAAGGGTCTTGGGTGCCCTTGTACATGAGTCACTGAAAGGGAATGTGCAGGTGTAGCAAACCATTTGAAAGGCAGATGGTATGCTCGCCTTCGTTACAAGAGGATTTGAGTACAGGAGTAAAGAAGTCTTACTCCAATTATATAGGGCCTTGGTGAGACCAAACCTGGAGTACTGTGTTACATTTTGGTCTCCTTACCTAAGGAAGGATATATTTGTCATAGAGGGAGTGCACCGAAGGTTCATGAGATTGATTCCTGGGATGGCGGGACTGTCGTATGATGGGCTCCTTGGCTGAGGAGTCTAGACCCAGGGGCCACAGCTCCAGGATAAAGGGTAGGCCATTCAGGACTGAGATGAGAACAAATTTCTTCACACAGAGGGTGGTGAATCTTTGGAATTCACTACCTCAGATGGCTGTGGAGACTCATTCATTGGGCATATTCAAAACAGAAGTCGATAGTTTTCTCACTAGTAAGGGCATCAAGGGATATAGCAATAAGGCCAGTGAATGGAATTGAGGTAGAAGATCAGCCATGATGTCATTGAATAGCGGAGCAGGCTCGAAGGGCCGAATGGCCTACTTCTGCTCCAATTTCTTATGTTCTTATGTTCTTTTGTTACAAAAAATGTGGCGGATGGGCTGCCAATAAAGCGGGCTGCTTTACATTATATAATACAACTCCATGTAGAACAAAAGCAATTTGCTTTTATAACGCGCGTCTTTAACGTAGTTAAATGTCCCAAGGGATTTCAAAGGAGCATTATCGAACAAAATTTGACACCGAGCCACAGAAGGAGATATAAGGGCAGATGACCATTAGACTTGGTCAAAGAGGTAGGTTTTAAGGAGCATTTTCAAGGAGGAAAGAGAGGTATAGAGGCACAGAGGTTAAGCGAGGGAATTCCAGAGTCTGGTGCCCAGCTAGCTGAATGCATCGACACCTGTGGTGCACCGATTAAAATTGGGGTTGCGCATAAGGTCAGCATTGAAGGAGCACAGATAGCTCCGACCTTTCTAGGGCTGTAGGAGGTTACAGAGATACATAAGGACATAAGAAATAGGAGCAGGAGTAGGCCAATCGGCCCCTCGAGCCTGCTCCGCCATCCAATAAGATCATGGCTGATCTGATCCTAACCTCAAATCTAAAGAACACAAGAAGTAGGAGCAGGACCCGACCACTCAGCCCTTGGGCCCGCTCCGCCACCCACAGGGCCTTGACCGATCCGAACTCAGCCACATGTCCAATTTCCTGCCCGCTCAACGTAACCCCTAATTCCCTTTACTTCTAGGAAACTGTCTATTTCTGTTTTAAATTTATTTAATGATGTAGCTTCCACAGCTTCCTGGGGTAGCAAATTCCACAGACCTACTACCCTCTGAGTGAAGAAGTTACTCCTCATCTCAGTTTTGAAAGAGCAGCCCCTTATTCTAAGATTATGCCCCCTAGTTCTAGTTTCACCCATCCTTGGGAACATCCTTACCGCATCCACCCGATCAAGCCCCTTCACAATCTTATACGTTTCAATAAGATCGCCTTTCATTCTTCTGAACTCCAATGAGTAGAGTCCCAATCTACTCAACTGCTCCTCATATGTCCACCCCCTCATGCCCGGGATTAACCGAGTGAACATTCTTTGTACTGCCTCGAGAGCAAGTATGTCTTTTCTTAAGTATGGACACCAAAACTGTATGCAGTATTCCAGGTGCGATCTCACCAATACCTTATATAACTGCAGCAATACCGCCCTGTTTTTATAATCTATCCCCCTAGCAATAAAAGCCAATATTCCGTTGGCCTTCTTGATCACCTGCTGCACCTGTATACTAACTTTTTGATTTTCTTGCCCTAGGACCCCCAGATCCCTTTGTACTGCAGTACTTTCCAGTTTCTCGCCATTAAGATAATAACTTGCTCCCTAATTTTTCCTGCCAAAGTGCATAAACTCACATTATCCAATATTGTATTGCATCTGCCAAATCTCCGCCCACTCACCCAGACTGTCTATACCCCCTGTAGGTTTTTTATCTCCTCCTCACTTTCTACTTTCCCTCCCATCTTTGTATCATCTGCAAACTTTGATATGTTACACTCGGTCCCCTCCTCCAAATCGTTAATATAGATTGTAAAGATTTGGGGACCCAGCACCGACCCCTGTGGAACACCACTGGCTACTGGTTGCCAGTCCGAGAATGAACCATTTATCCCAACTCTCTGCTTCCTGTTAGATTACCAATTCTCCACCCATGCCAGAATATTACCCACAATCCAGTGATTTTTTATCTTGAGCAATAATCTTTTATGTGGCACCTTGTCGAATGCCTTCTGGAAGTCTAAATACACTACGTCCACTGGTTCACCTTTATCCACCGTGTACGTTATGTCCTCAAAGAACTCAAGCAAATTTGTCAGACATGACTTCCCCTTCATAAAGCCAAGCTGACTTTGTCTTATTAAATTATGTTTATCTAAATGGTCCGTTACTGTCTCCTTAATAATAGACTCCAAAATTTTACCCATCACAGATTTTAGGCTAACTGATCTATAATTTCCAGCCTTCTGCCTACTACCTTTTTTAAATAAGAGTGTTACATTAGCACTTTTCCAATCTGCCGGGACCTTTGCTGAGTCCAGGGAATTTTGGAAAATTATTACCAAAGCATCCACAATCCCTACTGCCACTTCCCTAAAGACCCTAGGATGTAAGCCATCAGGTCCAGGGGATTTATCCGCCTTGTGTCCCATTTTTTTACTGAGTACCAATTCCTTAGTGATTTTAATCGTATTTAGCTCCTCCACCCCCCCCCCCCCCCTAGAGTCCCCTGTTTGTCCAGTGTTGGGATATTCTTAGTGTCCTCTACCGTAAAGACTGAAACAAAATATTTGTTCAGCATTTTTGCCATCTCCATGTTTCCCACCATTAATTTCCCGGTCTCATGCTCTAAGGGACCGACGTTTGCCTCAGCCACCCTTTTTCTTTTTATATAACTATAGATACTCTTGCTATCTGTTTTTATACTTTTTGCTCATTTATTTTCATAATCTATCTTCCCTTTCTTAATCAATCCTTTAGTTACTTTTTGCTGTCTTTTGAAGACTTACCAATCTTCTATCCTCCCACTAAGTTTGGCTACCTTATATGTCCTTGTTTTTAGTTGGATACTATCCTTAATTTATTTACTTAGCCACGGATGGCTGTCATTTCTTTCACACCCTTTTTTCCTCAGTAGAATATATATTTTTTGAAAGTTGTAAAATAACTCCTTAAATGAACACCACTGCTCATGTACCGACTTATCCTTTAATCAATTTTCCCAGTCCACTTTAATCAATTTCGCTCTCATACCATCACAGTCTCCTTTATTCAAGCTCAGTACGCTTGTTTGAGAACCAACCTTCTCACCCTCTAATTGGACATGGAATTCAAATATGGTCACTCATTCCAAGGGTAGCCTTAAACAGGACATTATTAATTAATCCTGACTCATTACACAGGAACAGGTCCAAGTTTGCTTGCCCCCTTGCAGGATCAGTTACATACTGCTCAAGCAATCCATCCCTAATACACTCAATAAACTCTTCCTCAAGGCTGCCCTGCCCAATTTGATTTGTCCAGTTAATATGATAGTTAAAATTCCCCATAATTATAGCTGTTCACTTATTACATGCCCCAACTATTTCCTGATTAATACTTATTCCGACAGAGTTGCAACTATTAGGAGGCCTATATACAACTCCCACTAGTGTTTTTTTCCCCTTAATTTTCATTATCTCCATCCAAACTGTTTCATTATCCTGATCCTTTGACCCAATATCATTTATCAGTATTACAGTGATTCCTTCCTTTATTAACATAGCCACCCCACCTCCCCTTCCTTCCTGCCTGTCCTTCCTGATTGTTAAATACCCTGGCATATTTAATTCCCAGTCGTTGTCACCCTGCAGCCATATTTCTGTAATGGCCACAAGATCATACCCATACGTAGTAATTTGTGCCGTTAACTCGTCCATTTTGTTACGAATGCTACGTGCATTCAGATAAAGAACTTTCAAATATGTTTTGTGACACTTAGTTCCTGCTTTTTCCTTTTTTAACACTTTACCTTTTACTCCATACCTTCTGGGATTGGGAGGGGCGAGGCCATGGAGGGATTTGAAAACAAGTATTAATATTTTAAATTCGCTTTAATGGTAGCCAAATGTAGGCCAACGAGTACAGTGCTAATGGATGAACGGGACATGGTGCGTGTTAGGATAAGTCAGCCAAGTTTTGCATGAACTTAAGCTTATGGAGGGTGGAAAGTGGGCGGCCATCAGGACTGCTTTGGAATAGTAAAGTCTGGAGGTAACAAAGGCAGAAATGCGTGTTTCAGCAGCAGATGCGCTGAGGCAGGGGAGTGGTCGTGTGATGTTATGGGGGTGGAAATAGGCGGTCTAAGTGATGGCGTGGATATGTGGTCGGAAGCTCATCTCGGGGTCGCGTAGGGCACCAAGTTTGCAAACAGTCTGGTTCAGCCTCAGACAGTTGCAATTAAGGGGGATTTAGTCGGTGTCAAGGTAATGGAGCTTGTGGAGTGAACTGAAGTAAATGCCTTCGATCTTCCCACTATTTATTGAATAGATATTTCTCATCATCCTTTACAGGTGTCAGAAAAGCGGGTTAGAATAGCAAAGGGATATCTAGTACAAATACACAAATCACTAAAAGTATCGACACAGGTTAACAAGGCCATAAAAAAGCAAACCAATCACTGGGGTTTATTTCTGGAGGGATAGAATTGAAAATTATTGAATTTATGCTAAACTTGTATCGAACCTTGCTTAGACCACACTTGGAGTTCTGCGTACAATTCTGGTCGCCATATTATAAAGATGATATAGAGACACTGGTGAGGGCGCAGAGAAGATTTACAAAGATGATACCAGACTTGCGAGGGTATATATATCAGGAAAGGATGAACAGGCTGGGTCTCTTTTCGCTTGAAAAAAGAAGGCTGAGTGGAGACCTAATAGAGTTCTTTAAAATTATGAATTTTTTTATAGATTAGATCCAGAGAGAGTGTTTCTACTTGTGGGGAAGAGCATAACTTATAGGTCATCAATATAAAACATTCGCCAAGAAATCCAATAGGGAATTCAGAAGAAACTTCTTTACCCACGGAGTGGTGAAAATGTGGAACTCGCTACCACAGGGAGTAGTTGTGGCAAATAGTATACAGGAAAGTGTATTTAAGGGTAGGCTAGATAAGCATATGAGGGAGAAGGGAATAAAGGGTTATGCTGATAGAGTTTGATGAGGAAAGACGGGAGGAGGCTCGAGTGGAGCAGAAACGCCGGCATGGACAGGTTGGGCCGAATGACCTGTATCCTATATCCTATATAATCCTATGTAATATTGGCTCAAATATTCCGATCCCTACGAATGGGTACGCGCTGTGTACCCACCCGTAGGGACATCGGAAATGCCTGCTTCAGGCATGCGCAGCGCATGCGCTGAAAACCGGCATTTTCGATCTGTCAAGAATGCTCCAGCTGCCCAGGAGAAGGGCCTCGGCGGGCGGATATTTCCGCTTTTTGGAGACCCTCCGCCCGCAGAAAACCCTTACAGTTTTTACGCCTGATAAAAGCAGGCGTTTGGCCTGCTTTCATCACAATAAGAGTTGAAAAAAACCGTCAAAAAAACATTTCAATTATGTAAAAATACTTTTAAAAAGGTAAGTTTATTTTTTGCCCCGTAAAAATCTTTATTTTTTTTTTCAAAAATTTAAATTTTAAATTTTTTTAATTTATTGTAAATTCAAGTCATTTTAAAAATGTCATTTTTTCTTAAAAATGTATTTAAAGTTTTACTATGTTTTTGGGGTGATCTCCATTCATATATTTGACAGGTCTTCCTGTCAAGTGTATGAAGGGAGATTCTTTACTTTGAATGGCTCCCCATGGTCCAGGTGATCCCAGGGATGCTGCGAACTGACTGCGCCTCGGCAAAACGTGGACCCTGCGCACTTGGAATTTAGAGAGGCCCAGGATGTGTTCTTCCCGGGAGCCCTCAGGTAAGGGCGTAGATTTTTCCAGATAGCAGGCCTCCGCACGCGGGTGGCCTGTAATCAGAAAATACAGGCCCATATGTATGAACCCAGGCTAATTTGGGGGAAAAAGTTTGGAAAATTCCTCTCCACGCCTAGGCGACCGAAACCAGTCCCGAAGATCACTCTGGCTCTGAATTCCCTGCAGTACCTAACTTCTGTATGAGATCATCTCCGCCCCAGCCAGAAACAGGTTCAGTTCTCACTTGAAGGTGTTCAGCGAATCAGCATCCAGCGCACGAGACGGCAGCCTGTTACAAGAGGTCCACTATTCTCTTGAAAAATTCTCCTGTCATCTAAACTAGATCTGGCATGATACAACTTCAATGTGTGAACCCTGGTCCGCCCTAACATATTTAATTTGAGCAAACCGTGCACTGGAACCCAATCTATTTCTTGCATCATCTTATGAACATCAATGAGATCACCCCTAAATCTATGCTTCTTTAAAGTGTAGAGTCCCAACTCGTATACCCTATCTTGATAACTAAGTTACTTTAAACACGGAATTAGTCTAGTGGCCATCCTCTGCACCCTTTCCAAAGCCTCAATATTACCGAACGAGTGAGGAGATCAGAACTAGACAGACTATTCCAAGTGAGGCGTGGCAAAGTTCATGTACAAGGACAAAATATTATGCCTCGTCTTGTACTTAATTGTCCTATGGCTACACCCCAACATCCAATTTGCTCTAGCTATCACTGAACAGCATTGCTCACACATCTTTAGAGATGTATGCACTAGAATGCCCCTATCTCTTTCTTTCTCCACCTTCTGTAATGCCTTTTCCCTGAAGGGTGTAGGAATGTTAAGCATTTGCCCTGCCCACATTCATAACAAGGCACTTATCCTATTAATACATCATTTGTCAGTCATGAGCTCAATCTAAGTTTCGGCTGAAGAAAACCAGCAGCGTCTACAGTCCTAAAACTAGCACAGACCTTAATATCATCTACAAATTTGCAGATCGTGTCCCCAACAGCTACATCCAGATCCTTAATAAAAATAGTAAAGTGCAACGGTCCCAACACCGATCCCTCCGGGACACCACTGGTGACCGGTCTCCAAGAAGATCCAAATCCGTCTTTTACTAATTTTTGCCTACATCCTGCCAGCCAGTGCACAATCCAGATCAATATATTACCACTTCAGCTGCTTCATCAATGACCTTCGGTCCAACATAAGGTCAGAAATGGGGATGTTCGCTGAGGACTGCGCACTGTTGAGCGCCATTCAAAATTCCTCAGATAATGAAGCAGTCCATGCCCGCATGCAACAAGACCGGGACGATGTTCAGGCTTGGGCTGATAAGTAACATTCGTGCCACAGAAGTGCCAGGCAATGACGATCTCCAACAAGCGAGGGTCTAACCATCTCCCTTGATATTCAACGGCATGACCATCGCCGAATCCCCCACCCTCAACATCTTGGGCGTCATCATTGACCAGAAATCTAACTGGACCAGCCACATAAATACTGTGGCATCAAGACCAGGTCAGAGGGTAGGTATTTTGCGGCGAGTGTCTCATCTCTTGACTCCCCAAAGCCTTTCCACTATCTACAAGGCACAAGTAAGGGATGTGATGGAATACTCTCCACTTGCCTGGATGAGTGCAGCTCCAACATCACTCAAGAAGCTCGACACCATCCAGGACAAAGCAACCCGTTTGATTGGCACCCCGTCCACCACCTTAAACATTCACTCCCTCCACCACCGGTGTACCGTGGCTGCAGTGTGTAGCATCTGCAAGATGCACATCAGCAACTCGCCAAGGCTTCTTCGGCAGCACCTCCCAAACCCGCAATCCCTTCCACCTAGAAGAACAAGGGCAGCAGACGCATGTGATCATCACCACCTCCAAGTTCCCCTCCAAGTCACACACCATCCTGACATAGATGTATATCGCCGATTCTTCATCGTCGCTGGGTCAAATCCTGGAACTCCCTACCTAACAGCCATGTGGGAGTACCTTCACCACACGGACTGCAGCAGTTCAAGAAGGCGGCTCACCACCACCTTCTCCGTTGCAACTAGGGATGGGCAATAAATGCTGGCCTTGCCAGCGACTCCCACATCCCAAAAAATCGAATAAAAAATAATACCAGAGGCTTCAATCTTAAAGAGAAGCATTTTGTGCCGTACCTTATCCAAAGCTTTCTGGAAGTCTAATTTTCCGATCGGAGGCTTCCCGCGTGCAGAGGCCTCCGACATGGAAATAATCTACGCACTTACCTGAGGGCTCCCGAGGTGCATATAGTTCCGATGCTGTGTCTCTCCAACTGCAAGTGCGCAGGGCCTACATATCCCAGGGGCACATGCGGTTCGCAAGCGTCCCTGGGATGCTGTGGGCCATGAGGAGCCAATCATAGAAGGGAATCTCCCTTCATACACTTGACAGAAAAATCTGTCAAATATATGAATGGAGATCAACCCAAAAACACTTTAAAACATTAAATAAATTAATAGAAACATCACATTTTTAAAATTAGTTGAAATTACAATAAATTTTATATTTCAAACAAAAATTTAATTTTTTGAAATAAGTAATTCAAGTTTTTTTACGGGGCTAAAAATAAACTTACCTTTTTTAAAGTATTTTTAAATGATAAATGAATGAAAAAAAAGTTTTTTTTACTTTTTTCAACTCTTATCGTGGTAAAAGCAAGCCTTTACCAAGCGTAAGAATTCTAAGGGTTTTCTGCGCGCGATAGGTCTCCAGAAAGCGGAAATGTCCGCCCTCGAGGCCCTTATCCAGAGCAGGCGTCCGATCTGTCAAGAGCATTCTTGACAGATCGGAAATGCCGGTTTTTAGCGCATGCACTGTGCATGCCTGAGACCGGCATTTCCGATGTCCCTACGGGTGTGTACACAGCTCGTACACACCCGTAGGGATCGGGATATCCGGCCAAATTTCTACTGGGCTCCTCTCATTCTCGAACTTTTGTAACTTCTACAAAAAATACAATGTGATTTGTGAGACATTACCTCCTTTTTAGGATTACAATGTTGAGTATCCCTGATATGAGCCTCTCTATTCAAGCATTCATATATTGCATCTCTGATGTTTGCCTCAGGCATCTTACCTATTACTGATGTTAAACTAATTGATCTATAGTTACCCAGATCTGTCTTGTCACCTTTTTTAAATATGGGGACTACATTAGCTTCCTTCCGGTCTATGGGAATCATTCCAAAGTGCAGTGCACTATTACAAATACGAGCTACAAATAAGCAGCACATATCCCATCCCCCTGACGATCCTCGGGTGGATATCATCCAGCCCGGCTGCTCTATCTATTTTCAAGTTCTTAATTCTTTCTAAAACAATATGTTCATCTATGTTAATATTATTAGTTTTGTTGGTAACATTATTAAATTCTAATAGGCGAGCATCAACT
The DNA here is from genome assembly GCA_030390025.1 of Squalus acanthias. Classification (NCBI taxonomy): domain Eukaryota; kingdom Metazoa; phylum Chordata; class Chondrichthyes; order Squaliformes; family Squalidae; genus Squalus; species Squalus acanthias. Next base: position 73,003,813 of record CM059430.1, on the reverse strand, counting down.
TCAAGAGCGAAGACCGGTGCAAAGTATTCATTTAATCTTCCTGCCATTGCCAGTGGTTCCCTTGTAACCTGTCCTTGAACATTCTTCAATGGCGCGCTACAGTCCTTGACAGTTCTGTGACTCTTCACATAACTGAAAAAGTTTTTTCCCATTAGTTCCACAAATGTTTACGATATTTTTTTTTCCATTATCCTTTTTAGCTGTTCCAGTAGCAGCCTTTATTTTCTTCAGTTATTCTCTGTACTCTCTTTAGTTGAGTATTAAATGCAATTTCTGTTGGCAACTTATTTGTCTTTGTGCATAACCAGTCAGCCATTTGGATTTTTCTTCCCACATTATCTTCTTTTGGCATGGAGTTAATAGTGGTTTTCCGCATTTTTTATCTTGTTCTTAAAACCTTTCAATTTGAGTTCTACATCGGGTTCATCACCACCCAGTACGGCTAGCCAATGTACCCGTTCCAAATCGTCAACCATCTTAGTGAAGTTTTCTCTTCTGAAATCTGGCACTAGTTGCAGGTTATCTAACAGTCAATTGAAATGGCTGATCTGCTACATCAACTCCACCTTCCTGCACTATCTCCAAGTCCCTCGAATGAGAGTGCAGGTGAATGCATATCTGGAGCAGTGGTGCAGGAGGGATGTCTTCAGATTTGCGGGGCATCTGGACAAGTTTTGGGCAGGACGGACCTGTCTAAGACGGATGGCTTTCACCTGAACCGGGCTGAAGCCAATATTCTCGCGGTGGAGTGTTTAAAATAATTTGACAGGGGGAGATGTTTAAACTAATTTGACACCAGGCCCCAGCAACAGAGAGGAAAGACAATGTTTATAGAAAACTAGGAAGGTCAAACATCAATAGTGCAAACATTCTTTAGAAAGAGCAGTAATTAGATGGAGGGAACAAGCAAAGCAGACAAGCATGGTGCAGGAAAGCATGTATGATACTGCTTGCAGCGCCACATATAACGTGGAAGAGTTACAGGCGCAAGTTTCCACATTGGGTTGTAATATAGTGGCTATAACGGAGGCCTAGCTTTAAAATGGGCTGCAATGGTAACTAAATATTTCTGGTAACAATATATTCAGGAGGGACAGGGAAGGGCAACACGGTGGCATAGTGGTTAGCACTGGTGCCTCACAGCGCCAGGGACAAGGGTTCTAATCTGACCTCGGGTGACTGTCTGTGTGGAGTTTGCACATTCTCCCCGTGTCTGCGTGGGTTTCCTCCGGGTGCTCCGGTTTCCTCCCACAGTCCAAAAATGTGCGGGTTAGGTTGATTTGGCTATGATAAATTGACCCTTAGTGTTAGGGGGGGATTAAATATGTGGGGTTATGGGGATAGGATGGGATATGTTAGGGGGAATTAAATACGTGGGGTTACGGGGGTAGGGTGGGATATGTGTACTGTGGGGATTAAAGCAGGGACAGGGTACTGGATTTGGATGATCAGCCATGATCGTATTGAATGGTGGAGCAGGCTCGACGGGCCGAATGGCCTACTCCTGCTCCTAGATTCTATGTTTCTATGTTTCTATGTAAAGAGAGGGTGAGTGTATTGATCAAGGATAATATTACAGTTCTACAGAGAGACGATATACTTGAGGATTCAAAGATGGAATCTATGTGATTGGAGTGCAGGGACAGAAAAGGAGCTGTTGTATTGCTGGGTTTTTACTATAAACCCCTTATTAGTGAGAAGAAGAGCGAGGAGCAAAGCTGATGATGCAGAACTTGGAAATGTAGTACACAGCGAGCACGATAGTATCAGACTTCAAGAGGACATAGAGAGACTGGCGAAATGGGCGAACACATGGCCGATTAAATTTAACGCAGAATAGTGTGAAGTGATTCATTTTGGTAGGAAAAATGAAAGGAGGCATTATAAACGAAATGGCATAATTTTAAAGGGGGTGCAGGAAGATATAGACGAGGGGGTGTACGTACACAAGTCTTTGAATGTGGCAGGACGAGTTGAGAAGTCTGCTAAAATGCAGGATCCTCGGCTTTATAAATAGAGGCACAGAGTGCAAAAGCTAGAAAGTTGTGCGAAAACTTTATGAAACATTGGTCAGTCCCCGGCTGGAATATTTCGGCCAATTCTGAGCAGCAGACGTTATGAAAGATGTTAAAGCCTTAGAGAAAATGGAGAGGAGATTTACTAGAATGTTACCAGGGATGAAAGACTTTAGTTACTTGGAGAGACTAGAAAAAATGGACCTGTTCTCCTTCGAGCAGGTTAGGCTAAGGGGAGATTTGATCAAGGTGTTCAAAATCTTTAATGGTGTTGATAGAATAAATGAGAAGAAACTGTTTCCAGTGGCAGAAGGGTCGGTAACCCGAGGATACAGATTTAAGGTAATTTGAAAAAGAACCAGAGGCGACATGACGAAGAAAATGATGCAGCGAGTTGTTATGATCTGGAATGCACTGACTGAAAGGGTGGTGGAAACAGATTCAATAATAACTTTAAAAGGGCTATCGGGAAAGAATAGGGGAATGTGATTAATTGGATAGCTCTTTAAAAGAGCCGGGAAGGGCACGTGGGCCGAATGACCTCCTCCTGTGCTGTAGCATTCTATGTTTCTGTGATTCCAGCAGTGTGCACAACGCTTCCAGGAGCGCACGAGAAGATGAAAATTCAAGTTGTTATTTATCTAAAAACTACTATGGCCATTTGCCCTCTGGATATTTCTTCCCACTCTGCTTCTTTCACACTCCCCCCACCCTCGATTCTTCGCTACCTTCTCTATCTGACACTCTTCCTCTCTCCCCTCGCACTCTCTCATTCTCTCCTTCTATCTCTCTCATTGTTCCTCTCCCCTTGCCCTATGCCTTGAAAAGTTCCTGGAAACTTTTCACTTGCTCGGTACTTTCGGTAACTAGTTCCATTGCAAGTTCCTTTACCTCCCGCTGGCAGCTCGCCGCTGTCTTTTCTAATTTGCTTTCCGACCTTCCTTTCCGGGATGTCCTTTTATATTGCTGCATTCTTAGCAGAAAGGAACTATTGCGACCTGAGTTGTTTTTCCCAGAATATTGATAGACTAGTTTTATAAAGCTGCTTATATCTTTTCCTGTGTTCAAAAAGTCAATGCTTTGTAAAGTTCCTGAGAGTGAGTTGCAGGAGTGTAACAGCGAACTGAAACACTGCGCGTTGAGAACGGGGCAGACATTCGGCACAGCCCACATCCTCCGCGGACTGGCATACCGTTTAAATGTGTTACAACCATACACGTCACTGTAACAGTTGTTTGATCGGAGCATCTGCAAAGCTCAACTCAGTTATGGGTTTAGTTCTGGTTCGGAATATCGTATTTCTGTATTGTGCCACGCTGGGGATTTTCTGCACAGGTATTTGAGCGATTTAATAGAACTAGGTCCGGTTCAGGAGTAGAGAATTATCGACAAACATACAACCATTGTTATTTAATTGTTTCATTTATATTACCATATTGTGCTTTTCTCTGCTATTTAAGAATTCGCGACCTATTGTTTTCAAAGTAAATATTCTGCTACACTATGTATTCCCGGCAGCTTCCCAAGATGTTCCTCCGACTATCACTCACTTCCCTAATTCTGTTGCGGTGAACAGAGGCGGGAATGTTACCTTACGAGGAAAATTAACTGGCTTTATGACGAACGAGAATTTAACTGTTTATTGGAGGAAGGAAGGTTCCAATTCAACTGTAGCAATAACCTCCGACAATCGCACCGAATCGCATATTTTACAAAATGGAACATTTTATCTGCATCTTCAGAATGTGAGTGTCAATGACTCTGGCGTCTATCGCTGCAGATTTAATTGGAGGAGATTCGGGTTTGTTGACGGATGCGGCATAGAACTACTTGTATATGGTAAGTGGCGTGTCATACAAATCTAGATGTCGTTTATACAACTGAAATAATGATAGATAATTGGATGACCATAGATAGACAGATAGATAGATAGATAGATAGATAGATAGATAGATAGATAGATAGATAGATAGATAGACAGACAGGCAATAGAAGTAAACAGAACCGAAAGTTCCACTCCAGTACAATTATACATCTTCCCAGTTACATTCAATATAATGTAAATCATATCGCCCTAAAACTGCTGATGTGCTCAGAATCTAACCCCACGTCACAGGTTGACAAATGTCCAGTTTCTATCTGGAAAATGAATTAATATAATCCCTGCTCTCTGCCACATTGCGAACAAATTGCATTAGTTCCAGAACTGGGATTCTGTAATAGAATATCGAGAGGAACCAATTATATGAGAGTTCTCCATGAAAAACTGTTACAGGTAACAATTTGTTTTATTCTCGGGTTTTCCGAGGCTCTTCCGCCGAATTTAAAGCGGACAAACGGGAAAACTCCAAACGGAACTCACTGCGGAACACCTACAGCACAAGATACACTCGAAATGCGAGTGCGGAGACAATCTAGCCAACTGGCTGAGAGCCCCACAATAATATACTAACCACTAAAAAAAAGAATTAAAAGGTAGAATTATAACAGTAGTAAACACATTTTTATTCAGACAATGCTAATTATTTGTCAATATTTATTTAACCAGCCATTACAAACACAACTGCTAAAATAGACTTGGGCGGTAGCGCAAAGCTGAGGACGGGGGCATCCGCTGCTGTTTACTTACATGCTCGATTTGCTTTTCCATCGACGTGAATGAAAAGGAAAACTGGACGTGGTATCAACCGGCTTTTGCTCTACTAGATGCGTTAAACCGTAATTCATTTATTTCGCAGATAAAACAGAAGGAAGTTAGCCGATGCAGAGGGAATATTATAATTTTCTTTCATCCCGCTGCTGGGATGTTAAAGGCGCTACACGAATGCAAGTTGCTGTCCTTAGAAGTTTCAGAAAAATCTAACCTATGCCGTGGGAAATTTTTCCTGGTTCCTATTCTTATGAATCCTGTACCACGCGCTAATTTGTATTGCTCAATGTCTGTCATGTAACACTGGTAAAGCGCTTTTAATGCACATATAACATATTGGTTCCAATGTCAGGCTGAAGGGCCATTGTGGTTTTAGGATGTCTTTAGTGGGACTTACAGCAATGGCATTTGCTTTAAAGTCACGACCTAAAAACAAACGCTTGCTTTATTTTTCCAGACGCTCCGACTCCTCTCCAACTGATCCCCATACGGTATGAGAGTGGATCAGTGGTTCCCCTGACTCTCGTTTGTAAAACGAATGCATTTTTCCCGGATGATCTGAAAATCACTTGGTACAAAAATGGAGCAGTAATTGGGTCCGGGATGGAACCAATCAAACGGCCGAACCCAACGGGACTGTATGAGGCTTCTAGCTACCTGAATGATGCAGAGCCTGTGGAGAGCGGGACGGTTTACACCTGTCAAGTGTCTCATGTCTCTCTCCAGACTCCAGCCAATGTCAGCTACACTTTCTATAATTTGGGTAAGATTAATTTATGAATTGTCCGTTTACATTAGCCATTTGAAAACGTGATTCCTGTGTGTAATAGAGATGATCTTACACAGCTACTTGAACAATATTCTGTTTAGCAAATGTTTGGCCCGTCAGATTTTATGCAACACAGTTCTGCTAATACATTGGCTTACACTTGCATCTGTATGATGACATTTAAGAAGAACGTAAGAAATAGGAGCAAGCGTAGGCCATACGGCCCCTCAAGCCTGCTCCGCCATTCAATAAGTTCATGGCTGATCTTTTACCTCAAATCTACTTTCCCGCCCTGTCCCCATATCCCTTAATTACCTTTAATATTGGTAAAACAGTAACTGTGGAAATAAAGCATTGGGCAAGTTGGAACAAACGTTTCATTGAACAAACGGTTCACTTAACTAAAGCTATCAATCCTACTCTCCCTTCTGCAAACAGCTGATTAACCGCCGATTACAAATTTTAATGAAAATGTATTAGTGTTGCTATATCGCTTTCCAATAATCCCGTGATTTTATGACGCAAATACATTCTAAACCAAAAACGTCGTAAGAAGATGGAGCTGCAGTCACCTAGGCAATAGCGTATTCTACCACATTACTGGTTTGTGCCCTTTAGGTGGCGGGAACGTTTTGGGAAGTCTTGAGGTGAGGATGAGGAACTTACAAGTTTACGGATAAAAAGTGGGAGTGTGGGTCTAAGCACGACTTCTCTTTCAAAGAGACAGGACAGGCACAATGCGCCGAATGGCTTTCATCTGTGGTGTACATTTATTTAATGCTATGATGCTGTAACAACTAGGCCCTATTAGAATGACGAATTTGTTTTATGTGTAGCCAAATTATAAATGTTTATTTTTATGTAATCCACTTCACAATTATCTGATACACAGGACAAATAGAAATGTATCGGCATTGTGTTTTCAATTAATTCAAACTTACAACACAGAAGGAGGGCATTCGGCCCGTCGTGCCTGTACTGCATCTTTGAAATAGCAGTCGTGCTGAGTTCCACCTCCCCCCACCCCGATTTCTTCTGTAAACCTCTAAGTTCCTCATCCTCAAGTACATGTCCAGCTCCTTTTTCAAAACAATTTATGAAATCATCTTCCTCCACCTTTTCAGGTACTGTTCCAGATCCCAACAGCTCTCGGAATGAAAAAAAATCTCCTCATCTCCCCATTAGATATTTTGCAATTGATATTAAATCTATGACCTCTGGTTATTGACCACACGCCAGAGGGAATATTTTTCTCAATGTATTCTTTTAAAATCTCTGTTCAGCTTTAAAACCACTATTAGTTCACCTCTTAACCCTATCTGTTACAGGGAGAACAGTCCTAACTTTTCCAGCCTCTCCTCATAAGAGAAGTCCCTCATCCCTGGTAACATCCTGGTAAACCTCATATTTACCTTTTCTAATGTTTTTACATCTTTCCTGAAGTGTGGTGCCCAAAATGTTTCTACAATACTCCAGCTGAGGCCTAACCAGTGATATATAAAGTTCTAGCAGGATCTATTCCTTTTATATTCTATTGTATTCTATTTATAAACCGAAGCAACCCATGTGCTTTTTAAAGTATCAACTTGCCCTGCCACCTTTAAGGATTTGTGTATATGGAAAGTAATGGGCCAAAAATTGATCCCGCTGCGCGAGAGTACGCAGTGTGTACTCTCGCGTATTCTCTCTCCAATTGCCGGTTTTCTGCATGCACTGCGCATGCACTGAAAACCAGCACTTGGTCTTTGGAAAAGGGGTCGGTTCCTCGGTGCACCGCGTGCGTGCTACAGGCTGCGCGCACGCTGTGCACTTAGTGCTTTGGACGCGCAGGTCAGGACGGAAGATTTTAGAAACGAAAAAAGGAGGAGTAAGACCCACTTTTAACAAGGTAAGTAGTGAATTAAGTATTATTTTGAATTTTTTTTAACAGGTATATCTTTTTTATAGACTTTAAAGACAGGTAAGTTTATTTTTATAACTTTTTAAAAGATTTTAAATTTTTTCAAAAATTAAATTTTTTATTTAAAATGGTTAATTTATTTAACTATACTTATTTTATTAATGTGATGGTTTTTTTTTAAATTTAGTTGAGGTTTAGCTGTTATTTTGGGGGGGTGTTAGATTCATAGCTTTCACAGCACGTATGTGAAACTCATGAATGGAAGATGGTGTGCTGCCATTGGCTCTAACTGAGTCAGGTGATCCCACAGCTCGCACGAATTCACTACGCCGGTGGGATACGCAAGCACTGCCCAGCTGATGTCTGGAACATCAAGTTCGTGCGAGCTGGATCTGAAAAAGGCAACGCGGAGTGAGAGATCGCGCCTGCTCCTTACCCCCAAGGGAACAGAGCGAGATCAATTTCTGGGCCAATGTCTCACTGCTCATCTAGACAATTCAAATCGCGCCATTTGTAGTATACTCTCTTTCCACATTTTCCTCCCAAAGTGCCTCACTTCACACTTCTCCACATTGAAAGCCATCTGCCATGCTTCTGCCGATTTCAGTATTTTTTCGATGTCACCCGGAAGCCTATAACTATCCTCATCACTACCTGCTATTTTGCCAGGTTTCGTATCACCTGCAAACTTTATTATGCTGCTCCCTTCACCCTAGTCTAGGTCGTTTATTAAAAAATAAACAGTAATGGACCCCAAACTGTTACTTGGGGAACACCACTGCAAACCACCTCTGACAACAGTCCATCCACTACCACACTTTGCTTCCTGTCAATTCGGATCCATAATTTCACTTTCTGCTTAAATCTTCGATATTCTTAACTAGCCTCGAGTGTGGCACTTCGTCGAATGCGCTCCGAAAGTCCATATATACAACATCTACTACATTAGCTTGATCTACCTTCTGTGTTACCTCATCAAATAATCCAGTCAATTTGGTCAGTCACGATTTGCGTTTAACAAGTAAATGCTGGCTCTACTTGATTAACCCATGCCTTTCCAAAGGAATGTTTATTTTGTGACTGATAATGGTATCCAATAACTTCTCACCACCACTGTTATTCTGACTGACCTGTAGTTTCCGGGTTTATTCCTCTCCTTTTTCTTGAATATTGGTAGAACATTAGCAACACTTGAGTGCTCCAGCACTAATCCTGTATATAATATGGAATTCAAGATTGTGAGCAATGCCTCTGCTATTTCTACCTTTGCTTCTGTCAGCAATTGCTCCACGTACTCAACTGACGGAACCTACATGAATACATTTACTCTGTAAATACATACAGTACTAGAGGAAACCTTCTTGAACACATTTTACCTGTAGCAACACACAGTACCAGAGGGAATTTCAGGGATCACATTTAACCTGTAACTCCAAACAGTCCTACAAGGAATCTACATGAACATATTTTACTCTAACTGTACACAGTATCAGAGGGTACAAAGTACCAGAATAAATTACTCTCCAGGTTCCAAAATATTTACAAAAATAATATTTTTAATGGATTATTTTCAGGCATTTTTTAGAACTGAAGGAACGGTTGTTCTGCTTCTTAGGTGCAGCCACGGCATAAATGCATTTGAAAAGATCTCGCCTAGTATAGTTTTTTAAACAAAGGGTCAAATACATTTCAGAGAGGTGTTTTCTAAAGTGGTCACGTTACTATAGTGCGCCTATCCTGCCAATGGATTTGCAGGATATGTGGAGACATGCAAGCCGGCATCCTGACCAACGGTTCCACCACAGACCCAATTCATGTACGGACCGAGGTCAAGCAAGGCTGTGTCATCGCAACAACAATCTTCTCGATCTTCCTTACGGCAATGCTCCATCTCACCCTCAGTAAGCTCCCTGCTGGAGTGGAGATAATTTACAGAACAAACGGGAAACTGTTCCACCTCCGTCACCTCCAGTCCAGATCCAAGGTCGTCCCATCCTCTGTTGTCGAATTACAGAATGCAGAAGACGCTTGCGTCTGCGCACACTCGGAGGTCGAACTCCAAACCATCGTTAACACCTGCACCGAAGCGTACGAGAGCATGGGCCTTATATTAAACATCCGTAAGACAAAGGTCGTCTAAAAACCTGCCCCCGCCACACAGAACTTCCCCCCGATTATCAAAATCCACGACAAGGCCTTGGACAACATGGAGCACTTTCCATTCCTCGGGAGCCGACTGTCAACAAGGGCAGACGTCGATATTGAAGTCCAACACCGCCTTCAGTGCGCCAGTGCAGCCTCCGGTCGCCTGAGGAAGAGACTGTTTGAAGACCAGGACCTCAAATCAGGCACCAAGCTCATGGTCTACAGAGCAGTAGTAATACCCGCCCTCCTGTATGCCTCAGAGACATGGACCATGTACAGCAGTCACCTCAAAGCACTGGAGAGCTACCAGTGCTCTAATACAGTACGGGGAAAGGATAAAAGATGTTCCGATAGGTTAATATTCAGATATTAATATTTTTCACCTTTCTTTATTTAGCGAAACAGTGGAGAAGATTGTAAGCAGGTATATTCGCGCAGCGTTGTTCCAAAATAATTATCTGGGGTTGCAAGATATATCTATTAGCGCAATTTTAAATTGTATTCAAATATGATTTGAAACCAAGAGCGAAATAAGATGACTTGGATTGGGTAATAGGAATATAGGAACAGGAGTAGGCTATTAAGCTACTCGAGCCTGTTCGGCCATTCAATTGGTAATGACTGATCTGTGCCTCAAGTGCGTTTACCTGCCTTTATTCGATATCTCTTGAGACCCTTACCGAATGAAAATCATTCAATCTCAATTTTTTTTGAAGTCAATTTGTGCCAGCAAGTGCTTCCTGACTTCCCGCCTAAATGGCCTAGCTGTCATTTTAAGACGGTTGCCCTCTTTTTCTGCATCCCTAACATTCTTGTTGACTAGGAATTGAATTAGAGTTGCTCTATTCATGCTGTATATTATGATTGTATCTGATCAAGAGGTGGAAAGTGGGAATAGTCTCGAGAGTTCTTTTTCGGCTACCACAGGGCTAACACGATGGGCCGAATCTCCTCCTTATGTGCCGCAAATTTCTATGATTATTCTATGAGAGAGCGAATTGAAGGAAGTGATATTAAACAGAGTGAGATCTTGGCGATTAGTATCATGATCGTTTAGTCAGTGGAGTTGGGAGTTTGAGAGATAGGGCAGGAGAGAAGTTAGCCCAGGCCATCAAACACACACATACAGACAGACAGACACACACACACACACACACACACACACACACACTCATCTACATACAGATGTACATACCAGACTCACACAGATATACTCATAAATCTCTCTCTACCTCGAGATATATATATATATACATACACACACTGCGCAATTGTCTATTGGATGTGTCTGACATTCAGGATATGGCCCATCCAGATCACACATTAAGTAGTTCAGTCACTGTAGCAGGGAAATGCTGAGCTTCAGAACCAGCTAATCACGCTGTTCACCCCATAGATGGAAAACGTTACTGCAACAGAAAGCAAGAAAAGTGTGACAGTCAACAGGACCGACATTAAGGAAAAGGGACGAGGAGAAAGTTCCTGTCAGACAGGAATTATCGAAATATGATCTCGCGGTTGAGTAAACAAACAGTTAATTACAGGACAGAGTAACCACCCGTAAAGCATAACTAAAACCAACAGCCAGTCGGCGTATTCCTACATTTGGTAAATGCTGGTAAACGGGTGATATCGATTTGGCCGCACATTATATAGCTCGCCCGATTTTGCATTCCATTCACTTCAATGGAAAGAAAAATCAGTCTGAAGTGAAACGGGCAGGAAATTCAATACCCCTCATTTTATAACATTGCCCAAAGTAAAAATTGCCCGCAGACAATTATAATTCAGGGAAAGTAGATGCCGCCATATGAACTTATGCGGGGTTGGGGCCAGTGAAGAGTTCGCAAGACAACGACGATATCTGGTAAGATTGTACCTCACAGGCCTCATATCCATATTAAGGATTGGGCACCCGCCAGAATTCGGCGAGACTCACTGCCTGGCCGGCAGGCGGAAGCCAGATCCCGCGGAAATGATCGGCGGCGGTATGGAAAGTCTCCGGGAGCAGAGTCACCATCGGGAGAGAGGGCCAAAGCCCAGGGTTAGGGGGTTCCAAGGTTTCCTATGAGACCCAGAGGACTACTGCCCTGGCCAAAAAGGAAACAGAAAAAAAAGACAAAAATTAACGTTTTGGACCTGGCTATTTTTTCAGGCAGGCGTGGCTGACGGGAAAGGACCACAATTCCCGTCAGGCCCCAGTTGAGAATGGCAGAGCGGGCGCCGATGTCAGCATGTTTAAAGCGGGACAATTTAACACTGCAATCGGCCAAATCAGCGCAGAAAATGAGTAAAAGTCCCCCGCGGCATTTTAACTTTCCACCACCCCGAACTCGGCCTGATTTCCGGTGGATGGGTGGAGTAAAAATCGATAATTGTGAAAACAGAACCAAATAGGCTGCTTACAGTTGTATGGGGCTCTTCCTTAGGGGATCGATAACCTCTTTTGCAACAGCTACTCAATGGGAATTAGGACTTCCAGAGTCCCTTTAAAAGATTATTCGAAGGGAGGCTGCAAAGCTTGATGTTGAGATTCATGAGGTAATCAACACGTTAGGAAGGAATGGGCCGGAAATTCTGCAAGGGGAGTTTCAAAGTAAATGTTTAATAGAACCGACATCCGCGCGGTACAATCTCTGAACTGCTACCTGTGTCATACATTGAATCAGTTAACAAGGACAGATCAGGCAGCTCAATTTGTGTCTTGAGGTAAAAATATTAAACCGCATTTTACGGGGCCAATGACGGTGTACGCAATCTTCTCCGGAGGTACGTCTCCGAACGCAAATTCGGGGCTCCAAAATTGTGATTACATGCTCCCAGCAGAAAGAATTTCCAATGGGAGTTCATGTCAGTTATTGCAGCGGTGGAGCCCTGATTTTCTGTAAATGATTTTTAACATAAATGTATTACTACCTGCGGTAAAGGAGTGGAAAACGGAAAATTGCCGTACGTGAGGTATTTGACAAATAAATCCACCAAGAGTTACTTTCAGGTTAAACAAACGTTTACTGGGTGCAATAAGAATGACCTTCAACCCAGATTCAAGAACCAAACATTATTTTGCTAATATATATTCACAAAGAAATAATCTGGATGCCTTACACATCCCCTGGACGTCCGGCAGAGATTCACAGGCAATAAAATGGTTTTGCAGACAAATTGTGCATAACAGTCCCACGAACAGCAATGATATACTGAGTACTTACTCTGATTTTGGAGTTCTTGATTCACTCTGTATTAGTTTTCTGTCTAGCTCAGTGGGGTATATTCTCCTATTGGTAGTACTGTACATTTCAGAAAATATTTGTGAATAAATAAAGTAAACTTCTAAAGGCTGGAAATGCACCAATTAAAAGATCAAAAACACGATTTCGCAGGAAGCATGGCTCCAAGATGCTTTCAGCAAACACATATGATAGCTGATGTACAGTACACCCACTTTTTAAATCCCCAGTAGAGCCCTGACTCCAAAAAATCAGACCATTTCATAGGACGAGGAGACAGTCAGTACTAACATTTAGAATGCAGTAAAATGATTGTTTCTTCATAAACTGAAACAATTCAGACTGAATATACAGTTCCATCTCTCTGTCCCTCTCTCTACTATTTATGACAAAACTTCTTTAAATTTCCTTTCTGTTGCTACCCACCAGCCTCTCCTGACCGATTCCAAACCATCAACCTGTGCCGTTTCATGTTGGGTTTAATAGTAATTCTAGTGGGGACCACACTCATTGTGGATAATTTGAAATCAGTCCCGTTTTAAAGGTAAGACATTGATTTCTTGATTCAGATTATCGTCGCGGGTTGAAAGTTATAGGACACAGCAAACAAAATTATCGAATCCTTCTTTTGTGACTTGTGATGTCAACAGCAGCAACAACAACTTGTATTTATATAGCGCCTTTGACATAGTAAAACGTCACAAGGAGCTTCACAGTAGTATTATAAGACAAAAAATTTACACCGCGCTACATAATGAAAAATTAATGAACCTGAGCAAAAGTTTAGTCAAAGAGGTAGGTCTTAAAGAGAGTCTTAAAGGAGGAAAGAGGGTAGAGACGCAGAGAGGATTATTGAGTGAATTCAAGAGTTTAATGCCTAGGCAATTGATGGCACGGCCACCAATGCTTGAGCTGTTATAATCAGAGATGTTCTAGAGGGCAGAATTAGAGGAACGCAGCTATCTCGGGGGGTTGCAGGACTGGAGGAATTACAGAGATAGGGAGGAGCGAGGCCATGGACGGATTTGAATGCAAGAATGAGACTTTTGAAATTGAGACATTGCTTAACCGGGGACCAATGTAGGCCAGTGAGTACAGGGGTGATGGGTGAACGGGAATTGGTGCGAGTTAGGACACGGGCAGCAGAGTTTTGGATGACCTCAACATGACATAGGGTGGAACGTGGAAGGCCAGCCAGAAGTGCATTTGAATAGTCAAGTCTAGAGGTAACAAAGGCATGGATGAGGGTTCAGCAGTGGATGAGCTGAGGCAGCGGTGGAGACGGGCGATGTTATGGAGATGGAAATAGGCGGTCTTAGTTAGGCCGCGTTTAACTGATCAGAAGCTCATTTCAGGGTCAAATACGACACTAAGGTTGCAAACAGTGCGGTTCAGTCTCAAGCAGATGTTAGGAAGAGTTGTGGAGTTTGTGGCGGGGACCGAAAACAATGGCTTCAGTCTTCCCAAGATTTAATTGGAGAAAATTTATGCTCATCCAGTACTGGATGTTGGACAAGAAGTCTGACTATTTAGAGACCGTAAGGGGTCAAGAGAATCGGTGGTGAGCTAGAGCTGGGTGTCGTCAGCGTACATGTGGAAACTAATGCTGTGTTTTCGGATGATGTCGCCAAGTGGAAGCATGTAGATGAGAAATAGGAGGGGGGCCAACGATAGATCTTTGGGGGACACCAGAGGTAACGATGCGACAGGTGGAAGATAAGCCATTGAAGGTGTTTCTCTGGCTACGATTAGAAAGATAGGAATGGAACCAGGCGAGTGTAGTCCCACCCAGCTGGACGATGGTGGAGAGGCGCTGGAGGTATATGGAGTCGTCAAACATGTCAAACGCTGCAGACTATTCGAGAAGGACGATGAGGGATAGTTCACCTTTGTCATAGTCACAAAGGATGTCATTTGTGACTTTGATGAGAGCCGTTTCGTTAGTGTGGCAGGGGTGGAAACCTGACTGGAGGGATTTAAACATGTCGGGACAGATTGCTTCCCGGTACATTGCTGCTCCACATTCATTCTCCACTTACATACTCATCGAAGGTTTCAAAGCAGGAAGAGTAAATCATACTGGAGTGTGAAAATGTCTCTCGCTGTTATACACTCAAATCCATCTCTCACTCATTGTTTCCACCGAAACCCTACTCTCACTCAGTGTTACACATCCACACTCATCTCATATTCCCTGTTACACACACACACACGCTCACACACATCTCACTGACTGTTATACACTCAGAATAATCTCTTACTAACTGTTACACACCGACAACATCTTTCTCACTGTACGATATCCACAGCAAAGTCTCACTGTCATTACACACACACACGCATCTGTCAATTGCTTTACACACTCCATCCAACTCTTACTCACTGATGTGTGGCCATAAGCATCTATGATTCAATATTACACGCCCACTTCCTACGCTCAATCACTCACTGATGTTTAGCCAGAACCAATTCACTGTCTGTCACTGAGTCAGGAATTTCAATAACATTCTCGATAATTTTCTGAACGCAGTTCATTTCCAGAGTTTGAATTTTCGCTGGTTTGCTGTTCTGAATATAATCACCCAACACGTACGCTTAACAAAAGCTCTGATACCCGATGACCCCTCATTATGTTTGAAATGCTCATGTGCTGATCGGGCCGTTACCAGAGAAATAATTTTTATTTCAAAGTTTATATTTGTTTTTATTGAACAAATTAATTAAACTCCGTCAGACCAGGAATACATTTGTGTAGGATTATATGTGTGAGTGTGCGTCTGTCTGTTAATGTGTATGTGTGTGTTGAGTGTTTCGACTAGACTTCAACAAGATCTGCCAATTGCTGCAATCCTGATTCAAGGCGCTGGTAAGGATCTGCATTCTAACTAAATGTGCATTCTTCATGGGTGATGCCAGACAGGGACGGCCCGAGGGTCAAGCAACTTTGTACGTCACAGATGAGCAATAACTGATCTTAACCCTATGAAAAGTATGCACTTAACAGTGGCCACACTCAGGACAAGGGAAGCGATTGATTGCTGTCCTTCCTCATCTCAGGGCCACCAGGGCCAATTGTACACACCTGCTCCGGCTGTCTTCAGCCACCTCAGCAGAATGGTAATGCAATCTGGTACCTTCCTGCCATATGGCTCAGTATAAACCGTGCCCCGATGAGCTACAGATGTAATCCTGTGTTTCTGAGCAGTTACATAGGATTACATAGGATATATGGCACAGAAACAGGCCATTCGGCCCAACCATGCCATGCCGGCGTTTATGCTCCACACGAGCCTCCTCCCGTCTTTCCTCGTCTAAATCTATCAGCAGAACCCTCTATTCCCTTTTTCCACATATGCTTGTCGAGCCTCCCCTTAAATGCATCTATACTATTCGCTTCAACTACTCCCTGTGGTAGCGAGTTCCACATTCTCACCAATCTCTGGGTAAGGAAGTTTCTCCTGAATTCTCTATTGGATTTCTTGGTGAATATCTTATGTTGATGGCTACCAGTTATGCTCTTTCCCACAATTGGACAAACTCTCTCTGTATCCACTCTATCAAAAGCTTTCATAATTTTAAAGCCCTCTATTAGGTCACCGCTCAGCCTTCTTTTTTCAAGAGAAAAGAGACCCAGCCTTTTCATCCTTTCCGGATATGTATACACTCCCATTTCTGGTATCATCCTTGAAAATCTTCTCTGCACCTTCTCCAGTTCCTCTATATCATTTTTATAATAAGGCGACCAGAACTTTATGCAGTACTCTAAGTGTGGTCTAAACAAGTTTCGATACAGGTTTAGCTAACTTCGCTACTTTTCAATTCTATAACTCTAGAAATAAACCCTCGTGCTTGGTTTGTTTTTTTTATGGCCTTGCTAACCTGTGATGCAACTTTTTATGATTTGTGTATTTGCACTCCGAGATCCCTTTGTTCCTCTACCCCACCTAGACTCGCACCCTCCAAGTAATAAGTGACCTCCCTATTCTTACCCAAAATGTAATACCATGCAATTATCCGTGTTGAACTTCAATTGCCAATTATATACACATTCTGCAAGTTTATTGACGTACTCCTGTAATTTGTTGCTGTCCTCCTCAGTATTGAGTATCCACCCTGCCCCCCCCCCCCCCCCCCACACCGCAATTTGGTGGCATCCGCAAATTTAGAATTTGTGTTTTTGATTCTGAATTCTAAATCGTTAATGTAAGTTGTGAACAGCAATGGTCCCAGCACTGATCCTTGTGGAACACCACTACCCACCTTCTGCCACTGTGAATAGCTACCCTTTACTCCTACTCTCTGCTTTCCGTCCTGAAGCCGGCCAGCAATCCATTCTGCTACTTGTCTCCCGACTCCGCATTCTCTGAACTTATTGATTCGTCTATTATGGTGTACTTTATCGAAGGCCTTTTGAAAATCCAGATAAATTACATCTACTGCATTACCTTTAGCTGCTCTCGCTGTTACCTATTCAAAAAATTCAATAAAGTTGGTCAAGCAAGGCTTTCCCTTTTGAAATCCATGCTGACTATTCATTATTATATTTGCGATTTTTAGACGTACTTCTATTTTCTCCTTCATTAGGGTTTGCATTATTTTTCCGACAACTAATGTTAAGCTGACTGGCCTATAATTGCCTGGACATGTTCTATCAACCTTCTTAAATATCGGTATTTCGTTAGCTATCCACCAGTCCTCTGGCACTGCAACTTTTTCGAACGAATTACAAAATATGCCCAGTAATGCCTCTGCTATCCCTAGATTCTTTTAAAATGCGTGGATGCAATCCATCCGCATCAGGGGTTTTACCCTCTTTGAGTTTGACAAATTTATATAATATATCCCCTCTTTTTATGTTAAATGCACTTATCTCATCATCCAATGTCATGTCCACCTGTTCTATCTCCCTGGTAAATACTGAAGCAAAATAATTATTTAATATTTCTGCCATCTCTCTATCGTTATCTGTGGTATTATCCTTTCTATCCTTTAATGGCCCTATTCCAATCTTTCCTTACCATCAATTGTCCCCTTATGGCTTTATTCATCATTGGAGTCTCATTACTATTTTGTTTGTTCTTTCTTTTTAGCGGAATATATTTCTAAAGCACTCTGTTGAACAACGTTTTAAATGTTTCCCATTGCCGGTCTACATCGTTGTTTGCCAATATTGTTGTCCATTTTTTTCCCAAGTTCTATTCTCAGCCTCTCAAAATCAACTTTTCTCCAATCTGTTAAGATGGTTTTCGTCATACTTATGCTCTTCTCAATTTTCATCTTAAAGCGTATTATTATTATGGTCACTATTGCCTATATGTTCCCTTACTTTTACTTTTCTTATCTGCTCTGGTTCATTCCGCTTTGCAAGATCCAATAGCGAATCCTCCCTTGTCGGGCTTTTTAAATATCGAGTTAGAAAGGAGTCCTGTACACATTAAAGGAATTCCAGTCCCTTATCCCCTTTAGCTACCTCTTCTGTCCAATTAATATCGGGGTAGTGGAAATCCCCCATGATTATTATTCTATGATTTTTTCTCATTACTCTAATTTGTCTGCATATTCCTTCCTCCACCTACCTTCCACTATTAGGTGCTCTGTAGAGTACGCCTATTAGCGTGATTGATCATTTATTATCTTTTATCTCTATCCATACGGTTTCTATTTTTATCTTGCATAATTTTCTCTACTGCCATTATGTTATCCCTAATAAGAACAGCTTCTCCACCTTCCCTTTTTTCCCTTTTTACCTCCCCATGATTGCTAAATATGTTATACCCTTCCATTTTTAATTCCCAGTCCTGATTTTTCTGTAGCCATGTGTCAGTAATCCCGACTATGTCTGGTTCCTCGCAACGCATGATTGCCTCCCGCTCCCCTGTTTTATTACGGACAATGTGTGCATTGCTGTACAGACAGTTTAACTCATTTTTAATCGGATTTCCTCTCTCTTTATGGTTAGCTATCTTTTTAGACTAATGGTCTATAGGTCTATTTATTCGCTTGCAATCAATGTTCTCCCATATATATTGTTTTCTATGCTCTCTTTTCCTGTTTTGTTTATATTTAGGCTGGTTACGTTTCTTGTAGATCCATCCCCCAATCTAACTAGTTTAAAGCCTTTGCCACCTCCCTATTTACCCTATCCGTGAGGACACGGGTCCCATCACCGTTCAGGTGGAGCCCGTCCCATCGCTACAGCTCCTTCCTGTCCCAGAACTGGTGCCAGTGCCCCATGAAAAGGAACCCCTCTTTCCACACCAGCCCTTTAGCCACGTGTTAATCTTCCTGATCTGTCTGCTTCTATGCCAATTTGCACGTGTCTCGGGCAATAATCCAGCGATATTTACCCTCGAGAGTTGTTCGTTTACTCTATTTCCAGCCTCTGATGCAGCTTCTTCTATTTGTAGCTGTTGTGCATATTTCAGAACTGTTAATGTGATCACTTTTACGGGAGATTTTTTCTTTACATAGTGGAAAATCAAACATCAATGAAACCAGATCTCTTAATCCCTGGTTTGATCCAGAAAACTGTATCCTGGCAATATGAGTCTCGCCAGCAGATTAATTCAAACTAACTGGAAATACTGCTGTGGGATTTAGTGCTCACTTTATTTAAGCACCGGTTCATTCTGAAATCTTTCTTCTTTTTAATAGCCATAAAACCAGCTGAGAACCTGACATCAGTTGCACCCGATTTAACCAACTCTGGAAAAGCAACGAGTTAATATCACGGAAGCAGTGCAAGGGCTGTGCTGATGGGGTTAAAGAAGTAGATGTCGAGACGTTCATTTTGCATTATATAGAACCAGGAGCCACTGTATTTTGCTCTGTGCAAGTCGCCGTTCACCAATCTGTAATTGTCTAACACACCTTGTCTAACACAATATGATTGACTGAAAGGAATTCGTTGATGATCATAAAATTGATAGACTCCTTATTATGAATGCTGTGATTGTGGCCCATAACAGGAATACAGAGCCAAGGGGCGCCATATCAGAATTGTAGGATGATGGTGCCCATATCAGGAATGTAGAGTGATGGGGTCCATACAAGGATTGTAGATTGAAGGGAGACCATATCAGGAATGTAAGGTGATGGGGTCCATATCTGCAATGTAGGGTGATGGGGTCCATATCAGGAATGTAGGGTGATGGGATCCCTATCAGGAATGTAGGGAGATGGGATCCTTAAAAGCATTGTAGGCTGATGGAGACCAAATCAGGAATGAAAGGTGATGGGGTCCATATCTGCAATGCATTGTGATGGGGTCCATATCAGGTATGTAGGTTGATGGGACCCTATCAGGAATGTAGGGCGATGGGTTCCATATAAGTGTTGTACGGTGATGGGGTCCATATAAGGATTGTAGGTTTATGGGGTCCTTATCAGTAATGTAGGGTGATGTGATCCATATAAATACTGTAGGGTGCTGGGGTCCATATAAGGATTGTAGTGTGATGAGGTCCATATATGGATTGTAGGGTGATGGCTTCCATGTTGGTATGGTAGGTTGATGGGGTCCATATAAGGATTGTTTGGTGATAGGGTTCATATAAGGATTGTGGGGTGATGTGGTCCATATAAGTATTGTAGGGTGATGGGGTCCATATAAGGATTGTAGGCTGATGGGGTCCATATCAGGAAAGTAGTGCGATAGTAGCCTCTTCAATGACCGTGTCTCTCTCTGAATCAAACTTTTTGCCCTGTATTGAAAAAAGTATTTATTAATATGTCCCCGGAATGTTAGGCACTGACTTGGTTTGAAAAGCACTGCAACACGTGAATATTTGCTACGGTTTTATAAAGTATTAAATAAAAGTATTGAATTGCAAAGTTGTCTTATTTTAGATTTTATTTAAGGATTTTATTTAATTTTATCAAATTACCACATCACACGAACAATAATAAAATTAACGTTCAATTAAATATTAATATTTAGGGAGGAAAATGTGTATTTGGATTTTCAAAAGGCCTTCGATTAGGTCCCACACAAGAGGTTGGTGAACAAAATTAGGGCACCTGCAATTGAGGGTAATATACTAGCATGGATTGAGAATTGGTTAACTGACAGAAAACAAAGAGTAGGGATAAACGGGTCTTCTTCAGGATGGCAGGCTATGACTAGTGGGGTACCGCAAGGATCGGTGCTTGGGCCCCAGCTATTCACAATCTATATCAATGATTTGGATGAGGGGACTAACTGTAACATTTCCAAATTTGCTGATGATACAAAGCTAGGTGGCAGTGTCAGTTGTGAAGAGGATGTGAAGAAGCTTCAAGGCGATCTCGACAGAATTATTCGTTTCTTTATTATTAAAAACGATTAATTTTCTCATGTTTCTGAAGTTATGCTAAACTTTTATAAATTGCTGATTAGACCTCAGCTGTTGTGTCAAATTATGGGCATCACACCTTTTGAAGAACGTCGAGGCGTTGAAGGGTGCAGAAGAGAATACAGGAATGATACCAGGACTGAGTGAATTCAGTTATGTGGAGAGAATAGATAATCATGGATTGTTTTCGTTAGAGCACAGAGGTTTATGTTACTGGACTAGTAATCCAGAGGCCTGAATTAATGATTCAGATAGGTAAGTTCAAATCCCACCATGGGAAATGTGAAAATTAAATTGAATTAAATAAATCTGGAATTAAAATCTAGTATCAGTAAAGGTGATCATAAAGCTATCCGTTTGTCGTAAAAACTCATCTGATTCACTAATGTCCTTTAGGGACAGGAAATCTCCCGTCCTTACCTGGTCTGGCCGAAATGTGACTCCATACCCACAACTCTTAACTGCCCTCTAAAATGGCCTAACAAGCCTCTCAGTTATAAACAACTGCTACGAAAAGCAATAATAAGAATGAAACCGGACGGACCACCGGCATCGACCTAGGCACCGGTTTCCGACACGATCAATGGCACACCCAGCCCAGTCCACCCTGCAACGTCCTCCTCACTAACATCTGTGGACTTTTGCCAAAATTGGGAGAGCTGTCCCACAGACTAGTCAAGCAAAAGCCTGACATATTCATACTCACAGAATCATCACCAGCGGCGCACCATGGCTGCAGTGTGTACCATTTACAAGATGCACTGCAGCAACTCGCTAAAACTTTTTCGGCAGCACCTCCCAAACCCACGACCTCTAGCACCTAGAAGGACGAGTGCAGCAGGCGCATGGGAACATCATCACCTGCAAATTCCCCTCCAAGTTACACACCATCCTGACTGGGAAATATATCGCCGTTCCTTCATCGTTCATTGTAGCTGGGATAAAATCCTGGAACTCCCTCGCTAACAGCACTGCGTGAGTACTTTCTCCACAATGACTGCAGTGGATCAAGAAGGCGGCTCACCACCATCACAAGGGCAATTAGGGATGGGCAATAAAGACCGGCCTTGCCAGCGACGCTCACATCCCGTGAATGAATAAAAAATAGCAGAGCAGGTTTAGAGGAGATTCAATAGAGGTGTTCAAATTAATGAGGGTTTTACAGATTAAATGAGAAACTGTTTCCAGTGACAGGATGGTCGGTAACCAGAGTTCGAAGATTTACGATAATTGGCAACATAACCAGAGGGGAGCTTAGATTTTTTATATGCTACCTGTGAGGACAAGGAGACAAAACTGTGGGGAGGACAGAAGCAATGCAGACCAAGCCTCCGTGGCTCAGAAGGCTGTCCAAGGTGGGGTGGTGGGGGCAAAGAACAGAATAGACATGTGGTAGTGACAGGGGATTCTTTAATTAGGGGGATAGGTCGTGTCCTCTGCAGCCATGAACGAGAGTTCCGAAGGTTATGTTGCCTGCTGGGTAAGGCATATCTTGAGGCGGCTGGAGAGGAATGTGGAAAGGGATAATCTAGCTGCTTGGTCCATGTTGGAACAAACAACATAAGTAAGATCAGAGAGGAAGTCCTGCTGAGGGAGTATCAGGAGGTAGGAGCTAAATTAAATAGTAGAACTTAGAGAGCAATATTCTCAGTATTAATACACAAACCAGTGGAAATTGTCATAGAGACAGAGAGATTCACGTGGCTAAAGGGCTGCAGTGGGGAAGAGCGGTTCATTTTCTTACCAGGACTTGGACAGGATGGAGTTGTACCGATAAGACGGGCTCCCCCTGAACCGGAATGGGACCAGTGTTCTAGTGGAAAAAGTCACTAGGAATTTGGCAAAGACTTTAAACTAGTAAGACTAGTAAGGAGGTATCTATAAAAATTAAACAAGCCTATATATGAACGAAAAAGGAAAGGAGAGCAGAGGGCAGACTAAACTATAGTAAGACATAAGTGGCGAGCGAATAATTAGAGTTATAGAACAAGAGCGTAAAAAGTCGGTAAAAATAAAACTGAGTAGAACCGCTATTAAAAAAATTGGTAAAACTCCTCGGACAGCAGTGTGCACAATGGGCCAAAAATTGATGTTGGCAGTGAACCTCCGGAGTATGCCGCATGACCTGCGAAAACAAAATGCACCAACTGACCCGATGAGTAGGAGGACCACGGATCTCAGGGACGCAGCCTGGGCGGAAGCGTACCTGGGATCACGTGGGCCTGGTCCTCAAATCAGAAAACAGATTTCCTTTCAATCATTTAAATTACTACATTACTTCATTACTACAACCATTAAAATACTTACAATTTTATCTTTTGTTGTGGGATTCCAAATCACTACTCATAATTTCCACTTCGAAACAAATACAGTGCACTGTGTGGAAAGTTATGAAATGTAAACGTTACTTTGAAAGAGGAGGGGCGAATTCGTCCCCTTAGCACCTCCAGTTAGTGCCAGTAGATGGCACTAATGGGGCACTAGACCAGTATCGGCCGAGCGAGGCAAATCCAGCACCGCACGCCAAATCCGCCCCGACCCGCCCCCCACCCCCACCCCCCACCACTCCCGTAGCACCGCCGGTAGGAGGTATTGCCGGGAACGTCCACGCCAAGTAGATTGTGGATTCCAAGTGGCAGGCAGTGACTAGTGAGGTACCGCAGTGTTCGGTCCTTTGACCCAGGCTATTCACAATATTCATTAATGATCTAGATAAGGGAACTAAATGTAATATCTCCAAGATTGCAGATGACACAAAGCTGGGTCGGCGTGTGTGCTGCGAGGAGGATACTGAGAAACTCCTGGATGATTTCGACAGGTTGGGTGAGTGGGTAGAAGCGTGGCAGATGCAATATAACGTGGATAAATGCGAGTTTATCAACTTTGGTGTCAAAAACAGAAAGGCAGACTATTATCTGAATAGCAATAGATTGGGCGAAGGGGAAGTGCAACGAGACCTGGGTGTCCTTGTGCACCAGTCGCTGAAGGTAAGCATGCAGGTGCAGCAGGCGGTGAAGAAGGCAAAAGGTATGTTGGCCTTCATAGCGAAAGGGTTTGAGTATCGGAACAGGGAAGTCCTGCTGTAGTTGTGCAGGGCCTTGGTGAGACCACACCTTGAGAACTGTGTGCAGTTTTGTTCAACTTATCTGAGGAAGGATGCTCTTGCCATGGAAGGAGATCAGCGAAGATTCACAAGGCTGATACCTGGGATGGCAGGAATGAAATATGAGGAGAGATTGGGTCGATTGGGCTTATACTCGCTGGAGTATAGAAGAATGAAAGGGGATCACCTCGAAACATATACAACTCTGACAGGTCTGGACAAACTAGATGCAGGAAGAATGTTCCTGATGTTCGGACAGTCCATAACCAGGGGTCAAAATCTAAGGATAAAGGGTAAGCCATTTAGGACAGAAATGAGGAAGAATTTCTTCACCCACAGAGTGGTGAAACAGTGGAATTCTCTACCACAGAAGGTAGTTGACGCCAAGTCATTAAATATATTCAAGAATGAGTTAGATTTATTTCTTAAAGCTAAAGGTATCAAGGGATATGGGGAGAAGGCAGGTACAGGGTACTGAGACTGGATGATCAGCCATGATCTCATCGAATGGCGGAGCAGGCTTGTGTGGCCGAATGGCCTACTCCTGCTCCTATCTTCTATGTTCCTATGTTTCTATGGAATCAGTGAGTGTGGAATGCTCACTGACCGCTCGATTTGCTAAATTCATTCTCGCCACTTACCTCAGTGCCTTGGTTAACACCTTACCTGACGAAGGAGCAGCGCTCCGAAAGCTCGTGATTTCAAATAAAACTGTTGGACTATAACCTGGTGTTGTGCGACTTCTCATTTTTGTTTAACACCGACAGGGAGAGCTGGCTTGCAGCACCAGGAAGCCTGGTCAAGGCACCTTATTTAAAGTGATCATCAGTAATCACTCGCAGCTGTCAGGTTAGTTTAGTTGCAGTGATTTTTTGTTAGTTTCACCCACTGCAACAGGTTCATTCAGTAATTTCAAGGTGTTTTTGTATCAGGAGTCTGCAGGCAACTGAAAATTAGCTACTTTTACTTTTCAATGATTCGAAGTGCTACACTTGATAACATTAATGGGGGCTGTACTGGCATGCCACTTCACCCTCCAGGATCTATGGTGGAGGGAGCATAGGCAAAGAGACATATGGAAACATTTGCACAGAGGGAGGAGGAGTGCCTTCAGGGCTCTCACCAGGAGGCCTTGCTCCAAGGGTATTCCGAGAGCATTCTACTACCTTTAAATAAGCGAAGAACAGTGTATTAGAAGCCTTCGCTTCACCAAGGAGGTGTCCGCAGAACTCTGCAACCTCCTGCAACCAGATCTCCAGCCTCTGACGACGGCGACCACGGCTCTGAACAATGGCAGTTAAGGTCACTGTGGCCCTGAATTTCTTCGCCAGCGGTTACTTCCAGTCAGCAACAGGAGACATATTTAGCATCTCAAACTTTGCCATCCATCGCTGCATCCAGGAGGTTACTGAGGCTCTCTACAGCAGGGGAAGTAACGACATTGGCTTCCGAATCACAGAAAGAAGCAGGACGAGCATGCAATTGGCTAAGCCAGGATGGCAGGCTGCCCCATGGTGCACGGCGCCATCGACTGCACCTACGTGGCTTTGCAGGCACCACATAACAATCCTGAGGTCTTCCCTAACTGCAAAGGCTACTATTAATTCAGGTGCAGTTGGAGTGCGACCAGTTTCAGTTAAATCTTAATGCCAATGCCCACTGTCCAGGAAGAAGCCACGATTGCCTTCATCCTGCGCAAGACAGGTGTGACGGCACTCTTGCAGCCACCACATCAGGCTCGAGGGTGGCTGCTCGGAGACACGGGCTATCCGCTCCCCACCTGGCTCATGACTCCCCTCTGCAGCCACAAGTGTCGTGCCCAGCTCTCATATAATGAGAGTCATGCTGCCGCAAGGAACATCATCGTGCAGACCATCGGTTTACTGAAGCAACAGTTCTGCTGCCTTGACCGCTCGGGAGGAGCCCTCCACAACTTGCCAGAGCGGGTGACCCATTTTGCGGTGGTCTGCCGCATGCTCCAAAAATTGGCCATCATGAGGGCCCAGCCCTTGCCGGCAGGGATTGTGAGACTACCGCAGGAGAAGGACGAGGCAGAAGTGGACGAGCAGGAATAGGACAAGGAGGAGAAGTAACATGAGGGAGGGAGGAAGCAGTCACCCAATCGTCCATTAAATAAGTTGTTATTTTAAAATACGGTTGAAGATAATAATTGAGAAGGAGATAAGCATGACAAAGACCAAGGTAATAGATTGGAAAAAAAGCTGATTTTGAGGCGTTGAGAATAGATCTTGGGAAAATAAAATTGACAGCAATATCAGCAAACAATGTCGAACAGCAATGGGAAACATTTAAAACGGTGTTCAACAGAGTCCAGTAAAAATACATTATTTTTAAAAAATCAAGAAAAATCTAAATGCTGTTGAAACACCATGGATTCATAAAGACACAAGAGAAGAATTGTGGCCAAGGAAATAAACGTACACTAAGGATAAAGGGAGCAGGGTAAAGCATGATAAGGGACCATGCAAAGAGATTAGGAGAGAAGTCAAAATAATCAATTAGGAAGGAAAGGAGGATCTATGAAATTAAATTATTATGGAACATGAAACAAAATAGAAAAATATTTTACAGGCACATAAATAAAAAAAAGGAAAGTCCGATGCGAATAGGACCACTAAAGGATGGACGGATAACATCATAGGTAGCGATAGCAAAATGGCAGAACACAAATTGATGGACTGGATATTGCGGTCGGAGGTGTACCTCCGGATTACGCCTCCAACCTGGAAAACATTTACGCGCCTATCTGCAGGCGCCCAGGCTACGTAGAATTGCAAGGCCGTGACTCCAGTTGTACGGCAGCAGAACGGCCCACGGATCCCATGGACGGAGGCAGTTCCGAAGCTTATCTAAAATAACATAGGCCGAGTCCTCAAATCACAAAGAAGGATTCCATTGCAATTATTTATAAAGGGTATCCCCTAATGATACGCAATGGAATCCCTAAATAATTATATAAATTACAGAATGCTAATGATGATAAAGGCATTGAATTTCAATTTTATTCAAAAGTCCATACATTGCACCAAACTCAATAAACATTTATTTTTTCAATAAATAATTTTAATCATCTTAATCCGGGACAATATTTGTAGAAACTAATATAAAGTGTATCTGCATCATTTTTGAGTTGTAAATGTTTAATGTAATGCTTATGTACATCGTTAAACTGATGAAAGCAGGTTGTATGCCTGATTCTACAAGCTGTAAGAGTCTCGTGGGCAATTTCTGGGCAGTTGTTTGGCAAATAGCCCCAATCTACGACAGCAATACTGATTTTCAATGTGGTTCGGATGACCTGTAAAGCCTTAGATTGAAACATCGCAAGTTCCAGATTTCACACATGTGCAAGTACATGCAGAAACTCAGAAGTTGCGGGACCTTTCAAAAGGATTACGACGACGTACGCTGAGAGTACGCTGTCAGGGAGATCGCAATGTCAGGGCAATTATTTTGCTTCCTCATTTATCAGGAAGACGGATCAGGTGTACAGGACTTCGGATAATGAGATTAGAAAAGCTATAAACACACTTAAAATAAAAATAGAGAACTATTAATAAATTAATCAAAATCAAAGAGGGTAAAACCTCTGGGCGGGATGCATTACATCCTCCAATTGTAACAGAATTTAGGTTAAGAGATAGCAGCGGCACTAATACACATATTTATTAATTCGGTAAAAAAAAGTTGTAGTGCCAGAGGACTGGCAGATAGCTAAAGTCATACATATATTTACGAAGAGAGATAGAAAATGTCTAGGGTATAATAGATGCATCTGCTATACATCGGTGGGGGTAGGAATGGTAATCGAATCCCTACTAAAGGAAAAAATAGAAAATCACCGAGAAACCAAAAATTTAATAACGAATATTTAGCATGGATTTCAAAATTTTAAGTCTTGCTTGACCAACCTCATTGAATTTTTGAAGAGGTAACACAGAGAGTAGAGAAGGGGAATGTAGTAAATGTCATATATCTAGATTTCCAAAAGACCTTCGATGAAGTACCACATAATAGACTAATCGATAAGGTCACAGCATGCAGATTCAGGGAAGAAGTAGAAGAATGGCTAGCTAGATGGCTGCTAGACAGAAAGCCCTGAGTAGAGGTAAAGGGTAGCTAATCAGATTGGCAGAAGGTGGGAAGTGAATTCACACAAGGATCTGTGCTGGGACCACTATTGTTCACAATGCAAATTAACGATTTAGACTTTTGAACCAAACACAATTTTTACATTTGTGGACGAAACCAAATTGGGGGGCGGGGAATAATCAATACTGAGGAGGATAGCAACAAATTACAAGACATTAATAAACTTGCAGAATGGTCATTCAATTGGCCACTGAATTTCAATATAGATAAGCGTGAGTTATTACATTTAGGTGAGAAAAATAAGGTGGTCACATGTTACTTGGAAAATAATCATCTAAGTGGGATAGAGCAGCAAAGGGATCTGGGTGTACAATTACACATATCACTAAAAGTATTGACTCAAGTTAATAAGGCTATAAAAAAGAAAACCAAGCACAGGGTTTTATTTCTAGAGGGATAGAATTGAAAAGTAGAAAAGTTATGCTAAACTTGTACCGATACTTGGTTAGACCACACGTGGAGTACTATGTACCATTCTGATTGCCATGTTATAAAATGACTATGGAGACACTTTAGAGCTTGCAAAAAGGATTTACAAGAATGACACCAAAACTGCGAGGTTATACCAATCAGGAAAGGATGAACATGCTGGGTTTATTTTCTCTTGCAAAGAGAAGGCTGAGGGGTGCCCTAATAGAAGTCTTTAAAATTATCAAAGGTTTTGATAGAGTAAACACAGAGTGTTTAATCTTGTGGGAACCAACAAATCTAGACGCCATCAGTTTAAGATTGTCAACAACAATAACAACTTAAACTTTTATTTTTATAGCGCCTTTAAAGTAGGCGCTTCACAGGAGTATTATAAGAAAATAAAATTGACACCGAACCACAAGAGGAGAAATTAGGGCAGATGACCAAAAGCTTGGTGAAAGAGGTAGGTTTTAAATAGCATCTTATAGGAGGAAAGAGAGGTAGAGAGGTAGAGAAGTTTAGACAGGGAATTCCAGTGCATAGGGCCCAGGCAACTTTCGGCAAGAAATCAAATAGGGAATTCAGAATAAACTTCTTTACACAGAGAATACTGAGAATGTGGAACTTTGTACAACAGGTAGTCGTTGAGGCGAATAGTGAGGATGGATTTAAGGGAAAGCTACATAAGCTTATGAGGGAGAAGGGGATAAAGGATTATTCTGATAGACTTAGTTGAGGAAGTGAAGAGGAGTCTCAAGGGCAGCATAAATGCCAGTATGGACTGGTTGGGCCGAAAGGCCTATTTCTGTGCTGTAATTCTATGATTTGTTATGATCTGGAATGCAGTACCTGGTAGGGTGATGGAAGCAGATCCAATAGTAGCTTTCAATTGGGAATTGGATAAATGCTACATGATTCTATGATTCTATGGCCCGGATATTCCGTTCCCTACGCGTGGAAATGCGCTGTGTACTCACCCGTAAGGACATCGGAAATGCCGGTTTCAGGCAAATACTGCGCAGGCGCTGGAAACCGGCATTTCCGATCTGTCAAGAAAGCGCTTGACAGATCAAACGCATCCGCAGGATAGGCAGCGCTACCGGCCCAACCTTCCGATTTTTTCTCAAATGCTTCAGTCCAGGTACGTCCGAAACAGTTGCGTCTAGTAAAAGCAGGCGTACAGGCTGCATTCTACCGGAAGAAGCTGCAGGAAGAAGAACTCTCAGCAGTGGGCTTGGAAACGGAACATTTTTAATTGTGAAAATGAGCAAAGTTCTTTGTAGAAAGCATGAGGTAAGTTTTTATCAACTTTAATTTGTTAAAAACGTTATTGGTTTTGAGTAGTGTAGTTAATATAAAGACCAACTCTTGCTTTGTGCAAGGTAATCATTCTATTGAATTAGATTTAATTTTCTTAAATGTGAAAATGACTGTTTAAAAATGAATTATTTAACATTTACAAAAGTTTTTAAAGATTATGCCAGAAAATATCAATTAGTTAAATGTTAACTTTTCCATGCCCTTTAAATATGTATGTATGACTTTGTGAAAATGTTGAAGTTAGAAAATCATTTCGGGCCGTGATATTCATCACGTGGGTATGACGTGTTCCCAATCCGAAAACGCACGTTTCCCACAATCGACCGACGTGATTTTCTAGCCACTCACCTTATTAAAATTAATTTTACAAAACTTTCCAATTTTTCCTTACAAGTAGTCCATCTGTTTAAAGAAGAAGCCTGTGAGGGAGAAACATGCCCTTTGACGATGTTGCCCAGATCCTCGGTGCGATTGGGTATCAGAGAATCGAAAACGCCAGATAACAACAAAGAAGACTTAGGAACCATCACCGTCTCCTGATCAGGAGGAAATACTACCCACCCCAAAGAGTGTACAGGGAGAGGCTGTCATTTGACATTTGAGATGCTGTCGGAGGAGTTGTGTGTGAGGAGGCTGCGTTTCAGTAAAGAGGCAATCGGCAGACTATGTGACATGTTAATGGGGGACCTTCAAACACGCTCGAAGACCCGCACTGCCTTGTCAGTGAACATGAAGGTAACCACAGCATTGAACTTCTTTGCAAGTGGGACATTTCAGGCAGGCACCAGTGACATTCCCAACATCTCCCAGAGTGCTGCATTGGCCTGCATTCACCACGTCACAGATGCCATTTTCCGTCGGGCTTCAGAGTTCATAGACTTTGACTTGTCCACTCACCATCAAAAGGAGATGGCCCTTGCATTTTATAGCTTTGCTGGATTTCCCAAAGTGATTGGGCCCGTCGATGGAACCAATGTTGCATTGAAGGCACAAATGGATGCACCTGTTACATACATCAACAGGAAGGGGTTTCATTCATTAAATTTCATGATACTCTGTGATGCGCACCTCAGGATACTAAACTTGAATGCAGATCACCGGGGAAGTGCTCATGACTCCTTCGTCCTCCGTAACTCGGACTTATTTGGCACCCTCAGCACATTGACTCCATGATCCGCATGGATATTGGGCGACATGGGCAAACCTCTAAGACCATGGCTACCACAAGACCTATAATGTGGCTCAGGAGAGATACAACCGCGCACATGTGTCCACACGGCAAGTGGTGGAGAGGACAATCGGGTTTCTGAAATCACGCTTCCAGTGCCTGGACAGGTCAGGGGGGACCTTGCAGTATTCTCCTCTGAAAGTGGCAAGGATTGTGGTGGCCTGTTGTTCTTTGCATAACTTTGCCCTTCGGGAAGAACTGACCCTTAACCCTGCAGAGGAGCTCCCTGCAGAAATGGAGGACATGGGCGATGCCATTGTGACTGTGTCCAGGCCTGATGGGGAGAAGCCAATTGCTGCCGAATGTAAGGCTGCTCGGGAACTGCTAGTAGCCAACACCTTCACAAGGTGATGATAGTGTCGCCTTGTACCTCCCCCTCCCCCAGCAAGGCAAAGAAAGGAACAGACACAATTTAAAGTGCAACAGTGAAATATTATTGCAGCATCAAAGACTTTTGAGGTTCAGTTTGGATGTTCTTAGTTTTTAACTTTTAAATGTTAACTAGCTATATTCTACTTTTGAAACATTCGCAAACATAATTATTTTGAATAAAATTTGTAAAAAGTTTAAAGTGGCATTTTTGGTTTCTTAGTGCAATAAAGAAATTCACGATGGAAACTAGCTATTTTCTAATTTTCAAACAGTTGCAATTTTAAATAATTTTGTAAATAAAAAAGTAGATTTTTTTTTCAAAGTGACTAGTGGCTGTACTTTTTAAATGAAACGGTTACATACACTTTCAGTCACAAATATATATTTCAATAAAAAAGCCAAGACAACATTTAAAATTTAAATAAAACGAAACATTAAAGAATTGAACGATTTGCCCCCTCGCATCTGTGCCTGAGGGTCAAAGGAGGTGGATTGTGCAAAAGGTCAAAACCTACTGTCTCTGGCGCTTTCCCCTCCGCCGTGACCGGAGCCCTCTGCTGCAAATTGAAAGGCCCCTGTGTGCCATCTCTTGCCCTTCATCAATTGCCTCCTGACAGGGTTGCGGCTGCTGCTGCTGCTGCCGCTGCTGCTGCTGAAAACAACGTTTGCTTGCATCAGGACTGGTGGAGCTGCTGTCTCATGGGCCTGCACTGTTTCTGCATTGGGAGCAGGTAAGGGCGGTTCTGCGGGAGTCAAAGTAATGGCCCAGAAATTGATCTCGCTCTGTTCCCGCGGGGGTAAGGCTTCCCCGCGGACTCTCTCACTCCGCTTGTGCTTTTTCAGATCCAGCTCGCACGAACTTGATGTTCCAGACATCAGCTGGGCAGTGCTTGCGTATCCCACCGGCGTAGTGAATTCGTGCGAGCTGTGGGATCACGTGACTCAGTTAGAGCCAATGGCAGCACACCATCTTCCATTCATAAGTTTCACTACGTGCGGTGAAATCTATGAATCTTACATCCCCCAAAATAACAGCTAAACCTCAATTAAATTTTAAAAAAACCATCACATTAATAAAATAAGTATAGTTAAATAAATTAACCATTTTAAATAAAAAATTTAATTTTTGAAAAAATTTAAAATCTTTTAAAAAGTTATAAAAATAAACTTACCTGTCTTTAAAGTCTCTAAAAAAGATATACCTATTAAAAAAAATTCAAAAAAATACTTAATTCACTACTTACCTTGTTAAAAGTGGGTCTTACTCCTCCTTTTTCCATTTCTAAAATCTTCCGTACTTACCTGCGCGTCCAAAGCACGAAGTGCACAGCGTGCGTGCAGCCTGTAGCGCGCACGTGATGCACCGAGGAACCGCCCCCTTTTCAAAAGACCAAGTGCCGGTTTTCAGCGCATGCGCAGGGCATGCAGAAAACCGGCAATTGGAGAGACAATACGCGAGAGTACGCAGTGCGTACTCTCGCGTCGCGGGATGAATTTTTGGCCCAATGTCTTTGCTCCGCTGTCTGTGGAATGGTGGAGTTCGCACTGACAGCCTGGGCAACTTCTGACCAAGCTGTCATCTGTCCTTTGCGCGGCACCCTGGACTTCTCATTCCTCCAAGGATCCGCGGGCGCTTTGTCTCAACCTCATTGAGGTGTGTGCTGATGTCATCGTCACTGAAATTCTGAGCTCTCTTATTCATTCGAATTGTGCTCAGTCCTTCCATTTCACTTAGCTGATTAATTAAAATAAATGAAATAAATATTGGCAGGACTTTTAAAACATTTTAAATTGCTTCAAAACTCTTGAAAGCTCTTTAAGATACTTCAAATCCACGTAAAAGTCTTTAAAAGTTTCTAAAAGTTTACAAAAGATTCAAAAAACTATAAAGAAACAACTTACCATTAAATTTTGCAGCTACTTTCAATTTCCAAAGCTTTTGAAGTGTTGAAAAAAATCGGGGGCGTGGACTATGCAAATATAACTTTTCTGGGCGGGTCTCCCCTACACTCGAAGCCCTCGGCTGCGCACACGCTGCGCTCCTGGGCGACGTGACGTCCTACGCTGCCCAGGACTCCTCAGGATTAAATCGGAAATTTACGTGGGCTCAGAGGATTATAGTCGGTGCGATACTTTTTTGCAGGTCGGGGGATTCCATCTACGGGAAGCATCCGAACGGAATATACGGCCCTATATTTCTATAGCAGTCTACTTCCAACTTTGTTCTTGCAACATTTCCTTTACCATGTTCCCAAACTGAGCCTAAAAGCTGTAATCTTCTTCTTCTTTGTTTCCGCTCCAACGCCCATTGTTTGTTAGTGAACTTTACGTTTTGATCCAAACAGCTAATTTCAAATCGATGAAAATGATCTCTAAATATGCAAGGCTGCTAAAAATGCAAAACCCCTTTCAATGCATAATACATTATTATATTGCTGGCATGACAGATATTTAAAATTACTTTCAACTATTATTATGACTTTTTTTATAATAGACATTTTCAAAGGATTTTGATCTATCTAGCATCGAAGTAGGTATAGAATAATCACATAGTTTATCTTAAAACAGAGAAATCTGTGGCCAGACAGATTAGTATCTTAATTTCAATGATTAATCAATTAAAATGTTGTGAGACCGGTAATGAACTCTTGTATCTCAAACATGCTGCCTCGTGGGGATGATCCCGCGCTTTATGAAGAAGGTTGTTGCATAAAGTACAGATTGTTTAATGTTGATCAATACAAAGAAAAGATGGTAGTTGTTCGTCTGCTGATCTTTGATGCACTTTAACATTAGCAACACGATATTACAACCCGTTATGTAGGTTAACAAGGTAACTGGTTAAGATCGTGAAACAATTCATCGGCAATAGTCACAAGGTTAAACTGTGGTTTCCACTCACACGTATCCTTTTAAAATGCGCTTACACTCTGGCCGTTCATACATTGATCAAAAAGCAGATGACCTTTTCGGCATCACCTGAAATGCGGTTTCTGCTCTATTTGATAGACTAAGTCATAAACGGATTGCTGTCTCGGGGTAAAGAACGGAAATGGTTGATTGGTACATTTCCGTGTAGGCAGTTCTAGCACTAAACAGCGTCTTTTGATTGCAACATAATAATATCTAGGCAAACTTATGGTTATTAGCTGCAATTATTCTAAACATTGCCTCAATATATATGCAAAACCAAATAGATGGTTTCAGTTGAACTGCAGATTAATTCTAACCACCTTCATAGTTATTCTTTCAGTGTGCACTGGATCGTTCTCATAAAATGTCTGAATAGTACAAACTCGTTCTGCATGTTATTATCTTTCTTACATTGGTGGTTCTGGTCTACACGCTGAATTTGATCAACGGCTGTTTTATGAAGCATATTGTCTGAATTATTGTTAAATGAGTGAGACATGACGCTCAAATTATTCTTCAGCTGTTAAACAGGCAGATGGAAAACGCCAAACACAAACTCACAAATTTCTACGTTCATTGTACGCAATGCCAAGCAGAGCCGGCAGTATAAGTTGCGCTCTTTATGTGTATTGCAATGGAGGTGCAAGTCTGAGGGCGCCGTCCGCTGTAGTGATGGCGGTTTGCCATCATTTTGGCTTAAAGTTAGTTGCATGTACTTATTGCGCATGGCGCAGTGTGATATCGGCCAGTCGTGTTGACTTTGTTGGAGTCCATAAACTTTCGCAACAACAGTAGATGTCGAGCTAAATAATTTCTCCAAAAGTTTGATCTAATTCTTTAAAGATATATTTTCTGCTACTACAGCCTTTCAGATTAAATACTGTGTTCAAGTTACAGTCCATCATGAACGCACAACCGCGGGCACGGATCTTAACGCTTAAAATAAATTCCGTTACTGAGGGCAGTTTTAGACTCATGCGTCATCTCTCTCAGTTCGAATCATGTTCGGTATAAGCCAGTATTTCCAAACCATCAGAGGATGGCGCCTACCTGTAGCCTGCAGTCAATTTCATTTCTAAATATGATTGTGTTTCCCTGGATATTTATCTCCGCGATTGCTTATACAGGTATATCTATGAGTTTTCCTTTCTATTCATATCATGTTTTAATATATCAAAAGCAAGACACGGAGGACGCTGTAAATCTGAATTATGTTGTATATGGTATGTGTTGGAGTTATTTCTGGTTATTGTTGATCACTTTTTCGCCCAGAGGTCCAAAGTTATACAAGCCCCAAGGTTCAGGTATTAGGATAAATGTATGAATCTGTATGATTAGCGAGAAAGACAGGGATGGAGAATATTTTACCGGGTGGTATTTTTAACTATGTTGAACATCACAGGCTCACCAGAGAAAGTACTGGATCATTGAACGGTCATCTGGGCAGCTTCAGGCGGAGTCCCAGGATACGGCAAAAGTTTTAAAAGCTTACTTTGCATCCGCCTTCACTACATTCAAAGATGCTGGTTTACCAATACGACAACATGAGGCTGAAGTTAAAAGTAAACCTGTTGAACTGGATACGTGTGTAGTCCTTGCTGCAGTTAGTGCTCGTAAAAAAGCTCGGTGTGCTGACCTTGAAGACATTCTCCCGAGTGTGTTCCAGTAAATGTGGCCGGTGCTATGTCAGCCATTTGTATATAAATTTAGTAGTTATATTGTGCCTGTGCTGCTCCCCATGGACCCGTGAGGAGGCCACGAATTCCCAAAATTCCATACATGGGCTAAGTGAGAACCTCGGAACTATACAATTATTAGAGATGCGCTGTACTATCAATTCGAATGGATGAGTTTAATAGGGAATCCAGACATGGTTTATGAAATGGAAGGTCGTGTCTCACCAACTTCGTTGCACTTTTGCCCAAGAATTTACAAAGTTGGTATTTGAGGCAATCATATTAATATTGTATATCTAGACTACTAAAAATGAGGTTTGTAGAGTTCTGCACAGAAGGCTACTAAGATAGGTTGATCATTGTGGGATTTGCAAGCAGCATTTGGGTTGGGTTGGACAAGGAACATATTCTATTCAGCGACACACAAGACAGTTATTAATCGTTAGGATCATTGCATTATTATCAATTATATGGGTGAAGTTATGAGGATGTTATCTGCAAGTGCGTAGATTGCAGGATCATATCTGCGGATATAAAGACCATGGATAAAATAAAATAAGATTGCCGACAAAACTGGATTAAATAGAGGAATTAACCGAATCTGGTAGATATAATTTAATATAGACGATTGTAGTGTGCTGCACTTGGTTAGGGGCAACTCCATCATTGAATAATGCCGGGTCCCTTGCACAAGGATTTTCAGCTAGAGAAAGACAGGAGGATTATATTGCATGATTGATGGAAGGTCCATGGCCAGTGCCACCAGACTATTGTCAAAGTGAACGTGGTGTTAGGATGTATTACCACGCCAATGGAACATAAAACAAGAAACACAGTCCAGTGAAAGTCCTTTCTTTATGTTTTATGTCAAGATCTTAGTCCCGGCGTCGCATCAACCATATCTCAGTTGGCGTGTTCACTGTCTGATAATTGTCTGCTTGTGAAGACATGTGCAATTCAAAATGTACTGGTGTGGTCTGCGCTTCACATCAGGTAAGTTTTAATAGAAATGTGGAAGCAAGGCACGTTAAATACAAAGCAGCGCCGACAGAACTCATCGTTTAAAATGAACTCTTTATAGACAGCGCTTGTAGTATCAGATATCGTTGACAAGGATTGAATTTAATCCTCAGCAAATATACCCTACTATCAGAAGTCGATGATTATTGTCAGCAAGCTGTGTGTGTGCGATATCTCTCATTATTATTTGCATTTATTTCCTCACAGCTGTTTCCGGTGTTCAGTTAAGTGTGATCCAAGCCCCTGAAAACGCCATCGTGATCGCAGGTGGAAACATTACTTTCTATTGCGCGTTCCCTTTTTTACAAGATAATTGCGATGTGACTGTTTACTGGTGGAAACTGGGAGAAAATGAGTTTCTAAAGTCAGTTAATGACAGCAGAAAACGATTTATTCCTTTGAAGAAAGGAGAGGCCTCCCTTCAGCTCCTGAATGTCAGCGCCACGGACTCCGGAGTTTATTGCTGCGGAGTGAAACATCCGGGTAGTCGGATGGGAAATGGAACTGGGTCAAAGCTTCTCATCTACGGTAATTTGCACCTGAAACTATTACACTAAATGTTTAAAGCAAACAAAACAAACACGGTGCAATAATTGTTTTTATCGTCATTCATGTTTGGGGCCGCCAAGCGTTTGTTTTAAGCCTTTTGGAGTTTACAATGAAATTCCTATTCAATACCTTGCTTTATTTATACACAATAGCAACAGAAAACGCTGGAAAAACTCAGCAGGCCAGGCAGCATCCGTGGAGAGAGAAAGAGAGTTAACGTTACAGGTCGATTACCTTTTATTTGTACACAATTCGGTTCAATTAATGTTTGGGAACGAACACGTTCGGTAAAGAGACATTTAAACACGTGATTAAGAACGCGACCAATAATTGAACGTGAAAGAGGTTAGCCACTGCTTAACTTACGTAATTACTTCCACTAAATTGCAGCTAGTGGTGAACATGAGGTTCAACATTGAAGATGCATTAATATCATTACGAATGAATTCTTAATATTTAGCGTAGACAAGCTAAATCAACAAGCAATAAACATCATTCACAATCACGATGTAACATAATTTGTTGGTTATAATTGAGCACAGTTTATTTTAGCGAGGACGACTGTTTGACTTTGATTGGTAAATCTGCCGCTTGAATGAGAATATGACGAATAAGCTCTTCCCTTAGATGGCAAGTTAATTGTTGGTGTCGAACCGTTATATCTCTCTCTGAAGCACTCTGGTTTAAACTTCGGGTGCACTCTACGGCGAGTTCTCAGTAACTTTCCATTTGATCTATTTTCTTCTGCTTTGCGTTTCCTCCAGCTATGGTTCTTCACTAACAGCCGTTCTTAAACTACGTGTTATCTGTATTTTAAATTAACCTTTCCAACAATGTTGACAATATTTACTTCAAAAGAGTCTCTGACTCAGTAAAACTGTCTCGACAGTTATTAAACCGTCTGTCAACTTTCTAAAATATTCTTGTTTAGGTGAATGGTGCTCAATATGATTTTGTAAACAACATTAAAACAATTTGATCGTGAAACGATCTCTTTTTTCAATTAAAAGCTTAGCCCTGTAAAATGCCTAGTGTTGTAAACCATATTATACATCGAATCCCCTTCTACCTGCTCTTAATTATGAGTTATATTGAGATATATATGTGTTGCAATAATCTCAAAACCCTCCAAACCGTTATATCTTCCATCTATATTATTTCTAGCATTGATCTTGACGGTATCATGTTTAGCTCACCAACGTCTCAGTAGAAATTGTAATCCGTTAATTAATGGGATAGCTGTTCAACTTGATGCCGAGTTGCTGATCAACATCGTCTGTTTCCCGCCCAGATTGCAAGTTGAAAATCCACCTAACGTTTCTATAAATGAACATGCCATTTAATGTTTGGAAAGTATTAATGTCACATTGTCTTTAATCTGGTAGAAAATAGAATTACTTCATACATTCTGAAAGAGCTCAGTCAGTTCTAATATCTTCTGTATCTTGTTCCACAGTTCCCCCAACCCCACTGCGTATTGACTGCAATGAGGCTGATCGTAATGCATCTGCTTCTTTGATTCTTGTGTGTAAAACTGCTGAATTTTACCCAAATGATATCAATATTACTTGGTATAAGGATGGTGTGAAAGTTGAGACCGGGATAAACGCCGTTATACAGATAAATGAAAAAGGTCTGTATGAAGTTTCCAGTTTTTTGGAAGAGTCGCAGCCTGTCAAGAGCGGGACTATTTATATCTGCCAGGCAAGTCATCTCACCGTCCAAACGGCAACTGACTTCCGATTCATTTCAACCAGTACTGGAGGTAAACATCTAATTATAACAAAAGCAAGGAACATCTGAACCAAGACGGATACCAAAGATTATGGATCGTATTTGGCATTTGCGCAATTTTGTCCACAGTCCTTTAAAGTAGCATTGATTGGTTATCACTCTTCATAGGAACAAGAATATGGATTTAAGTAGATTATTCCAGGTCTGTTGGCAAATGGGTCTTTGTACTGAACTTTGTTTTATTAGAGAGCTGAGGTATTGTAATATAATTGTGATGGTACGGAAATAGTAAGCAAGACGCCTGGACTAATGATCACGCCATGGTAGTTTGAAAATTATACTTCAGTTTAAACAATTCTGGAAATAAAATGCTGGATTCAGTAAAAGTAAACCTGAAGCTGTTGGATTGTCGAAACAGCAGAACTTGTTCACCAAACACTGGGTCTAATCTAGGAATCAACTTTCATATCTAATTCCTAGTTAACATGGGGTATTAAAACTAAAGTCCAAGGATAACCGTCTTAAATATTACTCAGGGGGGTAGGTTAAATCGTGGTCCGTTTTATAATTGCAGTAATAAAATTCTCTTCAGATGTTAAGTAATCATAACGATTTGTAATGGAAAAGGAAAAATAAGAAGGTCAATAAAATGTTTAACCTTCTTTTTATGCTGCGGTATTCTCGGAAGTTGAAATAACTGTTCAAAAGAAAGGTTGGCGAC
Source organism: Squalus acanthias (assembly GCA_030390025.1). Lineage (NCBI taxonomy): Eukaryota > Metazoa > Chordata > Chondrichthyes > Squaliformes > Squalidae > Squalus > Squalus acanthias. The sequence continues at coordinate 72,963,554 of CM059430.1, read as the reverse complement.
TTTGAAGGGTGGGACTGGAGAATACTTTCTCACAATGTATTACTTCAAATTTTATTTTGACATACATTTTACAGGAGCTGGCAACGCACAATGGTACATACAAGTCTATGGATCCGCAGGAGGAGGAATCTTCATTCTGTTGCTCGTGATAATCATTAGGAAGCGATGTCCATTAATAAGATGTAAAGGTATGAAATTGTCCCGTTTCATTGTGTCCTTTAGTATTTCATTGATGATGTGAGGGTAGGGATGCAGTAAGTTAATGTCAGCCTTGGATCAGTAGTAGCATTCTCACCTGCTAATCAGAGGTCGGAGAGTTAAGCACATAATCTAGGCCGACACCCCAGTGCCATAATGAGGGAGAGCTTTCGGATAAAAGCTTAAAACCAGTCTCCGTCTGGCCGCTGAGGTGGATATAAAATTTATCTTGGCACTATTTAAGGAGGGCTGGAAGGTCTCTCGGGGTCCTGCAAAGCATTTATCCCTAATTTACATCGGTAAAATAATGTAATTGCTTATTTAACGCATTACTGCATGTGGGACCTGTCTGTGCCCAATTAGCCACCGCGTTTCCTTACATTACAACATTGATTAAACTTCCAAAGTACGTTTCGTTTGAGAAGCGCATTGCGATGTCCTAACGTCCTGGAACGCGCTAGATAAATGAGAAGTTGTTTCTTCGCTCTTGCAAATGGATGACATGTTGTGCTGTTGATGATAGGAGCCGGGGAGATGGGGCACTAGAACCAATGCGTTGAGTTTAATAATCTGTCCCGCAGCAGTAAAGTGGCCATATTGCCTTTCACCTCTCTGGAGTGGGTAGGAGAAAGTTTCTCGTTTTGGATCTAAAATTCTCTGACCTCTTTCTGCTGGTGCAATACTTTTGTGGAAGTGAGTTGAGAGCAGTGTCTAAAGTGGTGTGCTTTACCGTCAAGTAACAGGCTAAAATTGCCGTCAGAAGCATAATTGCACGGTATGCCTCCAACCCATGAAACAATTACGAAAGTACCTCCAGGTGCCCAGGCTGCGAAAAGTTGTGATCGCAGGCCTCGAGGCGGAGTGCAGCGTAATGGTCCACAGATCCCTAAATACAGGCGGATCTGAAGCTTATCTAGGATCACGTGGGTCCAGTCCTCCAATACATAAATAGAATTACTTTCCAATAATTTAGAACGGAATCCCCTAATGATATGCAATGGAATTCCCAAATCTAATAACCATACAATGTACAAAGATGGAATTTTATTCAAAACTAGCTTCATTACACCAACCTCGGTAAAAACATTATTTTTTGTTAATTATATACGTATTTAAAACTGTAATGCAGTCTAATATTTGAATAAACTCATTTAATACAGTGTATGTGCATAATTTTGGATATGAAAAATGTTTATTTTCAGCCTTAGCTATCTCCTTACGCTGATGCAAACGGGCCCTACGCCTGCATGCAACAACTGTAAGACCTATGTGGGCAATGTTTTTAATTAGTTTTTATGTGATGTGGGCATCGCTGGCAAGGCGAGCATTTATTGCCCATCTGTAATTGCGCTTGAGAAGGTGGTGGTGAGCCTCCTTCTTGAACCGCTGCAGTCCGTGTTTTGAAGGCACTCCCCAGTGCTGTTCGGTAGGGATTTGCAGGATTTTGAACCAGCGACAATAAAGGACCGGCGATAAAGTTGCTGGCCAGTCGCTGGGTAACTAGCTGAAATCTGCCATGGATTGCTTTTTCGGATTTCCCACATATGGCCTATCAACGTGTACATTGACAGTTCTTAAATTCCAGATTTTAGATAAGCTCATGAGGAAATCCGGAATTTACGGGGCATTTCAAAAGGAATACAATGGTGTACTCTGAGAGTATGCCTTCACAGACAACGCAATTTCAGGGCCATGGCCAAAGCAGGAAGCCTCTTGACCCCGTGGAACTTGACTTCAGTAGGATTCAAATAATTAACATAATCTGGAGATGGTAATTTAACAGTAAAGCTTGAACAAATAGAGATATCCAACAATTTCTTGATTGTGTTACTGAACATAAGTTTGGACTGTGTATTAAGTCTACATGAAATGGTTTTTGAATCATGGAGTGCGATATAAGCAAATAATTAATCTTCAAATTTTCAAGTCCATTCATTACCAGGAACAGGGGATTCGATGGAGCAACCCTCACATCCCGAAGGTCTGGTAGGTTATTTTCATCCATTTGTTATGGAAATAGAAATTGGTAGTCAGATTAAGCACGAAATACTTTCATAGATGCAGTTAATCCGCTGGCCTGAAATACATCACTTCGCTACTTAAGGGAAATCATTAGCCATTTAAAATTCTGAGTAAATATTTATTTAAGATTTCAGCGAGACAATTCTAAATTAAATGTATCTCCTAAAGGTATTTACTGCGTTTGTTCATATATTATTGAAATTGTTTCCAAAATATATAATGTTAATGGAATCAGTAATAATAAAATACAATGTAATTTACAAACACACGTGCACATGTAAGGGGAAAACACCTCAAGTAATTTAGGTATCTTAGGCCTTTGTGCTTTCACACATGGGGCTTACTAAGCAGTAACTTGTGTAACAACCATAATTTATAACATGACTATAGTCCACATTGCAAGAGTAAAATATAATACAGTGTCCTAATGATACAGTATAAAATTATTGACAGATAACAAAAGCTCCATGTGGATTTATTATAATGGCCCAGAAATTAGGCACCCTGGCTTACCGTGGGTGCAAGGATCCCACGCGCACCTACCTACCGCGCCTGCCGTTGACCTCTGGGCCCACGGGGACTTCGGCTCCTGGGCCTCCCCCAACTGCCAGCGCGCAGTGCTTGTGTATCCCAGGGGCGTAGTTAGTGCGATGCATTCCCTGGGATCACGTGGGACATGGAGAGCCAATGACAGCAGACCAGCTTTAATTCATAGATTTGACAGGAAGACCCCGAAATCGGCCCCAAAACAACACCTAAACTTCAAATACATTTTAAAAAAACAATCACATTTTTTAAATAACTATATGTTAAATAAATTAGCTACTTTAAACAAAATTTAAATTTTTGAAAAAGTTAAAATACTTTTTAACAGTGCTAAAAATAAACTTACCTTTCTTTAAAGTATCTAAAAAAGATTAACCTGTTGGAAAAATTTTTATATTGTAATTAATTAACCACTTAACTTGTTGAAAACGGGTCTTGCGCATCCTTTTTAAAAATGCAGCCTCTTCAATACTTACCCTCCCGGAGAAACGCAAAAAAAAAACCTAAGTTAGCTGCGTGCGCGCAGCCTCTACCGCTCAAGCGGTTCACCTCTCAAGCTCTCCCTTCACGAGACCGGAAGATCCGGGTTGCCGCGCATGCGCAGTGCATGCAGGAAACCGGCACTTCAGCAGGCCTTACGGGTGAGTACACAGCGCGTACTCACCCGGCAAGTTCCGTATTTTTTGTCCAATGCTTCACATTCCAGCTCGGGTTTTAGAATTACAGACCGTTCGGTTCAACGTGTAATCCATACACTGCAGTGTCACTAAAATAATGAGTAAACAATATAATATGCATTACTTTGTGATCTATGCAGGGATCAGCAAATGAGATGGTGCTTTACACTGCATTAGATTTGACCAAGTCAACGAAAACTGCAAGCGCTAAGTATCAAGAGGAGAGGTCTGTGTACGCCCAGGTAGGCTGAAAGAAACACACAGGTCACCCATTGTGACGGAGTAAATATATTATTTTGCTTATCTTATTTAAAGCTGTTGACTTTCTTAAATGTAATGTCTCCTTTCACAACTGAACAAACGGCCATGTACTAATGATATTCTTTAACACTCGCTTTATAGACAAGGCAAGCGAAATCAGATAACAATCTGACATACGCTGCGCTGGAATTGGCTGGCTCCCAGAGAAAAGATAAGCCTAAACTTCAGGACAAGAGTTCAGATTATGCTCAGTTACACTTCAAAACCCAAAGAGTAACAGCCGAAGCCATCTACACCGGAACAAAAATCACCTAATGTTTTCACGTATGCAGAGACCACTGTCGTCGTGGAGATTGCTCGCGTAAGCCTGGGCACTTGGACCTGTATGTATCTTTGTTGTGCTTCTGCCCAAATTATTTTCCAGGGCAACATACTTCAACAGACAAATGCACCAATTGGTACGACTTATTTTCTAAATTGTTACCAGCCATAACATTAACACTTCTTGAAAAAGTCAAGATGAATGTTATTTATTTTTTTATAGACAATTGCTTAATGGTTAACAAAACTGCATTCTCCAATCATTAAACTTATATTCTGGCTCTTCAGTGGCTTTTGCCGTGAAACTTGTTTTTTTCACTCTTCACAATGTGTGGCATTGTCTTAGCACAATTTACTTGGGCTTAGCATTACTTTGCTGGTGTATGACATTCCTTTGGCCCTTATTTTGAATCAGGCATGAATAAACCGATTAAAAATCGTTAGCAAAATAATGTGGGCGACTCTTTCTGATAGCGACACCCTTGTGTTCTGCGCTTTTACTATAAAAGCCACACCAAAAGTCGATATTACTCAGATAATAATGGAGAGACAAGATCCAGATAAGGCAAGGTGGTCTGTTGGCTTTATAAAAGTAACCACTATATAGCATCAACCCCCAATTACCTTAAAATGGATGAATCCAAAAACTTCAGCATATGAGTATTTTAAGACATGACATCTGGTAAATGTATCAGGCTTGGGAGGAATAAGTTACTTTGGACCAATGCTTGCCAAAGCTATCCACATTTGGTTTTTTTTTTCCATTCTCAAATCTGGGTCTGTTTTTGATTAATTGATTGTTTCAATGCATCATGTACATAGTACGTACTGCACCCATGGATTCCTGTGAAATGGGTGCGAATTAAACAAACTGTTGTTGTTCTGGATAGTACGGTGATACTTGAGCTTTCAGAAGTACCCATCCGGGCGAATAGTGCGTATGGTTCCAAATTCCAGACCTGTACTTGTGGACGTCAGAAAGAGGCTCACAGGTTGATAGATAAGCCATTCTTTGCAAAGCTTTCAGCTTCTGGTCTGCTCCAGTAGTTACGGTTGTTCATATGGCAGGGTCGGTTAAGTTGCTTAGCAATGATTAACGCCCAGGATATAGATTGTGTGTTGAAGCATTGGGGAAATTGATGTGCTTTTCCTTGTTCAATGAGCTGGCCATTGCTTGGCACTTATGTGGCACGAATGTTACCTCACATTGAACGCTTTATATGTCCAGCTGTGGGCTGGTATCATAGAGTCAAGTTAGAATCATACAGCACAGCAATAGGTCATTCGGCCCTTCGTGCCTGTGTCGGCTGTTTGAAAGATCTATCTAAATAGTTTCACTCGTCTGGTTTTTCGCCAGGGCCCCGCAATGTATTTCCTTTTCAAGTATCTATCCAATTCCCTTTTGAAAGTTACTGCTGCAGTAGGCTGATTCATTATCTAAGGAGTTGCCACTGGAACTGAACACTATAATTATCAGTTAACAGCCACGCTCGTGAACTTATGGTGGAGTGGAGGTCATTGATGGAGCAGCTGAAGATAGTGAGGCTGAGGATACTTCTGTAAGGTACTCCTGCACGGCTGTGATGATTGATCACTAACTGAAGGGTGTTCCACTTGGCCCAAATGGCCTCCAGATTGTGAAGACTCCTTGATGCCACACGCATTGCAATGATGCGTGGATGTTCAGGCAGTTGCTGCCATTTCTCCAATGCTGTTCAGCTCCCATATTCCCTGAATAAGATTTGGAGCTGAGTGATTCTGCAGGTCCTAATTTTGGCCGTCCTAATGAAGCTAGGAAGCTGAGATCAACACAGCATCCCGTCCAGGGAGCTGTGTTGAACCCAATCACAATGTTCGTGTGATATTCATATCAAGTAAAGGTGAGAGACTCCGGGCAGAACTCTGTCGTTTTACAGACGAGAGTCAGAGCAGATGAGTTCTCTTCAGCTAAATAATCCGTAACGGAGCTGGGGACGCTATAAAACATGTTAGAGGGAACTAATTCGGAATTCCTTTGTGCTTTAAATTTAGGACGCTATTGGCCCAGATTTTCCAGGGCCCATGACCAGGTACGTACAGCGTACGCAGTCGTAAGTGCCCTGCAAGTTCCAGGTTTCTGCATGCAATACGCCTGCGTGAAAACCGGAACTTGCAATCTGTCAAGTTTCAGTTTGGCAGATCATCCGCATGTGCGGAAAATGGACATTCACTAATTGCTCAACTACTGCCCAGCGAATGCCCATTAAATCCTTACGCCAGGTAAAAGCAGGCATAAGGCCTTATTTTGCCAGCGTAAGGATTTAAATAAATATTAAAATAAATGTTTTAAAATTATTTTGACAAATAAAGACCTTTAAACATTGGTTAAGTTATTTTTGGCCACTTGGAAAATGTGTAAATTAATTTTTCAAAAAATTAAATATGTGTTTTAAATGTTTAATTAAATTGTATTTTAATTAATTTTGACCATGTGATTTTTTCTTAACTGCTATGGAAGTCTGTTTTTTAGGGGATTCCTATTGTGCTTAAGGGGATTCCGTACGTAAATGGAATCCCCAGAAGCATAATGGTACGTAATTTGAGGCCCCTAAGGTTGCGTACGAGGTGTGTATGCAACCATCTTGGCAGCGCAAGTTCCAGGTTTAGGCATGCGCTGGAATCTGCAAATTGCGATCTGTCATGATCCTCCAAATCCCCGGGAAAACTGCATTCATGGGCGGTGATTTGCCGAACTTCTGCCCAGCGACTGCCTGTGAAATTCTTACGCCTGGCAAAAGCATACACAAGACCTGCTTTGAACAGCGTAAGAGGTTTAAAAAACAGAAAATAAAATGTTATCATTAATTTATACATTTAAAAACTTTTGCCCCTTTAAAACTTGTAAATGTATTTAACAAACAAATACGTTTTTGCTTTAAATATTTAATTAATGACATTTTAATTCATTTTAAATATGCGATGGCTTTTTCAAGTTGATGTCTAGGTGTATTTTTTGGGGGTATTCCCATTCATGCTTATGGGGTTTCCGTACAAATATTGTTGTCTCCTGTGAAACAATGATGTCGGTTTTGCTCTCCTCGTTCGACAATTTAAAATTCTTATCTTTGGTTTCAAATCGGTCCATAGCCACGCCCCTGCTAATCTCTGCAACATTTCCGGCCCTACATTTCTCATAGAAACCTGCATTATTCAAATTCCGGACTCTTTCGGATCCCCGATTACATTCGCCCCACCATGGTCTGCCGTATCCTCAACTGTAAAATCCCAAAACTCTGGCATTTTCCGCCTAAACTTCTCCACCTCTCTTCCTCTCTCTCCTCCTTTAAAATGCTCCGTAATCCTACCTCTTTCATCAAGGGTTTAGTCCCCTCTACTAATGTTTCCTTCCTTGGTTCCCTAGTCAATTTCGTTGTCTGAGTACGCTCCTGTGAAGCGCAATGGGAAGTTTTGTTACTTTAAAGACGCGGTATAATTGCAAGTAGTACTTCGAGGCAATAGCGAGAAGGTGAGCGGGGTGAGAATAACAGCCAGCGAGAAGAGGAGCCGGTAAACCATTCCCAGCTTCTCTGTTGTCCCGCATTTGCAGGTTGAGCTGGACTGCCAGCACGACATGCGCTTTCTGTAGGCAATTCGCCGATTAGAAAGTGGGAAATCATGTGCTGCTGAGTGCTGTTAAGTGCTGCAGGAGCTTAATGGGGAGGTGCATCTTTTGACCAAAACAGGGAAACAACGCGGTGACGCTTCAGGGTGATCTCTGAAGCTAAGAAGAATCAATTCATGGTCCAGAGGCGTTCACATATAGCTCTGTAAATGCTGGTGGAACAGATTCTCAATACGAAGAACGTCCACTTCCAAAGGTCCACTGCCTGCACTAAAGCTTCCTGTGATATGGGCATGACAAGAGATGGCATCATATATTAAGGTGATCAACATTATCTCCCGGACCAGGCTGCAGTGCAGAAAGACACGTTGCTTTAGAATTTCCGCAGGGTTTCCTCAGTTTTTCACCGAAGTTACAGCATTCATTCAGCCAAACAGGCGTGGTAATTACTGGCATTGATGATCTCATCAGAAGTGCCAATGTAAAGCTCGCCGTCATTTCTCTCATACGTTCTGCACTACCATGAAGGGGTTTACATACATCTCAGCATTCTTAATCCATCTCACCCCCAATTGCCATAGCTGCCCATAAGAACTTACTGCACCTCCCTTTTGCTTACCCTCACGCCCGCAAAAGATTCTGCTGCCCTCGCAGCCACTTCTCTTTCTTGCCCTAATTATCTAATTCTTCCTGTCATCGTGCACACATTCGTAAGCTGAGTTATACATGGGATCGGTTGAAACTCATTGCCCATTATGTATATTACTCCAATTCAACTCTTCTTCCTTGGGAAGCTGGCTCACAACAAGCAACACAGGCGTTTATCCTGATACAATGCAGAATCTCATCCCTGTAGAATAGCCCACCATTGACATCATTGGCCCTTCCTATCCACTCCATCTAGAACCCTCATAATGTATATACCTCAATTAGGTCCCCCCTGAGCCTCCTCTGTTCCAAAGATAATAACCCCGGCCGATCCAATCTTTCCTCATAGGTAAAATTCCCCAGCCCAGGCAACATCCTCGTAAATCTAATCATATGCTACCTGTATTGACCTTCTGTGCAGCTGAAGTAGACAAGCTGTTCCACTACAGCTGCAACACTGGCACATTCCCAATTATTTTCTGTTCACGAAAAGCAAGACAAATGCAATCGGAAAATTACCATAAAAGGAGCCTGTTATCAATCATCCGCAAAATTGCTGAAGGACTTGGAAATAGTGTAATAAACGCCACGTACTCATCAATAACCTGCTCACCATTCCTTAGTTTAGGTTTCGTCAGGAGCAGTCAGATCTGACCACATTACAGCCTGAGATCAAACATGGAAAAAAGAGCTGAATTCCAAAAATGAGCTGACAGTGACTGCCCTGAACAAGTGTGACACCTACTGAAGAAAATGTCGGTCAGGGGAAAAACACTCCAATGGCTAGTTAACTATCTAGCACAAATATGGTTTTGGTTGCTGGCTGCCAATTATCTGAGGCGCAGCCTGGCGCTGCAGGAGGCTGAGATAGTTAGATTTTTGGAATCTAGGGGAAGATCGGGCAAAAAAGTGGAGTTGAGGTGGGTGATCAGCCAAGATCTTATTAATTTGGCGGAGCAGGATCGAGGGGGCGTATGGCCCAACCCTGCTCCTATTTCTTATGTTCTTATGTTCTTATCATTGCCACAGGGCCATGTCCCCCAGGGCCAACTATCTTCATTTAGTTAACGAATGACCTTTGATCAGAAGAGAGACTGTTCGCTGATGATTGTAGTGTTAAGTTCCATTCACAATTCCTCAGATAACGAAGCAGTCCATGCCCATATGCAGCAAGACATGGACAACATCCAGACTAGGGCTGATAAGTGGCACGTAATATTTGCGCCACTCAAGTACCAGGCAACGACCATCTGCAACAAGAGAGGGTATAACCACCTCTGCTTGGCATTCAATGCCATTACCAACGCCAAATCCCAAACTATCAATTTACTAGGGATTACCAATGACCAGAAACTCAACTGGACAAGCCACATAAATGCCGTGGCTACCACAGCAGGTCAGATGCTGGGGATTCTGTGAAGAGGAGCTCAACTCTTGACTCCCCATAGCCTCTCCTCCACCTCCAAAGCGTAAGGCAGAAGAGTTTGCTCATGCTCTCCACTTGCCTGGAGAGATGCAATAACGCTCAAGAGACTCTATAGTTTCAAGGACAAACCGGTCCTCTTGATCGGCAGCCAATACACCACACTAAACATCACAGCACTCAAAATATGCAATTACCTACAAACGTGATCGTGGGGGCATCGGCTTAGAAATTCGGGTGGTTTGCGCGACCCGTTAACCTAGCGAAATGTCGAAAAAGTGGCTGCGTCCGCTCTTCTGCCAGTTATTGGCAGATCTGCAGTATTCGTTCTCGCCATCGAACTTACCGGAATGTCGAAATGATAGGGAGAGCAGGAAGGAAACTCCAGCAACGATATATAAAAGGATCATCAGCAATCAGCTGCACCTGACAGGGTTTCGCAATTTGATTGGCTATTATGCTGCTTCCTGCAATTCGAACTGCTTTCTTTACTTATTCCAAGGTTATTTTGCAATAGGGAGTATTGTTTCAAGTGAACAACTCCCTCATTATTTTGAAAAGGCTTCTGCTCACAACAGTTACTCACAGTCACGGGGCTGTACTGGCAGTCGACCTCGCCCTCCAGCATCTACAGCAGAGGGAGAGGAGGCAGCGAGGAAGTTAAGAACATGCGTGTCGAGGGAGGTGGAGGAGGGCTGTCAACGGGTGGCGTTACCCACCTATGGTCGTCCGTCAGCACTCTTCCTACCTCCAAAAATGCGAGGAGCAATTTCTTAGGAGGCTATGCTTCACCAACGAATTGATCACAGAAATTTGTCACCTCCTGCAACCAGACCTTCAGCCTGAGAGCAGACCGAACACGGCTCTCTCAGTAGCAGTCAATGTCACCGTGGCCCTGAATTTCTTCGCCAGTGGATACTTCCAGTCTGCAGGAGGACACATCGTTAACATCTCACAGTTCGCCATGCATCGCTGCATCCGGGAGGTCGCTGAGACTCTCTGGATCAGGAGAAGTGACTACGATGGCGTCTCTATCAGCAGCGAGAAGCGGGATAAGCGCGCATTTGGCTTTGCCAGGGCAGCAGGCTTCCCCATGGTACAGGGCACCGTCGACTACACTCAGGTGGCTTTGCGAGCACGGTATAAAAATCCTGAGAGCTTCCATAACCGCAAAGGCTACCACTCACTCAATATGCAGCTGATGTGCGACCACGCACGGTGAATCCTCAATGTCAATGCCCGCAATCTTGGCAGCAGCTACGATGCCTTCATCCTTCGCCAGTCCGGTCTGCCAGCAACCTTCCAGCCACCACAACAAGCTCGCGGCTGGCAGCTCGGTGACAGGGGCTATCCGCTCTCCAACTGGCTCATGAATCCCCTCCGCAGCCCCAACACACTTGCCCAACACTCATATAATGAATGCCATGTAAACACCAGGAACATTATCGATCAAACCATTGTTCTTCAGAAGCTATGGTTCCGCTGCCATGACCGCTCGGAAGGAGCGCTCCAGTACTCAGCTGAGCGCGTGTCCCATTTCTTGGGAACTTGCTGCAGGCTTCACAACTTAGCGATCATGAGGGCGCAGCTCTTGGCAGCAGGGATTCCATAAGAACATAAGAAATAGGACCAGAGGTAGTCCATTTGGCCCTTCAAGCCTGCCCCACCATTTATTAAGATCATGCCTGATCTTCTACCTCATGTCCACTTTCCTGAACGACACCCATATCCCTTGATTCCCTTAATATTCAAAAATGTATAGATCTCTGTCTTGAATATACTGAATGGCAGTGCCTCCACAACCCTCTGGGGTAGAGAATTCCAAAGATTCACCAGCCACTGAGTGAATACATTTCTCCTCATCTCAGTCCTAAATGGCTGACACCGTATTCTGAGTCTGTGACCCCTGGTTCTCGGCTCCCCAGACAGGGGAAACATCCTCCCTGCATCTACCCTGTCAAGCCCTGTAAGAACTTTGTATGTTTCAATGAGATCACCTCTCATTCATCTAAACTCTAGACAATATAGGAATCTTCTACGCAAACTCTCGTCATAGGATAATCCCCCATCCCAGGAACCAGTCTGGTGAACCTTCGTTGCCATCCCTCTATGGCAAGTATATCCTTCCTTAGGTAAGGAGACCAAACTCTACACAATACTCCACGTGTGGTCTCACCATGCTGCTATATAATTGCAGAAAGTCATTTTTACTCTTATACGGAAAACATCTTGTAATAAAGGCCAACATATCATTTGCTTTCCTAATTACTTGCTGTACCTGCATGTTAACTTTCAACGATTCGTGTACAAGGACACCCAGGTCCCTCTGCACACCAACATTTCCCAATCTCTCAACATATAAAAAATACTCTGCTTGTTTATTTTTCCTATCAAAGTGGATAACTTCACATTTGTCCACACTGTATTCCATTTGTCATGTTCTTGCCCAATCACTTAGCCTATCTATATACCCCTGAAGCCTCCTTGCATCCTCCTCAGAACTTACATTCCCAACCGGCTTTGTATCATCAGCAAATTTGGATACATTACATTTGTTCCACTAATCCAAATCATTGATGTAGATTGTGAATAGCTGAGGCCCAAGTACGGATCCTTGCGGTACCCAAATAGTTACAGCCTGCCAACCCGAAAATTACCCGTTTATTCCTACTCTCTGTTTTCTCTCCGTTAACCAATCCCCAATCCATGCTAGTATAAGACCCTGAATCCTATGAGCCCTAATGAACTCGCACCAAGTCCTGTTCGCCCATCACCCCTGTGCTCGCTGACTTACATTGACTCCTGGTTAAGCAGTGCCTCGATTTCAAAATTCTTATCATTGTTTTCAAATCCCTCCTAGGCATCGCCGCTACCTCTCTCTCTTATCTCTTTCAGCCCCACAACCCCCGAGATATCTGCGCTCCTCTAATACTGCCCTCTTGAGCATACCTGATTATAATTGCACAACCTTTGGTGGCCGTGCCTTCTGTTGCCCAGGCCCTAAGCTCTGGAATTCCCTGCCGAAACCTGCCCGCCTCGCTACCTCCTTCAAGACGCTCCTTAAAACCTACCTACAGGACAACACGGTGGCACAGTGGTTAGCACTGTTGCCTCACAGCGCGAGGGACCCGGGTTCGAATCCGGCCTTGGGTGACTGTCTGTGTGGAGTTTGCACATTCTCCCCGTGTCTTCATGGGTTTCCTCCGGGTCCTCCGGTTTCCTCCCACAGTCCAAAGATGTGCGGGTTAGGTTGATTCGGCTATGATAAATTGAACGTTAATGCTAGGGGGATTAAATAGGGGTATTAAATACGTGGGGTTACGGGGATAGGGTGGGATATGTGTCGGTGATGGCTCAATAGGCCGAAATGACCTCTATCTGCACTGTTGTGATTCTGTGATATCTCTTTGACCAAGCTTTTGGTCAGTTGCCCTAATTTATCCGTATGTGGATGGGTGTTATTTTTTTTATCTTAAAATACACCTGTGCAGCCCCTTGGGATGTTTTGCTACGTTAAAGGCGCTATATAAGAACAAGTTGTTGTTGTAAATACAAGTTGTTGTTAATAACCTCTTGTGTGGCAAGTCATCGAATGCCTTCAGAAAATCGAAATACACCACATCCAGTGTTTCACCCTTAACAATTGTGATAGTTACAACCACCAAAATCTCCAACAGATTTGTCAAACACGATTTTCCTTTCATAAATCTGTATTAACTCTGCCCAATCCTATTATTCATATTTTCTAATTGCCCTGTTAGAACATTCTTAATAATAGATTCTAGCATTTTCCCTACTACTGATGTCAGGCTAATTGCACTGTAGTTACCCGTTTTCTCTCTCCCTCCTCTCTTAAATATTAGGGTTACATTTGCTACATTCCAATCTGCGGGAACCGTTCTAGAATATGTGGAATTTTGTAAAATGACATTCAATACATTCACTATCTCTATAGCCAACTCTTTCAAAACTCTAGGATGTAGGTCATCAGGTCCAGGGGATTTATTGGCTTTCAGTCCCATTAATTTCTCCAATACTAATGTTTTACTAATATCTTTCAGTTCCTCATTCTCGCTGGACCCTTGGTTTTCCATTATTTCCGATTGCACCACTAACTCAGGAAGAGGACCAGGGAGAGGAGAACGAGGAGCAGGACGAGGAGGAAGAAGAAAAGAAAGGGGAGCAAGTGGAAGAGGAGGTATGGAAAGAGGCAGTCACCCAATCGTCCATCCGGACGGGCTATCCGTGAGCTGCTCGTCATACTCTGATTCTAATAATTGAAACCCAGAGCCCCGTGGCTCACCAAATCCCCATCATACCACCGCTGTCTCGCAAAATATCAAATCCTTCTCCAGGGCACAAAGCTGAAATGGGGGACACCACAAATGATTCCAAACAAAATTAATAAATTTATCAATATTCACATTACACTTGTTTACATTAATATTATCAATTAATCACCCTTGTGGAATCCCTCAGTGTCTGTCTTTCGTGTGTGTTTTCCTAACCTCGTGCTCCTACGAAGCTCCTACGAGAATTCAGATGGCCTTGCAGGAAAACATCGAGCAGCTCTGAGCCTGGAAGTCCCGGATGCAGACGGCACCACTTCGGCATGGATGGCAGCAGTCAGAGCTTGGGTGGCTTCAAGCTGAGATTGCATGAGAGCTGTCTGAGCTTGGATGGCACAAACATAGACTGCATGAGAGCAGCCTGAGCTTCCGTGGCAGCACTAAGACATTGGGTTGCTTCCGGCTGTGATTCAATGGAAACTGTGACATCAACAATCATGCGCACCATCACGTCTGGGATGCCACGGTCTCTCTGGGAGTGTGAAATGATTTCGAAGCTGAAATCATCGGCTCCATTATCTCTGCAGAACCCCATGCAATGTTGGAGGCAGACCACTCCACGTTCGTTCACATTGCCTAGAAATTTCGGCCGGCCTTGCCATTGCACCCATCATTTCTGTCTGCATGCCCATCGCCCTTCTTCTGAAGGCTTCCCCATCGAGGTCCTCAACTGACTCCTGTGGAGCAGAATTCGTGCGTGAATTCGCCCTGTTTGCCTCCAAGCTATCCTTTTCCCCTGGCCTTGCTGCAGCCCTCTTGTTCTCGGTGTATCACCCTGTGCAGATCCTACTTCTACATCAGCCTCTAAAGTACGTGCAATGCCAGTTTCTGAGCTAGTGTCTACGCATGAGTGATGTGGTGTCTTCATTTTTCTCTTCTTCTCTCCCCTCACTCTCAGCGGTGCCCTCGGGGACAGGCATTTCCAGTGCTTGGTGATTATCTGAAGGCAAATAGGCACGAGAGTCGGGTTATGTTGACGAGGGAGGGTGTGAAGCAAGACATGCATGCATTCAGAATGAGCAGCTTGAAATTGAGAAAAGATTGTGGGCTGAAGGTGAAGTGCGATGTGAGAAGATGGATTCGGAATGAAGATACCGTTGTTGTCGAAAAGGGGTTCAACATCGCCGGTTGCCATGGCCTCTACCTCGTGGCTCCGAAGGATTTCGATTACTCTCTCCTCGAGCTGGCTGAGCTGTTGGGGGACCGCTTGGCCCCATCCTGCTGCTCCTTCTCCCTCCGATTTTGTGCGACTTTTGACTGCAAGAGAACGAGAAGAGCGTAAGTGAATTTAGTGCAATATGTTTGAAAGATGTGTCTCCCATATTTGAATATCTGCCATTGAGTGCAAAGTGTGAGATGTGGGTGTGAGTGCTATTATGTAGAGGTTGGTTTGTGAGTGCTGGGTGTTTGGTGCATTGAGCAGTGTGTGAAGCTTGTAGTGCCGATGGTGAAGTATGGCATTTAGTGAAGCCTTGACCCACCTTGTCCACCCGTATGAGGTCGTTAAACATCTTCCTGCACTGGGTTTGAGTCCTGGGGACCTCAGTGCTGGCTGTGATGTGATCCGCCAACTCACGCCACATGGATGTGTGTTCTGAGGGTCTCCTGCCAGTCTACGGTATGCGACTGCCATCCTCCTCTCCACTGCAAATACCATTGCCTGCAGAGCTTCATCAGAGAACCTGTGGGCTCTCTCCCTCTGCCTAGGCTCTGTCATGACCACTTGTAAGTTGGAAATTCTTGTCGTGAGACTTCTTTACTTTGCTGTTGGGACAGCTGAACACCCAACCACACTGACAATGAGGTGCTGCAGCATGATTGAACCTCCCCTTTAAGTCGTGGAAAATGCTTGTGGCAGTCATGACTCTGAATTAGACTGGCCCGAAATTGGTCGACCTGTTGAGTATAAAGTCAATGAGCACTGAGCATCTGTTTTATTTCATGACTATAATCATGTTAATGAATATTGAGCACAAATCTTGTGTACTACATAAACAATTTTCAGGTGGTGCAGCTTATCCTAATTTAATCTTATCATTGCCCATTTCTTGGCTATATCCAATTTCTAGGATCGCCCACAGGGGTGAAAGGACTTGAAGGCAAGGCCCACTGAAACATTCCCAGGATAATTACAAATAAACATTTACCTTGCCAATATCAACTGCATCCCAACAACAAAGACAAAACGATCGTACTAGAGAACAAAATTTAGTGTTGCGCCGATTTTCGTCGGGCAGCCCCCTGGGAACGTCTACCAGCCATTACAAAGTCACGAAAAAGGCATTCAGCCAAGGAACTGCCTCCTCCGTGGTGTCTGGGATTTCTGGAACTCACACAATGTGGAAAGCATGATTTGTACCTGTAATAGAAGGGTTTCCATGTGGTAGAAGGTGCTGTACCTTCCCTCACCTCATGATTTTGTGGTTTTGTCAATTGGACACTCAGTTACAAGTATATTCCGAAGAAGCTGCAACTGGGTCGTTTCTCTCGAACCTCTTAGTTTTTCGGTTATGTGAGCGAATATAGTTATGCGTGAGTCTCTTACATCCTGAGGGCATCTTGCTGCCGTTCTCCACCTGGGTGCTTCGCTAAGATGCCGGGACTCAGGATAACCGGTGAAACAGGCAAATTGTGTAAATGCACCCACAATATGGAGGCAGGACCAAATCTGATAAAAAATGGTGATAACGAGAGAGTCGCCCTGCTTCTCGTCGGAGCCAGTTGGGGCCTTCAACCCCAGTTTACAAATCGCACATTTGATGTCGATGTTAAGCCCAAACTGTTTGACAGGACTCCAACATTACGTTTTGTCTAATTTCGAGTCTACGGTGAAGCATAAAATCAGCCCTGAGGCACCCAAATATAACAGCGTTTTCTATTTCCAAAGAATGGCAGTTGCTTTGCTATCCGTATTGTTAGCACATTTGCAAAAACCTTACCGTCTATATTTGTTCATGCAGACTGGATTATTCCAATTTTGATGTCAGTGTCAATTACCTCACTTTAACTCAGTAACAATCTCCCAGCAACATTTTCCTGATTTGCAATCACTCAGAAGTGATCCTCTCGCTCTCACCCAGCCAAACGCATAGATATCTGTTAGAGTACACGATTCTAACTTTCAATTTCCAATAATTTCTTAAGAATTATTCGTTCCTTTATTGTTAAAAACGTTTAATTTTCTCATGTTTCTGAAGTTATGCTAAACGTCTATGAATCGCTGATTAGAACTCAGCTGTTGTGTCAAATTATGGGCATCGCACTTTTTGAAGAACATCGAGGCTTTGGAGGGTGCAGAAGATAATACAGGAATTACACCAGGACTGAGTGAATTCAGTTATGTGGAGAGAATAGATAAGCTTGGATTGTCTTCCTTAGATCCGGGAATGGTAGCAGAGTGGTTTATGTTACTGGACTCTGGACTAATAATCTAAAGGCTTGGCTTAATGATCCAGATAGGTAAGTCCAAATCCCAACATGGCAGCTGGGAAATTTAAATAGAATTAAATAAATCTGGAATAAAAAGCTAGTATCAGTAATGGTGATCATGAAACTATTCGATTGTCGTAAAAACAAATCTGATTCACTAATGTTCTTTAAGGAAAGACAATCTGCCGTCCTTACCTGGTCTGGCCGATATCTTACTCGATACCCACAGCTCTTAACTGCCCTTTAAAATGGCATAACAAGTCTCTCAGTTAAGAACAACTGCTACAAAAAACAATATAAGAATGAAACTGGGCGGACCACCCGCAATCGACCTAGGCACCGGCTTCCAACATGAACAAACGCACACCCAGCCCAGTCCACCCCGCAAAGTTCTTCTCACTAACATCTGGGGACTTTTGCCAAAATTGGGCGAGCTGTACCACAGACTTGTAAAGCACCACCAGCGGAGCCGCGTAGTTGCAGTGTGTACCATCTACAAGATGCACTGCAGCAACTCGCCAAGGCTTCTTCGGCAGCACTTCCCAAACCCGCGACCTCTACCACCTAGAAGGACAAGGGCAGCAGGCACATGGGAACCTGTAAGTTCCCCTCCAAGTTACACACCATCCTGGCTTGGAAATATATCGCCGTTCTTTCATCGTTCATCATCGCTGGGATAAAATCCTGGAACTCTCTCCCTAACAGCACTGCGGGAGTACCTTCACCACAAGGACTGCAGTGGTTCAAGAAGGCGGCTCACCACCATCTCAAGTGCAAATAGGGATGGGCAATAAAGGCTGGCCTTGCCAGCGACGCCCACATCCCGTGAATGAATAAAAAAATAGCAGTGCAGGTTTAGAGGAGATTCAATAGAGGTGTTAAAATTCATGAGGGTTTATCAGATAAAATGAAAAACTGTTTCCAGTGGCAGGATAGTTGGTAATCAGAGGACGACAATTTACGTTAATTGGCAACATAACCAGAGGGGAGATTAGATTTTTTTATGCTACCTGTGAGGACAAGGTGACAAAACTGTGGGGAGGACAGCCACAAAGCAGACCAAGGCACCATGGCTCAGAAGGCTGTCCAAGGTGGGGAGGCGGGCGGTGCAGCGGGTGGTGGGGGCAAAGAGCAGAATAGAAATGTCGTCGTGACAGGTGATACTATAATTAGGGGGATAGATAGTGCCCTCTGCAGACATGAATGAGAGTCCAGAAGGGTATATTGCCTACTGGGTAAGAGATATTTTGAGGCGGCTGGACGGGAATTTGGAAAGGGATAATCCAGTTGCTTGGTCCATGTTGGAACAAACAACATAATTGGAAAAGGGAGGAAGTCCTGCTGAGGTAGTATCAGGAGTTTGGAGCTAAATTAAATAGCAGAACTTAGTGAGTCATAATCTCAGTATTATTGCCCAAACCACGTGAAAATTGTCATGGAGAAAGATATTCACATGGCTAAAAGGATGGAGTGGGAAAGAAGGGTTCATTTTCTGAGAGCTCTGTTAACAGTGCTTGGACAGGAAGGAGCTATACCGATACGTCGGGCTCCCCCTGAACCGGAATGGGGACCAGTGTCCTAGTGGAAAAGGTCACTAGGAAGATGGCAAAGACTTTAAACTAGTAAGGCTAGTAAGGAGGAATCTATAAGAAATGAAACAAGCCTATATATAAACGAAACAAGAAAGGAGAGCATATGGCAGACTAAACTAAAGAAAGACGTAAGTGGCGAGGGAATAATTAGAGTTTTCGAACAGGAGCATTAAAAGTGGGTTAAAATAAAACTGATTAGAACCGCTGTTTAAAAATCGGTAAAACTCCTCGTACAGCAGTGCATACAATGGGCCAAAAATTGTTGTTGGCAGCGAACCTCCGGAGTATGCCGCATCATCTGTGAAAACAATCTGCACCGACTTGATGGCAGCATTCCTGCGTATCTGACGCTGTGATTCCAAGGGCCACGGATCTCAGGAACGCAGCCTGTGCGGAAAAGTACCTGGGATCACGTGGGCATGGTCCTCCAGTCAGAAAACAGATTGCCTTTCAATCATTTAAATTACTACATTACTTCTTCACTACAACCATTAAAATACATACAAATTTAACTTTTGTTTTGGGATTCAACGTCACTACTCATAATTGCCACTTTTAAATAAATACTGTGCACTGTGTGGATAGTTATGAAATGTAAAAGTATTTTAAAAGAGGGTGGGCGAATTTTCCCCTTAGCACCTCCCGTTAGTGCCTGTAGATGGCGCTAATGGGGCCCTAGACCAGTATCACCGGGGCGAGGCATATCCAGCACCGCACGCCAAATCCGCCGCACCTCCAGTCCCCGTGGTACCGCCGGTAACAGGTATTGCCGAGAACGTCCACGCCAGGTAGATTGTGGCGTCAGTGAGTGTGGGATGTTCACTGACCGCCCAATTTGCAAAATTGATTAGCGCCACTTATCTCACTGCCTGGAGTAAACACCAACAGGCAGAGCTGGCGTGCAGCACCAGGAAGCAGGCTCCAGGGACCTTATTTAAGCGATCATCAGTAATCTTTCACAGCTGTCAGGTTAGTGTAGTTTTAGTATTTTTTTGATAGTTTCAACCAACTGCAACAGTTTCATTCAGTAATTTCAAGTTTTTTTGTATCAGGAGTCTTCTGGCAACTTTAAATTAGATACATTTATTCTTCAATGATTCCAAGTGCTACACTTGATTACATTACTGGGGCTGTACTGGCATGCCACCTCATTCTCCAGGATCTATGGTGGAGCGTAGGCATAGAGAAATATGGAAACATGTGCACAGAGTTTGGAGATGGGTCTTCAGTGCTCTCACCATGAGGACTTACCAACCAAGGGTATTCCGAGAGCACTTCTCCTTCCTGCAAATAAGCAAAGAGCAGTGTACTGGAAAGCTTCGCTTCACAAAGGAAGTGGACACAGATCTCCAGCCTCAGGTGACGGCGACCACGGTTCTGCCAATGGCAGTTAAGGTCACTATGGCCCCCCAATTTCTTCGCCAGCGGTTCCTTCCTGTCAGCAACAGGAGACATAGTTAACATCTAACACATTGCCGTCAATCGCTGCATTTGGGTGGTCACTGAGGCTCACTGCAGCAGGAGAAGTAATTACATTGGCTTGAGAATCACAGAAAGAAGCAAGACGAGCGTGCATTTGGCTTTGCTAGGAAGGCAGGCTTTCCCATGTTGCAGGGCGCCATCGACTGCACCTACGTGGCTTTGCGGGCACTGCATAACAATCCTGAAATTTTCCCTAAATGCAAAGGCTACTATTCAATTAATGTGCAGTTGGTGTGCGACCAGTTACAGTGAATTCTTATTGCCAATGCCCACTGTCCAGGCAGCAGCCACGATTGCCTTCATCCTGCTGCAGACCTGTGTGCCAGCAATCTTCCAGCAACCACAACAAGCTCGAGGGTGGCTGCTCGGAGAAAAGCATGACAAAGACCAAGGAAATAGATTGGAGAAAAGCTGATTTTGATGCGTTGAGACTCGAACTTGGGAATAATAAAATCGAAAGCAATATTAACAAGCAATGTCGAACGACAATGTGAAACATTTAAAACGGTGTTCAGCAGAATCCAGTAAAAATACATTCCGCTAAAAAAAAATCTAAATACTGATGAAACACAATGGATTCATAAAGACACCAGAGAAGAATTGTGGCCAAGGAAATAAACGTACAATAAGTAAAACGGAGCAATTTAAAGCATGATAAGTGTAAATGCAAAGAGATTTGGAGAGAAGTGAAAAAAATCAGTCAGGAAGGCAAGGAAGATCTATGAAATTAAAGTATTATGTAACATGAAACAAAATAGCAAAATAATTTACAGGCACATAAATAAAAAAAGGAAAGTCCGGTGGGAGTAGGGCCACTAATGGATGGAATGATAACATCATAGGTAGCGATAGCAAAATGGCAGAAAACACATTGATGAACTGGAAATGGCGGTCGGAGGTGTAACTCCGGAGTACGCCTCCAAATTGGAAAGCCTTTACGAGCCTATCTCCAGGCGGTCAGGCTGTGTAGAGTTGCGAGGCCCTGACTATAGCTGTACGGCAACAGAACGGTCCACGGATTCCATGGACGCAGGCAGTTCCAAATGTTAACTGGGATCACATCGGCCCAGTCCCTCAATCACAAAGGAGGATTCCTTTGCAACCATGTATAAAGGGAATCCCCTAATGATACGAAATTAAATCCCCAAATAATTATATAATTTACAGAATGCTAATGATTATAAATGCATTGAATTTCAATTTTATTCAAAAGTCCCTTCATTGCACTAAACTCAATAAAAAAAAAATCTATAAATAATGTTAATCATCTTAATCCGGGCCAATATTTGCAGAAACTAATTTAACGTGTATGTGAATCATTTTTGAGTTCTAAATGTTTAACTTATGGCTCACGAATATCGTTAAACTGATGAAAGCTGGCCGTATGCCTGATTTTACAAGCTATAAGAGCTTCCTGGGCAATTTGTGGGCAGTTGTTTGGCAAATAGTACAACCCTTCGCCTGCAAAACTGATTTAAAATGCGGTTCGAATGACATGTCAAGCCTTACATTGAAAGATCGCAAGTTCCGGATTTCACATATGTGCAAACACCTGCAGAAACTCAGAAATTGCGGGAGCTTTCAAAAGGATCATGACGACGTATGCTGAGAGTACGCTGTCAGGGAGATCGCAATTTCAGGGCTATTATTTTGCTTCACTATTTATCAGGAAGGCGGATCAGGTGGACATGAAATCGGATGATGAGTTTAGAAAAGTTATAGCCACATTTAAAATAGGAAGGGAACAATATTCAATAAATTAATCAAAATCAAAGAGGATAAAACCTCTGGTCGGGAGGCATTACATCCTCTAATTCTAAAAGAATATAAATTAGGAGGTAGCAAAGTCATTAATACACATATTTGTTAATTTTTCAGAAAAAGTTGTAATGCCAGAGGACTGGCAGATAGCTAAAGTTATAAATATATTTAAGAAGGGAGATAGAAAATGTCTAGTGTACTATAGATGCATCTGCTATACATCGGTGGTAGGATTGGTAATCCAATCCCTACTAAAGGAAACAATAGAAAAACATCTGGAAACCAGAAATATAATAACGAATATTTAGCATGGATTTCAAAAGTGAAAGTCTTGCATAACCAATTTCATTGAATTTTTGAAGAGGTAACAGAGAGAGTAGATAAGGGAAATGTAGTAGATTTAATATATCTAGATTTCCAAAAGACCGTTGATAAGGTACCACAAAATAGACTAATCAATGAGTTCACAGCATGCAGATTCAGAGAAGAAGTAGAAGAATGGCTAGCTAGCTGGTTGCTAGACAGAATGCAGAGAGTAGGAGTAAAGGGTAGTTAAACAGATTGGCAGAAGGTGGGCAGTGAGTTCACACAAGGAACTGTGCTGGGACCACTGTTGTTCACAATTTATATTAACAATATGGACTTTTGAATTAAAACACAATTTTTACATTTATGGGCGACACCCAATTTGTAGGGGAAGATTCAATACTGAGGAGGACTGCAACAAATTAGAAGAAGACATTAATAAACTTGCAGAATGTGTTTTCAATTGGCAACTAAATTTCAATATAGATACGCCTGAGGTATTACATTTTGGTAAGAAAAATAAGGTGGTCACATGTTACTTGGAAAAGAATAATCTAAATGGGATAGAGCAGCAAAGGGATCTGGATGTACAATTACACAGAACACTAATATTAGTGACTCAAGTTAATAAGGCTATAAAAAAGAAATCAAGCATGGGGTTTTATTTCTCGAGGGATAGAATTGAAAAGTTGAAAAGTTATGCAAAACTTGTACCGAACCTTGGTTAGACCACACGTGGAGTACTATGCACCATTCTGATTGCCATATTACAAAATGGCTATGGAGACACTGGAGAGCTTGCAAAAAGCATTTGCAAGAATGACACCAAAACTGCGAGGTTATATCAATCAGGAAAGGATGAACATGCTGAGTCTATTTTATCTTGCAAAGAGAAGGCTGATGGGTGACCTAATAGAGGTCTGTAAAATTATCAAAGGTTTTGATAGAGTAAACACCGCGTGTTTAATCTTGTGGGGAACAGCAAATCCAGACGCCATCGATATAAGATAGTCAACAACAACAACAACTTTTATTGTATAGCACATTTAAACGTATTAAAACGTCCCAAGGTGCTTTACAGGAGTGTTATAAGACAAAACAAATTGACACCGAGCACAGAAGGAGAAATTAGGGCAGATGACCAAAGATGGTCAAAGAAGAAGGTTTTCAAGAGCATCTTAAAGGAGGAAAGAGAGATATAGAGGCAGAGAAGTTTAGACAGGGAATTCCAGAGCATAGGGCCTGGGCAACTTTCGGAAAGAAATCAAATAGGGAATTCAGAATAACCTTCTTTACCCAGAGAATACTGAGAATGTGGAACTCGGTACAGCAGGTAGTCGTTGAGGCGAATAGTAAGGATGAATTTAAAGGAAAGCTACATAAGCATATGACGGAGAAGGGAATAGAGGGTTATGCTGATCGATTTAGATGAGGAAGGATGTGAGGAGTCTCAAGGGCAACATAAATGCCAGCATGGACTGGTTGGGCCGAAAGGCCTGTTTCTGTGCTGTAATTCTATGTAATTCTATGATTTGTTATGATCTGGAATGCAGTACCTTGTAGCGTGATGGAAGCAGATCCAATAGTTGCTTTCAAATGGGAATTGGATAAATGCACTATGTTTCTATGATTCTATATTTCTATAAATTCTATTTCTAACTTTGGTCTTGAAACATTTCCTTTACCATGTTCCAAAACTGAGCCTATAAGCTGTAATCTTCCTCTGCTCTGTTTCTGCTCAACGCCCATTGTTTGTTATTGAAGTTCTACGTTTTGATCCAAACAGCTAATTTCAAATCGCTGAAAATGATCTCTAAATATGCAAGGTTGCTAAAAATGCAAAACCACTTTCAATGCATAATACATTATATTCTTGCTGGCATGACAGATATTTAAAATTACTTTCACCTATTATTATGGCCTTTTATATGATAGACATTTTAAAAGGATTTTGATCTATCTAGCCTCGAAGTAGGTATAGAATAGTATCTTAATTTCAATGAGACCGTTAATGAACTCTTGTATCTCAAACATGCTGCCTCGTGGGGAAGAATCCGTGCTTTATGAAGAAGGTTGTGAGCATAAAGTACAGATTGTTTAATGTAAGACTATGTTGATCAATACAAAGAAAATATGTTAGTTGTTCCTCTGCTGATCTTTGATCGAGTTTACCATTAGCAACACGATATTTCAATCCGTGATGTAGGTCAAAAAGGTAACTGGTTAAGATAGTGAAACAATACATCGGCAAGAGTCACAAGGTTAAACTGTGGTTTCTACTCGCACGTTTCCTATTAAAATGTGCTTAAACTCTGGCCGTTCATACATTGATCAAAGAGCAGATGAACCTTTTTATCCTCACCTGAAATGCGGTTTCTGCTCTATTTGATAGACTAAATCATAAACGAATTGCTGTCTCGTGGTAAAGAACGGAAATGGTTCATTAGTACATTTCCGTGTAGGCAGTTCCAACTCTAAACATGCGCCTTTTGATTGCAACGTAATAATATCTAAAAACACTTATGGTTATTAGCTGGAATTATTCTAAAGAATGCCTCAATATATATGGAAAAACAGATAGATGGTTTCAGTTGAACAGCAGATTAATTCTCCCACCTTCATACTTATTATTTCCGTGTGAACTGGATCTTTCTCACAAAATGTCTGCAAAGTCCAAACTCGTTCTGTATATTATTATCTTTCTTACATTGGTGTTTCTGGTCTACAAACTGAATTTGATCAACGACTGTTTTATGAAGTATATTGTCTGAATTATATCTTCAGCTGTTAAACAGGCAGATGGAAAACGCCAAACACAAACTCACAAATGTCTACGTTCATTGTACGCAATGCCAAGCAGAGCCGGCAGGAAAAGTTGCGCTTCTTCTGTGTATTACAATGGAGGTGCAAGTCTGAGGCCGCGGTCCGCTGTAGTGGTGGTGGTGTGCTATAATTTTGGCTTAAAGTTTGTTGCATGCACAAGAGTGCGTATCGCGCTGTGTGATTATCGGCCAGTCGTGTTGACTTTGTTGAAGTCTATACACTTTCTCAACAACTGCAGATGTCGAGCTAAATAATTTAAGCAAAAGTTTGATCTAATTCTTTAAAGACATATTTACTGCTGCAACAGCCTTTCAGATTAAATATTTTATAGTCCATCATGAACGCACAACTGCGGGCACAGCTCTGAACGCTTAAAATAAATTCCGTTACTGACGGCAGTTTTAGACTCATGCGTCATCATCTCTCAGTTGGAATCATGTTCGGAATATAGCCAGTATTTCCAAACCATCAGAGGATGGCGCCTACCTGTAGCCTGCAGTCAATTCCATTTCTAAATATGATTGTGCTTCCCTGGATATTGATCTTCGCGAATGCTTATACAGGTGTATCCATGAGTTTTCCTTTCTATTAATATCATGTTTTAATATGTCAATCGCAAGATACGGCGGACGTTGGATGTCTGAACTCTGTTTTATAGGTTATGTGTTGTTGTTATTTATGTTTATAGTTGGTCGATTTTTCGCTCAGAGGTCCAATTTTATACAAGCTCCAATGTTCAAGCATTAGGATAAATGTAAGAATCTGTATTAGAGATAAAGACACGGATGGAGAAGATTGTATCGGGGTGGTATTAATAGTAAGGTAACTTTAACTATGTTGAATATCATAGGCTTACCAAGGAAAGTACTTGACCATTGAACGATCCTCTGGGCAGATTCAGGCGGAGTCCCAGGATATGAGAAAACATTTAAAAACTTACTTTACAACTGCCTTCACTACATTTAAAGATGTTGGGTTACCAGTACATCGACATGAGGCTGATATTAAAAGTAAACCTGTTGAACTGGATACGGATGTAGTCCTTGCTGCAGTTTGTGCTCGGAAAAGAAGTCGGGGTGCTGACCTTGAAGACATTCTCCCGAGTGTGTTCCAATAAATGAGGCCTGTGCTATGTCAGCTGTTTGTGTATAAATTTAGTAGTTATATTGTACAGTTATCTGTGATGCTGTCCATGGAACCGTGAGAGGGCTCGTCTTACCAAAATTTCAAAAATTGTCTGAGTGAGAACCTCAAAATTATGCAATTATTAGAGATGCTCTGCACTATCAATTCGAATGGATGAGTTTATTAGTGAATCCAGACATGGTTTATGAAATAGAAGGTCGTGTCTCACCAACTTCGTTGCACTTTTCCAAGGAATTTACAAAGTTGGTAGATGAGGCAGTCATATTGATATTGTATATCTAGACTTTTAAAAAAGAGTTTAATACTTTCCTGTACAAAGGCTACTAAGGTAGGCTGAGTATTGTGGGATTTCCATGCAAGTTTTGGTTTGGGAAGGACAAGGAACCTGCTCTATTCAGGGACATAGAAGATCGTTATTAATCGTTAGGACCATTGCATTATTTATCAATTATTTGGGTAAAGGCATGGGGATGTTATCTGCAAGTGCGTAGATTGCACGAACATATCTGCGGATATAAAGACCGTGGATAAAATAAAATAAGTCTGCAGAAAAACTGGATTAAATAGAGGAATTAACCGAATCTGGTAGATGTAATTTAATCTAGACGAATGTAGTGTGTTGCACTTGGATAGGGGCAACTGCATCTTTGAATGATGCCGGGGCCTTTGCTTCAAGGATGTTGAGCAAGAGAAAGTCATGAGGATTATATTGCATGGTTGATGAAAGGTCCATGGCCAGTGCCACGAGACTATTGTCAAAGTGAATCTGGTGTTAGGATGTATTACCACGTCAATTGAACATAAAACAGGAAACACAGTCCAGTGAAAGTCCTTTCGTAATGAGTTATGTCAAGATCTTAGACCCTGCGTCGGATCAACCATATCTCAGTTGATGTGTTCATTGTCTGATCATTGTCTGTTCCTGAAGACATGTGCAATTCAAAATGTGCTGGTGTGGTCTGCGCTTCACATCAGGTTAGTTTTAAGAATAGAAATGTGGTAGCAAGGCACATTAAATACACAGCAGCGCCGACAGATCTCATCGTTTAAAATTAACTCGTTATAGACAGCGCTTGTAGGATCAGATATCATTGACAAGGATTGAATTTAATCCTCAGCAAATATACCCTACTATCAGAATTCGATTATGATTGTCAGCAAGCCGTGTGTGTGCGATATATCTCATTATTGTTTGCATTTATTTCCTCACAGCTATTTCCGGTGTTCATTTAAGTGTGATCCAAGCCCCTGAAAATGCCAACGTGATCGCAGGTGGAAACAGTGGCCCAGAAATTGATCTCGCTCTGTTCCCGCAGGGGTAAGGAGCAGGCGCGATCTCTCACTCCGCGTTGGCTTTTTCAGATCCAGCTCGCACGAACTTGATGTTCTAGACATCAGCTGGGCAGTGCTTGCGTATCCCACCGGCGTAGTGAATTCGTGCGAGCTGTGGGATCACGTGACTCAGTTAGAGCCAATGGCAGCACACCATCTTCCATTCATAAGTTTCACATACGTGCTGTGAAAGCTATGAATCTTACACACCCCCAAAATAACAGCTAATCCTCAATTAAATAAAAAAAAAAACATCACGTTAATAAAATAAGTATAGTTAAATAAATTAACCATTTTAAATAAAAAATTTAATTTTTGAAAAAATTTAAAATCTTTTAAAAAGTTATAAAAATAAACTTACCTGTCTTTAAAGTCTCTAAAAAAGATATACCTGTTAAAAAAAATTCAATATAATACTTAATTCACTACTTACCTTGTTAAAAGTGGGTCTTACTCCTCCTTTTTTCGTTTCTAAAATCCTCTGTCCTTACCTGCGCGTCCAAAGCACTTAGTGCACAGCGTGCGCGCAGCCTGTAGCGCGCACGCGGTGCACCGAGGAACCGCCCCCTTTTCCAAAGACCAAGTGCCGGTTTTCAGCGCATGCGCAGTGCATGCAGAAAACCGGCAATTGGAGAGAGAATACGCGAGAGCACGCAGTGCGTACTCTCGCGCAGCGGGATCAATTTTTGGCCCACTACTTTCTATTGCGCGTTCCCTTTTTTACAAGATAATTCCGATGTGACTGTTTACTGGTGGAAACTGGGAGAAAATGAGTTTCTACAGTCAGTTAATGACAGCAGAAAACGATTTTTTTCTTTGAAGAAAGGAGAGTCCTCACTTCAGCTCCTGAATGTCAGCTCCGCGGACTCTGGAGTTTATTGCTGCGGAGTGAACCATCCAGGTAGTCGGATAGGAAATGGAAGTCTGCCGCTTGAATGAGAATATGACGGATAAGCTTATCCCTTAGATGGCAAATTAATTGTTGCTTTCGAACCGTTACGTCTCTCTCTAATGCACTCTAGCTTAAACTTCGGGGAACTCTACGGCGAGTTCTCAGTAACTTTCCATTTGATCTATTTTCTTCTGCTTTGCGTTTCTTCCACCTATGGTTCTTCACTTACTGCCGTTCTAAAAATACGTGTTATCTGTATTTTACATTAACCTTTCCAACACTCTTCACAATAATTACTTCAAAAGAGTCTCTAACTCAGTAAAACTGTCTCGACAGTTTTTAAACCGTCTGTCAACTTTCTAAAATATTCCGGTTTAGGTGAATGGTGTTCAATATGATTTTATAAACAACATTAAAACAATTTGATCGTGAAATGATCTATTTTTCAATTAAAGGCTTAGCCCTGTAAAATGCGAAGCGTTGTAAACATATTCTCCATCGAATCCCTTTCTACCAGCTCTTAATTATTGAGATATATATGTTGCAATAATCTCAAAATCCTCCAAACCTTTATATCTTCCATCTATATTCTTTCTAGCATTGATCTCGTCGGTATCCTGTTTAGCTCACCAATGTCTCAGTAGAAATTGTAATCCTTTAATTAATGGGAGAGCTTTTCAACTTGATGCCAAGTTGCCGATCAACATCGTCTGTTTCCCGCCCAGAAAGCAAGTTGAAAATCCACCCAACGTTTCTATAAAAGAACATGCCATTTAATGTTTTGAAAGTATTAATGTCACATTGACTTTAATCTGGTAGAAAATAGAACTCCTTCATACATTCTGAAAGAGGTCAGTCAGTTCTAATCTCTTCTATATCTTGTTCCACATTTCCCCCAACCCCACTGCGTATTGACTGCAATGAGGCTGATCGTAATGCATCTGCTTCTTTGATTCTTGTGTGTAAAACTGCTGAATTTTACCCAAATGATATCAATATTACTTGGTACAAGGATGGTTTGAAAGTTGAGACCGGGATAAACGCCACAATTACAGATAAATGAAAAAGGTCTGTATGAAGTTTCCAGCTTTTTCGAAGAGTCACAGCCTGTCAAGAGCGGGACTATTTATACCTGCCAGGCATTTCATCACACCGTCCAAACGGCAACTGACTTCCGACTCATTTCAACCAGTACTGTAGGTAAAAATCTAATTATAACAAATGCAAGGAACATTTGACCCAAGACGGATACCAAAGATTATGGACCGTATTTGGCATGTGCACAATTTTGTCCACAATCCTTTAAAGGAGCATTGATGGGTTTTCACTCTTCATAGGAACAAGAATATGGATTAAAGTAGATTATTCCAGATCTGTTGGCGAATGGGTCTTTGTTCTGAACGTTTTCTATTAGAGAGCTGAGTTAATGTAATATAATTGTTATTGTACGGAAATAGTAACCCAGACGCCTCGACAGATAATCACGCCATGGTAGTTTGAGAATTTAACTTCAGTTTAAACAATTCTGGAAATAAAATTCTGGTCTTAGTAAAAGTAAAACTGAAGCTGTTGAATTCTCGAAACAGCACAGCTTGTTTACCAAACATTGGTGACTAATCTAGGAATCAACTATCATATCTAATTCCTAGTTAACATGTGGTCTAAAACCTAAAGTCCAAAGATAATCGTCTTGAGTATAACTCAGGGGTGGAGGTTTAATCGTGCTCCATTTTATAAATGCAGTAGTAAAATTCTCTTTAGATGTTAAGTAATCATAACGACTTGAAATGGAAAAGGAAAAATAAGAAGATCAATAAAATGTTTAACCGTCTCTTTATGCTGCGTGACTCCCGAAATTGAAATAAATGTTCAAAAGAATGATAGGCGACATTGAAAGGTGGTTCTGCAGAAAACTTTCTCAAAATGTTCAATTTCAAATTTTATTTTTGACATTTATTTTACAGGAGATGGCTACGCACAATGCTCCATGCAGGTCTATCGATCCGCAGGATGGTGCAATCTTAATGCTGTTGCTCCTGATAATCATGAGGAAGCGATATCCAGTAATACCAGAAATTAAACATGGATGGTTCCCGCGGGGGTAAGGATTCCCCGCGATATCGCACTCCGTGCCTACCTTTTTGCTCCGGGCCCACACGAACTTTAGTTTCAAAGGCTCTCTCTGTTGGAACCATGCAGTGCTTGCGTGACCCGGAGGCGCAATTAGTTCGTGCGAGCTCTGGGATCACGTGATTCAGTTAGAGCCAATGGCAGCACACCATCTTTAATTCATAGTTTTGACGGCAAGAGATGTCAAAGCTATGAATACTACACACCCCAAAAGAACAGCTAAACCTCAATTAAATTTTTAAAAAGCCATCACATTAATAAAAGGGGGAACACTTCAGCAGTCAGGGGCATTCAGCCTCGGATCTGCGGGTAAGCGTTCTCCAAGGCGGCCTTCGGGATACACGACAGCGCAAACTCATAGAGCAGAAACTGATAGCCAAGTTCCGCACTCATGAGGATGGCCTCAATCGCGATATCGGGTTCATGTCACGATACAGAACGTGACTTGACATCATGGCCGGTCTTTCCAGGTTTTGTTTTAAAAAGACTAACACAACAAATGGAGAGGATATGCAGCCAGCATGTGTTTTGACACGTTGGACCCCCTGGGACACATCTCATTGTCTTGGCTGTGCTCTTAGTGTGTCTTTGATGTAGGGAAAGATTTGAATAGATTTTTCCTGTGTTTATATAGTGAATTCTGGGAGATTCTCTCACAGCTACCTTACCTGAAGAAGGAGCGAACAGCTCCGAAAGCTTGTAAAATTAAATAAATCTGTTGGACTATAACCTGGTGTTGTGCGACTTCTAATTAATAAAATAAGTATAGTTAAATAAATTAACCATTCTAAACAAAAAATTTAATTTTTGAAAAAATTTAAAATAAAATTAAAAGTTATAAAAATAAACTTACCTTTCTTTAAAGTCTCTAAAAATGATAAACCTGTTGAAAAAATTTAAAATAACACTTAATTAACTACTTACCTTGTTAAAAGGGGGTCCTACGCCTGCTTTCTTTGTGTGTAAAATCTTCACCACTTACCTGCGCTTTCAAAGCTGAAAAAAAAACTAAGTGCACTGCGTGCGCACAGCCTGTAGTGCGCACGCGGTTCACTTAGGAACCGCCCCCTTTTCAATTCACCAAGTGCCTGTTCCCGCGCATCTGCAGTGCATGCAGGAAACCGGCAATTCGGGATCTAATACGCGAGAGTACACAGTGCGTACTCTCGCGTATTAGGTTTAATTTTCGGGCCAAATACGTAAAGGTATGAAATTGTCCCGTTTCATTGTGTCCTTTAGTATTTCCTTGATAATGTGAGGGTAGGGATGAAATAAGTTAAAGTCAGCCTTGGATCAGTAGTAGCGTTTTCACCTGATAATCAGAGGTCGGAGAGTTAAGCACACAATTTAGGCCGACATCCCAGTGCCGTACTGAGGGAGACCTTTCGGATGAAAACTGAAAACCAGTCTCCGTCTGCCCGCGGAAGTGTATGTAAAAGATCTATTAGGAATATTTAATGAGGACTGGAAGATCTATCGGTGTCCTGCAAAACATGTATCCCCAATGTACATCGGTAAAACAATTTAATTGCTTATTTATCGCATGACTGTATGCACGACCTATCTGTGATCAATTAGCCGCTGCTTTTTCTTACATTACAACATTGATTAAACATCCAAAGTACGTTTTTTTAGAGAAGCGCATTGGGATGTCTTAACGTCCTAGAACGCGCTACATAAATGAGAAGTTATTTCTTTTCTCTTGTAAATGGATGTCATGTTGTGCTGTTGATGATAGGACCCAGGGAGATGGAGCACCAGAAACTATGCACTGAGTTTAATCATCTGTCCCGCAGCAATAAAGTGGCCGTATTGTCTTTCACCTCTCTGGAGTGGGTCGAAGAATGTTTCTCGTGTTATTTTCTAAAATTCTCTGACCTATTTCTGCTGGTGCATTACCTTTGCGGAAGCGAGTTGACGGCATCGTCTAAAGTGGTGTGCTTTCCCGTCAAGTAACAGGCTAAAAAATGCATTCAGCAGCATAATTCCGGAGTATGCCTCCGACGCATGAAACAATTACGAAAGTATCTCCTGGTGCCCTGACTGAGAAGTGTTGTGGTCTCAGGCCTCGAGGCAGAGGGCAGAGTAATAATCAACAGATCCCAGGATGGAGGCGCATCGGAAGCGTATCTGCGATCATGTGGGCCCAGTCCTCCAATCCATAAACAGAATAAAATTCCAATCATTTACGAAGGGAATCCACTGATGATATGCAATGGAATTCCCAAATCAAATAATCATACAATGTTCAAATTTGTAATTTTTTTCAAAAGTACCTTCATTACACCAACCTCGGTAAAAAAATATTTTTTGATAATTTCACCTGTATTTAAAACTGTAATACAGTCTAATATTTGCATAAATTCATTTAATACAGTGTATGTGCATAATTTTGGATATTAAAAATGTTTAATTTAAGCGTTAGATATCTCCTTACGCTAATACAAACAGGACCATGCCTGCTTTCATCAACTGTAAGACCTAAGTGGGCAATTGCCGGCCGATCGCTGGGTAAATTGCTGAACTCTGCGCCAGCGATTGCTTTTTCGGGTTTCCCGCATATGGCCTGTCATCGTGCACATTGACAGGCCTCAATTTCCAGATATATGCAAGCACTTGAGGAAATCCGGAACTTACGGGGCATTTCAAAAGGAATACAATGGTATACTCTGAGAGTATGCCGTCACAGAATCCGCAATTTCAGGGCCATGCTCATAGTAGGAAGCCTCTTGACCCCATGGAAATTGACTCGATTAGGACTCAATAAATTAACAAAATCTGGAGATGGTAATTTGACGGTAAAGCTTGAACAAATAGAGATATCCAACAAGTTCAAGAATGTGCTCCTGAACATAAAGTTGGACAGTATTAAGCCTAGATGAAATGGTTTTGGAATCATGGAGAACCATATCACTAAATCATTATTGTTCATATTTTCAAGTCCTTTCATTAGCAGGAACAGGGGATGTCATCGAACAACCACCATATCCAGAAGGTCTGGTCGGTTTTTTTCATACATTTGTTAAGCAAATAGAAATTGGCTGTGAGATTAAGCATGAAATACTTTCATAGATGCAATTAATCCGCTGGGCTGAAATACATCAGTTCGCTGCTTAAGGGAAAGCATTAATCCTTTAAAATTTAGAGTAAATATTTATTTCATATTTCAGCGAGACAATTCTCAATTCAATATATCTCCTAAAGGTATTTACTGCGTTTTTGTTCACATGTAATTGAAATTGTTCAAAATATATAATGCTAATGTAATCAGCAAACACATAAAAAGTTATTTTCAAACACGCGTGCACATGTAAGAGGAAAACACCTCAAGTGATTTAGGTATCATTAGGCCTTTGTGCTATCACACATAGGGCTTACTAAGCAGTAACTTGTTTAACAACCACAAGTTATAACATGACTATAGTCCAAATTGAGAGAGTAAAACATAATATAGTGCCCTAATGACAAAGTATAAAATTATTGAGAGATAAAAAAGCTCCAAGTGGATTTATTTTAAAGCCTCACTTTCCAACTCTGGTTTTAGTATTACATACCGTTCGGTTCAACGTGTAATCCATACACTGCAGTGTCACTAAGATAATGAGTAAACAATATAATATGCATTACTTTGTGATCTATGCAGGGATCAGAAAATGAGATGGACCTTAACACTGCATTAGATTTGATCAAGTCAATGAAAACTGCAAGTGCTAAGAATCTAGAGGAGAGCACTCATAGGCCCAGGTAGGTTGAGAAAAAAATAAACACAGGTCACCCATGGTAGCGGAGAAAATAAATTAGTTTGCTCATCTTATTTAAATCGCATTACCTGTTGACTTTCTTAAATGTAATGGCCCTTTGACTACTGAACAATCTGCCACTGGCCATGTACTAATGATATTCTCCAACACTAGCTTTATGGGCAAAGCAAGCGACAACAAATAACAATCTGACATACGCTGCGCTGGAATTGGCTGGCTCCAGGAAAACAGAACAGTCTAAACTTCAGGACAAGAGTTCAGATTATGTTCAGTTACACTTGAAAACCCAAAGAGTCACAGCCGAGGTCATCTACACCGGACCAAAAATCACCGAATGTTTTCACCTATGCAGAAAGCACTGTCGTCGTGCAGAATGCTCGCGTAAGCCTGGACACTTGCCCCTGTATGTATCTTTGTTGTGCTTCCGCCGCCATTATTTTCCAGGGCAACATACTTCAACAGACAAATGCACCACTTTTTTATAAATCGTTATCCAGCCATAACATTAACAAAGTTGATTTCTTGAAAAAATAAAGACGAATGTTATTTACTTCTTGTATAGTCAATTGCTTAATGCTTAACAAATCAGCATTCTCCTATCATTAAAATGATAATCTGGCTCTTCAGTGTTTTTTGCCGTCAATCTTGAGTTTTTTTCACTCTTCACAATGTTTGGCATTTTCTTAGCACAATTTACTTGTGCTTCGCATTACTTTGCTGTTGTATGACATCACTTTGGCCTTTATTTTAAATCTGGCTTTTATAAGCCGATTAAAAATCGTCAGCAAAATTATTTGGGCAACACTTTCTGATAGCGACACCCTTGTGTCCTGCATTCTTTCCAACAAAAGCCACACCAAAAGTCTATATTACTCAGATAATAATGTTAAGACAAGAACGAGATAAGGCAAGGTGGCAGTTGGCTTTATAAAGGTAACCACTAAGTTGCATCAACCCACATTTACCTTAAAATAGATTAATCCAAAAACTTCAGCATATGAGTAATTTAAGAGATGGCATCTGGTAAGTGTAGCATTCTTGGGAGGAACAATTTTACTTTGGATCAATGCTTGTCAAAGCTTTCCACATTATTTTTTTTACATTGACAACTCTGGGTATGTTGTTGATTAATTGATTGTTTCAATGCATCATGTACATAGTACGTACTGCACCCATGGATTCCTGTGAAATGGGTGCGATTCAAACAAACTGTTGGTGTTCTGGATAGCGCGGAGATACTTGAGCGTTCAGAAGCAACCATCCGGGCGAATAATGCCTATGTTTCCAAATTCCAAACTTGAGCCTTGTGGATCTCAGAAAGAGGCTCACAGGTTGATAGATTATATTCATTGCAAAACTTTCAGCTTCTGCGCTGCTCCAGTAGTTAAGGTTGTTTATATGGCAAGGTCGGTTAGGTTGCTAACGAAAGATTAACGCCCAGGATATAGATAATGTGTTGAAGCATTGGGGAAATTGACGTGCTTTTCCTTGATCAATGAGCTGGCCATTGCTTGGCACGATGGTCAACTCACATTAAATGTTGTATATGTCCTGTCGTGGGCTGGTATCATAGAATCAGAATATAATCATACAGCACAGGAAGAAGTCATTTAGCCCATCGTGCCAGTGTCGGGTCTTTGAAAGAGCTAGCCAA
This sequence comes from Squalus acanthias, assembly GCA_030390025.1. Lineage (NCBI taxonomy): Eukaryota > Metazoa > Chordata > Chondrichthyes > Squaliformes > Squalidae > Squalus > Squalus acanthias. Next base: position 72,927,200 of record CM059430.1, on the reverse strand, counting down.
ATAGTTTGACTCTCCTGGTTTTTCGCATCGTCCCGCAATGCATATCGTTTTCAAGTATGTATCCAATTCCCTTTTGAAAGTTACTGCTGCTGTAGGCTGATTCATTATCTGAGGAGGTGCCACTGGAGCTGAACACTATAATTATCAGTTAACAGCCACGCTCGTGAACGTATTGTGGAATGGAGGTCATTGATGGAGCAGCTGAAGACAGTTAGGCTAAGGATACTTCTGTAAGGAAATCCTGCACGGCTGTGATGATTGATCACCAACGGAAGGGTGTTCCACTTGTCCCAAATGACCAGCAGATTGTGAAGGTTCCTTGATGCCACACGCATTGCAATAATGAGTTAATTTTCAGGCAGCTGCTGCCATTTCTCCAATGCTGTTCCGCTCCCATATTCCCTAAATAAGGTTTGGAGCTGAGTGATTCTGCCGGTCCTCATTTTGGTCGTCCTAATGAAGCTAGGAAGCTGGGATGAACACAGCATCACGTCCAGGAATCTGTGCTGATCCCAGTCACAATGTTCGTTTGATCTTCATACCAAGTGAAGGTCAGAGACTCCGGGCAGAACTCTGTCGTTTTACAGACGAGAGTCAGAGCAGATGAGCTCTCTTCAGCTAAATAATCCGTAACGGAGCTGGGGAAGCTATAGAACATGTAAGAGGAAACTCATTTGGTATTCCTTTTTGCTTTAAATTTAGGTAGCTATTGGCCCAAATTTTCCAGGGCCTTTGAGAAGGTTCCTACAGCGTACACAGTCATAAAAGCCCTGCAAGTTCCAGGTTTCTGCATGCGATACGCCTGCGTGAAAACCCGGAACTTGCGATCTGTCAAGTTTCAGCTTGACAGATCATCCGAATGTGCAGAAAATGGACATTCACTATTTGCCCAACTACTGCCCAGCAAATGCCCATGAAACCCTAATGCCAGTTAAAAGCAGGCATAAGGCCTTCTTTTATCAGCGTAAGTGTTTAAATAAATATTAAAATAAATCTTTTAAATGATTTAAACAAATTAAGATCTTTAAACATTGTTTAGGTTCTTTTTGGCCCTTGAAAATGTTTAAATTTATTTTGCAAAATTTAAATATTAGTTTTAAATGCACTGCGCATGCGCTGGAAATCGGAACCTCCGTTTCCCTGAAGGCAAGTTTTCAGAGGTTAAACGCCTGCGCCGGAGAGGCAGCGCATAGACCTCGAAATTCGTTTTTTTCCAGGTTTCTCCGTGAGGGTAAGTACGAAGAAGCTACGCAGGCCTGCTTTTACCAAGGTAAATGCTGAATTAAGCACAATTAAAAAAATTTTCAACTGGTTTTCTTTTTTACATACTTTAATGAAAGGTAAGTTTATTTTTAGCACCGTTAAAAAGAGTAATTAATTTTTTCAGAAATTTAAATTTTTGTTTAAATTAGTTAATTTATGTAATTTATTGTTATTTTAAAAATGTGATTTTTTTTTTATTTATTTGAAGTTTTAGTGAGGTTTTGGGGCCGATCTCTCTTCATAGATTTGACAGGTCTTCCTGTCAAATCTTTCAATGGAGAATCCCTGCTCCGTTTGGCTCTCCATGTCCCATGTGATTCCAGGGGATGCTTCGAACTAACTACGCCCCTCGGATATGCAAGGACTGCGTGCTGGCAGCTGCAGGAGGCCCAGGATCAGAATTCCACGTGGGCCCGAAGCACAACAGCAGGCGCGGTATGAAAGTACGCGCGCGATTCTTGCACTCGAGGGAAGCCGGAGATCCGAATTTCTGGCCGAATATCTTTTGTTTCAAATCACTTCATAGCCACGCACCTGCTAATCTCTGCAACATTCACCGGCCCTACAATTCTCATAGAAACCTGCATTATTCCAATCCCGGCCTCTTTCGGAACCCCGACGACCCTTGCCCCAACATGGTCTGCCAAGCACTCAGCTGCATAATCACACAACTCTAACTCACTAAACTTCTCTACCTCTCTCTCCTCCTTTGAAATGCTCCGTAAACCTATCTCTTTAATCAAGGTTTTTGTCCCCTCTCCTAATGTTTCCTTCTTTGGTTCGCAGTCAATTTTGTTGTCTGATTATGCTCCTGTGAAGCGCAATGGGAAGTTTTGTTACTTTAAAGACGCTGTATAATTGCAAATTATACTTCGAGGCAATGGCGGGAAGGTGAGCGGGGTGAGAGCAACAGTCAGCGAGAAGAGGAGCCGGTAAACCATTCTCAGCTTTCTGTTGTGCCGCATTTGCAGGTTGAGCTGAACTGCCAGCACGAAGCGCGCTTTCTGCAGGCAATTCGCCGATTAGAAAGTGGGAAATCATGTCCTGCTGAGTCCTGTTAAGTGCTGCAGCAGCTTAATGGGAAGGTGCACCTTTTTTGACCAAAATAGGGAAACAACGCGGTGACGCTTCAGGGTGATGTCTGAAGCTAAGAAAAATCAACTCAAGGTCCAGAGGCGTTCACATACAGCTCTGTAAATGCTGGTGGAACAAATGCTCAATACGAAGGACGTCCACTTCCAAAGTCCACTGCCTGCACTAAAGCTACCTGGGATACGGGCATGACAAGAGATGGCATCATACATGAATGTGATCAGCATTATCTCCCTGACCAGGCTGCAGTGCAGAAAGACACTTTGGTTCAGAATTTCCGCAGGGTTTCCTCAGTTTTTCACCGAAGTTACAGCATTCATTCAGCAGAACAGCCGTGGTAATTATTGGCATTAATGATCTCATCAGAAGTGCCAATGTAAAGCTCGCCGTCATTTCTCTCATACTTCCTGCACTGCCATGAAGGGGTTTACATTCATCTCAGCATTCTCAATCCATCTCACCTCCAATTGCCCCAGCTGCCCATACGTCCTTACTGCACCTCCCTTTTGCTTGCACTCACGCCCGCAAAAGCTGCTGCTGCCCCTCGCAGGCAATTATCTTTCTTGACCCAATTATCTAATTTTTCCTGTCATCTTGCACACATTGGTAAGCTGAGTAATGCACAGTGTGGGTTGAAACTCATTCCCCAGGATATATATTATTCCAATGCCACTCTTCTTCCAGGGGAAGCTGGCTCACAACAAGCAGCACAATGCAAAATCTCATCCCTGTAGAATAGTCCACCATTGACATCATAAGTCCTTCCTATGCATTCTATCTAGGCCCTCATGACATTATAAACCTCAAATAGGTCCCCCCTCAGCCTCCTCGGTTCCAAAGAAAACAACCCTAGCCTATCCAATTTTTCCTCATATATAAAATTCCCCAGCCAAGGCAACATCCTCGTAAATCTCCTCTGCACCCCATCTAGTGTCATCACAACCTTCCTCTAATGCTTAGACAAGAACTGCACCTAGTATTCTAGCTGTGGCCTAACTAGTGTTTTTTACAGTTCAAGCATAACCTCATGCTCTTAAATTCTATGCCACGGGTAATAAAGGCAAGTATCCCGTATACCTTCTTAACCACCTTCTCTACCTGTCCTGCTACCTTCAAGGCTCTGTGGACATACATTCCAGGTCCCTCTGATCCTCTGCACTTCGATGTGTCCTCCCAATTATAGTTTATTTCTCGGCTTCCTCCTCAGCTATCAAACATCACAGATGCCTGTCTGAAGCCAATTATATTCACCTCACGGAATATCAAGAAACGTTGAGTGCATTAACACAGCTCAATCTGTGGTTCACAAAGATGTCCCTTCTGTGCAGCTGAAGACGGTGCTCTAGAACTAGCACTGCAACTAGACAAGCTGTTCCAGTACAGCTACATAGAAGATAGGAGCAGGAGTAGGCCATTCGGCCCCTCGTGTAGCTCCGCCATTCGATGAGATCATGACTGATCATCCAAACACAGTACCCTGTACCTGCCTTCTCCCCATATACCTTGATACCTTTAGCTTTAAGAAATATATCTTACTCATTCTTGAATATATTTAATGTATTGGCCTCAACTACCTTCTGTGGTAGAGAATTCCACAGGTTGACCACTCTCTGCGTGAAGAAGTTCTTCCTCATTTCTGTCCTAAATGGCTTACGCCTTATCCTTAGATTATGACCCCTGGTTCTGGACTCACCGACCATCGGGAACATTCTTCCTGCATTTAGTTTGTCCAGACCTGTCAGAATTGTATATGCTTCGATGAGATCCCCACTCAGTCTTCTAAACTCCAGCGAGTATAAGCCCAATCGACCTATTCTCTTCTCATATGTCATTCCTGCCATCCCAGGTATCAGCCTTGTGAATCTTCGCTGAACTCCTTCCATGGCAAGAACATTCTTCCTCAGATAATTCGACCAAAACTGCACACAGTACTAAAGGTGTGGTCTCACCAAGGCCCTGTACAACTGCAGCAGGACATCCCTGTTCCTATACTCAATCCCTTTCGCTACGAAGGCCAACATAGCATTTGCCTTCTTCACCGCCTGCTGCACCTTCATGCTTACCTTCAGCGACTGGTGCACAAGGACACCCAGGTCTCGTTGCACTTCCCCTTCTCCCAATCTATTGCCCTCCAGATAATAGTCTGCTTTCTGTTTTTGACACCAAAGTGGATAACCTCGCGTTTATCCATGTTATATTGCATCTGCCACTATTCTGCCCACTCACCCAACCTATCCAAAACATCCTGGAGTTTCTCGGTATCCTCCTCACAGCATACACTCCCACCCTGCTTTGTGTCATCTGCAAACTTGGAGATATTACATTTTGTTCCCTTATCTAGATCATTAATGTATATTGTGAATAGCTGGGGTCCAAGGACCGATCCCTGCGGTACCCCACTAGTCACTGCCTGCCACTCGGAAAAAAAAACATTAATTCCTACTCTCTGCTTTCTGTCCGCCAACCATTTCTCTATGCAAGTCAATACCATTAGCTACCCTCCAATCCATGGGCAAAGTTCCAGAATCCATCGAATGTTGGAAGATGATCAGCAATGCATCTACTATTTCTAGGGTCACTTCCTTAAGTACCCTAGGATGTAGATTATCAGTCCCTGGGTATTTATCGGCCTACAATCCCGTCAATTTCCCTAACACCATTTCCCTGCAAATACTGATTTCTTTCAGTTCCTCCCTTTCATCAGACCCTATGTTCTGCAACATCTCTGGGAGGTTACTTGTGTCCTCCTTTTTGAAGACAGAACCAAAATATGCATTTAATTGCTCTGCCATTTCTTTGAACCCCATTATAACTTCCCCCGCCGCTGACTGCAAGGGACCTACACTTGATTTCACTAATCTTTTTCTCTTCACATATCTATAAATGCTCTTACAGTCAGTTTTTATGTTTACTGTCAGCTTACTTTCATATACTATTTTTTCCCTTCTTAATTAATCCCTTTGTCCTCATTTGTTAAATTCTGAACTGCTTCCAATCTTCAGGTTTACCGCTTTTTCTGGCCAATGTATATGCCCTCTCCGTGGATCTTATGCTATCCCAAACTTCACTTGTTAGCCACAGTTGAGTCACCCTTTTTGTTTTATTCTTATGACACACTGGGATGAAAACATTCTTTAGTTCATCCATGCAGTCTTTGAATGTTTGCCATTGCCTATCCACCGTCAACCCTTTGAGTGACATTCCCCAATCAATCCTACCCAATTCGCGCCTCATAACATTGTAGTTTCCTTTATTTAAATTCAGGACCCTAGTCTCTGATTCAACTACTTCATTCTCCATCCGAATGAAGAATTCTATCATATTATGTTCACTCTGACCCAAGGGGCCCCGTACAACAAGATTGCTAATTATTCCGTTCTCGTCACATAATACCCAGTCTAAGATGGCCTGATCTCTGTTTGGTTCCTCGACATATTGCTCCAGAATACCGTCCTGTAAACATTCTAGGAATTCCTCCTCCACGGTATTTTTACTAATTTGGTTAGCCAAATCTATATGTAAATTATTCACCCATGATGACTAATGTGCCCTTACTGCATGCTTCTGTAATTTCCCTTTTAATGCCGTCCCCAACCTCCGTATTACTGTTTGGAGGTCTATATAACACTCCCACTAACGTTTTCTGCCCCTTGTTATTTCTCAGTTCTACCCATACAGATTCCGCATCATCAGAGATAATATCCTTCCTCTGAATTGTGTTAATCCCCTCTTTAACCAGCAATGTTACCGCACCTCCCTTTCTTTTTTGCCTATCTTTCCTAAATATTGAATACCCCTGGATGTTGAGTTCCCAGCCTTGGCCACCCTGGAGCCATGTTTCTGTAATCCCAATCAAATCGTATTCATTTACCGCTATTAGCGCAGCTAATTTATCCACCTTGTTCCGAATGGTCCTTGCATTAAGACACAAAGCCATCAGGCTTGTTTTTTTAATGCTCTCAGACCTATATGAATTATTATTTACTGTGACCATGTTTGATTTAAACCGTTGAGTTCTTTGCCTTCCTCTTTTGTTTCTCTCCTTCCTGTCTTTTGCTTTTATCCTTCTTTCCCTTACCTCTGTCTCCCTGCTCAGGTTCCCAACCCTCTGCCACTTTAGTTTAAACCCTCCCCAACAGCACTAGCAAACACTCCCCTAGGACATCGGTCCTGCCACTGCCCAGGTGCAGACCGCCCCGTTTGTACTGGTCCCACCTGCAACAGAACCGGTTCCAATGTCCAAGGAATTTGAATCCCTCCCCCTTGCACCATTGCTCTTGCCACGTATTCATTTGAAATATCCTCCTATTTCTACTCTGATAAGCACGTGGCACTGGTAGCAATCCTGAGATTACTACCTTTGAGGTCCTATTTTTAATTTACCTGCTAACTCCCTATATTCTGCGTTTAGGACCTCATCCCGTTTTTTACCTATATCGTTGATGCCTATGTGCACCACGACAACTGGCTGTTCGCCCTCCCCCTCCAAAATTTTCTGTTGCCGCTCCGAGACGTCCTTGACCCTTGCACCAGGGAGGCAACACTCCATCCTGGAGTCTCGTTTGCGGCCGCAGATACGCCTATCTATTCCCCTTACAATTGTGTCCCCTATCACTATAACTCTTCCACACGTTTTCCTCCCATCCTGTGCAACAGAGCCAACCATGGCTGCTGCTGGCTTACCCTGATAAGTCATCCCCCCAACAGTGTCCAAAGTGGTATATCTGTTTGAGAGGTGGATGGCCACAGGGGACCCTTGCACTACCTGCCTGCACCTCTTACTCTGCCTGGTGGTCACCCATTCACTTCCTGCCTGTACACCCTTTGCCTGCGGTGTGAGCAACTCGCTAAACGTGCTATCCACGAGGTTCTCAGCGTCGCGAATGCTCCAATATGCATCCATCCGCAGCTCCAGCGCCGCAATGCGGTCTATCAGTAGCTGCAGCTGGATACACTTCCCACACACATGGTCGTAAGGGACACAGGAAGCGTCCCTGATTTCCCACATATAGCAAGAGAAGCATATCACTGGGCGGAGCTCTCCTGCCATGACTTAGCCTTTAATTAATTAATTAAAATTAAATTAAATGAATCCCACCAATTTCACTTCAACTAAATGATATACTCAAGGGCCCTCTCCCGAACTTTGCCTCTGTAAAAAGCCCACGAAAGTGAGTTTAACTACTCACAGTGCTGCTGCTCTCTCCGCTCCCGACACTGGCCTCTGTAAAAAAGCCCGCGAAAGTGATTTTAACTACTCAAAGTGCTGCTGCTCTCTCCGCTCCCAACACTGGCCTCTGTAAAAAAGCCCGCGAAATAAACTTAAAAACTTAACAAAAACACTCATCTACAACTCACCAATGAGCGCTCTCCCTCTATTAATGGGCTATGAACTTTCCAGCAGAAATACACTTAAAACTGAACAACAAACTTAACAGAAAATACCCACCAACTACTCACCAATCTGATCCCCTCTGATCACCTTACTTCTGAATTCTGAAGTCACTCCTGTCCTGAGTTCCTCTCGCACACTCTGTGCCTCTTGCAGTTCCTCCGCTCAGCTCCGTTCACTGCAACACTGGAACTTTCCCAATTATTTTGTGTTCACAAAAAGCAATACAAATGCAACTGGAAAATTGCATAATATGAGCCTGTTCTCAATCATCCGCAAAATTACTGAAGGACTCGGAAATTGTGCTATCAAACGCCACGTACTCATTAATAAAATGCTCACCATTGTTTAGTTCTTGTTTCGTCAGCAGCAGTCAGCTCTGACATCATCACAGCCTGAGATTAATCATGGACAAAAGAGTTAAATTCCAAAAATGAGCTGAGAGTGACTTCCCTGGACATCAACCCTGCATTCGAACCAGTGTGACACCAACTGAAGAAAATGGCGGTCAGGGGAAAAACACTCCAATGGCTGATTAACTATCTATCACAAAGATGGTATTGGTTGCTGGACGCCAATTATCTGAGGCGCAACCTTTCGCTGCAGGAGGCTGAGATAAGAGATTTTGGAATCTAGGGGAAGATCGGGCGGGAAAGTGGACTTGAGGTGGATGATCAGCCATGATCTTATTGAATGGGGGAGCAGGCTCGAGGGGCCGTATGGCCTAGTCCTGCTCCTGTTTCTTATGTTTTTTATGTTCTTATCAGTGTCACAGGGCCGTGTCCCCTAGGGACAACAATCTTCAGTTGCTGAACGAAGGAACTTTGGTCAGAAGAGAAACAGAAGAGGAACAGAAGAGAAACAATCCCTCAGATAACGAAGCATTCCGTGCCCACATGCAGCAAGACATGGACAACATCCAGACTGGGGCTGATAAGTAGCACGTTATATTCGCGCCACTCAAGTGCCAGGCAACGACCATTCTGCAACAAGAAAGGGTATAACCATCCTCGCTTGACATTCAATAACCTTACCAACACCAAAGCCTCCACCATCAATATGCTTGGGATTACCAATGACCGGAAGCTCAAATGGACAACCCACATAAATGCCGTGGCTACCAGAACAGGTCAGATGCTGGTTATTCTGTGACGAGGAGCTCAACTCTTGACTCCCCATAGCCTTATTTGCACCTCCAAAGTGTAAGGCAGAAGAGTTTGCGCATGCTCTCCACTTGCATGCACAGCTGCAATAACGATCAAGAGACTCTATAGTGTCAAGGACAAACTGGTCCTCTTGATCGGCAGCCAATCCACCACCCTAAACATCACAGCACCCAAAATATGCAATTACCTAACTAACATGATCGTGGGAGCATCGGCCTAGAAATTCGGGTAGTTTGCTCCACCTGTTAACGTGGCGAAATGTCGAAAAAGTGCCTGCGTCCACTCTTCTGCCAGCTAATGGCTGATCTGCAGTACTCGTTCTTGCCATTGAACTTACCGGAATTTCTAAATGGCAGGAAGCGCAGGAAGGAAACTCCAGCAACGAAATTTAAAAGGATCATCAGCAATCAGCTGCACCTGACAGTTTTTCGCAGTTTCAGTGGCTGTGTTCTGCTTCCTGCAATTCCAACAGCTTTCTTCAATTATTCCAAGGTTATTTTGTAATAGGGAGTAATGTTTCAAGTGAAGAACTCCCTCATTATTTAGCAAAGGCTTCTGCTCACAACACTTGCTCACATTCACGCGGCTGTACTGGCAGTCGACATCGCCCTCCAGGATCTGCAGCAGAGGCAAGCGGAGGCAGCGGTGAAAACAAGAAAATGCGTGAAGAGGGAGGACGAGGAGGTTGTCAACGGGAGGCGTTACCCACCTAGGGACGTCCGTCAGCACTGTCCCTACCTCCAAGTAATTGAGGAGCAGTTTCTTAGGAGGCTATGCTTCACCAACGAAGTGATCATAGAACTCTGTCATCTCCTGCAACCAGGCGTTTAGCCTGAGAGCAGAGCGAACACGGCTCTCTCAGTAGCAGTCAATGTCACCGTGGCCCTCAATTTCTTCGCCAGTGGACCCTTCCAGTCTGCAGGTGGACATATAGCTAACATCCCACAGTTTGCCATGCATCGCTGCATCTGTGAGATCGCTGAGACTCTCTACACCAGGAGAAGGGAATATATTGGCATCTCTCTCAGCATTGAGAAGCGGGATAAGTGCGTATGTGGCTTTGCCAGGACAGCGGTCTTCCCCATGGTGCACGGCAACGTGGAATGCACTCACGTGGCTTTGTGGGCAATGTATAACAATCCTGAGAGCTTCCATAACCGCAAAGGCTACCACTCACTAAATGTGCAGAAGATGTGCACAGTGAATCCTCAATGTCAATGCCCGCAATCTTGGCAGCAGCTACGATGCCTTCATCCTTCGCCAGTCCGGTCTGCCAGCAATCTTCCAGCCACCACAACAAGCTCGCGGCTGGCTGCTCGCTGACAGGGGCTATCCGCTCTCGACCTGGCTCATGAATCCCCTCCGCAACCCCAACACACTTCCCCAACACTCATATAATGAAAGTAATTTATCCACCAGGAACATTATCGAGCAGACCATTGGGGTTCAGTCGTAATGGTTCCGTTGCCATGACCGCTCGGAAGGAGCACTCCAGTACTCAGCTGAGCGGCTGTCCCATTTCGTGGGAACCTGCTGCATGCTTCACAACTTGGCGACCGTGATGGCGCAGCTCTTGGCAACAGGGATTGCATAAGAACATAAGAATATAAGAAATAGGACCAGGAGTAGGACATTTGGCCCTTCTGCCTGCACCGCCATTCATTAAGATCATGGCTGATCTTCTACCTCATTTCCACTTTCCTGAACTGTACCCTTATACCTTGATTCCCTTAATATTCAAAAACGTATAGATCTCTGTCTTGAATATACTGAATGACAGAGCCTGCACAGCCCTCTAGAGTAGAGAATTCCAAAGATTCATCACCCTCTGAGTGAAGAAATTTCTCCTCATCTCAGTCCTAAATGGCGGACACCATATTTTGAGTCTGTGACCCCTAGTTCTAGACTCCCCAGCCAGGGAAAACATCGTCCCTGCATCTACCCTGTGAAGACTTGTAAGAATTTTGTATGTTTCAATGAGATCACTTCTCATTCATCTAAACTCCAGAGAATATTTGCCACTTCTAATCAAATTCCCCTCATAGGACTATCCCCCATCCCAGGAACCTCTCTGGTGAACCTTTGTTGCCATCAGTCTATGGCAAGTATATCCATCCTTAGTTATGGAGACCAAACTGTGCGCAATACTTCAGGTGTGGTCTCAGAAGGCTGCTATATAATTGCAGTAAGACGTCTTTACTCTAATACGCAAATCATCTTGTAATAAAGGCCAACATAACATTTGCTTTCCTAATTACTTGCTGTACCTGCATGTTAACTTTCAACGATTCGTGTACAAGGACACGCATGTCCCTCATAAACAAAAAACATTTCCCAATCTCTCAAAATTTGAAAATACTCTGCTTGTCTATTTTTCCGACAAAAGTGGATAACTTCACATTTGTCCACATTATATTCCATTTGCCATGTTCTTGCTCATTTACTTAACCTATCTATATCCCCTTGAAGCCTCCTTGCATCCTCCACACAACTTACATTCCCACCCGGCTTTGTATCATCAGCAAACTTGCATATATTACATTTGGTACCCTAATCCAAATCATTGATGGAGATTGTGAATAGCTGAGGGCAAAGTACGGATCCTTGTGGTACCCAACTATTTACAGCCTTCAACATGAACCGTTTATTCCTACTCTCTGTTTTCTCTCAGTTGACCAATCCCCAATCCATGCTAGTATATTACCCTCAATCCCATGAGGCCTAATTAAATCACACCAAGTCCTGTTCGCCCATCAGCCCTGTGCTCGCTGACCTACATTGGGTCCTGTTTAAGCAACGCCTCAATTTCAAAATTCTTATCATGGAATTTTGGAAAATGACAACCAATGCATTCATTATCTCTATAGCCAAGTCTTTCAAAACCCGAGGAAGCAGGTCATCAGGTCTAGGGGATTTATTTGCGTTCAGTCTTATTAATTTCTCAAGTACGACTTTTTCAATAATATTATTGGGCCAGCATCGCGCGCATACTTGCCTACCCCGCCTCCACTTGTGCTTTGGGCTCACGTGGACTTCGTGTCCTGGGCCTCCTCCAGCTGCCGGCGGGCAGTGCTTGCGTATCCCAGGAGCTCAGTTAGTTCGAAGCGTCCCCTGGGAACTTGTGGGTCATGGAGAGCCAATCCTAGCAGGGCATTTTCATTCATAGATTTGACAGGAAGACCTGTCAAATCGATGAATAGAGATCGGCCCCAAAACCGCACTTAAACTTCAAATTAATTGAAAAAATGATCCCATTTTTAAAATAACTATAAGTTAAATAAATTAACTACTTTAAACAAAAATTTAAATTTTTGAATAAGTTAATTATACTTTTTAACGGTGCTAAAAATAAACTTACCTTTCTTTAAAGCATCAAAAAAAATAAACCTGTTGAAAAAACGTTTAAATTGTAATTAATTAACCACTTACCTTGTTAAAAACAGACCTTGCGCCTCCTTTTTAAAAGTGCAGCTTCTTCATACTTACCTTCCCGGAGAAACCTGAAAAAAAATCGAAGTTCGCTGCGTGCGCACAGCATCTCCCGCGCACGTGTTCGACTTCTGAACCCCTCCCTTCAGCGGAACAGAAGTTCCGGTTTCCCGTGCATGCGCAGTGCATGCAGGAAACCGGCACTTCAGATGGCCTTACGGGTGAGTACACAGCGCGTACTCATCCGACAACAGCCGAATTTCTGGCCGACAATATCTTTCAGTTCCTCATTCTCGCTGGACCCTTGGTTTTACATTACTTCCGATTGCACCACAAACTCTGGAGGAGGACCAGGGAGAGGAGGACGAGGAGTAGGACGAGGAGGAAGAGGAAGAGAAAAAGGAGCAAGTGGAAGGGGTGGGAGGGAAAGAGGCAGGAACCAAATCGTCCATCAGGACGGGCTATCCGTGAGCGGCTCGTCATACTCTGATTCTAATAATTGAAACCCAGAGCTGCGTGGCTCATCACATCCGCATCATACCACCCCTTTCTCACAAAATATGAAATGCTTCTCCAGGGCAAAAAGCTGAAATGGGAGACACCACGAAAGATTCCAAACAAAAATAGTAAATTTAGCAATATTCACATTACACTTGTTTACATTAATATTATCAATTAATCACCCTTGTGCAATCCCTTAGTGTCTGTCTTTCGTGCGTCTTTTCCTAACCGAGAGCTCCTACGAAGCCCCTACGAGAATTTCGATGGCCTTGCAGGACGACCTCGAGCAGCTCTGGGCATAGATGGCCCGGCTGTAGACGGCACCACCTCGGCATGGGGAGCACAAGTCAGGGCTGGCTGACTGACAAGCAGCGGCATTAGCAATGGCGGAATGGTGGTACTGGGAAGAGGAATGCTGTCATCATGAGAGAGGACAGCAGGGCTCTGCTCCACTGACCCACTGTCACTCCCCCGGGGCGCCCCCTCAGCTTTCCAAGCACTGAGTTGGAGCACTGATTGCCGGCCTGCTGTGACATACTGCATGCTCCAGTCGACGGTGGTAAACCCAGCCACGATGGCAGCAGTCAGAGCTTGGGTGGCTTCAAGCTGACATTGCATGAGAGCTGTCTGAGCTTGGATGGCACCAAACATAGACTGCATGAGAGCAGTCTGAGATTCCGCTGCAGCTCTACGACATTGGTTTGCTTCCAGCTGTGCTTCAATGGAAACTGTGACATCACCAATCATGCGCAACATCACGTCTGGGTTGCCAAGGTGTCTCTCTGGGAGTGTAAATTCATTTCCAAGCTGGAATCATCGGCTCCATTATTTGTGCAGAGCCCTATGCAATGTTGGAAGCAGAAACCTCCACGTTCCTTTACATTGCCGAGAAATCTCTGGCAGCCTTGCTATTGCACCCATCATTTCTGTCTGCATGCCAATCGCGCCTTTTCTGAAGAGCTCCCCATTGAGGTCTTCAACTGACTCCTGTGGAGCAGATTTCGTGAGTGAACTCGACCTGCGCGGAGCTTGCCCCCAAGCTATCCATTCCCCCTGGCCTTGCTACAGCCCACTCGTGCTCGGTGTATCACCCTGTGCAGGTCCAACTTCTACACTAGCCTCTAAAGTACACGCAATGCCAGTTTCTGAGCTAGAGTCTGCACGTGAGTGATGCGGTGCCTCATTCTTCTCTTCTTCTCTCCCCTCAATCTCAGCGGTGCCCTCGGGGACAAGCAGCTCCAGTGCTTGGTGATTATCTGAAAGCTGATAGGCACAAGAGTCGGGTTATGGTGAGGAGGGACGGTGCGAAGCCAGACTTTCATGCATTCAGCATGAACAGCTTGAAATTGAGAAAAGATTGTGATCTGAAGGTGAAGTGGGATGTGAGAAGATGGATTAGGAATGAAGATACCGTTGCAGTCCACAAGGGGTTCAACATCGTCGGTGGCCATGTCCTCTACCTCGTGACTCCGAAAGATTTCGATAACTCTCTCCTCCAGCTGGCTGAGCTGTTAGGGGACAGCTTGGCCCCAGCCTGTTGCTCCTTCTCCCTCCGATTTTGTGCGACTTTTGCCTGCAATAGAAAGAGAAGTGCCTGAGTGAATTTAGTGCAATGTGTTTGAAAGATGTGTCTCCAATATTTGAATAGCTGCCAATGAGTGCAAAGTGTGAGATGTGTGTGTGACTTCTAATATGTAGAGGTTGGTTTGTGAGTGCTGGGTGTTTGGTGCATTGAGCAGTGTGTGAAGCTTGTGGTGCCGATGGTGACATATGGCATTTAGTGAAGCTTTCACCCACCTTGTCCACCCGTATGATGTCGTTAAACTTCTTCCTGCACTGGGTTTGAGTCCTGTGGACCTCAGTGCTGGCTATGATGTGTTCCACCAACTCACGCCACATGAATGTTTGCTCTAAGGGCCGCCTGCCAGTCTACGGTATACGACTGCCTGCCTCCTCTCCACTACAAATACCATTGCCAGCAGAGCTTCATCAGAGAACCTGCGGGCTCTCTTCCTCTGCCTAGGCTCTGTCATGACCACTTGTAAGTTGGAAATTCTTTTGTGAGGCTTCTTTACTTTGCAGTTGTGACAGCTGAACACCCAACCACACTGACAATGAGGTGCTGCAGCATGATTGAACCCCCCTTTAATCGTGGAAAATGCCTGTAGCATTCATGACTCTGAATTAGACTGGCCCGAAATTGGTCGACCTGTTGAGTATAAAGTCAATGAGCACTGATCATCCGTTTTATTGCTGAAATCATGACTACAATCATGTTAATGAATATTGAGCCGGAATCTTGTGCACTACCTGAACATTTTTCAGGTGACGCAGCTTAACCTCATTTAATCTTAACACTGCCCATTTCTTGGCGATAAGCAATTTCTAGGTCGCCCACAAGGGCGAAAGGACTTGAAGGCAACGCCCACTGACACATTCCCAGGATAATTACAGATAAACATTTAATTTGCCTACATCGACTGCATCCCAAGAACAATGACAAAACGATCGTACTAGAGACTAATATCTAGTTTTGCGCCGATTTTCCTCAGGAACGTCTATCCAGCCATTGCAATGTCACGAAAAAGGCATACAGCCATGGAAGTGCCTCCTCCATGTAGTCTGGGATTGCTGGGACTTACTCAATGTGGAAAGCATGATCTGTACCTGTAATAGAAGGGTTTCAACGTGAAAGAAGTTGCTGTTCCTTCCCACACCTCATGATTTTGTGGTTTGTTCAAATGGACCCCCAGTTACAAGGATTTCCCGAAGAAGCTGCAAATGGGTCTTTCCTCTCGAACCTCTTAGTTTGTCGGGTATGTGAACGAATATAGTTATGCCTGAGTCTCTTTCATCCTAAGGGCATCTGGTTGCCGTTCTCCACCTGGGTGCTTCGCTATGATGCCGGGACTCAGGATACCCGGGGAAACAGTCAAATAGTTTAAATGCACGCACAATCCGGAGCCAGGACCAAACCTGATAATATATGGAGATAACGAGATGGAAACCCCGCTTGTCGTCGGAGGCAGTTGGGGCCTTCCACCCCAGTTTACAAATTGCAGGTTTAATGTCGATGCTAAACCGAAACTGTTTGACAGGACTCCAAAATTACGTTTTGTCTAATTTCGAGTCTACGGTGAAGCATCAAATCAGCCCTGAGGCACCCAAATATAACAGCGTTTCCTATTTCCAAAGCATGGCAGTTGCTTTTCTACCCGTTAAGTTAGCACATTTGCAAAAATCTTTCCGTCATTACTTGTTCATGCAAACTGGATTATTCCAATTTTGATGTCAGTGTCAATTACCTCACTTTAACTCAATAACAATTTCCCAGCAACATTTTCTATTGCCCAACTATTGTTAAGTTCCTATTTGCGGAAATGTATTTTTCCTGGTTTGCAATCACTGCAAAGTGATCATCTCGCTCTGTCCCGGCCAAGCGCTTACATATCTGTTAGAGTACACGATTCTAACTTTCAATTTCTAATATTCTATCAGGAATAATTTTTTCCTTTATTATTAAAAACGTTTAATTTTCTCATGTTTCTGAAGTTATGCTAAACTTTTATCAATCGCTGATTAGACCTCAGCTGATGTGTCAAATTATGGGCATCACACTTTTTGAAGAACGTCGAGGCTTTGGAGGGTGCAGAAGAGAATACCGGATTTATACCAGAACTGAGTGAATTCAGTTTGGTGGAGAGAATCGATAAGCTTGGATTGTTTTCCTTAGAGCCGGGAAACGTAGCATAGTGGTTTATGTTACTGGACTAATAATCCATAGGCCTGGTTTAATGATCCAGATAGGTAAGACCAAATCCCACCATGGCAGCTGGGAAATTTAAATTGAATTAAATAATTCTGGAATAAAAAGCTACTATCATTAATGGCGATCATGAAACTATCCGATTGTCGTAAAAACCCATCTGATTCACTAATGTTCTTTCGGGAAAGGAAATCTGCCGTCCTTACCTGGTCTGACCTATATGTTACTCGATACCCACAGCTCTTAACTGCACTTTAAAATGACCTAACGGGTCTCTCAGTTATAAACAACTGCTACGAAAAACAATAATAAGAATGAAACTGGGCGGACCACCCGGCATCGACCTAGGCACCGGCTTCCGATATGATCAATGGCACACCCAGCCCAGTCCACACCGCAATGTCCTTCTCACTAACATCTGGGGACTAATGCCAAAATTGGAAGAGGTGTCCCACAGACTAGTCCAGCATCACCAGCGGCGCACCGTGGTTTTAGTGTGTACCATCCACAAGATGCACTGCAGCAACTCGCCAAGGCTTCTTCGGCAGCGCCTCGGAAACCCGCGACCTCTACCACCTAGAAGGACAAGGGCAGTAGGCGCATGGGAACCTGCAACTTCCCCTCCAAGTTACACACCATCCTGGCTTGGAAATATATCGCAGTTCCTTCATGGTTCATCATCGCTGGGATAAAATCCTGGAACTCTCTCCCTAACCGCACTGCGGGAGTACCTTTACCACAACGACTGCAGTGGTTCAAGAAGGCAGCTCACCACCATCTCAAGTGCAAATAGGGATGGGCAATAAAGGCCGGCCTTGCCAGCGACGCCCACATCCCGTGAATTAATCTAAAAATAGCAGAGCAGGTTTAGAGGAGATTCAATGAATGTGTTAACATTCATGAGGGTTTTTCAGACAAAATAACAAACTGTTTCCAGTGACAGGATGGTTGGTAACCAGAGGACGAATTTTAAGTTAATTGGCAACATAACCAGAGGGGAGATGATATTATTATGCTACCTGTGAGGACAAGGAGACAAACATTTGGGGATGTTAGCCACAAAGTAGACAAAGGCACCGAGGCTCAGAAGGCTGTCCAAGGTGGGGTGGCGGGCGGTGTGGAGTGTTTTGGGGGCAAAGAGCAGAATAGGCATGTGGCAGTGACAGGGGCTTCTTTAATTAGCGGTATAGATAGTGCCCTCTGCAGCCATGAACGAGAGTCCCGAAGGGTATGTTGCCTACTGGGTAAGGGATAACTTGAGGCGGCTGGAGAGGAATTTGGAAAGGGATAATCCAGTTGCTTGGTCCATGTTGGAACAAACAACATAATTGGAACAGGGAGGAAGTCCTGCTGAGGGAGTATCAGGAGTAAGGAGCTAAATTAATATATCAGGACTTAGAGAGTCGTAATCTCAGTATTATTGCCCAAACCACGTGCAAATTGTCATGGAGACAGAGATATTCAGGTGGCTAAAATGCTGGAGTGGGAAAGTTGGGTTCAATTTCTTAGTGCACTGTTAACAGTGCTTGGACAGGATGGAGCTATAACGATAGGACGGGCTCCCCCTGAACCGGAATGGGGACCAACCAGTGTCCTAGTGGAAAAGGTCACTAGGAAGGTGGCAAAGACTTAAAACTAGTAAGACTTGTAAGGAGTTATCTATAAGAAATGAAACAAGCCTATATATAAAAGAAACAGGAAAGGAGAGCCTATGGCAGACTAAACTAAATGAAGATGTAAGTGGCGAGGGAATAATTAGAGTTATAGAACAGGGGCATTAAAAGTGGGTTAAAATAAAACTGAGTAGAACCGCTATTAAAAACATCAGTAAAACTCCACGTACAGCAGTACACACAATGGGCCAAAAATTGCTGTTTGCAGGGAACCTCCGGAGTATGCCGCATGACCTGCGAAAACAATATGCACCGACCTGATGGCAGCACTTCTGAGTATCTGACGCTGTGAGTCCTAGGGCCATGATCTCAGGGACGCAGCCTGTGCGGAAGCGTACCTGGTATCACGTGGGCCTGGTCCTCCAATCAGAAAACAGATTGTCTTTCAATCATTGAAATTACTACATTACTTCATTACTACAACCATTAAAATAGATACAAATTTAGCTTTTGTTGTGGGATTACAAATCAATACTCATAATTCCCTCTTCTAAACAAATACTGTGCACTGTGTGGAAAGTTATGAAATGTAAACGTTATTTTAAAAGAGGGGGAGCGAATTCGTACCCTTAGCACCTCCCGTTAGTGCCTGTAGATGGCGCTAACAGGACACTAGATCAGCATCGCCGGGGCGAGGCATATCCAGCACCGCACGCCAAATCCGCCCCACCCTCACTTCCCGGAGCACCACCCGTAAGAGATATTACCGAGAAAGTCCACGCCAGGTAGATTCTGGCGTCAGTGAGTGTGGGATGCTCCCTGACCGCACGATTTGCAAAATTGATTATCGCCACTTTTCTCACTGCCTGGAGTAAACACCAACAGGGAGAGCTGGCGTGCAGCAACAGGAAGCAGGCTCCAGGGAAATTATTTAAAGCGATTATCAGTAATCACTTGCAGCTGTCAGATTAGTGTAGTTTTTGTGTTTTTTTTGTTAGGTTCACCCACTGCAACAGTTTCATTCAGTAATTTCAAGCTACTTTTGTATTAGGAGTCTTCTGGCAACTTAAAATTAGCTGCACTTATTGTTCAATGATTCGAAGTGCTACACTTGATAACATTAATGGGGCTGTACTGGCATGCCACCTCACTCTCCAGGATCTATGGTGCAGGGAGCGTAGGCATAGAGAAATATGGAAACAATGTGTACAGAGTGTGGAGGAGGGCTTTCAGGGCTCTCACCATGAGGCCTTACCCACCAAGGGTATTCCGATGGCACTTCTCCAAACTGCTTTTAAGCGAAGAGCAGTGTAGTGGAAAGCTTCGCTTCAGAAAGAAAGTGGACACAGAACTCTGCCACCTCCTGCAACAAGATCGCCAGCCTTAGGTGATGGCGACCACGGCTCTGCCAATGGCAGTCAAGGTCACTGTGGCTCCCAATTTCTTCGCCAGCGGTTCCTTCCATTCAGCAACAGGAGACATAGTTAACATCTCACTCTTTAGCGTCCATCGCTGCATCCGGGAGGTCACTGAGGCTCTCTACAGCAGGAGAAGTAACGACATTGGCTTGCCAATCACAGAAAGAAGCAGGACGAGCGTGCATTTGGCTTTCCCAGGAAGGCAGGCTTCCCCATGGTGCAGGGCACCATCGACTGCACCTACATGGCTTTGCGGGCACCTCATAACAATCCTGATATATTCGCTAAATGCAAAGGCTACTATACAATTAATGTGCAGTTGGTATGCGACCAGTTAAAGTGAATTCTTAATGCCAATGCCCACTGTCCAGGCAGCAGCCACGATTGCCTTCATCCTGCGCCAGATCGGTGTGCTAGCACTCTTCCAGCACCCACAACAAGCTCGAGGGTGTATACTCGGAGATAAGCATGACAAACACCAAGGTAATAGATTGAAGAAAAGCTGACTTTGAGGCTTTGAGCCTCGAACTTGGGAAAATAAAATCAAAAGCAATATCAGCAAGCAATGTCGAACGGCAATGTGAAACATTTAAAGCGGTGTTCACCAGAATCCAGTAAAATTACATTCCGCTAAAAAAAATTCTAAATACTGATGAAACACCATGGATTATTAAAGACACCAGAGAAGAATTATGCACAAGGAAATAAACGTACACTAAGGATAACTGCAGCAAGTTAAAGCATGATAAGGGTTCATGCAAACTAATTAGGAGAGAAGTCAAAAAAATCAATCAGGAAGGCAAGGAGGATCTATGAAATTAAATAAATGGAACATGAAACAAAATAGCTAAATATTTTACAGGCACATAAATAAAAAAAGGAAAGTCCGGTTGGAGTAGGGCCACTAATGGATGGAATGATAACATCAGAGGCAGCGATAGCAAAATGGCAGAAAACACATTGATGGACTTGCTATTGCGGTCGGAGGTGTACCTCCAGAGTACGCCTCCAAATTGGAAAACAATTACGAGCCTATCTCCAGGCGTCCAGGCTGCGTAGAGTTGCGAGGCCGTGACTCCAGGTGTACGGCAGCAGAACGGCCCACGGATCCCATGGACGCAAGCACTTCCGAAAGTTAACTGGGATCACATCGGCCCAGTCCCTCAATCACAAAGGAGGATTCCTTTGCAACCATGTATAAAGGGAATCCCCTAATGATACGAAATTGAATACCCAAATAATTATTGAATTTACAGAATGCTAATGATTATAAATGCATTGAATTGCAATTTTAGTCAAAAGTTCCTTCATTGCACCAATCTCAATAAAACAAAAATTCTATAAATAATGTTAATCATCTTAATCCGGGCCAATATTTGCAGAAACTAATTTAAAGTGTATGTGCATCATTTTTGAGTTCTAAATGTTTAATTTAAGGCTGATGTGTATCGTTAAACTGATGAAAGCAGGCCGTATGCTTGATTTTACAAGCTATAAGAGATTCCTGGGCAATCGCTGAGCAGTTGTTTGGCAAATAGTCCAACCTACGCCAGCAATACTGAGTTTCAATGCGCTTCGAATAACATGACAAGCCTTACATTGACACATCGCAAGTTCCGGATTTCACATATGGGCAAGTACCTGCAGAAACTCAGAAGTTGCGGGAGCTTTCAAATGGATCAAGACGGAGTACGCTGAGAGTACGCTGTCAGGGAGATCGCAATTTCAGGGCTATTATTTTGCTTCACTATTTATCAGGAAGACGGATCAGGTGGAAATGACATCGGATGATGAGATTAGAAAAGCTATAACCACATTTAAAATAGAAAGGGAAAAATATTCAGTAAATTGATCAAAATCAAAGAGGATAAAACCTCTGGTCAGGAGGCATTACATCACTTAATTCCAAAAGAATTTAAGTTGCGAGATAGCAGAGCCATCAATACACATATTTGTTAATTTGTCAGAAAAAAGTTGTAATGCCAGAGGACTGGCAGATAGCTAAAGTTAAACATATATTTAAGAAGGGAGATAGAAAATGTCTAGGGTACAATATATGCATCTGCTATACATCGGTTGTGGGAGAAGGTAATCGAATCCCTACTGAAGGAAACAATAGAAAAACATCTAGAAACCAAAAATATAATAACGAATATTTAGCATGGATTTCAAAAGTGAAAGCTTTGCCTAACCAATCACATTGAATTTTTGAAGAGGTAATAGAGAGTGTAGATAAGGGAAATGTAGTAATGTAATATATCTAGATTTCCAAAAGACCTTCGATAAGGTACCACATAATAGACTAATCAATAAGGTCACAGCCTGCAGATTCAGGGAAGAAGTAGAAGAATGGCTAGCTAGCTGGTTGCTAGACAGAAAGCAGATAGTTAAAGTGAAGGGTAGTTAATCAGATTGGCAGAAGGTGGGAAGTGAGGTCACACAAGGATCTATACTGGGACCACTGTTGTTCACAATTTATATTAACAATTTAGACTTTTGAATTAAAACACAATTTTTACATTTGTGGATGACACCCAATTGGGCGGGGAGACTCAATACTGAGGAGGACTGCAAGAAATTACAAGAAAACATTAATAAACTTGCAGAATGGGCATTCAATTGGCAACTGAATTTCAATATAGATAAGCGTGGGTTATTACATATTGGTAAGAAAAATAAGGTGGTCACATGTTACTTGGAAAATAATAATCTAAATGGGATAGAGCAGCAAAGGGATCTGGATGTACAATTACACAGATCACTTATATTAGTGACTCAAGTTAATAAGGCTATAAAAAAGAAAAACAATCATGGGGTTTTATTTCCAGACGGATAGAATTGAAAATTAGAAAAGTTATGCTCAACTTGTACTGAAACTTGGTTAGACCACACGTGGAGTACTGTGTACCATTCTGATTGCCATATTATAAAATGGCTATAGTTATACTGGAGAGCTTGCAAAAAGGATTTACAACAATGACACTAAAACTGCGATGTTATACCAATAAGGAAAGGATGAACATGCTGGGTCTATTTTCTCTTGCAAAGAGAAGGCTGAGGGGTGACCTAATAAAAGTCTTCAAAATTATCAAATGTTTTGATAGAGTAAACACAGAGTGTTTAATCTTGTGGGGACCAGCAAATCTAGAAGCCATCAATATAAAATATTCAACAACAACAACAACTTTTATTTTATAGCGCCTTTAACGTATTAAAACGTCCCAAGGTGCTTCACAGGAGTATTATAAGACAAAACAAATTGACAACGAGGCACATAAAGAGAAATCAGGGCAGATGACCAAAAGATTGTCAAACAGATATGTTTTAAGGAGCATTTTAAAGGAGTAAAGAGAGGTAGAGAGGCAGAGAAGTTTAGACAGGGAATTCTAGAGCTTGGGGCCGAGGCAACTTTCGGAAAGAAATCAAATAGGGAATTCAGAATAAGCTTCTTTACCAAGAGAATGCTGAGAATGTGGAACTCGGTACAACAGGTAGTCGTTGAGGCGAATTGTAAGGATGAATTTAAAGGAAAGCTACATAAGCATATGAGGGAGAAGGGAATAGAGGGTTATGTTGAAATATTTAGATGAGGAAGGATGAGCGGAGTCTCAAGGGCAGCATAAATGCCAGCATGGACTGGTTGGGCCGAAAGGCCTGTTTCTGCGCTGTAATTCTATGTAATTCTATGATTTGTTATGATCTGGAATGCAGTAGGGTGATGGAAGCAGATCCAATGGTTGCTTTCAAATGGGAATTCGATAAATGCTCTATGATTCTATGATTGTATATTTCTATAAATTCTATTTCCAACGTTGGTCTTGCAGCATTTCCTTTACAATGTTCCAAACTGAGCCTATAAGCTGTAATCTTCTTCTGCTTTGTTTCTGCTCAAAGCCCATTGTTTGTTATTGAAGTTCTGCGTTTTGATCCAAACAACTAATTTCAAATCGATTAAAGTGATCTCTAAATATGCAAGGTTGCTAAAAATGCAAAACCCCTTTCAATGCATAATACATTATTATATTGCTGGCATTACAAATATTTAAAATTACTTTCACCTATTTTTATGACTTTTTTTACGATAGACATTTTAAAAGGATTTTGATTTATCTAGCATCGAAATAGGTACAGAATAATCACACAGTTTATCTTAAACAGAGAAATCTGTGGCCGGACAGATTAGTATCTTAATTTCAATGATTAATCTATTAAAATGTTGCGAGACCGTTAATGAACTCTTGTATCTCAAACGTACTGCGTCGTGGGGATGATCCCGCGCTTTTTGAAGTAGGTTGTTGCATAAAGTACAGATTGTTTAATGTAAGACTATGTTGATCAATAAAAAGAAAAGATGGTAGTTGTTCCTCTGCTGATCTTTGATCTACTTTACCATTAGCAACACGATATTACATACCGTGATGTAGGTTAACAAGGTAAATGGTTATGATCGTGAAACAATTCATCAGCAAGAGTCACAAGGTTAAACTATGGTTTCTACTCGCACGTATCCTCTTAAAATGCGCTTAGAACACTGGCCGTTCATACCTTGATCAAAGAGCAGATGACCTTTTCGGCCTCACCAGAAATGCGGTTTCTGCTCTATTTGATAGATTACATCATAAACGGATTGCTGTCTCGGGGTAAAAAACGGAAATGGTTTATTAGTACATTTCCGTGTAGGCAGTTCTAACACTAAACATGCGCCTTTTGATTGCAACGTAATAATATCTTGACACACTTATGGTTATTAGCAGGAATTATTCTGAACAATGCCTCAATATATCTGCAAAAACAGATAGCAGGTTTCAGTTGAACAGCAGATTAATTCTACCCACCTTCATACTTATTCTTTCAGTGTCCACTGGAACGTCCACACAAAATGTCTGAATAGTCAAAAATCGTTCTGTATATTATTATCTTTCTTACATTGGTGTTTCTGGTCTGCTCGCTGAATTTGATCAACGGCTGTTTTATGAAGTATATTCTCTACTATGGTTAAATGAGTGAGACATAACGCTCAAATTATATCTTCAGCTGTTAACTGGCAGATGGAAAACGCCAAACACAAACTCACAAATGTCTACGTTCATTGTACTCAATGCCAGGGAGAGCCGGCAGTATAAGTTGCGCTTCTTATGTTTATTGAAATGGAGGTGCAAGTCTGGGGCCGCCGTCCGCTGTAGTGATGGTGGTTTGCTATCATATTGGCTTAAAGTTATGTGCATGTACAAGAGTGCGTATGGCGCTGTGTGAAATCGGCCAGTCGTGTTGACTTTGTTGGAGTCCATAAACTTTCTCAACAACTGCAGATGTCGAGCTAAATAATTCCTCCAAAAGTTTGATCTAATTCTTTAAAGATATATTTACTGCTACTACAGGATTTCAGATTAAATAGTGTGATCAAGTTACAGTCAATCATGAACGCACAACCGCGCGCACATATCTTAACTCCTAAAATAATTTCCATTACTGACAGCAGTTTTAGACTCATGCGTCATCATCTCTCAGTTCGAATCATGTTCGGAGTAAGCCAGTATTTCCAAACCAACAGAGGATGGCGCCTACCTGTAGCCTGCAGTCAATTCCATTTCTAAATATGATTGTGCTTCCCTGGATATTGATCTTCGCGATTGCTTATACAGGTATATCCTTGAGTTTTCCTTTCTATTAATATCATGTTTTGATATGTCAAAAGCAAGATACAGCAGACGCTGGAAATCTGAACTCTGTTGCATATGGTATGTGTTGGTGTTATTTCTGGTTGTTTTTGGTCACTTTTTCGCTCACTGGTCCAATGTTATACAAGCCCCAAGGTTCAAGCATTAGGATAAATGTTAGATTCTGTATGATTAGAGATAAAGACATGGATGGAGAAGATTGTATCGGTGTGGTATTAACAGCAAGGTATTTTTTAACTATGTTGAACATAACAGGCTCACCAAGGAAAGTACTTGACCATTGAACGATCCTCTGGGCAGCTTCAGGCGGAATCCCAGGACATGGCAAAAGTTTTAAAAGCTTACTTTGCACCTGCCTTCACTACATTCAAAGATGTTGGTTTACCAATACGACGACATGAGGCTGATATTAAAACTAAACCTTTTGAACTGGATTGAGATGCAGTTCTTGCTGCAGTTAGTGCTCGGAAAGAAAGTCGGGGTGCTGACCTGAAAGACATTCTACCGAGTGTGTTCCAATAAATGTGTCCTGTGCTATGTCAGATGTTTGTGTATAAATTTAGTAGTTATATTGTATAGTTATCTATGATGCTGTCCATGGACCACTGAGGGGGCCACGACTTCCCAAAATTTCAAAAATGGTCTAAGTGAGAAACTCGAAATTATACAGTTATTCGAGATGCGCTGTACTATCAATTCGAATGGATGAGTTTAATCGGGAATCCAGACATGGTTTATGAAATGGAAGGTCGTGTCTCACCAATGTCGTTTTACTTTTTCCCAAGATATTACAAAGTTGGTAGATGAGGCAGTCATATTGATATTGTACATCTAGACTTTTAAAAAAGTGGTTAATACAGTTCCGCACAAAAGGCTGATAAGGTAGGCTGAGTATTGTGGGATTTGCATGCAGGATTTGGTTTGGGTTGTTAAGGAATCTGTTCTATTCAGGGGCACAGAAGATAGTTATTAATCTTTAGTACCATTGCATTATTTATCAATTATTTGGGTAAAGGCATGGGGATGTTATCTGCAAGTGCGTAGATTGCACGATCATATCTGCGGATATAAAGACCGTGGATGAAATAAAATAAGATTGCCGACAAAACTGGATTAAATACAGGAATTAAACGAATCTGGTAGATATAATTTAATATAGACGAATGTAGTGTGCTGCACTTGGATAGGAGCAACTGCATCTTTGACTGATGCCGGGTCCTTTGCTCAAGGATGTTGATCTAGAGAAAGACAGGAGGATTACATTGCATGTATGATGAAATGTCCATGGTCAGTGCCACGAGAATATTGTCAAATTGAATCAGGTGTTAGGATGTATTACCACGTCAATTGAACTTAAAACAAGAAACACAGTCCAGTGAAAGACCTTTCGTCGTGAGTTATGTCAAGATCTTAGGCCCTGCGTCGCTTCAACCATATCTCAGTTGATGTGTTCATTGTCTGTTCATTGTCTGTTCCTGAAGACATGTGCAATTCAAAATGTACTGGTGTGGTCTGCGATTCACATCAGGTTAGTTTTAAGAATAGAAATGTGGTAGCAAGGCACATTAAATACACAGCAGCGCCGACAGATCTCGTCGTTTAAAATGAATTCGTTATAGACAGCGCTTGTAGGCTCAGATATCGTTCACAAAGATTGAATTTAAACCTCAGCAATTATAACCTACTATCAGAAGTCGATGATTATTGTCAGCAAGCCGAGTGTGTGCGATATATCTCATTATCGTTTGCATTTATTTCCTCACAGCTGTTTAGGTGCTTATTTAAGTGTGATCCAAGCCCCTGAAAACGCCAACGAGATCGCAGGTGGGAACATTACTTTCTATTGCGCGCTCCCTTTTTACAAGATAATTCCGATATGACTGTTTACTGGTGGAAACTGGGAGAAAATGAGTTTCTACATTCACTTAATGACAGCAGAAAACGATTTCTTCCTTTGAAGAAAGGAGAGGCCTCTCTTCAGCTCCTGAATGTCAGCTCCGCGGACTCCGGAGTTTATTGCTGCGGAGTGAAACATCCGGGTAGACGAATGGGAAATGGAACTGGGTCAAAGCTTCTCATCTACGGTAGTTTGTACCTGAAACTATTCCACTAAATGTTTAAAACAAACACAGTGCAAGAATTTTTTTTATCGTCATTCATGTTTCGGACATCCAAGCGTTTGTTTTAAGCCTTTTGGAATTTACAATGAAATTCTTTTTCAATACCATGCTTTATTTATACACAATTCGTTCAAATAACGTTTGGGAACGAACACGAATGTAATATAACTTTCGGTAAAGAGAAATTTCAACACTTGATTAATAACGCCATCAATAATTGAACGTGAAAGAGGTTTGCCACTGATTAATTTACTTAATTCCATCCACTAAATTACAGCTAGTGGTGAACTTGAGGTTCAACATTGATGATGCATTAATATCATTACGAATGCATTATTAATAATTAGCGAAGCCAAGCTAAATCAACAAGCAGAGGGCAATAAACATCATTCATTATCACGATGTAACATAATTTGCTGGTTATAATTGAGTACAGTTTATTTTAGCGAGGACGACTGTTTGATTTTCACTGGTAAGTCTGCCGCTTCAATGAGAATATGACGAATAGGCTGTTCCGTTAGATGGCAAGTTAATTGTTGGTTTCGAACCGTTACGTCTCTCTCTGCAGCAATCTGGCTTAAACTTCGGGTCCTTCTACGGCGAGTTCTCAGTAACTTTCCATTTGATCTGTTTTCTCCTTTGCGTTTCCTCCAGCTATGGTTCTTCACTTACTGCCGTTCTTAAACTACGTATTATCTATATTTTAAATTAACCTTTCCAACACTCTTCACAATAATTACTTCAAAAGAGTCTCCAACTCAGTAAAACTGTCTCCACAGTTATTAAACCGTCTGTCAACTTTCTAAAGTATTCCTGTTTAGGTGAATGGTGTTCAATATGCTTTTATAAACAACATTAAAACAATTTGACCGTGAAATGATCTCTTTTTTAAATTAAAGGCTTATTCCTGTAAAATGCAAAGTGTTGTAAACCATATTATCCATCGAATCCCTTTCTACCTGCTCTTAATTATGAGTTATATTGAGATAT
Organism: Squalus acanthias; assembly: GCA_030390025.1. NCBI lineage: Eukaryota > Metazoa > Chordata > Chondrichthyes > Squaliformes > Squalidae > Squalus > Squalus acanthias. The sequence continues at coordinate 72,898,772 of CM059430.1, read as the reverse complement.
ATATGTTGCAATAATCTCAAAACCCTCCAAAACTTTATATCTTCCATCTATATTCTTTCTAGCATTGATCTCGACGGTATCATGTTTAGCTCACCAATGTCTCAGTAGAAATTGTAATCCTTTAATTAATGGGATAGATTTTCAACTTGATGCCGAGTTGCCGATCAACATCGTCTGTTTCCCGCCCAGACAGCAAGTTGAAAATCCACCCAACGTTTCTATAAATGAACATGCCACTTAATGTTTGCAAAGTATTAATGTCACATTGATTTAATCTGGTAGAAATTAGAATTACTTCATACATTCTGAAAGAGCTCAGTCAGTTCTCATCTCTTCTATATCTTGTTCCACAGTTCCCCCAAGCCCTCTGCGTATTGACTGCAATGAGGCAGATCGTAATGCATCTGCTTCTTTGATTCTTGTGTGTAAAACTGCTGAATTTTACCCAAATTATATCAATATTACTTGGTACAAGGATGGTGTGAAAGTTGAGACCGGGATAAACGCCGTTATACAGCTAAATGAAAAAGGTCCGTATGAAGTTTCCAGCTTTTTGGAAGAGTCACAGCCTGTCAAGAGCGGGACTATTTATACCTGCCAGGCATTTCATCTCACCGGCCAAACGGCAACTGACTTCCGATTCATTTCAACCAGTACCGTAGGTAAAAATCTAATTATAACAAATGCAAGGAACATCTGACCCAAGACGGATACCAAAGATTATGGACCGTATTTGGCATTTGCATAACTTTGTCCTCAATCACTTAAAGGAGCATTGATGAGTTTTCACTCTTCATAGGAACAAGAATATGAATATAAGTAGATTATTCAAGGTCTGTTGGCGAATAGGTCTTTGTACTGAACATATTTTATTAGAGAGCTGAGGTATTGTAATATAATTGTTATTGTACGGAAATAGTAACCCAGACGCCTGGACTGATAATCACGCCATGGTAGTTTGAGAATTTAACTTCAGTTTAAACAATTCTGGAATTAAAATGCTGGTTTCAGTAAAAGGGAAAGCTGAAGCTGTTGAATTCTCGAAACAGCATAACTTGTTTACCAAACACTGGTGACTAATCTAGGAATCAACTATCATATCTAATTCCGAGTTAACATGTGGTCTAAAAACTAAAGTCCAAGGATAATCGTCTTGAGTATTACTCAGGGCTGGAGGATTAATCGTGCTCCATTTTATAAACACAGTAGTAAAATTCTCTTTAGATGTTAAGTAATCATAACGACTTGAAATGGAAAAGGAAAAATGAGAAGATCAATAAAATGTTTAACCGTCTCTTTATGCTGCGGGACTCCCTAAAATTGAAATAAACGTTCAAAAGAATGATAGGCGACATTGAAAGTTGGGTCTGCAGAAAACTTTCTCAAAATGTTCAATTTCAAATTTTATTTTTAACATTTATTTTACAGGAGATGGCAACGCACAATGGTACATAAAGCTCTATCGATCCGCAGGAGGTGCAATCTTAATTCTGTTGCTCCTGATAATCATAAGGAAGCGATATCCATTAATAATATGTATAGGTATGATATTGTCCCGTTTCATTGTGTCCTTCAGTATTTCCTTGATAATGTGAGGGTAGGGATGAAGTAAGTTAATGTCAGCCTTGGATCTGTAGTAGCATTTTCACCTGATAATCAGCGGTCGGAGATTTAAGCACATAATTTAGGCCGACAACCCAGTGCCGTACTGAGGGAGAGCTTTCGGATGAAAACTGAAAACCAGTCACCGTCTGCCCGCTGAAGTGGATGTAATAGATCTCTTGGGACTATTTAAGGAGGACTGGAAGATCTGTCGGTGACCTGCAAAACATGTATCCCCAATGTACATCGATAAAACAATTTAATTGCTTATTTATCGCATGACTGTATGCACGACCTATCTGTGATCAATTAGCCGCCGCTTTTCCTTGCATTACAACATTGCTTAAACTTCCAAAGTACGTTTCTTTAGACAAGCGCATTGGGATGTCTTAACGTCCGAGAACGCGCTACATAAATGAGAATTTATTGCTTCTCTCTTGCAAATGGATGACATGTTGTGCTGCTGATAATAGGACCCAGGGAGATGGAGCACTAGAACCTATGCACTGAGTTTAACAATCTGTCCCGGAGCAATAAAGTGGCCGTATTGCCTTTCACCTCTCTGGAGTGGGTAGGAGAAAGTTTCTCGTGTTGTATCTAAAATTCTCTGACCACTTTCTGCTGATGCATTACCATTGTGGAAGTGAGTTGAGTGCAGGGTCTAATGCGGTGCGCTTTCCCATAAAGTAACAGGCTAGAAACTGCCGTCAGAAGCATAATTCCGGAGTATGCCTCCGACCCATGAAACAATTACGAAAGTATCTCCTGGTGCCCTGACTGTGAAAAGTTGTGGTCTCAGGCCTCGAGGCGGAGGGCAGCGGAATGATCCACAGATCCCATGATGCAGGCGCATCGGAAGCGTATCTGCGATCACGTGGGCTCAGTCATCCAATCCATAAACAGAATACCATTCCAATCATTTACGAAATGTATCCCCCAATGATATGCAATGGAATTCCCAAATCTAACAATTATACAATGTTCAAATTTGGAATTTTATTCAAAAGTACCTTCACTACACCAACCTCGGCAATATATTTTTTTTTGAGAATTTCATACGTATTTAAAACTGTAATACAGTCTAATATTTGCATAAACTCATTTAATACAGTATATGTGCATAATTTTGGATGTTAAAATTTTTTAATTTAAGCCTTAGATATCTCCTTACGCTGATACAAACAATCCCATGCCTGCTTTCATGAACTGTAAGACCCACGTGGGCAATTTCTGGCCAATCGCTGTGTAAATTGCTGAACTCTGCGCCAGGGATTGCTTTTTCGGGTTTCCCGCATATGGCCTGTCAACGTGTACATTGTCAGTCCTCACGTTGCAGATATATGCAAGAACTTGAGGAAATCCGGAACTTACGGGGCATTTCAAAAGGAATACAATGGTATACTCTGAGAGGATGCCGTCACAGAATCCGCAATTTCAGGGCCATGCTCAACGCAGGAAGCCTCTTGACACCGTGGAAATTGACTCGAGTAGGACTCAATAAATTAACAAAATCTGGAGAAGGTAATTTGAGAGTAAAGCTTGAACAATTAGAGATATCCAACAAGTTCTAGAATGTGCTCCTGAACATAAATTTGGACTGTATTAAGCCTACATAAAATGGTTTTGGAATCATGAAGAACGATATTAGCAAATAATACATGTTCAAATTTTCAAGTCCATTCATTACCAGGAACAGGGGATTCCATGGAACAACCACCACATCCAGAAGTTCTGGTAGGTTCTTTTCATACATTTGTTAAGCAAATAGAAATTGGCTGTGAGATTAAGCTTGAAATACTTTCAGAGATGCCATTAATCCGCTGGACTGAAATACATCAGTTTGCTGCTTAAGGGAAAGCATTTACCTTTAAAATTTAGAGTAAATATTTATTTCATATTTCAGCGAGACAATTCTAAATTCAATGTATCTCCTGAAGGTTTTTACTGCGTTTTTTTCACATGTAATTGAAATTGTATCCAAAATATATAATGCCAATATAATCAGCAACAACATAAAATGTTATTTTCAAACATGCATGCACATGTAAGAGCAGAACACCTCAAGTAATTTAGGTATCATTAGGCCTTTGTGCTATCACACATAGGGCTTACTAAGCAGTAACTTGTGTAACAACAATAAGTTATAACACGAATATAGTCCACATTGAGAGAGTAACGTATAATATAGTGCCCTCTTGATATAGTATAAAATTATTGAGAGAAAGAAATCTCAAAGTGGATTTATTTTAAAGCTTCTCTTTCCAACTCTAGTTTTAGTATTAAAGTCCGTTCGGTTCAACGTGTAATCCATACACTGCAGTGTCACTAAGATAAAGAGTAAACAATATAATATGCATTATTTTGTGATCTATGCAGGGATCAGCAAATGAGATGAAGATTTACGCTGCATTAGATTTGTCCAAGTCAATGAAAACTGCAAGGGCTAAGTATCAAGAGGAGAGCACTCTGTAGGCCCAGGTAGGTTGAGAAAAAAATAAATACAGGTCACCCATGGCAGCAGAGTAAATAAATTAGTTTGCTCGTCTTAGTTAAATCGCATTACCTGTTGACTTTCTTAAATGTAATGGCTCCTATCACTACGGAACATATTGGCACTGACCATGTACTAATGGTATTCTCCAACACTCGCATTATAGACAAAGCAAGCGGCAACAGACATACGCTGCGCTGGAATTGGCTGGCTCCATGAAAACAGAACAGCCTAAACTTCAGAATAAGAGTTCAGATTGTGACCAGTTACACTTGAAAACCCAAAGAGCAATAGCCGAGTTCATTTACACCAGAACCAATATCACCTAATGTTTTCACCTGTGCAGAGACTACTGTCGTCGTGCAGAATGCTCGCGTAAGCCTTGGTACTTGCCTATGTATGTATCTTTGTTGTGCTTCTGCCGCCATTATTTTCCAGGGCAACATACTTCAACAGACAAATGCACCAATTGCTACGACTTATTTTATAAATCGTTATCCAGCTATGACATTAACAAAGTTGATTTCTTGAAAAAATCAAGATGAATGTTATTTATTTCTTGTATAGTCAATTGCTTAATGGTTAACAAAGCAGCATTCTCCAACCATTAAAATGATATTCTGGCTCTTCAGTGTTTTTTGACGTCAATCATGTTTTTTTCATTTTTCACAATGTGTGGCATTGTCTTAGCACAATTTACTTGGGCTTAGCATTACTTAGCTACTGTATGACATTCCTTTGGACCCTATTTTAAATCAGGCATGAATAAGCCGATTAAAAATCGTTAGCAAATAATGTGGGAAACCCTTTCTGATAGCATCACCCTCGTGTCCTGCATTCTTCCTACAAAAGCCACACCAAAAGTCTATATTACTCAGATAATAATGGTAAGACAAGAACGAGATAAGACAAGGTGATCTGTTGGCTTTATAAAAGTAACCACTGAATTGCATCAACCCCCATTTACCTTAAAATAGATTAATCCAAAAACTTCAGCATATGAGTAATTTAAGACATGACATCTGGTAAGTGTAGTGTGCTTGGGAGGAACAAGTTTCCTTTGGACCAAAGCTTGTCAAAACGTTCAACATTTGCTTTTTTTTCCATTGTCAACTCTGGGTATGTTGTTCATTCATTGATTGTTTTAATGCATCATGTACATAGTACGTGCAGCACCAATGGATTCCTGTGAAATTGGTGCGAATCAAACAAACTGTTGGTGTTCTGGATAGTGCGGAGATACTTGAGCGCTGAGAAGCACCCATCTGGGCGAATAATGCCTATGGCTGCAAATTCCAGACTTGAGGCTTGTGGATGTCAGAAACAGGCTCACAGGTTGATAGGCAATCAGTTCATTGCAAAGCTATCAGCTTCTGCGCTGCTCCAGTAGTTGCGGTTGTTCATATAGCAGGTTCGGGTAAGTTGCTGAGCAATGATTAATGTCCAGGATATAGATGGGGTGTTGACGCATTGGGGAAATTGATGTGCTTTTCCTTGGTCATAGAGCTGGACATTGCTTGGCACTTATGTGGCACGAATGTTACCTCACAATGAATGTTGTAAATGTCCTGTTGTGGGCTGGTATCATAGAATCAGGATAGAATCATACAGCACAGCAAGAGGTCATTTGGCCCATCGTGCCTGTGTCGGCTCTTTGAAAGAGCTATCAAAAGAGTTTCACTCTCCTGGTTTTTCGCCAAAGCCCCGCAATGTATTTCGTTTTCAAGTATATATCCAATTCCCTTTTGAAAGTTACTGCTGCTGTTGCCTGATTCATTATCTAAGGAGTTGCCACTGGAACTGAACACTATAATTATCTATTAACAGCCACGCTCGTGAACTTATGGTGCAGTGAAGGTCATTGATGGAGCAGCTGAAGATAGTTAGGCTGACGATACTTCTGTTAGGAACTCCTGCACGGCTGTCATGATTGATCTCCAACTGAAGTGTGTTCCACTCGGCCCAAATGACCTCCAGATTGTGAAGACTCCTTGATGCCACACGCATTGCAATGATGTGTTGATATTCAGGCAGCTGCTGCCATTTCTCCAATGCTGTTCAGCTCCCATAATCCCTGAATAATGTTTGTAGCTGAGTGTTTCTGGCGGTCCTGATTGTGGCCGTCCAAATGAGGCTAGGAAGCTGGGATCAACACAGCTTCCCGTCCAGGACGTTTTGCTGATCCCAGTCACAATCTTCGTGTGATCTTAATACCAAGTGAAGGTGAGAGATTCCGGGCAGAACTCTATCGTTTTACAGACGAGAGTCAGAGCAGATGAGTTCTCTTCAGCTAAATAATCCGTAACGGAGCTGGGGAAGCTATTGAAAATGTTAGAGGGAACGAATTTGGTATTCCTTTGTGCTTTTAATTTCGGACTCTATTGGCCCAGATCTTCCAGGGCCAATGATCAGGTACGTACAGCGAACGCAGTCGTAAGTGACCTGCAAGTTCCAGGTTTCTGCATGCGATACGCCTGCGTTAAAACCCGGAATTTGCGATCTGTCAAGTTTCAGCTTGACAGATCATCCGCATGTGCAGAAAATGGGCAGAGAGAGAACAGAGAGAGAACAGTACAGCACAGTACAGGCCCTTCGGCCCTCGATGTTGTGCCGAGCATTGTCCGAAACCAAGATCAATCTATTCCACTCCCTATCATTCTGGTGTGCTCCATGTGCTTATCCAATAAGCGCTTGAAAGTTCCTAAAGTGTCCGACTCCACTATCACAGCAGGCATTCCATTCCACACCCCAACCACTCTCTGAGTAAAGAATCTACCTCGGACATCCCTTCTATATCTCCCCCCATGCACCTTATAGTTATGCCCTTTGTAAAAGCGACATCCACCCGAGGAAATAGTCTCTGAACATCCACTCTATCTATCCCCCTCATCATCTTATAAACCTCTATTAAGTCGCCTCTCATCCTCCTCCGCACTAAAGAGAAAAGCCCTAGCTCCCTCAATCTTTCCTCATAAGACCTCCCCCCCAAACCAGGCAGCTTCTTGGTAAATCTCCTTTGCACTTTTTCCAATGCTTCCACGTCCTTCCTATAGTGAGTTGACCAGAACTGCACACAATATTCCAAATGTGGTCTCACCAAGGTCCTGTACAGTTGCAGCATAACCTCACTGTTCTTAAACTCAAACCCCTTGTTTAATAAACGCTAACACACTATAGGCCTTCTTTACTGCTCTATCTACTTGAGTGGCAACCTTCAGAGATCTATGGATATGAACCCCCAGATCCCTCTGTTCCTCCACGTTCCTCAGAACCCTGCCGTTGACCCTGTAATCCTTATTCAAATTTGCCCGACCAAAATGAATCACCTCGCACTTATCAGGGTTAAATTCCATCTGCCATTTTTCTGCCCAGCTCTGCATCCTATCAATGTCTCTTTGCAGCCTACAACAGCCCTCCACCTCATCCACTACTCCACCAATCTTGGTGTCATCAGCAAATTTACTGATGCACCCTTCAGTGCCCTCCTCCAAGTCATTGATAAAAATCACAAACAGCAGAGGACCAAGCACCGACCCCTGTGGCACACCGCTGGTAACTGGTCTCCAGTCCGAAAATTGTCCATCCACCACCACCCTCTGCCTTCTATGAGATAGCCATGTGGACATTCGCTAATTGCCCAACTACTGCCCAGCGAATGCCCATGAAAAACTTACGCCAGGTACCAGGTAAAAGCAGGCATAAGGCCTTCTTTTACCAGCGTAACGGTTTTAATAAATATTAAAATACATCTTCTTAAATGATTTAAACAAATAAATACCATTAAAAATTGTTTAGGTTACTTTTGGCCCATTAAAAATTTTTTACATTTATTTTTCAAAAAATTAAATATTTGTTTTAAATGTTCAATTAAATTGTATTTTAATTAATTTTGACCAAGTGATGATTTTTTTAAGTGTTGTGAAAGTCTGTTTTTAGGTGATTCCTATTGTGCTTATGGGGATTCCGTAGGTAAATGGAATCCACAGAAGCATAATGTGATATAATTTGCGGCCCCTAAGGGTGTGTACCAGGTTTGTATGCACCCGTCGGGGCAGCGCAAGTCCCGGGTTTAGGCATGCGCTGAAACCCGGAACTTGCGATCTGTCAAGATCCTCCACATCCCCTGGAAAAGTGCATAAATGGGCTGTGATTTGCACAACTTCTACCAAGCGACTGCCTGTGAAATTCTTACGCCTGGCAAAAGCAGGCACAAGACCTGCTTTTAATAGCGTAAGAGATATAAAAAACAGAAAAAATCAAATTTTATCAATAATTTATACATTTAAAAACTTTAGCCCTTTTAAAACTTTTAAATGTATTTTTCTAAAAATAAGTTTTTGCTTTAAATATTTAATTAAATGGCTTTTAATGAATTAGAAATAAGCGATGGCTCATTTATATTAATGTCTAGGTTTTTATTTTGGGAGTATTCACATTCATGCTTATGAGGTTTCCATACAAATATTGTCGTCTCCTGTGAAACAATGAGGTCGCTTTTGCTTTCCTCGTTCGACAATTAAAAATTCTTATCTTTGGTTTCAAATCGCTCCATAGCCACGCCCCTGCTAATCTCTTCAACATTCTCCGGCCCTACAATTCGCACAGAAAGCTGCATTATTCCAATTCCGGCCTCTTTCGGACCCCCTAATTCGCCCCACCATGGTCTGCCGAGCCCTCAGCGATATAATCTCACAACTCTAGAATTTTCTCCCGAAACTTCTCCACCTCTCTACCTCTCTCTCCTCCTTTAAAATGCTCCGTAAACCTACCTCTTTGATCAAGGTTTTAGACCCCTTTCCTAATGTTTCCTTCTTTGGTTCGCTAGTCAATTTCGTTGTCTGATTACGCTCCTGGGAAGCGCAATGGGAAGTTTTGGGGGGGAAAATTAGGTCGCGCCCCGTTTGGGGCGCAAATATCGTCTGGACGCAAAAATTAGTGCCTGGCGCTAATTATCGCCACTGACTGGAAACTTCACTTTTACCGCCCTGGGAGGTGAGTGGAGCGCTAAATCAGGCGCTGCACACCTGTCTTAAGGCGCAAAGGCCGAGCAGTGAGGCGCTAACTCAGCGCGCGAGCGCAGCGCAGGTGCTGCCAGTTAGCGAGGGAACACAGACACACTGGCGCCGGCCAGTGCTTAAAGGGGGGGGGGGGCATCTTGCTTCCCAGCCACACCCTGCTCATTGCAGCCTTGAATCTCGGCCTGGAGAGACCTGTGAATCCATTTTGCTGCCAAGGATGGAGAGGGTGAGAGAACGAGCTCAGCGCTTCACCGAGCGGGCCTTGGATGCTCTTGTTGGTGCGGTGGAGCGCGGAAGATGTATACTCTTCCCTGAGAGTGGCAGGAGGCCTTTGCCACGTGAGTACAGAAGAGTGTGGAGGGAGGTGGCTCAGAGCATCTCCTCCAGGAGCATGGTGCCCAGGACCCATGTTCAATGCCGCAAAAAGTTCAACGACCTCACTCGGGTCGTCAGGGTGAGTGGCTTTTTCTCAATACCTCTCCATCCCTCCATCTCAACCTCACTCTATGGCCAGAGGGTCTTAAAACCCCAATGCACAACACTCATCCAACACCTATGGCCCTTTCATGAAACACACACACACATTCCACACTTTGCATACAGTAAGGTCTATTCACCTATGGGAGGCACATCAGGCAAGACCATGGCTGCATACAGTAAGGGCTATTCACCTATGGGAGGCAGATCAGGCAAGACCCTGGCTGCATACAGTAAGAGCTATTCACCTATGGGAGGCACATCAGGCAAAACCATGGCTGCATACAGTAAGGGCTATTCACCTATGGGAGGCACATCAGGCAAGACCATGGCTGCATACAGTAAGGGCTATTCACCTATGGGAGGCACATCAGGCAAGACCATGGCTGTATATTTACTCAGATGCTGTCCTTTTACTTGCAGGCCAAGCTGGCGCATAATAGGAGACAGCAGCAATGGACAGGTGGAGGGCGGCCTCAGCTGCAACCCCTCAACGATCTTGAGGAGCGCGTCCACAGGATTGTGGCAAGCCGGGTGATCGGTCCCGTCGCCACTGGAGACGCCGACCCCATTCTGGACAGCAATGTAAGGTCATCACCTTTTTGTCCTCTGTCCTTCCACTTGTCCCTCACAACACCAGCCTTTGACACTTTCAATCCAACTTGCTAACTCGCTGCACTTATTCCTCCCTTACTGCCACCCTGTCCTCACGCTAAAGCCACTCTTGTACCTCCCTGCTTTCAGATGGTGATTCACCAGCTGAGGAGACGGGCCCTGAAGCTGCCAGTGGGAGTGAAGCTGCAGCCGAGAATGAAGAGGAAGCCGGAGCATCAGTGCCACCCTCTCCCGAGGAAGCCCATGCCCACACTGGGAACACGCCTTCCCTGGAGGGGAGCAGGGGGGAAGGGTCTGATGAGGGTGAAGCTCCAGGACCCAGCGGGCTGCAGCAACGCCATGGGGGTAGGGAAGAACGGGGGCCTTCTCCCCAGAGGGAGAGTATGCCAGCGACTCCTACTGCAATGGACGCAGAGGAGGAGCGGCTGATCGCAGAAATGAACACCCAGGCGGTGGGCATGCACACTGAGCTCATGGGTGCAGTGGGAAGGGTGCCCGAATGCATTGAGTCACTGGCAAGGAGTGTGGAGCACTTCGCTGTAGCACAGGCGGATGCCACACTAACGCTTAGTGCTGCAATTCAGTCACTGACTGCCGTGATCCCATCTCTGACTGCTCTCATGCAGACTCAGATTGAGGCCACGCGAGCACTGACTGCTGCCAAGCTCGATGGTTCGTTCACATGTCCCCAGGGCTCTCACCGCGCCGCAGCAGGCCAGCAATCTGTGCTCCAGCAGATTGCTCCGGATGCTGAAGTGCTGCCCCGTGGGAGTGCCAGTGTGTCGGGCGAGCAGGGAGTTGCTGTCCTCCCTCACGATGACAGCATTCCTGCTGCCAACACTGTCACTTCTCCACTGCACTTGCCACCACCTGTAGGACAGACTGCTGCCGCCCATGCAGAGTTGGTGCAGTCTGCAGCCGGGCAATCCAGGCCCAGAACTGGTCGAGGCCGTCCTTCAGGGGCATCTGCAGTGTCAGGGTCTGACAATCAGCAGCCTTCCACCAGCCTTGCTGCAGCCACTGAGGTCCCATTACGGAGGAGCAGTAGGGTTAGAAGGGGGGAAGTGCGCAAGGGAAGGAGATCACCCTCGATGGGCAAAAAGTAGGAGGTGTGAAAAAATGCTGGTCATTTTTTTATTAAAGGCCGAGGTTCGTGGTCCAACTTTTGTCTAGTGTTTTGGACATTATCTCCAGGTTGTGAGAACCAGTTATGTTAATGACTGATGTTTTTCTGTTTATTTCTATGAGTTTGTCATGAGGAAATGACACACACAGAGTTTGTAAAATAAATAAGTTTTTGTATTCAAAATATACATGTTTGGTGTTTGGAATCATTGGTGCCTTGGCCGGCTGAGGGATTGCGTGCTGGGTTCATTGATGTTGTTAGCAATGGCAGAAGCCATTTCCACAGCAGGGGCCCTAGAAGCGGCTTGCTATCAGCCGTTGACGGACGGCCCTTGCAGTTTCACCATTGTGGGCCGCCCTCCCGCCTTGGTGCTACTGATGATCATCCTCCTCGTCCTCTTCCTCCTCTTCCTCCTCCTCCTCTGGTGGTGCTCCAAAGCCTGGTGGCATTGGCTGGGTCCTGACGATTGCCATGTTATGCAACATGCAGCACACAACTACGAAGTTGGATACTCGCTCAGGCGAGTACTGCAGGGCTCCTCCAGAATGGTCGAGACAGCGGAACCGTTGCTTCAGCACGCCGATTGTGCGCTCAATGATGTTCCTGGTAGCTTGATGGCTCTCGTTGTACCGCAGCTCTGCAGGGGTGATGGGCGTATGGAGCGGTGTCATCAGCCAGTTGCTCAATGGATACCCCTGTCCCCGAGAAGCCAACCAACTGGCTGATGCGGTGCCTCGAAAAGTTCTGCCACAGTAGTCTGGCGCAGGATGAAAGCTTCGTGGCAGCTGCCAGGATAGTGGGCATTGACAGCGAGTATCAGCTGTCTGTGGTCACAGACCAACTGAACATTCAAGGAATGGAACCCCTTTCTGTTCCGGAATTCCTCGGCATTCTCATGTGGAGCACGCAAAGCCACATGCGTGCAGTCAATGGCGCCCTGCACCATGGGGAAGCCCGCTATCCTCGCAAAGCCCAGAGCGCGGTCACGCTGCTTGTCTGGGGTCATGGGGAAAGAGGTGAACTCTCGTCTCCTTTTAAAGAGGGCATTTGTGACCTGCCGGATGCAGCAATGCACCACGAACTGGGAGATATTTGCGAGGTCCCCAGCAGCAGCTTGAAATGAGCCAGTAGCATAGAAGTTGAGAGCCACTGTGACGTGCACTGCCACCGACAGTGACGTCCTGGACCTCAGTTGAGGCTGCAGATCTGGCTGCAGCAGGTGGCAGAGCTCAGTGACCACCTCCTTGCTGAATCGCAGCCTTCGCAAACACAGCTCCTCAGACATATGAATGTAGGAGAGCTGTTCACGATATACCCTGGGAGGGTAAGCTCTCCTGTACATACGCCTGTTGGCCCTCCTCCGTCTGGCCATCATTGCCACTCTCTCTCTGCGTCTCTGTGACCTCCGATTCAGCTGGAGCACGACGACGCCCCCATTCAGTGCAGCCCCCATAGTCTCTTTGCAAGCAAAGTTATGAAGGACAGCAACCAAAGTACCAGCGAAGTTAGGATCAGTAGGCAAAACTACCTCACAAAGCGTTGACTCAATGAAGAAGTCTCTCTTTCTCTCTCTCCGAATCTCTCTCTCTCTCTCAGAACGAGTGGTGCAAAAATGTCAACCACAGAAAAAGACAGGAAGAGGCCCCCTTTAAATAGCGCCCCCCACCCCCCAGCCCCACAGCGATTGATAGCGTTCCAGTCTTCCGGTCGTTGGATGCGCCAGGCGGTAAGGCAGGGGGCGCCACTCAATTTCCACTCCGGGGTGCCACAAGAGCGTTGCACCATGGAATGACGTCACAATCTGCGCGCGCAGGTAGTCGCGGCGGTAACGTTTAGCGCCGCCGCACAATGTCTAGTTAAGTTCCCGAGCGGCGCAAACATCGCTGCGCCCGGGCGCTAGCGGCTTTGCGCCCCATTAGCGCCCTCTTAAGGCGCTAACGGGAGGCGCAACCAACTGAATTTTTCCCCCTTGTTACTTTAAATGCGCTGTATAATTGCAAGTTGTACTTCGAGGCAATGGCGGGAAGGTGAGCGGGGTGATAGCAACAGTCAACGAGAAGAGGAGCCGGTAAAACATTCCCAGCTTCTCTGTTGTCCTGCATTAGCAGGTTGAGCTGAACTGCCAGCACGAATCGTGATTTCTGTAGGCATTTCGCCGATTAGAAAGTGGGAAATCATGTGCTGCTGAGTGTTGTTAAGTGCTAGAGCAGCTTAATGGGGAGCTGCATCTTTTTTGACCGAAACAAGGAAACAACGCGGTGTGCTTCAGGGTGATGTCTGAAGCTAAGAACAATTAATTCAAGGACCAGAGGCGTTCACATACAGCTCTGTAAATGCTGGTGGAGCAAATACTCAATACGAAGGACGTCCACTTCCAATGTCCACTGCCTGCACTAAAGCTGCCTGGGATATGGGCATGACAAGAGATGGCATCATATATTAATGTGATCAGCATTATCTCCCGGACCAGGCTGCCGTGCAGAAACACACTTTAGTTTAGAATTTCCGCAGGGTTTCCTCAGTTTTCAACCGAACTAGCATCATACATTCAGCCGAACAGCCGTGGTAATTATTGGCATTAATGATCTCATCAGAACTGCCAATGTAAAGTTCGCCGTCATTTCTCTCATACTCTCTGCACTACCGTGAAGGAGTTTACTTTCATCTCAGTATTCTTAATCCATCTGACCCCCAATTGCACTAGCTGCCCATAAGATCTTACTGCACCTCCAGTTTGCTTACCCTCACGCCCGCAAAAGCTTCTGCTGCCCTCACAGCCACTTCTCTTTCTTGCCCTAATTATCTAATTTTTCCTGTCATCGTGCACACATTCGTAAGCTGAGTTATACATGGGATCAGTTGAAACTCATTGTCCAGGATATATATTACTCCAATTCAACTCTTCTTCCTTGGAAGCTGGCTCACAACAAGCAACACAGGCGTGTTCCTGATACAATGCAAAATCTCACCCCTGTAGAATAGCCCATCATTGACATCAATGGTCCTTCCTATCCACACGTTCTCGGCCCCTCACAAATTTATAAACCTCAATTAGGTCCACCCTCAGCCTCCTCTGTTCCAAATAAAGCAACCACAGCCTATCCAATCTTTCCTCATAGATAAAGTTCTCAAGCCCAGGCAACATGCTCGTAAATCTCCTCTTAACCCCCTCCAGTGCAATCCCATCATTCCTGTAATGTGGTGACCAGAGCTGCACCTAGTATTCTAGCTGTGGCCTAACTAGTATTTTATACAGTTCAAGCATAACCTCCCTGCTCTTAAATTCTATGCCTCGGGTAATAAAGGCAAGTATCCCGTATGCCTTCTTAACAACCTTATCTAGCTTATCTAGCTGAGCGGCGGACCTGCGAGAGGCAGAGTCAGCGAGAGAAGCAGAAAAGGAGCGCGGAGAGGAGGTCTGGGACCTGTGCTGAGCGGCGGACCAGTGAGAGGCATAGAGTCAGCTAGAGGAACTCAGAACAGGAGCTACGTCAGAATTCAGAAGTGAGGTGGTCAGAGGGGAGCTGATTCGTGAGTAGCTGGTGGGTATTTTCTGTTAAGTTTTTTGTTCAGTTTTAAGTGCATTTCTGCTTAGTAGTTCATAGCCCATTACTAGAGGGAGAGCGCTGATTGGTGAGTTGCAGGTGTGTGTTTTATTTAAGTTTTTAAGTTTATTGCGCGGGCTTTTTTAAAGGGGCCAGTATCAGGAGTAGAGAGAACAGCTGCACTGTGAGTAGTTAAACTCACTTTCGCGGGCTTTTTGGCAGAGGCCAGTGTCGGGAGCAGAGAGAGCAGCAGCACGGTGCGTAGCTAAACTCACTTTCGCGGGCTTTTTTACAGAGGCCAGTGTCGGAGCGGAGAGAGCAGCAGCACTGTGAGTAGTTAAACTCACTTTCGCGGGCTTTTTGTAGAGGCCAGTGTCGGGTCGGGAGCGGAGAGAGCAGCAGCACAGTGAATAGTTAAACTCACTTTCGTGGGCTTTTTACAGAGGCCAGTGTCGGGAAAGGGCCCTTGAGTATACCATTTAATTGAAGTGAAATTGGTGGGATTCATTTAATTTAATTTTAATTCATTAATTGAAGGGTAAGTCATGGCAGGAGAGCTCCGCCCCATGATATGCTACTCCTGCTATATGTGGGAAATCAGGAATGCTTCCTGTGTCCCTGACGACCATGTGTGTGGGAAGTGTATCCAGCTGCAGCTACTGATAGACCGCATTGCGGCGCAGGAGCTGCGTATGAATGCATATTGGAGCATTCGCGACGCTGAGACCGTCGGGGATAGCACGTTTAGCGAGTTGGTCACACCACAGGCAAAGGGTGCACAGGCAGGAAATGAATGGGTGACCACCAGGCAGAGTAAGAGGTGCAGGCAGGTAGTTCAAGTGTCCCCTGTGGCCACCCGCGTATCAAACAGATATGCCACTTTGGACACTGTTGGGGGGGATGACTTATACGGGGAAGGCAGCAGCAGCCAACTTCCTGGCACCATAGGAGGCTCTGCTGCACAGGCTGGGAGGTAAAATTGTGGAAGATCGATAGTGATAGGGGACTCAATTGTAAGTGGAATAGATAGGCGTTTCTGCGGCCGCAAACGAGACTCCAGGATGGTGTGTTGCCTCCCTGGTGCAAGTGTCAAAGACGTCTCGGAGCGGCTACAGAACATTTTGGAGGGGGAGGGCGAACAGCCAGTTGTCGTGGTGCACATAGCCATCAACGATATAGGTAAAAAACGGGATGAGGTCCTAATAGTAGAATATAGGGAGTTAGGAGGTAAATTAAAAAATAGGACTTCAAAGGTAGTAATCTCAGGATTGCTACCAGTGTCACGTGTTAGTCAGAGTAGAAATAGGAGGATATTTCAAAAGAATACGTGGCAAGAGCAATGCTGCAAGGGGGAGGGATTCAAATTCCTTGGACATTGGAACCGGTTCGGTGGGAGGTGGGACGAGTACAAACGGGACGGTCTGCACCTGGTCAGGGCCGGGACCGATGTCCTAGGGGGAGTGCTTGCTAGTGCTGTTGGGGAGTGTTTAAACTAAAGTGGCAGGGGTTTGGGAACCTGAGCAGGGAGACAGAGGAAAGGGAAACAAGGATAAAAGCAAAAGACAGGAAGGAGAAAAACAAAAGTCGAAGGCAAAGAACTCAACGGTTTAAATCAAACATGGTCACAGTAAATAATAATTCATATAGATCTGAGAGCGTTAAAAAAACAAGCCTGAAGGCTTTGTGTCTTAATGCAAGGAGCATTCGGAACAAGGTGGATGAATTAGCTGCGCAAATAGAGGTAAATTATTACGATTTGATTGGGATTACAGAAACATGGCTCTAGGTTGGCCAAGGCTGGGAATTCAACATCCAGTGGTATTCAATATTTAGGAAAGATAGGCAAAAAAGAAAGGGAGGTGGGGTAGCATTGCTGGTTGAAGAGGGGATTAACACAATTGAAGGGAAGGGTATTAGCTCTGATGATGCGGAATCAGTATGGGTAGAAATGAGTAATAACAAGGGGCAGAAAACGTTAGTGGGTGTGGTATATAGACCTCCAAACAGTAACACGGAGTGTGGGGATGGCATTAAAAGGGAAATTAGAGAAGCATGCAGTAAGGGCACTGCAGTCATCATGGGTGACTTTAATTTAAATATACATTTGGCTAACCAAATTAGTAAAAATACTGTGGAGGAGGAATTCCTAGAATGTTTACGGGATTGTTTTCTGGAAAAATATGTCGAGGAACCAACCAGAGATCAGGTCATCTTAGACTGGGTATTATGTAACGAGAAAGGATTAATTAGCAATCTTGTTGTATGGGGCCCCTTGGGTCAGAGTGATCATAATATGATATAATTCTTCATTAGGATGGAGAGTGAAGTAGTTGAATCAGAGACTAAGGTCCTGAATTTAAATTCAGGAAACTTCGATGGTATGAGGCGCGAATTGGGTAGGATTGATTGGGGAATGTCACTCAAAGGGTTGACGGTGGATAGGCAATGGCAAACATTCAAAGATTGCATGGATGAACTACAGAATTTGTTCAGCCCAGTGTGGCATAGGAATAAAACAAAAAGGGTGACTCAACCGTGGCTAACAAGGGAAATTAGGGATAGCATAAGATCCAAGGAGAGGGCATATACATTGGCCAGAAAAAGCGGTAACCTTGAGGATTGGGAGCAGTTTAGGATTCAACAAAGGAGGACAAAGGGATTAATTCAGAAGGGGAAAATAGAATATGAAAGTAAGCTTTCAGGGAACATAAAAACTGACTGAAAGAGCTATTATAGATATGTGAAGAGAAAAAGATTAGTGAAATCAAGTGTAGGTCACTTTCAGTCAGGAGCGGGGGAAGTTATATTGGGGAACAAATAAATGGCAGACAAATTAAAAGCATATTTTGGTTCTGTCTTCAAAAAGGAGGACACAAATAACCTCCCAGAGATGTTGGAGAACATAGGGTCTGATGAAAGGGAGGAACTGAAAGAAATCAGTATTTGCAGTGAAATGGTGTTAGGGAAATTGACGGGATTGAAGGCCAATAAATCGCCAGGGCCTGATAATCTACATCCTAGGGTACTTAAGGAAGTGACCCTAGAAATAGTAGATGCATTGCTGATCATCTTCCAACATTCAATGGAATCTGGAACTGTACCCATGGTTTGGAGGGTAGCTAATGTTACACCAATATTCAAAAAGGGTGGTAAGAGAAAGCAAGGAATTACAGAGCGGTAAGCCTGACATTGGTAGTGGGGAAAATGCTCGAGTCCATTGTAAAGGATGTAATAGCTGAGCACTTGAAAAACAGTGACAGGATCAGACAAAGTCAACATGGATTTACAAAAGGTAAATCGTGCTTGAATAATCTACTGGAATTTTTTGAGGATGTAACTGCGAAAATAGATAAGGGAGAACCAGTAGATGTGGTGTATTTGGACTCTCAAAAAGCTTTCGATAAGGTCCCGTATAAGAGATTAGCGTGTAAAGTTAAGGCACACGGGATTGGGGGCAAGGTATTGACTTGGATAGAGAACTGGTTGGCGGGCAGATAGCAGAGAGTAGGAATTAATGGGTCTTTTTCTGAATGGCAGGCAGTGACTAGTGGAGTGCCGCAGGGTTCGATCCTTGGACCCCAGCTATTCACAATATACATTAATGATCTGGATAAGGGAACTAAATGTAATATCTCCAAGTTTGCAGATGACACAAAGCTGGGTGGGCGTGTGTGCTCCGAGGAGGATACTGGGAAACTCCAGTATGATTTGAACAGGTTGGGAGAGTGTGCAGAAGCGTCGCAGATGCAATATAAAGTGGATAAATGCGAGGTTATCCACTTTGGTGTCAAAAACAGAAAGGCAGACTACTATCTGAATGGCAATAGATTGGGAAAAGGGGAAGTGCAACGAGACCTGGGTGTCCTTGTGCACCAGTCGCTGAAGGTAAGCATGCAGGTGCAGCAGGCGGTGAAGAAGGCAAATGGTATTATGCCTTCATAGCGAAAGGGTTTGAGTATAGGAACACGGATGTCCTGCTGCAGTTGTACAGGGCCTTTGTGAGACCACACCTTGAATACTGTGTGCAGTTTTGGTCGCCTTATCTGAGGAAGGATGTTCTTGCCATGGAAGGAGTTCAGCGAAGATTCACAAGGCTGATACCTGGGATGGCAGGAATGAAATATGAGGAGAGATTGGTTCGATTGGGCTTAAACTCGCTGGAGTATAGAAGAATGAGAGGGGATCTCATCGAAACATATAAAATTCTGACAGGTCTGGACAAACTAGATGCAGGAAGAATGTTCCCGATGGTCGGATAGTCCAGAGCCAGGGGTCATAATCTAAGGATAAGGGGTAAGCCATTTAGGACAGAAATGAGGAAGCATTTCTTCACCCAGAGAGTGGTGAACCTGTGGAATTCTCTACCACAGAAGATAGTTGAGGCCAAGTCATTAAATATATTCAAGAATGAGTTAGAAATATTTCTTAAACCTAAAGATATCAAGGGATATGGGGAGAAGGCAGGTACAGGGTACTGAGTTTGGATGATCAGCCATGATCTCATCGAATGGCGGAGCAGGCTCGACGGGCCGAATGGCCTACCCCGGCTCCTATCTTCTATGTTTACCTGTCTTGCTACCATCAAGGATCTGTGGACATGCACTCCAAGGTCCCTCTGATCTTCTGCACGTCGAGGTGTCCTACCATTTATAATGTATTTCTCGGCTTCCTCCTCAGCTACCAAACATCACAGATGCCAGTCTGAAGCCAATTCTCATCACCTCACAGAATATCAAGGAACGTTGAGTGCATTGGACTCAGCTAAATCTGTGTGTCCCAAAAATGTCCCTTCTGTGCAGCTGAAGACAGTGCTCCAGAACTAGCTCTGCAACGAGACAAGCTGTTCCATTACAGCTGCAACACTGGCACCTACCCATTTATTTTGTGTTCACAAAAAGCAAGAAAATGCAAGCGGAAAATTACCATAATATGAGCCTGTTCTCAATCATCAGCAAAATTATTGAAGGACTCGGAAATAGTGCTACCAAAAGCCACGTACTCATCAATAACCTGTTCACTATTCCTTAATTTATCTTTCGTCAGGAGCAGTAAGCTCTGACCTCACTGCAGCCCGTGATCAATGATGGACAAGAGCTGAATTCCGAAGATGAGCTGAGAGTGACTGTCCTGGACATCAAGCCTGTATTCGAACGAGTGTGACACCAACTGAAGAAAATGGCGGTCAGGGGAAAAACACTCCAATGGCTGGTTAACTATCTAGCAGCAAGATGGTTTTGGCTGCTGGCTGCCAATTATCTGAGGCTCAGCATTTCGCTGCAGGAGGCTGAGATAGATAGATTTTTGGAATCTAGGGGAAGATCGGGCGGGAAAGTGGAGTTGAGTTGGATGATCAGCCATGATCATATTGAATGGCGGAGCAGGATCGAGGGGCCGAATGGCCTGCTCCTGCTCCTATTTCTTATGTTCTTATATTCTTACCAGTGCCACAGGGCCGTGTCCCCTAGCGCCAACTATCTTCAGTAGATTAACGAATGACCTTTGGTCAGAAGAGAAACTGTTAGCTGATGATTGTAGTGTTAACTTCCATTCACAATTCCTCAGATAAGGAAGCAGTCCATGCCCATATGCAGCAAGAAATGGGCAACATCCAGACTGGGCCTGATAAGTGGCACGTTATATTCGCGCCACTCAAGTGCCAGGCAACGACCAACTGCAACAAGTGAGGGTATAAACATCCCTGCTTGACATTCAAATCCATTTCCAACACCAAATCCCCCACCATCAATATATTAGGGTTTACCAATGACCAGAAACTCAACTGGACAAGCCACATAAACGCCGTGGCTACAAGAACAGGTCAGATGCTGGGTATTCTGTGACGAGCAGCTCACCTCCACCCATAGCCTCTGCTCCACCTCCAAGGCGTAAGGCAGAAGAGTTTGCTCATGCTCTCCACTTGCGTGGACAGCTGCAATAACGCTCAACAGACTCTATAGTGTCAAGGACAAACCGGTCCTTTGATCGGCAGCCAATCCACCACCCTAAACATCACAGCACCCAAAATATGCAATTACCTAATTAACATGACCGTGGGAGCATCGGCCTAGAAATTCGGATGGTTTGCGACTACGATTCACGTGGCGAAATGTCGAAAAGGTGCCTATGTCCGCTCTTCAGCCAGCTAATGGCCGATCTACAGTATTCGTTCTCGCCATTGAAATTACAGGAATGTCTAAATGACAGTGAGAGCAGGAAGGGAACTTCAGCAACGATATTTAAAACGATCATCAGCAATGAGCTGCACCTGACAGGGTTTCGCAGTTTCAGTAGCTGTGTTCTACTTCCAGCAATTCCAACAACTAGCTTTACTTTTTCCAAGGTTATTCTGTCAAAGGGAGTGTTGTTTCAAGTGAAGAACTCCCTCATTATTTTGCAAAGGCTTCTGCTCACTGTCACGCGGCTGTACTGGCAGACGACCTCGCCTTCCAAGATCTAGAGCAGAGGGAGAGAAGTCAGCGAGGAAGACAAGAGCATGCGTGTAGAGGGAAGAGGATGAGGGTTGTCAACGGGTTGCGTTACCCACCTGGGGTCGTCCGTCAGCACTCTTCCTGCCTCCAAGTAAGCGAGGAACAGTTTCTTTGGAGGCTATGCTTCACCAACGAAGTGATCACAGAAATCTGTTTCCTCCTGCAACCAGAAATTTAGCCTCAGAGCAGAGCGAACACGGCTCTATCAGTAGCATTCAATGTCACTGTGGCCCTCAAGTTCTTTGCCAGTGGAGCCTTCCAATCTGCAGGAGGACACATAGCTAACATCTCACAGTTCGCCATGCATTGCTGCATCCGGAAGGTCGCTGAGACTCTCTTCAACAGGTGAACGAATGACGTTGGCGTCTCTATCAGCAGCGAGAAGCAGGATAAGCGCGCATGTGGCTTTGCCAGGACAGCGGGCTTCCCCATGGTTGCACGGCACCGTCGACTGCACTCACGTGGATTTGCAGGCACTGTATAACAATCCTGATATCTTCCATAACCGCAAAGGCTGCTACTCACTAAATGTGTAGCTGATGTGCGACCATGCACTGTGAATCCTCAATGTCAATGCCAGCAATCTTGGCAGCAGCCACATTGCCTTCATCCTTCGCCAGTCCGATCTGCCAGCAATCTTCCAGCGAGCACAGCAAGCTCGCGGCAGGCTGCTCGGTGACAGGGGTGATCCGCGCCCCACCTGGCTCAAGAATCCGCTTCGCAACCCCAACACACTTGCCCAACACTCATATAATGAGAGCCATTTATCCACCAGGAACATTATCGAGCAGACCATTGGGGTTCTAAAGCATGGTTCCGCTGCCTTGACCGCTCGGAAGGGTCCGTGCAGTACTCGGCTGAACGGGTGTCCCATTAGGTGGGGGCCTGCTGCATGCTTCAAAAATTGGCGATCATGAGGGCGCAGCTCTTGGCAGCAGGGACTCCATAAGAACATAAGAAATAGGACCAGGAGTAGTCCATTTGGCCCTTCGAGCCTGCCCCGCCATTCATTCTACCTCATCTCCACTTTCCTGAACTATACCCATATCGCTTGATTCCCTTAATATTCAAAAATGTATCGATCTCTGTCTTCAATCTGCTGAATGGCAGAGCCGCCACAGCCCTCTGGGGTAGAGAATTCCAAAGATTCACCACCCTCTGAGTGAAGAAATTTATCCTCATCTCAGTCCTAAATGGCCGAACCCTTATTCTGAGTCTGTGACTTCTGCTTCTAGACTCCCCAGCCGGGGGAATCATCCTCACTGCATCTACCCTGTCAAGCCCTGTAAGAATGTTGTATGTTTCAATGAGATCACCTATCATTCTTCTAAACTCTAGAGAATATAGGCCTCTTCTACTCAATCTCTCCTCATAGGACAATCCCCCCATCCGAGGAACCAGTCTGGTGAACCTTCGTTGCCATCCCTCTATGGCAAGTATATCCTTCCTTAGGTAAGGAGACCAAACTGTACACAATACTCCAGGTTGCAGTAAGCCGTCTTTACTCTTATACGCAAATCATCTTGTAATAAAGGCCAACATACCATTTGCTTTCCTAATTGATTGCTGTACCAGCATGTTAACTTTCAATGATTCGTGTTCAGGGACACCCAGGTCCCTCTGAACACCAACATTTCCCATCTCTCACCATTTTAAAAACACTGCATATCTATTTTGACTAAGAAAGTGGATAACTTCGCATTTGTACACATTGTATTCCATTTGTCATGTTCTTGCCCACTCACTTAGTCTGTCTATATTACCTTGCATCCTCCTCACAACTTACATTCCCACCCGGTTTTGTATTATCAGCAAACTTGGATACATTACATTTGGTCCTCTAATCCAACTCATTGTTTTAGATTGTGAATAGCTGAGGACCAAGTACGGGTCCTTGCGGTACCCAGCTATTTACAGCCTGCCAACCCGAAAATGACCCGTTTATTCCTACTCTCTGTTTTCTGTTCGTTACCCAATCCTCAATCCATGCTTATATATTACCCTCAATCCCATGAGCTCTAATTAACTCGCACTAAGTCCTGTTCGCCCATCACCACTGTGCTCGCTGACCTACATTGGCTACCGATTAAGCAGCGCCTCGATTTCAAAATACTTATCATTGTTTTCAATTCCAACCATGGCCTCGCCCCTTCTTCTCTCTGTTATCTCCTTCAGCCACAAAACCCCAGAGTTCTCTGCGCTCCTCTAATTCTGCACTCTTGAGCATCCCCGATTATAATTGCTCAACCTTTGGTGGCCGCGTCTTCTGATGCCTAGGCACTAAGCTCTGGAATTCCCTGCTGAAACCTGTCCGTCTCGCTACCTCTCTTTCCTCTTTTAAGACGCTCCTTGAAACCTACCTCGTTGATCAAGCTTTTGGTCAGCTGCCTAATTTATCCGTATGTGGATCTGTGTTAATTTCTTAATCTTAAAATCCTGCTGTGAAGCGCCTTGGGACGTTTTGCTACGTTAAAGGCGCTATATAAATACAAGTTTCTGTTGTAAATACAAGTTGTTGTTAATAACCTCGTGTGGCAATCACCGAATGCCTTCTGAAAATCGAAATACACCACATCTACTGGCTCACCCTTATCAATTCTGTTATTTACAACTTTGAAAATCTCTAACAGATTTGTCAAACACGATTTCCCTTTCATAAATCTGCGATCACTCTGCCCAATCCCATTACTATTTTCTAAGTGCCCTTGTTACCACGTTTTTAATATTAGATTCAAGCATTTTCCCTACGACTGATGTCAGGCTAACTGGTCTGTAGTTCCCCGTTTTCTCTCTCCCTCTTTTCTTAAATAGTAGGTTTATATTTGCTGCCTTCCAATCTCCTGAAACAGTTCAACAATCTGTGGAATTTTGGAAAATTACAACCAATGCATTCACTATCTCTATAGCCAACTCTTTCAAAACCCTAGGATGTATGTTATCAGGTCATGGGGATTTATTGGCTTTCAGTCCCATTAATTTCGCCAGTACTGCTTTTTTACTAATTCTAATATCTTTCAGTTCCTCATTCTCGCTGCACCCTTGGTTTTCCAATATTTCCGATTGCGCCACTAACTCAGGAGGAGGACCAGGTAGAGGAGGATGAGGATTAGGACGGGGAGGAAGAAGATGAGAAAGGGGAGCAAGAGGAAGAGGAGGGAGAGAAAGAGGAAGGCACCCAATCGTTCATCCGGACGGGCTTTCCGTGAGCTGCTCATCATGCTCTGATTGTAATGATTGAAACCCAGAAACCCGTGGCTCACCACATCCCCATCTTACCACCCCTGTCTCACAAAATCTCAAATCCATCTCCAGCGTACAAAGCTGAAATGAGAGACACCACAAAATATTCCAAACAAAATTAATACTTTATCAATATTCACATTACACATGTTTACAATAATATTATCAATTAATCACCCTTGTGCAATCCCTTAGTCTCTGTCTTTCGTGAGTTTTTTCCTAACCTAGTACTCCTACGAAGCTCCTACGAGAATTCAGATGGCATTGCAGGACGACCTCGAGCAGCTCTGGACCTAGAAGCCCGGCTGTAGAAGGCACCACCTCGGCATGGGGGCAGAAGTCAGGGCTGGCTGGCTAACAGGCAGCGGCATTAGCAATGGCAGAATGGCAGTGCTGGGGAAAGGAATTGTGTCATCATGAGAGAGGACAGCATGGCTCTGTTCCACTGACACACTGTCACTCCCCCGGGGCGCCTCCTCAGCTTACCAAGCAACGTGTTGAAGCACAGATTGCTGGAATGCTGTGACACACTGCATGCTCCGCTCGACGGTGGTAAACCCAGCCACGATTGCAGCAGTCAGAGCTTGGGTGGTTTCAAGCTGAGATTGGATGAGAGCTGTCTGAGCTTGGATGGCACCAAACAGAGACTGCATGAGAGCAGTCTGAGCTTCGACTGCAGCACTAAGAATTTGTGTTTCTTCCGGCTGTGCTTCAATGGAAGCTTTGACATCACCCATAATGCACGCCAACACGTCTGGGTTGCCACGGTCTCTCTGGGAGTGTAAAATCATTTTCAAGCTGGAATCATCGGCTCCATTATCTGTGCAGAGCCCCATGCAATTTTAGAGGCAGACCCCTCCACGTTCCTTTACATTGCCGAGAGAATCTCTGGCAGCCTTGGCATTGCACCCATCATTTATGTATGCATGCCCATCGCCCTTCTTCTGAAGGCCTCCCCATCGAGGTCCTCAACTGACTCCTGTGGATCAGAATTCGTGCGTGGACTCTCCCTGCGGGGTGGTTGACCCAAGCTATGCTTTCCCCCTGGCCTTACTGCAGCCCACTCGTACTCGGTGTATCAAACTGTGCAGATGCTACTTCTACACTAGCATCTAAAGTACGCGCAATGCCAGTTTCATAGCTGGTGTCTGCGATTGAGTGCTGCAGTGTCTTCATTCTCCTCTTCTACTCTCCCCTCACTGTCAGCGGTTCCCTCGGGGACAGGCAGCTCCAGTGCTTGGTGATTATCTAAAAGCAGATAGGCACACGAGTCGGGTTATGGTGAGGAGGGAGGGTGTTAAGCTACACATGCATGCATTCAGCATGAGCAGCTTGAATTTGAGAAAAGATTGTGGGATGAAGTTGAAGTGGGATGTGAGAAGATGGATTAGGAATGAAGATACCGTTGTTGTCCAAAGGGGTTCAACCTCGCCGGTGGCCATGTCCTCTACCACGTGGCTCCGAAAGATTTCGATTACTCTCTCCTCGAGCTGACTGAGCTGTTGGGGGACCTCTTGGCACCAGCCTGTTGCTCCTGCTCCCTCCGATTTTGTGCGACTTTTGCCTGCAAGAGAAAGAGAAAAGCGTAATTGAATTTAGTGCAATATGTTTGATTGATGTGTCTGCCATAGTTGAATAGCTGCCATTGAGTGTAAAGTGTGAGATGTGGGTGTGAGTGCTAATATGTAGAGATTGCTTTGTGACCGCTGGGGGTTTGGTGCATTGAGCAGTGTGTGAAGCTTGTGGTGCCGATGCTGACATATGGCATTTAGTGAAGCCTTCACCCACCGTGACCACCCGTGGGAGGTCGTTAAACTTCTTCCTGCACTGGGTTTGCGTCCTGGTGACCTCAGTGCTGGCTGTGACGTGGTCTGCCAACTCACGCCACATGGATGCGTGCTCTGAGGGCCTCCTGGCAGTCTGCGGTGTACGACTGCCTGCCTCCTCTCCACTGCAATTATCATTGGCTGCAGAGGTTCTTCAGAGGACCTGCGGGCTCTCTCCCTCTGCCTAGGTTCTGTCATCATCTCTTTAAAGTTGGAAATGCTTGTCGTGAGGCTCCTTTACTTTGCTGTTGGGACAGCTGAACAACAAACAAACTGACAATAAGGTGCTTCAGCATGATTGAACCCTCCCTTTCAGTCGTGGAAAATGCCTGTGGCAGTCATGACTCTGAATTAGACTGGCCCCGATATTGGTCGACCTGTTGAGTGTATGGTCAACGAGCTCTGAGCATCTGTTTTATTGCTGAAATTATGACTACAATCATATTAATGAATAGTGAGCATGAATCTTGTGTGCTAACGAGACAATTTTCAGGTGGGGCAGCTTCACCTCATTTAGTCTTAAGACTGGCCATTTCTTGGCTATATCCAATTTCTAGGTCGCCCACTGGGACGAAAGGACTTGAAGGCAAGGCCCAATGACACATTCGCAGGATATTTACGAATAAACATTTAAAATGCCAACATCAGCTGTATCCCAACAACAAAGACTAAACGAACACACTAGATACCAAAATTCAGTGTTGGGCCGAATTTCCTCACGAAGCACCCTGGGAACGTCTATCTAGCCATTAGAAAGTCACGAAATAGGCATACAGCCATGGAACTGTCTCCTCCATGGAGTCTGTGTTTTCTGGGACTTACACGATGTGGAAAGCATGATCTGTACCTGTAATAGAAGGGTTTCAACGTGGTAGAAGATGCTGTATCTGCCCTCACCTCATGACTTTGTGCTGTTGTCAATTGGACACCCAGTTTCAAGGATATCCCGAAGAAGCTGGGGCTGGGTCTTTTCTCTCGACCCTCTTAATTTGTCGGGTATGTGAGCGAATATAGTTATGCCTGAGTCTCTTACATCCTGAGTGCATCTGGCTGCTGTTCTCCACCTGGTTGCTTCGCTATAATGCCGGATCTCAGGACACCCGGGGAAACAGCCAAATAGTTTAAATGCATCCACTATCCGGAGTCAGGACCAAACCTGATAATAGATGGTGATAACGAGAGAGTCACCCTGCTTGTCGTCGGAGCAAGTTGGGGTCTTCAACCCAAGTGCACAAATCGCTGGTTTAATGTCGATGCTAAGCCGAAACTGGAAACTGTTTGACAGGACGCCAACATTACGTTTTGTATAATTTCGAGTCAACGGTGAAGTATCTAATCAGCCCTGAATCACCCAAATATAACAACGTTTCCTATTGCCATATTCCGTATTGTTAGCAAATTTGCAAAAAACCATTCCGTCATTTCTTGTTCATGCAGACTGTATTATTCCAATTTTGCTGTCAGTGTCAATTACCTCACTTTATCTCAATAACAATTTCCCAGCAACATTTTCTATTGCCCAACTATTATTAAGTTCCTAATTGCGGAAATGTATTTTTCCTGGTTTGCATTCACTGCGAAGCGATCATCTCGCTCTTTCCCGGCAAAGCGCATACATATCTGTTAGGGTATACGATTCTAACTTCCAATTTCTAATATTTTATCAGGAATTATTCGTCTCTTTATTATCAAAAACGTTTATTTTTTTCAAGT
This sequence comes from Squalus acanthias, assembly GCA_030390025.1. NCBI lineage: Eukaryota > Metazoa > Chordata > Chondrichthyes > Squaliformes > Squalidae > Squalus > Squalus acanthias. The sequence goes on along the minus strand of CM059430.1, from coordinate 72,870,631 downwards.
TTCTGAAGTTATGCTAAACGTTTATAAGATTCTTTAATTCGGGGGTAGATAGTGTAATCTGCATCCATGAACGAGAGTTCCAAAGGGTTTGTTGCCTAATGCGTAAGGGAATATCTTGAGGTGGCTGGAGAGCAATTTGGAAAGGGATAATCCAGTTGCTTGGTCCATGTTGGTCAAACAACATAAGTAGGAACAGGGAGGAAGTCCAGCTGAGGGAGTATCAGGCGTTAAAATCTAAATTACTTAGTAGGACTTAGAGAGTCATAATCTCAGCATTATTCCCCAAACCACGTGCAAATTGTCATAGAGGCAGAGAGATTCACGGGTCTAAAAGCCTGGAGTGGGAAAGAAGGGTTCATTTTCTTAGGACACTGTTACCAGTAATTGGACAGGATGCAGCTGTACCGATAGGACGGGCTCCCCCTGAACCGGAATGGGACCAGTGTCCTAGTGGAAAAGATCACTAGGAAGGTGGCAAAGACTTTAAACTAGTAAGACTAGTAAGGAGGTATCTATAAGAAATGAAACAAGCCTATATATAAACGAAACAGGAAAGAAGAGCATAGGGCAGACGAAACTAAAGGAAGACATAAGTGGCGAGGGAATAATTAGAGTTTTGGAACAGGAGCATAAAAAGTGGGCTAAACTAAAACTGAGTAGAACCGCTATTTAAAAAATCGGCTAAACTCCTCGTACAGCAGTGCATACGTTGGGCCAAATATTGCTGTTGGCAGCGAACCTGCGGAGTATGCCGCATGACCTGCGAAAACAAAATGCACCGACCTGATGGCCGCACTCCTGCGTAAACTGACGCAGTCAGTCCAAGGGCCACGGATCTCAGGGACGCAGCCTGTGTGGGGTTACAGGGGGTCTAATGTGTCAAATGCTGCAGTCTGCATGGAATACGATAAAGTTTAAAATTTTTACTTTTTTTCACTGGAAGTCACATGTAACCCTGTAACCCCACCTCATTGTCTCAGTTGTATCTTGCTATGTCTTTGATGTGGTGCCTTCCTGATCGTTTCTCTGCCGAGGTGTGACAAAAGGCAGTCAGGAGGATTAAATGTAGTTGTCTGCCATTGTACGCTACACATGCATTGTTCTCTATCTATATATGCTTTGTCGATTTGTATTCCTTTACTTCACCTGACGAAGGAGCAGCGATCCGAAAGCTTGTGATTTCAAATAAAACTGTTGGACTATAACCTGGTGTTGTGCGACTTCTCACTTTTGTCCACTGCAGTCCAACACTGGCATCTCCGCATCTAAGGATATAGGCAGCAGGGTAAAGCGTGATAAGGGACCATGCATAGAGATTAGGAGAGAAGTCAAAACAATTAATTAGGAAGGCAAGGAGGATCTATGAAATTAAATAATTCTGCAACATAAAACAAAATAGCAAAATATTCTACAGGCACAAAATAAAAAAAGGAAAGTCCGGTTGGAGTAGGGCGACTAATGGATGGAAGAATAACATCATAGGCAGCGATAGCAAAATGGCAGAAATCAAATTGATGGACTGGAGATTGTGGTCGGAGGTGTACCTCCAGATTTTGCCTCCAATCTGTAAAACCTTTACGAGCCTATCTCCAGGCGCCCAGGCCTCGTAGAGTTGCGAGGCCGTGACTCCAGGTGTACGGCAGCAGAACGGCCCACTGATCCCATGGAAGCAGGCAGTTCCGAAGCTTAACTGGGATCACATCGGCCCAGTCCCGCAATTACAAAGGAGGATTCCATTGCAATCATTTATAAAGGGAATCCCCGAACGATACACAATGGAATCCACAAATAATTATACAATTTACAGAATGCTAATGATTATAAATGCATTGAATTTCAAATTTATTCAAAAGTCCCTTCATTGCACCAACCTCAATAAGCATTTATTTTTTACAATAAATAAATTTTAATCATCTTAATCCGGGCCAATATTTGCAGAAACTAATTTAAAGTGTATGTGCATCATTTTTGAGTTATAAATGTTTAATTTAAGGCTTATGTATATCGTTAAACTGATGAAGGCTGATTTTACAAGCTATAAGAGTCTCGTGGGGAACTGTTGGTAGTTGTTTGGCAAATAGCCCAACACTTCCCCAGCAATACTGATTTTCATTACGGTTCGGATGACCTGTCAAGCCTTACATTGACACATCGCAACTTTCGGATTTCACATATGTGCAAGCACACACAGAAACTCAGAAGTTGCGGGACCTTTCAAAAGGATTACGACGATGTACGCTGAGATTACGCTTTCAGGGAGATCGCAATTTCAGGGCTATTATTTTGCTTCAGTATTTATCAGGAAGACGGATCAGGTGGACATGACATCGGATGATGAGATTAGCAAAGCTACAACCACATTTCAAATATAAAGGGAGAAATATTAAATAAATTAATCAAAAGTTTCTGTGCTGTAATTCTATGTAATTCTATGATTTGTTATGATCTGAAATGCAGTACCTGGAATGGTGATGCTAGCAGATCCAATAGTAGCTTTCAAATGGGAATTGGATAAATGCTCTATGATTCTATGATTCTATATTTCTCTAAATTATATTTCCAACTTTGTTCTTGAAACATTTTCTTTACCATGTTCCAAAACTGAGCCGATAAACGAATCTTCTTCTGCTTTGTTTCTGCTCCAACGCTCATCGTTTGTTATTGAAGTCCTACGTTTTGATCCAAACAGCTAATTTCAAATCGATGAAAATGATCTCTAAATATGCAAGGTTGCTAAAAATGCAAAACCCCTTTCAATGCATAATACATTATTATCTTTCTGGCATGACAGATATTTTAAATTAATTTCACCTATTATTATGACTTTTTATAGGATAGACCTTTTAAACGGATGTTGATCTATCTAGCATCGAAGTAGATATAGAATAATCACACAGTTTATCTTATATCAGAGAAATCTATGGACGGACAGATTAGTATCTTAATTTCAATGATTAATCTCTAAAAACGTTGTGAGACCGTGAATGAACTCTTGTATCTCAAACATGCTGCCTCGTGGGGATGATCCCGCGCTTTAAGAAGAAGGTTGTGAGCATAAAGTAGAGAATGTTTAATGTTGATCAATACAAAGAAAAGATAGTAGTTGTTCGTCTGTTGATCTTTGATCTACTTTAACATTAGCAGCACAATATCACAACCTTTGATGTAGATTAACAAGGCAACTGGTTAAGATATTGAAACAATTAATCGGCAAGTGTCACAAGGTTAATCTGTGGTTTCTACTCGCACGTATCCTTTTAAAATGCGCTTATACTCTGGCTGTTGATACATTGATCAAAAAGTAGATGACCTTTTTGGCCTCACCTGAAACGTGGTTTCTGCTCTATTTGATAGACTAAATCATAAACGGATTTCTGTCTCGGGGTAAAGAACGGAAATGGTTTATTAGTACATTTCAGTGTCGGCAGTTCTAACACTAAACATGCGCCTTTTGATTGCAACATAATGGCCCAAAAAATAAAAATGGATGGTTCCCGCGGGGGTAAGGATTCCACGCGATATCGCACACCGTGCCTACCTTTATTGTTTGGGGCCCACACGAACTTTAGATTCAGAGCCTCTTCTTGTTGCAAACGCGCAGTGTGTGCGTATCCCAGAGGCGCAATTAGTTTGTGCGCGCTCTGGGATCACGTGAATCAGTTAGAGCCAATGGCAGCACACCATCTTTCATGCATAGTTTTGACAGCAAGAGCTGTCAAAGCTATGAATACTACAAACCCCCAAAAGAACAACTAAATCTCAATTAAATTAAAAAAAAGCCATCACATTAATAAAATAAAAATGAGAAGTCGCACAACACCAGGTTATAGTCCAACAGATTTATTTAATTTTACAAGCTTTCGGAGCAGTTCGCTCCTTCGTCAGGTAAGTTAGCAGTGAGAGAATCTCCCAGAATTCACAATTTAAACACAGACAAAATCTATTCACATCTTTCTCAAAGAGCACAGCCAAGACAATGAGATGTGTCCAAGGGGGTCCAACGTGTCAAACCACCTGCTGGCTGCATATCCTGTCAATTTGTGTTCTTGTGTTAGTCTTTTTAAAAAAAAAACACCTGGGAAGACCGGCCATGATGTCAAGTCACGTTCTGTATCGTGACATGAACCCGATATCGCGATTGAGGCCATCCTCATGAGTGCGGAACTTGGCTATCAGTTTCTGCTCTATGATTTTGCGCTGTCGTGTATCTCGAAGGCCGCCTTGGAGAACGCTTACCCGCAGATCCGAGGCTGAATGCCCCTGGCTGCTGAAGTGTTCATAATTGTGTCCACATCATTAATAAAATAAGTATAGTTAAATATATTAACCACTTAAAACAACAAATTATATTTTTGAAAAAATGTAAAATCTTTTTAAAAGTTATAAAAATAAACTTACCTTTCTTTAAAGTCTCTAAAAAAGATAAACCTGTTGAAATTTTTTTAAAATAACACTTAATTAACTACTTACCTTGTTAAAAGGGGGTCCTACACCTGCTTTCTTTATATGTAAAAGCTTCAACACTTAACTGCGCGTTCAAAGCTGAAAAAAAACTAAGTACACTGCGTGCGCACAGCATGCAGCGCGCACGCGGTTCACTTAGAAACCGCCCCCTTTGCAATTCAAGAAGTGCCGGTTTCTCGCGCATGCGCAGTGCATGCAGGAAACCGGCAATTTGGGATCTAATACGCGAGAGTAGACAGTGCGTACTCTCGCGTATTAGGTTTAATTTTCGGGACTATAATATCTAGACACACTTATGGTTATTAGCTGGAATTATTCTAAAGAATGCCTCAATATATATGCAAAAACAGATTGATGGTTTCAGTTGAACAGCAGGTTAATTCTAGCCACCTTCATGCTTATTCTTTCGCTGTGCACTGGACCGTCCTCATAAAATATCTGAATAGTCCAAACTCGTTCTGTATATTATTATCTTTCTTACATTGGTGTTTCTGGTCTGCTCGCTGAATTTGATCAACGGCTGTTTTATGAAGCATATTGTCTGAATTATTGTTAAATGAGTGAGACATGACGCTCAAATTATATGTTCAGCTGTTGAACAGGCAAATGGAAAGTGCCAAACACAAACGTCTACGTTCATTGTACGCAATGCCAGGCAGAGCCGGCAGTATAAGTTGCGCTTCTTATGTGTATTGTAATGGAGGTGCAAGTTTGCGGCCGCCGTCCGCTGCAGTGATGGTGGTTTGGTATCATTTTGACTTAAAGTTATGTGCATGTACAAGAGTGCGTATGGCGCTTTGTGAAATCGGCCAGTTGTGTTGACTTTGTTGGAGTCCATAAACTTTCTCAACAACTGCAGATGTCGAGCTAAATAATTTCTCCAAAGGTTTGATCTAATTCTTTAAAGATATATTTACTGCTACTACAGCAATTCATATTAAATAATGTGTTCAAGTTATAGTCCATCATGAACGCACAACCGCGGGCACAGATCTTAACTCTTAAAATAAATTCCGTTACTGACGGCAGTTTTAGACTCATGCGTCATCATCTCTCAGTTGGAATCATGTTCGGAGTAAGCCAGTATTTCCAAACCAGCAGAGGATGGCGCCTACCTGTAGCCTACAGTCAATTTCATTTCTAAATATGATTGTGTGTCACTGGATATTGATCTTTGCAACTGCTTATACAGGTATATCCATGAGTTTTCCTTTCTATTCATATCATGTTTTAATATGTCAAAAGCAAGATACAGCAGACGCTGGAAACCTGAACTATGTTGTATATGGTATGTGTTGGAGTTACTTCTGGATATTGTTGGTCACTTTTTCGCTCAGAGGTCTAATTTGATTCAAGCCCAATGTTTCAAGCATTAGTATAAATGTAAGGATCTGTATGATTAGCGAGAAAGACACGGATGGAGAAGATTGCATCGGGTGCTATTTTTCAACTATGTTGAACATCACAGGCTCACCAAGGAAAGTGCTAGACCACTGAACGGTCCTCTGGGCAGCTTCAGGTGGAGTGCCAGGATATTGCAAAAGATTTAAAAGCTTACTTTGCAACTTCCTTCACTACATTCAAATTGCTGGGTTACCAATACGACGACATGAGGCTGATGTTAAAAAATAAACCTGTTGAACTGGATACGGATGTAGTCCTTGCTGCAGTTTTTACTCGTCAAATAGATCGGGGTGCTGACCTTGACTCCATTCTCCCAATAGTGTTCCAGTAAATGTGGCCTGTGCTATATCAGCCATTTGTGTATAAATTTAGTAGTTATATTGTATAGATATCTGTGATGCTGCCCATGGACCCGTGAGGGGGCCACGATTTCCCAAAATTTCAAAAATGGTCGAAATGACAAACTCGAAACTTTACAATTATTAGAGATGCGCTGTACTATCAATTCGAAAGGATGAGTTTATTAGGGAATCCAGACAAGGTTTATGAAATAGAATGTCGTGTCTCAGAAACTTCGTTGCACTTTTTCCCAATAATTTACAAAGTTGGTAGATGAGGCAGTCATATTGATATTGTATATCTAGACTTTTAAAAAAGAGGTTAATACAGTCCTGCACAAAAGGCTACTAAGGTAGATTGAGTATTGTGGGATTTGCATGCAGGTTTTTGGTTGTGTCGGACAAGGAAACTGCTCTATTCAAGGACACACAAGACAGTTATTAATCGTTAGGACCATTGCATTATTTATCAATTATTTGGGTAAATGCATGGGGATGTTATCTGCATGTGCGTAGAATGCACGAACATATCTGCGGATATAAAGACCGTGCAAACAATAAAATAAGATTGCAGACAAAACTGGATTAAATAGAGGAATTAACCAAATCTGGTAGATATAGTTTAATATAGACGATTGTAGTGTGCTGCACTTGGATAGGGGCAACTGGATCTTTGAATGATGCCGGGTCCTTTGCGCAAGGATGTTGAGCAAGAGAAAACATGCGGATTATATTGCATGGTTGATGAAAGGTCCATGGCCAGTGCCACGAGAATATTGTCAAAGTTAATCTGGTGTTAGGATGTATTACCACGTCAATTGAACATAAAACACGAAACACAGTCCAGTGAAAGTCCTTTCGGCGTGAGTTATCTCAAGATCTTAGTCCCTGCGTCGCATCAACCATATCTCAGTTGATGTGTTCAATATCTGATCATTTTCTGTTCGTGAAGACATGTGCAATTCAAAATGTACTGGTGTGGTCTGCGCTTCACATCAGTTTAGTTTTAATAGAAATGTGGTAGCAAGGCACATTAAATACACAGCAGCGCCGACAGATCTCGTCGTTTAAAATGAACTCGTTATGGACAGCTCTTGTAATATCCGATATCTTTGACAATGATTGAATTTAATCCTCAGCAAATATACCCTACTCTCAGAAGTCGATGTCTATTGTCAGCAAGACGTGTGTGAGCGATATATCTAATTATTGTTTGCATTTATTTCCTCACAGCTGTTTCAGATGCTGTTATCAGAGTGTTCCAAGCCCCTGAAAACGCCAACGTGATCGCAGGTGGAAACATTATTTTCTATTGCGCGTTGCCTCTTTTCCTAGATAATTCCGATGTGACTGTTTACTGGTGGAAAATGGGAGAAATAGAGTTTCTACAGTCAGCTAATGACAGCTGTAAACGATTTCTTCCTTTGAAGAAAGGAGAAGGCCATTCTTCAGTTCCTCAATGTCAGCGCCTCGGACTCCGGAGTTTATTACTGCGGAGTTAAACATCCACGTAGTCGGATGGGAAATGGAACTGGGTCAAAACTTGTCATCTACGGTAATTTGTACCTGAAACTATTCCACCAATATTTTTAAAGCAAACAAAACAAACAAGATGCAAGATGTTTTTATCCTGATTTATGTTTGGGGCATCCAAGCGTTTGTTTTAAGCCTGTTGGAGTTTACAATGAAATTCTTATTCAATACCTTGCTTTATTTATACACAATTCGGTTCAATTAACGTTTGGGAACGAACACCTTTGGTAAAGACACATTTAAACACTTGATTAAGAACGCGACCAAGAATTGAACGTGAAAGTGGTTTGCCACTGATTAATTTACTTAATTACATCCACTAAATTGCAGCTAGTGGTGAGCAAGAGGTTCAACATTGATGATGCATTAATATCATTACGAATGCATTCTTAATATTTAGCGTAGACGAGCAAAATCAAAAAAACAATGAACATCATTCACGATCACAATGTAACATAATTTGCTGGTTATAATTGAGTACAGTTTATTTTAGCGAGGACGAAAGTTTGACTTTCATTGCTAAATCTGCCGCTTGAATGAGAATATGACGAATAAGCTCTTCCCTTAGATGTCAAGTTAATTGTTGGTTTCGAACCGTTACATCTCTCTCTGAAGCACGCTGGTTTAAACTTAGGGTCACTCTCCGGCGAGTTCTCAGTAACTTTCTCACTGATCTATTGTCTTCTGCTTTGCGTTTCCTCCAGCTATGGTTCTTCACTTACTGTCGTTCTTAAACTACGTGTTATCTGCATTTTGCATTAACCTTTCCAACACTCTTGACAATAATTACTTCGAAAGAGTTGCTAACTCAGTAAAACTGTCTCGACAGTTATTAAACCGTCTGTCAACTTTATAAAATATTCCTGGTTAGGTGAATGGTGTTCAATATGAATTTATAAACAACATAAAAACAATTTGATCGTGAAATGATCTCTTTTTTCAATTAAAAGCTTAGCCCTGTAAAATGCGATGTGTTGTAAACCATATTATACATCGAATCCCCTTCTACCTACTCTTAATTATGAGTTATATTGAGATATATATGTGCTCCAATAATCTCAAAAACCTCCAAACCTTTATATCTTCCATCTATATTCTTTCTAGCATTGATCTCGACGGTATCATGTTTAGCTCACCAATGTCTCAGTACAAATTGTAATGCTTTAATTAATGGAATAGATTTTCAACTTGATGCCGAGTTGCCGATCAACATCGTCTGTTTCCCGCCCAGACAGAAAGTTGAAAATCCACCCAACGTTTCTATAAATAAACATGCCATTTAATGTTTGGAAATTATTAATGTCATATTGGCTTTGATATGGTAAAACATTTAATTAATTCATACATTCTGAAAGAGCTCAGTCAGTTCTAATCTCTTCTGTATCTTGTTCCACAGTTCCCCCAACCCCACTAAGTATTGACTGCAATGAGGCTGATCGTAATGCATCTGCTTCTCTGATTCTTGTGTGTAAAACTGCTGAATTTTACCCAAATGATATCAATTTTACTTTTTACAAGGATGGTGTGAAAGTTGAGAACGGGATAAACGCCTTTATACAGATAAATGAAAAAGGTCTGTATGAAGTTTCCAGCTTTTTGGAAGAGTCGCAGCCTGTCAAGAGCGGGACTATTTATACCTGCCAAGCATTTCATCTCACCGTCCAAACGGCAACTGACTTCCGATTTATTTCAAACAGGAGGTAAAAATCTAATTATTACATATGCAAGGAACATCTGACCCAAGACGGATACCAAAGATTATGGACCGTTTTTGGCATTTGCGCAATTTTGACAACAATCCTTTAAAGGTGCATTGTTGGGTTATCACTCTGTAAATGAACAAAAATATGGATTAAGCAGATATTTTAAGTTCTGTTGGCAAACGGGTCTTTCTACTGAACTTTTTTTTTATTAGAGAGCGGATGTATTGTAGTATAATTGTTATGTAATCCAGACGCCTGGACCAGTAATCACGACATGGTAGTTTCAGAATTTGACTTCAAATTAAACAGTTCTGGAAATAAAAAGCTGGTTTCTGGAAAAGCAAACCTGAAGCTGTTGGATTGTCGAAACAGCACAAATTGTTCACCAAACACTGGTGACTAAACTCGGAATCAACTTCCATATCTAATTCCTAGTTAACATATGGTATAAAAACTGAAGTCCAATGAAAATCGTCTTAAATATTACTCAGGGATGGAGGTTAAATCGTGCTCCATTTTTTAAATCCTTAAAGAAAACTGTCAGATGCTATAAAACATCAGTGAGGCAACAGAGAGACTTTAATGGATATCAGAGCGTGTAGTTTGTATAAAGTAAAGATAAACGGCGTAACATCAAAATGCGGAAATAAGGAGAAAATAGAAGGATATAGAGAATCGAAACAAATTGTCAAACATAAAACAGAGTGCAACTGCAGCATATTTTAGTTAAAATGTTAACTTGTTCTAGCGCTTTTCCTGATAACATAAAATCACAGATCATGGGTTCAGGACACCAGCCAACACTATTTTCTGGCTACGTATTTCTAAAAATCAATCCACCTTCCTTTGGACACCGACATACCCATTCCATATCTGCAACAATCCCTGCTGTAGATAAATAGAGAATATATCGAATGTATCCTGCTACTAACGTGAATGTTCCAACCAATTGGCCGTCGTGTGACAGATAATACACATAAGGTAATTGTGACTTTGTGCGACAGTGTAAAACGGATAAAGGCGAATCAGCAGCCTGTTTTTAATTTTTCTCGGTTTTTATTTCCTTTGAAGTCTGGGAGATAGGGCTAACAGTAAAGGCTCCTGTTCATCATCTTAAAGTGCAAACATTGGATTTTCTACAATGGAAATTTGAGTAATTAGAGAAGACATGACAGAGATAGATAAAGTGGGAGAAAGAGATGGAGTCCTTCTATCAAGCAGAGTGGGAAAGGCATATTGAAATGTATTTCTTAGAGTCAGTAGACTTGTAAACGATGATCTGTGGAATGTGCATTACCTGAGATCGATGCAGAGAACTTCTCGGAGGGAAGGAAAGAATCAGAGATCAACTACATAATTAGAAAACAGTACCAACACAGCCATCAATGTAAGAGGTTAGGAAGGGACCATGTGTAAGGCAGAAATAAAGAGAGTTCCACATATCCTGCAAAAATAAAGGCACAACTAACGTGCAAGTACTTTCTCACAGTAACCTCTTGATAGAGAAAAAGTGAGTGGAATTAACAGAGAAGTTGTTCAAGGTGAGGTCAAGTCCATCCAAGCAGTGGACGGTGGCGGAGAAGGACTGTTTTGATCACTGTTCATATAAATCAGGGCCCCAGAGACACACATCTGAGGCACGTTTATCAATAAGGTAACGTAGTTAACCAAGTATGGAGAAAATAAAATCGGTAAAGCTGCAGAGAGCAACAGAGTATCGCAGCTATAGGTAGTTTTTTGTTGGGGACCTGGGTATGATAAAAGCTACGGCCTGAAATTCTGCCCCCAGTAAAGTAGCGGTGTTAGCCAATTGACCAGCAGATTTTGCGCTCCTCAGAGTGGAATTCCACCGGATTCCCGCTCTCCCTTCATTGAAATGGAACTGGTACTCACTCAGTGCGTTTTGTATCACACACGGAGATTTTTTTTCTAAGAATTCACAGAAATGTACTCGGAAAGCTTTTTCATGTGGCACTTGCACGTCCTATTGGCGGAAAAGCATGATGTTATGCATTTTTGTTGCTGTATTACGTATCGAGATGAGACCAAGCGGCTCCCGGCGCCGCTAGCTTGTGTCAAACAAAATGGTTTGACAAACAGGATCCAGCAGTAAGCTTTAAATTAAACCAAAAAGAGCAAAGAGGCAATGGTGAAACGCCTAAAACAAAAAAGGGGAAAAAAACAAGGTAAATCGCAAGTCAGTGTGATGCTTTTAATGCTCTTTCCGGTTGTGCACCGGTAGGAAATTAACTTAATCAAAATTTTGGTGGAGTGACATCAAATATAGATAAAGGGCTCGACTTTTAACATGCGGCACAGGCGTAAAGGTGACTTTGCTGATCAGCCGCTCCTAAGCGAACCCGCCAAATGTTATTTTACATTGATTCCATTTGAAGTGGAAATCGGGCGATTTCTCGAAGTAGCAGCCCACCCGCAAAGCCAGAAATACACGCGTTGGAAATGTACTATGGGAGTCAACACCAATTATAATCTTTATCTGAGGTGTAGGGCGAAGATAAGTGGGCCAGCTTGAATGCAATTGAGGGTAATTTTAACCTTGAGCGGTAGTGTAAATCGAACAAAATTGAATTTCTCTCGATTTTCATTTCCATTGTGATGATTCGCTGTCGCCTAATTTACACTGTCATCCAAAGTCAAATTTTCCCCAATTGGCCGAACAGTAGCACCGGCTATTCCTGAACAAAAACAAACTGGGGATCTGTTATGCCCTCTGTTGAATTGCTGCAGTCGAATCAGTCCCTAGGCAAGCAAGGCGTTTGGGATCATTTTATCCTACAGTTTTGATAGGTACGACATTATGAGAGGATCCGATCATTAGGAAGAGAAATTATAAAATAGTCACTATTTTCTACTCAGATACTCAGTTTGTAAAATTAAGTTGGTAAGTGCAGAATGGTATGCAGATAATGAAGTGAATTTTTTTGATAAGGGACATTCAACTGGCATAAGGGATTCCAAGTCATTCCGAAATATAATATTAAAACGAACAAGATTTGAGGAATTGAACGTGTCATATTATTTTCTCAAGGTAATCGTTGGCTAGATTGTTCTCTTTGAATGTTGGGTTAGAAACTTGTAGTGAATAATCGTAAAGTAAGTTCTCACAACTCTGTATCAAATGAAATTATTGGACTGAAAATATGAAGCAGTCTTTGTCCTATTTTGTAATGAAGCATTGGTCCATGTCAATCTCGTGAGTGACAGCATACATCCAACACGTTCGGCCTTTTTTTAAGCGGACTGGCGGTTTCGAGCCGAGCATGGATACATAGATACATAGATACATAGAAGATAGGAGCAGGAGTAGGCCATCCGGCCCTTCGAGCCTGCTCCGCCATTTAATGAGATCATGGCTGATCCTCCAATTCAGTAGCCCGTCCCCGCCTTCTCTCCGTAACCCTTAACCCCTTTTGCCTGTAGAAATATATCTAATTCCCTCTTAAATATATTTAATGAGCTGGCGTACACTGCCCTCTGTGGCAATGAGTTCCACAGGTTCACCACCCTCTGAGTGAAGAAATTCCCCCTCATTTCTGCCCTAAATGGTTTAGCCCTTATCCTTAAATTATGTCCTCTAGTTCTGTTCTCACCCGCCAAGGGAAACATTCCTTCTGCATCTAGTCTGTCTAGACCTGTCAGAATTTTATACACTTCTATGAGGTCCCCTCTCAATCTTCTAAACTCCAGTGTGTACATCCCTAAACTACATAGTCTCTCCTCATAGGTCAATCCCGCCATTCCTGGTATCAGCCTGGTGAATCGCCGCTGCACCCCCTCCATGGCAAGAACATCTTTCCTCAGATGAGGCGACCAAAACTGTACACAGTACTCGAGGTGTGGTCTCACCAGTGCCCTGTACAGCTGCAGCAAGGTATCCCTGTTCCTGTATTCCAACCCTTTTGCTATGAAAGCCAGCATACCGTTTGCCTTCTTGACCGCCTGTTGCACCTGCATGCTCGCCTTCAGTGACTGGTGTACAAGAACACCCAGGTCTCTCTGTACTTACCCCTCTCCCAATTTATTGCCATTTAAATAATAATTTGCCCTCCCGTTCCTGCACTTCGCACTTGTCCACATTATAGTGCATCTGCCATTTATCCGCCCAATCACCCAGTCTGTCCAAATCGCTCTGGAGCTTCCTGGTCTCCTCCTCTGAGCCCACCCCCCCCCCCTCCTAGTTTAGTGTCGTCTGCAAATTTGGAAATGCTGCATCCGACTCCCTGATCCAGGTCATTAATGTAAATTGTGAACAGCTGGGGACCCAGGACAGATCCCTGCGGTACCCCACTTGTTACTGTCTGCCATTCAGAAAATGAGCCGTTTATTCCAACACTCTGTTTTCTATCTGACAGCCAGTTCTCTATCCACGTCAATACTTTCCCCTTTATCCCATGAGCTTCAATTTTCCATGCTAATCTTTTATGTGGGACCTTATCGAAGGCCTTTTGGAAGTCCAGGTACACCACATCTACTGGCTCTCCCCCATCTATTTTACCAGTTACTCCTTCAAAAAATTCCAATAGATTAGTCAAGCACGATTTACCCTTTGTAAATCCATGTTGACTCTGTCCTATCCTGTCCCCATCCGCTATTTCATCCTTAATGATGGACTCCAGCATTTTGCCCACAACTGATGTAAGGCTTACAGGTCTGTAATTAGGGCAGGTTTGATTAGGGCAGGGAAAATAAAATATGAAAGGAAGCTTGCAGAGAACATTAAAATGGACAGCAAAAGCTTCTATAAATATGTAAAAAGAAAGAGGTTAGTAAAAACAAACGTAGGTCCCCTGCAGTCGGAAACAGGGGAAGTCGTAATGGGGAACAAGGAAATGGCAGATCAATTGAACAAGTACTTTGGTTCGGTGTTTACTGTGGAGGACACACACAACCTGCCGGAAATAAAAGGGGTCAGAGGATCTGGTAAGAGGGAGGAGCTGAGGGAAATCCTTATTAGTCGGGAAAAGGTATTGGGAAAATTGATGGGACTGAAGGCTGAAAAATCCCCGGGGCCTGATGGTCTGCATCCCAGAGTACTTAAGAAGGTGGCCTTGGAAATAGTGGATGCATTGACGATCATTTTCCAACATTCCTTAGACTCTGGATCAGTTCCGATGGAGTGGAGGGTGGCCAATGTAACCCCTCTTTTTAAAAAAGGAGGGAGGGAGAAAGCAGGGAATTATAGACCGGTCAGCCTGACATCGGTTGTGGGTAAAATGATGGAAGCAATTATTAAAGATGTCATAACAGACCACTGGAAAGTGGCGACATGATAGGTCCAAGTCAGCATGGATTTGTGAAAGGGAAATCATGCTTGACAAATCTTCTGGAATTTTTTGAGGATGTTTCCAATAGGGTGGACAGGGGGGAACCAGTAGATGTGGTGTATTTGGACTTTCAGAAGGCCTTCGACAAGGTTCCACACAAGAGATTGGTGAGCAAAGTTAAAGCACATGGGATTGGGGGTAATGTGTTGACGTGGATTGAGAACTGGTTGGCACACAGGACACAAAGAGTAGGAGTAAATGGGTACTTTTCAGAATGGCAGGCAGTGACAAGCGGGGTACCGCAGGGTTCGGTGCTGGGACCCCAGCTGTTTACATTATATATTAATGATTTGGACGAAGGGATTAAATGTAATATCTCCAAATTTGCGGATGACACTAAATTGGGAGGCAGTGTGAACAATGAGGAGGATGCTAGGAGGCTACAGAGTGACTTGGACAGTTTGGGTGAATGGGCAAATGTATGGCAGATGAAGTACAATGTGGATAAATGTGAGGTTATCCACTTTGGTGGTAAAAATAGAGAGGCGGACTATTACCTGAATGGTGGCAGATTAGGGAAAGGGGAGGTGCAACGAGACCTGGGCATCATGGTACATCAGTCATTGAAGGTGGGAATGCAAGTGCAGCAGGCAGTCAAGAAAGCAAACGGAATGATGGCCTTCATAGTAAGGGGATTTGAGTACAGGAGTAGGGAGGTGATGCTGCAGTTGTACAGGGCCTTGGTGAGGCCACACCTGGAGTATTGTGCGCAGTTTTGGTCTCCTAACTTAAGGAAGGACATTCTTGCTATTGAGGGAGTGCAGCGAAGGTTCACTCGATTGATTCCTGGGATGGCCGGACTGACATATCAAGAAAGATTGGGTCAACTGAAGTTGTATCCTCTGGAGTTCAGAAGAATGAGGGGGGATCTTATAGAGACATTTAAAATCCTGACTGGTTTAGACAAATTAGATGCGGGCAGAATGTTCCCAATGGTAGGGAAAACTAGAACCAGGGGTCACAGTCTAAGGATTAAGGGGAAGCCATTTAAGACTGAGCTGAGGAGGAACTTCTTCACCCAGAGAGTGCTGAATCTATGGAATTCTCTTCCACAAAAGGGTGTTGAGGCCAGTTCGCTAAATATATTCAAAAGGGAGTTAGATATAACACTCACAACTAGGGAGATCAAGGGGTATGGCGAGAAAGCAGGAATGGGGTACTGAGGTAGCATGTTCAGCCATGAATGCATTGAATGGCGGTGCAGGCTCGAAGGATCGAATGGTCTACTCCTGTACCTATTTTCTATGTTTCTATGTTTCTATGTTACCTGCTTTTTCCCTACCCCCCTTTTTGAACAGGAAATGTTGGCCAGAAACTAGGAACAGACGGTGCATGAATCCTCCCGTCCGTTTAATTTAAAAGAATAGAAATTTAGACATTTCTGGGCATCTCTTTGAACGACGCTTCAAGGCGAAGGCGCTATACGGAATCAGACTTTTTTCACCCCTCATTGACTTGCAGGTGAAACTTAAATTTGCATGAATATTTTTAGATCTATGGTACAAATTATTGGGAGCTAGTCAACCTATCTTTCCTCTGTAACGATTTCGAAAGGAGCATACTTTAGTTTTAATGTCAATACTACTGGGATAATGAATCGGTGGTTTATTTCACGAAAACAAATGTTTGAAGTGCTCTATTGAGATATTGTTTGGCCAAACTCTGCAGCTTTACGATGATTCGATCGTCGGTAAGGACAACGCATCAGCCAATGTTCCAGCAGATTTCACAGTAACTTAGATCTGAATTACGCTCTCTTCTGGATATAGAAGATGGACTTGTGATCGGACTCTGTTGAAAATAATTATTTATTGAATGCACACTCTTTAAAAAAATATAACACGTTAGTAAACATTCTGGCATTTGAAGTTGAACTGAAATTTTACTATAGAATTATTAAAGAGCAAAGCACCCATGTGCGTATTGTATCTCAATATTTAGAGTAAGGCAACTAAACCGGGTCAACATTTTACATGAACAAATTTTAAGTGTTTGTGCATCATTGTTTATTTCAAAATGATTAATTTAAGATTCATAATAACTCTTACGCTGATGAAAGCAAACCCAACGCCTGTTTTTACCAGCCGTAAGAGTTTCGTGGGCAATTGATGGGCAGCTGATGGGCAAATAGTCCAACTCTGCACCAGAGAATCTGATTTAACTTTTGGTTCGGTAGATCTGTCAAAGTGTACCTTGACAGATTGCAAGTTCCGGGTTTCCGTGCATGCGCAGGCGCATGCGGAATCCCGAAAGTTGCAGGGCCATTCGGAAGGATTACGACGGCGTACGCTCAGTGTATGCCGTCGAAGACACCTTAATTTCAGGGCCAATGTTATTATGACGATACCCAGTTGAATATATAACACTGTACTTCTGTTTTATTTACATCTTGTAGGCTCTAATAATTGTTTCCCGAATTGGTTTGATATCCCGATTTATATTGGCTATTTTCCTAATTCTGATGCTGGTCATCATCATTGTTGATTACTATAAAACAATTCGTTTCGAATGGTAAGATTTCATTAATTATTTGAACAATTATTATTTTAATGTAGACTTGTCTAAAATGAAACCGAGCTAACATCCGCGGGACTCTTCCGCTTGTCCGGGCAATCTTCCCTCGGGATTTTCCCAATAAACCGCTTGTAAGGGGGATTTCGTCGAAGTTACGGCGGCGGATGAGGAAGATCCCCAACAATTCGGTCGACTGACGTATTAAATTTTAAAATTTCCTTTACAAGAAATGGATGAAGAAATGCATAGGAATACCCAAACAGAGGAAGAGGAATGTTTCTGTCTGATTCACCCATTCTCCCGCCTTAACTGTAGTGGGAACATTTCGAATTGGTATGCATTATAAGTTTTATCCGTTTAGGTCGTTTTCCGAGATCCCTCTGATCTACCTCTAAAGTTATACGGGATGTCGAGAGTAAACGGCGAAATTCAATTCTTCAGGAACAAATTTACCCAAAATTGTGATGAGCGAAGCATTTAATATCCAAGGCCCTGAATGATCCAGAATGCCACCGATGTCCCGCCGAAAGTCAACGAATTTGGATAGGTGGAATCGCCAAAGGAAGGTCAAAAACGACAATTTCAGACATTTAAGCTATTTTTCATTGGGGTCCCAGTGTTTCCCATCAACGCTAGGAAAGGACAGCAGGAGAACCCCAAGGAATTGCAAGCCACGGCCGCTTAAACAAGTTTAGTGAGAAAACGACTCGTCACTTACTGGGAAACTCCAGATGAACAGGTATATGGCCATTTTCAGCTCGTTACGTAATTTCTCAGCGACATTGCCAGATCACCTGACGAAGTTACAGCGGGTAACCAATGGTATGTCGCAAATTTATGGAAACATCGTTCATCTTCTGGTTCGTTGTAGAAAAATTATAATTATGTTCGCAGAATTCCACCTGGGAGTTATCTCCCTAATTTCCGTGCCTGAAAACTAAGACAGAATAATAGATCGATGCGTCATTTAACTAGGGCTTCGCTCGTGGTTGCGGCGAAGTCGAGTGAAAGGTTTGCCATTGGTAACTAATATGCAACAGTTTTTTGAGCTCAATGGAGGATCTACAAGTTAGCATTTTTAATTTGTAATCTGCCTGGAACGCGCCTCAAAACTCCACGGGGAGTTAGCCCTATCTTCTTGCATTACTTCGACTGGAATTGGTGCAACACACCGTGAAACGGTAAATATATGCATTTGGGTTGGAAACAAAATCAGGAACTAATGATAGTCATCAAGTATCTAGCAATAATCTAAACTAACTTCTGATTTTTGTGTTCAGAGAACTGAAAAGGAGCAGCTCAGGAGAGATCGGTGTGCCTGAACTACTGGAAGTTACAATCGTCGAACTATTGCTGTCAATTATTACAAGGAAAGAATTGCAGCATAAGGCCGTCAATGATAGTTTTCTTAATCTTCAAAATCTGGTTTCCCTTTGCATGGTAGTACACCGCCCTGACGTTCAAAAGAAAATGGAAATTTAACCTGCGGTCTTCAGGACAGCCTTAGAAATTAGCCAATGAATTGTAAGGAAATATACTTAATAGGTCGAATTTATAACAGTTGCGTGAAAGACGTTGTGCTAAAAGCCAACTTTATATTGCTGAACGATTAATTAAGCATGCATATCAACAATTGATCAATATATTTGTAGTCTATTTGGAATCTCAACTAATGACTTATTATATAAAGACGACACGGGGTACAATTCATCTTGCCCCGCAGGGTGAAAACAATTTTGCTAGCTTGTTGATTTTTGTCAGATTGTAATCTAGAGTTATATTAATATGTACCCTAATGCTTTTTCATAGTGGTTATGTTGCTGTTATCCAAAGCTTACCTCAGTGGCTTTTGTTATTTGTTCATTTTTATTTTGTTTGTCTTTTCAGTAGTTATTCAGCCAGATATATAAACCTAGTTGAATGTCTAGTGAACAATAAAATCTATGTATTGCTACCCCAAATGTTAGTATTCAGCATTTGATATTAAAACAATAACAATATTATAACTGGGATATGACTACAGTGATCTTGAATAATTAGCAACTCAGGCTGCATTAACAAATTCCAAGAGTTATTTTGCGTTAAACCCTCATCCAGAGTTATCTAAATTATTGCCATATATTCCGATGCCTACGGGTGTGTATGAGCTGCATACACACCCGTAGGGTCATTGGATGCCTGCCCTACAAAAGGGCCTCTGCGGGCGGATAGTTCCGCTTTCTGGAGAACCTCCACGCGCAGAAAACCCTTCGACATCTTACGCCTGGTAAAAGCAGGCGTAAGGCCTGCTTTTACCAGCATAAGAGTTGAAAAAAGTAAAATTATATTTTTTCATACATTTATCATTTAAAAATACTTTTAAAAAGGTAAGTTTATTTTTAGCCCCGTAAAAAACTTCAATTATTTTTTTTCAAAAAATTACAGTTTTGTTTAAAATATTTAATTTATTGTAATTTCAACTCATTTTAAAAATCTGATTTTTTAAAAGAATTAATTAATGTTTTACATTGCTTTTGGGGTTATCTCCATTCGTGTATTTGACAGGTCTATCTGTCAAGTGTATGAAGGGAGATTCCCTTCTCCTATTGCCTCCCCATGGCCCACGTCATCCCAGGAATGCTTGCGAAATGCATGCGCCTCTGGGATACCTGGGCCCTGCGCATTTCGAGTTTGGAGAGGCCCAGTAGCGGAAGTATAACCACCTCAGATTCCTCAGGTAAGTTCGTAGATGTTTTCCAGATCGGAGGCCTCCACAGCCAGGGAGCCTCCGATCGGAAAATACGGGCCTATGTCTCTTTATATTTCACTCAGCCAATGGATGTAATTGATCTTCATCGGTAGGCCGTTTTTCACCCGGCACAATTTTGTTTTCCACGGAAACGAATATCTGGCGGAAGTGAAGTGAACTGCCCCTTCCTTATCATCCATTTTCCGTTGCCGATGAAGACGAATTTCACCCCAATAATTATAAATTCACTGGCTCAGATCTGCAAACACACCGAGCTTCACTTTCCGTTGAATACAAAACTGGACATCTAATCGCATCAGATCCCCACACCGGGGTTAAGTTGAAATAATTCCCAACGGGGTAGATTTTCAACGGCTGTTCCGGATTGACAGCCCGTTATACAAATCGCCCGATTTATATTTCAGAAGAACAGAAGAATGTAAGAACATATTTCATTGGAATCAATTGCCTGTATCATTAACAGCTGTACGATTGGCAAAACCAACATAAGTACAGGGCCGCAAGTTGAACATCGATCCACTGGTTGTAGTGGACCAAGAGATTTGGTTACTTTTTCGCCGGGCTGTCGTTATGTGGGCCCTTCTCTCGAGCTTTGAAATATGTTGCATTCCCAGGCATATTTATCAAAACTCTATTCAGGATCCGTACACGCACAAGGGGTAATATTCAGTCACCACAATCTGGGGGTCATTTTCACCTTCACCGCCAAGGGCAGGTAAATTGATGGAACGCATCGCCCACCTTTAACAGAACCCGGCCGATTTTAGCTCCAAGAAACCAGAAAGACTTTCTACACTGCCCCAATTTTAAGATTGCATTCTGATCACACATAGACAAGGGGCCAGAAATTCGGGTCGTAGGCTTCCCGCGTGGGCAAGACCCCAACCTGCACTTAACTAGTGCGCCTGCGGTTGTGCTCTGGGCTCGCGTGCGATTCCGATCCTGGGCCTCCTGCAGCTGCCGGTGTGCAGTGCTTCCGTATCCCAGGGGCGCAGTTAATTCGAAGCAACCCCTTGGAACACATGGGCCATGGAGAGCCAATCGGAGCAGGGTATCTCCATTCATAGATCTGTCAAATCTGTGAATAGAGATCGGCCCCAAAACCTCACTAAAACTTGAATACATTTTTTATAAAATCACATATTTAAAATAACTTTAAATTACACAAATTAACTATTTTAAACAATCATTTAAATTTTTGAAAAAAATAATTACAATTTTTAACGGGGCTAAAAATAAACTTACCTTTCTTTAAAGTATTTAAAAATAATAAACCTGTGGAAAAAATGTTTTAATTTTAGTTAATTCACCACTTATCTTAAAAGCAGGCCTTGCGCCTGCTTTTATCCGCGCAGTTGCTGGGGACTTACTCTCACACAAAAACCTGAAAAATAAACGGAAGTCCGATGCGTGCGCGCTGCCTCTCCGGAGCACGCGTTTGACCTCCGAACCCCTTCCTTCAAGGGAACGGAGGTTCCAGTTTCCAGCGCATGCGCAGTGCATGCGCGAAACCGGCACTTTCGTTGGGCCTACGGGTGAGTACACAGCGCCTACTCACCCCTGGAGACCCCAATTTCTGGCCCAGTGGGTCCGTACACAGCGTTAGAGTAACGATCTTTGTGTGGTTGTACTCTTGTCTGAGTAAGACGGGTATGTGTTTAAATCCCTTCGCCAGGCCTTGAACGCATAACCTCGGCTAACATTTCAGCGCTGTTCGGAAGGTATGATGCATTGTCTACCGTACTATTTGTTAGAAGCATTACTATTCGGAAGAAACATTAAATGGAAACCCTATCAGCTTGTTCATAATGTAAAAGATCCCATAGCAGTATTCGAGCAGCCTATGTTTATTACACTCAGAACGCCACCAATACAGTTCACAGAAGACTATTCTAATTGTAGTATGTGGCCACTTTCGTTGCGCTATTTGACTGCCATATTTTCCTATACAACAAGTGAGAAAACTTCCAAAAGTAATTAATTGGTTATGACGTGTTTTGGGAGGCTTGAATGTGTGAAAGGCGCTATATAAATATAAAGCGTTTCTTCTTATTGCACCTTGTTCGCACCAGAAATTGAACAAACCCCGTCCATACCAGCATATTCTAGAGGGAGAAACTGGATACCAACAGGAAGGGGAATCTTTGATGATATTAATACCTATAGATGGGGGCCCAAGGTACAATTGAGGCCTTACTGTTCATATAATCATAGAATTATACAACTCAGAAGGAACGCATTCGGCCCACATCGCGTCTGTGCCGGCTGTTGGAAAGAGCTAACCAGTTAGTCCCACTCACTGTCTCTGTCCCCCATAGAACTGTAGGTTTTCCCCTTCAAAGTATTTATCCAATCTAATTTCCGTTTGAAAGGTACTATTAAATTTACTTCAAACCTTTCAGGCAATGCTTTCCAGATTACAACAACATGTTGTGTAAAAAAGGTCCTCATGTCGCCTCTAGTTCTTTTCCCTATCACTTTAAATCTGTGTCCTTGGGTTACCGAGCCTTCTGCGACTGGAAACAATATCGACTTATTACTTTATCAAAACACTTCATGATCTTAATCACCCCTATCAAATTTCCTATTAACCCTCTCGGTTCAACGCCAATAGAGAACAAGCCAGGTTCTCCAATCGCTGCACATAACTGAAGTCCCTCATCCCTCGTACCATTCTAGTAAATCTGTTCTGCACTGACTCGAAGGCCTTGACATCCTTCCCAAAGTGGGCTGCCCAGAATTGTGCACATTATTCCAGCTGACGCCTAACCAGAGCGTTATAAAGATTTAGCATAACTTCCTTACTTGTCTACTCGATGCCTCTATTAATAAAGTCAAGAATCCCTCGGCTTTTTTATGGCCTTCTCACTTATCCTGCCACCTTCAAAGATTTGTGTACACATTCCTCCAGGTCTCTCTGTTTCTGCACCATCTTTAAAATTTCACCATTTAGTTCATATTGTCTCTCCTCATTCTTCCTACCAAAATGTATCACTTCACACTTCTCCGCGTTAAATGTCATCTGCCATGAGTTTGCCCATTTCACGTCCGTCTATGTCCTCCTGAAGTTTGTTTGCTACTATGCCGCTCATTGTTTACTAGATCTCAGAGTTTCATGTCATCTGCAAACTTTGAAATTATGCCCTGCCAAGTTAGGTCATTAATATATATCAAAAATAGCAATGGTCCTATTACCGATCCCTGGGGAACATCATTGCATAATTACCTCCAGTCTTAAAAACAACCGTTCACCACTATTCTTCACTTTCTGTTCTGTACCCACGCTGCCACCATCCGATTAATCCTATAATCATAGAAATTTACGGCACAAAAGTAGGCCATTCGGTATACCGTGTGTGTGACGGCCGAAAAATAGACATTCAGCCTAATCCCACTTTCCAGCCGTTAGTCCTTAGCATTGTAGGTTATGGCACTTCAAGTTCATATCCACGAACATTTTAAATGTGATGAGGATCTCTACCTCTACCACCCTTTCAGGCAGTGAATTCCAGATCCCAAGCACCCTCTGGCTGAAAAAGGTTCTCCTCAACTCCCCTCTAATCCTTCTACAAATGAATTTAAATCAATGCCCCCTGAGCTTTAATATTGCTTCTATGTCTATTCATTGCATTGTTTTGAACCACCGCCAGTAAATTACGCGATGTGCACTTGTTTCAGTCCCGAACTATTTTGCTTCCACCTTTCTTCAAATCCCCCGCACTATTTTTGTTAATGCTCAAAATTGTTGACGTACCACAGGAGATCATCGTTCTAGTTTTCATCCCTTTATGATCGCCTCCTGTGTTTGCTGTTTTATGGAGCCATTAAGCTACTTATTGTGAACCAGTTAACTGAAATTATTTTTTCCAAGGTAACAGGGCTCCTCTTGAACTTATTTTGTTCACTAATACAATATATCACAATCGGAGTAATTGTTACAGGATTTCACCTTGAATAAAATAGACATTGTTATGTGGATTGCCCAGTTGTATTCTACACAACTGTGTAAAATTCCGAAAAGGTAGTTAAAGTGAAGCATTTAGATTGAATTATTTCATAATTGTAAATATTTTAAAGGGGATGGCGATTATCTGTATTCTTACTGCTCTTGGCAGTACCTTTTTACACTTCACCCGAGAGAACTGCACACCATGCGGTTACCAATTTGCAAAACATAGCAAGATAAACCAATACAGGTTTAGCTTTAGAACGAGACATCCTTCATTTCTCCATAGCTTCATCGCGAGAAATGTGGGTGCTTTCTATTAAAGTGTCAATTGTTGTAAAGAAGAAACGCTTCTTATTGGGGGTGAAAATTAGGAGAGGCTGTTGTTAAAATTTAGATGAAAATGCAAGTTCATTCGCTTTTGATCCCTTCAGTCTTGCAGCAGAATTGTAGTGTTCTCCGGTCTACATGTCCGCTTCATGCTCCCAATTCATCTTTGAATGATGGAACCTACACTATATGACCGAAACGTCCAGAATATAAAGAACTGGAAGTGCGCAGTTAATCCCGTTCCGTAAGGATCAGGAGCTGTTAATCACCGGGATGATCGACTGGACAAGACGAAATATAATTGTCAAGAATATTTGAACACTATTATCCTGGGTAGATATATGCAGCGGTTAGTGCGACAAATTGAACCTGGTCTATTGCAACATCAGTATTGATATTACGCACGTCTCCGGTTGTGAGGATGTTGGTTCGAACTTGATTTGAGCGCATGTTCCGCTGCGGTATTCAGGACGTACGAGGCGGAGTCCTTCAGATGAAATGTTAAGGCGAAGCCTTCTGTCTGTTCACACTTCGGTACAGATTCCACAGCACTTTTGTTGGCCCTGGTCATCATTGCACTATCTATATTACCACTTAAGAAGCAGATTAGCTGGATATTATCGGTAGTGCTGTTTGTGGATTGATTCTGGCTCTTGTCTAATCGATAGTCACCGCGGTGTAAAAATAATTAACTGTGTGAAGCCTCTGAAAGTTTGAAATGTAACAACGCGACATGTAAATGAAAGTAAAACTCTTTATTGGACTGACCACAAACTGCTAAATGCCGATTTAAGCGTTCACAGTACAACAATCAGATCAAACAAGGAAATAAGGTTTGGAAAATAAATTAAAGCCAAACTGAATTTAATTTCCCCAAATACAGCCCTGCTTCAAATCACAAATTAAAGACACTCAAGGACGAGGGGAGGTCCAAAGAAGCACACCGTTTAGTGTCCTAACTGTCCGAGTGCGGTGTTTAAATGTATAATTAACATCCCAACAGTTTTTGCCTCTAAAAAGGCACCTAACATTTTATGACATCAGAAGGTTTTTTTGGTGTTCTGAATATTCAATTATATTCATCTCTCCGGCGCCGTTTTAATCTCCAGTACATTCTAATATGTTGCAGTACATTTCTATATCAGTCCAAAATCATTCCTAGTTTATCCTTGGCATGTATTATTTGACTTTTTAATCCTATTTTAGCCGAGGTACTCATTCATGTTGCATAGGATTTCTATTCTTTACAGTGACTACATTCGACACATAATTACTTTCATACTTTTTTAAAGTATGGGTAATTTTGCTTCAGTCGTTATATCTCAGTAAATACATTGTACTTTAATCCATTTATAAACTTTTGATCCGAATTTGCGAAGTTCTCACAGGTTGCATTGATTACACATCCTCAGCTGCCGTGAAACCGTAATGACGCGACCTAGACTCGTAGAAACTTACAGCGCAGAAGGAGGCCATTCGACCCATCGTTCCTGTGCCGGCACTTTGAAACAGCTATCCAAATAGCCCCACTAGCCCGGCCTTTCACAGAAGCCCTGCACATATTTCATTTTCAAGCTTATAACCAATTCCTTCTGAAAGTCATTATTGAATATTTTTCTTCACCCTTTCAGGCAGTGCTTTCCGGATCATAGCAGCTCATTGCGCTATAAAATCTCCGAATTTTCCCCCTGCAGTTTTGCAAATTACCTTTTATCAGTGTCCTCTGGTTGCCTCCCCTCCTGCCAGTGGAAACAGTTTCCAATTATTCATTTTACAAAAGCATCTCAAAATCTTTACCACCTCTAATAAAATAGCCTGTAACGTTCTCTGCTTTAAGGAGAAAAATCCCAATTTCTCCAGTCTCTCCACATAACTAAAATCCTTCATCCCTGTTATCATAATTATAAGTTTCCTGTGCACTCTCTGTAATGCCTGGACATCCTTCCTAAAGTGCGGTGCTCACAGTTGGACACAATACTCCAGCTGAGGACGAACCAGCGATCTATAAAGTTTCAGCATAACTTCCTTGCTTTTGTACTATATGTCTTTATTCATAAAGCCAAGGATCTCATTTTTTTTTGCAATCTGATCAACTAATCGTGCCACATGCAAAGATGTGTGTATGTTAACCTACAGATCTGTCTGTTCCAGCTTCCACTTTAACATTGTATCATTTATTTTATAATCCCTCTCCGCATTCTTGCAAAAAATGCATCACTTCACACTTCTCTGCATTCTATGTGATCGACCATGTGTCTGCCCATTTCACCAGTCAGTGTCTGACTCCTGAAGTCTGCTACTATCATCCCCACTGCTTTCTACATTTTAAGCTATTGAGGTATCTGCAAATTTAAAAATTGTGCCACATATTACCAAGTCCAGATCATTAATATATATCAGAAAGAGCAGTGATCCTAATACAAATCACTGGGGAACACCACTATTAAATTCCATTCAGTATGAAGAACAACAGTTTAACACGAAACTCTGCTTTCTGTCTCTTAGGCAATTTCGTATCAATGTTCTCAATCCCGCTCTAATCCTACGGGCTCCAATTTTTATAGCAAGTGTATAGTGTGACACTTCATCAAATGCCTTTTGCAAGGCTATGTACACAGCATCAACTGCATTACCTTCAGCAAACCTCTGTTATTTCATCGCGAAGAACTCAATCAGATTTGTCAGACATAACTTGCCTTTAAAAAAAATCCATACTTACTGTCATTAATGAACGTATATTTTTCCAAGTGAAAAAAAGTTTGTTGCTGATTATGATATATTAAAAAATCTGCACCACCGACAATAGGCTGTGGCCTGAATGATACTGGGTTTATCCATTTCCATTTTTTGAACAGTGGTGAACATTTACAACGCTGCAGTTATCTGGCACAACCACCAACCACAAGGAGGATTGAAAGATTGCGGCCAGAGCCTCCGCTATTTCCACCCTTACTTCCCTCAGCAACCTTAGGATGTATCCCATTCTACTTTAAGCATAAGCTACCTTTCAATTACCTCCTATTTATCTATTTTATCCATTTTAACCCATTTTTAATCCCTCCTCCTTTACTGTAATAATAGCATCCTACTCATTTAGTACATTAGCCTTGCTCTCTGCCTTCAAGAGAAGATTTCCTTTTTGGTCCCTAATCGGCCCCACAACTGCTTTGACTATCCTTTTAATCTTTATATGTTCATAAAAGACGTTTGTGTTCTCTTTTATCTTACCCGCTATTCCTTTCTCATTTATTCTCATTGCTCCTCGTATTTCACTTTCTAAGTGTTCCTCTGCACTTTCTGTATTCTGCTTGATGCTCTACTGTATTATGAACCTATTGTTATACAACTCCTTTTTTCTGCTTCATTTTAATCTCAAGTTCTTTAGTTATCCAGGGAACTCTATCTTTGGATGAACCTCCAGTCCCCCTCCTAGGAATGTCTTTAGTCTTTACCCGCACATCTGTTCTTCGATGGCCTCCCATTGATCATTTACGGTTTTGTCTGCTAGTCTTTGTTTCCAGTCGACCTGGCTCAGGTCCATATTCAGCTCACTGAAATTACCCTTTTCCAGCTTGGAATCTTCACGTTTGATTGTTCCTTTTTCCTTTCCATTACTACTATAAACATAATGACATTCCGATCACTGTTTCGCAGATACTCTGCCACTGAAACATGCTCCATTTGCCCCAGTTCATTCCCTAGAACTAGAGCCAACACTGCTTCCTTCCTCGTTTGCCAAGAATCTTCCTGATCAGTAAAGGACTCCTGTATACATTTTAGGTTTTCCTCCCCATCTTTGCACTTCACAATGTTTCCCCAGTCCATATTAGGATAAGTAAAGTCCCCGATTATCAGTAGCCTATCATATTTACATATTTCTGAAATTTACTTGCAGACTTTCTCCTCTATATTCTTACTAATTTTTGTTGGTCTTTATATACACCCAGCAGAGTAACAGTTTTTCTACTGCTCCTTAGCTTTAAGCAAATATATTCTGGCCTAGACATTGAATTAGGCCCGAAAATTGGCGGTGCCAAGGGCCAGGGCTATTTGCCTGTGCTCCTTGAAGGTGGTGCACGCAGCAAGCAAAATTTGTGCTGCCTGCCCTTTATCATGATTGGAGCTCTGAATCTCAGCTAAAACGCGTTGCTGATTGGCTTAGCGATGAACAGGTGGGCTTATATCGGGCGCAGTCTAATTGCCAGAAATGATTGGGCTTGACTCTCTGCACTACTTAAAGAGGAGGTGCTTTGTTGCAGCAGCATCTCTTTGTCAGTCAGGCTGAAGAACTGGCTCAGCAAACTAGGGAGCGAGCACAAAGTTTCGCGGATGCTGCTCTGTAGACCTTGGACGTGGCCTTTAAAAGAGGGCGTGTGGTCTTCTGGATGCTGGCAGGAAGCCATCCAAGGCTACTTGCAGAAGGCTCTTGGAGGAGATAACTAACTCTGTCACCGCAAACAGTGTGATTCCAAGGATGTGGATCCAGTGCCGAAAAAAGTTTAATTACCACACACAGCAGGTCAAAGTGAGTGAAGGCTTCAGCAAATGCCATAGCCCACCATCTGCACCACAAGCCTCACACAGTGCTCAATGAACCATATCCTATCACTCAGCTACCTGCAATCTCCAGCTATCAACACTCATACCTTAAAATCATGCCTTCACATCACCTTCACAACCTTACCACCACTGCAACACTCACATCCACATTTCACACCTTGCACACAATGACAGCTATTCAAATATGGAAGGCACATTACCCAAACACATTGCACCATACTCACCGACACACTTTGCTTACAGCAAAGATGGCACAGTACAGTATTGAACAGCGGCAGACGGGAGGCGTCAAGCTGTTATAAAGAACCCCAGAGAACTGGAGGAATCCATGTTTGGCATTATTGAAGGGGCAGTGACCGAAGCCGTGGCAACGGGAGAAGTTCAAGCCGTTGCTAATAATGACGGTGTGGTAGTTCCTAATCCTTCCTCCCGCATCCCACTTCACCCTGATCCCACAATCTCTTCTCATTTACATCTGGTGATGGTGTATGCATGGATATCTTGCTTCCCCCCTCCACAACCCGACCCTTGTGCCTTTTTCCTTTCAGATACCCAAGAAGTCCCACTAGCCCAGTCTGTCTCCGAAATAATGTAGGAGCAGAGTGAAGGAAAAGAAGACAGACAGTCTCTGGATCTGACACTCGCAGACAACGGCACTGTACAGTATATAGAGCGTAGTATAGAGGCGGGATCTGAACATAGTAAGGCACCGGGCATGAGTCGGCTGCAGCAAGGCCAGGGGAAAGGATAGCTCAGGGGCCAGCTCCCCGGAGGGCGAGTTTGTGCACGAGTTATTCTGCACAGGACTCAAATGATGACCTCGATGAGGCGGCTTTCAGAAGAAGGGAAATGGGCATGGACACGGAAATGCTACTGCAATGGCAATCCTGTCAGAGGGACGCTTGTCAATGTCAAGGAGCATGGAGGAGTCCGCCTGTAATATTGGACAGGGCTTTGCACAGAGCTTGGAGCCCATTATTTGCAGGATGGAAATGATGGACAACTCCATGAGAGACTTTGTGGACCCAGACATGATGCTGCATGTGATGGGCAATGTCGCAGCTTCAATTGCAGCACCGGCAGAATTGAGCCAACGTCTCAGTGCTGCAGTGCAAGAATAAACAGCTCTCCTGAATGCTCAGCTTGCTGCCACGCAAGCTCAAACAGCTCTCATGCCGTCTCAGCTGTGGCTTATTGGTGGCGCACTCGCCTCTGAGTCAGAAAATTGCGGGCTCATAGTCCCAGTCCAGGGACTTGAGCACGTAAAGCTAGGCTGACACACCAGTGCAGTGCTGAGGGAGTGCTGCACTGTCGGTGGTGGCGTCTTTCGGATGAGAAGTTAAACTGAGCCCCCGTCTGCTCTCTCAGGTGGACGGAAAAGATCCCATGCGCTATTTCTAAGAAGAGCAGTGGAGTTATCCCCGGTGTCCTGGCCAATATTTATCCCTCAACAAACATAACAAAAACAGATTATCTGGTCATTATCACATTGCTGTTTGTGGGAGCTTGCTGTGCGCAAATTGGCTGCTGCGTTTCCCACATTACTACAATGACTACATTCCAAAAGTACTTCATTGGCTGTAAAGCGCTTTGAGACGTCCGGTGGTCGTGAAAGGCGCTAAATAAATGCAAGTCTTCCTTTCTTTTTGCTGCCACGTAAGCTCAGACTGCTGCCATCGTCGCTGGTTTACGAGTGAAAAAAAGGGTTTTGACGGGTGTCGCCACTGTCCCGCAATTTAGCCTCAAACAGATGGCTAGGAATGCAGAGACACCGTCCAGGGGGAGTGGAAGTGTCTGCCGAGCAAGAATCTGCTGTCTTCTCTCAGAATGACAGCCTTCCTACTGCCAGCACTGCCACTCAGCCATTGCCTTTGCCACTGCCTATCAGCCAGTCAGCACGGATTGCTGCCGTCCATTCCGAGGTAGTGCAGTCTACAGCAGTGCCTTCTGGGCCCACAGCTGGTCGAGGTCGTCCTGCAAGGCCATCTCTACTCTGCCCCACTGAAAGTCAGCAGCCTTCCACCAGCCATGCTGCAGTCACTGGGGGAGCACTGAGTAGGAGCACAAGAGTAGGAAAAGCACACGAACGACACTTAATAAGGGATTGGACAAGGTTTGTTGCTGATGATCCCTTTAAATATCGCTTCCTCCTCTTGAACGCTGGTCAGCTGGCCGTGATAAGGAGGGGGCGGAAAGTTGCGCGGTGACAGGCAAATGGCAGATCGGGCGTCAAGTGAGCGTTGCCACTCATTGACGTCACGATTTGCCTCATTTGCATTTATGCAGCAAGCACAGGCAAACGTATCACTTTCGAACAGCCCAAAATGGCGGCCACCACGGAACCCACTGGAAGCGGGCGGATGCGAGGCGGCTGCCATTTTTTCTTCAAAATTGGCCTTAACAGCCAGTGCTAAAAACCCGAATATCTAGACCTCTCTCTTTCAAACCTTGAGCACATCATCCATTTCTAGGGCTGTAACAGGGTATTTGGTCAATAGTGCGAGCCCTCCTTTCTTTTTTGTTCCCTGTCCTTCCTGAATATATTGTAGCCAGGAATGGTAAGTTAAAATTTCTGATTTTATTTCAGGCAGGTCTCCATTAATGCCACTATATTATAACCCCATTCAGCAACTTGTGCCTGCAGCTCTCCAACCTCATTTGTCATGCTCTGTGCATTTACGTACATGCACTCTAAATGCTTCTTTACCCAGAGAATACTGAGAATGTGGAACTCGGTCCAACAGGTAGTCGTTGAGGCGAATAATAAGGATGAATTTAAAGGAAAGCTATATAAGCATATGAGGGAGAATGGAATGGAGGATTATGCGGATAGATTTAGATGAGGAACGATGAGAGGAGTCTCAAGGGCGTCATAAATGCCAGCATGGACTGGTTGGGCCGAAAGACCTGTTTCTGTGCTGTAATTCTATATCATTCTATGATTTGGTATGATCTGGAATTCAGTACCTGGTAGGTTGATGGAAGCAGATCCAATCGTTGCTTTCAAATGGGAATTGGATAAATGGTCTATGCTTCTATGAATCTATATTTCTATAAATGCAATTTCCAACTTTGGTCTCTAAACATTACCTTCACCATTTTCCAAAACTGAGCCTATAAGCTGCAATCTTCTTCTGCTTTGTTTCTGCTCAACGCCCATCGTTTGTTATTGAAGTTCTACGTTTTGAACCAAACAGCTAATTTCAAATCGATGAAAATGATCACTAAATATGCAAGGTTGCTAAATATGCAAAACCCCTTTCAATGCATAATACATTATTATCTTTCTGGCATGACAGATGTTTAAAATTACTTTCACCTATTATTATGACTTTTCTATGATAGACATTTTAAAAGGATTTTGATCTATCTAGAATCGAAGTAGATATAGAATAATCACATAGTTTGTCTTAAAAAGAGAAATCCGTAGCCGGACAAATTAATATTTTAATTTCAATGATTAATCAATTTTAATGTTGTGAGACCATTAATGAAATGTTGTATCACAAACATGCTGCCTCGTGGGGATGACCCCGCGCTTTATGAAGAAGGTTGTTGCATAAAGTAGAGATTGTTTAATGTAAGACTATGTTGATCAATACAAAGAAAAGATGGTGTTTGTTCCTCTGCTGATCTTTGATCTACTTTACCATTAGCAACACGATATTTCAATCCGTGATGTAAGTCAAAAAGGTAACTGGTTATGATAGTGAAAGAAAACATCAGCAAGAGTCACAAGGTTAAACTGTGGTTTCTACTCGCACGTATCCTATTAAAATGCACGTAAACTCTAACCGTTCATACATTGATCAAAGAGCAGATGACATTTTTGGCCTCACCTGAAATGCGGTTTTTGCTCTATTTGATAGACTAAATCATAAACGGATTGCTGTCTCTGGGTAAAGAACGGTATTGGTTTATTAGTACATTTCCGTGTAGGCAGTTCTAACACTAAACATGCACCTATTGATTGCAACGTAATAATATCTAAACACACTTATGGTTATTAGCTGGAATTATTCTAAAGAATGGGTCAATATATATGCAAAAACAGATAGATGGTTTCAGTTGAACAGCAGATTAATTCTACCCACCTTCATAAATATTACTTCCGTGTGCACTGGATCGTTCTCGCAAAAAGTCTGAATAGTCCAAACTCGTTCTGTATATTATAGACATAGAAATTCGGGTGGCCGGCTGGCCGCGGGGGTAAGGATCGCGCGCGCTCTTACCCACCGTGCCTGCCGTTGTGTTTTGGGCCCACAGGAACTTCGGGTCCCGGGCCTCTCCCAAGAGCCGGCGCGCAGTGCTTGCCTGTTCCAGGGGCGCAGTTAGTGGGATGCGAACCCTGGGATCACGTAGGCCATGGAGAGCCAATGGCAGCAGACCATCTTTCATTCATAGATTTGAGAGGAGACCTGTCAAATCTGTGAATTGAAATCGGCCCCAATAGAACAGCTACACCTCAAATAAATTAAAAAAACAAACCATCACATTAATAAAATAACTACAGTTAAATAAATTAACCACTTTAAACAAAAATTTAAATTTTTGAAGAAATTAAAATACTTTTTAAAAGTTATAAAAATAAACTTACCTTTCTTTAAAGTCTCTAAAAAAGATAAACCTGTTGAAAAAAAATTAAAATTATACTTAATTAACTACTTACCTTGTTCAAAAGGGGTCTTACGCCTCCTTTTTATTAGCGTAGAATCTTCAATACTTATCCTCGGGTTGAAACCTGAAAAATTATCTCAGTGTGCTGCGTGCGCGCAGCCTGTAGCGCGCACGCGGGTCACCTCGGAACCGCCCCCTTCACCATACCGGAAGTGCCGGTTCCCCGCGCATGCGCAGTGCGTGCAGGAAACCGGTACTTCGGGAATGAATACGGGTGAGTACGGACTGAGTACTCACCCGAGAACGGCTTAAATTTTGGGTCATTATCTTTCTACATTGGTGTTTCTGGTCTGCTCGCTGAATTTGATCAACGGCTGTTTTATGAAGTATATTGTATGAACTACTGTTACATCAGTAAGACATAACGCTCAAATGAAATCTTCAGCTGTTAAACAGGCAGATGGAAAACGCCAAACACAAACTCACAAATGTCTACGTTCATTGTACGCAATTCCAGGCAGAGCCCGCAGTATCAGTTGCACTTCTTATGTGTATTGCAATGGAGGTGCAAGCCTGAGGCCGCAGTCTGCTGTAGTGATGGTGGTTAGCTATCATTTTGGCTTAAATTTAGTTGCATGTACAAGAGTGCGTATGGCGCTGTGTGAAATCGGCCAGTCGTGTTGACTTTATTTGAGTCCATAAACTTTAGCAACAACTTCAAATGTCGAGCTAAATAATTTCTCCAAAAGTTTTATCTAATTCTTTAAAGATATATTTACTGCTACTACAGCTTTTCAGATTAAATAGTGTGATCAAGTTATAGTCCATCATGAACGCACAACCGCGGGCACAGCTCTTAACGCTTAAAATAAATTATGTTACTGAGGGCAGTTTTAGACTCATGCGTCATCATCTCTCAGTTCGAATCATGTTCGGAGTAAGTCAGTATTTCCAAACCATCAGAGGATGGCGCCTACCTGTAGCCTGCAGTCAATTCAATTTCTAAATATGATTATGTTTCAATGGATATTGATCTTCGCGAATGCATATACAGGTATATCCATGAGTTTTCTTTTCTATTAATATCCTGTTTTAATGGGCCAAAAATTGATGCCGCTACGCGAGAGCAGGCACTGTGTACTCTCGCGTATTCTCTCTCCAATTGCCGGTTTTCTGCATGCCCTGCGCATGCGCTGAAAACCGGCACTTGGTTTTTGGAAAAGGGGCGGTTCCTCGGTGCACCGCGTGCGCGCTACAGGCTGCACGCACGCTGTGCACTTCGTGCTTTGGACGCGCAGGTAAGGACGGTGGATTTTAGAAATGAAAAAAGGAGTAAGACCCACTTTTAACAAGGTAAGTAGTGAATTAAGTATTATTTTGAATTTTTTTTAACAGGTATATCTTTTTTAGAGACTTTAAAGACAGGTAAGTTTATTTTTATAACTTTTTAAAAGATTTTAAATTTTTTTTTAAATTTAATTTTTTATTTAAAATGGTTAATTTATTTAACTAAACTTATTTTATTAATGTGATGGTTTTTTTTTAATTTAATTCAGGTTTAGCTGTTATTTTGGGGGTGTGTAAGATTCATAGCTTTCACAGCACGTATGTGAAACTTATGAATGGAAGATGGTGTGCTGCCATTGGCTCGAACTGAGTCACGTGATCCCACAGCTCGCACGAATTCACTACGCCGGTGGGATACGCAAGCACTGCCCAGCTGATGTCTGGAACATCAAGTTCGTGCGAGCTGGATCTGAAAAAGCCAACGCGGAGTGAGAGATCGCGCCTGCTCCTTACCCCCGCGGGAACAGAGCGAGATCAATTTCTGGGCCATATATCAAAAGCAAGATACGGCGGACGCTGGAAATCTGAACTCCTTTTATATGGTATGCGTTGGTATTATTTATGGTTATAGTTGGTCACATTTTCGCTCAGAGTTCCAATGTTATTTAATCACCAAGGTTCAGGCATTAGGATAAATGTAAGAATTTGTATGATTAGAGATAAAGACACGGATGGAGAAGCTTGTATCGGGGTCGTATTAATAGTAAGGTAATTTTAACTTTGTTGAAACATCACAGGCTCACCAAGGAAAGTACTTGACCATTGAGCGATCCTCTGGGCAGGTTCAGGGGGAGTACCAGGATATGAGAAAAAATTTAAAAGCTTACTTTACACCTGCCTTTACTACGTTCAAAGATGTTGTGTTACCAATACGACGACATGAGGCTGATATTAAAAGTAAATCTGTTGAACTGGATACGGATGCAGTCCTTGCTGCAGTTACTGCTCGGAAAATAAGTCGGGGTGCTGACCTTGAAGACATTCTACCGAGTGTGTTCCAATGAATGTGGCCTGTGCTATGCCAGCCAATTGTGTATAAATTTAGTAGTTATATTGTAAAATTATCTGTGATGCTGTCCATGGACCCGTGAGGGGGCCTCGTCTTCCCAACATTTCAAAAATTGTCTGAGTGAGAAACTCCAAATTATACAATTATTAGAGATGCGCTGTACTATCAATTCGAAATGATGAGATTATTACGGAATCCAGACATGGTTTATGAAATAGAAGGTCGTGTCTCACCAACTTCGTTGCACTTTTCCCAAGAATTTACAAAGTTGGTAGATGAGACAGTCATATTGATATTGCATATCTAGACTTTTAAAAAAGAGGTCAATACAGTCCGGCACAAAGGGCTAATAAGGTAGGCTGAGTATTGTGGCATTTGTATGCAGGTTTTGGTTTGGGATGGACAAGGAACCTGCTTTTTTCAGGGACACAGAATATAGTTATTAATCGTTAGGACCATTGCATTATTTATCAATTATTTGGGTAAAGGCATGGGATGTTATCTGCAAGTGCGTAGATTGCACGAACATATCTGTGGATATAAAGACCGTGGATAAAATAAAATATGTTTGCAGACAAAACTAGATTAAATAGAGGAATTAACCGAATCTGGTAGATATAATTTAATCTAGACGAATGTAGTGTGCTGCACTTGGATAGGGGCAACTGCATCTTTGAATGAGGCCGGGTCCTTTGCTTCAAGGATGTTGAGCTGGAGAAAGACAGGAGGATTACATTTCATGTTTGATGAAAGATCCATGGTCAGTGCAACGAGACAATTGTCGAAGTGAATCTGGTGTTAGGATGTATTACCACGTCAATTGAACATAAAACAAGAAACAAAGTCCAGTGAAAGTCCTTTCGTCCTGAGTTATGTCAAGATCATAGTCCTTGCTTCGCATTAACCATATCTCAGTTGATGTGTTCATTGTCTGATCATTGTCTGTTCCTGAAGACATGTGCAATTCAAAATGTACTTGTGTGGTCTGCGCTTCACATCAGGTTAGTTTTAAGAATAGAAATGTGCTAGCTAGGCACATTAAATAAACAGCAGCGCCGACAGATTACATCGTTTAAAATGAACTCGTTAGAGACAGCGCTTGTAGGATCAGATATCGTTGACAAGGATTGAATTTAATCCTCAGCAAATATAACCTACTATCAGAAGTCGATGATTATTGTCAGCAAGCTGTGTTTGTGCGGTATATCTCATTACTGTTTGCATTTATTTCCTAACAGCTGTTTCCGGTGTTCAGTTAAGTGTGATCCAAGCCCCTGAAAACGTGATCGCAGGTGGAAACAATGTCCCAAAAATTCGGCCGAATACGGGAGAGTACCCGCTGCGTACTCACCCGTATTCGTTCCCGAAGTGCCGGTTTCCTGGATGCACTGCGCATGCGCGGGAAATCGGCACTTCCGGTATGGCGAAGGGGGCGGTTCGTAGGTGAACGGCGTACGCAATGGAGGCTGCGCGCACGCAGCACACTTAGGTTTTTTTTCAAGTTTCAACGGGAGGGTAAGTTTGGAAGATTCTACACAAGTAAAAAGGAGACCCCTTTTGAACAGAGTAATTAGTTAATTAAGTAAAAATTTAAATTTTTTTCAACAGGTTTATCTTTTTTAGCGACTTTAAAGAAAGGTAAGTTTATTTTTATATCTTTTAAAAAGAATATAATTTATTTCAAAAATTTAAATTTTTGTTTAAAGTGGTTAATTTATTTAACTATAGTTATGTTATTAATGTGATTTTTTTCAAAAATTTATTAGAGGTTTAGCTGTTCTTTTGGGGCCGATTTCAATTCACAGATTTGATAGGTCGCCTGTCAAATCTATGAATGAAAGAATGTCTCCTGCCATTGGCTCTCCATGGCACACGTGATCCCAGAGGTCGCATCGCACTAACTGCGCCCCTGGGACACGCAAGCACTGCGCGCCAGCACTAAGGAGAGGCCCAGTACCCGAAGTTCCTGTGGGCCCGAAACACAACGGCAGGCGCGGTAGGTAAGAGCGCGCGCGATCCTAACTCCCGCGGCAAGCCGGCCACCCGAATTTCTAGGCCATTACTTTCTATTGCGCATTCCCTTTTTTACAACATAATTCCGATGTGACTGTTCACTGGTGGAAACTGGAAGAAAATGAGTTTCTACAGTCAGGTAATGACAGCAGAAAACGATTTCCTCCTTTGAAGAAAGGAAAGGCCTCTCTTCGCCTCCTGAATATCAGCGCCGCGGACTCTGGAGTTTATTGCTGTGGAGTGAAACATCCGGGTACTCGGATGGGAAATGGAACTGGGTCAAAGCTTCTCATCTACGTTAATTTGTACCTGAAACTATTCCACTAAATGTTTAATACAATTAAAACATACACGGTGCAATAATTTTGTTTATCGTCATTCATGTTTCGGGCATCCACGCGTTTGTTTTAAGCCTTTTGGAATTTACAATTAAATTCTTATTCAATACCTTGCTTTATTTATACACAATTCGTTCAAATAATGTTTGGGAACGAACACGAATGTAACACAACGTACGGTAAAGAGACATTTAAACACTTGATTAAGAACGCGAACAAGAATTGAACGTGAAAGAGGTTTGCCACTGATTAATTTACTTAATTCCATCCACTAATTACAGCTAGTGGTGAACTTGAGGTTCAACATTGATGATGCATTAATATCATTACGAATGCATTATTAATAATTAGCGTAGCTAAGCAAAATCAACATACAGAGCGCAATAAACACCATTCCCTATCACGATGTAACATAATTTGCTGGTTTATAATTGAGTACAGTTTATTTTAGCAAGGACGACTGCTTCACTTTCATTGGTAAGTCTGCCGCTTGAATGAGAATATGATGAATAAGCTCTTCTCTTAGATGGCAAGTTAATTGTTGCTTTCGAACCGTTACATCTCTCTCTGCAGCACTCTGGCTTAAACATCAGGTCCCTCTACGGCAAGTTCTCACTAACTTTCCCATTGATCTAGTTTCTTCTGCTTTGCGTTTCCTCCAGCTATGTTACTTCACTAATTGCCATTCTTTAACTACGTATTATCTATATTTTAAATTAATCTTTCCAACACTCTTCACAATAATTACTTCAAAAGAGTCTCTAACCCAGTAAAACTGTCTCGACAGTTACTAAACCGTCTGGTAATTTTCTAAAATATTCCAGTTAAGGTGAATGGTGTTCAATATGCTTTTATAAACAACATTAAAACAATTTGATCGTGAAAGGATATTTTTTTGATTTAAAAGCTTAGCCCTGTAAAATGCGAAGTGTTGTAAACATATTATCCATCGAATCCCTTTCTACCTGCTCTTAATTATTATTTATATTGAGATATATATGATTTGCAATAATCTCAAAACCCTCCAAACCGTTATATCTTCCATCTATATTCTTTCTAGCATTGATCTTGACGGTATCATGTTTAACTCACCAACGTCTCAGTAGAAATTGTAATCCTTTAATTAATGGGATAGATTTTCAACGTGATGCCGAGTTGCCGATCAACATCGTCTGTTTCCCGCCCAGACAGCAAGTTGAAAATCCACCCAACGTTTCTATAAATGAACATGCCATTTAATGTTTCGAAAGTATTAATGTCACGTTGAATTAATCTGGTAGAAAATAGAATTACTTCATACATTCTGAAAGAGCTCAGTCAGTTCTAATCTCTTCTGTATCTTGTTCCACAGTTCCCCCAAGCCCTCTGCGTATTGACTGCAATGAGGCTGATCGTAATGCATCTGCTTCTTTGATTCTTGTGTGTAAAACTGCTGAATTTTACCGAAATGATATTATTACTTGGTACAAGGATGGTTTGAAAGTTGAGACCGGGATAAACGCCGTTATACAGATAAATGAAAAAGGTCTGTATGAAGTTTCCAGCTTTTTGGAAGAGTCACAGCCTGTCAAGAGCGGGACTATTTATACCTGCCAGGCATTTCATCTCACCGTCCAAACGGCAACTGACTTCCGATTCATTTCAAAAAGTACTGGAGGTAAAAAATCTAATTATAACAAATGCAAGGAACATCTGACCCAAGACGGGTACCAAAGATTATGGACCGTATTTGGCATTTGCACAATTTTGTCCACAATCCTTTAAAAGAGCATTGATGGGTTTTCACTCTTCATAGGAACAATAATATAGATTTAAGTAGATTATTCCAGATCTGTTGGCGAACAGGTCTTTGTTCTGATCGTTTTCTATTAGAGAGCTGAGGTATTGTAATATAATTGTTATTGTACGGAAATAGTAACCCAGACGCCTGGACCGATCATTACGCCATGGTAGTTTGATAATTTAACTTCAGTTTAAACTATTCTGGGAATAAAATGCTGGTTTCAGTAAAAATTAAAACTGAAGCTGTTGAAATCTCGAAACAGCACATCTTGTTTACCACACACTGGTGACTAATCTAGGAATCAACTATCATATCTAATTGCTAGTTAACATGTGTCTAAAAACTAAAGTCCCAATATAATCGTCTTCAGTATTACTCAGGGGTGGAGGTTTAATCGTGCTCCATTTTATAAATGCAGTAGTAAAATTTTCTTTAGATTTAAAGTAATCATAACGACTTGAAATGGAAAAGGAAAAATAAGAAGATCAATAAAATGTTTAACCGTCTCTTTATGCTGCGGGACTCCCGAAAATTGAAATAAATGTTCAAAAGAATAGTAGGCGACATTGAAAGGTGGATCTGCAGAAAACTTTCTCAAAATGTTCAATTTCAAATTTTAGTTTTGACATTTATTTTACAGGAGATGGGAACGCGCAATGCTACTTGCAGGTCTATCGATCCGCAGGAGGTGCAATCTTAATGCTGTTGCTCCTGATAATCATGAGGAAGCGATATCCATTAATAATATGTAAAGGTATGAAATTTTCCCGTTTCATTGTGTCCTTTAGTATTTCCTTGATAATGTGAGGTTAGGGATGAAGTAAGTTAATGTCAGCCTTGGATCAGTAGAAGCATTTTCACCTGATAATCAGAGGTCGGAGAGTTAAGCACATCATTTAGAACGACAAACCAGTGCCGTACTGAGGGAGAGCTTTCGGATGAAAACTGAAAACCAGTCTCCGTCTGCCCGCTGAAGTGGATGTAAAAGATCTCTTGGGAATATTTAAGCAGGACTGGAAGATCTATCGGTGTCCTGCAAAACATGTATCCCCAATGTGTATCGGAAAACAATTGAATTGCTTATTTATCGCATGACTCTATGCACGACCTATCTATGATCAATTCGCCGCCGCTTTTCCTTACATTACAACATTGATTAAACTTCCAAAGTACGTTTCGTTAGAGAAGCGCATTGGGATGCCTTAACGTCCTAGAAAGCGCTACATAAATGAGAAGTTATTTCTTCTCTCTTGCAAATGGATGACATGTTGTGCTTTTGATGATAGGACCCAGGTAGATGTAGCACTAGAACCAATGCACTGAGTTTAATAATCTGTCACGGAGCAATAAAGTGGCCGTATTTACTTTCAGCGCTCTGGAGTGGGTAGGAAAAAGTTTCTCGTGTTGTATCTAAAATTCTCTGACCTCTATCAGCTGGTGGAAGTGAGATGAGGGCAGGATCTAATGCGGTGCGCTTTCCCGTCAAGTAACAGGCTAGAAAATGCCGTCAGAAGCATAATTCCGGAGTATGCCTCCGACCCATGAAACAATTAGGAAAGTATCTCCTGGTGCCCTGACTGCGAAAAGTTGTAGTCTCAGGCCTCGAGGCGGAGGGCAGCGTAATGATCCACAGATCCACAGATCCCAGGATGCCTGCGCATCGGAAGCGTATCTGCGATCATTTGGGCCCAGTCTTCCAATCCATAAACATAATAACATTCCAATCATTTACGAAGGGAATCCCCCAATGATATGCAATGAAATTCCCAAATCTAAGAATTATATAATGTTCAAATTTGGAATTTTCTTCAAAAGTACCTTCGTTGCACCAACCTCGGTAAAAAAATATTTTTTGATAATTTCATACGTATTTAAAACTGTAATACAGTCTAATATTTGCATAACCTCGTTTAATACGGTGTATGTGCATAATTTTGGATAGTAAAAATGTTTAATTTAAGCCTTAGATATCTCCTTACGCTGATACAAAAAGGCCCATGCCTGCTTTCATCAACTGTAAGACATGCGTGGGCAGTTGCTGGTCAATCGCTGGGGAAATAGCTCAACTCTGCACCAGCGATTGCTTTTTCGGGTTTCACGCATATGTCCTGTCAACGTGTACATTGACAGGCCTCAATTTCCAGATATATGCAAGCACTTGAGGAAATCCGGAACTTACGGGGCATTTCAAAAGCAATACAATGATGTACTCTGAGATTATGCCGTCACAGAATCCGCAATTTCAGGGCCATGCTCAAGGTAGGAAGCCTCTTGACCCCGTGGAAATTGACGAGAGTAGGACTCAATAATTTTAACAAAATCTGGAGATGGGAATTTGACAGTAAAGCTTGAAAAAATAGAGATATCCAACAAGTTCTAGAATGTGTTACTGAACAATAAGTTGGACTGTATTAAGCCTACATGAAATTTTTTTGGAATCATGGAGAACGATATCAATAAGTAATTTATGTTCAAATTTTCAAGTTCATTCATTACCAGGAACAGGGGCATCCATGGAACAACCAACACATCCAGAAGGTCTGGTAGGTTCTTTTCATACATTTGTTAAGCAAATAGAAACTGTCTGTGTGATTAAGCATGAAATACTTTCATAGATGCAATTAATCCACTTAGCTGAAATACATCATTTCGTTGCTTAAGGGAAAGCATTAACCCTTTAAAATTTAGAGTAAATATTTATTTAATATTTCAGCGAGACAATTCTGCGTTTTTGCTCACATGTAATTGAAATTGTTCAAAATATATAATGCTAATGTAATCAGCAACCACATAAAATGTTATTTTCAAACACGCATGCACATGTCAGAGCAAAACACCTCAAGTAATTTAGGTATCATTAGGCCTTTGTGCTATCACACAAAATAGTAACTTGTGTAACAAGCATAAGTTAGAACATGACTATAGTCCACATTGAGAGAGTAAAATATAATATAGTGGCCTAATGATATAGTCTAAAATTATTGAGAGCTAAAAAAAGCTCGAAGTGGATTTATTTTAAAGCTTCACTTTCCAACTCTGTTTTTAATATTACAGACCGTTCGGTTCAACGTGTAATCCATACACTGCAGTGTCACTAAGATAATGAGTAAACAATATAACATGCATTATTTTGTGATCTATGCAGGGATCAGAAAATGAGATGGAGCTTTCACTGCATTAGGTTTGATAAAGCCAATGAAAACTGCAAGTGCTAAGTATCAAGAGGAGAGCACTCTGTAGGCACAGGTAGGTTGAGAATAAAATAAACACAGGTCACCCATGATAGCGGAGTAAATAAATTAGTTTGCTCATCTTATTTAAATCGCATTACCTGTTGACTTTCTTAAATGTAATGGCTCCTTTGACTACTGAACAAACTGGCACCGGCCATATATTAATGATATTCTCCAACACTCGCTTTACAGACAAAGCAAGCGACAACAGATAGCAATCTGACATACGCTGCGCTGGAATTGGCTGGCTCCAGGAAAACAGAACAGCCTAAACTTCAGGACAAGAGTTCAGATTATGTCCGGTTACACTTGAAAACCCAAAGAGTAACAGCCGAGGTCATCTACACCGGACCAAAAATCACCTAATGTTTTCACCTACGCAGATACCACTGTCGTCATGCAGAATGCTCGCGTCAGCCTGGACACTTGCCCCTGTATGTAACTTTGTTCTGCTTCTGCCGCCATTATTTTCCAGGGCAACATACTTCAACAGAAATATGCACCGATTGCTACGACTTATTTTATAAATCGTTATCCAGCCATAACATTAACAAAGTTGATTTCATGAAAAAATTAAGATGAATGTTATTTACTTCTTGTATAGTCAATTGCTTAATGGTTAACAACGCAGCATTGTCCAATCATTAAAATGATATTCTGGCTCTTCAGTGTTTTTTGTCTTCAATCTTGAGTTTTTTGCACTCTTCACAATTTGTGGCATTGTCTTAGCACAATTTACTTGGGCTTAGCATTGCCTTGCTGTTGTATGACATCGCTTTGACCTTTATTTTTAAACAGGCATTTATAAGCCGTTTCAAAAACGTTAGCAAAATAATGTGGGCAACCCTTTCTGATAGCGACACCCTTGTGTGCTGCGTTCTTTCCTACAAAAGCCACACCAAAAGTCTATATTACTCAGATAATAATGGTAAGACAAGAACGAGATAAGGCAAGGTGGCCTGTTGGCTTTATAAATGTAACCACTAAGTTGCATCAACCCCCATCTACCTTAAAATAGATTAATCCAAAAACTTCAGCATATGAGTAATTTAAGAGATGGCATCTGGTAAGTGTAGCATTCTTGGGAGGAACAAGTTTACTTTGG
Organism: Squalus acanthias; assembly: GCA_030390025.1. Taxonomy (NCBI): domain Eukaryota; kingdom Metazoa; phylum Chordata; class Chondrichthyes; order Squaliformes; family Squalidae; genus Squalus; species Squalus acanthias. The sequence goes on along the minus strand of CM059430.1, from coordinate 72,826,300 downwards.
ACCAATGCTTGTCAAAGCTTTCCACTTTATTTTTTTTCCATTGTCAACTCTGGTATGTTGTTGATTAATTGATTGTTTCAATAGATCATGTACATAGTACGTACTGCACCCATGGATTCCTGTGAAATGGGTGCGAATCAAACAACTGTTGGTGTTCTGGATAGCGCAGAGATACTTGAGCGTTCAGAAGCAACCATCCGGGCGAATAGTGCCTATGTTTCCAAATTCCAGACTTGAGCCTTGTGGATCTCAGAAAGAGGCTCACAGGTTGATAGATTATATTCATTGCAAAACTTTCAGCTTCTGCGCTGCTCCAGTAGTTACGGTTGTTCATATGGCAGGGTCGGTTAAGTTGCTAACGAAAGATTAACGCCCAGGATATAGTTAATGTGTTGAAGCATTAGGGAAATTGACGTGCTTTTCCTTGATCAATGAGCTGGCCATTGCTTGGCAAGATTGTAAACTCACATTGAATGTTGTATATGTCCTGTCGTGGGCTGGAATTATAGACTCCGAATAGTGTCATACAAGCACAGCAAGAAGTCATTTAGCCCATCGTGCCAGTGTCGGCTCTTTGTAAGAGCTAGCCAAGTAGTTTCACACTCCTGGTTTTTCGCCATTGTCCCGCAATGTATTTCGTTTTTAAGTATAGTTCCAATTCCCTTTTTAAAGTTACTGCTGCTGTAGGCATATTCTTTACCTGAGGACGTGCCACTGGAGCTGAATACTATAATTATTAGTTAACAGCCACGCTCGTGAACGTACTGTGGAATGGAGGTCATTGATGGAGCAGTTGAAGATACTTAGGCTAAGGATACTTCTGTAAGGAACTCCTGCTCATCTGCGATGATTGATCACCAACTGAAGGGTGTTCCACTTGTCCCAAATGACCTCCAGATTGTGAAGGCTCCTTGATGCCACACGCATTGCAATAATGAGTTGATGTTCAGGCAGCTGCTGCTAATTCTCCCAATGCTGTTCAGCTCCCATATTCCCTGAATAAGGGTTGGAGCTGAGTGATTCTAGGTCCTCATTTTGGCCGTCCTAATGAAGCTAGGAAGCTGGGATGAACACAGCATCCCGTCCAGGAAGCTGTGTTGATCCCAGTCACAATGCTCGTGTGATCTTCATACCAAGTGAAGGTCAGAGACTCCGGGCAGAACTCTGTCGTTTTACAGATTGGAGTCAGAGCAGATGAGCTCTCTTCAGCGAAATAATCCGTAACGGAGCTGGGGAATCTATAGAACATGTAAGAGGAAACTAATTTGGTATTCGTTTTTGCTTTAAATTTATGACGCTATTGGCCCAAATTATCCAGTGCCTTTGATCAGGTTCCTACTGTGTACAGAGCCATAAGAGCCCTGCATGTTCCAGTTTTCTTCATGCGATACGCCTGCGTGAAAACGCAGAACTTGTGATCTGTCAATATTCAGCTTGACAGATCATTCGCATGTGCAGAAAATGGACATTCACTAATTGCCCAACTACTGCCCAGCAAATGCGCATGAAACACTAATGCCAGTTAAAAGCAGGCATAAGGACTTATTTTATCAGTGGAAGGGTTTAAATAAATATTAAAATAAATCTTTTTAATGATTTAAACAAATTAATATCTTTAAAAATTGTTTAGGTTCTTTTTGGGACTTGAAAATGTTTAAATTTATTTTTCAAAAATTAAATATTTGTTTTAATTGCACTGCGCGTGCGCTGGAAACCGGAACTTCCGTTTACCTGAAGGCAGGGGTTCAGAGGTCAAACACATGTGCTGGAGAGGCACCGCACAGACCTTTTCAGGTTTCTCTCTGAGGGTAAGTACGGAGAAGCTGCGCAGTAAAAAAGGAGAAGCATGCCCTGCTTTTAACAAGGTAAATCGTGAATTAAGCACAATTAAACATTCTTTCAACATTTTTATCATTTTTACATACTTTAATGAAAGGTAAGTTTATTGTTAACACCATTAAAAAGTGTAATTAATTTTTTCAAAAATAAAAATTTTTGTTTAATGTAGTTAATTTATGTAATTTATTGTTATTTTAAAAAGTTGACTTTTTTTATTTTATTTGATTTTTTAGTGAGGTTTTGGTGCCGATCTCTCTTTATAGATTTGACAGGTCTTCCTGTCAAAACTATGAATGGAGATTCCCTGCTCCGTTTGGCTCTCCATGGCCAACCTGATCCCAGGGGATGCTTCGAACTAACCACTCCCCTGGGATATGCAAGCACTGCACGTGGGCAGCTGCAGGAGGCTCAGCATCGGAATTTCACGCGGGCCCGAAGTACAACTGCAGGTGCGCTATGTAAGTGCGTGCGATTCTTGCTATCGCGGGAAGCCGGAGAACCGAATTTCTGGCCTATTAAAGGCGCTGTATAATTGCAAGTTGTACTTCGAGGCAATGGCGGGAAGGAGAGCGGGGTGAAAGCAACAGCCAGCGAGAAGAGGAGCCGGTAAACCATTCCTAGCTTCTCTGTTGTCCCGCATTTGCAGGTTGAGCTGGTCTGCCAGCACGAAGCGCGCTTTCTGCAGGCAATTCGCTGATTAGAAAGTGGGAAATCATGTGCTGCTGAGTGCTGTTAAGTGCTGCAGCACCTTAATGGGGAGGTGCATCTTTTTTTTTACCAAAACAGGGAAACAACGCTTTGACGCTTCAGGGTGATGTCTGAAGCTAAGAAAAATCAACTCAAGGTCCAGAGGCGTTCACATACAGCTCTGTAAATGCTGGTGGAACAAATGCTCAATACGAAGGACGTCCACTTCCAAAGTCCACTGCCTGCACTAAAGCTGCCTGGGATACGGGCATGACAAGAGATGGCATCATACGTTAATGTGATCAGCATTATCTCCCGGACCAGGTTGCAGTGCAGAAAGACACTTTCGTTTAGAATTTCCATGGGTTTCCTCAGTTTTTCACCGAAGTTACAGCATACATTCAGCCGAACAGCCGTGGTAATTACTAGCATTAATGATCTCATCAGAAGTGCCAATGTAAAGCTCGCCATCATTTCTCTCATACTTTCTGCACTGCCATGAAGGGGTTTACTTTCATCTCAGCATTCTCAATCCATCTCACTTCCAATTGCCCTAGCTGCCCACAAGTCCTTACTGCACCTCCCTTTTGCTTACACTCACGCCCGCAAAAGCTGCTGCAGTTTTCGCAGGCACTTCTCTTTCTTGACCTAATTATCTAATTCTTCCTGTCATCTTGCATACATTGGTAAGCTGATGAATACACGGTTTGGGTTGAAACTCAGTGCCCAGGATATATATTACTCCAATTCCAATCTTCTTCCAGGGGAACCTGGCTCACAACAAGCAGCACTGGCGTGGTCCTGATACAATGCAAAATCTCATCCCTGTAGAATAGCCCACCATTGACATCATCAGTGCTTCCTATGCATTCTATCTAGGCACTCATAACATTATAAACCTCAATTAGGTCCCCCCTCAGCCTTCTCTGATCCAAAGAAAACAACCCCAGCCTATCCAATCTTTCCTCATATATAAAATTCCCCAGCCCAGGCAACATCCTCGTAAATCTCCTCTGCACCCCATCTAGTGTAATCACATCCTTCCTGTAATGCTTAGACAAGAACTGCACCTAGTATTCTAGATGTGGCCTAACTAGTGCTTTATACAGTTCAAGCATAACCTCCCTGCTCTTAAATTCTATGCCTCGTGTAATAAAGGCAAGTATCCCGTATGCCTTCTTAGCCACCTTATCTACCTGTCCTGCTACCTTCAAGGCTCTGTGGACATGCCTTCCAGGTCCCTGTGGTCTTCTGAACTTCGAAGTGTCCTACCAATTATACTGTATTTCTCGGCTTCCTCCTCAGCTACCAAACATCACAGATGCCTGTCTGAAGCCAATTCTATTCACGTCACAGAATATCAAGAAACGTTGAGTGCATTAGACACAGCTAAATCTGTGGTTCACAAATATGTCCCTTCTGTGCAGCTGAAGACGGTGCTCCAGAACCAGCACTGCAACTAGACAAGCTGTTCCAGTACAGCTGCAACACTGGAACCTTCCCAATTATTTTGTGTTCACAAAAAGCAAGACAAATGCAACTGGAAAATTGCTATAATATGAGCCTGTTCTCAATCATCCGCAAAATTACTGAAGGACTCGGAAATAGTGCTATCAAACGCCACGTACTCATCAATAACCTGCTCACCATTGTTTAGTTCATGTTTCGTCAGCAACAGTCAGCTCTGACCTCATCACAGCCTGAGATGAATCATGGACAAAAGAGCTGAATTCCAAAAATCAGCTGAGAGTGACTGCCCTGGACATCAAGCCTGCATTCGAACCAGTGTGACACCAACTAAAGAAAATGGCGGTCAGGGGAAAAACACTCCAATGGCTGATTAACTAACTAGCACAAAGATGATATTGGTTGCTGGACGCCAATTATCTGAGGCGCAGCCTGTCGCTGCAGGAGGCTGAGACAGATAGATTTTGGAATCTAGGGGAAGATCAAGCGGGAAAGTGGACTTGAGGTGGAAGATCAGCCATGATCTTATTGAATGGCGGAGCAGGCTCGAGGGGCCGTATGGCCTAGTCCTGCTCTTATTTCTTATGTTTTTATGTTCTTATCAGTGCCACAGGGCCGTGTCCCCTAGGGACAACAATTTTCAAGTGCTGAACGAAGGAACTTTGGTCAGAAGAGAAAGAGAAGAGGAACAGAAGGGAAACAATCCCTCAGATAACGAAGCAGTCCATGCCCACATGCAGAAAGACATGGAAAACAACCAGACTGGGGCTGATAAGTCGCACGTTATATTCGCGCCACTCAAGTGCCTAGCAACGACGATCTGCAACAAGAGATGGTATAACCATCCTCGCTTGACATTCTAAGCCCTTACCAACACCAAAGCCCCCACCATCAATATACTAGGGGTTACCAATAACCAGAAGCTCAAATGGACAACCCACATAAATGCCGTGGCTAACAGAACAGGTCAGATGTTGGCTATTCTGTGACGAGGAGCTCAACTGCTGACTCCCCATAGCCTTTCCTCCACCTACAAAGCGTAAGGCAGAAGAGTTTGCGCATGCTCTCCAATTGCCTGGACAGCTGCACCAACGATAAAGAGACTCGATAGTGTCAAGGACAAACCGGTCCTCTTTATCGGCAGCCAATCCACCACCCTAAACATCACAAAACCCAAAATATGCAATTACCTAACTAACATGATCGTGGGAGCATCGGCCTAGAAATTCGGGTAGTTTGCGCCACCTGTTAACTTGGCGAAATGTAGAAAAAGTGGCTGCGTCCACTCTTCTGCCAGCTAATGGCCGATCTACAGTACTCGTTCTCGCCATTGAAATTACCGGAATTTCTAAATGATAGGGAGCGCAGGAAGGAATCTCTGGCAATGATATTTAAAATGATCATCAGCAATCAGCTGCAACTGACAGGTTTTCGCAGTTTCAGTGGCTGTGTTCTGCTTCCTGCAATTCCAAAAGCTTTCTTCACTTATTCCCAGGTTATTTTGTAATAGGGAGTTATGTTTCAAGTGAAGAACTCCCTCATTATTTGGCAAAGGCTTCTGCTCACAACACTTGCTCACAGTCACGCAACTGTACTGGCAGTCGACCTCACCCTCCAGGATCTATAGCAAAGAGAGCGGAGGCAGCGATGAAGACAAGAAAATGCGTGATGAGGGAGGACGACGAGGGCTGTCAACGGGAGGCGTTACCCACCTAGGGTCGTCCGTCAGCACTGTTCCTACCTCCACGTAAGCGAGGAGCAGTTTCTTAGGAGGGTATGCTTCACCAACGAAGTGATCATAGAACTCTGTCAACTACTGCAGCCAGACCTTCAGCCTGAGAGCAGAGCGAACACGGCTCTCTCAGTAGCAGTCAATGTCACCGTGGCCCTCAATTTATTCGCCAGTGGATCCCTCCTCTCTGCAGGAGGACACATAGTTAACATCTCACAGTTCACCATGCATCGCTGCATCCGGGAGATCGCTGAGACTATCTACACCAGGAGAAGGGAATACGTTGGCCTCTCTCTCAACAGCGAGAAGCGGGATAAGTGTGCATGTGGCTTTGCCAGTTCAGCGGTCTTCCCCGTGGTGCACGGCAACGTCGACTGCACTCACGTGGCTTTGTGGGCACTGTATAACAAACCTGAGAGCTTCCATAACCGCAAAGGCTACCACTCACTAAATGTGTTGCTGATGTGCGACCACGTGCAGTGAATTCTCAATGTCAATGCCCGCAATCTTGGCAGCAGCTACAATGCCTTCATCCTTCGCCAGTCTGGTCTGCAAGCAATCTTCCAGCCACCACAACACGCTCGCGGCTGGCTGCTCGGTGACAGGGGCTATCCGCTCTCCACCTGGATCATGAATCTTCTCCGCAACTCCAACACACTTCCCCAACACTCATATAATGAAAGCCACGTATCCACCAGGAACATTATCGAGCAGACCATTAGGGTTCAGAGCAATGGTTCCGCTGCCATGACCGCTCGGAAGGAGCACTCCAGTACTCAGCTGAGCGACTGTCCTAACTCATGGGAACCTGCTGCATGCTTCACAACTTGGCGATCATGATGGCGCAGCTCTTGGCAGCAGGGACTCCATAAGAACATAAGAACATAAGAAATAGGACCAGGAGTAGACCATTTGGCCCTTTTGCCTGCCCCGCCATTCATTAAGATCATGGCTGATCTTCTACCTCAATTCCACTTTCCTGAACTGTACCCATATCCCTTGATTCCCTTAATATTCAAAAACGTATAGATCTCTGTCTTGAATGTACTGAATGGCAGAGCATGCACAGCCATCTAGCGTAGAGAATTCCAAAGATTCACCACCCTCTGAGTGAAGAAATATCTCCTCATCTCAGTCCTAAATGGCGGACACCATATTCTGAGTCTGTGACCTCTAGTTCGAGACTCCCCAGCCAGGGAAAACATCGTCCCTGCATCTACCCTGTGAAGCCCTGTAAGGATTATGTATGTTTCAATGAGATCACTTCTCATTCATTTATGCCCCAGAGAATATAGGCCTCTTCTACTCAAATTCCCCTCTTAGGACAATCCCCCATCCCAGGAACCTTTGTTGCCATCCCTCTATGGCAAGTATATCCTTCCTTAGGTATGGAGACCAAACTGTACACAATACTGCAGGTGTGGTCTCACCAGGCTGCTATATAATTGCAGTGAGGCGTCTTTAATCTTATACGGAAATCATCTTGTAATAAAGGCCAACATACGATTTGCTTTCCTAATTACTTGCTGTACCAGCATGTTAACTTTCAACGATTCGTGTACAAGGACAAGCAGGTCCCTCTGAACACCAACGCTTCCCAATCTCTCACCATTTAAAAAATACTCTGCTTGTCTATTTTTCCGACCAAAGTGGATAACTTCACATTTGTCCACATTATATTCTATTTGTCATGTTCTTGCCCACTTACTTAACATATCTATATCCCCTTGAAGCCTCCTTGCATCCTCCTCACAAATTACATTCCCACTTAGCTTTGTATCATCAGCAAACTTGGATACTTTACATTTGGTACCCTAAACCAAATCATTGATGTAGATTGTGAATAGCTGATGCCCAAGTACGGATCCTTGCGGTACCCAACTAGTTACAGCCTGCTAACATGAAACGTTTATTCCTACTTTCTGTTTTCTCTCCGTTAGCCAATCCCCAATCCATGCCATTATATTACCCCCATAACCCCTGTGCTCGCTGAATTACATTGGCTCCTGTTTAAGCAGCGGCTAGATATCATAATTCTCATCATTGGGCTAGAAATTCGGGTCGGAGGCTTCCCGCGGGTGCAAGCCCACGACGTGCACTTACCTAGCGCGTCTGCCATTGTGCTGTGGGCCCCCGTGGAATTCAGATCCTGGGCCACCCCCAGCTGCCGGTGTGCAGTGCTCGCGGATCCCAGCGGCGCAGTTAGTTCGAAGCATCCCCTGGGATCACGTGGGGCATGGGGAGCCAATCGGAGCAGGGAATCTCCATTCATGGATTTGACAGGAAGACCTGTGAAATCTATGAATAGAAATTGGCCCCAAAACCTAACTAAAACTTCAGTTAAATTTAAAAAAACAACATCACCTTTTAAAAAAAACTATAAATTACAGAAAACAATAATTTAAATTTTTCCAAAAATTAATTACAATTTTTAACGGGGCTAAAAATAAACTTACCTTTCTTTAAATTGTTTAAAAATAATAAACCTGTGGAAAAAATGTTTTAATTTTACTTAATTCTCCACTTACCTTGTTAAAAGCAGGCCGTGCGCCTGCCTTTTCCCCGCGCAGCTGCTAGGGACTTACCCGCATGGAGAAACCTATAAAAAAAGCTTAAGTTTGCTGCGTGCGTGCTGCCTGTCCCGCGCACGCTGTTGACCCGCGAACCCCTTCCTTCACGAGGCCGGAAGTTCCGTTTTCCCGTGCATATGCAGTGCATTCGAGAAACCGGCACTTCCCGTGGCCCTACGTGTGAGTACACAGCGCGCACTCAGCCGTGGGGACCGATTTCTTGGGCAAGTGGGCCAGAAATTCGGTTTACCGGCTTCCTGTGAGTGCAAGCATCGTGCGCATACTTACCCACCGTGCCTGCCGTTGTGCTTCGGGCCCATGAGGAATTCGGGTCCTGGGCCTCCTGCAGCTGGCGGCGCGCAGTACTTGCATATCCTATGGGCGCAGTTAGTTCGAAGCGACCCTGGGATCACATGGGCAATGGAGAGCCAATCTTGGCAGGGAATTTTCATTCATAGATTTGACAGGAAGACCTGTCAAATCTATGAATAGAGATCGGCCCCAAAACCACAATAAAACTTGAAATAAATTTAAAAACAAACCATCACATTTTTAAATAACTATAAATTACATAAATTAACTCATTTAAACAAAAATTTAAATATTTTTAAAAATTAATTAAACTTTTTAGCCGTGCTAAAAATAAACTTATCTTTCTTTAAAGTATGTAAAAAAGATAAACCCGTTGAAAAAATGTATAAATTGTAATTAATTAATCACTTACCTTGTTGAAAACAGGTGTTGCGCCCCCTTTTTAAATGTGCAGCTTCTCCATCCTTACCCTCACGGAGAAACCTGGAAAAAAACCTAAGTTTGCTGCGTGCGCGCTGCCTCTCTGGTGCACGCGTTCGACTTCTGAACCCCTTCCTTCAGGGGAACGGAAGATCCGGTTCCCGACGCATGCGCAGTGCAAGGGTGAAACCCGCACTTCAGGTGGCCTTACCGGTGAGTACACAGCACGTACTCACACGACAAGAGCCGGATTTCTGGCCCAATGTGGAAGTTTGGAAAATGACAAGCCGTGCATCCACTATCTCTATAGCCAAGTCTTTCAAAACACTAGGAGGCAGGTAATCAGTTGTAGGGGATTAATTGACTTTCAGCCCCATTAATTTCTCCAGTACTACTTTTTTAATAATTTAAGTTCCTCATTCTCGAACTCTTGAGGAGGACCAGGGAGAGGAGGACGAGGAGTAGGACGAGGAGGAAGAAGAAGAGAAAGGGGAAAAGTGGAAGAGGTGGGAGGGAAAGAGGCAGGCACCCAATCGTCCATCCGGACGGGCTATCCGTGAGCGGCTCGTCATACTCTGATTCGAATAATTGAAACCCAGGGCCCGTGTCTCACCACATCCGCATCATACCACCCCTGTCTCACAAAATATATAATGCTTCTCTAGGGCAAAACGCTGAAAGGGGAGACACCACAAAAGATTCCAAACAAAAATAATAAATTTATCAATATTCACTTTACACATGTTTACAATAATATTATCAATTAATCACCCTTCTGCAATCCCTTAGTGTCTGTCCTTCGTGTGTGTTTTCCTGAACTAGTGCACCTACGAAGCTCCTAGGAGAATTCAGATGGCCTTGCAGGACGTCCTCGAGCAGTTCTGGGCCAAAAAGGTCCGGCTGTAGACGGCACCACCTCGACATGTCGAGCACAAGTCAGGGCTGGCTGGCTAACAGGCAGCGGCATTAGCAATGACGGAATGGCAGTGCTAGGAAGAGGAATGCTGTCATCATGAGAGAAGACAGCAGGGCTCTGTTCCACTGACCCACTGTCACTCCCCCGGGGCGCCCCCTCAGCTTTCCAAGCAATGAGTTGGAGCACAGATTGCTGGAATGCTGTGACACATTGCATGCTCCGGTCGACGGTGGTAAGCCCAGCCACGATGTCAGCAGTCAGAGCTTGGTTGGCTTCAAGCTGAGATTGCATGAGAGCTGTCTGAGCTTGGATGGCACCAAACAAAGACTGCATGAGAGCAATCTGTGCTTCCACTGCAGCACTTCGACATTAGGTCGCTTCCGGCTGTTCCTCAATTGAAACTGTGACATTCCCCATCATGTGCGCCATCACATCTGGGTTGCCACGGTCTCCCTGGGAGTGTAAAATAATTTCCAAGCTTGTATCATCGGCTGCATTATTTCTGCAGAGCCCCATACAATGTTGGAGGCAGGCCCCCGACACGTTCCTTCACATTGCCGAGAAATCTCTTGCAGCCTTGCCATTTTACCCATGATTTCTGTATGCATGCCCATCGCCCTTTTTCTGAAGGTCTCCCCATCGATGTCCTCAACTAACTACTGTGGAGCAGAATTCGTGCATGAACTCGCCCTGCGGGGAGCTTGCCCCCAAGCTATCCTTTCCCCCTGGCCTTGCTGCAGCCCTCTCGTACTCGGCATATCACCCTGTGCCGATCCTACTTGTACACCAGCCTCTAAAGTACGCGCAATGCCAGTTTCTGAGCTGGTGTCTGCGAGTGAGTGATGCGATGTCTTAATTCTCCATTGTACTCTCCCCTCACTCTCAGCGGTGCCCTCGGGGACAACAGCTCAAGTGCTTGGTGATTATCTGAAAGCAGATAGGCACAAGTGTCGGGTTATGGTGAGGAAGGAGGGTGTGAAGCAAGACATGCATGCATTCAGCATGAGCAGTTTGAAATTGAGAACAGATTGTGGGCCGAAGGTGAAGTGGGATTTGAGAAGATGGATTAGTAATGAAGATACCGTTGTTGTCCACAAGGAGTTCAACCTCGGCGGTGTTCATGGCCTCTACCTCGTGTCTCTGAAAGATTTTGATTACTTACTCCTCGAGCTGGCTGAGCTGTAGGGGGACCGCTTGGCCCCAGCCTGTTGCTCCTTCTCCCTCCGATTTTGTGCGACTTTGGTCTGCAAGAAAAAGAGAAGAGCGTGAGTGAATTTAGTGCAATGTGTTTGAAAGATGTGTCTCCCATATTTGTATAGCTGCCATTGAGTGCAAAGTGTGAGATGTGGGTGTGAGTGCTAATATGTAGAGGTTGGCTTGTGAGTGCTGGGGGTTTGGTGCATTGAGCAGTGTGTGTAGCTTGTGGTGCCGATGGTGACATATGGCGTTTAGTGAAGCCTTCACCTACCTTGTCCACCCGTATGAGGTCGTTAAACTTCTTCCTCTACTGGGTTTGAGTCCTGGGGACCGCAGTGCTTACTGTGATGTGGAACGCCAACTCACGCAACATGGATGTTTCCTTTGAGGGCCTCATGCCAGTCTACAACTGCTTGCCTCCTCCCCACTGCAATTACCATTGGCTGCAGAGCTTCATCAGAGAACCTGTGGGCTCTCTCCCCCTGCCAAGTCTCTGTCATGACCACTTGTAAGTTGGAAATTCTTGTCGTGAGGCTTCTTTACTTTGCAGTTGTGACAGCTGATCACCCAACCACACTGACAATGAGGTGCTGCTAGCATGATTGAACCTCCCCTTTACGTCGTGGAAAATGCCAGTGGCAGTCATGAATCTGAATTAGACTGGCCCGAAATTGGTCGACCTGTTGAGTATAAAGTCAGTGAGCACTGAGCATCTGTATCATTGCTGTAATCATGACTACAATCATGTTAATGAATAGTGAGCACGGATCTTGTGTACTGCATAAACAATTTTCAGTTGGGGCAGGCAGCTTAACGTCATTTAATCTTAACATTGCCCATTTCTTGGCGATATCCAATTTCTACGTCGACCACTGGGGCGAAAGGACTTGAAGGTAAGGCCCACAAACACATTTTCAGGATAATTACAAATAAACATTTACCTTGTAAACATCAACTGCATCCCAAGAACAAAGACACAACGATCGTACCAGAGATGAACATTTAGTGTTGCGCCGATTTTCCTCGGGCAGCACCTGGGAACGTCTATCCAGCCATTACAAAGTCACGAAAAATGCATACAGCCATGGAACTGCCTCCTCTATTGAGTCTGCGATTTCTGGGACTTACACAATGTGGAAAGCATTATCTGTACCAGAAATAGAAGGGTTTTAACGTGGTAGATGTTGCTGTACCTTCCCTCACCTCATGATGTTGTGGTTTTGTCAAATGGACACCCAGTTACAAGGATATCCCGAAGAAGCTGCAACTGGGCCATTTCTCTCGAACCACTTAATTTGTCGGGTATGTGAGCGAATATAGTTAAGCCTGAGTCTCTTACATCCTGAGGGCATCTGGCTGCCGTTTTCCACCTGGGTGCTTCGCTATGCTGCCGGGACTCAGGATACCCAGGGAAACAGACAAATAGATTAAATGCATCCACAATACGGAGTCAGGCCCAAACCTGATAATAGATGATGATAACGAGAGAGTCACCCTGCTTGTCGTCGGAGCCAGTTGGGGCCTTCAACCCCAGTTTCCAAATCGCAGTTTTAATGTCGATGCTGAGCCGAAATTTTTTGGCAGGACTCCAACATTACGTTTTGTCTAATTTCGAGTCAACGGTGAAGTATCAAATCAGCCCTGAGGCACCCAAATATAACAACGTTTCCTGTGGTAAAGCATGGCAGTTGCTTTGCTATCCGTATTGTTAGCACATTTGCAAAAATCTTTCCGTCATTTCTTGTTCATGCAAACTGGATTATTCCAATTTTGATGTCAGTGTCAATTACCTCACTTTATCTCAATAACAATTTCCCAGCAACATTTTCTATTGCCCAACTATTGTTAAGTTCCTATTTGCGGAAAGGTATTTTTCCTGGTTTGCAATTACTGCGAAGCGATCATCTCGCTCTTTCCCAGCCAAACGCATACATATCTGTTAGATTACACGATTCTAACTTTCAATTTCTAATATTTTATCAGGAATTATTCGTTCCTTTATTAGTAAAAACTTTTAATTTTCTCATGTTTCTGAAGTTATGCTAAACCTTTATAAATCGCTGATTGGACCTCAGCTGTTGTGTCAAATTATGGGCATCACACTTTTTGAAGAACGTCGAGGCGTTGGAGGGTGCAGAAGAGAATACCGGAATTATACCAGGACTGAGGGAATTCAGTTATGTGGTGAGACTAGATAAGCTTGGATTGTTTTCCTTAGAGCCTGGCAAGGTAGCATAGTGGATTATGTTACTGGAATCCAGAGGCTTCGATTAATGATCAAGATAGTGTAACTCCAAATCGAACCATGGCAGCTGAGAAATTTAAATTGAATTAAATAAATCTGGAATAAAAAGCTAGTATCAGTAATGGTGATCACGAAACTATCCGATTGTCGTAAAAACCCATCTGATTCCCTAATGTCATTTACGGAAAGGAAATCTGCCGGCCTTACCTGGTCTGGCCTATATGTGACTCGATACCCACAGCTCTTAACTGCCCTCTAAAATGGCCTAACAAGTCTCTCAGTTATACACAACCGCTACGAAAAACAATAATAAGAATGAAACTGGGCGGACCACCCGGCATCAACCTAGGCACCGGCTTCCGACCTGATCAATGACATACCCAGCCCAATCCACCCTGCAAAGTCCTCCTCACTAACATTTGGGGAATTATGCCATAATTGGGAAGGCTGTCCCACAGACTAGTCTAGCATCACCAGCGGCGCACTGTGGTTGCAGTGTGTACCATCTACAAGATGCACTGCAGCAACTCGCCAATGCTTCTTCGGCAGCACCTCCCAAACCCGCGACCTCTACCACTTAGAAGGACAAGGGCAGCAGACGCATGGGAACCTGCAACTTCCCCTCCAAGTTACACACCATCCTGGCTTGGAAATATATCGCCGTTCCCTCATCGTTCATCATCGCAGGGATAAAATCCTGGAACTCTCTGCCTAACAGCACTGCGCGAGTACGTTCACCACAAGGACTGCAGTGGTTCAAGAAAGCAGCTCACCACCATCTCAAGTGAAAATAGGGATGGGCAATAAAGCCGGCCTTGCAGGGACGCACACATCCCGTGAATGAATAAAAACATTGCTGAGCCGGTTTAGAGGAGATTCAATGGAGGTGTTAACATTCGTGAGGGGTTTTCAGACAAAATGACAAACTGTTTCCAGTGGCAGGATGGTTGGTAATCAGAGGACGGAGTTTAAATTAATTGGCAACATAACCAGAGGGGAGATGAGATTTGTATGCTACTTATGAGGACAAGGAGACAAAATTTTATGAATGACAGCCACAAAGCAGACCAAGGCACGGAGGCTCAGAAGGCTGACCAAGGTGGGGTGGCGGGCGGTGGGGAGGGTGGTGGGGGCAAAGAGCAGAATAGACATGTGGTAGTGACAGGGGCTTCTTTAATTATGGGGCTAGATATTGCCCTCTGCAGCCATGAACGAGAGTCCCGAAGGGTATGTTGCCTACTGGGTAAGGGATATCTTGAGGCGGCTGGAGAGGAATTTGGAAAGGGATAATCCAGTTGCTTGGTCCATGTTGGAACAAACAACATAATTGTAACAGGGAGGAAGTCCTGCTGAGGGAGTATCAGGAGTAAGGAGCTAAAATAAATAGCAGGAATAAGAGAGTCATAATCTCAGTACTATTGCCCAAACCACGTGTTAATTGTCATGGAGACAGAGATATTCACGTGGCTAAAAGGCAGGAGTGGGACTGAGGGGTTCAATTTCTTAGGGCTCTGTTAACAGTGCTTGGGCAGGATGGAGTAGCACCGATAGGACGGGCTCCCCCTGAACCGGAATGGGGACTAGTGTCCTAATGGAAAAGGTCACTAGGAAGGTGGCAAAGACTTTAAACTAGTAAGATTGTAAGGAGGTATCTATAAGAAAGGAAACGAGCCTATATATAAAAGAAACAGGATAGGAGAGCATATGGCAGACTAAACTAAAGGAAGACGTAAGTAGCGAGGGAATAATTAGAGTTATAGAACAGGGGCATTAAAGGTTGGTTAAAATAAAACTGAGTAGAACCGCTATTAAAAAAAATCGGTAAAAGTCCTCGTACAGCAGTACACACAATCGGCCAAAAATTGCTGTTGGCAGCGAACCTCCGGAGTATGCTGCATGACCAGCGAAAACAGTATGCACCGAACTGATGGCAGCACTTCTGCGTGTCTGACGCTGTGAATCCGAGGGCCACGGATCTCAGGGACGCTGCCTCTGCGGTATCGTACCTGGGATCACGTGGGCCTGGTCTTCCAATCAGAAAACAGATTGCCTTTCAATTATTTAAATTACTACGTTACTTCATTACTACAACCATTAAAATACATACAACTTTAGCTTTTGTTGTGGGATTCCAAATCAATACTCATAATATTCCACTTCTAAACAAATACTGTGCACTGTGTGGAAAGATATGAAATGTAAACGTTATTTTAAAAGAGGGGGGGCGAATTCGTCCCTTTAGCGCTTACCGTTAGTGCCTGTAGATGGCGCTAATGGGGCACTAGACCAGTATCGCCGGGACGAGGCATATCCAGCACCGCACGCCAAATCCGCCCCCAACCCCCACTCCATGAAGCACCGCCGGTAAGAGGTATTGCCGAGAGTGACCACGCCAGGTAGATTGTGGCGTCAGTGAGTGTGGGATGTTCACTGACCGCCCAATTTGCAAAATTGATTATCAACACTTACCTCATTGCCTGGAGTAAACACCAACAGGGAGAGCTGCCGTGAGCACCAGGAAGCCGGCTCCAGGGACCTTATTTAAAGCGATCATCAGTAATCACTCGCAGCTGTCAGGTTAGTGTAGTTTTAGTGGGTTTTTAGTTAGTTTCACCCACTGCAACAGTTTCATTCAGTAAATTCAACGTTTTTTTATCAGGAGTAGTCTGGCAACTTAAAATTAGCTACATTTATTCTTCAATGATTCGAAGTGCTACACCTGATAACATTAATGTGGTTGAACTGCCGTGCCACCTCACTATCCAGGATCTATGGTGGAGGGAGCATAGGCAAAGAGAAATATTAGGAAACATGTGCACAGAGGGAGGAGGAGGGCCTTCAGGGCTCTCACCAGGAGCCCTTACCCACCAAGGGTATTCCGAGAGCACTTTTCCTAGCTGCAAATAAGCAAAGAGCAGTGTACTGGAAAGCTTCGCTTCACCAAGGAAGTGGACACAGAACTCTACCGCCTCCTGCAACCAGATCTTAAGCCTCAGATGACGGCGACCATGGCTCTGCCAATGGCAGTCAAAGTCACTTTGGACCCCAATTTCTTCGCCAGTGGTTCCTTCCAGTCTGCAACAGGATACATAGTTAACATCTCACATTTTGCCGCCCATCGCTGCATCCGGGAGGTCACTGAGGCTCTCCACAGCAGGAGAAGTAACGACGTTGGCTTCCCAATCACAGAAAGAAGCAGGACAAAAGTGCATTTGGCTTTGCCAGCAAGGCAGGCTTCCCCATGGTGCAGGGCTCCATCGACTGCACCTATGTGGCTTTGCGGGCACCGCATAACAATCCTGATATCTTCCCGAAATGCAAAGGCTACTTTCCAATTAATGTGCAGTTGGTGTGCGACCAGTTACAGTGAATTATTAATACCAATGCCCACTGTCCAGGCAGCAACCACGATTGCCTTCATCCTGCGCCAGACCAGTGTGCCAGCACTCTTCCAGCAACCACAACAAGCTCGAGGGTGGCTAATCGGAGATAAGCATGACAAAGACCAAGGTAATAGATTGGAGAAAAGCTGATTTTGAGCCGTGGAGAATCGAACATTTGGGAAAATAAAATCGACGGCAATATCAGCAAGCAATGTCGAACGGCAATGTGAAACATTTAAAACGGTGTCCACCAGAATCCAGTAAAAATACATTCCGCTAAAAAAAAACAGGAAAAATCTAAATACTTATGAAACACCATGGATTCATAAAGACACAAGAGAATAATTGTGGCCAAGTATTAAACGTACACTAAGGATAAAGGGAGCAGGTAAAAGCATGATAAGGGTCAATACAAAGCGATTAGGAGAGAAGTCAAAACAATCAATCAGGCAGGCAAGGAGGATCTATGACATTAAATTATTATGGAACATGAAACAAAATAGCAAAATATGTTACAGGCACTAAAATAAAAAAAAGGAAAGTCGGGTGGGAGTAGGGCCTCTAATGGATGGAATGATAACATCATAGGCAGCGATAGCAAAATAGCAGAAAACAAATTGATGGACTAGAGATTGCGGTCGGAGGTGTACCTCCGGAGTATGCCTCCAAATTGGAATACCTTTACGAGCTTATCTCCAGGCGGCCAGGCTGCCTAGAGTTTCGAGGCCGTGACTCCAGGTGTACGGCAGCAGAACGGCCCACGGATCCCATGGAAGCAGGCAGTTAAAAATCTTAACTGGGATCACATCGACCCAGTCCCCCAATCACAAAGGAGGATTCCATTACAATCATTTATGAAGGGAATCCCCTAATGATACGAAATGGAATCCCCAAATAATTATACAATTTACAGAATGCTAATGATTAGAAATGCAGTGAAATTCAATTTTATTCAAAAGTCCCTTCATTGCACCAACCTCAATAAAAAAATGTTTTTCTATATATAATTTTATTCATCCAAATCCGGGCCAATATTTGCAGAAACGAATTTAAAGTGTATGTGCATCTTTTTTGAGTTCTAAATGTTAAATTAAAACTTTTGTATATCGTTAAACTGATGAAAGCTGGGTAGTCGTTTGGCAAATTGTCCAACCCTACCCCAGCAATACTAATTTTCAATGCGGTTCGAATGACATGTCAAGCCTTACATTGACACATCGCAAGTTCCGGTTTTCGCATATGTGCAAGCACCTGCAGAAACTCAGAAGTTGTGGGAGCTTTCAAAAGGATCACGACGACATACGCTGAGAGTACGCTGTCAGTGAGATCGCAATTTCACGGCTATTATTTTATTTCACTATTTATCAGGAAGACGGATTAGGTGGAATGACATCGGAGGATGAGATTAGAAAAGCTATAACAACATTTAAAATAGAAAGGGAAAAATATTCAATAAATTTATCAAAATTAAAGAGGATAAAACCTCTGGTCGGGATGCATTACATCCTCTAATTCTAAAGAATATAAGTTACGAGATAGCAGAGGCATTAATACACATATTTGTTAATTCGTCATAAAAAGTTGTAGTGCCAGAGGACTGGCAGATAGCTAAAGTTATATGTATATTTCAGAAGGGTGATATAAAATGTCTAGTGTACTATAGATGCATCTGCTATACATCGGTGTGAGGAATGGTAATCGAATTCCTACTAAAGGAAAACATAGAAAAACATCTAGAAACCAAAAATATAATAACGAATATTTAGCATGGATTTCAAAAGTGAAAGTCTTGCCTAACCAACCTCATTACATTTTTGAAGAGGTAACAGAGAGAGTAGATAAGGGAAATGTAGTAGATGTAATATATCTAGATTTCCAAAAGAACTCAGATAAGGTACCACATAATAGACTAATCAATAAGGTCGCATCATGCAGATTCAGGGAAGAATTAGAAGAATGGCTAGCTCGCTGGTTGCTAGACAGAAAGCAGAGAGTAGGAGTAAAGGGTAGTAAATCAGATTAGCAGAAGGTGGGCAGTGAGTTCCCACAATGATCTGTGCTGGGACCACTGTTGTTCACAATTTATATCAACAATTTAGACTTTTAAATCAAAACACAATTTTTACATTTGTGGACGACACTCAATTGGGCGGGGGATACTCAATATTGAGGAGGACTGCAACAAATTACAAGAAGACATTAATAAACTTGCAGAATGGGCATTCAATTGGCAACTGAATTTTTATATAGATAAGCATGAGGTATTGCATTTTGGTAAGAAAAATAAGGTGGTCACATGTTAGTTGGAAAATATTAATCTAAATGGGATAGAGCAGCAAAGGGATCTGGATATACAACTACACAAATCACTAATATTAGTGACTCAAGTTAATAAGGCTATAAAAAAGAAAAAAAACACGTGGTTTTAATTCTAGAGGGATAGAATTGAAAAGTAGAAAAGTTATGCTAAACTTGTACTGAATCTTGGTTAGACCACACGTGGAGTACTATGCACCATTCTGATTGACATATTATAAAATGGCTGTAGAGACAATGGAGAGCTTGCAAAAAGGATTTACAAGAATGACAACAAAACTGCGAGGTTTTACCAATCAGGAAACGATGAACATGCTGGGTATATTTTCTCTTGCAAAGAGAAGGCTGCGGGGTGGCCTAATAGAAGTCTTTAAAATTATCAAAGGTTTTGATAGAGTTAACACAGAGTGGTTAATCTTGTGGGGAACAGCAAATCAAGACGCCATCAATATAAGATAGTCAACAACAACAACAACTTTTATTTTATAGCGCCTTTTACGTATTAAAACGTCCCAAGGTGCTTCGCAGGAGTATTATAAGACAAAACAAATTGACACCAAGTGACATAAGGAGAAAATAGGGCAGATGACCAAAAGCTTGGTCAAAGAAGTATGTTTTAAGGAGCATCTTAAAGGAGGAAAGAGAGGTAGAGAGGCAGAGCAGTTTAGACAGGGAATTCCAGAGGTTAGGGTCTAGCGAACTTTCGGAAAGAAATCAAATAGGGAATTCAGAATAAATTTCTTTACCCAGAGAATACTGAGAATGTGGAACTCGGTACAACAGGTAGTCGTTGAGTTGAATAATAAGGATGAATTTAAAGGAAAGCTGCATAAGCATATGAGGGAGAAGGGAATAGAGGATAATGCAGATAGATTTAGATGTGGAACGATGAAAGGAGTCTCAAGGGCAACATGAATCTCTGCATGGGTTGGTTGGGCAGAAAGACCTGTTTCTGTGCTGTAATTCTATGTAATGCTATGTTTGGTATGATCTGGAATGCAGTACCTGATATGGTGATGGAAGCATATCCAATAGTTACTTTCAAATGGGAATAGGATATATGCTGTATGATTCTATGAATCTATATTTTTATAAATTCTATTTCCAACTTTGGTCTTGAAACATTTTCTTTACTATGTTCCAAAACTGAGCCTATAAACTGTAATCTGCTTCTGCCTTGTTTCTGCTCAAGCCCATTGTTTGTTATTGAAGTTCTACGTTTTGATAAAAAGAAAAAGGGTGGCTCAGGCAAACGTAGGTCCCTCAGAGGATGAGACTGGGAAATTAATGGTGGGAAACATGGAGATGGCAAAAATGCTGAACAAATATTTTGTTTCAATCTTTACGGTAGAGGAGACTAAGAATATCCCAACACTGGACAAACAGGGGGGTCTAGGGGGGGAGGAGCTAAATACGATTAAAATCACTAAGGAATTGGTACTCAGTAAAATAATGGGACTCAAGGCGGATAAATCCCCTGGACCTGATGGCTTACATCTTGGGGTCTTGAGGAAAGTGGCAGTAGGGATTGTAGATGCTTTGGTAATAATTTTCCAAAATTCCCTCGACTCAGCAAAGGTCCCAGCAGATTGGAAAACTGTTAATGTAACACCCTTATTTAAAAAGGGTAGTAGGCAGAAGACTGGGAATTATAGAGCAGTCAGCCTAACATCTGTGGTGGGTAAAATTTTGGAGTCTATTATTAAGGAAACAGTAATGGAACATTTACATAAACATAATTTAATAGGACAAAGTCAGCATGGCTTTATGAAGGGGATGTCATGTCTGACAAATTTGCTTGTGTTCTTTGAGGACACAATGTACAGGGTGGATAAAGGGGAACCAGTGGACGTAGTGTATTAAGTCTTCCAGAAGGCATTCGACAAGGTGCCACATAAAAGATTATTGCTCAAGATAAAAAACATCACTGGATTGGGGGTAATATTCTGGCATGGGTGGAGGATTTGTTATCTATCAGGAAGCAGAGAGTTGGGATAAATGGTTCATTCTCGGACTGGCAACCAGTAGCCAGTGGTGTTCCGCAGGGGTCGGTGCTGGGTCCCCCACTCTTTACAATCTATATTAACGATTTGGAGGAGGGGACCGAGTGTAACATATCAAAGTTTGCAGATGATACAAAGATGGGAGGGAAAGTAGAAAGTGAGGAGGACATAAAAAACCGACAAGGGGATATAGACAGGCTGGGTGAGTGGGCGGAGATTTGGCAGATGCAATACAATATTGGAAAATGTGAGGTTATGCACTTTGGCAGGAAAAATCAGAGAGCAAGTTGTTATCTTAATGACGAGAAACTGGAAAGTACTGCAGTACAAAGGGATCTGGGGGTCCTAGTGCAAGAAAATCAAAAAGTTAGTATGCAGGTGCAGCAGGTGATCAAGAAGGCCAATGGAATGTTGGCTTTTATTGCTAGGGGGATAGATTATAAAAACAGGGATGTATTGCTGCAGTTATATAAGTTATTGGTGAGACCGCACCTGGAATACTGCGTACAGTTTTGGTGTCCATACTTGAAAAGACATACTTGCTCTCGAGGCAGTACAAAGAAGGTTCACTCGGTTAATCCCGGGGATGAAGGGGTGAACATATGAGGAGAGGTTGAGTAGATTGGGACTCTACTCACTGGAGTTCAGAAGAATGAGAGGCGATCTTATTGAAACATATAAGATTGTGAAGGGGCTTGATCGGGTGGATGCGGTAAGGATGTTCCCAAGGATGTGTGAAACTAGAACTAGGGGGGTATAATCTTAGAATAAGGGGCTGCTCTTTCAAAACTCAGATGAGGAGAAAATTCTTCACTCAGAGGTTAGTGGGTCTGTGGAATTTGCTGCCCCAGGAAGCTGTGGAAGCTCCATCATTAAATAAATTTAAAACAGAAATAGATAGTTTCCTAGAGGTAAAGGGAATTAGGGGTTACGGTGAGCGGGCAGGAAATTGGACATGAGGCTGAGTTCGGATCGGTCAGGGCCCTGTGGGTGGCTGAGCGGGCCCAGGGGCTGAGTGGCCGGGTCCTGCTCCTACTTCTTGTGTTCTTTATATTTCAGGTTAGGATCAGATCAGCCATGATCTTATTGAATGGCGGAGCAGGCTCGAGGGGCCGATTGGCCGACTCCTGCTCCTATTTCTTATGTTCTTATGTTCTTATGATCCAAACTGCTAATTTCAAATCGATGAAAATGATCACTAAATATGCAAGGTTGCTAAAAATGCAAAACCCTTTTCAATGCATAATACATTATTAACTTTCTGACATGACAGATATTTAAAAATACTTTCACCTATTATTATTATGACTTTTTTATGATAGACATTTGAAAATGATTTTGATCTACCTAACATCGAAGTAGATATAGAATCATCACACAGTTTATCTTAAACGGAGAAATCTGTAGCCGGACAGATTAGTATCATAATTTCAATGATTAATCAATTAAAATGTTGTGAGACCGTTAATGAACTCTTGTATCTCAAACATGCTGCCTCGTGGGGATGATCCCGTGCTTTATGAAGAAGGTTGTTGCATAAAGTACAGGTTGTTTAATGTAAGACTATGTTGATCAATACAAAGAAAAGATGGTAGTTGTTCCTCTGCTGATCTTTGATCTACGTTAACATTAGCAACACGATATTACAATCCGTGATGTAGGTCAAAAAGGTAACTGGTTAAGATAGTGAAACAATACATCAGCAAGAGTCACAAGGTTAAACTGTGGTTTCTACTTGCACGTATCCTATTAAAATGCCAATAAACTTTGGCCGTTCATACATTGATGAAAGAGTAAATGACATTTTTGGCCACACCTGAAATGCGGTTTCTGCTCTATTTGATAGACTAAATCATAAACGGATTGCTGTCTCGGGGTAAAGAACGGAAATGGTTTATTAGTACATTTCAGTGTAGGCCGCTCTAACACTAAACATGCGCCTTTTGATTGCAACATAATAATATCTAGACACACTTATGGTTATTAGCTGGAATTATTCCAAAGAATGCCTCAATATATATGTAAAAACAGACAGATGGTTCAGTTGAACAGCAGATTAATTCTACCCACCTTCACAGTTATTCTTTCAGTGTGCACTGGATCGTTCTCATAAAATGTCTGAATAATCCAAACTCGTTCTGCATATTATTGGGCCAAAAATTCATACCTCGACGCGGGAGTACGCACTGCGTACTCTCGCGTACTCTCTCTCCAATTGCCGGTTTTCTGCATGCCCTGCGCATGCGCTGAAAACCGGCACTTTTTCTTTTGAAAAGGGGGCGGTTCCTCGGTGCATCGCGTGCGCGCTACAGGCTGCGCGCACGCTGTGCACTTCATGCTTTGGACGCGCAGGTAAGTACTGAAGATTTTAGAAATGGAAAAAGGAGGAGTAAGACCCACTTTTAACAAGGTAAGTAGTGAATTAAGTATTTTTTTGAATTTTTTTTAACAGGTATATCTTTTTTAGAGACTTTAAAGACAGGTAAGTTTATTTTTATAAATTTTAAAAAGATTTTAAATTTTTTCAAAAATTTAATTTTTTATTTAAAATGGTTAATTTATTTAACTATACTTATTTTATTAATGTGATGGTTTTTTAAAAAAATTAATTGAGGTTTAGCTGTTATTTTGGGGGGGTGTAAGATTCATAGATTTCACAGCACGTATTTGAATCTTATGAATGGAAGATGGTGTGCTGCCATTGGCTCTAACTGAGTCACGTGATCCCACAGCTCGCACGAATTCACTACGCCGGTGGGATACGCAAGCACTGCCCAACTGATGTCTGGAACATCAAGTTCGTGCAAGCTGGATCTGAAAAAGCACACGCGGATTGAGAGAACGCGGGGAAGCCTTACCCCCGCGGGAACAGAGCGAGATCAATTTCTGGGCCATTATCTTTCTTACATTGGTGGTTCTTGTCTACACGCTGAATTTGATCAACGGCTGTTTTATGAAGCATAATTTCTGAATTATTGTTAAATGAGTGAGACATGACGCTCAAATTATATCATCAGCTATTAAACAGGCAGATGGAAAACGCCAAACACAAACTCACAAATGTCTACGTTCATTGTACGCAATGCCAGGCAGAGCCGACAGCATAAGTTGCGCTTCTTATGCGTATTGCAATGGAGGTGCAAGTCTGACGCCGCCGTCCGCTGTAGTGATGGTGGTTTGCTGTCATTTTGGCTTAAAGTTAATTGCATGTACTAAAGTTCGCATGGCGCTGTGTGATATCGGCGAGTCGTGTTGACTTTTGTGGAGTTCATAAACTTTCTCAACAACAGTAGATGTCGAGCTAAATAATTTCTCCAAAAGTTTGATCTAATTCTTTAAAGATATATTTACTGCTACTACAGCCTTTCAGATTAAATAGTGTGATCAAGTTATAGTCCATCCTGAACGCACAACCGCGGGCACAGATCTTAACGCTTAAAATTAATTCCGTTACTGACGGCAGTTTTAAACTCATGCGTCATCATCTCTCAGTTCGAATCATATTCGGAGTAAGCCAGTATTTGCAAACCAGAAGAGGATGACGCCTACCTGTAGACTGCAGTCAATTCCATTTCTAAATATGATTGTGTTTCCCTGGATATTGACCTCCGCGATTGCTTATACAGGTATATCCATGAGTTTTCCTTTCTATTAATATCATGTTTTAATATATCAAAAGCAAGACACGGAGGACGCAGGAAATCTGAACTCTGTTGTATATGGTATGTGTTGGAGTTATTTCTGGTTATAGTTGGTCACTTTTTCGCTCAGAGGTCCAATGTTATACAAGCCCCAAGAATAAATGTAAGAATCTGTATGATTAGAGACAAAGACACGGATGGAGAAGATTGAATCGGGGTCGTATTAATAGTTAGTAATTTGCAAATATGTTGAACATTACAGGCTCACCAAGGAAAGTACTAGATCACTGAACGGTCATCTGGGCAGCTTCAGGCGGAGTCCCAGGATATGTCAAACGTTTTAAAAGCTTACTTCGCATCTGCCTTCACTACATTCAAAGATGCTGGTTTACCAATACGACGACATGAGGCTAATGGTAAAAGTAAACCTGTTGAACTGGATACGGATGTAGTCCTTGCTTCAGTTAGTGCTCGTAAAATAGATCGGGGTGCTGACCTTGAAGACATTCTCCCGAGTGTGTTCCAGTAAATGTGGCCTGTGCTATGTCAGCCAGTTGTTTATAAATTTAGTAGTTGTATTATGCCTGTGTTTCTCCCCATGGACCCGTGAGGGGGCCACGACTTCCCAAATTTCAAAAATGGTCTAAGTGAGAACCTCGGAACTATACAATTATTAGAGATGCGCTGTACTATCAATTCTAATGGATGAGTTTAATAGGGAATCCAGACATGGTTTATGAAATGGAAGGTCGTGTCTCACAAACTACGTTGCACTTGTGCCCAATAATTTACAAAGTTGGTATTTGAGGCAATCATATTGATATTTTATATCTAGACTACTAAAACAGAGGTTTGTAGAGTTCTGCACAAAAGGCTACTAAGATAGGTTGATCATTGTGGTATTTGCAAGCAGCATTTGGTTAGGGTTGGACAAGGAACCTGTTCTAATCAGGGACACACAATATAGTTATTAATCGTTAGGACCATTGCATTATTTATCAATTATTTGGGTAAAGGCATGGGGATGTTATTTGCAAGTGCGTAGATTGCACGAACATATCTGCGGATATAAAGACCGTGGATGAAATAAAATAAGATTGCAGACAAAACAGGATTAAATAGAGGAATTAACCGAATCTGGTAGATATAATTTAATATATACGATTGTAGTGTACTGCACTTGGACAGGGACTTGGACTGCATCATTGAATGATGCCGGTGCCCTTGCTCAAGGATGTTGAGCTAGAGAAAGACATGCGGATTCTATTGCATGGTTGATGAAAGGTCCATGGCTAGTGCCACGAGACTATTTTCAAATTGAATCTGGTGTTAGAATGTATTAATACGTCAATTGAACATAAAACAAGAAACACAGTCTAGTGGAAGTCCTTTCGTTATGTGTTATATCAAGATCTTAGTCCCTGCGTCGCATCAACCATATCTCAGTTGATGTTTTCATTGTCTGATCATTGTCTGTTTGTGAAGACATGTGCAATTCAAAATGTACTGGTGTTGTCTGCGCTTCACATCAGGTTAGTTTTAAGAGAAATGTGGGAGCAAGGCAGATTAAATACACAGCAGCGCCGACAGATCTCATCGTTTAAAATGATTCGTTATAGACAGCGCTTGTAGCATCAGATATCGCTGACAAAGATTTAATTTAATCCTCAGCAAATATACGTTACTATCAGAAGTCGATGATTATTGTCAGCAAGCTGTGTGTCTGCGATATATCTCATTATTATTGGCATTAATTTCCTCACAGCTGTTTCCGGTGTTCAGTTAAGTGTGATCCAAGCCCCTGAAAACGCCATCGTGATCGCAGGTGGAAACATTACTTTCTATTGCGCGTTCCCTTTTTTACAAGATAATTCCGATGTGACTGTTTACTGGTGGAAACTGGGAGAAAATGAGTTTCTACAGTCTGTTAATGACAGCAGAAAACGATTTCTTCCTTTGAAGAAAGGAGAGGCCTCCCTTCAGCTCCTGAATGTCAGCGCCGCGGACTCCGGAGTTTATTGCTGCGGAGTGAAACATCCGGGTAGTCGGATGGGAAATGGAACTGGGTCAAAGCTTCTCATCCACGGTAATTTGTACCTGAAACTATTCCACTAAATGTTTAAAGCAAACAAAACAAACACGGTGCAAGAATTCTTTTTGTTGCCATTCATGTTTGGGGCCGCCAAGCGTTTGTTTTAAGCCTTTTGGAGTTTACAATGAAATTCGTATTCAATACCTTGCTTTATTTATACACAATTCGGTTCAATTAACGTTTGGGAACGAACGTGTTCGGTAAAGAGACATTTAAAAAATTGATTAAGAACGCGACCAAGAATTGAACGTGAAAGTGGTTTGCCACTGATCAATTTACTTAATTACATCCACTAAATTGCAGCTAGTGGTGAACAAGAGATTCAACATTGAAGATGCATTAATATCATTACGAATGCATTCTTAATATTTAGCGTAGACAAGCTAAATCAACAAACAATGAACATCATTCACTATCACAATGTAACATAATTTGCTGGTTATAATTGAGTATAGTTTATTTTAGCGAGGACGAAAGTTTGACTTTCATTGGTAAATCTGCCGCTTGAAAGAGAATATGACGATTAAGCTCTACCCTTAGATGGCAAGTTAATTGTTGGTTTCGGACCGTTACATCTCTCTCTGAAGCATGCTGGTTTAAACTTCGGGTCACTATACGGCGAGTTCTCAGTAACTTTCCCGTTGATCTATTTTCTTCTGCTTTGCGTTTCCTCCAGCTATGGTTCTTCACTTACTGCCGTTCTTAAACTACGTGTTATCTGTATTTTACATTAACCTTTCCAACACTCTTCACAATAATTACTTCGAAAGAGTCTCTAACTCAGTAAAACTGTCTCGACAGTTATTAAACCGTCTGTCAACTTTCTAAAATATTCCTGTTAAGGTGAATGGTGTTCAATGTGAATTTATAACCAACATAAAAACAATTTGATCGTGAAATGGTCTCTTTTTTCAATTAAAAGCTTAGCCCTGTAAAATGCGATGTGTTGTAAACCATATTATACATCGAATCCCCTTCTACCTACTCTTAATTATGAGTTATATTGAGATATATATGTGTTGCAATAATCTCAAAAACCTCCAAACCTTTATATCTTCCATCTATATTCTTTCTAGCATTGATCTCGACGGTATCATGTTTAGCTCACCAATGTCTCAATAGAAATTGTAATCGTTTAATTAATGGGCTAGATTTTCAACTTGATGCCGAGTTGCTGCTCAACATCGTCTGATTCCCGCCCAGACAGCAAGTTGAAAATCCACGCAACGTTTCTATAAATAAACATGCCAATTAATGTTTGGAAAGTATTAATGTCATATTGGCTTTGATGTGGTAAAAAATTGAATTACTTCATACATTCTGAAAGAGCTCAGTCAGTTCTAATCTCTTCTGTATCTTGTTCCACAGTTCCTCCAACCCCACTGCGTATTGACTGCAATGAGGCTGATCGTAATGCATCTGCTTCTTTGATTCTTGTGTGTAAAACTGCTGAATTTTACTCAAATGATATCAATATTTCTTGGTACAAGGATGGTTTGAAAGTTGAGACCGGGATAAACGCCGAAATACAGCTAAATGAAAAAGGTCTGTATGAAGTTTCCAGCTTTTTGGAAGAGTCACAGCCTGTCAAGAGCGGGACTATTTATACCTGCCTGGCAAGTCATCTCACCGTCCAAACGGCAACTGACTTCCGATTCATTTCAAACAGCACTGGAGGTAAAAATCTAATTATTACATATGCAAGGAACATCTGACCCAAGACGGATACCAAAGATTATGGACCGTATTTGGCATTTGCGCAATTTTGACAACAATCCTTTAAAGGAGCATTGATGGGTTATCACTCTTTATAGGAAAAAAAAATATGGATTAAGCAGATTTTTTAAGTTCTGTTGGCTAACGGGTCTTTGTACTGAACTTTTTTTTTATTAGAGAGCGGAAGTATTGTAGTATAATTATTATGTAATCCAGACGCCTGGACCAATAATCACGCCATGGTAGTTTGAGAATATGGATTTAAGAAGATTTTTCCAGGTCTGTTGGCGAATAGGTCTTTGTACTGAACTTTTTTAATTAGAGAGCTGAGGTATTGTAATATAATTGTTATTGTACGGAAAAAGTAACCCAGACGCCTGGACTGATAATCACGCCATGGTATTTTGAGAATTTAACTTCAGTTTAAACAATTCTGGAAATAAATTGCTGATTTCAGTAAAAGTGAAACTGAAGCTGTTGAATTCTCGAAACAGCACAACTTGTTCACCAAGCACTGGTGACTAATCTAGGAATCAAATATCATATCTAATTCCTAGTTAACATGTGGTATAAAAACTAAAGTCCAAGGATAATCGTCTTCAGTATTACTCAGGGTTGGTGGTTTAATTGTGCTCCATTTTATAAATGCAGTAGTAATATTCTCTTTAGATATAAAGTAATCATAACGACTTGTAATGGAAAAGGAAAAATAAGAAGATCAATGAAATGTTTAACGGTCTCTTTATGCTGCGGGACTCCCGAAAATTGAAATAAATACTCAAAAGAATGGTTGGCGACATTGAAAGGTGGGTCTGCAGAAAACTTTCTCAAAATGTTCAATTTCAAACTTTATTTTTGACATTTATTTTACAGGAGCTGACAACGCAAAATGGTACATAAAGCTCTATCGATCCGCAGGAGGTGCAATCTTAATTCTGTTGCTCCTGATAATCATGAGGAAGCGATATCCGTCAATAATATGTAAAGGTATGAAATTTTCCCGTTTCATTGTGTCCTTTAGTATTCCTTGATAATGTGAGGGTAGGGATGAAGTAAGTTAATGTCAGCCTTGGATCAGTAGTAGCATTCTCACCTCATAATCAGAGGTCGAAGTGTTAAGCACATAATTTAGGCCTATAACCCAGTGCCGTACTGAGGGAGAGCTTTCGGATGAAAACTGAAAACCAGTCTCCGTCTGCCCGCTGAAGTGGATGTAAAAGATCTCTTGGGACTATTTAAGGAGGACTGGAAGATCTATCGGTGTCCTGCAAAACATGTATCCGCAATGTACATCGGTAAAACAATTGAATTGCTTATTTATCGCATTACTGTATGCACGACCTTTCTGTGATCAATTAGCCACCGCTTTTCCTTCCGTTACAACATTGATTAAACTTCCAAAGTACGTTTCGTTAGAGAAGCGCATTGGGATGTCTTAATGTCCTAGAACGCGCTACATAAATGAGAAGTTGTTTCTTCTCTGTTGCAAATGGATGACATGTTGTGCTGTTGATGATAGGACCCAGGGAGATGGGGTACTAGAACCCATGCACTGAGTTTAATAATCTGTCACGCAGCAATAAAGTGGCCGTATTGCCTTTCACATCTCTGGAGTGGGTAGGAGAAAGTTTCTCGTGTTGTATCTAAAGTTCTCTGACCTCTTTCTGCTGGTGCCTTACCTTTGTGGAAGTGAGTTGAGAGCAGGGTCTAATGCGGTGCGCTTTCCCGTCAAGTAACAGGCTAGAAAATGCCGTCAGAAACATAATTCCGGATAATGCCTCCGACCCATGAAACAATTACGAAAGTATCTCCTGTTGCCCTGACTGCGAAAAGTTGTGGTCTCAGGCCTCGAGGCGGAGGCAGTGTAATGAACCACAGATCCCAGGATGCAGGAGCATCGGAAGCGTATCTGCCATCACGTGGGCCCAGTCCTCCAATCCATAAACAGAATACCACTCCAATCATTTTCGAATGGAATCCCCTAATAATATGCAATGGAATTCCCAAATCTAATAATTATACAATGTTGAAATTTGGAATTTTATTCAAAAGTACCTTCATTACACCAACCTCGGTAAAAAAATATTTTTTGATAATTTCATACGTATTTAAAACTGTAATACAGTCTAATATTTGCATAAACTCATTTAATACAGTATATGTGCATAATTTTTGGATATTAAAAATGTTTAATTTAAGCCTTAGATATCTCCTTACGCTGATACAAACAGGCCCATGCCTGCTTTCATCAACTGTAGGACCTACGTGTGCAATTGCTGGCCAATCGCTGGGTAAACAGCTGAACTCTGCGCCAGCGATTGCTTTTTCGAGTTTCCCGCATATGGCCTGTCAACGTGTACATTGAGAGGCCTCAATTTCCAGATATATGCACGCACTTGAGGAAATTTAAACTTACGGGGCATTTCAAAATGAATACAATGATGTACTCTGAGAGTATGCCGTTACAGAATCCGCAATTTCAGGGCCATGCTCAAAGGAGGAAGCCTCTTGTCCCCGTGGAAATTGGCTCGAGAAGGACTCAATAAATTAACAAAATCTGGAGATGGTAATTTGAAAGTAAAGCTTGAACAAATAGAGATATCCAACAAGTTCTATAATGTGTTACTGAACATAAAGTTGGACTTTGTATTAAGCCTACATTAAATGGTTTTGGAATCATGGAGAACGATATTAGAAAATAATTCATGTTCAAATTTTCAAGTCCATTCATTACCAGGAACAGGGGATTCCATGGAACAACCACCACATCCAGAAGGTCTGGTAGGTTCTTTTCATACATTTGTTAAGCAAATAGAAATTGGCTGTGAGATTAAGCATGAAATAATTTAATAGATGCAATTAATCCACTGGCCTGAAATACATCAGTTTGCAGCTTAAGGGAAAGCATTAACCCTTTAAAATGTAGAGTAAATATTTATTTCATACTTCAGCGAGACAATTCTAAATTCAATTTATCTCCTAAAGGTAATAACTGCGTTTTTTTCACATGTAATTGAAATTGTTTCCAAAATATATAATGCAAATGTAATCAGCAACAACATAAAATGTTATTTTCAAACACGCGTGCAAATGTAAGAGCAAAACATCTCAAGATATTTTGGTATCATTATGCCTTTGTACTATCACACATTGGGCGTACTAAGCCGTAACTTGTGTAACAACCATAAGTTATAACATGACTATAGTCCACATTGAGAGAGTAAAATATAATATTGTACCCTAATGATATACTATCAAATTATTGAGAAATAAAATAAGCTCCAAGTGGATTTATTTTAAAGCTTCACTTTCCAACTCTGGTTTTAGTATTACAGACCGTTCGGTTCAAACAGTAATCCATACACTGCAGTGTCACTAAGATAATGAGTAAACAATATAATATACATTACTTTGTGATCTATGCAGGGATCAGAAAATGAGATGGAGCTTTACACTGCATTAGATTTGATAAAGTCAATGAAAACTGCAAGCGCTAAGTATCAAGAGGAGAGCACTCTGTAGGACCAGGTAGGTAGAGAAAAAAATAAACACAGGTCACCCATGGTAGCGGAGTAAATAAATTAGTTTGCTCATTATATTTAAATCCCATTACCTGTTGACTTTCTTAAATGTAATGGCTCCTTTGACTACTGAAGAAACTGGCACTGGCCATGTACTAATGATATTCTCCAACACTCGCTTTATAGACAATGCAAGCGACAACAGAAAGCAATCTGACATACGCTGCGCTGGAATTGGCTGCCTCCAGGAAAACAGAACAGCCTAAACTTCTGGACAAGAGTTCAGATTATGCTCAGTTACATTTGAAAACCCAAAGAGTAACAGCCGAGGTCATCTACACCAGAACAAAAATCACATAATCTTTTCACCTATGCAGAGACCACTGTCGTCGTGCAGAATGCTCGCGTAAGCGTGGGCACTTGCCCCTGTATGTATCTTTGTTGTGCTTCTGCCGCCATGATTTTCCAGGGCAACATACTTCAACAGAGAAATGCACCAATTGCTACGACATATTTTAAAAATCGTTATCCAGCCATAACATGAACAAAGTTGATTTCTTGAAAAAATCAAGATGAATGTAATTTATTTCTTGTATAGTCAATTGCTTAATGGTTAACAAAGCAGCATTCTCCAATCATTAAAATGATATTCTGGCTCTTCAGTGTTTTTTTGGCGTCAATCTTGAGATTTTTTCACTCTTCACAATGTGTGGCATTGAGTTAGCACAATTTACTTGGCTTAGCATTACTTTGCTGGTGCATGACATTCCTTTGGCCCCTATTTTGAATAAGGCATAAATAAGCCGGTTAAAAATCGTTAGCAAATAATGTGGGCAACACTTTCTGATAGCGACACCCTCGTGTCCTGCATTCTTTCCTTTGAAAGCCACACCAAAAGTCTATATTACTCAGGTAATAATGGCAAGACAAGAACGAGATAAGGCAAGGTGATCTGTTGGCTTTATAAAAGTAACCACTGAATTGCATCAACCCCCATTTACCTTAAAATAGATTAATCCAAAAAGTTCAGCATATGATTAATTTAAGCATGACATCTGGTAAGTGTAGCGTGCTTGGGAGGAACATGTTTCCTTTGGACCAAAGCTTGTCAAAACTTTCAACATTTGTTTTTTTTTTCCATTGTCAACTCTGGGTAAGTTTTTGATGAATTGATTGTTTCAATGCATCATGTACATAGTACGTACTGCAAACATGGATTCCTGTGAAATGGGTGCGAATCAAACAAACTGTTGTTGTTCTGGATAGTGCGGAGATACTTGAGCGTTCAGAAGCACCCATCCGGGCGAATAGTGCCTGTGTTTCCAAATTCTAGACTTGAGCCTTGTGGATGTCAGAAAGAGGCTCACAGGTTGATAGGCAATCAGTTCATTGCAAAGCTTTCAGCTTCTGCGCTGCTCCAGTAGTTACGGATGTTCATATGGCAGTGTCGGTTAAGTTGCTATGCAATGATTCACGCCCAGGATATAGATGGTGTGTTGAAGCATTGTGTAAATTGAGATGCTTTTCATTTGTCAATGAGCTGGCCATTGCTTGGCACTTATGTGGCACGAATGTTACCTCACATTGAATGTTGTAAATGTCCTGTTGTGGGCTTGTATCATAGAATCAGGATAGAATCATACAGCACAGCGAGAGATCATTCGGCCCTTCGTGCCAGTGTCGGCTCTTTGAAAGAGCTATCCAAATAGCTTCACTCGCCTGGTTTTTCCCCAGAGCTCCGCAATGTATTTAGTTTTCAAGTATATATCCAATTCCCTTTTGAAAGTTACTGCTGCTGCAGGCTGATTCATTAGCTAAGGAGTTGCCACTGGAACTGAACACTATAATTATCAGTTAACAGCCACGCTCGTGAACTTATGGTGCAGTGAAAGTCATTGATGGAGCAGCTGAAGATAGTTAGGCTGAGGATACTTCTGTTAGGAACTCCTGCACGGCTGTGATGATTGATCACTAACTGAAGGGTGTTCCACTTGGCCCAAATGACCGCCAGATTGTGAAGACTCCTTGATGCCATATGCATTGCAATGATGAGTTGATGTTCAGGCAGCTGCTGCCATTTCTCCAATGCTGTTCACCTCCCATATCCCCTGGATAAAGTTTGGAGCGGAGTGATTCTGGTGGTCCTAATTTTGGCCGTCCTAATGAAGCTAGGAAGCTGGGATCAACACAGAATCCCGTCCAGGAAGCTGTGTTGATCCCAGTCACTTTGTTCGTGTGATCTTCATACTAAGTGAAGGTGAGAGACTCCGGGCAGAACTCTGTCCTTTTACAGAGTAGAGTCAGAGCAGATGAGTTCTCTTCAGCTAAATGATCCGTAACGGAGCTGGGAAAGCTATAGAACATGTTGGAGGGAACTAATTTGGTATTCCTTTTTTCTTTAAATTTAGGACGCTATTGGCCCAGATTTTCCAGAGCCAATGACCAGGTACGTACAGCGTACGCAGCCGTAAGTGCCCTGCAAGTTCCAGGTTTCTGCATGCGATACGCCTGCGTGAAAACCCGGAACTTGCGATCTGTCAAGTTTCAGCTTGACAGATCATCCGCATGTGCAGAAAATGGACATTCACTAATTGCCCAACTACTGCCCAGCGAATGCCATGAAAACCTTAGGCCATGTCAAAGCAGGCATAAGGCCTTATTTTACCAGCGTAAGGATTTATCAAATATTAAAGTAAATCTTTTTAAATGATTTAAACAAATAATGACCTTTAAAAGTTGTTTAGGTTATTTTTGGTCCCTTGAAAAATGTTTAAATATATTTAAAAAATATTAAGTATTTGTTTTAAATGTTTAACTAAATTGTATTATAATAAATTTTGAACATGTGATGATTTTTTTAAAGTGTTGTGAAAGTCTGTTTTTTAGGGGATTCCTATTGTGCTTATGGGGATTCCCTACGTAAATCGAATCCCCAGAAGCATAATGTGATATAGGCCCAGAAATTCGGCGAATACGGGAGAGTACGCATTGTGCACTCACCCGTATTCGGTCCCGAAGTGCCGGTTTCCTGCATGCACTGCGCATGCGCGGGAAACCGGCACTTCCGATATTGCGAAGGGGGCGGTTCCTAAGTGAACCGCGTGCGCATGACAGGCTGTGCGCACGCAGCACAATTAGTTTTTTTTTCAGTTTTGAACGCGAGGGACAGAATGGAAGATTTTACACATGAAAAAAGGAGGCGTAAGACCCCCTTTTAGCAAGGTAAGTAGTTAATTAAGTATTATTTTAATTTTTTTTCAACAGGTTTATCTTTATTAGAGACTTTAAAGAAAGGTAAGTTTATTTTTATAACTTTTAAAAAGAATTTAAATTTTTTCAAAAATTTAAATTTTTTGTTTAAAGTGGTTAATTTATTTAACTATAGTTATTTTATTAATCTGATGGTTTTTTTTTAATTTAATTGAGGTTTAGCTGTTCTTTTGGGGGCAAGTTGTATTCATAGTTTTGACAGTTCTCCTGTCAAAAAATATGAATGAAAGATGGTGTGCTGCCATTGGCTCTAACTGTCCCACGTGATCCCAGAGGTCGCATCGAACTAACTGCGCCTCTGGGACACGCACACACTGAGCGCCGGCACCAGGGAGAGCCCCAGGACCAGAAGTTCGTGTGGGCCCGAACAATAAAGGCAGGCGCGGTAGGTAAGATCGCGCACGATCCTTACCCCTGCGGCAAACATCGAAGTCTAATTTCTGGGCCATTATTTGCGGCCCCTAAGGGTGTGTATGCACCCGTCGGGGCAGCACAACTTCCCGGGTTTATGCATGCGCTGAAACCCGCAACTTGCGATCTGTCAAGATCCTCCACGTCCCCGCGAAAAGTGCATACATGGGCGGTGATTTGCATAACTTCTGCCCAGCGACTGCCTGTGAAATTCTTACGCCTGGCAAAAGTAGGCGCAAGACCTGCTTTTAATAGCGTAAGAGATTTAAAAAACAGAAAAATCTACTTTTATAAATAATTTATACATTTAAAAACTATAGCCGTTTTAAAACTTTTAAATGTATTTTTCTAAAAAAAAGTTTTTGCTTTAAATATTTAATGAAATGGCTTTTAATGAATTTTAAATATGCGATGGCTTTTTTAAGTTGATGTCGAGGTGTATTTTTGGGGGTTATTCCCATTCATGCTTATGGGGTTTCCGTACAAATATTGTTGTCTCCTGTGAAACAATGAGATCGGTTTTACTCTCCTCGTTTGACAATTTAAAATCTTGTTTTTGTATCAAATCGCTCCATAACCACGCCCCTGCTAATCTCTTCAACATTCTCCGGCCCTTTAATAAGCACAGAAACCTGCATTATTCCAATTCCGGCACTTTCGGATTCCCGACTACCTTCGCCCCACCATGGTGTGCCGAGCCCTCAAATGTATAATCCCACAACGCTGGAATTTACTCCCGACACTTCTCTACATCTCTCTCATCCTTTAAAATGCTCCGTAAACCTACCTCTTTGATCAAGGTTTTAGTCCCCTCTCCTAACGTTTCCTTCTTTGGTTCCCTAGTCAATTTCGTTGTCTGAGTACGCTCCTGTGAAGCGCAATGGGAAGTTTTGGTACATTAAAGGCGCTGTATAATTGCAAGTTGTACTTCGAGGCATTGGCGGGAAGGTGAGCGGGGTGAGGACAACAGCCAACGAGAAGAGGAGCCGGTAAACCATTCCCAGCTTCTCTGTTGTCCCGCATTTGCAGGTTGAGCTGAACTGCCAGCACGACACGCGCTTTCTGTAGGCAATTCGCCGATTATAAAGTGGGAAATCATGTGCTGCTGAGTGCTGTTATGTGCTGCAGCAGCTTAATGGGGAGGTGCATCTTTTGACCAAAACATGGAAACAACGCGGTGACGCTTCAGGGTGATGTCTTATGCTAAGAAGAATCAATTCAAGGTCCAGAGGTGTTCACATACAGCTCTGTAAATGCTGGTGGAACAGATTCTCAATACGAAAGACGTCCACTTACAAAGGTCCACAGCCTGCACTAAAGCTGCCTGGGGTATGGGCATGACAAGAGAGGCATCATACATTAATGTGATTAGCATTATCTCCCGGACCAGGCTGCAGTGCAGAAAGACACTTTGCTTTAGAATTTCCGCAGGCTTTCCTCAGTTTTCCACCGAAGTTACAGCATACATTCGGCCGAACAGGCGTGGTAATTACTGGCATTAATGATCTCATCAGAAGTGCCAATGTAAAGCTCGCCGTCATTTCTCTCATACTTTCTGCACTACCATGAAGGGGTTTACTTTCATCTCAGTATTCTTAATCCATCTCACCCCCAATTGCCATAGCTGCCCATAAGTCCTTACTGCACCTCCATTTTGCTTACCCTCACGCCCGCAAAAACTGCTGCTGCCCCTCGCAGCCACTTCTCTTTCTTGCCCTAATTATCTAATTCTTCCTTTCATCGTTCACACATTGGTAAGCTGAGTTATACACGGTGTGGGTTGAAACTCATTGCCCAGGATATATATTACTCCAATTCCACTCTTCTTCCACGGGAAGCTGGCTCACAACAAGCAGCACAGGTGTGGTCCTGATACAATGCAAAATCTCATGCCTGTAGAGTAGCCCACCATTGACATCATTGGTCCTTCCTATGCAGTCTATCTAGGCCCCTCACAACTTTTTAAACCTCAATTCGGTCCCCCTCAGCCTCCTCTGTTCCAAATAAAACAACCCCAGCCTATCCAATCTTTCCTCATAGATAAAATTCCCCAGCCCAGGCAACATCCTCGTAAATCTCCTCTTAACCCCCTCCAGTATAATCACATCAGTCCTGTAAAGCGGTGACCAGAACTGCACCTAGTATTCTAGCTGTGGCCTAACTAGTGTTTTATACAGTTCAAGCATAACCTCCCTGCTCTTATATTCTATGCCTCGGGTTATGAAGGCAAGTATCCCGTATGCATTCTTAACCACCTTATCTAGCTGTCCTGCTACCGTCAAGGATCTGTGGACATGCTCTCCAAGGTCCCATCTGATCTTCTGCACGTCGAAGTGTCCTACCATTTATAATGTAATTCTCGGCTTCTTCCTCAGCTACCAACCACCAGAGATGCCAGTCTGAAGCCAATTCTATTCACCTCACAGAATATCAAGAAAAGTTGAGTGCACTAGACACAGCTAAATCTGTTGGTCACAAAAATGTCCCTTCTGTGCAGCTGAAGACAGTGCTCTAGAACTAGCCCTGCAAAGAGACAAGCTGTTCCAGTACAGCTGGCACCTACCCAATTATTTTGTGTTCACAAAAAGCAAGACAAATGCAACTGGAAAACTACCATAATATGAGCCTGTTCTCAATCATCAGGAAAATTACTGAAGGACTCGAAAATAGTGCTAACAAAAGCCACGTACTCATCAATAACCTGCTCATCATTCCTTAATTTATCTTTCGTCAGGAGCAGTCAGCTCTGACCTCATTACAGCCTGAGATCAATCATGGACAAAAGAGCTGAATTCCGAAGATGAGCTGAGAGTGACTGTCCTGGATATCAAGCCTGTATTCGAACGAGTGTGACACCAACTGAAGAAAATGTCGTCAGGGGAAAAACACTCCAATGGCTGGTTAACTATCAATCAGAAAGATGGATTTGGTTGCTGGCTGCCAATTATCTGAGGCTCAGCATTTCGCTGCAGGAGGCTGAGATAGATAGATTTTTGGAATCATGGGGAAGATCGGGCGGGAAAGTGGAGTTGAGGTGAATGATCAGCCATGATCTTATTGAATGGCGGAGCAGGATCGACGGACCGTATGGCCTACTCCTGCTCCTATTTCTTATGTACTTATGTTCTTATCAGTGCCACAGGGCCGTGTCCACTAGCGCCAACTATCTTCAGTTGCTTAACGAATGACCTTCGGTCAGAAGAGAAACTGTTAGCTGATGATTGTAGTGTTAAGTTCAATTCACAATTCCTCAGATAACGAAGCAGTCCATTGCCATATGCAGCAAGACATGGACAACATCCAGACTGGGCCTTATAAGTGGCACGTTATATTCGCGCCACTCAAGTGCCAGGCAACGACCATCTGCAATAAGAGAGGTAATAACAATCCCCGCTTGACATTGAAATCGCTTTTCAACAACAAATCCTCCACCATCAATATATTACGGGTTACCAATGACCAGAAACTCAACGGGACAAGCCACATAAACGCCGTGGCTACCAGAACAGGTCAGATGCTGGGTATTCTGTGACGAGCAGCTCACCTCCTGACTCCCCATAGCCTCTCCTCCACCTCCAAGGCGTAAGGCAGAAGAGTTTGCTCATGCTCTCCACTTGCCTGGACAGCTGCAATAACGCTCAAGAGACTCTATAGTGTCAATGACAAACTGGTCCTCTTGTTCGGCAGCCAATCCACCACCCTAAACATCACAGCACCCAAAATATGCAATTACCTAATTAACATGATCGTGGGAGAATCGGCCTAGAAATTCGGGTGGTTTGCGCCACCTGTTAACGTGGCGAAATGTCGAAAAGGTGCCTGCGTCCGCTCTTCTGCCAGCTGATGGCCGATCTGCAGTATTCGTTCTCGCCATTGAAATTACCGGAATGTCTAAAAGACAAGGAGAGCAGGAAGGAAACTCCAGCAACGATATTTAAAGGGATCATCAGCAATCAGCTGCACCTGACAGGATTTCGCAGTTTCAGTGGCTGTGTTCAGCTTCCAGCAATTCCAAAAGCTTTCTTCACTTATTCCAAGGTTATTTTGGCATAGGGAGTATTGTTTCAAGTGAAGAACACCCTCATTATTTTGCAAAGGCTTCTGCTCACATTCACGGGGCTGTACTGGCAGTCGACCTCGCCTTCCAGGAACTAGAGCAGAGGGAGAGGAGTCAGCGAGGAAGACAAGAGCATGCGTGTAGAGGGAGGAGGAGGAGGGCTGTCAACGGGAGGCGTTACCTACCTACGGACGTCCGTCAGCACTCTTCCTCCGTCCAAGTAAGCGAGGAGCATGTTCTTAGGAGGCTATGCATCACCAACGAAGTGATTACAGAAATCTGTCACCTCCTGCAAACAGACCTTCAGCCTGAGAGCAGATCGAACACGGCTCACTCAGTAGCAGTCAATGTCACCGTGGCCCTCTATTTCTTCTCCAGTGGATCCTGCCAGTCTGCAGGAGGAAACATAGCTAACATCTCACAGTCGCCATGCATCGCTGCATCCGGAAGGTCGCTGAGACTCTCTTCAACAGGTGAACGGATGACGTTGGCGTCTCTATCAGCAGCGAGAAGCAGGATAAGCGCGCATGTGGCTTTGCCAGGACAGCGGGCTTCCCCCATGGTTGCACGGCACCGTCGACTGCACTCATGTGGCTTTGCAGGCAATGTATAACAACCCTGTGACCTTCCATAACAGCAAAGGCTACTACTCACTAAATGAGCAGCTGATGTGCGACCATGCACGGTGAATCCTCAATGTCAATGCCAGCAATCTTGGCAGCAGCCACGATGCCTTCATCCTTCACCAGTCCGGTCTGCCACCAACCTTCCAGCGACCACAGCAAGCTCGCGGCAGGCTGCTCGGTGACAGGGGCTATCCGCTCGCCACCTGGCTCATGAATCTGCTCCGCAACCCCAACACACTTGCCCAACCCTCAAATAATGAGAGCCATGTATCCACGAGGTACATTATCGAGCAGACCATTGGGGTTCTGAAGCAATGGTTCCGCAGCCTTGACCACTCGGAAGGATCCCTGCAGTACTCGGCTGAGCGGGTGTCCAATTCCGTGGGGGGCCGTTGCCTGCTTTACAACTTGGTGATCGTGTTGGCGCAGCTCTTGGCAGCAGGGATTTCATAAAAACATAAGAAATAGGATCAGGGGTAGTCCATTTGGCCCTTCGAGGCTGCCCCGCCATTCATTCTACCTCATCTCCACTTTCCTGAACTGTACCCATATCCCTTGATTCCCTTAATATTCAAAAATGTATCGCTCTCTGTCTTCAATATACTGAATGGTAGAGCCTCCACAGCCCTCTGGGGTAGCGAATTCCGAAGATTCACCACCCTCTGAGTGAAGAAATTTCTCTTCATCTCAGTCCTAAATGGCCGACCCCTTATTCTGAGTCTGTGAACCCTGGTTCTAGGCTCCCCAGCCAGGGGAAACATCCTCCCTGCATCTACCCTGTCAAGCCCTGTAAGAATTGTGTATGTTTCAATGAGATCACCTCTCATTCTTCTAAACTCTAGAGAATATAGGCCTCTTCTACTCAATCTCTACTCATAGGACAATCCCCCCATCCCAGGAACCAGTCTGGTGAACCTTCGTTGCCATCCCTCTACGGCAAGTATACCCTTCCTTAGTTAAGGAGACCAAACTGTACACAATACTCCAGGTGTGGTCTCACAAGGGTCCTATATAATTGCAGTAAGCCGTCTTTACTCTTATACGCAAAGCATCTTGTAATGAAGTCCAAAATACCATTTGCTTTCCTAATTGATTGCTGTACCAGCATGTTAACTTTCAATGATACGTGTTCAAAGACACCCAGGTCCCTCTGAACACCAACATTTCCCAATCTCTCACCATTTAAAAAACACTGCTTGTCTATTTTTCCTTCCAAAGTGGATAACTTTACATTTGTCCACTTTTTATTCCATTTGTCAAGTTCTTGCCCACTCACTTAGCATATCTATTCCCTTGAAGCCTCTTTGCATCCTCCTCACAACTTACATTCCCACCCAGCTTTGTATCATCAGCAAACTTGGATACATTACATTTGGTCCTCTAATCCAACTCATTGATGTAGATTGTGAATAGCTGAGGCCCAAGTACGGGTCCTTGCGGTACCCAACTATTTACAGCCTGCCAACCCGAAAATGACCCGTTTATTCCTACTCTCTATTTCCTTTCCGTTAACCAATCCTCAATCCATGCTAGTATATTACCCTCAATCCCATGCTAATTAACTAGCACTAATCCTGTTCGCCCATCACCCCTGTGCTCGCTGACCTACATTGGCTCCCGGTTAAGTAGCGCCTCGATTTCAAAATTTTTATCATTGTTTTCAATTCCAACCAAGGCCTCGCCCCTTCCTCTCTCTGTTATCACCTTCAGCCCCACAACCCCAGAGAGCTCTGCGCTCCTCTAATTCTGCCCTCTTGAGCATCCCC
This sequence comes from Squalus acanthias, assembly GCA_030390025.1. Lineage (NCBI taxonomy): Eukaryota > Metazoa > Chordata > Chondrichthyes > Squaliformes > Squalidae > Squalus > Squalus acanthias. Next base: position 72,784,113 of record CM059430.1, on the reverse strand, counting down.
GATTATAATTGCTCAACCTTTGGTGGCCGTGCCTTCTGATGCCTAGGCCCTAAGCTCTGGAATACCCTGCTGAAACCTGTCCGCCTCGCTACCTCTCTTTCCTCCTTTACGACGCTCCTTAAAACCTAACTCGTTCACCAACCTTTTGGTCACCTACCCTAATTTATCCATATGTGGATCGGTGTTAATTTCTTAGTCTTAAAATGCTCCTGTGAAGCGCCTTGGGACGTTTTGATACGTTAAAGGCGCTATATAAATACAAGTTATTGTTGTAAATACAAGTTGTTGTTAATAACCTCGTGTGGCAAGTCACCGAATGCCTTCTGAAAATCGAAATACACTACATCTACTGTTTCATCCTTATCAATTCTGATAGTTACAACTTCGAAAATCACTAACAGATTTGTGAAACACGATTTCCCTTTCATAAATCCGGCGTTCAATCTGCCCAATCCTATTACTATTTTCTAAGTGCCCTATTACCACGCCCTTAATATTAGATTCGAGCATTTTCCCTACGACTGATGTCAGCCTAACTGGTCTGCAGTTCCCCGTTTTCTCTCTCCCTCTTTTCATAAATAGCAGGGTTACATTTGCTGCCTTCCAATCTCCGGGAACAGTTCTAGAATCTGTGGAATTTCGGAAAATGACATCCGATGTATCCACTATCTCTATAGCCAACTCTTTCAAAACCCTAGGATGTAGGTCATCAGGTCCAGGGGATTGATTGGCTTTCAGTCCCATTAATTTCTCCAGTACTGCTTTTTTACTAATACTAATATCTTTCAGTTCCTTATTCTCGCTGGACCCTTGGTTTTCCACTATTTCCGATTGCACCACTAACTCAGGAGGAGGACCAAGTAGAGGAGGACGAGGATTAGGACGAGGAGGAAGAAGAAGAGAAAGGGGAGCAAGAGGAAGAGGAGGAAGGGAAGAGGCAGGCACCCAATCGTCCATCCGGATGGGCTATCCGCGAGTGGCTCGTCACACTCTGATTCTAATAATTGAAACCCAGAGACCCGTGGCTCACTACATCCCCATCATACCACCCCTGTCTCGCAAAATAACAAATCCTTCTCCAGGGCACAAAGCTGAAATGAGAGACACCACAAAAGATTCCAAACAAAATTAATAATGTATCAATATTCACGTTACACATGTTTAAAATAATATTATCAATTAATCACCCTTGTCTAATCCATTAGTGTGTGTCTTTCGTGTGTGTTTTCCTAACCTAGTGCTCCTACGAAGCTCCTACGAGAATTCAGATTGCCTTGCAGGACGACCTCGAGCAGCTCAGGGCCAGGAAGGCCCGGCTGTAGACGGCACCACCTCGGCATGGGGGCAGAAGTCAGGGCTGGCTGGCTAACAGGCAGCGGCATTAGCAATGGCAGAATGGCAGTGCTGGGAACAGGAATGCTTTCATCATGAGATAGGACAGCATGGATCTGTTCCACTGACCCACTGTCACAACCCCGGGGCGCCGCCTCAGCTCACCAAGCAATGTGTTGGAGCACAGATTGCTGGAATGCTGTGACACACTGCATGCTCCGGTCGACGATGGTAAACCCAGCCACGATGGCAGCAGTCAGAGCTTGGGTGGCACCAAACAGAGACTGCATGAGAGCAGTCTGAGTTTCCGTTGCAGCACTACGACATTGGGTCGCTTCCGGCTGTGCTTCAATGGAAGCTGTGACATCACCAATCATGTGCGCCATCACGTCTGTGTTGCCACGGTCTCTCTGGGAACGTTAAATCATTTCCAAGCTGGAATCATCGGCTCCATTATCTGTGCAGAGCCCCTGGCAAGGTTGGAGACAGACCCCTCCACGTTCCTTCACATTGCCGAGAGAATCTCTGGCAGCCTTGCCATTGCATCCATCATTTATGCGTGCATGCCCATCTCCCTTCTTCTGAAGGCCTCCCATTCGAGGTCCTCAACTGACTTCTGTGGAGCAGAATACCTGCATGCACTCGCCCTGCGGGGAGCTTGCCCCCAAGCTATTCTTTCCCCCTGGCCTTGCTGCAGCCCTCTCGTGCTCGGTGTATCACCCTGTGCAGATCCTGCTTCTACACTAGTCTCTAAAGTACGCGCAATGCCAGTTTCTGAGCTGGTGTCTGCGAGTGAGTGATGCGGTGTCGTCATTCTCCTCTTCTTCTCTCCCCTCACACTCAGCGGTGCCCTCGGGGACAGGCAGCTCCAGTGCTTGGTGACTATCTGAAAGTAGATAGGCACAAGAGTCGGGTTATGGTGAGGAGGGAGGGTGCGAAGCTAGACATGCATGCATTCAGCATGAGTAGCTTGAAATTGAGAAAAGATTGTGGGCTGAAGCTAAAGTAGGATGTGAGAAGATGGATTAGGAATGAAGATACCGTTGTTGTCCACAAGGGGTTAAACCTCGCCGGTGTCAATGGCCTCTACCTCGTGCCTCCGAAAGATTTCGATTACTCTCTCCTCGAGCTGGCTGAGCTGTTGCGGGACAGCTTGAGCTCAGCCTGTTGCTCCTGCTCCCTCCGATTTTGTGCGACTTTTGCCTGCAAGAGAAATAGAGAAGCGTAAGTGAATTTAGTGCAATGTGTTTGAATGATGTGTCTGCCATAGTTGAATAGTTGCCATTGAGTGTAAAGTGTGAGATGTGGGTGTGAGTGCTAATATGTAGAGATTGGTTTGTGAGTGCTGGGTGTCTGGTGCATTGAGCACTGTGTGAAGCTTGTGGTACCGATGGTGACATATGGCATTTAGTGAAGCCTTCACCCACCGTGACCACCCGTGCGAGGTCGTTAAACTTCTTCCTGCACTGGGTTTGAGTCATGGGAACCTCAGTGCTGGCTGTGATGTGGTCCGCCACCTCACGCCACATGGATGGGTGTTCTGAGGGCCTTCTGCCAGTCTACGGTGTACGACTGCCTGCCTCCGCTCCAGTGCAATTACCATTGGCTGCAGAGCTTCATCAGAGGACTTGCGGGCTCCCTCCCTCTGCCTAGGTTCTGTCATGATCACTTTTAAGTTGGAAATTATTGTCGTGAGGCTCCTTTACTTTGCTGTTGGGACAGCTGAACACCAACCACCCTGACAATGAGGTGCTGCAGCATGATGGAACCTCCCCTTTCAGTCGTGGAAAATGCCTGTGGCACTCATGATTCTGAAGTAGACTGGCCCCGATATTGGTCGACCTGTTGAGTGTAAAGTCAATGAGCTCTGAGCATCTGTTTTATTGCTGAAATTATGACTACAATCAGGAATATTGTGTGCCACCGAGACAATTTTCAGATGGGGCAGCATAACCTCATTTAATCTTAACACTGCCCATTTCTTGGCTATATCCAATTTCTACTTCGCCCAGAGGGGCGAAAGGACTTGAAGGCAAGGCCCACTGACACATTCTCAGGATAATTACGAATAAACATTTACCTTGCCAACATCAACTGTATCCCAAGAACAAAGCCAAAACGATCGTACTGGAGAACAAAATTCAGTGTTGCGCCTAATTTCCTCGGTAAGCACCCTGGGAACGTATATCTAGCCATTACAAAGTCACGAAAAAGGCATACAGCCATGGAACTGCCTCCTCCATGGAGTCTGGGTTTTCTGGGACTTACACAATGTATAAAGCATGATTTCTACCTGTAATAGAAGGGTTTCAACGTGGTAGAAGTTGATATACCTGCCCTCACCTCATGATTTTGTGGTTTTGTCAATTGGACGCCCAGTTACAAGGATATCCCGAAGAAGCTGGGACTGGGTCTTTTGTCTCGACCCTCTTAATTTGTCGGGTATGTGAGCTGATATAGTTATGCCTGAGTCTCTTACAACCTGAGGGCATCTGTCTGTGTGGAGTTTGCACATTCTCCCCGTGTCTGCGTGGGTTTCCTCCGGGTGCTCCGGTTTCCTCCCACAGTCCAAAAATGTGTGGGTTAGGTTGATTTGGCTATGATAAATTGACCCTTAGTGTTAGGGGGGATTAAATATGTGGGGTTATGGGGATAGGATGGGATATGTTAGGGGGAATTAAATACGTGGGGTTATGGGGGTAGAGTGGGATATGTGTACTGTGGGGATTAAAGCAGGGACAGGGTATTGGATTTGGATGATCAGCCATGATCGTATTGAATGGCGGAGCAGGCTCGACGGGCCTAATGGCCTACTCCTGCTCCTAGATCCTAGATTCTATCTGGCTGCTGTTCTCCATCTGGGTGCTTCGCTATAATGCCGGGACTCAGGACACACGGGGAAACAGCCAAATAGTTTAAATGCATCCACAATCCGGAGTCAGGACCAAACCTGATAATAGATGGTGATAATGAGAGAGCTACCCTGCTTGTCGTCGCAGCCAGTTGGGGCCTTCAACCCAAGTGTACAAATCGCAGGTTTAATATCGATGCTAAGCCGAAACTGTTTGACAGGACGCCAACATTACGTTTTGTCTAATTTCGAGTCAACGGTGAAGTATCAAATCAACCCTGAATCACCCAAATATAACAGCGTTTTCTATTGCCAAAGCCCGTATTGTTAGCAAATTTGCAAAAACTTTTCCGTCATTTCTTGTTCATGCAGACTGTATTATTCCAATTTTGCTGTCAGTGTCAATTACCTCACTTTATCTCAATAACAATTTCCCAGCAACATTTTCTATTGCCCAACTATTATTAAGTTCCTAATTGCGGAAATGTATTTTTCCTGGTTTGCAATCACTGCGAAGCGATCATCTCGCTCTTTCCCGGCAAAGCGCATACATATCTGTTAGATTAAACGATTCCAACTTCCAATTCCTAATATTTTATCAGGAATTATTCGTTCCTTTATTATCAAAAACGTTTAATTTTTTCATGTTTCTGAAGTTATGCTAATCGTTTATAAGATTCTTTAATTCGGGGGATAGATAGTGTCATCTGCAGCCATGAACGAGAGTCCCAAAGGGTTTGTTGCCTACTGGGTAAGGGATATTTTGAGGCGGCTGGAGAGCAATTTGTAAAGGGATAATCCAGTTGCTTGGTCCATGTTGGAACAAACAACATAAGTAGAAACAGGGAGTAAGTGCTGCTGTGGGAGTTCCAGGCGGTAGGATCTAAATTAATTAGTAGGATTTAGAGAGTCATAATCTCAGTATTATTGCCCAAACCACGTGCAATTTGCCATAGAGACAGAGAGATTCACGGGGCTAAAAGGCTGGAGTGGGAAAGAAGGGTTCCTTTTCTTAGGACACTGTTACCAGTACTTGGACAGGATGCAGCTGTACCGATAGAACGGGCTCCCCCTGAACCGGAATGGGACCAGTGTCCTCGTGGAAAAGGTCACGAGGAAGGTGGCAAAGGCTTTAAACTAGTAAGACTAGTTAGGAGGTATCTATAAGAAATGAAACAAGCCTATCTATAAAGGAAACAGGAAAGGAGAACATAGGGCAGACTAATCTAAAGGATGACATAAGTGGCGAGGGAATAATTAGAGTTATAGAACAGGAGCATAAAAATTGGCTAAAATAAAACTGAGTAGAACCGCTATTTAAAATATCGGCAAAACTCCTCGTGCAGCAGCGCATACGGTGGGCCAAATATTGCTGCTGGCAGCGAACCTCCGGAGTATGCCGCATGACCTGCGAAAACAAAATGCACCGACCTGATGGCAGCACTTCTGGGTAAACTGACGCTGTCAGTCCAAGGGCCACGGATCTCAGGGACGCAGCCTGTGCGGCAGCGTACCTGGGATCACGTGGGCCTGGTCCTCCAATCAGAAAACAGATTGCCTTTCCATCATTTAAATTACTACATTAATTCATTGCTACAACTATTAAAATAAATACAATTTTAGTATTTGTTGTAGGATTCCAAATTACTACTCATAATTCCCACTTCTAAACAAATACTGTGCACTGTGTGGAAAATTTATGAAATGTAAACGTTATTTTAAAAGAGGGGGTTCGAATTTGTCCCCTTAGCACCTCGCGTTAGTGCCAGTAGATGGCGCTAATGGGTTAAAAGACCAGTATCGCCGGGGTGTAGCAAATCCAGCCCCGCACGCCAAATCCGCGGCCCCACCCCCCATCCCCGTAGCACCGGCAGTAAGAGGTTTTGCCGGGAACGTCCACGCCAGGTAGATTGTGGCGTCAGTGACTGTGGAATGCTCACTGAACGCCAGATTTGCAAAATTAATTCTCGCCACTTACTTCACTGCCTGGAGTAAACACCGACAGGGAGAGCTGGCGTGCAGCACCAGGACGCCGGCTCCAGGGATCTTATTTAAAGCGATCATCAGTATTCACTCGGAGCCGTCATGTTAGTGTAGTTTCAGTGTTTTTTGGTTAGTTTCACCCACTGCAACAGTTTCATTCAGTAATTTCTATGTTTTATTGTATCAGGAGTCTTCCTGCAACTTAAAATTAGCTACATTTATTCTTCAATGATTCGAAGTGCTACACTTGATAACGTTAATTGGCTGTACTTGCATCATTCAGGATCTATGATGCAGGCAGCGTAGGCCTAGAGCAATCTGGAACCATGTGCACAAAGGATGGAGGAGAACCTTCAAGGCTCTCAGCAGGAGGCCTTACCCTCCAAGGGTAATACGTGAGCACGTTTCCTACCTGCAAATAAGCAAAGAGCAGTGTATTAGAAAGCTTCACAAAGGAAATGGTCCCAGAACGCTGCCACCTCCTGCAACCAGACCTCCAGCCTCAGATGACGGCGACCATGGCTCTGCCAATGGCAGTCAAGGTCACTGTGGCCCCCAATTTGTTCGCCAGCGGTTCCTTCAAGTCTGCAACAGGAGACATAGTTAACATCTCACACTTTGCCGTCCATTGCTGCATCTGGGAGGTCACTGAGGCTCTCTACAGCAGGAGAAGTAACGACATTGGCTTCCCAATCACAGAAAGAAGCAGGACGAACGTGCATTTGGCTTTGCCAGCAATGCAGGCTTCCCCATGGTGCAGCGCACCATCGACTGCACCTACATGGATTTGCGGGCACCGCATAATAATCATGATATCTTCACTAACTGCAAAGGCTACTATTCAATTATTGTGCAGTTGGTGTGCGACCAGTTACAGTGGATTCTTAATGCCAATGCCCAATGTCCAGGCAGCAGCCATGATTGCCTTCATCCTGCGGCAGACCAGTCTGCCAGCACTATTCCAGCCACCACATAAAGCTCGCGGGTGGCTGCTCGGAGATAAGCATGACAAAGACCAAGGTAATAAGATTGGAAAAAGCTGATTTTGAGGCGTTGAGAATAGAACTTGGAAAATAAAATCGACAGCAATATCTGCAAGCAATGTCGAATAGCAATGGGAAACATGTAAACGGTGTTCAACAGAGTCCAGTAAACATATATTCCACTAAAAAAAAACAAGAAAAATCGAAATACTGCTGAAACATCATGGATTCAATAAGACACAACTGAAGAATTGTGGACAAGGATATAACCGAACTCTAAGGATATAGTCAGCAGGGTAAAGCCTGATAAGGAACCATGCAAAGTGATTAGGAGAGAAGTCAAACAAATCAATTATGAAGGCAAGGAGGATCTATGAAATTAAATAATTCTGCAACATAAAACAAAATAGCAGAATATTCTACAGGCACAAAATTAAAAAAAGAAAGTCGGTTGGGAATTGGGCCAATAATAGATGGAACAATAACATCATAGGCAGCGATAGCAAAATGGCAGAAAACAAATTGATGGACTAGAGATTGCGGTCGGAGGTGTACCTCCAGATTATGCCTCCAATCTGGAAAACCTTTACGAGCCTACCTCCAGGCGCCCAGGCAGCGTAGATTTGCGAGGCCGTGACTCCAGGTGTACGGCAGCAGAACGGCCACTGATCCCATGGAAGCAGGCAGTTCCGAAGCTTAACTGGGATCACATCCGCCCAGTCCCCCAATCACAAAGGAGGATTGCATTGCAATCATTTATAAAGGGAATCCCCTACCGATATGCAATGGAATCCACAAATAATTACACAATTTACAGAATGCTATTGATTATAAATGCATTGAATTTCAATTTTATCCAAAAGTCCCTTCATTGCACTAAACTTAATAACAATTGTTTTTTTCAATAAATAATTGTAATCATCTTAATCCGGGCCAATATTTGCAGAAACTCATTCAAAGTGTATGTGCATCATTTTTGAGTTATCAATGTTTAATTTAAGGCTGATGTATATCATTAAACTGATGAAAGCAGGCCGTATCACTGATTTTACAAGCTATAAGATTCTCGTGGGGAATTGCTGGCAGTTGTTTGGCAAATAGCCGAACTCTACGCTAGCTATACTGATTTTCATTGCGGTTAGGATGACCTGTCAAGCCTTAAATTGACACATCGCAAGTTCCGGTTTTCACATATGTGCAAGCACCTGCAGAAACTCAGAAGTTGTGGGACCTTTCAAAAGGATTACGACGATGTACGCTGAGAGTACGCTTTCAGGGAGATCGCAATTTCAGGGCTATTATTTTGCTTCAGTATTTATCAGGAAGACGGATCAGGTGGACATGACATCGGATGATGAGATTAGAAAAGCTATAACCACATTTCAAATAGAAAGGGAGGAATATTAAATAAATTAATCAAAACCAAAGAGGATAAAAACTCTGGTCGGGGTGCATTACATCCTCTAATTCTAAAATAATTTAGGTTACGAGATTGTAGCGGCACTAATACACATATTTATTAATTCGTTAGAAAAAGTTGTAGTGCCAGAGGACTGGCAGACAGCTAAATTCATATGTATATTTAAGAAGGGAGAGAGAAAATGTCTCGAAAATATTACATGCATCTGCTATACATCGGTGGTAGGAATGGCCATCGAATCCCTACTAATGGAGAAAATAGAAAAACATCGAGAAACCAAAAATATAATAATGAATATTGAGCATGGATTTTAAAAGTGAAAGACTTGCCTGACCAACCTCATTGAATTTTTGAAGAGGTAACAGGGAGAGTAGATAAGGGAAATGTAGTAGATGTAATATATCTAGATGTCCAAAAGACCTTCGATAAGGTACCACATAATAGACTGATAAATAAGGTCACAGCATGCAGATTCAGGGAAAAAGTAGAGCAATGGCTAATAGCTGGTTGCTAGACAGAAAGCTGAGAGTAGGGGTAAAGAGTAACTAATCAGATTGGCAGAAGGTGGGAACTGAGGTCACGCAAGGATCTGGACTTGGTCCACTGTTGTTCACAATTTATATTAACAATTTTGACTTTTGAATCAAAACACAATGTTTACATTGGTAGACGTCACCAAATTGCAGGGGGTGGGAGGTGGGGTAGTCAATAGTGAGGAGGACTGCAACAAATTACAAGACGACATCAATAAACTTGTAGAATGTGCATTGAATTGGCAACTGAATTTCTATATAGATAAGTGTGAGGTATTACATTTTGGTGAGAAAAATAAGGTGGTCACATGTTACTTGGAAAATAATAATCTAAATGGGATAGAGCAGCAAAGGGATCTGGATGTACAATTGCACAAATCACTAAAATTAGTGACTCAAGTTAATAAGGCTATAAAAAAGAAAACCAAGCCCAGGGTTTTATTTCTAGAGGGATAGAATTGAAAAGTAGAAAAGTTATGCTAAACTTGAACTGAAACTTGGTTAGACCACACGTGGCGTACTATGTACCATTCTGATTGCCATATTATGAAATGGCTATAGAGACACTGGAGAGCTTGCAAAAAAGATTTACAACAATGACACCAAAACTGCGAGGATTTACCAATCAGGAAAGGATGAACATGCTGGGTCTATTTTCTCTTGCAAAGAGAAGGCTGAATAGAGGTCTTTAAAATTATCAAAGGTTTTGATAGAGTAAACACAGAGCGTTTAATCTTGTGAGGAACAGCAAATCTAGACGCCATCAATATAAGATCGTCAACAACAACAATAACTTGTATTTTATAGCGCCTTTAACGTAGTAAAACGTCCCAAGGCGCTTCACATGAGTATTATAAGACAAAAACAAATTGACACCGAGCCACATAAGGAGAAATTACGGCAGATGACAAAAAGCTTGGTCAAGAGGTAGGTTTTAAGGAGCATCTTAAAGGAGGAACGAGAGGTAGAGAGGCGGAGAAGATTAGACAGGGAATTCCAGAGCTCAGGGTCTAGGCAACTTTCGGAAAGAAATCAAATAGGGAATTCAGAATAAACTTCTTTACCCAGAGAATATTGAGAATGTGGAACTCGGTACAACAGGTAGTCGTTGAGGCGAATAGTGAGGATGGATTTAAAGGAAAGCTACATAAGCATATGTGGGAGAAGGGAATAGAGGGTTATGCTGATCGAGTTAGATGAGGAACGATGAGAAGAGTCTCAAGGGTAGCATAAATGCCAGCATAGACTGGTTAGACCGAAAGGCCAGGTTCTGTGCTGTAATTCTATGTAATTCTGTGATTTGTTATGATCTGAAATGCAATACCTGGAATGGTGATGGTAGCAGATCCAATAGTAGCTTGCAAATGGGAATTGGATAAATGCTCTATGATTCTATGATTCTATATTTCTATAAATTCTTATTTCCAACTTTGGCCTTGAAACATTTCCTTCGCCATGTTCCAAAACTGAGCTGATAAACTGTAATCTTCTTCTGCTTTGTTTCTGTTCCAACGTTCATCGTTAGTTATTGAAGTCCTCCGTTTTGATCCAAACAGCTAATTTCAAATCGATGAAAATGATCGCTAAATATGCAAGGTTGCTAAAAATGCAAAACCCCTTTCAATGCATAATACATTATTATCTTTCTGACATGAGAGATATTTAAAATTACTTTAACCGATTATTATGACTTTTTATAGGATAGACATTTTAAAAGGGTGTTGATCTATCTAGCATCGAAGTAGATATAGAATAATCACACAGTCTTTCTTATATCAGAGAAATCTATGGACGGACAGATTAGTATCTTAATTTCAATGACTAATCAATTAAAATGTTGTGAGACCGTTAAGGAACTCTTGTATCTCAAACATGCTGCCTCGTGGGGATGAACCTGCGCTTTATGAAGAAGGTTGTTGCATAAAGTACAGATTGTTTAATGTTGATCAATACAAAGAAAAGATGGTAGTTGTTCGACTGTTGATCTTTGATCTACTTTAACATTAGCAACACGATATTGCAACCCGCGATGTAGGTTAACAAGGTAACTGGTTAAGATAGTGAAACAATACATCAGCAAGAGTCACAAGGTTAAACTGTGGTTTCTACTCGCACGTATCCTATTAAAATGCGCTTAAACACTGGCTTTTGATACATTGATCAAAGAGCAGATGACCTTTTTGGCCTCACCTGAAAAGTGGTTACTGCTCTATTTGATAGACTGAATCATAAACGGATTGCAGTCTCGTGGTAAAGAACGGAAATGATTTATTGCTACATTTCCGTGTAGGCAGTTCGAACACTAAACATGCGCATTTTGATTGCAACATAATAATATCTAGACACATTTTTGGTTATTAACTGGAATAATTCTAAACAATGCCTCAATACATATGCAAAAACAGATAGATAGTTTCAGCTGAACAGCAGATGAATTCTACCCTCCTCCATACTTATTCTTTCAGTGTGCACTGGATCGTTCTCACAAAATGTCTGAATATTCTAAACTCGTTCTGTATATTATTATCTTTCTTACATTGGTGTTTCTGGTCTGCTCGCTGAATTTGATCAACGGCTGTTTTATGAAGCATATTTTCTGAATTATTGTTAAATGAGTGAGACATGACGATCAAATTATATCTTCAGCTGTTAAACAGGCAGATGGAAAACGCCAAACACAAACTCACAAATGTCTACGTTCATTGTACGCAATGCCAGACAGAACCGGCAGTATAAGTTGCGCTTCTTATTTGTATTGCAATGGAGGTACAAGTTTCAGGCCGCCGTCCGCTGTAGTAATGGTGGATTGCTATAATTTTGATTTAAATGTATGTGCATGTACAAGAGTGCGTATGGCGCTGTGTGAAATCGGCCAGTTGTGTTAACTTTGTTGGAGTCTATAAACTTTCTCAACAACTGCAGATGTCGAGCTAAATAATTTCTCCAAAAGTTTGATCTAATTCTTTAAAGATATATTTACTGCTACTACAGCAACTCAGATTAAATAGTGTGTTCAAGTTATAGTCCATCATGTACGCACAACCGCGGGCACATATCTTAACGCTTAAAATAAATTCCGTTACTGACGGCAGTTTTAGACTCATGCGTCATCATCTCTCAGTTCGAATCATGTTCGGAGTAAGCCAGTATTTCCAAACCATCAGAGGATGGCGCCTACCTGTAGCCTGTCGTCAATTCCATTTCTAATATGATTGTGTTTCACTGGATATTGATCTTTGCGAATGCTTATACAGGTATATCCATGAGTTTTCCTTTCTATTAATGTCATGTTTTAATATGTCAAAAGCAAGATACAGCAGACACTGAAAATCTGAACTCTGTTGTATGTGGTATGTGTTGGAGTTACTTCTGGATATTGCTGGTCACTTTTACGCTCAGAGGTCCAATTTATACAAGACCCATGTTTCAAGCATTAGAATAAATGTAAGAATCAATATGATTAGCGAGAAAGACACGGATGGAGAAGAATGTATCGGGTGGTATTTTTCAACTATGTTGAACATCACAGGCTCACCAAGGAAAGTGCTAGAACATTGAACGGTCCTCTGGGCAGGTTCAGGCGGAGTGCCAGGATATGGCAAAAGATTAAAAGTTACTTTGCACCTGCCTTCACTACATTCAAAGATGCTGGGTTACCAAGACGACGACATGAGGCTGATGTTAAAAGTAAACCTGTTGAACTGGATGCAGAGGTAGTCTTTGTTGCAGTTTTTGCTCGTAAAATAGATCGGGGTGCTGACCTTGAAGACATTCTCCCGAGTGTGTTACAGCAAATGTGGCCTGTGCTAATTCGGCCATTTGTGTATAAATTTAGTAGTTATATTGTATAGTTATCTGTGATGCTGCCCATGGACCCGTGAGGGGGCCACGACTTCCCAAAATTTCAAAAATGGTCGAAGTGAGAACCTCGAAACTTTACAATTATTAGAGATGCGCTGCACTATCAATTCGAAAGTTTGAGTTTATTAGGGAATCCAGACATGGTTTATGCAACAGAAGTTCGTGTCTCACCAACTTCGTTGCACTTTTTTCCAAGAATTTACTAAGTTGGTAGATGATGCAGTCATATTGATATTGTATATCTAGTCTTTTAAAAAAGAGGTTAATACAGTCCTACTCAAAAGGCTACTAAGGTAGGTTGAGTATTGTGGGATTTGCATGCAGGTTTTTGGTTGGGTTGGACAAGGAAACTGCTCTATTAAAGGTCACACAAGACAGTTATTAATCGTTAGGACCATTGCATTATTTATCAATTATTTGGGTAAAGGCATGGGGATGTTATCTGCAAGTGCGTAGATTGCACGAACATATCTGCGGATCTAAAGACTGTGGAAAAAATAAAATAAGATTGCAGACAAAACTGGATTAAATAGAGGAATTAACCGAATCTGGTAGATATAATTTAATCTAGACGAATGTAGTGTGCTGCACTTGGATAGGGGCACTGCATCTTTGAATGATGCCGGGTCCTTTTCGCAAGGTGGTTGAGCAATAGAAAACATGCGGATTATATTGCAAGGTTGATGAAAGGTCCATGGCCAGTGCCACGAGACAATTGTCGAAGTGAATGTGGTGTTAGGATGTATTACCACCTCAATTGAACTTAAAAGAAGAAACACAGTCCAATGTAAGTCCTTTCGTCGTGAGTTATGTCAAGATCTTAGTCCCTGCGTCGCATCAACCATGTCTCAGTTGATGTGTTCATTGTCTGATCATTGTCTGTTCCTGAAGACATGTGCAATTCAAAATGTACTGGCGTGGTCTGCGCTTCACACCAGGTTAGTTTTAAGAATAGAAATGTGGTAGCTAGGCACATTAAATACAGAGCAGCGCCGACAGATCTCATCGTTTAAAATGAACTCGTTATATTCAGCGCTTGCAGTATCAGATATCGTTGACAAACATTTAATTTATTCATCAGCAAACCTACCCTACTGTCAGAAGTCGATGATTATTGTCAGCAAGCCGTTTGAGCGCGATATATCTAATTATTGTTTGCATTTATTTCCTCACAGCTGTTTCAGATGCTGATATCAGAGTGTCCCAAGTCCCTGAAAACGTTAACTTGATCGCAGGTGGAAACATTACTTTCTATTGCGCGTTCCCTCTTTTCCAAGATAATTCCGATGTGACTGTTTACTGGTGGAAAATGGGAGACATAGAGTTTCTACAGTCAGTTAATGACAGCAGAAAACGATTTTCTCCTTTGAAGAAAGGAGAGGCCTCTCTTCAGCTCCTGAATGTCAGCGCCGCGGACTCCGGAGTTTATTACTGCGGAGTGAAACATCCGAGTAGTCGGATGGGAAATGGAACTGGGACAAAGCTTGGCATCTACGGTAATTTGTACCTGAAGCTATTCCACTAATTTTTTTAAAGCGAACGAAACAAACACGGTGCAAGATTTTTTTTAATTGTTTTTATGTTTGGGGCATCCAAGCGTTTGCTTTATGCATTTTGGAATGTACAATGAAATTATTATTCAATACCTTGTTTTATTTATACACATTTCGGTTCAATTAACGTTTGGGAACGAACAGGAATGTAATATAACGTTCGGTAAAGAGACATTTAAACACATGATTAATAACGCGACAAAGAATTGAACGTGAAAGAGGTTAGCCACTGATTAATTTACTTAATTGCATCGACTAATTTGCAGCTAGTGTTGAACATGAGGTTCAACATTGATGAAGCATTAATATCATTACGAATGAATTATTATAAATTAGCGTAGACAAGCTAAATCAACAAGCAGAGCGCAATAAACATCATTCACTATCACGATGTATCATAATTTGCTGTATATAATTGAGTACAGTGTATTTTAACCAGCACGACTGTTTGAATTTCACTGGTAAATCTGCCGCTTGAATGAGAATATGACGAATAAGTCTTCGCTTAGATGGCAAGTTAATTGTTGGTTTCGAACCGTTACGTCTTTCTCTGCCGCACTCTGGTTTAAACTTCGGGTCACTCTCCGGCGAGTTCTCAGTAAATTTTCCATTTATCTATTTTATTCTGCTTTCCGTTTCCTCCAGCTATGGTTCTTCACTTACTGCCGTTCTTAAACTATGTATTATCTGTATTTTACATTAACCTTTCCAACACTCTTCACAATAATTACTTCAACAGAGTCTCTAACTCAGTAAAACTGTCTCGACAGTTATTAAACCGTCTTTCAACTTTCTAAAATATTCCAGTTAAGGTGAATGGTGTTCAATATGATTTTATAAACAACATTAAAACTATTTGATCGTGAAATGATGTGTTTTTTCAATTAAAAGCTTAGCCCTGTAAAATGCGAAGTGTTGTAAACCATATTATCCATCGAATCCCTTTATACCTGCTCTTAATTATGAGTTATACTGAGATATTTATTTGTTGCAATAATCTCAAAACCATCCACACCTTTAAGTCTTCCATCTATAAACTTTCTAGCATTGATTTCGATGGTATTATTGTTTAGCTCACCAACTTCTCCGTAGAAATTGTAATCCTTTAATTAATGGGATAGATTTTCAACTCGATGCCAAGTTGTCGATCAACATCGGCTGTTTTCCGCAAGTTGAAAATCCACCCAACATTTCGATAAATGAACGTGCCATTTAATGTTTGGAAAGTATTAATGTCACATTGGCTTTGATGTGGTAGAAAATAGAATCACTTCTAATCTCTTCTATATCTTGTTCCACAGTTCCCCCAACCCCACTGCGTATTGACTGTAATGAGGCTGATCGTAATGCATCTGCTTCTTTGATTCTTGTGTGTAAAACTGCTGAATTTTACCCAAATGATATCAATATTACTTGGTACAAGGATGGTTTGAAAGTTGAGACCGGGATAAACGCCGAAATACAGCTAAATGAAAAAGGTCTGTATGAAGTTTCCAGCTTTTTGGAAGAGTCACAGCCTGTCAAGAGCGGGACTATTTATACCTGCCAGGCATTTCATCTCACCGTCCAAACGGCAACTGACTTCCGATTCATTTCAACCAGTACTGGAGGTAAAAATCTAATTATAACAAATGCAACGAACATTTGACCCAAGACGGATACCAAAGATTATGGACCGTATTTGGCATTTGCGCAATTTTGACAACAATCCTTTAAAGGCACATTGATGGGTTATCACTCTTTAAATGAACAAAAATATGGATTAAGCAGATTTTTTAAGTTCTGTTGGCTAACGGGTCTTTGTACTGACCTTTTTTTTATTAGAGAGCGGATGTATTGTAGTATAATTGTTATGTAATCCAGACGCCTGGACCATTAATCACGCCATGGTAGTTTGAGAATTTGACTTCAAATTAAACAGTTCTGGAAATAAAATGCTGGTTTCAGGAAAAGCAAACCTGAAGCTGTTGGATTGTCGAAACAGCACAACTTGTTCACCAAACACTGGTGACTAAACTAGGAATCAACTTTCATATCTAATTCTTAGTTAACATGTGGTATAAAAACTAAAGTCCAAGGATAATCGTCTTAACTATTACTCAGGGGTGAAGGTTAAATCGTGCTCCATTTTTGAAATGCAATTGTATCATTTTCTTTAAATGTTTAGTAATCATAACGAATTTGTAATGGAAAATGAAAAATAAGACGGTCAATTAAATGTTTAACCGTCGCTTTATGCTGTGGTACTCTCGAAAATTGAAATCATTGTTCAAAAGAATGGTTGGCGGCATTGAAATGTGGGACTGCAGAACACTTTCTCACAATATACAACTTCTAATTTTATTTTTGACATTCATTTTACAGGAGGTGACAACAAACTGTGGTTCATAAAGGTCTTTGGATCCGCTGGAGGTGGAATCGTAATTATTTTGCTCTTGATAATCATTCTGAAGCGATGTCCATTAATAATATGTAAAGGTATGAAATTGTCCCGTTTCATTCTGTCCTTAAGTATTTCCTTGATAAAGTGAGGGTAGGGATGAAGTAAGTTAATGTAAGGTTTGGATCAGTAGTAGCATTCTCACTTGATAATCAGAGGTCGGAGTGTTAAGCACATAATCTAGGCCGCCACCCCATCACAGTACTGAGGGAGAGCTTTCGGATGAAAACTTAAAAAAAGCCTCCGTCTTCGCGCTGAGGTGGATGTAAAATATCTCTTTGCGCTATTTAAGGAGGGCTGGATGGTCTCTCGGTGTACTGCAAAACATTTATTCCCAATTTACATCGGTAAAACAATTTAATTGCTTATTCATCGCAGTACTGTATGTGGGATATTTCTGTGCTCAATCAGCCACCGCGTTTCCTTACATTACAACAGTGATTAAAATTCAAAAGTACGTTTCGCTTGAGAAGCGCATTGGGATGTTTTAAGGTCCTAGAACGCGCTACATAAATGAGAAGTTATTTCTTCTCTCTTGCAAATGGATGACATGTTGTGCTGTTGAAGATAGGAGCCAGGGAGATGGGGAACTAGAACCAATGTGCTGAGTTTAATAATCTGTCCCGCAGCAATAAAGTGGTGTGTTGCCTTTCACCTCTCTGGAGTGGGTAGGAGAAAGTTGCTCGTTTTGGATCTAAAATTCTCTGACCTCTTTCTGCTGCTGCATTACCTTTGTAGAAGTGAGTTAAGTGCAGGGTCTAATGTGATGCGTTTTCCCGTCAAGTTCCTGCTAAGGTTTAGCGTCTAAGCTAATAAGTGGGGCTGGAAATTACCGCCAGAGGATAGCTTCCGGAGTGTGCCTCCAAACCATGAAACAATTACGAAAGTACCTCCTGGTGCCCAAGCTGCGAAAAGTTGTGGTCTCAGGCCTCGAGGTGGAGGGCAGCGTAATGATCCACGGATCCCAGGATACAGGCGGATCGGAAACGTATCTGGGGTCACGTGTTTCCAGTCCGCCAATTCATAAACAGAATTCCATTCCAATCATTTACGAAGGAATCCCCTAATGATATGCAATGGAATTCCCAAATCTAATAGTTATACAATGTACAGAGTTGGAATTTTATTCATATCTACCTTCATTACACCAACCTCGATAAACAAATATTTTTTGATCATTTTAGACGTAATTAAATTTTTAACACATTCCAAAATTTGCATAAACTCATTAATATAGTGTATGTGCATAATTTTGGATAGGAAAATGTTTAATTTAAGCCTTAGAGATCTCTTTACGCTGATACAAACAGGCCCTAAGCCTGCTTGCATCAACTGTAAGATCTACGTGGGAAATTGCTGTCCAGTCGCTGGGCAAACAGCTGAACTCTGCGTCAGCGATTGCTTTTTCGGGTCTCCCGCATATGGCCTGTCAACCTGTACATTGACAGCCCTCAAGTTCCAGATTTTACCCAAGCACATGAGGAAATCCGGAACTTACGGGGCATTTCAAAAGGAACACAATGTTGTACTCTGAGAGTATGCCGTCACAGACACCGCAATTTCAGGGCCATGGTCAAAGCAGGAAGCCTCTTGACCTCGTGGAAGTTGACTCGCGTAGTACTCAATAATTTAACAAAATCTGGAGATGTTAATTTGACAGTAAAGCTTGAACAAATAGAGATATCCAAAAATTCTTGATTGTGTTACTGAACATAAAGTTTGACTGTGTATTAAGCCTACATGAAATGGTTTTGGAATCATTGAGAACGATTTAAGCAAATAATTAATGTTCACATTTTCAAGTCCATTCATTGCCAGAAACAGGGGATTCCTTGGAGCAACCATCACATCCAGAAGTTCTGGTAGGTTCTTCTCATCCATTTTTTATGCAAATAGAAATTGGCTGTGAGATTAAGCATGAAATACTTTCATAGATGCAATTTATCCGCTGGCCTGAAATACATCACTTCGCTGCTTAAGGTAAAGCATTAACCCTTTAAAAGTTAGAGTAAATATTTATTTCAGATTTCTGCAGGTCAATTCTAAATTCAATGTATCTCCTAAAGGTATTTACTGATTTTTTTCATAAATTGTTGAAATTATTTCCAAAATATATAATGCTGATGGAATCAGTAACAACAACATAAAATGTAATTTTCAAACATGCGTGTACATGTAATGGCAAAACACTTCAAGTAATGAAGGTATAATTAGGCCTTTGTGCTTTCACGCATAGGGCTTACTAAGCAGTAACTTGTGTAATAACCATTATTTAAAACATGACTATTGCCCACATTGAGAGAGTAAAATACAATATATTTTCCTAATGCTATAGTATAAAATTATTGAGAGATAACACAAGCTCCATCTGCATTTATTTTAATGTTTCACTTTACAGCTCTGGTTTTAGTATTACCGAGAGTTCGGTTCAAAGTGTAATCCATACACTGCAGTGTCACTAAGATAATGAGTAACCAATATAATATGCATTACTTTGTGATCTATGCAGGGATCAACAAATGAGATGGTGCTTTACGCTGCATTAGATTTGACAAATTCAATGAAAACTGCAAGCGCTAACGATAAAGAGGAGAGGACTGTGTACGCCCAGGTAGGCTGAGAAAAAAATAAACACAGGTCACCCATGGTAGCGGAGGAAATAAATTAGTTTGCATTACCTGTTGACTTTCTTAAATGTAATGGCTCCTTTTACTAATGAACAAACTGGCATTGGCTATGTAATAATGATATTCTCCAACACTCGCTTTATAGACAAAGCAAGCGACAACAGATAACAATCTGACATACGCTGCGCTGGAATTGTCTGGCTCCAGGAAAATAGAACAGCCTAAACTTCAGGACAAGAGTTCAGATTACGTTCAGTTACACTTGAAAACCCAAAGAGTAGCAGCCGAGGTCATCTACACCAGAACAAAAATCACCTAATGTTTTAACCTATGCAGAGACCACTGTCGTCGTGCAGAATGCTCGCGTTAGCCTGGTCACTTGCCCCTGTATGTATATTTGTTATGCTTCAGCCGCCATTATTTTCCAGGTCAACATACTTCAACAGACAAATGCACCAATTGGTGCGACTTATTTTATAAATCGTTATCCAGCCATAACATTAATACAGTTGACTTCTTTAAAAAGTCAGGATGAATGTTATTTCTTTCTTTTATACTCAATTGCCTAATGGTTAACAAGGCTGCATTCTTCAATCATTAAAATGATATTCTGGCTCTTCAGTGTTTTTTGCCGTCAATCTTGAGTTTTTTTCACTCTTCACAATGTGTGGCATTGTCTTGGCACAATTTACTTGGGATTAGCATTACTTTGCTGGTGTATGACATTCCTTTGGCCCTTATTGTAAATGGCATCAATAAGGCGATTAAAAATCGTTAGCAAAATAATGTGGGCAACACTTTCTGATAGCGACACCCTTGTGTGCTGCGTTCTTTCCTACAAAATCCACACCAAACGTCTATATTACTCAGATATTAATGGTAAGACAAGAACGAGATAAGGCAAGGTGGTCTGTTGGCTTTATAAAAGTAACCACTAAATTGCATCAAACCCCATTTACCTTAAAATAGATTAATCCAAAAACGTCCCCATATGAGTAATTTAAGACATGACAACTGGTAAGTGTAGTGTGCTTGGGAGGAACAAGTTTACTTTGGACCAATGCTTGTCAAAACTTTCCACATTTGTTTTTTTTCCATTATCAACTCTGGGTCAGTTGTTGATGAATTGATTGTTTCAATGCATCATGTACATAGTACGTACTGCACCCATGGATTCCTGTGAAATGGATACGAATCAAACAAACTGTTGGTGTTGTGGATAGTGTGGAGATACTTGAGCTTTCAGAAGCTCCCATCCGGGCGAATAGTGCCTGTGGTTCCAAATTCCACACTTGAGCAGTGAGGATGGCATAAAGAGGCACACAGGTTGATATATAAACCATTCATTGCAAAGCTGCTTCAGTAGTTACGGTTGTTCATATGGCAGGGTCGGTTAAGTTGCTAACCAATGATTAACGCCCAGGATATAGATGGTGTGTTGAAGCATTGTTGAAATTGATGTGATTTTGCTTGGTCTATGAGCTGGCCATTGCTTGGCACTTATGTGGCACGAATTTTACCTCGCATTGAATGTTGGAAATGTCCTGTTGTGGGCTGGTATCATAGAATTAGGATAGAATCATACAGCACAGCAAGAGGTAATTTGGCCCATCGTGCCTGTGGCGGCTCTTTGAAAGAGCTATCGAAATAGTTTCACTCGCCTGCTCTTTCGCCATAGCCCCGCAATGTTTTTCGTTTTCAAGTGTATATCCAATTCCTGTTTGAAAGTTACTTCTGCTGTAGGCTGATTCTTTATCTAAGGAGTTGCCACTGGAGCTGAACACTATAATTATCAGTTAACAGCCACGCTCGTGAATTTATGGTGGAGTGGAGGTCATTGATGGAGCAGCTGAAGATAGTTAGACTGAGGATTCTTCTGTAAGACGGCTGTGAAGATTGAGCACCAACTGAAGGGTGTTCCACTTGTCCCAAATGACTTCCAGATTCTGAAGACTCCTTGATGCCACACGCATTGCAATGATGCGTTAATGTTCAGGCAGCTGCTGCCTATTCTCCAATGCTGTTCAGCTCCCATATTCTCTGAATACGGTTTGGAGCTGAGTGATTCTGGCGGTCCTAATTTTGACCGTCCTAATAAAGCTATAGCGAGCAGAATATTGTCGTCAACATGTAACATGAAGGTACTGTTCACTATAGTATCATATAAATTTACAGCACAGAAGGAGGCTATTCGGCCCATCTTGTCCCTTCCGGCCGACAAAGAGCTATCCACCCTAATCTCAATTTTCAGCACTTGGTTCATAGCCTTGTAGGTTATGGCACTTCAGCTGCATATCCAAGTACTTTTTAAGTGCGATGAGGGTTTGTGCCTCCACCACCATTTCAGGCAATGAGTTCCAGACGCGCACCACCCTCTGGGTGAAAAGAATTCTCCTCAAATTCCCTCTAACCCTCCTACCAATTACTTAAAATCTATGCCCCCTGGGTATGTCCCTTCCGCTAAGGGAAATCGTTCCTTCCTATCCACTCTATCTCGGCCCCTCATAATTTTATACCTCAATTAGATCTCCCCTCAGCCTCTTCTGTTCAAAAGAAAATAACCCCAGCCTATCCAATCTTTCCTCATAGCTAAAATTCCCCAGCCAAGACAACATCCTCGTAAATCTCCTCTGCATCCTCTCTCGTGCAACACATCCTTCCTTTAATTTAGTGACCAGAACTGCACGCGGTATTTTAGCTAGTGTTTTATACAGTTCAACCATAACCTCTCTGCTCTAATATTCTATGCCTCGGCTAATAAAGGCAAGTATCCCTTATGTATTTTTAACGACCTGATCTACCTGTCCTGTTACCTTCAGGGATCTGTGGACATCCGGTCCCTCTGATCCTCTGCACTTCTCAGTGTCCTGCCATTTATTGTTTAATCCCTGGCCTTGTCAGTCCTCCCCAAATGCATTACCTCACACTTCTCTGGATTGAATTCCATTTGCCACTGTTCTGCGCACCAGGCCAGTCCATTGATATCTTCCTGCAGTCTACAGCTTTCTTCTTCATTTACAACTACACGACAAATTTTTGTATCATCTTCAACCTTCTTAATCATACTTCCTACATTCAAGTCCAAATCATTAATTTATACCACAAAAAGCAAAGGGCCCAGTACTGAGCCCTGCGAACCCCAACTCCAAGCAGCCTTCCAGTAACAAAAACTCACTTCGACCATTACCCTGTGTTTCCTGCCTCTGAGCCAATTTTGGATCCAACTTGCCACTTTGCCTTGGATCCCATGGCCTTTCACTTTCATGACCAGTCTGACATGCGAGACCTTATCAAAAGACTTTCTAAAATCCGTATAGATTACATCAAACGCACTACCCTCATCGAAACTCCTTGTTATATTCTCAAAAAATTCAATAAAGTTAGTCAGACAGGACCTTCTCTTAACAAATACATGCTCATTGTCCCTGATTAATCCGTGACTTTCTAAATTAAGATTTATCCTAGCCCTCAAATTGTTTTCCAATAATTTTCCCACCACCGAGGTTAGGCTGACTGGACTGTAATTACTCGGTCTATTCCTTTCTCACATTTTAAACAACAGTACCACGTTAGCAGTCCACCAATCATCTAGCACCACACCTGTAGCCAGAGAGGATTAGAAAATGATGGTCAGAGCCTCTGCTATTTCCTCTCTTACTTCTCTTAACAGTCTTGGATACATTTCATCCGGGCCTGGGGATTTATCCACTTTCAAAGATGCTGAACTCCTTAATACTTCCTCTTTCACTGTTTATTTCATCTAATATTTCACACAACTCCTCCCTGATTGCAATGTCTGCATCGTCCCTCTCTTTTGTGAAAATAGATGGGAAGTATACGTTAAGAACCATGCGCATGTCTTCCAAATCCACACACAGTTTAACTTTATGGTCCCTAATAGGCCCTACTCTAACTTCCGTTATCCTCTTGCTCTTAATTTATTTGTAAAACATCTTTGGGTTTTCCTTGATTTTATTTGTCAATATTTGTTCATGCCCTCTCTTTGCTTTCCAATTTCCTTTTTAATTTCACCCCAGCACTTTCTATACTCCACTAGGATTTCTGCAGTATTAAACACTCGGGATATGTTATAAGCTTGCCTTTTGTTCTTTATCCTACCCTGTATGGCACTTGACATCCAGTGAGCTCTAGATTTGTCAGTCCCACCCTTTTTCTTTAAGGGAATATACTTGCTCAGAACCCTCAGTATCTCCTCCTTGAATGCCTCCCACTGCTCTGACACTAATTTACCTTCCAGTTTCTATCTACAGTTCACTTTGGCTATATCAGATCCCAACTTAGCAAAATTAACTTTTCCTCAATTGAGAAATATTATTCCTGATCTGGCCTTCTACTTTTCCATAGCTACCTTAAATCTAACAGAATATGATCACTACCACCAATATGCTCTCCCACTGATACCCTTTCCACCTGCCTAGCTTCATTCCCTGAAACTAGATCCAGAACCGCCCCTCTCTTGTTGGGCTTGTTACGTACTGGCTAAAAACTATTCTCCTGAATGCATTTTAAGAATTCTGCTCACTCTATACCTTTCACACTATTTTATCCCAGTTAATGTTAGGCAAGTTTAAATGCCCTTCTATTACTGCCCTACTATTGTACGTCTCAGAAATGTGTCTACCTATTTGCTCTTTTATCTCCCTCTGACTGTTTGGGGTACTATAGTACACCCCAGCAGTGTGATTGCACCTTTTTTGTTTTTCAGTTCAACCCATATGGCCTCATTGGATGATCCTTCTACGATATCCTCCCTGCTCACAGCTGTAATTGGTTCTTTAATCAATATTGCGACCCCCCCTTCTTTTTTATCCCCCTCTCCATCTCGTCTCAAAACCCTGTTCACCAAGAATGTTGAGCTGCCATTCCTGCCCTTCTTTCAGCCATTTCTCAGTAATAGCTATAATATCATACCCCACGTGTCTATCTGTGCCTTAGCTCATTTGCTTTATACCCTAGACTCCTTGCGTTGAAGTATATACCATTTAGCACTGCCAAACTACCTTGTTGTCTATTTACTAGCCTTTGTTTCCTCACTCTTCCAAACTCGCTTACTAATTTTACGCCTTCCATTCCCAGTTTTGCTTCTTTCCCTTCTGAATCTACTCTCACGTTCTGCGTCAGTAATGATAACTGGGAGGAGGTTGTTAGAGCTTTAATTTCTGCGCTAGATATTTGCTGGAGTTTATTTTTTAGTTAAATCATACACAGGCAATTTCCCACAAATTTGTGTGGATGCCTGTGCCATAGGTGCACTATAGTAACTTACCTAGGGGAACAGGATGCTAGTTCTGGAGTTTTGGTCTTCAGCTCGGCAGCAAGGATCCTGCCTTCGCCTTCTCGGTGTTGAATGCACTCGGTTGCTTCTTATTGTCACTTGCAATAAATCTAATAGACTGGACGGCCGTATCTATGACGGTGTAGACGTCAGAGGACAGCTGAGTTGAATTGTGCACTTCGCACCTTTGGCTGAAGATTGCACACTGGCCCTGCCATAGAAGATAATGGGGAAGTTCATGTTGCTATCTTTTCCCGTTGGTTGCCTGATTGTCCATTACCACTATAGAATGAATGTAGTTAAGCTAGAGATCTTTTGTCTGGTGATTGGTAGTGCGATCGCTTTGCTGTCAATTAGCTACGGATTTTTATGTTTTCCTTGAGGGTAGTCCTGTGCTGTTGCTTTACTACTTTGTCTTTTTACGCTAAAGTATGACTGGCGCCTGTCCTGAAAAGCTGTACTACAATCTCCATTAACCAGGGATGATCTCCTGCCTGATGCAAAAGGAGGAATGGGGTATCTGTTGGGCCATTAGGTTACAGATTGTGGTGGTGCACAATTCTGCATCTGCTGATGGCACACAGTGTTTCATGAATGTGCAGTTTTGTCCCTAGACGTTGTTGGATGATTCCTTCCTTATCCTTTAAACAGATTCGTACAACGAGTGACAGTAACATGTGTGATATGTTACTTCATTTATTACCGACAAAACATTAATCGTAAACACACTAACCAATAAAATATTACTCTTAAACACCATAACCAACCATATAGAGTAGCGAACGTTAGCCCTGAGTCCAAAACTTACAGTGTGGAGATTTCAAGACAAATCGTGAAGATGGCTTCTCCAAGCCTGTCCACGCCCCAAGGTCTCCAATGCAGCTTGCTTTCCTTCTTTCTAACTAAGTAAAACATGGCATCTGTCTGACACCCTTTTGGTTGATCATTCTCCTCATCCCGAATGCAAACTTACCTCATGTTTTACAACTGCACATTTGTTTCAAATAGTTCACCAAACAGAGATGAAAGGCCTCATACCCTTTTGAGTGTCAGTTGTGGCTCATTTGCTAGCACCCTCGCCTCTGAGTCCGAAGGTTGTGGATTCAAGTCCCACTCCAGAGACTTGAGCACAAAAATCTAGGCTGACACTCCCGTGAAGTACTGAGCGAGTGGAGCACCTACGGAGGTGCCGTCGTTTGGATGAGACGTTAAACCGAGGTCCCGACTGCTCTCTCAGGTGGAAGTAAAAGATCCCATAACACTATTTTGAAGCAGACCAGGGGAGTTCTCCCCGGGGTCTTGGCCAATATTTATAACTCAATCAAAGTAACAAAAACAGATTATCTGGTCATTATCACATTGCTGTTTGTGGGAGCTTGCTGTGCGCCATTTGGCTCCCGCGTTTCCTACATTACAACAGTGACTACACTTCAAAAAGTACTTTATTGGCTGTAAAGTGCTTTGGGACGTCCGTGAAAGGCGCTATATAAATGCAAGTCTTTCTTTCTTTCTTTTTCTTTCTTTCATTCTTTCCTTCTTTCGCACAAGACTGTTACTTCTTATTTATTTAGCCCTAAATCATCCTCTGATATAATCAATCCTCAGATGTATGCACTCATGGCAACACTGCTGTGATAAAAGCCTGTGATTTAAAAGCTTTCCTTATCAACCATATTGAGAAGGGATTTTGAGAACATGAGAGGAAAAAACAGGCTTTTTCGAGGAAATTATTTAAACAAATCCTTTCCATGTTATAATCTGGTCTCTATTATAACAAAAGCAATGTCAAAATATATCGATTTTCTACAGATCTGTCTGATTTTCTTAGTCTGTCCCACTTAGCGGTGGTGCCATATTGCACGATGAAAATCCTCATTGTGAACTCGAGAATTGATTTTGCAAGCCCTGTGCAATGGTCACTCCGATAAATGTTATCCTTGACTGACGAATCTGTGAGCGGTTATCTGGCATAATTTTGAAATTTATATAATTCCGTAATTCAACGAGCTTTCTATTTCTTGTTCTCAAAACCCGGGCTACCGTCTCATCAGAGTACGGTTCTTTGATAGGCAGTTGAGCGGAAGTTTGATGGGGCCTCATTACACTCTCCATTAAGCAATGCTGGTCTGTGCTTCTTCAAATTTTCAGTTTCAGAACCAGGTTGCAGGATGATGGACACTCGTGCTATATGCAGTTGAGACCTTTAGTCCTCCCTGGATTGTTGCTAACATCAACCGGTCAGATATCACTGCATCATGGAAATATAATGATTAAAAAGAAAAAAAGAATGACTTGCATTTATATCGCGGTTCACGATCACTGGGCGTCCCAGCCAATGAAATGCTTTTTGAAGTGTTGCAATGTAGGAAACGCAGCAGCCAATTTGCGCGCAGCATGCTCCCAGATCATCTGCTTTAGTGATGTTGATTGATAAATGTTGGCTAGAACACCGGGAATAACTGTCATAGCAATTGGTCCTTTGGATATGAAGAGGTAAGTACAATCTTTCCTTTCCAAATTCATTATTTAACATCTTTGGGAAACTTTCAATCACCAACTGGTTAATAAGAAATGAGAGCGGGAGTAGGCCATACGGCCCATCGATCATGGCTGAACTTCTACATCAATTCCACTTTCCCGCCCTATCCCGATATCCCTTGATCTGTTTCGTGCCCAGTAATCTATCAATCTCAGTCTTGGATGTACTCATCGACTGAACAGCCACAGTCCTCCAGCGTAGAGAACTCACAAGATTCGCAATCCTCATCTCAATCCTAAACGGCAAACCCCGTATCCTGTGGCCATGATCCCTAGGTCTAGACTCTCCAGCCAGGGGAAACAGCCTATGAGTCTCTACGCTGTGAAGCTCTCTAAGAATTGTGTCGGTATCAATGAGATCACCTCTCATTTTGCTAAACTCCAGAGAATATAAGTCCATTCTACTGAATCGCTCCTCATAAGACAGCACTTTCATCCCAGGAATGAATCTAGTATACGCACGTTATACCCCCTCGAAGGCAAGTATATCCTTCCTTAGAAAAGGAGACCAAAAGTGTACACAGAACTACAGTTGTAGTCGCAGCATGCCCTATGATCATTGCAGCAAGACTTCTTTACTTCTTTACTCTTATACTCCAAACCCCTTGCAGTAATGGCTAACATACGATGTGCCTTCCTAATTGCTTGCAATACCTGCATGTTAACGTTCTGCGATTCGTGTACAAGGACCCCAAAATCTCTTTGAATACCAATATTTACCAGTCTCTAACATTTAAAAAAAATATTCTGCTTTTCCATTCTTCCTACCAAAGTGGATAATGTGATATTTCCCACAATTATACGCTATCTGCCACCTTATTGCCCACCCACTTAACCAGTCTATAACCTTTTGCATGCGCCTCACAGCTTACTTTCCCACCTAGCTTTGCATCTTCAGCAAATTTGGATATATTAAACTCGGTCCCCTCATCCACGTCATTGATATAGATTGTATAGTGCTGAGGCCCAAGCACAGCTCCTTGCCGCATTCCAGTAGTTACACCCTGCTGTCCCGAAAATGATCCGTTAATTCCTAATCACTGTTTTATTTCTGTTAACCAATACCCAATCCATGCTAATATATTACCCCCAATCCCATGAACCCAAATCCTGTGTAACGGCCTCTTGTGTGGCATCTTATCGAATGCCTTCTGAAAATCCAAATATACTACATTCACTGGTTGCCCTTTATGTTTCCTGCTTGCTAAAATCTCAAATAACTGTAACAGATTTGTCAAACACAATTTCCCTTTCATGAAACCGTGTTGACTCTGCCAAATCATATAATGATTTTCCAATTTCCCTGTTATCACCTCATTAATAATAGATTCCTGCATTTCCCTACTGCTGATGCCAGGCTAACGGGCCTATAGTTCCCTGTTTTCTCTCTCCCTCCTTTCGTAAACAGCGGGGTTACATTTCCTATTTCCAATCTACGTGGACTGTTCTAGAATCTGGGAATTCTTGAAAATCAAAACAAATGCATCCACTGTTTCTGCAGCCACTTCGTTTAAAGCCCTCGCGTGTAGGTCATCAGGTCCAGGGGATTTCTGTCATATTAATTTCTCCAGTGTTTCTGTTTCACTAATATTAATTACTTTAAGTTCCTCACTGTCATTAGACCCTTGGTACCCCACAATTTCCGATATGTTATATGTGTGTTCTACTGTGAAGACAGACACAAAATGTTTATTTAACGTCTCTGCCATTCACTTATGGTTACGTCTATTTGCAACACCAGATTTCTGATTTGTCCCCTTGGAGGACAAGACACACCCAGCAGTGTGTAATTAGATCCTGCATGCCTAAGTAATCAAGTACTTTGCAATGTGTAAATCGAGGCATTCATTCTGACTGCCAGGCTCCAGACAGAGCTCACAGAGATCAGACAGGGCTCACCCTCGCGGATTAGGAAGTTCTCCCCCGTCAAACCAGCTACCGCCCCCAAACAAGTAACTAACCTTACACCCACCCCCCGAGTTCCTGGCCTTTTCCCTCCCCCCGAGTTCCTGACCTTCTCCCCCTGCCCAATTTTCCTGACCTTCTCACTCCCGGGTTCCTGACATACTCCCCTGCCTTGCTCCTGATCTCCAGAACACCCACCCAATATCGTGACCTTCACCCCCTGTCAAACTTCCACCCCACGAGTTCCTAATCGTATCCACCTGCCTAAGTTCCCGGCCTTCCTCTGCTGACCTCCGTGCTGCTGACCTCCCCCACTCCCCCCGCCGCCCCCGCAGCAAGTTCCTGACCTTCTCCTCCTGCCCAAGTTTCTGACCTTTCTCCGCCCGGGATCCTGATCATCTCCCTCTCCACCCCGAGTTTCTGACCTTCTCTCCCTGCCCAAGTTCCGAACCTCCCCACCCCGGGTTCCTCACCTTCTCCCCCCAAAATTTCCTGATCTCCCTCCCCATAAATGGGGCATTTCGTGTGGGTAACGGATTGTTAACAGGTTTATTGGGTATGAAGTGAATAGTAACAATGTCATGATTGCCGGATGTCGTCCAGTCCAATGATGTCACTCGCCACACACGGGCCGGGCTTTCCGAAAAATCAACCTGGTCTAGGGGGAGGAGAGACAGAACCTAGTGCGGGTGTAAAGCGGTTCGGGTTCGAAGAACTTGATCCGTCTTTCTACCTGGATCACATTCTTGCTCTCACCAAACCACCCCCCCCCCCACACACACACACACACTTTATGACCTCGATCCCGTTCTCCCCCCATCCCCACTGTGCTCTCTGTGCGCTTTACCCTCCCGTTGAGTTATTAACCTCCTCTCCACCTCCGAGTTCCTCTGCCCCCTCCGAGCTTCTCACCTCTCCCCCTCCGATCCTCTCTCCCCCCCTCCCATCCCATCTCTCTCTCCACATCCGATCCCCTCTCTTTATCGCCCACTCTCCTATCTACTCTC
Organism: Squalus acanthias; assembly: GCA_030390025.1. Lineage (NCBI taxonomy): Eukaryota > Metazoa > Chordata > Chondrichthyes > Squaliformes > Squalidae > Squalus > Squalus acanthias. Next base: position 72,753,784 of record CM059430.1, on the reverse strand, counting down.
TCTTTCCGATCTCCTCTCACTCTCTTCTCTACCACCTCTGACCTCCTCTGTCTCTCTCTCTTCGATTTCCTCTCTCTCTGATCTTCGCTCTCTCTCCGATCTCCTCTCACTTACCGATCTCCGCTCTCTCTCCGATCTCCTCACTCTCTCCCCCTTCGATACTCGATTTCCCCGCCCCCCTCCTACCCCCCACACCCGGCCACCAACGGTTCCCCTGACCTTCTCCGCATGAAGGTAATTAAAGAATGGCCCAAAGTGTAGGCCGCAACTGCAGGTTGGGTACTGAACATGCGCGGCTCCGGTATACAGCACACATGCGCAGAAGATCGCAAAGGTGTTCCTGAAAATAATCACAGCTTTTACTTATTCCCCATCATAATTTTCCTTTCTCTGCCTCTAAGAAACTATTTTTACTTTTACTAATCCCTTCCTTTTTACGTACTTGTAAAACCTTTTCCTAACTGTTTTTTTTATATTTCTTGCTAGCTTACTCAAATATAATATTTTCACCCTCTTCACCAATTTCTTGGTCATCTTGTGCTGATTTGAAAATCCTCCCAATCCTTAGTCGTACTGCTATTTTTTGGCAACAATATATGCTTCTTCTTTTAATCTAATACCATCCTTAGCTTCTCTAGTTAGCCAGGGCTGTGCCACTTTTCCAGTGTAGTTTTTATTCCTCAAAGGGAATGTATATTCGTTGAGAATTGTGAATTATTTATTCAAATGTTTGCCATTGCTTAGTTACTATCATATCTTTTAATCTAATTTCCCAATTTACCTCAGCCAACTCACCCCTCATACCTCCGTAATTGGTTTTGTTTAAATTTAAGAAACTAGGTTCATACTTCAGTGTTTCACTCTCAAATCCATCGTGAAATTCTATCATATCATGATCACTCTTCCCCAAAGGATCCCTTACTATAATATTACAAATTAACCCCAGCTCATTACGCAATACTAGATGTAAAAAAGCCTATTTCCTAGCTAGTTCCTCGAGAACAGATTGTTCTGTAAAACTGTCTCGTTTGCATTCCATGAACTCGTCCTCCAAGCTACTTTTGCTAATTTGGTTTGCCCAGTCTATATGATGATTAATGTCCCGTACGAATATTTCATTACTCTTGTTACATGCTGCTCCAGTTTCCAGATTTATACTCTGTCCAACATTCGGATTAATTTTCGGAGGGCTATAAACTACTCCCAACAGTATTTTATGCCCATTGTTATTTTTAGCTCCAACCTCATTTTCTGGGCTAAGATCCTTTCTCCCTACTGCCTTTATCTCATGCTTCATTATCAGGGCTATCAGAACTCCTTTTCCATTTTACCTATCGTTTGTAAATGTCAAGTACCCTAGAATATTTAGTTCCCTATCTTGGCCACGTGTCAGTACAGTAATGACTACTAGTTCAAAACTATTAATCTCTATTTCTGCCATTGATTCTTCTATCTTGTTATGAATGCTTCATGCATTCAGAGATACTGCCTTTAATTTTCACTTTTTTACTCATTTTCCCTGATGTTGCCTTAGTTGCTAATGCCCTGTTATGGTTATTGAATCTCTGTCCCTTCCTGACACAATCTGCCTGATTTTACCTAAATCGCTACTCTGCCCTACAGCCTTGAACGTTCTCTTCCGAATTATCAATTTACCCTTATCTGAACCCTCCCTCCCCCTTATTAGTTGAAAGCCCTATCCACCGCCCTATTTCTTCGATTTGCCAAGACACTGGTCAAAGCCTGCTTTAAGTGGAGTAAAACATCTTTATGGCCTAAAAAGAGCATAATATTAATTGTCTACTGAATGTGCGTAGTAGTAAAAGATTATCTGCCGTGAAGTGTAAAACAAAACCGTGTAGTGTACGTGCTAAGTTATAAGGTATTTATACATTCGTTGTTGGGAGTGTAGGGTAGGGGAGACTTTTTAACGGATTAATATTAATACACATCTCCATTCGGAAACCGAGCGCATCCTGTTTGTATTTTCTGGGGCAATTTGCACTGTTCATGATATTACGGACTGCTGCTTCCATCCTAATTCACATGTGAATGAAAGAGCTGACATTAAATAATTAAAGTTTCCTCAATACCTGTATACGCCTTTAGGTGGAGATGGGCAACATATAATTATCGGTTTGAAAAGCTGAACAAGATAAAATTGCATTGGCATTTGAAGTGGAACAAATTGGCCACCTTGGAAAGAACGAGATATCGGCGAAAGCAGCAATTGCAATCTATTGTTGTATTAAGTGTCAGCTTCTCGGCACTTTCTTTGTTCAAAGCAATTACTTTAGTCACCTGTGTGATACAGAAACCCGTTGGTGAATCGCTCATTTAGTGAGTTGTCCACACCGCATCTAAAGGCTAGGACAGACAGTGAATGGGTGACCAAGAAGCCGGGCAATATCAGGAAGGTAGTGCAGGAGTCCCCTGTGGTCATCTCCCTCCAAAACAGGTATGCCGCTTTGGATACTGTTGGGGGAGATGGCCTACCAGGGGAAGGCACCAGCAGCCAGGTTCATGGCACCATGGCTGGCTCTGCTGCACAGCAGGGCGGGAAAAAGAGTGCTATAGTGACAGGGGACTCAATTGTAAGGGGAATAGACAGGAGTTTCTGTGGCCGCAACCAAGATTCCAGGATGGTATGTTGCCTCCCTGGTGCAAGGGTCAAGGATGTCTCGGAGCGGCTGCAGAACATTCTGAAGAGGGAGGGTGAACAGCCAGCTGTCGTGGTGCATGTAGGTACCAACGATATAGGTAAAAAGCGGGAAGAGGTCCTACAAGCAGAATTTAGGGAGCTAGGAGCTAAATTAAAAAGTGGGACCTCTAAGGTAGTAATCTCTGGATTGCTACCAGGGTCACGTGCTAATCAGAATAGCGAGAACAGGATAGTGAGATTGAATATGTGGCTTGAGCAGTGTTGCAGGAGGGAGGGATTCAAATTCCTGAGGCATTGGAACTAGTTCTGGGGGAAGTGGGACCTGTACAAAAGGGACGGTCTGCACTTGGGCAGGACTGGAACCGATGTCCTCGGGGTAATATTTGCTAAAGCAGTTCGGGAGGATTTAAACTAATATGGCAGGGGAATGGGAACCTATGTAGCGAAACAGGGGGAAGTAATATGCAGTCAGAAACAAATGTTAGAAGGGTGAGAAACAATAGGGGAAGGCCGAGTAAACAAAGGCAAGAAACACAAAGGGCCATACTAAATCATAAGTCTAAAAGGACAAAGGATGTTAATAAAAAAAAGCCTAAAGGCTCTGTGTCTTAATGCAAGGAGTATCCGTAATAAGGTGGATGAATTGACTGTGCAAATAGATGTTAACGGATACGATGTGATTGGGATTACAGAGACGTGGCTCCAGAACAATCAAGGCTGGGAACTGAACATCCAGGGGTATTCAACATTCAGAAAGGATAGAATAAAAGGAAAAGGGGGTGGGGTAGCATTGCTTGTTAAAGAGGAGATTAATGCAATAGCTAGGAAGGACATCAGCTTGGAGGATGTGGAATCAATATGGGTTGAGCTGCAGAACACCAAAGGGCAGAAAACGTTAGTGGGAGTTGTGTACAGACCTCCAAACAGCAGTAGTGAGGTGGGGGAGGGTATGAAACAGGAAATCAGAGGTGCGTGCAAAAAAGGCACGGCAGTTATCATGGGTGACTTTAATATGCATATAGATTGGGCTACTCAAACTGGAAGCAATACGGTGGAGGAGGATTTCCTGGAGTGTTTAAGGGATGGTTTCCTAAACCAATATGTTGAGGAACCAACTCGAGGGGAGGCCATCCTGGACTGGGTGTTGTGTAATGAGGAAGGACTAATCAGCAATCTTGTGGTACGAGGCGCCCTGGGGAAGAGTGACCATAGTATGGTGGAGTTCTACATTAGGATGGAGAAGGAAACAGTTAATTCAGAGACCATGGTCCATAACTTAAATAAGGGCAACTTTGAGGGTATGAGGCGTGAATTGGCGAGGTTAAATTGGCAAGCGATATTTAAGTGGCTATCAGTGGAAGGGCAATGGCAGACATTTAGAGATCGCATGGATGAACTACAACAATTGTACATCCCGGTCTGGCGTAAAAATAAAAAAGGGAAGGTGGCTCAACCATGGCTAACAAGGGAAATCAGGGATAGTATTAAAACCAAGGAAGTTGCATACAAATTGGCCAGAAGTAGCAGCAAACCCGGGGACTGGGAGAACTTCAAAACTCAGCAGAGGAGGACGAAGGGTTTGATTAGGGCAGGGAAAATAAAATATGAAAGGAAGCTTGCAGAGAACATTAAAATGGATTGCAAAAGCTTCTATAAATATGTAAAAAGAAAGAGGTTAGTAAAAACAAACGTAGGTCCCCTGCAGTCGGAAACAGGGGAAGTCGTAATGGGGAACAAGGAAATGGCAGATCAATTGAACAAGTACTTTGGTTCGGTGTTTACTGTGGAGGACACACACAACCTGCCGGAAATAAAAGGGGTCAGAGGATCTGGTAAGAGGGAGGAGCTGAGGGAAATCCTTATCAGTCGGGAAAAGGTGTTGGGGAAATTGATGGGACTGAATGCTGAAAAATCCCCGGGGCCTGATGGTCTGCATCCCAGAGTACTTAAGGAGGTGGACTTGGAAATAGTGGATGCATTGACGATCATTTTCCAACATTCCTTAGACTCTGGATCAGTTCCGATGGAGTGGAGGGTGGCCAATGTAACCCCTCTTTTTAAAAAAGGAGGGAGGGAGAAAGCAGGGAATTATAGAGCGGTCAGCCTGACATCGGTCGTGGGTAAAATGATGGAAGCAATTATTAAAGATGTCATAACAGACCATTTGGAAAGTGGCGACATGATAGGTCCAATTCAGCATGGATTTGTGAAAGGGAAATCATGCTTGACAAATCTTCTGGAATTTTTTGAGGATGTTTCCAATAGGGTGGACAGTGGGGAACCAGTAGATGTGGTGTATTTGGACTTTCAGAAGGCCTTCGACAAGGTCCCACACAAGAGATTGGTGAGCAAAGTTAAAGCACATGGGATTGGGGGTAATGTGTTGACGTGGATTGAGAACTGGTTGGCACACAGGAAACAAAGAGTAGGAGTAAATGGGTACTTTTCAGAATGGCAGGCAGTGACCAGCGGGGTACCGCAGGGTTCGGTGCTGGGACCCCAGCTGTTTACATTATATATTAATGATTTGGACGAAGGGATTAAATGTAATATCTCCAAATTTGCGGATGACACTAAATTGGGAGGCAGTGTGAACAATGAGGAGGATGCTAGGAGGCTACAGAGTGACTTGGACAGGTTGGGTGAATGGGCAAATGTATGGCAGATGAAGTACAATGTGGATAAATGTGAGGTTATCCACTTTGGTGATAAAAATAGAGAAGCGGACTATTACCTGAATGGTGGCAGATTAGGGAAAGGGGAGGTGCAACGAGACCTGGGCGTCATGGTACATCATTCACTGAAGGTGGGAATGCAAGTGCAGCAGGCAGTCAAGAAAGCAAACGGAATGATGGCCTTCATAGTAAGGGGATTTGAGTACAGGAGTAGGGACGAGATGCTACAGTTGTACAGGGCCTTGGTGAGGCCACACCTGGAGTATTGTGCGCAGTTTTGGTCTCCTAACTTAAGGAAGGACATTCTTGCTATTGAGGGAGTGCAGCAAAGGTTCACTAGATTGATTCCTGGGATGGCCGGACTGATATATCAAGAAAGATTGGGTCAACTGAACTTGTATCCTCTGGAGTTCAGAAGAATGAGGGGGGATCTTATAGAGACATTTAAAATCCTGCCTGGTTTAGACAAATTAGATGCGGGCAGAATGTTCCCAATGTTAGGGAAACTAGAACCAGGGGTCACAGACTAAGGATTAAGGGGAAGCCATTTAAGACTGAGCTGAGGAGCAACTTCTTCACCCAGAGAGTGGTGAATCTATGGAATTCTCTTCCACAGAAGGTTGTTGAGGCCAGTTCGCTAAATATATTCAAAAGGGAGTTAGATATAACACTCACAACTAAGGGGATCAAGGGGTATGGCGAGAAAGCAGGAATGGGGTACTGAGGTAGCATGTTCAGCCATGAACGCATTGAATGGCGGTGCGGGCTCGAAGGACCGAATGGTCTGCTCCTGTACCTATTTTCTATGTTTCTATGTTTCTATGTTTGTAAGTCAATTATTGAGGCCAAATGTGCTTTCAACCGATATACCGGATACAACGGTGACCAGTGTGGTCTTTGTATTATTTCACCTAAAAGCTACTATGCGTGATGTTTCAAACTATGCAATGTTCACAGGGATACCCACACGTTTCTGTTCATCTCTTCATTTCTCTCATTACACGGCTGCTGTTAATGGGTGGTGTGCACGCCATTGATTCATAGTTTATACAGGATTAGAGGAAACCCGCCCTCTCTAAAAAAAAAAAGATTTTTTTTGATTGGCAGCAAATGATAACTTACTTTATTCAATATGTCTGTTCGAGCTGTGCTTCGGTGCATGGTGATCCTGGGGATTTTCTTGACTGGCATTTTCGGTAATCGCCTTGTAAATCCAGTTTCTGTCGATCCCGGTCCGACCATCTACCTCTGTCTAGCACACATTTCCGTCAGGTTTGAAATATTTAATTGATGTCTGCATGTTTTTATTTTTCTTCCACAGTTTTTGGCGATGCCGTGTTCCAAGTGTCCCAAAGCCCCCAACGCAAGATTGTTACGATCGGCGCAAACATTACCTTTGCTTGTTCGTTCCCTCCTTTTCCAGATAATTCAGAAGTGAATGTTATCTGGTGGAAACTCGGCGAACGTATATTTCTGCAACCCAGCTCAGACAAGAGGAAACAACATTTCTTGAGGAAAGGACGGGGCTCCTTGCAGATCCTTGATATCCGTTTCCAGGACGCTGGGCTTTATTACTGCGGAGTCAAACAACAGAGAAACAGGATGAGAAACGGAACTGGATCAACGATTGTTGTCCACGGTAGGTGGCAAGGCAGGGAATTCTCGCACAGATAATTCAAATAACTGAAAATATTAATCAGCACGGTGGGGTGATCTGTTTCTTATTTAACTATTACCGTGGATCCTTTGTGTTTTGTGACTTGTATATTAATCCTCAATATTTACAATAGAAGCCTAAATGAAATGATTTCAACCTACACATTTTAATCATGAGCTGGACAAACAATGTATTTGGCCGTCCATATTTTTGTACAGGTGTGTTTCTGAAAAGTGCCACATTGGGCACATTCCCGCGACGATTAAGGCTGAACATTTGATCGTTTGAAACTCTAATATCGACGATAAAGACTTAATATAATTCCAGAACTAATACCAAGCAGTGATGTCAGAATATTCCCTGCAAGTCATTTTATACAGAAATGATCACCAGCCGTTCTCCAATATAACGAGTCATTAAGCGATGCCACAAAAGCCGGTCGAATTTGATGATTCTCAGTCGACGGCGTCTCTCAGTCCAGTGACTGAAACATTGCAGCTCGCAATATCGAATTTTTGTTGCTGAGAAATAGGTTTATAAATATTCCGGAGCTAACGCAAAGATTGCTACATAAAAACTTTATTATTATTATAAGATATAATGAAATGCATTTCTGTAGCTCCTTGCACGTCCTCAGTATTTCCCAATATCTGTCCGGCAGAATTCGGCGTAATATCGGCGTCAACACCGTTTGTGCGAATCTATCTCTGGTTAAGGGGGAGGGAGAAATCGGAGAACTGCTGTGCACATTCCAGAACTTGCATTCAGCTATATTGCACGTTTTAAGGAATTAATCTAGTCTGACGCTTTAGTTTAGTATTGCATGATTACGGCTTATTTGGGGTCAGCGAAGCAACCAATTCTATGTGCTTTCCTTTCTGGGAAGGAACGGTCACACAGCATTTTTGGAATAAATGCAAGCAGTTCTGTTGGTATATTCCCAAAGTTAATACGTGCCAATAAAACCAGATGATCTGTCATTGCTATTTGTGGGATTACCGGTTGAAGCACGGGCGTTGTTTTTGTCAACATTACAAAGATTATTGCACTTGAAGGTAATTCCCTGTCGGTGAGATTTTTGTGATGCTTGTGAGGGACGCGAGTGAACACTCTATAAATGAGGCTGTCTCTTGTTCATTTATGAAAGTAGCAGATGACCGTCAAATAAGTACGATAGTATTATTTTCAGTTCAATTAAATGCAAAAAGCAAATGCGGTTTCTGAATCCTCTCATTTGATTTGAATTTTTTAAAAGTAAATAATCTTCTACATTTAAAAGGTCGGGTTTTTTTGCTTTTCTCTGCATCCCTCTATAGCTCCGCCAGCTCCCCCGACTATTATATCCAAAATATTCAGCAGAAATTCAAATATTTATCTTCTTCTCGTATGTGAAACGGTTGACTTTTACCCGGAGACGATCACCTTCAACTGGTACAAAAATGGAAGCAACGTTGTAACCGGGATAACAACCACAAAGCAGCTGAACTCAGCGGGACTATATGAAGCTTCCAGTATTCTGCAAGAGACACAGCCAGTCCAGAAAGGGACCCCTTACACTTGTTTGGTATCTCACCCCACCCTCCAGACTCCGAAATTAGCTGTTCATTTGGTGTCAAATTCGAACCCAGGTAAGATGCTGGAGCAATGATTACCCGCAGGTATTTATTTTCAATTCACTGTTCCAGGAAACATAACCACAGCGACTGTACTGCTCGGTTCGGTTAACATTTCTCTCTTATTCGTCAATGAAATTTCAAATGTTATTCCAGTTCTGCTCTCAATCTGCCAGCTTCATATCCAGCTGTACGCAGGCCCAATTGAGCATGTTTTATGAGTAAGACTTAACGTAGATTCTGGTTAAGCTCCGAATAAATAATAAACCTTTCAGACGCAGTCTGAACTTCTTTACTATAAATAACACGTTGTTATTTTATTTTAATTTCAAAGTACCCTTGCCAATAGACTGCTGCAGAAGAATCGCATACCTTAAAGATACAAAATAAAATCTAATCATAAAGGGCTAAAGCTGGCAATCCGTAATAAACATGAAAATTAGAGTAACTCCACAACAGGCCAGTCAGCATCTGTGGAGATAGAATACCGTTCACGGTTTTCCGGTGGGTATTCGTTCATCAAAAGGGAAGACTGAAAGATGAACCGATCTCTTATAAGTTTGAAAAAACAGAGAGGGAAGAGGGAGGAGATAGATCACTAGAATGTCAATGCAATCTAGTTGCAAAGACGGACTAATACTGCCCATAAAGTGCTTAAAGAAAACTGTTAGATGCTATGAAACATCACTGAGGCAACAGAGAGACTTTAATGGATATCAGAGCGTGTAGGTTGCATAAAGTCAAAATAAACGGCGTAATATCCATATCAAAATGCGGAAATAAGGAGAACATAGAAGGATAGTAGAGAATCGAAACAAATTGTCAAACATACAACAGAGTGCAACTGCAACATATTTTAGTTAAAATGTTAAGTTGTTCCAGCGCCTTTCCTTATAACATAAAATCACAGGTCATGGGTTCAGACACCAGCCAACACTATTATCTGACGACGTATTTCTAAAAATCAATCCACCTTCCTTTGGACACCGACATACCCAAACCATATCTGCAACAATCCCTGCTGTAGAGAAACAGAGGATATATCGAATGTATGCTGCTACTAACGTGAATGTTCCAACCAATTGGCCGTCGTGTGACAGATAAGACACTGGTGGTAATTGCGACTTTGTGCGACAGTGTAAAACGGGTAAAGGCGAATCAGCAGCCTGTTTTACATTTTTCTCGATTTTTTATTTTCATTGAAGTCTGGGAGATAGGGCTAACAGTAAAGGCTCGTGTTCATCATCTTAAAGTGCAAACATTGGATTTTCTGGCATGGAAATTTGAGTAATTGGAGAAGACATGACAGAGATAGATAAAGTGGGAGAAAGCGATGGAGTCCTTCTATGAAGCAGAGTGGGAAAGGCATATTGAAATGTATTTCTTAGAGTCAGTAGACTTGTAAACGATGATCTGTGGAATGTCCATTACCTGAGATCGATGCAGAGAACTTCTCGGAGGGAAGTAAAGAATCGGAGATCAACTACATAAGCAGAAAACAGTACCAACACAGCCATCAATGTAAGAGGTTAGGAAGGGACCCTGTGTACGGCAGAAATAAAGAGCGTTCCACATATCCTGCAAAAATAAAGGCACAATTAACGTGCAAGTACTTTGTCACAGTAACCTCTTGATAGAGAAAAAGTGAGTGGAATTAACAGAGAAGTTGTTCAAGGCGAGGTCAAGTCCATCGAAGCTGTGGACGGTGGCGGAGAAGGACTGGTTGGATCACTGTTCATATAAATCAGGGCCTCAGAGACACACATCTGAGGCACGTTTATCCATAAGGTAACGTAGTTAACCGAGTCTGGAAAAAATAAAATCGGTAAAGCTGCAGAGAGCAACAGAGTATCGCAGCTATAGGTAGATGTTTTGGGGGTACCTGGGTATGTTAAATGCTGCGGACTGAAATTCTGCCCCCAGTAAAGTTGCGCTGTTAGCCAATTGACCAGCAGATTTTGCGCTCCTCAGAGTGGACTTCCACCGGTTTCCCGCTCTCCCTTCATTGAAATGCACTGACAGACTCAGTGCGTTTAGTATCACACACGGAGATTTTTCTTCTAAGAATTCACAGAAATGTACTCGGAAAGCTTCTTCATGTGGCACTTGCACGTCCTATTGGCGGAAAAGCATGATGTTATGCATTTTTGTTGCTGTATTTCGTATTGAGATGGGACCAAGCGACTCCCGGCGCCGCTAGCTTGTGTCAAACAAAATGCTTTGACAAACAGGATCCAGCAGTAAGCTTTAAATTAAACCAAAAAGCGCAAAGAAAGAGGCAATGGTGAAACGCCTAAAAAACAAAAAAGGGGAAAAAAACAAGGTAAATCGCAAGTCAGTGTGATGCTTTTAATGCTCTTTCCGGTTGTGCACCGGTAGGAAATTAACTTAATCAAAATGTTGGTGGAGTGACATCAAATATAGATAATGGTTCGATTTTTAACTTGCGGCTCGGGCGTAAAGGTGACTTTGCTGATCAGCCGCTCCTAAGCGAACCCGCCAAAAGTTATTTTTCATTGATTCCATTTGAAGTGGAAATCGGGCGATTTCTAGAAGTAGCAGCCCACCCGCAAAGCCAGCAATACACGCGTTGGAAATGTACTATGGGAGTCAACACCAATTATAATCTTTATCTGAGGTGGAGGGCGAAGATAAGTGGTCCAGCTTGAATGCAATTGGAGGTAATTTTAACCTTGAGCGATAGTGTAAATCGAACAAAATTGAATTTCTCTGGATTTTCATTTCCATTGTGATGATTCGCGGTCGCCTAATTTACACTGTCATCCAAAGTCAAATTTTCCCCAATTGGCCCAACAGTAGCACCGGCTATTCCTGAACAAAAAAAACTGGGGATTTGTTATGCCCTCTGTTGAATTGCTGCAGTCGAATCTGTCCCTGGGCAAGCAAGGCGCCTGGGATCATTTTATCCTACTGTTTTGAAAGGTACGACATTATGAGAGGATCCGATCATTAGAAAGAGAAATTATAAAATAGGGGCTATTTTCTACTCAGATACTCAGTTTGTAAAATTAAGTTGGTAGGTGCAGAATGGTATGCAGATGATGATGTGAAATTTTTTGATAAGGAGCATTCAACTGGCATAAGGGATTCTAAGTTATTCCGAAATATAGGGCCGAAAATTGATCCCGCGACGCGAGAGTACGCACTGCATACTCTCGCGTATTCCCACTCCAATTGCCGGTTTTCTGCATGCCCTGCGCATGCGCTGAAAACCGGCAATTGCTCTTCCGAAAAGGGGGCGGGGCCGGAGTGCATCGCGTGCGCGCTACAGGCTGCGCGCACGCTGTGCACTTCATGCTTTGGACGCGCAGGTAAGTAGGGAAGATTTTGGAAATGTAAAAAGGAGGAGTAAGACCCGCTTTTAAGAAGGTAAGTAGTGAATTAAGTATTTTTTTGAATTTTTTTTTACAGGTATATCTTTTTTATAGACTTTAAAGACAGGTAAGTTTATTTTTATAACTTTTTAAAAGATTTTAAATTTTTTCAAAAATTTAATTTTTTATTTAAAATGGTTAATTTAATTAACTATACTTATTTTATTAATGTGATGGGTTTTTTTTTAATTTAATTGAGGTTTAGCTGTTATTTTGGGGGGGTGTAAGATTCATAAGTCTCTCAGCCATGCTGTGAGACTTATGAATGGAAGATGGTGTGCTGCCATTGGCTCTAACTGAGTCACGTGATCCCACAGCTCGCACGAATTAACTACGCCGCTGGGATACGCAAGCCCAGCACAGCTGATGTCTGGAACATCAATTTCGTGCGAGCTGGATCAGAAAAAGCATAAGCGAGGTGAGACATCGCGGGAAAGGCTTACCCCCGCGGGAACAGAGCGAGATCAATTTCTGGGCCATAAAAGAACAAGATTTGAGGCTTTGAACGTGTCATATTCTTTTCTCAAGGTAATAGTTGGCTAGATTGTTCTCTTTGAATGTTGGGTTAGAAACTTGTAGTGAATAATCGTAAAGTAAGTTCTCACAACTCTCTATCAAATGAAATTATTGGACTGAAAATATGAAGCAGTCTTTGCCCTATTTTGTAATGGCGCATTCGTCCCCGTCAATCTCGTGAGTGACAGCATACATCCAACACGTTCGGCCGTTTTTTACGGCGGACTGGCGGTTTGGAGCCGAGCAGGGATGACAGGAAATGCTGGCTAGAAACTATGAACAGGCGGTGCATGGATCCTCCGTCCGTTTAATTCAAAGAATGGAAATTTAGACATTTCTGGGCATCTCTTTGAACGACGCTTCAAGGCGAAGGCGCTATACGGAATCAAACTTTTTTCACCCTTCATTGACTTGCAGGTGAAACTTAAATTTGCATGAATATTTTTAGATCTATGGTACAATTTATTGGGAGCTAGTCAACCTATCTTTCCTTTATAACGATTTCGAAAGGAGCATGCTTTAGTTTTAATGTCAATACTACTGGGATAATGAATCGGTGGTTTATTTCACGAAAACAAATGTTTGAAGTGCTCTATTGGGATCTTGTTTGCCCAAACTCGGCCGCTTCACAATGATTCGATCGTCGTTAAGGACAACGCATCAGCCAATGTTCCAGCAGATTTCACAGTAACTTAGATTTGAATTACACACTCTTCTGGATATAGAAGATGGACTTGTGATCGGACTGTGTTGAAAATAATTATTTATTGAATGCACACTCTTTAAAAAAATATAACACGTTAGTAAACATTTTGGCATTTGGAGTTTGACTGAAGTTTTACTCCAGAATTATTAAAGCGCAAAGCACCCATGTGCGTATTGTATCTCAATATTTAGAGTAAGGCAACTAAACCGGGTCAACTTTTTGCATGAACAAATTGTAAGTGTTTGTGCATCATTGTTTATTTCAAAATGATTAATTTAAGATTCATAATAACCCTTATGCTGATGAAAGCAAACCCAACGCCTGTTTTTACCTGAACAAGAGTTTCGTGGGCAATTGATGGGCAGATGATGGGCAAATAGTCCAACTCTGCACCAGTGAATCTGATTTAACTTTTGGTTCGGTAGATCTGTCAAAGTGTACATTGACAGATTGCAAGTTCCGGGTTTCCGTGCATGCGCAGGTGCATGCGGAATCCCGAAAAATGCAGGGCCATTCAGAAGGATTACGACGGCGTACGCTCAGTGTATGCCGTCGAAGACACCTTAATTTCAGGGCCAATGTTATTATGACGATACCCAGTTGAATATATAACATTGTACTTCTGTTTTATTTACATCTTGCAGGCTCTAATAATTTATCCCGAATTGGTTTGATATCCCGATTTATATTTTCTATTTTCCTAATTCTGATGCTGGTCATCATCATTGTTGATTACTATAAGACAATTCGTTTCGAATGGTAAGATTTCATTAATAATTTGAACAATTATTATTTTAATGTAGACTTGTCTAAAATGAAACTGAGCCAATATCCGTGGGACCCTTCCGCTTGTCCGGGTAATCTTCCCCCAAGGTTCTCCCAATAAACCGCTTGCAAGGGGGATTTCGTCGAAGTTACGGCGGCGGATGAGGAGGATCCCCTCAATTCGGTCGACTGATGTATTAAATTTTAAAATTTCCTTTACAAGAAATGGATGAAGAAATGCATAGGAATACCCAAACAGAGGAAGAGGAGTGTTTCTGTCTGATTCACCCAATATCCCGCCTTAACTGTAGTGGGAACATTTCGAATTGGTATGCATTGCAAGTTTTATCGGTTTAGGTCGTGTCCCGAGATCCCTCTGCTCTACCTCTAAAGTTATACGGGATGTCGGGAGTAAACGGCGAAATTCAATTCTTCAGCAACAAATTTACCCTAAATTGTGACTAGCGAAACATTTAATATCCAAGGCCCTGAATGATCCAGAATGCCACCAATGTCCCGCCGAAATTCAACGAAATTGGATCGGTGGAATAGAAACATAGAAACATAGAATCTAGGAGCAGGAGTAGGCCATTCGGCCCGTCGAGCCTGCTCCGCCATTCAATACGATCATGGCTGATCATCCAAATCCAGTACCCTGTCCCTGCTTTAATCCCCACAGTACACATATCCCACCCTACGCCCGTAACCCCACGTATTTAATTCCCCCTAACATATCCCATCCTATCTCCATAACCCCACATATTTAATCCCCCCTAACACTAAGGGTCAATTTATCATAGCCAAATCAACCTAACCCACACATTTTGGACAAATCGCCAGAGTAAGGTCGCAAACGACAATTTCAGACGTTTAAGCTATTTTTCATTGCGGTCCCAGTGTTTCCCATCAACGCTGGGAAAGGACCGCAGGACAACCCCAAGGAATTGCAAGCCACGGCCGCTTAAACAGGTTTAGTGAGAAAACGGCACGTCACTTACTGGGAAACTCCAGATGAACAGGTATATGGCCACTTTCAGCTCGTTACCTGATTTCTCAGCGACATTGCCAGATCATCTGTCGAAGTTACAGCGGGTAACCAATGGTATGTCTAAAATTTATGGAAACATTGTTCATCTTCTGGTTCTTTGTAGAAAAATTATAATTATGTTCGCAGAATTCCACCTGGGAGTTATTTCCCTAATTTCCGTGCCTGAAAAATAAGACAGAATAATAGATCGATGCGTCATTTAACTAGGGCTTCGCTCGTGGTTGCGGCGAAGCCGGGTGAAAGGTTAGACATTTGTAACTAATATGCAACAGTTTTTTGAGCTCAATTGAGGATCTACAAATTAGCATCTTTAATTTGTAATCTGCCTATAACGCGCCTCAAAACTCCACGGGGAGTTAGCCCTATCTTCTTGCATTACTTCGACTGGAATTGGTGCAACACGCCGTGAAACGGTAAATATATGTATTTGGGTTGGAAACAAAATCAGGAACTAATGATAGTCATCAAGTATCTGGCAATAACCTAAACTAACTTCTGATTTTTGTGTTCAGAGAACTGAAACGGAGCAGCTCAGGAGAGATCGATGTGCCTGAACTGCTGGAAGTTACAATCGTCGAACTATTGCTGCCAATTATTACAAGGAAAGAATTGCAGCATAACGCCGTCAATGATCATTTTCTTAATCTTCAAAATCTGGTTTCCCTTTGCATGGTAGTACTGACGTTCAAAAGAAATTGGAAATTTAACCTGCGGTCTTCAGGACAGCCTTAGAAATTAGCCAATGAATTGTAAGAAAATATACTTAAGTAGGTCGAATTTAAAGCAGTTGCGTGAAAGACGTTCTGCAAAAAGCCAACTTTATATTGCTGAACGATTAATTAAACTTGCATATCAACAATTGATCAATACATTTGTAGTTTATTTGGATCTCAACTAATGACTTATTATATAAAGACGACACGGGGTAGAATTCATCTTGCCCCGCAGGGTGAAAACAATTTTGCTAGCTTGTTGATTTTTGGCAGATTGTAACCTAGATTTATATTAACATGTACCCTAATGCTTTTTCATAGTTGGTATTTTGCTGTTATCCAAAGCTTACCTCAGTGGCTTTTGTTATTTGTTCATTTTTACTTTTTTTGCCTTTTCAGTAGTTCTTCAGCCACATATATAAACCTAGTTGATTGTCTAGTGAACAATAAAATCTATGTATTGCTACCCCAAATGTTAGTATTCAGCATTTGATATTAAAGCAATAACAATATTATAACTGGGATATGACTACAGTGTTCTTGAATAATTTGCAACTCAGGCTGCATTAACAAATTCCAAGAGTTCTTTTGCGTTAAACCTTCATCCAGAGTTATTTTAATTATTGCCATATATTCCGATGCCTACGGGTGTGTATGAGCTGTATACACACCCGTAGGGTCATTGGAAATGCCGGTTTCAGGCATGCAAAGCGTATGCGCTGAAAACCGGTATTTCCAATCTGTCAAAAATGTTCTTGACAGATCGGATGCCTGCCCTACAGAAGGGTCTATGCGGGCGGATAGTTCCGCTTTCTGGAGAACCTCCGCCCGCAGAAAACCCTTAGAAATCTTACGCCTGGTAAAAGCGTTGAAAAAGAGTTGAAAAAGTAAAAAAAAATTCACTCATTTATCATTTAAAAATGCTTTTAAAAAGGTAAGTTTATTTTTAGCCCCGTAAAAAACATCAATTATTTTTTTTTCAAAAAATGATATTTTTGTTTAAAATATTTAATTTATTGTAATTTCAACTCATTTTAAAAATGTGATTTGTTTTTTAAAAATTATTAATGTTTTACCGTGTTTTTGGGGTGATCTCCATTCAAATATTTGACAGGTCTATCTGTCAAGTCTATGAAGGGAGATTCCCTTCTCCTATTGGCTCCCCATGGTTTACCTGATCCCAGGAGCGCTTGCGAAATGCATGCGCCTCTGGGATACCTGGGCCCTGCGCATTTCGAGTTTGGAGAGGCCCAGTAGCGGAAGTATAACCACCTCAGATTCCTCAGGTAAGTTTGTAGATGTTTTCCAGATCAGAGGCCTCAGCAGGCAGGGAGCCTCCGATCGGAAAATACGGGCCTATATCTCTTTATATATCACGAAGCCAATGGATGTAATTGATCTTCATCGGTAGCCCGTTTTTCACCCGGCGCAATTTTGTTTTCCATGGAAACGAATATCTGGCGGACGTCAAGTGAACTGCACGTTCCTTATCGTCCGTTTTTCGTTGTCGCTGAAGATGAATTTCACCCCAATAATTATAAACTCACTGGCTCAGATCTGCAAACCCACCGAGCTTTACTTTCCGTTGAATACAAAACTGGACATCTAATCGCATCAGATCCCCACAACGGGGTTAAGTTGAAATAACTCCCAACGGGGTAGATTTTGAACGGCTGTTCCGGATTGGCAGCCCGTTATACAAATCGCCCGATTTATATTTCATAAGAACATAAGAATGTAAAAACATATTCCATTGGAATCAATTGGCTGTATCATTAACAGCTGTACGATTGGCAAAACCAACATAAGTACAGTGCCGCAAGTTGAACATCGATCCACTGCCTGTACTGGACCAAGAGATTTGGTTACTTTTTCGCCGGACTACCGTTCTGTGGGCCCTTCTCTCGAGCTTTGAAATATGTTGCATTCCCAGGCATATTTATCAAAACTGTATTCAGGACGCGTACACTCAGAAGGTGTAATATTCAGTCACCACATCTGGGGGTCATTTTCACCTTCACCGCCCGGGCAGGTAAACTGGCGGAACACACAGCCCACCTTTAACAGAACCTGGCCGATTTTAGCTCCAAGGAACCAGAAAGACTTTCTACACTGCCCCAACTTTAAGATTGCATTCTGATCACACATAGATTGGGCCAGAAATTCGGGTCGGAGGCTTCCCGCGGGTGCAAGCCCCCAACCTGCACTTACCTCGTGCGCCTGCCGTTGTGCTCTGGGCCCGCGTGGGATTCTGATCCTGGGCCTCCTGCAGCTGCCGGTGTGCAGTGCTTGGGTATCCCAGGGGTGCAATTAGTTCGAAGCGTCCCCTGGGATCACGTGGGCCATGGAGAGCCAAACGGAGCATGGAATCTCCATTCATGGATTTGACAGGAAGGCTCGGCCCCAAATCCTCACTAAAACTTCAAACATCACATTTTTAAAATAACTATAAATTACACAAAATAACTATTTTAAACAATAATTTAAATTTTTGAAAAAATTAATTGCACTTTTTAACGGGGCTAAAAATAAACTTACCTTTCTTTAAAGTATTTAAAAATAATAAACCTGTTGAAAAAATGTTTGAATTTTTGTTAATTCACCACTTACCTTGTTAAAAGCAGGCCTTGCGGCTGCTTTTTCCCCCGCGCAACTGCTGGGGACTTACCCTCACTGAAAAACCGGCACTTTCGTTGTGTCGACGGGTGAGTACACAGCGCGTACTCACCTGTGGAGACCCGAATTTCTGGCCCATTGGTCTGTGCACAGCGTTGGAGTAACGACCTTTGTGTGGTTGTATCTCATGTCTGAGTCAGACGGGTATGAGTTTAAAGCCCTTCGACAGGCCTTGAACGCATAACCTCGGCTAACATTTCAGCGCTTTTCGGAAGGTATGCTGCATTGTCTACCGTACTATTTGTTAGAAGCACTACTATTCGGAAGAGACATTAAATGGAAACCCTATCAGCTTGTTCATAATGTAAAAGATCCCATAGCACTACTCGAGCAGCCTATGTTTATTACACTACCAACGCCACCGATACAGATCAACAGAAGACTGTTCTCATTGTTGTGTGTGGCCTCTTTCGTTGCGCGATTTGACTGCCATATGTTCCTATATAACAAGTGAGACAACTTTCCAAAAGTAATTAATTGGTTATGACGTGTTTTGGGAGGCTTGAATGTGTGAAAGGCGCTATATAAATGTAAAGCGTTTCTTCTTATTGCACCTTGGTCGCACCAGAAATTGAACAAACCCCGTCCATACCAGCATATTCTAGAGGGAGAAACTGGATACCAACAGGAAGGGGAATCTTTGATGAAATTAATACCTATAGATGGGGGCCCAAGGTACAGTTGAGGCCTTACTGTTCATATAATCATAGAATTACACAACTCCGAAGGAACGCAGTCGGCCCATCGCATCTGTGCAGGCTGTTGGAAAGAGCTATCCAGTTAGTCCCACTCACTGTCTGTGTCCCCCATAGATCTGTAGGATTTCCCCTTCCAAGTATTTATCCAATCTAATTTCCGTTTGAAATGTACTGTTAAATTTGCTTCAAACCTTTCAGGCAATTCTTTCCAGATTACAACAACATGCTGTGTAAAAAAAAGTCCTCATGTCGCCTCCAGTTCTTTTCCCGATCACTTTAAATCTGTGTCCTCGGGTTACCGAGCTTTCTGCGACTGGAAACAATATCGACTTATTTACTTTATCAAAACCCTTCATGATCTTAATCACTCCTATCAAATCTCATGCTAACCCTCTCGGCTCAACGCCAAGGAGAACAAGCCATGTTCTCCAATCGCTGCACATAACTGATGTCCCTCAACCCTCGTACCGTTCTAGTAAATCTGTTCTCCACTGACTCGAAGGCCTTTACATCCTTCCCAAAGTGGGGTGCCCAGAATTGGGCACATTATTCCAGCTGACGCCTAACCAGAGCGTTATAAAGATTTAGCATAACTTCCTTACTTGTCTACTCGATGCCTCTATTAATAAAGCCAAGAATCCCTCGGCTTTTTTATGGCCTTCTCACTTATACTGCCACCTTCAAAGATTTGTGTACACATTCCTCCAGGTCTCTCTGTTTCTGCACCATCTTTAAAATTGCACCATTTAGTTCATATTGTCTCTCCTCATTCTTCCACCAAAATGTATCACATCACACTTCTCCACGTTAAATGTCATCTGCCATGAGTTTGCCCATTTCACGTACATCTATGTCCTCCTGATGTTTGTTTGTTACTATGCCGCTCATTGTTTCCTAGATTTCAGATTTTCATATCATCTGCAAACTTTGAAATTATGCCCTGGCAACCCAAGTTAGGACATTAATATATATAAAAAATAGCAATGGTCCTATTACCGACCCCATGGGAACACCATTGCATACTTACATCCAGTCTTAAAAACAGCCGTTCACCACTATTCTTCACTTTCTGTTCCTTAGCCAATTTCGTATACACGCTGCCACCATCCACTTAATCCTATAATCATAGAGATTTACGGCACAGAACGAGGTCATTCGGTATACCGTGTCTGTGCCGGCCGAAAAATAGACATTCAGCCTAATCCCACTTTCCAGCTCTTAGTCCGTATCATTGCACTTCAAGTTCATATCCACGAACTTTTTAAAATGCGATGAGGGTCTCTACCTTTACCACCCTTTCAGGCAGTGAATTCCAGATCCCAAGCACCCTCTGGGTGAAAAAGGTTCTCCTCAACTCCCCTCTAATCCTTCGACAAATTAATTTAAATCATTGCCCCCTGGACTTTAATATTGCTTCGATGTCTATTCATTGTATTGTTTTGAACCACCGCCAGTAAATTACGCGATGTGCACTTGTTTCAGTTCCGAACCCTTTTGCTTCCACCTTTCTTCATCTACCCCGCACTATTTTTGTTAATGCTCAAGATTGTTGACGTACCACAGGAGATCATCGTTCTAGTTTTCATCCCTTTATGATCGCCTCCTGTGTTTGCTGTTTTATGGAGCCATTAAGTTACTTATTGTGAACCAGTTAACCGAAATTACTTTTTCCAAGGTAACAGGGCTCCTCTTGAACTTATTTTGTTCACTAATACAATATCTCACAATTGGAGTAATTGTTACAGGATTTCACCTTGAATAAAATAGAAATTGTTATGTGGATTGCCCAGTTGTATTCTAAACAACTGTGTAAAATTCCGAAAAAGTAGTTAAAGTGAAGCATTTAGATTGAATTATTTCATAATTGTAAATATTTTAAGGGGATGTCGAATATCAGTATTCGTACTGCTCTTGGCAGTACCTTTTTACAGTTCACACGAGAGAACTGCTCACCACGCGGTATCCAATTTGCAAAACATAGCAAGATAAACCAATACAGGTTTAGCTTTAGAACGAGACATCCTTCATTTTTCCACAGCTTCATCGCGAGAAATGTGGGTGCTTTCTATTAACGTGTCAATTGTTATAAAGAAGAAACGCTTCTTATTGGGGGTGAAAATTAGGAGAGGCTGTTGTTACAACTTATATGAAAATGCAAGTCCATTCGCTTTTGATCCCTTCAGTCTTGCAGAAGAATTGTAGTGTTCTCCGGTCTACATGTCCGCTTCATGCTCCCAATTCATCTTTGAATGATGGAACCTGCACTATATGACCTGAAACATCCAGAATATAAAGAACTGGAAGTGCGCAGTTAATCCCGTTAGGTAAGGATCAGGAGCTGTTAATCACCGGTATGACCGACTGGACAAGACAAAATACAATTGTCAAGAATATTTGAACGCTCTTATCCTGGGTAGATATATGCAGCGGTTAGTGCGGCAAATTGAACCTGGTCTATTGCAATATCAGTATTGTTAGTACGCTCATCTCCGGTTGTGAGGATGTTGGTTCGAACTTGATTTGAGCGCATGTTCCGCTGCGGTATTCAGGACGTACGAGGCGGAGTCCTTCAGATGAAATGTTAAGGCGAAGCCTTCTGTCTGTTCACACACTCGGTACAGATTCCACAGCACTTTTGGTGGCCCTGGTCATCATTGCACTATCTATATTACCACTTAAGAAGCTGATTAGCTGGATATTATCGGTAGTGCTGTTTGTGGATTGATTCTGGCTCTTGTGTAATCGACAGTCGCCGCGGTGTAAAAATAATTAGCTGTGTGAAGCCTCTGAAAGTTTGAAATGTAACAACGCGACATGTAAATGAAAGTAAAATGCTTTATTGGACTGACCACAAACTGCTAAATGCCGATTTAAGCGTTCACAGTACAACAATCAGATCAAACAAGGAAATAAACCCGGGTTCTCGCTAAAGTTTGGAAAATAAATTAAAGCCAAACTGAATTTAATTTTCCCAAATACAGCCCTGCTTCAAATTCACAAATTAAAGACACTCAAGGACGAGGGGAGGTAGAAAGAAACACACCGTTTAGTGTCCTAACTGTCCGAGTGTGGTGTTTAAATGTATAATTAACATCACAACGGTTTTTGCCTCTAAAAAGGCGCCTAACATTTTATGACATCAGAAGGTTTTTTTGGTGTTCTGAATATTCAATTTTATTCACCTCCCCGGCGCCGTTTTAATCTCCACTCAACTCTAATATGTTGCAGTACATTTCTATATCTGTCCAAAATCATTCCCAGTTTATCCTTTGCATGAAACAACAACAGAAAACGCTGGAAAAACTCAGCAGGCCAGGCAACATCCGTGGAGAGAGAAACAGAGTTAACGTTTCCGGTCGAAACCCTTCATCAGAACTGAGAAAAGAGCAGCAAATGAAACAGATAAAAATGCAAGGGGGAGGCTGGAGGAGGGTGGAATAAGTATGGTAAGTAGAGACATTAAGAAATGCTCAAGGCAAGAAGAGATGGTAATGGGACAGGTTAACAAACAAAAGGTGAGGTGTGAAATGCTGGCAGAATGAGAGACAGCTGCCGTAGGGGGAGAGAGAGAAAAAAAAGGAAAAAGGCATGAACCAAAAGGGGTGGATAAAATGTATATATTTGTGGTGGGGGCCGCGGTTATGATCTGAAATTGTTGAACTCGATATTGAGTCCGGAAGGCTGTAAAGTGCCTAAACGAAAGATGAGGTGCTGTTCCTCGAGCTTACGCTGAGCTTCCGTGGAAAAATGCACGAGGCCATGGACGGTGAGGTCTGAGTGGGCGTGGAGAGGTGAATTTAAATGGCAAGCGACAGGAAGCTCGGGGTCACCCTTACGGACTGAAGGGAGGTTTTTCGCAAAGCGGTCACCTAATCTGCATTTGGTCTCCCCAATGTAGAGGAGACCACATCGTAAGCAGTGAATACAGTATACTAAATTGCAAGAAGTACAAGTAAATCTCTGTTTCACCTGGAAGGTGTGTTTGGGGCCCTGGTGGATGGGAAGGGGGGATCTATAAGGGCAGGTGTTGCATCTCCTGCACTTGCACGGGTAGGTGCCGGGCGAGGATGAAGGGGTGCTGGGGGTGATAGAGGAGTGGACTAGGGTGTCTCGGAGGGAGCGGTCCCTATGGAATGCTGAAAGGGGAGGTGAGGGGAAGATACCTTTGGTGGTGGGATCACGTTGGAGGTGGCGGAAATGGCGGAGGATGATCCATTGAATGTGGAGGCTGGTAGGGTGAAAGGTGAGGACAAGAGGAACTCTATCGTGGTTCCGGGAGGGAGGGGCCGGGGTGAGGGCAGAAAGTGGGAGGTAGAACGGACACGGTTGAGGGCCGTGTCGACCACGGTAGAGGGGAATCCTCGGTTGAGGAAAAAGGAAGACATGTCGGAAGCACTGGCATGGAAGGTGGCATCGTCAGAGCAGATGCGGCAGAGACGGAGAAATTGGGAGAAGGGAATAGAGTCCTTACAGGAGGCGGGGTGGGAGGAAGTGTAGTCCAGGTAGCTGTGGGATTCAATGGGCTTGTAATGAATGTTGGTCAATAACCTATCCCCGGAGATGGAGACGGAGGAGTCGAGGAAGGGAAGGGAAGATTCGGAGATGGACCATGTGAAGGTGAGGGAAGCGTGGAAATTGGAGGCAAAGTGAATGAAATTGTCTACTTCAGGGCGAGAGCAGGAAACGGCACCGATACAGTCGTCAAAATGTATCGGAAAAAGAGGTGAGGGAGGGGACCCGAGTAGGACTGGAACAAAGAGTGTTCCACATATTCCACGAAAAGTCAGGCATAGCTAGGACCCATGCAGGTACCCATAGCAACACCTTTGCATGTATTATTTGACTTTTTAATCCTATTTTAGCCGCCGTACTCATTCATGTTGCATAGGATTTCTATTTTTACAGTGAGTACATTCGACACATAATTATTTTCACACTTTTTTAAAGTATGGGTTATTTTGATTCAGTCGTTATATCTCAGTAAAAACATTGTTCTTTAATCCATTTATTAATTTTTGATCCGAATTTGCGAAGTTCTCACAGTTTGCATTGATTACACATCCCCAGCTGCCGTGAAACCGTAATGACGCCACCTAGACTCGTAGAAACTTACAGCACAAAAGGAGGCCATTCGACCCATCGTTCCTGTGCCGGTTCTTTGAAACAGCTATCCAAAATAGCCCAACTCGCCCGGCCTTTCACAGTAGCCCTGCACATATTTCATTCTCAAGCATATAACCAATTCCTTCTGAAAGTCACTATTGAATATTTTTCTTCACCCTTTCAGGCAGTGCTTTCCGGATCATAGCAGCTCATTGCGTTATAAAATCTCCGAATTTTCCCCCGGCTTTTTTGAAAATTACCTTTTCTCAGTGTCCTCTTGTTGCCTACCCTCCTGCCAGTGGAAACAATTTCTCATTATTCATTTTACAAAAGCATCTCAAAATCTTTACCACCTCTAATAAAATAACTTGTAACCTTCTCTGCTTTAAGGAGAAACATCCCAATTTCTCCAGTCTCTCCACATAACTAAAATCCTTCATCCCTGTTATAATACTTATAAGTTTAATGTGCACTCTCTGTAATACCTGGACATCCTTCCTAAAGTGCGGTGCCCACAATTGGACAAAATACTCCAGCTGAGGCCTAACCAGTGATCTATAAATGTTCAGCATAACTTCCCTGCTTTTGTACTGTATGGTTTTATTTCTAAAGCCAATTATATAATTTTTTTTAGCAATCTGATCAACTAATCGTGCCAGCTGCAAATATGTGTGTATGTGAATCTACCGGTCTGTCTGTTCCAGCTCCCACTTTAAAATTGTACCATTTAGTTTATAATGCCTCGCATTCTTGCTCCCAAAATGCATCACTTCACACTTTTCTGCATTCTATGTGATCGAACATGTGTCTGCCCATTTCACCAGTCAGGGTCTGTCCTCCTGAAGTCTGCTACTATCATCCCCACTGCTTACTACATTTTCAAGTTTTGAGGTATCTGCAAATTTAAAAATTGTGCCACATATTCCCAAGTCCAGATCATTAATATATCTCAAAAAGAGCAGTGATCCTAATAAAAATAACTGGGGAACACCACTATTTACTTCCATTCAGTATGAAGAACAACCGTTTACCACGAAACTCTGCTTTCTGTCTCTTAGGCAATTTCGTATCAATGTTCTCACTCCACCTCTAAACCCACAGCCTCCAATTTTTAGAACAAGTGTATAGTGTGACACTTCATCAAATGCCTTTTGCAAGTCTATGTACACAAAATCAACTGCATTACCTACAGCAAGCCTCTGTTATTTCATCGCGAAGAACTCAATCAGATTTGTCAGACAGAACTTGCCTTTGAAAAAAATCCATGCTTACTGTCATTAATGAACGTATATTTTTCCAAGTGAAAAAAAGTATGTTGCTGATTATGATATATAAAAAAATCTGCACTACCGAGAATAGGCTGTGGCCTGAATGATGCTCGGTTTATCCATTTCCATTTTTTGAACAGTGGTGTACATTAACAACCCTGCAGTTATCTGGCACAACCCCCAACCACAAGGAGGATTGAAAGATTGCGGCCAGAGCCTCCGCTATTTCCACCCTTACTTCCCTCAGCAACCTTAGGATGCATCCCATCCTACTTTAAGCATAGCCTACCTTTCAATTACCTCCTATTTATCCATTTGATCCTTTTTTAATCCCTCCTCCTTTACTGCAATAATAGTATCCTACTCATTTAGTACCTTAGCCTTGCTCTCTGCCTTCAAGAGAAGATTTCCTTTTTGGTCCCGAATCGGCCCCAAACCTGCTTTGACTATCCTTTTAATCTTTATATGTTCATAAAAGACGTCTGTGTTCTCTTGTATCTTACCCGCTATTCTTTTCTCATTCATTCACATTGCTCCTCGTATTTCACTTTCTAAGTGTTCCTCTGCACTTTCTGTATTCTGCTTGATGCTCCACTAAATTATGAACCTGTTGTTATACGACTCCTTTTTTCTGCTTCATTTTAATCTCAAGATCTTTAGTTATCCAGGGAACTCTATTTTTGGATGAACCTCCAGTCCCCCTCCAAGGAATGTCTTTAGTCTGTACCCGCACTATCTGTTCTTTGATGGCCTCCCATTGCTCATTTACGGTTTTGTCTGCCAATCTTTTCCAGTCGAACTGAGTCAGATGCACATTCAACTCACTGAAATTGGCCCTCTTCCAGTTTGGAATCTTCACGTTTGATTGTTCCTGTTCCTTTCCATTACTACTCTAAACATAATGACATTGCGATCACTGTTTCCCAGATACTCTGCCACTGAAACATGCTCCATTTGACCCAGTCCATTCCCTAGAACTAGAGCCAGCACTGCTTCCTTCCTCGTTTGCCAAGTTGCTTACTGATCAATAAAGTACTCCTGTATACATTTTAGGTTTTCCTCCCCATCTTTGCACTTCACAATGTTTCCCCAGTCCATATTAGGATAAGTAAAGTCCCCGATTATCAGTAACCTATCATATTTACATATTTCTGAAATTTGCTTGCAGACATGCTCCTCTATATTCTTACTAATATTTGGTGGTCTTTACATACACCCAGCAGAGTAACAGTTTTTCTTCTGCTCCTCAGCTCTAAGCAAATATATTTTGGCCTAGATATTGGTTTCGGCCAGAAAATTGGCGGTTCCAAGTGCCGGGGCTATTTGCCTGTGCCCCTTGAAAGCGGTGCATGCAGCAAGCAAAATTTGTGCTGCCTGCTCATTATTATGATTGGAGCTCTGAATCTCAGTTAAAACGCGTTTTTGATTGGCTTACCGATGAACAGGTGGGCCTTTCTCGGGTGCAGTCTAATTGCCAGAAATGATTGGGCTTGACTCTCTGCAGTACTTAAAGGGGAGGTGCTTTGTTGCAGCAGCATCTCTTTGTCAGTCAGGCTGAAGACCTGGCTCAGCAACCAAGGGAGCGAGCACAAAGTTTCGCGGATGCTGCACTGTAGCCCTTCGACGTGGCCTTTAAAAGAGGGCGTGTGGCCTTCCGGATGCTGGCAGGAAGCCATCCAAGTCTACTTGCAGAAGGCTCTTGGAGGAGATAACTAACTCTGTCACCGCAACCAGTGTGATTCCAAGGATGTGGATCCAGTGCCGAAAAAAGTTTAATTACCTCACACAGCAGGTCAAGGTGAGTGAAGGCTTCAGCAAATGCCATAGCCCACCATCTGCACCATAAGCTTCACACACTGCTCAACGCACCACACCCTATCACTCAGCTACCTGCAATCTCTAGCTATCACCACTCATAGCTCAAAATCATGCCTTCACATCACCTTCACAACCTTACCACCACTGCAACACTCACATCCACATCTCACATCTTGCACACACTGAAGCTATTCAAATATGGAAGGCACATTACCCAAACACATTGCACTATACTCACCGACACACTTCGCTTACAGCAAAGATGGCGCAGTACAGTATTGAACAGCGGCAGAAGGGAGGCGTCAAGCCGTTGTAAAGAACCCCAGTGAAATGGAGGAATCCATGTTTGGCATTATTGAAGGGGCAGTGACCAAGGCCGTGGCAACGGGAGAAGTTCAAGCCGTTGCTAATAATGACGGTATGGCACTTCCTAATCGTTCCTCTCGCATCCCACTTCCCCCTGATCCCACAATCTCTTCTCATTTACAGCTGCTGATGGCGTATGCATGGATATCTTGCTTCCCCACTCCACAACCCGACCCTTGTGCCTTTTTCCTTTCAGATAACCAAGAAGTCACACCAGCCCAGTCTGTCCCCGAAATAATGGAGGAGCAGAGTGATGGAAAAGAAGACAGACAGTCTCTGGATCTGACACTTGCAGACAACGGCACTGTACAGTATATAGAGCGTAGAATAAAGGCGGGATCTGAACATGGTAAGGCACCGGGCATGAGTGGGCTGCAGCAAGGCCAGGGGAACGGGTAGCTCAGGGGCCAGCTCCCCGGAGGGCGAGTTTGTGCACGAGTTATTCTGCACAGGACTCAAATGATGACCTTGATGAGACGGCTTTCAGATGAAGGGTGATGGGCATGCACACGGAAATGCTGGTGCAATGTCAAGCCTGTCAGACAGACTCTTGTCAATGTCAAGGAGCATGGAGGAGTCCGGCTCTAATATTGGACAGGGCTTTTCGCAGAGCTTGAAGCCCATGATTTGCAGGATGCAAATGATGGATAACTCCATGAGAGACCTTGTGGACCCAGACATGATGCTGCATGTGATGGGCGATGTCACGGCTTCCATTGCAGCACAGACGGAAGCGACCCAACATCTCAGTGCTGCAGTGCAAGAACAGACAACTCTCCTGAATGCTCAGCTTGCTGCCACGCAAGCTGAAACAGCTCTCATGCCGTCTCAGCTGTGGCTTAATTGGTAGCACACTCGCCTCTGAGTCAGAAGGTTGCGGGTTCATAGTCCCACTCCAGGGACTTGAGCACGTAAAGCTAGGCTGAAACTGCAGTGCAGTGCTGAGGGAGTGCTGCACTGTCGGTGGTGCCGTATTTCGGATCAGACGTTAAACCGAGGCCCCGTCTGATCACTGAGGTGGTCATACAAGATCCCAAGGCGCTATTTCTAAGAAGAGCAGTGGAGTTATCCCCGGGGTCCTGGGCAATATTTATCCCTCAACCAACATAAAAGAAACAAATTATTTTGTCATTAACTCATTGCTGTTTGTGGGATCTTGCTGTGTGCAATTGGCTGCTGCGTTTCCAACATTACAACAGTGACTACACTCCAAAAGTACTTCATTGGCTGTAAAGCGTTTTGAGACGTCTGGTGGTCGTGAAAGGCACTATATCAATGCAAGTCTTCCTTTGTTTGTGCTGCCACGGAAGCTCAGACTGCTGCCATCGTCGCTGGTTGACGAGTGACAAAGGGGTTTTGAAGGGTGTCGCCGCTGACCCACAATCTATCCTCAAACAGATGGCTAGGAATGCAGAGACACCGTCCTGGGGGAGTGGCAGTGTCTGCAGAGCAAGAACCTGCTTTCCTCTCTCAGAATGACAGCATTCCTACTGCAAGCACTGCCACTCAGCCATTGCCTTTGCCATTGCCTATCAGCCAGTCAGCACAGATTGCTGCCGCACATTCCGAGGTAGTGCAGTCTACAGCAGTGCCTTCTAGGCCCACAGATGGTCGAGGTCGTCCAGCAAGGCCATCTTTATTCTGCCCCACTGAAAGTCAGCAGCTTTCCCCCAGCCATGCTGCAGTCACTGGGGGAGCATTGTGTAGGAGCACTAGAGGAGGAAAAGCACAGGAACGACAGTTACTAAGGAATTGGACAGGGTTTGTTGCTGATGAAACCTTTAAATATCGCTTCCTGCTGTTGAACACTTGTCAGCTGGCCGTGATAAGGAGAGGCCGCAAAGTGGTGCGATGACAGGCAAATGGCAGATCGGGCGTCAAGTGAGCGTTGCCACTCATTAACATCACGATCTGCCTCATTTGCAATTCTGCGGCAAGCGCAGGCAATGGTATCGCTTTCGACCAGCCCAAAATGGCGGCCACCACGGAACCCACTGGAAGCGAGCAGAAGCGAGGTGGCTGCCATTTTTTCTTCAAAACTGGCCTTAACAGCCGATGCTAAACACTCGAATTTCTAGACCTCTGTCTTTCAAACCTTGAGCACATCATCCATTTCTGGGCCTGTAACAGGGTATTTGGTCAATAGTGCTAGCCCTCCTTTCATTTTTGTTCCCTGTCCTTCCTGAATACATTGTAGCCAGGAATGGTAAGTTAAAATTCCTGCTTTTATTTCAGCCAGGTCTCCATTAATGCCACGATATTATAACCCCATTTAGCAACTTGTGCCTGCAGCTCTCCAACCGTATTTGTCATGCTCTGTGCATTTACGTACATACACTCTAAATGCACTTTAGTCTGCTTTGCATTATACCCGCTGTGATTCCTCCACTTTTTGGACTAGTCTTTATTCCAACACTGTTATCTCTCCATTGCTCTAAGCATTGTGTCTGTCATTTCTGACGCTTAATCCTTGTTGACCTTCCACAGCCAAGTAAGTTTAAACCCTCCACTCAACGCCAGTAAACCTCCCTGCGAGACACTAGCCCAAGTCGTGTACAGGTGCAACCCGTCCAACTTGTACACGTCCCTTCTGCCTGAGAACTGGGCCCAATATGGCAGGAAGTATAGCCTTCGCATTTGCATCAGTTCTCCAGCCACGCATTAACCCGTTTCATCTTGATGTATATATACTCAGCAGCTCGTGGCACCTGGAGTGATTCAGAAATTACAGCCTTTGAGGTCCTGCTCAAAAGTTTCCTCCCTAGCTTCTGAATCTCTTGCCTTGAAAATAGTCTCGGGGGTTGGCGCAAAACGGCGATATCGGATCGGTCGCCATTTTTACGTAGCGCCTGATATTCAGTACCATTGCAGTTAATGCAACTGAATATCAGGCGCTGCGTATAACGGGCGGCCGGTCCAAAAAGCGCCCATTTTGCACTACCGCCCGAGACGAATTTCTGCCTACTTACTTTATTAACATGACTTTTACAACTGTTTCCACTTTTTCCCAACACAGGTACTGCAGCTATTTAAATAGGAAGCTTGTGAGAGAGAAACATGCTTTTGAAGCGGCGGAACTGAGCGTGAGTGGGGGTAAAGAGCGTGGCGAGAGTAGGCCCAAGACCAGAAGGAGCGGACTTGAGCGGGGATAAAGAGTGTGGTTAGAGCAGGCCCGAGACCAAAAGGAACAGACTTGAGCAGGGATAAAAAGCACGTTGAGAGCAGACCCGAGACCAGCGCCAGAGGACCTGAGAGGGGATTAAGAGATCTGCGAGAGCAGAGCTCAACACAGGCAGAATTTGAAAGAGTGACGTCAGAGTGAAACACCTAAAGCGACATCAGTGCAAGGGACGGACCTGAATTCTGAGTCGTTGCTGAGTTTTTTTAAATTTTAAGTTTATTTCTGCAAAGTTCTGCTGAAGAGCGCGGTCGGAGAAGGGCTCTTCAAGTTAGGAGCTGGGGTTAAATAGCTGGTTAGGGATAAAGCAGGAGATTGGAGATTAGTAACAGTTCATATTATGTTAAGTTAGTAACTGTTAATACTATGTTATATTACTAACTTGAATTAGGTACATCTCAGTCTTAATTTTCTGTAAAGTTAGTTAATAGTCGAATAAATAAATGCATGGCAGGGCAGCTCAGTCCTCTGGAATGCGCATCCTGTGCCATGTGGGAAATCCAGGACACTACCCATGTCCTGGACAACCACATGTGCAGGAAGTGTCATCAGCTGGAGGAGCTTGAGCTCTGGGTTTTGAAGCTTGAGCAGCAGCTAGCGTCACTGCGGTGCATCCGTGATGGTGAGAGCTATGTGGATGGTACGTTACAGGAGGTGGTATTCCGCATCTAAGGTGTATGCAGGCAGAAAGAGAATGGGTGACCACCAGACAGAACCAGGCTGGTAGTGAAGTAGTCTCCTGAGTGCATCTCGCTCTCCAACCAATATTCTGTTCTGAGGGCGAAGGTTCCTCTGGGGAGTACAGCCAGAACCATGCCCACGGCACCATGGATGGCTCAGCTGTACATTGGGCAGGATGAAGATGGGGAAAGCAATAGTGGTAGGGGATTCAATAGTTAGGGAGCAGACAGGCGTTTCTCAGGCCACAGACGTGATTCCAGGATGGTATGCTGCCTCCCTGGTGCCAGGGTTAAGGATGTCACCGAGCGGCTGTAGAGCATTCTGATGGGGAAGTGTGAGCAGCCAGAGGTCGTTGTCCATATCAGCAGTAACGATTTAGGTAGAAAGAGGGATGAGTTCCTGCAGGTAGATTTCAGGGAGTTAGGAAAGAGATTAAAAAGCAGGACATCAAAGGTAGTAATCTCCAGATTACACCTGATGCCACGTGCGAGTGAGTATAGAAATAGGAGGATAGAGCAGATGAATGCGTGGCTGGAGAGATAGTGCAGGAGGGAAGGCTCCAGATTCCTCGGGCATTGGGACCGCTTCAGGGGGAGGTGGGACCTGTACAAGCCGGTTGGGTTGCACCTCAACTGAGCCAGTTCCAATAGGCTCGCGAGAAGATTTGCTCGTGCTGTGGTTAGGGTTTAAATTAAATTGGCACAGGGATGGGCACCAGGATGTAGCATTAGAAAGGAGAAAAAAGAGCAGAAAGGATTCGGAGAGACGGATTGCATTAAGAAATATTAAAGGTATTAGGCGGGTCAAACTAAGAGAGAACACAGGATGAGCGAAGATAGGGTTACAGTGTATGTATGTGAACGCACAAAGCATAGTAAAAAGGCTGGTGAGCTGCAGGCGCAAATAGCCACTATTGGGCCAGAAATTCTGTGCGGAGGCTTCCCACGGGTGCAAGCCCCCGACCTGCACTTATCTAACGCGCCTGCCATTGTGCTGTGGGCCCGCATGGAACTCCGATCCTGGGCCTCCTCCAGCTGTGTGCAGTGCTTGTGTATCCCAGGGGTGCAGTTAGTTGGAAGCATCCCCTGGGATCACGTGGGCCATAGAGAGCCAATCGGAGCAGGGAATCTCCATTCATTGATTTGACAGGAAGACCTGTCAAATCTATGAATAAACATCGGCCCCAAAACCTAACTAAAACTTCAAATACATTTTTTAAAAACATCACATTTTTAAAATAACCATAAATTACATGATTTAACTATTTGAAACAAAAATTTTAATTTTTGAAAAAATTAATTACAGTTTTTAACGGAGCTAAAAATAAACTTACCTTTCTTTAAAGTATTTAAAAAAGATAAACCTGTGGAAAAAATGTTTAAATTTGACTTAATTCACCACTTACCTTGTTAAAAGCAGGCCTTGCGCCTGCTTTTTCCCGGCGCAGCTGCCAGGGACTTACCCTAACGGGGAAACCTGAAAAAAAAGCAGAAGTTCCATGCGTGCGCGCTTCAAGGGAACGGAAGTTCTAGTTTCCAGCGCATGCGCAATGCATGTGCGAAACCGGCACTTTTGTTGTGTCTACGGGTGAGTACAAAGCGCGTACTCACCCGTGGAGACCCGAATTTCTGGCCCAATGCCTTGGCAATAACAGAGACCTGGCTCAAAAGAGGGCAAGATTGGGGATTAAATATTTCTGGATATAATAGTGTTCATGAAAGACAGGGAAGGAAAGATAACCGGTGGTGTGGCAGTATTGGATAAGGAAAATGTTACAGTTCTGGAGAGAGAGGATGTCCTGGAGGGGTCAAGGACAGAATCTATATGGCTAGAGTTAAGAAATAACAGAGGTAACATTACATTACTAGGTGTATTCTATAGGCCACCAACTTTTGGTAAAAATATGGAGGAGCAAATTTGGAGAGAATACAAGCACTATAGAATAGTGATAATGGGGGACTTCAACTATCCTAATATAGACTGGGATAGTAATAGTGTAAAGGGCAGAGAGGGCGAAGAATTACTGAAGTGTGTTCAGGAGAACTTTCTTGATCAGAATGTTGCCAGCCCATGCGAGGAAGGAGGAATTGCTGGATCTGGTTTGGGGGAATGCGATAGGTCAAGTAGAGCAAGTGTCAGTAGGGGAACATTTAGGGAACAGTGAACATAGCATCATAGGATTTAGATTAGCTATGGAAAAGGACAGCAAGCAATCTAGAGTAAAAATACTTAATTGGAGGAAGGCCAATTTCAGTGGGACGAGCACGGATCTGGCTCAGGTAAATTGGAATCAAAGATTGGCAGGCAAAACTGTAATGGAACAATGGGCTGCCTTTAAAGAGGAAATAGTTCGGATAGAGTCGAGGTACATTCCCACTAGGGGGAAAGGTAGGACAACTAAAGTCAGAGCTCCCTGGATGACGAAAGAGATAGAGAGTAAGATGAAGCAGAAAAAGAGCGCGTATGACAGATGTCAGGTCGAGAATATATCTGAGAATCAGGCTAAATATAGAAAGTTCAGCGGAGAAGTGAAAAAGAAAATAAGAGGGGCAAAGAGAGGGAATGAGAATAGAATGGCAGCTAACGTATAAGGTAATCCAGAAGTATTCTATAGGCATATAAATAGTAAAAGTGTCGAAAGAGGATGTATGGGGCCGATTAGGGATCAAAATAACACCTATGCATGGTGCAAAATGAATACTTTGCATCTGTCTTCACCAAGGCAGAAGATGCTGCCATAGAATATTGAAGGAGGAGGTAGAATAGATACTGGATGGGATAAAAATTGAAAAAGAGGAGGTACTTATAGTAGATAAGTCACCAAGGCCAGAAGGGATGCATCCTAGGACGCTGAAGGATGTAAAGGAAGAAATCGCGCAGCTACTGGCCATAATCTTCCAATCTTACTTAGAAACGGGGTGTGCTAGAGGACTGGAGAATTGCATTTGCTATTCCCTTGTTCAACAAAGGGTGCAAAGATAAACCCAGCAAATACAGGTCAGTCAGTTTAACATTTGTAGTGGGGAAGCTGTTAGAAACAATAGTCAGGGACAACATTAGCAGTTACTTGGACAAGTATGGATTAATTAAGGAACGCCAGCACGGATTTGTTAAAGGCAAATCATGTTTAACCAACTTGATCGAATTTTTGATGAGGTTACAGAAAGGATTGATGAGGGCAATGCAGTTGACGTGGTGTACATGGATTTCAAAAAGGCTTTCGACAAAGTGCCACGTAATAAGCTTGCCAGAAATGTTGAAGCCCATGGAGTAAAAGGGACAGTGGCAGCATGGATACGAAATTGTCTAAGTGACAGGAAACAGAGAGTAGTGGTGATCCGTTGTCTTTCGGACTGGAGGGAGGTGCACAGTGGTGCTCCACAGGGTGCGGTTCCAGGACCACTGCTTTTCTTGATATATATTAATGACTTAGATTTGGGTGTACAGGGCACAATTTCAAAATTTGCAGATGACACAAAACTTGGCAGTATAGTGAACAGTGAGGAGGATATTGATTGTCCTCAAGAGGACATAGATCGGCTGGTGGAATGGGCGGACACGTGGCAGATGAAATTTAATGCAGAAAAGTGCGAAGTGATATATTTTGGTAGAAAAAATGAAGATAGGAAATATAACCCAAAGGGTACAGTCCTAAAGCGGTT
Organism: Squalus acanthias; assembly: GCA_030390025.1. NCBI lineage: Eukaryota > Metazoa > Chordata > Chondrichthyes > Squaliformes > Squalidae > Squalus > Squalus acanthias. The sequence continues at coordinate 72,718,584 of CM059430.1, read as the reverse complement.
GCATGAACAGGGAGACCCGGGGGTATATGCGCACAAATCGCTGAAGGTGGCAGGGCAGGTTGAGAAAGCAGTTAAAACAACTTCCGGTATTCTGGGCTTCATGAATAGAGGCATAGAGAACAAAAACGTGGAAATTATGATGAACCTTTATAAAACACTGGTTCGGCCACAACTGGAGTATTGTGTCTAATTCTGGGCACTGCACTTTAGGAAGGATGTGAAGGCCTTAGAGAGGGTGCAGAAAAGATTTACGAAAATGATTCCAGGGATGAGGGACTTCAGTTACGTGGATAGAGTGGAGAAGCCAGGGTTGTTCTCCTTAGAGTAGAGAAGATGGAGAGGAGATTTGATAGAGCTGTTCAAATTCATGAGGGGTCTGGACAGAGTAGATAGAGAGAAACTGTTCCCATTGGCAGAAGGGCCGGGAACCAGAGGACACAGATTTAAGGTGATTGATAGAAGAACCAAAGGCGACATGAGGGCAAACTTTATTATTCAGTGGGTGATTAGGATCTGGAATGCAATGCCTGAAAGGATGGTGGAGGCAGACTGAATCACGGCTTTCAAAAGGGAGTTGGATAAGTACCTGAAGGAAAAATAATTGCAGGGCTATGGGGAAAGGGCGAGGGAGTGGGACTAGATGAAGTGCTCTTATGATTCTATGATCCTGTGATTTGAGGACTTTGCCCAGATCTTGTATGCGATTTTGGTACAGAGACTCGAAAGCCGACGGAACAACAAAGAAGAGTGAGGAACCATGACCGTCGCCTGACCAGGAGAAACTTCTACAAAGTCCAGAGAGTGTATAGGGAGAGGCTTTCTTTTGAGCTGATGTCGGAGGAGTTTCGTGTGAGGAGACTGTGCTTTAGTAAAGTGGCAACCGACCATCTATGTGACATGTTAAAGGATGACCTTCAGACACGTTTGAAGACAAACACTAACTTGTCAGTGGCAATGAAGGTAACGACAGCACTGACCTTCTTTGCATGTGGGTCATTTCAGTCAGGCACCGGTGACATTTCCAACATCACCCAGAGCACTACGAGGGACTGCATTCACCAGGTCACAGATGCTATATTCTGTACGGTTTCTGAGTTCATCCACTTTGACTTGTCCCCTCGGCAGCAAAAGGAGAGCTCTCTTGCATTTTGTAGAATTGCTGGCTTCCCCAAAGTGATTGGTGCCGTCGATGGAACCCATATTGCATTGAAGGCACCAATTGATGCACCTGTTACATTTATCAACAGGAAGGAATTTAATTCCTTAAATGTAATGATCGCCTGTGAAGCCCGACTGAGGAACCTAAATGTGAATGCAGATCACCGGGGAAGTACTCATGACGCCTTCGTCCTCCAGCACTCAGACTTACATGAAGCCCTCAGTAAATTGCGTCCAGTATCTGCATGGATATTGGGCAACAGGGGCTACGCGCTAAAACCGTGGCTGATGACACCATACTGCAGGAGAAATAATGAGGAACAGGAGATATAACCGTGCATACGTCACCACACGCCTAGTGGTGGAGAGGACAAACAATGTTAAACAATCATGCTTCTGATGCCTGGACGGGTATGGGGGAATTTGCAAAATTTGAAAGTGTCAAGGTGGACTGTTACGCTTTGCACATCTTTTCCCTGCGGGAATAACTGACCCTCAACACTGCAGACGAGATTTCCATGGAAATGGAGGACATGAAGGATGCCAACATTGATGTCCCTGCGGGCAGGCCTGATGGGGAGGACCCAAGTGCTGCAGAGAGCAGAGCTGCCAGAGAACAGCTGGTAGCCAACATGTTTACGAGGTGACGATACTGTCGCCTCCTAACTCCCCAGACACGAATTTAAGTGAAACTGTGAACTTTTATTGCAGTAGCAAATACTCATTTCAATACATTTGCGGTAGTTTTTTGATGTTCTTAGTCTTAAGTACACATTGTTAGCTAGCTATTTTCTACTCTGTAAAGAGTTGCAATGTTAAATTGGTTGGTAAAAAATGTAAACAATTTATGTGACTTTGTTGAGTTTCTTAGTGCAAGAAAAACTTTAAATACAAAATATAAACTAGTTATTTACTACTTTGTAAACAGTTGTAATGTTACATTGGTTGTTAATAAAATGAGTTAAACACTTTAAGGTGACTACAGACTACACATGTGAAACAAAATGGGCAATTGCACTATCAGTCACAAATATACATTTCAAGAAATAGCACAGCACCAACATTTAAATAAAAGCAAACATTGAACAATTAACAGATATGCCCCTTTGCATCCATGCCTGAGGGTCGAAGAAGGGGGCTTCTGCAAAAGGTGGCAAACTACTGTCTCCTGCACCTTTCCCTTCCCCTTGACCGGAGTCCTCTCCTGCCAAGGGAAAGACCACTGTGTGCTATCTCTTGCCCTTCAGCAGCTGGCTCCTGACAGGGTTGCTGCTGCTGCTGCTGAAAGACAACATTTGGTTCCAACATTATTGGCAGAACTGCTGGCTCTTCAGCCTGCACTATGTCTGCACTCGGAGCAGGCAAAGGGGTTCTACGGGGATCAAATGAACGACAGCCGAACCTGCTGTATTCAACTGCAATAGCTGAACGATAGACTCGTTAACCTGATTAATCGCCTGATACATCTGGGCCAACACACCATAAATAGTGAGTCGTTATGGCCAACTGCTTAAAGATGGTCTGTATACCTATGGGCAACTGATTACACAGAGTGTTCCCATGAACCTCTATTGCCTGCCCGATGGAGGCAAGAGAGTCAAGTTTCTTCTCCTGCTGAGTGAGTGAGCATTTCTCGCTTCAAGCTTTCAATCTGTTGCACCTGAGTGTCAAAATCAGCCTGCGGTGTAAAACGTGTTGCTGCTTCTCCCACCTGCTCCACAGTATCAGCTTGGCGGCTGGCTGCGGAAGGGCAGTTATCTGTGCCTCGCACAGAGAGAGAGGGACCAGGAGATGGAGAGGTGGTGTGCACCGTTTCATCGCGGCCAAGGTCCCCAGTTGGCACGGCCGTCTACCCAGGGTCCACACCATCCCCTTCCAATAGATGCCATTGTGCAAATTCCTCCCCTCCCACCTCACTTACCATTCGCGCTTGATCTGTACCCCCTTCCCCATTGCCCTGTTCAGGTTCCTTGTGAACATTCTCTGCAGCCGCAGACTTGCCGCACTCTTGAAACCGTGTGTGCAAAGAAAGCTGTCCACCTGTGGGAAGGAAACAGTGGAAATTTTGCAATATTGACGTACGTTCTGGCACATCACAGAAGCTGATAAACTGCGCACAGCTGACAGATTTAAACATACAGCTGGGCAGAACAACTCACCTTTCCTTATTTCAATGCCTGATTGGGCACCAGACACTTAACTGCCACCACGGATTCCCTTCAAGTGCATGACCGTTTCCTTTTGCTCCAACAATTCCTTCAGAGCGGCAATACCACTGCCTGTTATGGCACGTTCTCTGGCATTATGCACCATTTTACTTTATACAGAAATGAAAATTAATCTTCAGTTTTTGCTTCATGGTTGGCTGAAAGAGACCGGCTGGCTGCTTTGAAGACAGGGTATTGTTCAGGAATTGAAATTTCACACCTCAAGCCTGTAGAGTACAAATAAGATGTTTAGAAACACAATAGTGTCTCTGACCATCTCCAAAGCACAAGCATTTTACAAGTAGCTGCGATGCCTGCATAATCAAGTCACATCACGACAGCTGTGCACCTAAACATGTATTACTGTAGTAAAGTTAAATTTCACAAAATCTTACATTTAAAATTTTTAATAACTGTACAAACCTTATCAGATTGCGTTAAATCATTAAGTTTGTTTTGACATTTTACTGCTGACCTTGGGACAGTGCAGTTACCGCTAACAGCCTGTGCAACTTCTATCCAAGCTAACAATGTCCTTTGAGTGGTGCTCTGGACTTGGCAGTTGAGATGGAGTTTTGCCTCAGCCTCATTGAGCAGAGGGTTCGTGTCATCGTCAGTATAGTTCTGAGCCCTCATCATCATCACAACTTTCTTTGCTGCTTCCATTTCACTTATGCTGTTTAATTAAAAGTAATTACAATTATTTATAATTATTTAAAGATTTTTAAAAGTCTTTCAAACTCTTTAAAACGCTATAAAACTCTTTAAAAGTTTTCATAATATTATACATATTTTAAAGGGTTTAGAAACATTAAAAACACCAACTTTGAAGAAACAGGGGTGATTTCAACGTACAATCCTCTGCAGCGTGAAAGAAGCTTTTGTGAGCGTGGCTTATGCAAATTTGTGTTTTGACAGGTAATGTGAGCGTATCTTCCCTTCCGCATGAGGCCATACGCTGTGCTCCTGGCCTTTGTGACGTCATACACTTTGTCGAACACTGCAGTGCTCAAGGGGAACTCTGTCGGGGCCCGATTAAATATAGTGAGCATTCTTTTTGTGGGTCCGAGGTGTACTCCGGAGGTACGCCTCCGACCTCAATTTCTGGCGCAACAAAAGACTTGAAAATGCTGTAAATAACTCATAGATATGGACTAAACTCGCCATAAAAAGTTAGGACCTGTCCATTCCAGTATAAGTACCATTGTAATGGCAAGATAAGTCTTAATTAATGCTCATGATGCGACACGGGACCCAACCAACAGGGTACCCTACGTCGTCCAGTACTTCCCCGGAGCAGAGAAACTACACCATGTTCTTCGTAGCCTTCAACATGTCATCGATGACGACGAACACCTCGCTAAGGCCATCCCCACGCCTCCACTACTCGCCTTAAAACAGCCGGCTAACCTCTAAAGTACCATCGTTCGCAGCAAATTACCCAGCTTTCAGGAGAACAGCGACCACGACACCACACAACCCTACCACGGCAACCTCTGCAAGACATGCCAGATCATCAACACAGATACCATCATCACACGTGAGGACACTACCCACCAGGTACATGGTACATACTCATGTGACTCGGAAACGTAGTCTACCTCATACGTTGCAGGAAAGGATGCACCGGAGCATGGTACATCGGCGAGACCATGCAGACACTGAGACAACGTATGAATGGACACCGCGCAAAAATCGCCAGTCAGGATTGTTACCTCCCAGTCGGGGAACACTTCAGCAGTCAAGGACATTCAGCCTCGGATCTGCGGGTAAGCTTTCTCCAAGGCGGCCTTCGAGACACACGACAACGCAAAATCATCGAGCAAAAACTGATAGCCAAGTTCGGCACCCATGAGGACAGCCTCCACCGGGATCTTGGGTTCATGTCACGCTACATGACGTAGAGTCATCCAGACTCGAGTCGTCGATGGCTTGTTCACAGAAGTGATTTCCAGCTTAAAAAAAAGTAAAAATTTTAAAGTATATGGTTTTCCATACAGACTGCATTTAACACATTAGACCCCCTGTGATCCCACCTCATTGTCTTAGCTGTATCTTGCTATGTCTTTGACATAATGCCTTCCTGACCTGATTGTTTCTCTGCCGAGGTGTGATAAAAGGCAGACAGAAAGATTAACTGTAGTCATCTGACATTGTACGCTACACAGGCATTGTTCTCTGTCTATATATGCTTTGCCGATTCGTATTCCTTCACTTCACCCGACGAAGGGGCAGCAGCTCCGAAATCTTGTGATTTCAAATAAAACTGTTGGACTATAACCTGGTGTTGTACGACTTCTCACTTTTAATTAATGCTAACCAACCTATATGACACTGAAAATTAACTTTTTCAAGTTTGGCATCTCAGATTTTAATTATTGTTGATGATTAAAAAAAAACGTTCTGTCTCTTTTAACTCTCTCGTGATCTAAACTTAATTTTCTCTTTATTTCACTTTCTGTACATGATTAGACATTGAATTCAATGGCCCTGAATTTGCAGAAAGTGGTGGTGACCTCGCTCGCCTCTCCAAGAAAGCCGACCAGAAAGATTTAGCGATCTCTGTGGTGTAAATTTCACCTGTACCCACGTTTCATTCTGGCACCAAATCAAATGAATCTCCAGCATCCAGCAACAGTGATGTCATTAATCTAAGCAGCCAATCACTTTGAAAAATTCTCACAGACTGCAAACCAGGAAGTAAAATGCACTGATTATTCTTTACTTTTTATAAATTTTACAGAGAGTGAAATAATTATTGGGACATACATATGGGATTAAAGTAAAAGCTGATTTTTTTAATTCGTTTATGGGATATGGGCATTGCTGACCAGGCCAGCATTTATTGCCCTTTCCTAATTGCCATGAGAAGGTTGTGGTGAGCCACCTTCTTGAACCGCTGCAGTCTGTGTGGTGAAGTTACTCCTACAGTTCTGTTAAGTAGGAAGGTCCAGGATTTTGACCCAGTGAAGGATTGGCGATATACTTCTAAGTCAGGATGGTGTGTGACTTAGAGGGGAACTTGGAGGTGGTGGTGTTCCCATGCGCCTGCTGCCCTTGTCCTTCCAGGTGGAAGAGGTCACGGGTTTGGGAGATGCTGCCGAAGATGCCTTGGCGAGTTGCTGCAGTGCATCTTGTAGATGGTACACACTGCAGCCACGGTACGCTGGTGGTGGAGGGAGTGAATTTTTAAGGTGGTGGATGGAGTGTCAATTAAGCAGGCTCCTTTGTCCACGATGGTGTCAAGATTCTTGAGTGTTTTCGCAGCTGCACTCATCCAGGCAAGTGGAAAGTATTCCATCAAGCTCCTTACTTGTGCCTTGTAGATGGTGGAAAGGCTTTGGGGAATCACGAGGTGAGGCACTCGCCGCAGAATAATTAGCCTCTGACCAGCTCTAGTTGACACACTATTTATGTGGCTGGTCCAGTTAAGTTTCGAGTCAATGGTGACCCCCAGGATGTTGATGGTGGACGATACACCGATGGTAATACCGTTCAATGTCAAGGAGCGGCGGTTAGACTCTCGCTTGTTGGAGCTACTCATTGCCTAGCACTTCTGCGGCGTGTATGTTACCTGCCACTTATCCGCCCGAGACTGAACGTCGTCCAGGTCTTGTTGCATGCGGGCATGGACTGCTTCATTATCTGAGGAGTTGTGAATAGCGCTGAACACTGTGCAGTCATCAGCGAACATCCCCATTTCTGACCTTATGTTGGAGGGAAGGTCACTGATGAAGCAGATGAAGATGGTTGGGCTTAGGAGACTGCCCTGAGAAACTCCTGCAGTGATGTCCTGGGGCTGATGATTGACCTTCAATCACCACAACCATCTTCCTTTGTGCTAGGTTTGACTCCAGCCAGTGAAGTTTATCCTCCAATTCCCATTAACTTCAGTTTTACTAGGGCTCCTTGATGCCACACTCGGTCAAATGTTGCCTTGATGTCAAGGGCAGTCACTTTCACCTCACCTCTGGAATGCAGCTCCTTTGTCCATGTTTGGACCAAGGCTGTAATGAGGTCGGGGGCCGAGTGGTCTTGCCGGAACCCAAACAGAGCAGCTGTCAGCAGGTTATTGGTGAGAAAGTGCTTTTGAAAGCACTGTTGATGACACCTTCCATCACCTTGCTGATGATTGAGAGTAGACTGATGGGGCGGTAATTGGCTGGATTGGGTTTGTCCTGCTTTTTCTGGACAGGACATACTTAGTCAATTTTCCAATTTTCCACATTGTCGGATAGATGACAATTTTTTTAGCTTTACTGGAACAGCTTGTCCAGAGGTGCAGTCAATTCTGGAGCACAAGTCTTCAGCACGATAGCCGGGATGTTGTCGAGGCGCATAGCCTTTGCTGTAACCAGTGCGCTCAGCCGTTTCTTGATATCATGTAGAGTGAATTGAATTGGCTGAAGACTGTCTTGTGTGATGGTGGGGACCTCAGGAGTAGGCCGATATGAATCATCCGCTCGGCACTTCTGGCTAAAGATGGTTGCAAACGCTTCAGCAATTTATTTTTCACTCACGTGCTGGGCTCCACCATCATTGAGGATAGTGATATTCTTTGAGCCCCCTCCTCCCGTTAGTTGTTTAATGGTCCACCACCATTCACGACTGGATGTCTCAGGGCTGCAGTGCTTTGATCTGATCTGTTGATTGTGGGATCGCTTAGCCGTGTCTATAGCATGCTGCTCCCACTTTGTAACATGCATGTAGTCCTGTGTTGCAGCTTCCCCAGTCTGGCACCTCATTTTTAGGTACGCCTGGTGCTGCTCCTGGCATGCTCTTCTACACTCGTTATTGAACCTCGGTTGGTCCCCTGACTTGAATGTAATGGTAGAGTGAGAGATATGCCGGGTTACGAGGTTATAGATTGTGGTGGAATACAATTCTGCTGCTGCTGATGGCCCACAGCACCTCATGAATGCACAGTTTTGAGCCGCTGGATCTGTTCTGAATCTATCCCATTTAGCACAGTGGTAGCGCAACACAACATGATGGAGGGTGTCCTCAGTGTGAAGACAGGACTTTGTCTCCACAATGACTGTGCGGTGGTCACTGCTTCCAATACTTTCATGGACAGATGCATCTGCGACAGTTGGATTGGTGAGGACGACGTCAAGTAGTTTTTTTCCTCGTGTTGGTTCTCTCACCACCTGTCGCAGGCCCAGAGTGGTAGTTATGTCCTTCAGGGCTCGGCCAGATCGGTCAGTAGTGGTGCTACCGAGCCACTCTTGGTGATGGATATTGAAATACCCCACCCAAAGTACATTCTGTGCCCTTGCTACCTCAGCGCTTCTCCAAGTGGTGTTCAACATGGAGGAGCACTGATTCATCAGCTGAGGGAGGGCGATATCATAAACAAACTTGAAAAATAACTTTTTTCTACTAAAAGTGTGTAAGTTGCATCATAATGGAAAAAATTCACATTCCAATAATATAAAATTAGTTTTCAGTGCTAGAGAGGGTGCTCAGCAGTAATTATGACTTAGTACGCCATTAAAAACCCAATTCCACCTTATTGAAAAAGGCTTAACTTTTTCGGTTTTTTAACAGCGATATTAAAGGGGAAGATCTCATCAGTTCAGTGATTTCTCAAAAATTGCCGTCTTTGGGGACTTCAACAGCACACCCGGTGAAGGAGAAGGGAATCATTGACAGCAGATTCTGGATTTCCGCGTTATACTGCGCATGTGCGAATGCCAGAAGTTGCTATCAGTTTCAAAGCATAATAACAGCGAAGGCTAACAGTTCCGGCGTCATTGCAACTGCAAAATCCGGGTTTGCATCCTTAGATTCGCTTGCACCCAAGAGCTGGAATGGTTGTCAGCTGAAGCACACTACTTCCTCGTACTGTGTGGCGCAAATATTACTTACCACTAATCCAAAGCAAGTATTTTTTTTCCAATTCTTGCTGGACCCCGCATTGACTGCTTCGTTATCTGTTCCATTCAGAGACTTAAAATAAAGATTGCACGAGCAGATGGCCAACGACTGTCAGCAAATCAAAAAAGATATACCTTTCATGCTGTACACGTGAACATCCATTTTAACTATATAATGGAGACATGATCATATAAACAGAAAAGAAGAGAAGACACCGGTAAAGAAGAAGAAAACGAGAAAACTGAACTCCCAGTACCCGGGACATGTTCAACCTGTCCTGCACGAGTATCACTCCACAGACAAAGGCTGTATAAATTCTTAATGTGGTAAACTGTCACTTTCATTACTAATAAATTATAACTTGATTGACTATTATTCCTATGCGTCTTTTTTTAAATCCATACAGACAGAACGTATTAAATCTGTGGATAAGGAAAACCCCACAGCATTAAACATGGTCTCGCGTCTTTGGAATTCAATCTCTGGGATTTCCTGATTAGACTTGACGCTCGCGTAGATTGTTTCTTGTACATTGATCGTTGGCTTAAGGTCCTTCTTCAGCCCTGCTGGAGCACGCCGTCACTCTCTCTTAACAGCCTGACACCAGCTTGCGGCCTTGCGCCCCACACTGCACTCACTTAGCTTGAATTTGGGATCATAGAGGTGTGCTCGATTCGGGCCTCAGACTCCGTTCTTGGGCCCCATTTAAATTGCAGGCATCAAAGCATATTTAGGGCTCATGAAATGCAGCATCCCATCCCGCTCCGGCTTCGCTTTAGATTCAAGCCTGTTGCCCTTCTAGACAACGTGATGTGAAGTGTCTCGAAAACTCAAAATGACAATGCTGTGATGAAGCAGGAATGCACATAATGATATAACACTCTCCTCACCCATTGCACCTGTTGCCATCCAGGAGACAACTTGTCTGGACAATTAACGATATCAATGTTCTACCAAACATTATTTCTTTGGGATTTTCCTATTTCCATGCTTGTCACGTCAACCCGCAGTTTGGATAGAGTCAAGATCTTGAACATATCTTCAACAAAAAGTAATTTAAAATCTAGAGATCATCGGTGGACCGATACCTTGCTGCATTTTTCGGGATTATAATGAAGCGCGAGTGAAACCCTGCGATTTTCTGGTTCCTCTGAATCGTTTCGAACAAAATTGTGCTTCGATATATATCTCTCCGGACAGTCGAACAAAACTATCGTTTCTGATAGGCAGGTGGTCGTAACTGAGGGGCCTTAGCAATTCCCGATATCCATGCAGCCAACGAATTGAATGCATACTCCGCTGAAATGAACAGGTGACCCACAGGTGTCATGGAAGACATCGTCCCACTTTTACAGCAGAGTCACTCTCCTGAATATGTTAGTGTCTGGGAATTACAGCTCCATTTATTTCTGTTTCAGTCTCAAAAGAAAACCTATCTCGATCGACGCGTGCACCCTTAAAATGTTCTACAATTGGAAACTTCTCATTATCCTTCCTTCATCCAATGATATACAGCATTTGAAACATTTCCTGCTAATATGCCGTTTCGTTCCTGAGAATTTAAATGAATTTTTAGAGGATGGATTTTCTTACTTATAAGTTGCTCCTCAAAATAATAAGGTTCATAGCATTACAAGTAACTATTCACAGACTGCTGCCATCCTCGCTGGGTGGCCTACAGTCCACCAGGGATCTCACGGTACCGCAGCAGGCCAGCAATCTGTGCTTGAGAAGATTGCTCTGGATGCTGAGGCACTGCCACGTGGGAGTGGCAGTGTGTCGGACGAGCAGGAAAGTGCTGTCCTCTGTCAGGATGACATCATTCCTGCTCCCACCACTGCCACTCCGCCATTGCACTGGTCACGGCCTGCAACACAGCCAACCCAGACTGCTGCCGCCAATTCAGAGTTGGTGCAGTCTGCAGCCGGGCCCTCCAGGCCGAGAGCCGGTCGACGGCATCCTTCAAGGCCATTTTCAGTCTCTGGACCCAAGAATCAGCAGCGTTCTGCCAGCCTTGCTGCAGCCACTGGGGCCACATTAATGAGGAGCAGTAGGGTGGGAAGGGGGGAAGTGCGCTGGTGATGGAGGTCACCCTTGAAGTCCGAAAACTAAAAATTATTAATAATTAGGAGGGAGTGTGTGTGGGAAAGTTTGATGTTCAACTTAATATATTTGTTTACTGTTTTGATGCTTATCTCAATGTTGTGAGAACGAGTTTTGTCAGTTTATGAATTGTTGGACTAATTTCTAATTGTTTGTCTTGAATAAATAAGACAGAATTTGTAATCTAAAAAAAAAAGTTATGTCACTTTACAACTTTGCTGATTTGACTCATTGGAGCTTTGCCCGGCAATAGGGGATGCTTGCGATGATGTGCTTCTTCATCCCAGAAGCCATCTTCTCTGTCATTCGTTAGAAGCGGTGACTTATCAGGCATTCACGGATGACCTTTGCAGGGGCAACATTGTGCACCTCCCTCCCACATTGGAGCTGCTGATCCTCCTATTCATCCTCCTCCTTCGCCTCCTCCTCCTCCTCGTCCTCCAACTTCTCTACCTCTTCCTCCTCCTGAGGTGGTGCACCAATCCCTGGTGACAATGACTGGGTCCTCATAATTGCAATGTTGTGGAGCATGCAGCACACAACAACGAAAAGTTAGACTCGCTCGAGAGAGCACTGCATGGCTCCTCTGGAGTGGCCAAGACACCAGAACCGTTGTTTCAAGACGCCTACGCCTGCGCAATGAAGTTCCTGGTGGCGCTATGGCTCTCATTGTATTGGAGCTCAGCAGGCCTGTTGGGATTATGGAGCGGTGTCATCAGACAGGTGCAGAGTGGATAACCCTTGTCCCCGAGGAGCCATCCACTAGGTTGACACAGTAGTTGGAAGAGGCCTGAGACACCAGCCTGGTGCAGGATAAAAGCATCGTGGCTGCTGCCAGGATAGCGGGCATTGACGGCAAGGATGCGCTGTCTGGGGTCACACACCAACTTGAAATTCAGAGAGTGGAAGCCCTTGCGGTTTTGGAACACCTCTGCATTCTCATGACCTGCCCACAATGCCACATGCGTGCAGTCAATGGTGCCCTGAACCATGTGGCAGCCTGCTATCCTAGCAAAGTCACATGCGTTTTCATGCTGTTTGTCCCATGTGGAAAGAGATGTACTGCCTTCTCCTTTTGTACAGAGCATTATGTGACCTCCCGGATGCATCAATGGACAGCAAACTGGGAGATATTCGCTATGTCCCCAGTTGAAGCCTGGAAGGAGCAGCTGGCACAGAAATTCAGAGCCACCATCACCTTCACTGCTACTGACAGAGACGTCCTGGTCCTGAGCTGAGGCTGCAGATCTGGTTGCAGGAGATGGCAGAGCTCAGTCAAAACCTGCTTGTTGAAGCGCAGCCTTCGTAAACACTGGTCCTCGGAAAAATGAATATAGGAGAATTGCTCCCGGAATATCCTGGGAGGCTAAGGTCTTCTGTGCAGAGGCATGTTGGCCATCGTGCCTCTGGCCACGTTTGCCACTTTTTCTCTGTGCGTCTGTTGCCTCCGAAGGTGAAGCTGGAGGATGTCGCCCCGAGTTACTACAGCCCCCATAAAATCTTCTAAATGTGCGAAATATGAGGCTCAAATAAATAGGAACCTCAAAAGTGGCGCTGAGGACCAAATATCCTTAGGACAGCGTTAAATCTCTCCAGATGTATCTCTCCCTCTCAACCTGCGTATACCAAAAATTTTGCAGACAAGAAAAAGCAGGAAGTGCACGCCTTGAAATAGTGCTCCCCCAGCCTCTTCCCGACGTGAAAATATTCCCTCTACCTGTCATCCCTAGCGGCAAGCCCTAAGGCAGGGGCCGTGAATCAATTTCCGGTCCAGTGCTCCACCGGGGCCTTGCATGCTTGCATGACATCATGATCTGTGGGCACAGGAGATCATGGCAGTAGTGCTTAGCAACACCACAAAATTACTTCAATTTCGCGACTGGCGCAAAAATCGCCACGCTCGGGCGCTGTGTTGCTAGCGTCCCATGAGCGCCCCACAGAGGCACTAATGGGAGGCGCTAACCAACCGAATTTTCCCCCCTTGGTTTCTTAATTTAAGTGGATATTTCCCATACACCGACAAAAGTGAATAAGAATTTGACAAATTAAACCACTGAGCTCTCAGGAGCCAGAATGAATGTGCTGTTTTTCTTTTAAGCACAGGACCACGTGAGTGTTGATGGTGTAAAATTTCCAAAAGTGGTTCTTTGATATAGAAATGACTTCAAGGTGCTACAGAGCTTGAAAGTGGGAGCTCCAGTAATGTTCAAAATTTAAGTCCTTTTCTGCAGCTATCGATGGATCTTGAATGTCACACAGCGGTGACAAAATTTTTATCTTCCAAGAGACATTGCTTGAGGGGGAAGATAAAAGACTTACATCCAAACATACTTGAAACTACGTGTGTCTCCTTTGTAAAACCACTAAGCCTGGGCACAACTTTTTTGTGAAATTAAAATTGATCAGATAAATTCTCATGTACTCACGAAGGGAAATTTATCTAACATTTAGTGGATAATCAAATTTTATTTTTGAAAAGGTCCATACTACGTGCTTTCTGTCCAAACTGTGTGTTATGAAAGAAGATTTGTGGATGGAGACTGTTGTGTTCAAGGTAATGAACATCCTTCATCTTGCAGACAGAATTGCTCTCTAGAATAACAACATTTTGAGGAATTAGAGGACCATTAAGAGTATAAATAGTATGAACAAAAATATGTTGAAAACTTGAATTGATTTGGGAACTGTGCAAATGGTAATGATCATAATGTTTCTCCAGGGCTGAATGAGATGACATGGTAATATAATGGAGTTTTTCTAAAATAATTTTCCGAGGTAATTATGGATGAATTTCAGGAACCTGAACAGGGGTTAGGAAAAGATGTGTGAGTGCATCCCTGCATAACATGATATCAGAAACGATTTCACTTTGGTATCCAGGTAAATACTATTCAAAGTCAGGATAGTGTTGCTAAGAATCATTAATTGATAGGTTTCTCTTTGAGATCTATGTGTCTTTGGCTATACTAAACAATGAGGAAAATATATTTGATAGCCTGGCCACTACCCTAGACATTGGCACCTTGCAGGGAGAGTTGAGAAAAGACCTCCTAGCTTTTGATCAGATAACTTAAAAGCCCAGGAATAGCTTGCAACTGATGTCAAGTGTTGTCTGTCGTTGGGGCACCAGTGGGAGTGGAAATGTGATATGTTGTGCATGAGGCAACTAGCATGTGGAAATGCGTGGTGAAGATGCACTGAAAAACTGGCCTGAGAAATGCTCAGTTATTTGACAACAGCACGACGTGAAATGGTTAATGTTGCTCAGGGGATTGAGGGAAATGTTTAATCAAGCCACTCACTCATACTCCATAATGAAACTGAACTTTTAATGAGACAGTATACAGTTAAACGCACTGGAAACTTTCAAATGAATGGAAATTAATGTAAATATAGATGTAGAATTTGGATTTTTAAAATTCAGGCAGGAGATCACAATGATATGGAATAACTGAAAGCTAGTGGTAAATGATATTAGCGAGAATATCTATAAGATGCATAATGGTAAGGAGAGCTGGACAATCTTTAAAGTCCATGATTTATGGAAAATATGGTAAACTGTAGTGCTTTGTACAATGTATTATGATATTCTTTGTTTGTGTCATGATGTGTAATATTACCCAAGATAAACTTAGACAAGACGAGTGAATGGATTAAGATGGCTATGTGATACTCCTCAGATTACAACCTTAAATAAGTCCATGAGGGGTCACTAGGGGCTGATTAAGATTGATACTAGTAAAGGTAAAAGATTTCTTGAATTACTTCTGTAGTTTAAAACCCTAACATTAAATGGCTGGCAGTGTATAAGAGATGATGTAATGCTGACATTGAAAAGGGGACATCTACCTTTAGAAATCATGTATGGTGGGTAAAAGTTAGAACATAGTTGAGTGCTTATGGTCTTGATTTATACTGTATAAATAGTCTACCTCACTAAATGAGCAGTAGAAGAAGACATAAAAAGTGTTGGATACGTTGGGCAGCATAAGATTTAAAAGTTTAACAGCCAAACTTCTTCTTATCTTGGATTAACAGGCTTTCTAGGCTTTCTGATATAAAACGGATGGCTTTGAAATGTCGAAATAAGAATGGTTCGCTTATTTTCTGATCGGTAAGTG
Organism: Squalus acanthias; assembly: GCA_030390025.1. NCBI lineage: Eukaryota > Metazoa > Chordata > Chondrichthyes > Squaliformes > Squalidae > Squalus > Squalus acanthias. The sequence goes on along the minus strand of CM059430.1, from coordinate 72,703,115 downwards.
CTTGTGTATGGAAATAAGTGTCGATAATAAAATGTAACTTTAGTTTTAGGGTAATAAAACACAGGTAGCGAATCCATTTGAGGGAGTTCTGTTTAAGGTGAGTAGTTCTGAAGTAAAGAAACTAAAACTGTTTACATGAATAGTCTGTTTTCAAAGGGTTTGGGAATAGTTATGTCATGCAGTCTTAACTATTACATTTTCCTTTGATGTAGTAAAAATATGGTATATACAGGATCATGGTTTTCAACAGTATGTCAGAGTGTGCTCGCAAGGTACAGAAACCGGAAAAAGTCACTCTCTGTATGCAGTAGAAGATGCTGACCTTTACTGTGTCCTATATAATCCACCATGAAGTCTCGTGCTTACTCGAAACTTGTTGTTTTGAACCAGAGGAGAAAGAAGGTTGGCTGCTAAAAATTGAGTTTGGAGCTGGAGCAATAGTTTGCAAGGACGTAGGGATCAATGGTTGCTTTTTTGAGGATGGGGTGAAGACGGAAGATTTGAAGGAAAGGGGGACAATACCTGAGGAGACTGAACCGTTAACAACATCTGCTAACATGTGAGCAAGGAAGGAAACTTGGGTGGTCAGCAATTCAGTAGCAATTGGGTTGAGACAGCAGGAGGTCGGTCTCATTGACAAGATGAGCTTTGAAAGGGCAAGATGGGAAATGAGAGAATCTGTCCTTATCACAGGGATAATTCAACTGCTATAAAGATAATTATTTGTATATTAACTGCACTGCACCAGTTTTGTAGAATGCTAACAATTTTGCTTTACAGAATGCATCTTCATTTTTTTGGCCTGAAGTACATTCCCCAGTTTGGATTTGTGGACACCATAACAATGCATCAGTTATTGCAAGTATACAAATGGATGAAAAACTAAAAATATTAGTCATTTTAATTCATAATCAGTTCCAAATGAAACGTTACTGGATATATTTACATTAATATAAAGAGAGATCAATAGCAGCCGCATTTGATTAAACTTTCGCTAACAGAATCTTCACCTGTCGTTCCCTGGTTCTAATATAATTCTTAGCATGGGCTATTCAGAAGGGCACGCAATATGCCAAATGCCGCCTGTCCAATCCTTTGCTCAATTTTACAATCAGGTCCAAGATGCATATCAATCCCTCTAATGCAAACAACAGAATGTTTTTTTGTTTTCTTCTAACTTATAAAGACCTTTGCGGTGGCTGCGTACCGCCAAGAATTCCTTCTATGTGTTTGGGTGCAGAGCGTTTCTGTTCAAACGGTTCGATGCCGAGAACTGGGGCGCATATGGGGAAGCTTCACACCCGCGGTTCAGGTTGGGGAATTGGCCAACAAGCGGTGGGGGCCTGAGCAGAATAGCTGAAGGGAAAATTCCGGATTATATTTAATCGGACCAGTATTTAAAACGAACTCACTTAGAAGAAGAAGAATCTTACACGATTAAAGAGAGGGTATAGTGTGAGCGGACTTGAAGACAGCTAGTTATTCCTATATTTTAAAAGGCAGATAGAACAAGCCCAGGAATCTATACTGCGGATGCTGAAAATCTTAAAATATAAACAGAAAATGCTGGAAATGCTCAGCAGGTCAGGCAACATCTGTGGAGAGAGAAACAGAGTTAACGTTTCAAGTTGATGACCTTTATGTAGAGCATTAACACCGGCATAAACCAGTTGGGACGATCGGCAGGTTTCTGTGCTGTAAATTCTATGTAATTATATGTAACCCCATAAATACATCAAATGACAGGTAACTTACATCCATGTACATGAGAATTATCACAATGCTGGAATGTCCACAAGGCTTTTCCCTATTGTCCGCTGTAACTTCGGCGGGCTCGTAAAGAATCTCGTTAAAGGTTAAAAACAACTGTATCTCCAGGGTTTCCGCCGAATCATAGAATCATAGAAATTTACAGCACAGAAGGAGGCCATTCAGTCCATCTTATCCGGCCGACAAAGAGCTATCCACCTTAATCCCACTTCCAGCACTTGGTCCGTAGCCTTGTAGGTTACAGCACTTCAAGTGCATATCCAAGTACTTTTTAAATGTGATGAGCCTCTCTGTCTCTCCCACCCTTTCAGGCAGTGAGTTCCAGAACCCCACCACCCTGTGGCTGAACAAATGTCTCCTCAAATCCCCTCTAAACCTCCTACCAATTACTTTAAATCTGTGCCCCCTGGTTATTGACCCTTCTGCTAAGGGAAATAGCTCCTTCCTATCCACTCTATCTAGGCCTCTCAATTTTATACACCTCAATTAGGTCTCCGCTCAGCCTCCTCTGTTCCAAAGAAAACAACCCCAGCCTATCCAATGTTTCCTCATAGTTAAAATTTCCCAGCCCAGGAAGCATCCTCATAAATCTCATTTGCACCCCCTCCAGTGCAATCACATCCTTCCTGTAATGTGGCGACCAGAACTGCACGCAGTATTCTATCTGTAGTCTAACTAGTGTTTTATACAGTTCAAGCATAACCTCCCTGCTCTTATATTCTATGCCTCGTCTAATAAAGGCAATTAACCCGTATGCCTTCTTAACCACCTTATCTATCTGTCCTGCTACCTTCAAGGATCTGTGGACATGCACTCCAAGTTCACTCTGCTCTTCTGCACTTCTCAGTGTTCTACCATTTATAGTTTATTCGCTTATCATGTTAGACCTCCCCAAATGCATTACCTCACACTTCTCCAGACTGAATTCCATTTGCCATTGTTCTGTCCACCTGAAGGTCCATTGATATCTTCCTGCAGTCTGTAGCTTTCTTCTTCATTATCAAACACACTGCCAATTCTTGTATCATCTGCAAATTTCTTAATCATACTTCCTACATTCAAGTACAAACCATTGATATATACCACAAAAAGCAAAGGACCCAGTACTGAGCTCTGCGGAACCCCACTGGAAACAGCCTACCAGTCACAAAAACACCCTTCGACCATTACCCTTTGTTTCCTGTCTCTGAGACAATTTTGGATCCAATTTGCCACTTTGCCCTGGATCCCATGGTCTTTTACTTTCGTGACCAGTCAGCCATGCGGGACTTTATCAAAAGCTTTGCTCAACTCAATACAGACTACATCAAATACACTAGACTCATCGATCCTCCTTGTTACCTCCTCAAAAAATCCAATCATGTTAGTCAGACACGACCTTCCCTTAACAAATCCACGCTGACTGTCCTGATTAATCCGTGTCTTTCTAAATGAAGATTTATCCTGTGCCTCAGAATTTTTCCAATAATTTTACCACCACTGATGTTAAGCTGACTGGCGTGTAATTACTTGGTGTATCCCTTTCTCCCTTTTTAAACAACGGTACCACGTTAGCAGTCCTCCAGTCCTCTGGCACCACACCTGTAGCCAGAGAGAATTGGAAAATGATGGTCAGAGCCTCTACTATTTCCTCTCTTACTTCTCTTAACAGTCTGGGATATATTTCATCCGGTCCTGGGGATTTAACAACTTTCAAAGATGCTAAACCACTTAATACTTACTCTTTCACTGTGTTTATTTCATCTAATATTTCACCCTCCTACTCCCGATGGCAATGTCTGCATTGTCCCTCTCCTTTGTGAAAACAGATGCAAAGTATTCAATAAGAACCATACCAATGTCTTCCGCTTCCACACGCAGGTTACCTTTATGGTCCCTAATAGGCCCTTTTCTTACTTCAGTTATCCGCTTGCTCTTAATGTATATATACATCATCTTTGGGTTTTCCTTGATTTTACTTCCCAATATTTTATCATGCCCTCTCTTTGCTTTCCTAATTTCCATTTTAATTTCACCACTGCACTTTCTGTACTCCTCACAGGTTTCCGTAGTATTGAGTCCTCGGTATCTGTCATAAGCTTCCCTTTTTGTCTTCATCCTACCATGTATGCCCCTTGACACCCAGGGAGCTTTAGATTTGTTCGTCCCACCGTTTTTCTTTAAGGGAACATACTTGCTCTGACCCTCAATATCTCCTCCTTGAATGCCTCGCACTGCCCTGACACTGATTTACCTTCAAGTTTCTGTCTCCAGTCCACTTTGGCTAAATCACTTCTCAGCTTAGTAAAATTAGCTTTTCCCCAATTGAGAACTTTTATTCCTGTTCTATCCTTGTCCTGTTCCATAACTACCCTGATTCTAACTGAATTATGATCACTACGAACAATATGCTCTCCCACTGATACCCTTTCCACCTGCCCAGCTTCATTCCCTGAAACTAGGTCCAGAACCGGTCCCTCTCTTGTTGGGCTTTTTACGTATTGGCTGAAAAAGTACTCCTGAATGCATTTTATTAATTCTGCTCCCTCTCTGCCTTTCACACTTATTTTATCCCAGTTAATATTAGGGAAGTTGAAATCCTCTGCTATCACTGCCCTATTTTTGCACGACTCAGAAATTTGATAACATATTTACTCTTCTATCTCCCTCTGACTGTTTGGAGGTCTGTAGTACACTCCCAGCAGTGTGATTGCCCCTTTTTTGTTTTTCAGTTCAACCCATATGGCCTCATTTGATATAATAACAGAAAATGCTTGAAACACTCAGCAAGCCAGGCAGCATTCGTGGAGAGAGAAACAGAGTCAACATTTCAGGTCTGTGACCTTTCTTCAGAATTGGTAAAAGTTGGAGATGTAACAGGTTTCAAGCCGGTGCAGAGACAGGGAAAGGGGGTGGGAGGATGAATTAAAAGGACAATCTGATCCTTCTAAGATATCCCCCTCCTCACAGCTGTAATTGATTCTTTAATCAATATTGCGACCCCCCTTCCTTTTTTATGCCCCTCTCTATCTCGTCTGAAAACCCTGTAACCAGAAATGTTGAGCTCCCATTCCTGCCCTTCTTTCAGCCATGTCTCATTAAGAGCTATAATATTATACTCCCACGTGTCTATATGTGCCCTCAGCTCAACTTCTTTATTCTCTCTATTCCTTGCGTTGAAGTATATACCATTAACCACTGCCAAACTTCCTGGTTGACTATTTTCGAGCATTTGTTTCCTCTGTCAACCAAACTCGCTTACTAATTTTCTACCTTCCATTTCCGGCTTTGCTTCTCTCCCTTCAGAATCCACGCTCAGGTTCCCATCCCCCTGCCGAGCAAGTTTAAACCCTCCCCAACTGCACTAGCAAAGCCCGCCGTGAGTATATTCGGTCTGTTCCTGTTGAGGTGCAAACCGTCCGGCTTGTACAGGTCCCACCTCCCCTAGAAACGATCCCAATGCCTCGGGAATCTAAAGCACTCCCTCCTGCACCATCTCTCCAGCCACGCATTCATCTGCTCTATCCTCCTCTTTCTGTACTTGCACGTGGCACCGGGAGTAATCTGGAGATTACTACTTTTGAGTTCTTGCTTTTTAATCTCTTTCCTAGCTCCTTAAAATCTGCATACAGGGACATCCATGACCCGGGCACCAGGGAGCAAACATACCATCCTGGAGTCACGTCTGTAGCCGCAGAAACGCCTGGCTATGCCCCTAACTCTCGAATCCCCTACCACTATTGCTCTTCAACTCTTCTTCCTCCCCACCTGTGCAGCTGAGCCACCCATGGTGCCGTGGACTTGGCTCTGTCTGCACTCCCCAGAGAAACCATTGCCCTCACCAGCATGCAGAACTGAATACTGGTTAGCGAACGAGACTCAGGGGAGTCCTGCACTACCTGCCTGGCCCTCATTTTTTTCTGTCTGGCGGTCACCCATTCCCTTTCTGCCTGCGCACTCTTAAGCTGTGGGGTGAGCACCTCCAGAAAAATGCTATCTACGTAAATCTCAGCTTCGTGGAAGCACTGCAGTGACTCCAGCTGCCGCTCAACCTCCGAAACCCAGAGCTCGAGCTGCTGTAGCTGGCGACACTTTCCGTACACGTGGTCGTCCAGGCCACAAGAGGCGTCCAGGGTTTCCCACATGGCACAGGATGTGGAATTCACGGGACTGAGCTGCCCTGCAGTGCCTCTATATAATATACTATGTACCAACATGACAAAAATAAACTTAACAACTTAACAGAAGCACTCACCAGCTACTCACCAACCTGCTCTCTCCAATTAATAGGCTATGAACTACTTAGCAGAAATACACTTAAAACTTAACAAAACACATAAAGTAAATACCCACCAGCTACTCAACAATCACATCCCTTGTGCCGACGTCACTTCTGAATTCCGACGTCACTCCTGTGTTGAGTTCCTCTCGCCGACTCTGTGCCTCTCGCAGGTCCGCCGTTCAGATTCTCCGTTGATGTTGTGGCGGAGCTCGGAAGATTCCCACGGAAATTCTACTATCTGTTTAACTAGCATTGGCGACCTTTATTTCAGCATTTACACTTAAAATGCAACATTCGGCAAACAGTGACTGACGCTTCAAGCAAAGAATTTCAACCACAGAGGATGTCTGAACAAATCCCGTCGTGCAACACAGCCTACTCAACCTAGGGAGAGTAAAAGCCCAATATTCTGGCGCTGATCTTTCGTCAAAAACCGCAACTCGTTCCAGCAGGGTTTTGACAAGATTATTTGCTTGCAGATATTGAGAATGAAAAATATCACTTGTCAAAACAATAATATTTAATTGAATCTGGTGAATGGGTTTTGGATCTGGGTGGACTGTACCCGGTGTTGGGTATTTATTTGGTGTAGCAGATGGTCTTTTCTTATTGCACATTTGATTTGTGGGCTTTTATTTGGTGCATTTTGGAGTAGATTTTATGTTTATGTAATATTTTTGCTTTCTTCATTACCTCAAATGAGAGATTGCACCCCAGTGAGCTGTGCAGAAAACAAGTCGGATGACAATCATGCGGCTTCTGGTAATCTACGAGACAAATAGTATCATCTTCTCTCTTATTCTGTCAGTAAACGGTTCTGCATCTCCACGTTACTATTGCAGTGTTTGTCCGATATCCACTTTTTTAAAGGAGCCAGTTTATTTTGAACGGGTTCATAATTCCACTATGTAGACTACAAACAATGTGACATGAAGTTAATAAGCCTTTGTCTGATCATACCGCCAACAGTAAAATCTGGGATTTGCTTCCAAAGCAAATCATTATAATATATTAGCATCAGTTGCACATAAATGGGGGTGGGGATAATTTTGACTTTGGGCGAGCTATATAGATTCAGCGCCCATTATCCATCTCTCCTGATTTTCCTTTCCAACGTAAAGGTGTATAACGGCGGGCGCAATCGATATGGCCCGTTTTAAAGCATTGCCCAATGTCAAAATTACCCCGAAGGAGTGACGCTCAAGTGTTGTCTTCAGGTGAATCAATGTTTTGAGCCGGGACTAATACAATCAGGGACCATAAATGTAATGCTCTCACCATTTGAAAGTCACAGTGTTTTTTTTTTACTTTGTGCAATAGTGTAAAACAGGTGGTGGTTAATAGGCAGATCATTTTTGATTTACATCAATGGAAATAAAGTCGGGAGAGATGTAAAACTGGCTGCCGATTCGCTTTCACCTGTTTTAGTGTGGGCCATAACGTCAATATTTCCCCATGCATTGTGTTCCTTTTTAAATAATATTTGACATCATTACTAATCCATTTCTAATGTTGTTATACAAAGCCATTAAAATCGGCCAGGTTCCATAAGGACCATGGCCACTTCGCCACATTACTGTCCAAGAGAGGAAGGTGCGAATCTGCTCCTGACAGTGAGGACCAAATATAGCCTTCTGGTGATGTGGAGCAAGAGTAAGTGGTGTAAAGTAGGATTAATAATCCGGAGGAACGTAAAGGAAGGGTTAGATGCGAGAGCGGGAGGGAAGGTAGAGCCTGGTGTGGTGCTGGCGGAGTAGCAGGCTGAGGGAGTTAGGAGATGAGGAAGGGTGAAAAGACCTGAGAGGGACCAAGAGTGCGAAGAAGAGGACAGGAGGGTGAGAAGGAAAGCAAGAGGGGAGGGGAACAATGAAGGTGGAGGAGAAGGGAAAGAATGTTGGAGGGAGGGGATAGAGGGGGAGGAGAAGAGGATGACAGTAGGCGGAGGTGGAAGGGGAGAATAGTGAGGAGGAGAGGTAGAAAAAGGGGAGGACTGCAGGCGGAGGCGAAGGTGGAATGGACAGTGATGGTGACCAGGGCCATGAGTAGCCCAAACAGCAGAGAGCCAATTGGTGTCCTGAATGTCGGGGGCACGGAGAGTCAGACAGGCACACAAGCAGTGGACACAGAACCGGACAGCATTGGGGGTGAGGGGAGCGGGCGCGGAACCAACAAGCAACTGGAGGTAATAAGCAGTGGTGGCATGATAGAGAAGCAATGCGGGGACAATGAGCGGAATGGGTCTTGGAGAGACAGACAAGCGCTGTGATTGGGACCTGAAAGGAGTCGGCAGCACCGGAAGAGGCAGAGGATAAAAATCCGCCGAATTCCAAAAGAACAGCAGAGGCAAGGAGTTACGTCACAGAACTGCAGGTAGGTGATTGGTGGAAAAGTGTTAGCGTTTTATTCTGTCTAACTTAACTAGATAAGCTAATTAATATGACTACAGAAAATGATGTGAATAAAGACTTTAACTACGAGAGCGAGAGAAGCGGCTGGAGATAAAGGTAGGCCCGACTTGTAAGAATCTTAGGGCGAGAAATTCATTATCGCCCAGGAATGAGCACTAACTTTGGAAAGTTTGAGATTGAGCGCCAGGCGCTAATGAATGTGGCTGTATGCAAAATTATCGCTCAAGGAAAGGATGGGAGTGTTAAATCAAATGCTAACGGCCTAGATCAGTGGTGTTACATCAAAGCGCTAACCAATATCAGGTGCAGTCTATTCGCCATTCATCATTGCCACAGGCTCTTTCCAGTTCTTAAAGGGTAAGTCCGTTCATGCTGTAGGACCTCATTCTCAGCATTGCAGCCTGTGAACCTGTGTCAGCAAGTGGGAGCAGGTCAAGCCCAAGGAGCTGGATGACTCGAGCAGATTTCATGACTGCAGAGCCACGCCATAGGGAGAGAGCCCGCAGATTTTCTGACCAAACATTAGAGGAGTTGGTGTCTGCTGTGCAGCGACGGAGGGCAGTGCTCTACCCAACAAGTGGAAGGACGCCCTCGCCGCAAGTCTTCTGCGCCATGTGGTGGGAGGTTGCCCATCAGGTCTCGGCCAGCACTGTGGTCCCCAGGACCCACACACAGTGCAATAATAAATTTAACGACCTCAAGGGCACATAATGTACTCTGGGTGGGGGACTTCAATGTCCATCACCAAGAGTGGTTCGGTAGCACCAGTACTGACCGAGCTGGCTGAGTCCTGAAGGACATAGCTGCCAGTCTGGGCGTGTGACATGTGGTGAGAGAACCAACAAGATGGAAAAACCTACGTGAACTCCTCCTCACCAATCTACCTGTCGCAGATGCATCTGTCCATGACAGTATTGGTAGCAATGACCACCGCACAGTCATTGTGGAGAGGAAGTCTCGTCTTCACACTGACGACACCATCCATCATGTTGTTTGGCACTTTCACCGTGCTAAATGGGTTGGTTTCAGAACAGATCTAGCAGCTCAAAACTGGGCATCCATGAAGCGCAGTGGGCCATCAGCAGCAGCAGAATTGTATTCCAGCACAATAAAGGATGCAGTCCATGCACGCATGCAATAAGACCTGGACGATTTTCAGGCTTGGGCTGGTAAGTGGCAGGTAATATTCGCGCCACAGAAGTGCCAGGCAATGACTATCTTCAGCAAGCGAGAATCTAACCACCGCGCCTTGAATACAACGGCATTACCATCGGCGAATCCCCCACCATCCTGGGGGTCACCATTGACCAGAAGCTTAACTGGACCAGCCACATAAATACCGTGGCAGCAAGAGCAGGTCAGAGGCTAGGTTTTCTGCGGCGAGTGTGTCACCTCCTGACTCCCCAAAGACTTTCCACCATCTACAAGGCACAAGTAAAGAGTGTGATGGAATACTCTCCCCTTGCCTGGATGAGTGCAACTCCCACAACACTCAAGAAGCTCGACACCATCCAGGACAAAACAGCCCACTTGATTGGCGCCCCATCCACCGCCTTAAACATTCACTCCCTCCACCACTGGCGTACCGTGGCTGCAGTATGCAACATCTACAAGATGCACTGCAGCAACTCGCCAAGGCTTCGTCGTCAGCACCTCGCAAACCCACGACCTCTTCCATCTAGAAAGACAAGGGCAGCAGGCGCATGGGAACACCACCACCTCCAAGTTACCCTGCAAGTCACACACCATCCTGACTTAGAAATATATTGCCGATCCTTCATCGTCGCTGGGTCAAATTCCTGGAACTCCCTACCTAACAGCACTGTGGGAGTACCTTCACCACACAGGCTGCAGCTATTTAAGAAGGTAGCTCACCACCACCTTCTCAATGACAATTAGAGATGGGCAATAAATGCTGGCCTTGCCAGAGACGTCCACAGACGATTAAAAAAAGTGTGAATAGCAAATATTGCTGTGGTTAATATGTGTTCACTGATTATTGATAAATGTATTAATTCACTTCGGATAATTTTGTACTTTCTCTCATTTCAGCTGTGTGTTGTGATATGGTCTGCGACAGGGATGGAATGATGCGGATCTGGTTGAATTTACTGGAACTGCAATCTGATGAGACAGTCAAGGACCTCCCTTCCGGAAGGCCGATTGAGTGGCTGCCACCTCCCTCGCTCCCGTTCCTCCTCCTCCTTCTCCTCGTCTTCACCTGCCTCCTCGTCGTCGTCCTCCTCCTCCTCTCCCTCTTCCTTCTGCTGAGTTAGTCCCGCAATCCCTGCTGGAAAGGGTTGTGCCCTCATGATGGCCAGATTGTAGAGCATGCAACACACAATGACGAAATGGGACACCCGCTCAGACGAGTACTGGAGGGACCGTTGCTTGAGCACCCCGATGGCTTGATCAATGAAGTTCCTGGTGGCGGCATGGCTCTCATTATATGAGTGCTGTGCAGGAGTGTTGGGATTGCGGAGGGGAGTCATGAGCCAGGTGGAGAGCGGATAGCCCATGTCGCTGACCAACCAGCCGCGAGCTTGATATGCTGGCTGAAACAGTGCTGGAACACCTGTCAGGCGCAGTATGAAGGAATCTTGGCTGTTGCATTCACATTGAGGATTCGCTGTCTGTGGTCGCACATCAACTGGATATAAAGTGAGTGGTTGCCTTTGCGGATAGGGATGATGTCAGTATTGCTATGTGGTGCTCGCAAAGCCACGTGGGTGCAGTAAATGGCGCCCTGCACCATGGGGAATTGCGCTATCCTGGCAAAGCCACATTCTCTCTGGTGATGGGGAAGGAAATGTAGTCCCTTCTCCTACTGCTGAGAGCCTCTGTGACCTCCTAGATGCAGCAATGGATGGATGGCGAACTGCGAGATGGGACCTAAATCGCCTGTTGCAGACTGGAATGAACCACTGACAAAGAAATTGAGGGTGACAGTGACCTTTACTGCCACTGTCAGAGCCGTCCTCGTACTGATCTGAGGCTCGAGGTCTGGTTGCAGGAGGTGGCAGATTTCTGTGACCACCTCCTTGCTGAAGCAGAGCCTTCTAAGACACTGCTCCTGGCCTAATTGGAGGTAGGAAAATTGCTGTCGGAAGACCCTCGGCGGGTAAGGCCTCCTGTTAAGAGCCCTGATGGCCCTCGTCCTCCCTCTGGCCACAAGTTCCAATCTTTCTCGTTGCCTGCACTCCCTCCACAGTAGATCCTGGAGGGCGAGGTCGACTGCCAGTAGAGCCCCAATGAATGTAAAGAAGTGTAGCACTTTGATAGTTTGTGAGGAGAAGTGTAACTAATTTTTAGTAGCCACAACACTCCAGAGACTAAACAACCTTTAAATGATTGGTTTAAACTGTTGCACAATGTGAAACTAACAAGGAAGCAGTGAAACAGCACTAACCTGACAGCTGCAACTCATTACTCATGATCCCTTTAAGCAGAACCCCTGTAGCCGGCTACCAACTGCTTCACGCCTACTCTCGTTGTCACTGTCGGGTCAAGATGGAAAGGCAGGGAACGATCCTCAATTTGGCAGATCGGGAGGCCAGCGAGCATTGCTGATGTCACAATCTGCCTGGTGCTGAAGCCCCCAGCACTAACTCATAGCGGCGGCGCTAAGGGTGGGGGGGGGGGCGAATTTGGCGTGTGACACTGGATTTACCTCACCACGGCAGTAATGCCTCAGCGCCCCATTAGCGCCCACACCAGGTGCTAACTGGAGTCGCTAAGGTACTGAATTTCTCCCCTTTAGTCTTAAGTTTATTTCTATAACTTTGTTAATAGTCGAATAAATGAAGTCAGTGCAGGGCACCTCAGTTCCACGGAATGCACATCCTGTGTCATGTGGGAAATCCAGGACACTTTCTGTGTCCCGGACAACCACATGTGCAGGAAGTATCGTCGGTTGGAGGAGCTCGAGCTCTGGGTTTCAGAGCTTGAGCTGCAGCTGGCGTCATTACGATGCATCCGTGAGGCTTAGTGCTACATGGATAGCACGTTTCAGGAGGTGGACACCCCGCAGCACAAGAGTGTGCAGGCGAAGAGGGAATGGGTGACCGTCAGACAGACAAGGAGGATCAGACAGGTAGTGTAGGACTCCCCTGAGTGCATCTCGCTCTCCATACACGTGAGGGCGATGCTTCCTCTCGGGGGTACAACCAGAGCCAAGTCCACAGCATCACGGGAGGCTCAGCTGTATAGTGGGGAGGAGGAAGATCGGGAAGGCAACAGTGTTAGGGGACTCGATAGATAAGCGAACAGACAGGCGATTCTGCGCCCGCAGACGTGATTCCAGGATGGTATGTTGCCTCCCTGGTGCCAGGGACAACGATGTCACGGAGCAGCTGCAGAGCAATATGAGGGGGCAGACTGAACAGCCAGGGATCCTGGCCCATACTGGTACCAATGAGATTGGTAGAAAAGGGATGAGATCATGCAGGCAGATTTCAGGGAGCTAGGAAAGAGATTAAAAATCAAAACCTCAAAGGTAGTAATCTCTGGATTTTTCCCTGTCCCACAAGCTAGTGAGTATAGAAATAGGAGGATAGAGCAGATACATGCGTGGCTGGAGAGTTGGTGCACGAGGGAGGGCTTCAGATTCCTGGGAGATTGGGACCGGTTCTGGGGAAGGTGGGACCTGTACAGGTCGAATGGGTTGCACCTCAACAGGGCCGGAACCAATGATCTGGCAGGGGGGTTTGTTCGTACTGTTTGGGAGGGTGTAAACTAATTTGGCAGGGGGATGGGCACCAGGATGTAGCATTAGGAAGGAGAAATAAAGTGACCAAGGGATTGGGAGAGGCAGATGGTACTGCAGTAAGAAATAGTAAGATATTAGGTGAGGTCAGATTAAGCGAGAATACAAGAAGATCTAAGACAGGTTTATAGTGCATATGTGTAAATGTACGATGCGTGGTAAATAAGGTTGGTGAGCTGCAAGCGCAAATAGCCACATGGGAATATGATGTCGATCATTCTGCCATTGTCATTTACACTTCATCTAGACTCATCTTTTGTTTCTTAACATGTCCCATTACCATCTCATTTTGCCTTGTACCATCGTCCCTTTTTTCTCCTAATCGCTCATGCCTTCCATCCTATCACAGACCTTCCCTTTTGTTCTTTCCTCCACTCTCCCCTCTCCCTGCGCCTAAACTTGCTAAAAAACCTGTTCCATCTACAACTTTTTCCAGTTCTGACGAAGGGTCATCGATCTGAAACTTTAACTCTGTTTCTCTCTCCACAGATGCTGCCTGACCTGCTGAGTATTTCCAGCATTGTCTGTTTTTATTAGGGAATATGATGTCATGGCGATAACGGAGACCTGGCTCAAAAAAGAGCAGGATTGGGTTTTAAATATTGTTGGATATAAGGTGCTCAGGAAAGATAGGGAAGGAAAAAAATAGGTTCGGTGACAGTATTAGTTAAGGAGAATGTTACAGTGCTGGAGAGAGAGGATGTCCAGGAGGGGTCAAAGACAGAATCTATTTGGTTAGAGTTAAGAAATAATAGAGGTGCCATTACATTACCAGGTGTATTCGATAGGCCACCAGCTAGTGGGAAAGATATAGAGGAGCAAATTTTCCTGGAAATTATAGAGAGGTGCAAGAACTATGGAGTAGTAATAATGGGCGACTTCAAATATCCTAATATAGACTGGGATAATAACAGTGTAAAGGGCAGAGATGGGAAAGAATTTCATGAACTGTGTTCAGGAGAACTTTCTTGATCACACGTTTCTGGCACAACAAGGGAGGAGGCATTGCTGGATCTGGTTCTGGGGTCTGAGGTGGAGCAGGTGTCAGTAGGGAAACATTTAGGGAACAGTGATCATATTATCATAAGGTTTAGGTTAACTATGGAAAAGGACAGGCAGCAATCTAGAGCAATAATACTTAATTGGAGGAAGTCAAATTTCAGTGTGTTGAGAACGGGTCTGACCTGGGTAAATTGGAATCAAACATTGGCATACAAAACTGTAATCCAACAATGGGCTGCCTTTAAAGAGGAGATAGTTCGGGAGCAGTCGAGGTACAAACCCAAGAGGAGGAAAGGTAGGGCATCTAAAGCCAGAGCTCCCTGGATGACGAAAGAGAGAGAGCATAAGATGAAGCAGAAAACGACCACGTATGACAGATGTCAGATTGGAAATACAAGTGAAAATCAGGCTGAATATAGAAAATTAAGAGGGGAAGTGAAAAAGTAAATAAGAGGGGCAAAGAGAGAGTAGGAGAATAGATTGGCAGCTAACCTAAAAGGGAATTCAAAAGTCTTCTATAGGCATATAAATAATAAGGGGGAAGTAAGAGGAGGAGTGGGGCAGAATAGGGACCAAAAAGGAACTCTATGCATGGAAGCAGAGGGCATTGCTGATGTACTAAAACGAGTACTTTGCATCTACCCTCAGCAAGGAAGAAGATGAGGCCAAAGTTATAGTGAAAGAGAAGGTAGTGGAGATACTGGGTGAGATAAAAATGGAAAAACAGGAGGTACGAGAAAAGCTGGCTGTAATTTTAAAGTTGGTAAGTCACCAGGACCGGATGGAATGCATGATGCTGAGAGAGGTTAGGATGAAATTGTGGAGGCACTCGCCATAATCTTCCAATCCTCCTTGGCTACGGGGGTGGGGGGGTGGGGGGGGCGTGCCAGAGGACTGGAGAATTGCAAATGTTACACCCTTGTTCAAAAAAGGGTTTAAGGATAAACCCAACAACAACAAGCCAGTCAGTATAACCTCGGTATTGGGGAATCTTTTAGAAACGATAATCAGGGACAAAGTTAACACTCACTTGGACAAGCGTGGCTTCATTAAGGAAAGCCAGCACGGATTTGTTAAAGGCAAATCGTGCTTAACTAAGTTGATCGAGTTTTTTAATGAGGTAACAGAGAGGGTTGATGAGGACAATGCGGTGGCGTGGTGTACATGGACTTCCAAAAGGCGTTTGATAAAGTGCCACATAATAGGTTTTCCGACAAAGTTGAAGCCCAAGGAATAAAAGGGACAGTGGCAGCATGGATACGAAATTGGCTAAGTGACAGGAAACAGACAGAAATGGTGAATGGTTGCTTTTTAGACTGGAGGAAGGTGTTACCAAGGTGTCGGTACTGGGACCACTGCAGATGACACAAAACCTGGAAGGTTTGTAAACATTGAGGAGGATAGTGATAGACTTCAAGAGCGCATAGACAGGCTGGTGGAATGGGCGGACAAGTGGCAGAAGAAATTTAACGCAGAAAAGTGAGAACTGATACACTTAGGTAGGAAGAACGAGGAAAGGCAATATAAACTTAATGGGACAATCCTAAAAGAGGTTCATGAACATAGATACCTGGGGATATATGTACAGAAATCGTTGAAGGTGGCAGGGCCTGTTTAGAAAGTGGTTAAAAAAGCATACAGGATGATGGGCTTCAAAAATAGAGGCATAGTGTACAAAGCAAGGAAGTTATGATGAACCTTTATAAAACACTGGTTCGGCCTCAACTGGAGAATTGCGTTCAATTCTGGACACCACACTTTAGGCAGGATGGGAAATCCTTAGAGAGGTTGCAGAAAAGAATTACGAGAATGATCCTATGCATGATGGAATTCAGTTATGTGGATAGACTAGAGAAGTCTGGGTTTTTTCTCCTTGGAGCAGAGAAGATTGAGAGATTTGATAGAGGTGTTCAAAATCATGAGGGGTCTAGACAGAGTAGATAGAAATAAACTGTTCCCATTGGCGGAAGGGTCGAGAACCAGAGGACATGGATTCAAGGTGATTGGCAGAAGAACCAAAGGCGATTAGGAAAATGTCTTTACGCAGAGCGTGGTTAGGATCTGGAGTGCACTGCCTGAAAGGTTGCTGGAGGAAGACTCAACTGTTGCTTTCAAAAGGGTGTTGTATGAAGGAACATGAATTGCAGGGCTACGTGGAAAGGGCGGGAAAGTGGGACTAGCTGAAATGTTCTTGCAGGGAGCCGGCACAGGCTCGATTGGACGAATGGCCTCCTTCTGTGCTGTAACCATTCTCTGATCCTATGGGGAGGGGAAGGAAGAGGAGAAGGAGAAGGAAGGTATATGTGCTTTTAGAATAGTTCTTCTGTGTTCCTTGTTTTTATATTAATTGTAGGCAATTTAAGCGGCAGAGACAGACTGTGGCGGGGAAGGGGCTGCTGCAT
The DNA here is from genome assembly GCA_030390025.1 of Squalus acanthias. Classification (NCBI taxonomy): domain Eukaryota; kingdom Metazoa; phylum Chordata; class Chondrichthyes; order Squaliformes; family Squalidae; genus Squalus; species Squalus acanthias. The sequence goes on along the minus strand of CM059430.1, from coordinate 72,686,507 downwards.
TGCACTGGGATGCAGAGGTTCTTGATCTCAGAGGCTAATGGACGGCGAAGCAAAGTTAATTACAACAGGAACTTAAGGGAAGTGGAGATAGGGGCGGGGAGCGAGGCATTAGCCAGGGCCCGTGCCGGGGCCTGGACTGGCGATTGCACTGCCGACTGTGGTTGCAAGCGGGCTGGCCAGCCAGTGAGAATGGGCTGAGGGCCAAAAGCCCATGACAGCGGGGAGCTGTGTTTTCCCAGCACTGTTGTTTGTCAGAGATACGACCAAGTGAGGCGTGAACTTAAAAGAAAGTTTTTTTTAAATTAAAAATAAGAGAATTGACTAAGTGACCCTGGCCGCAAGATGTGACAACGAGAAACAGCAGAGGGAATGTAAGTGGCTGGATGGAGGGCCAATGGAGAAAGACTTCAGATAAGTTTGGGAGAGAAATATTAAGATGACGATTATGAGTTGGTAACATAATATGCAATTGCTCACACAAACATAATACACATGCAAACATATAACACGCGTATGCACACACAATCATTCAAACTGAAGATTTCACCTGGCAAATCACCCGAAAAGAGCAGCGAAAACAGACACACAAACGTAACACAAACACACAGACACACAAACACGTATTCAAATAAAACATGCAACTAAAACACACAAAGGCAGACACACAAAATACATGCTCACACTCAAATAAAACATGTACACACAACACAAACATAACACAAACATACACATAATATAACCACATGTAACAAAAGCGCATATAATACAAACACGAAAATGCACATATTATAGCATGCACACATAAAATACACACAAACATAGAACACACACATGCGTACAAAACAGAAGAATTGACTTGGAAATTTAGCCCAACAATAGTTCCTGTAGTATAGCAGTGAATGTATGCAGAAGACACGCATAATACAGCAGCACCATCAACCAATCAGCAGCAGCCTCACCATCAGCATCTCCCAGTCACCCGCAGCATCACGCAGTCACCAGCAGCAACACCCATCAGCAGCAGCCTCACCATCAGCATCTCTCAGTCACCAGCAGCATCTCCCAGTCACCAGCAGCATCTCCCAGTCATCAGCAGCATTGCCCAATAACCAGCAGCATCACCAGCAGCATCTCCCAGTCACTAGCAGCCTCACGAGCAGCATTTCCCAGTCACCAGCAACATCTCACAGTCACTAGCAGCCTCAACAGCAGCATTTTCCAGTCACAAGCAGCATCTCAATGTTACCAGCAGTATAGCCCAGTCACCAGCAGCCTCACCAGCAACATTTCCCAGTTCCCAGCAGCATCACCAGCAGCATCTCCCATTCACCAGCAGCATCTCCCAGGCACCAACAGCATCACCAGCAGCATCTCCCAGTTACCAGCAGCATCAACCAGTCACCAGCAGCATCTCCCAGTCACCAGCAGAATCTCCCAGTCACCAGCAGAATCTCCCAGTCACCAGCAGCATCTCCCAGGCACCAACAGCATCACCAGCAGCATCTCCCAGTTACCAGCAGCATCAACCAGTCACCAGCAGCATCTCCCAGTCACCAGCACAATCTCCCAGTCACCAGCAGCATCTCCCCGTCACCAGCAGAATCTCCCAGTCACCAGCAGCATCTCCCAGTCACCAGCAGAATCTCCCAGTCACCAGCAGCATCTCCCATTCACCAGCAGAATCTCCCAATCACCAGCAGCATCTCCCAGTCACCAGCAGAAGCTCCCAGTCACCAGCAGCATCTCCCAGTCACCTGCAGCAACACCCAGTCACCAGCACCATCTCACCAGCAACATTTCCCAGTACCCAGCAGCATCACCAGCAGCATCTCCCAGTCATCAGCAGCATCTCCCATTCACCAGCAGCATCTCACAGGCACCAACAGCATCAGCAGCAGCATCTCCCAGTCACCAGCAGCATCTCCCAGTCACCAGCAGCATCAACCAGTCACCAGCAGCATCTCCCAGTCACCAGCAGAATCTCCCAGTCACCAGCAGCATCTCCCAGTCACCAGCAGAATCTCCCAGTCACCAGCAGCATGTCCCAGTCACCAGCAGAATCTCCCAGTCACCAGCAGCATCTCCCAGTCACCAGCAGAATCTCCCAGTCACCAGCAGCATCTCCCAGTCACCAGCAGAATCTCCCAGTTACCAGCAGCATCTCCCAGTCACCAGCAGAATCTCCCAGTCACCAGCAGCATCTCCCAGTCACCAGCAGCATCAACTAGTCACCAGCAGCATCTCCCAGTCACCAGCAGAATCTCCCAGTCACCAGCAGCGTCTCCCAGTCACCAGCAGAATCTCCCAGTCACCAGCAGCATCTCCCAGTCACCAGCAGAATCTCCCAGTCACCAGCAGCATCTTCCAGTCACCAGCAGAATCTCCCAGTCATCAGCAGCATCTCCCAGTCACCAGCAGAATCTCCCAGTCACCAGCAGCATCTCCCAGTCACCAGCAGAATCTCCCAATCACCAGCAGCATCTCCCAGTCACCAGATGAATCTCCCAGTCACCAGCACCATCTCACAGTCACTAGCAGCATATCCAGTTCATCAGCAGCATCAACCGGTCGTCAGCAGCATCTCCCAGTCACAATCAGCATCACCAGCAGCATTTCCCAGTCACCAGCAGCATCTCACATTCACCAGCAGCATCTTCCTGTCACCAGCAGCATCTCCCCGTCACCAGCAGCAACACCCAGTCACCAGTGTCCTCACCAGCAGCATTTCCCAGTCACTAGCAGCTTCACCAGCAGCATCTCCCACTCACCCGCAGCATCTCTCACCAGCAGCATCTCTCACCAGCAGCAGCTTCTTCCAGTCACCAGCAGCATCAACTAGTCACCAGCAGCATCTCCCAGTCACCAGCAGAATCTCCCAGTCACCAGCAGCGTCTCCCAGTCACCAGCAGAATCTCCCAGTCACCAGCAGCATCTCTCAGTCACCAGCAGAATCTCCCAGTCACCAGCAGCATCTTCCAGTCACCAGCAGAATCTCCCAGTCACCAGCAGCATCTCCCAGTCACCAGCAGAATCTCCCAGTCACCAGCAGCATCTCCCAGTCACCAGCAGAATCTCCAAATCACCAGCAGCATCTCCCAGCCACCAGATGAATCTCCCAGTCACCAGCAACATCTCCCAGTCACTAGCAGCATATCCAGTTCACCAGCAGCATCAACCGGTCGTCAGCAGCATCTCCCAGTCACAATCAGCATCACCAGCAGCATTTCCCAGTCACCAGCAGCATCTCACATTCACCAGCAGCATCTTCCTGTCACCAGCAGCATCTCCCCGTCACCAGCAGCAACACCCAGTCACCAGTGTCCTCACCAGCAGCATTTCCCAGTCACTAGCAGCTTCACCAGCAGCATCTCCCACTCACCCGCAGCATCTCTCACCAGCAGCATCTCTCACCAGCAGCAGCTTCTTCCAGTCAACCGCAGCTTCACCCAATCACAAAGACCATCATCAGCAGCATCTCCCATTCACCAGCAGCAACTCTCATCACCAGCAGCATCTTCCAGTCAACAGCAACATCTCCCATTCACCAGCACCATTTCCCAGTCAGCAGAAGCATCTCCGATTCACCAGCAGCATCTCTCATCACCAGCAGCATCTTCCAGTCAACAACAGCATCACCCAATCACCAGCACCATCACCAGCAGCTTCATACAGTCATCAGCGGCATCACACAATCACCAGCACCATCTCCCAATCACCAGCAGCATCCCCTAGTCACCAGCATCATGTCACAGTCACCAGCCACGTCTCCCAGTCACCAGCAGCATCTCCCATTCATCAGCAGCGTCTCCCAGTCACCAGCAGCATCACCCAGTCATCAGCATCACCAGCAGCATCTCTAAGTAAACAGCAGAATCTCCCAGTCACCAGCAGCATCTCCCCGTCACCAGCAGCATCAGCCAGTCACCAGCAGCCTCACCAACAGCATTTCCCAGTCACAAGCAACATCTCCCAGTCATAAGCAACATCTCCCAGTCAGAAGCAACATCTCCCAGTCACAAGCAACATCTCCCAGTTACAAGCAGCATCTTCCAGTCACCAGCAGCATCACCCAGTCACCAGCAGCCTCTCAATGCTATCAGCAGCATTTCCCAGTCACCAACAGCATCACCAGCAAAATCTCCCAGTTCACAGCATCCCTTAGTCACCAGCAGCATCTCCCAGTCACCAGCAGCATCTCCCAGTCACCAGCAGCATCACTCATCACCAGCAGCATCTCCCAGTCACCAGAAGCATTATCCAGTCGCCAGCAGCCTCACCAGCAGCTTCACCCGGTCACCAGCAGCATCTCAATGTTACCAGCAGAATTACCCAGTCACCAGAAGCCTCAACAGCAAAATCTCCCAGTCATCAGCAGCAGCCTCCAGTAACCAGCAGCATCACGCAGTCACCAGCAGAATCTCCCAGTCACCAGCAGAATCTCCCAGCTTCCAGCAGCCTCACCAGTAGCTTCTCCCTGTCACCAGCAACACCTCCCAGTCACCAGTAGCATCTCCCAGTCACCAGTACCATATCCCAGTTACCAGCAGCATCACCCTGTCACCAGCAGAATCTCCCAATCACCAGCACCATCTCCCAGTCACCAGCAGCATTAGCTAATCACCAGCAGCAGCATCCCGTCACCAGCAGCATCTCCCAATCAACAGCAGCATCTCCCAATCACCAGCAGCGTTTCACAATCACCATCAGCATCTCCGAGTTGCCAGCAGCATCACCCAGTCACCAGCAGCATCTCCCATTCACCAGCAGCATCACCAGCAGCATCATACCGTCACCAGCAGCATCTCGCATTCACCAGCAGCATCTCCCATTCACCAGCAGCATTTCCCAATCACCAGCAGCATTACCCAATCACTAGGAGCACCATCATCCAGTCACCAGCAGCGGGACCATCGCCAGCAAAAACACCCAGTAATGAATAGAAAAAGCCATTCACCAAACAGCAACATGAGTCAACCACCAGCAACATCACCTAGACACCAGCAGAAAGTCTGTGTCACCACTAGCAGCAACCAGTCTACATCAGAAACACACGGTCACCAGCAGCATCACCCAGTCACTAGGAGCAACACCCAGTCAACAACATCAATGCCTGGTCACCAGCTCCATCACCCAGTCACCAGCTGAAAACCCCACTCCACAGCAACTTCCCAATCACCAGCAGCTGTATCATCCAGTCACCAGCAGCATCGCCCAGTCACCAGTAGAATTAGCCAGTCACCAGGAGCATCACACAATCACCAGCAGCAGCGCCGTTACCAGCAGAAACGCTCCGTTACCAGCAGAAATAGCCAATCACCAGCAGCCTCACTCAATGACCATAGCAACATCACCCCGTCGCCAACAGCATTAGCTTGTCACCAGCAGCCGCATCGTCACAAGCAGAAACATCCAATCCCCAGCAGCATCACCCAATCCCCAGCAACATTATGCAATTGCCAGCAGCACTAGCCTGTCACCAGCAGCTTAGCCAGTTAGCAGCAGTCATCCACTGGACATAAATTAGAATCCCTTCCCCCAAAGGGTTAGAAAATGGAACTAACCTTTGAGTAACGTATCATATAATCTGGCCTGGGGCTCCACTAAATCATTTCTATCAATCTGGTTGATATCCAGGGCACCTATCAATGTCAAAGCTCCTTGTCTGCTGAATGTGTGACGGACTATCTTCAGTTGCTGTGCAGCAGCCTCGATACCAAGGGACCACTTCAATAAACAACACGATGTTGTCCCGTCCTTCGGTTCAGGTTCGACACCAAAGCCCCGGAACTCTGAGGCCAAACGATGCAAGGGAAATGGGTCATTGGAGCCAGTCACAGACCGCTTTCACCGCACCTGCACGTACGTAACCGCAAAAGTTGGGCAACTTTGCGATTAGCCAAGAAATGTATCAATTCGGAAACTTCCACGTGATGCAAAAATGTTCCATATTCTCTGGATCAGCATTAAAACTGGGTCGCTTTAACTTTTACTGTGTGTTCACAGCTCTGACGTAAAACTGAAACCAGTTCATTGAGATTGAAGCTTCAGATATGTTGTGGTGCGCCATACGGCAACACGCTCAATGCTTTATTATCGTCACATCTCTCCATCACCACACCCTTCAGTGTTTCCCGCTGACTTATAGCAAACGAGTGATCGAGTTCATCGCTTTTGCTCAGAATGCCTGTACTTGATGTGCTGCCGTACCTCTTAGCCCTGGGCATTATTTACACAGGTTTATATATTTATATCTGTCTCATAAATCGGAAAGTGCAAATAAAAAATCAACGAGCTTTGTAGAGGCCACATCTGTTCAATGTTTATTGTGCAATTTCTTCGTTTTCTTTCGTAATATTTCTGCAGCGTTATTTCCTCTCTTTTCATCCTCCCGATCATTATTACCGCCTATAACCCGTGTTTGTGTTTATTTCTGACAGTAAGTGACGGGGCCTCTCTCTCGGTGCTTCAGTTCCCTGCCCGGCTGACTCCGGTAAAAGGCGCAAATGTGACCATGTATTGCTCTGCCCCGCTTTTCGATCCCACCGCATTGGTGGATGTTTATTGGCGGAGAGCTGGCCAGGATCGGACTTTGGATCCAACTGCAGACAAAAGGAAAAAAATGATACCTTTCAAGCAAGGATCTGCCGAGTTCCATCTGCTGCATGTGAGTTTCCAGGACTCCGGAGTCTATTATTGCAGCGTGAGAGACTGGAGCGGAAAGATTTCCAACGGGAATGGGACTGAGCTTATAGTACATGGTGAGTGTCACTGAGGGGCTAGTGGACCAAGGTAAAATTATACAGGTGCAGATTAGAAAATATTGAATTAAAGAGCAGCAAGGTATTTTCCCTCTGTTCGGTTCGGTGTAGTTGCTTTCTCCCTATTTGCAGTGAATCCTGTCTGTTCTCACGGAGCAGCACCGATTACCGGACACAACTCAGGATGTCTGAGTTCAGTCAATCATTGTTCTCTTATTCTGAATCAGCTATTGAATTATCCTTTATTTGTTTTAAATCATTCTCGGGATGTGGGCATCGCTGACAAGGCCAGCATTTACAGTCCATCCTCAGTTGCCTTTGAGAAGGTGGTGGTGAGCTGGCTCCTTGAACCGCTGCAGTCCATGTGGTGAAGGTGCTCCCACGGTGCAGTTAGGGAGGGAGTTCCAGGATTTGGATCCAGCGATGATAAAGGAACGGCGGTATATTTCCAAGTCAGGATGATGTGTGACTTGGACGGAAATTAGAGGTGGTGGTGCTCCCATGCGCCTGTCGCCCTTGTCCTTCTAGGTGGTCGAGGTCGCGGGTTTGGGAGGTGCTGTCGAAGTCGCCTTGGCGAGTTGCTGCAGTGCATCTTGTAGATGGTACACACTGCAGACACGGTACGCCGGTGGTGGAGAGAGTGAATGTTTAAGGTGGTGGATGGACTGTCAATCAAGCGGAATTTTTTATTTCCCTGGATGTTGTCGAGCTCCTTCAGCGTTATTGCAGCTGTACTCATTCTGGCAAGTGGGGAGTATTCCATCAGACTCCTGACCAGTGTCTTATAGTTAGTGGAAAGGCTTTGGGGATTCAACAGCAGAGCCACTCGCCACAGAATATCTAGTCTCTGAACTGCTCTAATAGCCACTGCATGTAGCTTACTTTTTACCTATATATAAGAAGGGAGCTAGAACATGTCCAGGGAACTATAGACCAGTCAGCTCAACATCGATGGTAGGAAAAATAATGGTATCCCTACTAAAGGAAAAAATAGAAGAACATCTAGAAGAGAAAAATATAATAATGAATAGTCAGTATATATTTCAAAAGGTAAAGTCTTGCTTGACCAACCTCATTGAATTTTTTGCTACGGTAACAGAGACAGTAGACAAGGGTCGTGCAAGAGATGTAGTTTATCTAGATTTTCATAAAGCTTTCGATAAGATACCACATAATAGATGAATGAATAAGGTCAGAGAATGCAGAGTCAGGGGACAAGTAGCAGATTGGATAGCTAGCTGGCTTCAAGAGAGAAAGCAGAGAGTAGGAGTAAAAAGTAGGTATTCACAGTGGCAGAATGTAGGTAGTTGTGTTCCACAAGGATCACTGCTGGGCCCACTGTTATTCACAATTCAAATTAACGATTTAGACTTTGGAATCAAAAACACAATATCTAACACTTGCGGATGACACCAAATTGGGGGGATAGTAAATACTGAGGAGGACAACAACAAATTACAGGAGGTCATTAATAATCTTGCAGAATGGGCATATAATTGGCAAATGAATTTCAACACAGATAAATGTGAGTTAGTACATTTTGGTAGGAAGAATAGGGAGGTCACTTATTACTTGGAGGGTGTGGGTCTGGGTTGGGTTGGAGAGCAAAGGGATCTCGGAGTACAAATAGACAAATCGCTAAAAGTAGCGACACAGGTTAACAAGGCCGTAGAAAAGCAAACCAAGCACTAGGGTTTAATTCTAGAGGGAGAGAATTGAAAAGTAGTGAAGTTATGCCATATTTGTATCGAACCTTGGAGTAGTTTTTTTATTTCTTTATGGGACGTGGACGTCGCTGGCAAGGACAGCATTTATTGCCCATTCCAAATTGCCCTTGAGAAGGTGGTGGTGGGCCACCTTCTTGAACCGGTGCAGTCAGTGTGGTGAAGTACTCCCAATGTGTTGTTTGTTAGGCAGTTCCAGGATTTTGACCCAGCGACGATGAACGATCGGCAATATACTTCGAAGTCAGGATGTTGTGTGACTTGGAGGGGAACTTGCAGGTGGTGGTGTTCCCATGCACCTGCTGCCCTTGTCCTTCTAGGTGGAAGAGGTCGCGGGTTAGAGAGATGCTGCCGAAGAAGCCTTGGCGAGTTGCTGCAGTGCATCTTGTAGATGGTACACACTGCAGCCACGGTACGCCGGTGGTGGAGGGAGTGAGTGTTGAAGGTTTTGGATGGGGTACAAATCAAGTGAGCTGCTTAGTCCTGGATGGTGTTGAGCTTCTTGAGTGTTGTTGGAGCTGCACTCATCCAGGCAATTGGAGAGTATTCCATCGCACTCCGTACTTGTGCCTTGTAGATGGTGGAAAGGCTTTGGGGAGTCAGGAGGCGAGACACTCGCCGCAGAATACCCAGCCTCCGACCTGCTATTTTTGCCACAGTATTTATGTGGCTGGTCCAGTTAAGTTTCTGGTCAATGGTGATCCCCAGGATCTTGATGGCGGGGGATTCGCCGAAGGTAATGCCGTTCAATGTCAAGGGGAGATGGTTTAACTCTAGCTTGTTGGAGATAGTCATTGCCTGGCACTTCTGTGTTGCGAACGTTACCTTTCACTTATCAGACCAAGCCTGAACGTCGTCCAGGTCTTTTGCATGCGGGCATAGACTGCTTGAATAGCTGAGGAGTTGTAAATGGCGCTGAGCACTGTGCAGTCATCAGCGAACATCCACATTTCGGACCTTATGTTGGAGGGAAGTTCATTGATGAAGCAACTGAAGATGTTTGGGCTAGGACACTGCCCTGAGGAATTCCTGCAGCGATGTCCTGGGGCTGTGATGATTGACCTTCAACCAGCAGAACCATCCTCCTTTGTGCTAGGTATGACTCCAGCCAGTGGACCGTTTCCCCCCGATTCCCATTGACTTCCGTTTAACTAGGGCTCCTTGATTCCACACTTGGTCAAATGCTGTCTTGATGTCAAGGGAAGTCACTTTCACCTCACCTCTGTAATGAGGTCGGGAGCCGAGTCGTCTTGGTGGAACCCAAACTGGGCTTGAATGAGCAGATTATTGGTGAGTAAGTGCTGATTGATAGCATTGGCGATGACACCTTCCATCACTTTGCTGTTGATTGAGAGTAGACTGATGCGGCGATAATTGGCTGGTTTGGATTTGTCCTGCTTTTTGTGGACAGGACATAACTGGGCAGTTTTCCACATTTTCGGATAGATGCCAGTGTTGTAGTTGTACTGGAACAGCTTGGCTAGAGGAACAGCTGGTTCTAGAACACAAGTCTTCAGGACGACAGCCGGGATGTTGTCGGGGCCAACAGCCTTTGCTGTATCCAGTGCGCTCAGCCGTTTCTTGATATCATTTGGAGTTAATCAAATTGGCTGAAGACTGGCTTCTGTGATGGTGTGGAACTCAGGAGCAGGACGATATGGATCATCCACTCGGCATTTCTGGCTGAAGATGGTTGCAAACGCTTCAGCCTTGTCTATTGCACTCACGTGCTGGGCTCCACCATGATTGAGGATGGGGATGTTTAATAGTCCACCATCATTAACGACTGGATATGGCAGGACTGCAGATCTTTGATCTGATCCGTTGGCTGTGGGATCACTTTGCCCTGTCTATAGCATGTTGATTCTGCTTTTTAGCATGCATGTAATCTGTGTTGCAGCTTCCCTAGGTTGGCACCTCATTTTTAGGTTCGCCTGTTGCTGCTCCTCGCATGATCTTCTACACACCTTATTGAATCAGGGTTGGTCCCCTGGCTTGATGGTAATGATAGAGTGAGAGATATGCCGGGCCATGAGGTTACAGATTGTGGTGGAATACAATTCCACTGCAGATGATGGCCCACAGCTCCTCATGGATGCCCAGTTTTGAGCTGCTAGATCTGGTCTGACTCTATCCCATTTAGCACGGTGGTAGTGCCACACAACACGATGGAGGATGTCCTCAGTGTGAAGACGGGACTTTGTCTCCACAATGACTGGGCGGTGGTCACTGCTACCAATACTGTCATGGACAGATGCATCATCGACAGGGAGATTGGTGAGGACGAGGTCAAGTAGGTTTTTCCCTCGTGTTGGTTCTCTCACCACCTGTCGCAGGCCCAGACTGGCAGCTATTTCCTTCAGGACTCGGCCAGCTCGGTCAGTAGTGGTGCTACAGAGCCACTCTTGGTGAGGGACATTGAATTCCCCCACCCAGAGTAAATGCTGTGCCCTTGCTACTCTCAGTGCTTCTTCTAAGTGGTGTTCAACATGGAGGAGTACTGATTCATCAGCTGAGGGATGGTTGTAGGTGGTAATCAGCATGAGGTTTCCTTGCCCATGCTTGACCTGAAGCCATGAGACTTCATGCGTTCCAGAGTCAATGTTGAGGCCTCCTAGGCCACTCCTTCCGACTGTGTACCACTGTTCCGCCACCGCTGGTGGCTCTGTCCTGCCGGTGGGACAGGATATACCCAGGGATGGTGTTGGAGGAGTTTGGGACAATGAGGCAAATAGTATAGATGCATTTAAGAGGGGGCTAAATAAGCATATGAGGGAGAAGGGAATAGAGGGTTATGCTGATATGCTGATAGAGCTAGATGAGGGAAGACGAGAGTAGGTTCGAGTGGAGCATAAACGCCGGCATGGACTGGTTGGGCCGAATGGCCTGTTTCTGTTCCGTGTATCTTATGTAATACTATGCATGTATGTGGCCATTTATATCACATACTTGTAAAAAAAAAATAAGTGTTGAATGAGCTTGCTCTTTTGGGTACTGTAATGATGTCAATGAGAAGGTGTAAAAAGTATTTACTTGGTGATGTCAGGCCTAAATCTGTGGATAAAACGAGTTAAAGGCAGGCCCAGTAAAAGGGGTTTGAGCGGCGTTACCATTGATGATGAAGGGGCACAAATTTAGGATTAGCTGTAGAAAAATAAAGGGAGGTTAGAATATTTTTTTTACTCAAAGGGTTATTAGAACGTGGGATAGATTTTCACAAGAGCTAGTAAAGGAAATTAACACTTGAGGCAAAATATTAAAGAATGCGGGGTAAGGGCACCGGACTGGATTGAGATCGAGAGCTTGGAGTGCGGCTGGTAATGTGTATTTCTGCCTTCAACTTCTGTAATTTAACCGGAAGGTAACAATTGGAGAAGGAGCACTGAGACAGTCCAATTCAGCAACGCTCAGCCCAAAAGCGCTTAACAGATGAATGACTCAATAAGGATTCTTATTGCGCCAGCAAGGCTCCAACTAGGAGGGGAGTCCAGTGAATTTACTTGATCCGCAAGGAATGAGGGACACGAATCTCCGTAACTGAAAGATATTGGGAGCATGGGTATTTTGATATTTCTTTGGCCTGTTTATCTTTTTATTCGTGACATCTGAACAGTAACGAAGACTTGAAATTATTCACGCAGAGCGCGAACCGGAGTCAAGACCTGTACATTATCTCGGAAATGAACCGACTAAGTGAGCTCTGGAGCAGATAGCTTCGTTCAGGTTAGACCTTGACAAGTCCCAGACTGGAAAGGAATTTTCTTCATGCTGTTGCATTAAGTTAACACCTAGTCTGTGAAACCATATTACAGAATGTAATGTCTCCCTGTTAGCAACGCTGAAACCTATTTAAAACCAAATGTCGAAATCACAGTGAAACACGGGCAGAGGGTTTTGAGAGCTCGCACAAGACGTGTTCTGTTTAATTGGGACTGAAATTCGTTTCAGTGCACAGACGAGGAGCCTTCCCCTGACTGAGTGCTGGATAAAGACAAAAAACGAAAGAAACATTGCCATGTACTGCTTCAAGCAAACCACGTGTTCGTTAAACATGGCGATGACTTTTCCCCATTAAAGAAAACTGCAGCTGCAACATGTTCTCCTTTCTCGGTGGCTATTCTTTCCCTTTCCAAATGTAATACACGAGTAGCGATTTTAACTAATTACCCTTTACTTTTTTCCAGTGCCGCCAACACCTGTGAAGATTACCCGCCAGCCCTCTCCATCCCTCAAACTCCTCTGTACAACGGCTGACTTTTTCCCGGAGGAGTTTAACATCATTTGGTATAAAAATGGCACCGAAATTACATCTGGGATAAACACGACGGAAAAACGGAACGAGGTGGGATTGTATCAAGTTTCCAGCTCCCTCAGCCCTGTGGAGAACTGGTCGGTTTATATCTGTCAGGTGTCTCATGTCACTCTCCGGGCTCCAGCCTACGACAGCCACACGGTTCGTGATTCGGGTAAGAGCCTCAGATTCTCATTACTGCCCTGAACTGTATCAGTGTTATATATAAGGGCCTGCCACGGACTTTCTGTCTCCACTAATCTTTCACCAGAACATTATCAATGGAGTGAGTGTGAAGGGGGTTACTGTGTTCATTGCAGTGTCAAAAAGCTTTTGACGATGGGCCGGAAAGTATGGCACGAAGTAAGATGGAATGATGTGTGATTAGAAGGAAGATCCTGGTTTGATTAGGGAATTGGTTGTAATTCTCATAGACAGAGTGCTGTCGTTAATGTCAGTGACTCCATGTAGAGGCCGGCTACAGTTGGGTCCATTAGAGATCGGTGTATGGCCGTTACACTTCACGATTTATACCACTGATTTGGATGAAGGCGTCGCAAGTTCACTGATGGTATATCTGTGCAAGTGTCAGAACCGTTGAGGAGCAAAAAGGGTTACAATCTCATCTCGATGCGATGGGGGAAATGAGCTTGCATCTGGCAGATTACATTTAACGTAGATATACGTAATATAATACACGTGTGCATGGCTAATGCCAAGCATGTATATAGTGTTCTAGGCTCTGAATTAAACGATGTTGAGAAGGAAAGAGACGTGGCTGATATAGTGTAGGAATATCGAAAGGTCCACGACCACTGCGGAGAGGCTATAGACAAATAAAAATAGAGCATTGGGAAGTATAGCAGGGGCAAACCAATACAAGTAAAGAGTCCTCTAATATCCTTGAGGTAGTCAGCCCTCATCTACAACACTGTGACCAGTTCTAGTCCCTCATATGGTGAGAGGTATAGAGGCACTGGGAAACGGAACAGAGGAGAGCCACTAGACTGATGCCTAGTTTAAAAACCCTAAATCATCACGATAGGTTCAAAGGTCTGGGCATTTATACTTTAAAAAAGCGAGAATTCGGGGAGATTTAATTGAATGGTGAAGGGGCTAGATTGTGTACACGTGCATAGAGTATTTGAATTGGATGAATTGGGGAGAAGGACGAGACATGAATGCACAGAACTGCTTTAGATGTCAGGAGATTTGTCTTCTCCCAGAATGTCACTGACATTTGGAATATGCCGAAGGCTCGTGCAGTGAGCGCGCTTTCGCTGTAAATGTTTAAAGAAGCCGGACGAGGTGGATATCAGCGCAGATAAAGCACAGAAGTAGGCCATTCTGTCCATTGTACCTGTGCCGGCTCTTTGATAGAGCTATCCGATTTCCCATTCACCTGCACTTTCCCCATAGCCCTGTAAATGTTTTCACTTCAAGTATTTATCCAATTCTCTTTTGAATGATACTATTGGATCTGCTTCCACCAGCCATTCAGGCAGTGCATTCCAGATCACAAAAACTTTCTGTGTAAAAAAATGTCCTCATGTCGCCTCTGGTTCTTTTGCCAATCAACTGAAATCTGTGTCCTCTGGTTTCAGACCCTTCTGCCCTCTGGAAACAGTTTCTCCTTATTTGCTCTATCGAAACCCTTCATGAACACTCTACAAATCTCCTCTTAATCTTCCCTACTCTAAAAAGAACATCCCCAGCTTCTCCAGTCTCACCACATAATTGAAGTCCCTCATCCCTGGTAGCATTCTAGTAAATTTTCTCTGCATCCTCTATAATGCCTTGACATTCTTACTTAACTGTGCTGTCCAGAATTGGATACAATACTCTAGCTGAGACCTAACACGTGTGTTGTTAAGGTTGACCATAACTTCCTTGCTTTTGAATACTAATCCTCGATTAATCAAGTCAAGAATCCCATATGCTATTTTAACAGCCTTCTGAACTTGTCCTGTCACCATGAAATAGTTGTCTACATATACCCCCTGGTCTATCTGTTCTGGTCTCCATTTAAGATTCTACAATTTAGTTCATATTGCCTCTCCTCATTCTTCCTATCAAAATGTATCACTTCACATTTCTCTGTAAATTTTATCCACCACGTGACCGACCATTTTACCAATCTGTCTCGGTCCTCTTGAAGTCTATTATTATCCTCCTCATTGTTTACTACATTTCCGAGTTTGGTGTTGTCTGCAAACATTCTAATTATGCCCTCTATATCCAAGTCCATGTCATTAATATATATCAAAAAGAGCAGTGGTCGAATAATGACCGCTGGGGAACATCACTGCATACATCCCTCCAGTCTGAAAAACAACTGTTCAGCACTGCTCTCTGCTTTCTGTCGCTTTGCCAATTTTGCATCCATTGTGCCACTGTCCCTTTAATCCCATGGGCTTTAATTTTGCTAACAAGTCTATTATGTGAAGCGTTGTCAAAAGCCTTTTCAAAGTCCATATACACAACATAAACCCTCTCCGTTAATTCATCAAATAACTCAATCAAGCTAGTCAAATCCAATTTGCCTTTAACAAATCCATGCTGAATTTCATTTATTAAACCCTACTTTTCCAGTTAATTTTGTCCCTAAGTATTGTCTCTAAATGTGTCCCCAGCACAGACGTTAGGCTGACTGGCCTGTAGTTGTCGGCTTTATCCCTCTCCCCTTTTTTAAAGAGGGGTGTAATATTTGCAATCCTCCAGTCCTCTGGCACCGCCCCGAGATCCAATGTTGTGCCGAGGGCCAGACCTGAAACCCAACAAATCCCTCAAATAATATCGCTGAGTACAAAAGGCAGGTTGAGTCCTGCGTGATGTGTCTAATGGCCAATGTTACTGGAACTCGTCCCTCATCGCTTCGAGTAAATTTCCCATAACTCCTTTTCCCGAATTGGCCAAGGTTTTTTTTATCCGTTTGGGTGTTTTTCCTGCGCAAAGATACACGTAGAGAGAGAGAAACTTGGAGACACACCCAAAGGTAGTGAATCCCACATACATATATTCATGCACACATCATGAAGAAAGCTGCCTAATCATTGGTTAAAATATGACAATTAATCAGAATTAATGCTGATATTATCACACACGGAAATTCCCTGTGTTTTTACTCTGTGTTTTGGTCTTTTAATGCACAGACAATAAGGTATCAGGATAAAAGAAAAGATGGAGTCTCCCTAGTATCTCCGTGAGAGAGGGTGAAAGTGACGTGTCGGTGCTGCCCGATATCTGACGTTGTTTAATTATTTAGCATCATCGCCTTTGTAAAATGCTAACATTCCCTTTTCTCTAACCATTTTAGCTGACGGTACTTTCCCCTACCTCTTGGTGTCTGGATGTGCAGCGGGCGTGCTAATACTTCTACTGCTGGCAATTCTTGTCAAGCGATGCAAATTAGACAGAACTGAAGGTAAGACGTGACACGATCCTGGTTCAGAATTGGGTTTTATCGTCCAGTTACAGTTCAATACCGCGGCACCGGAAAGGGTAAAGGGTCCAGACTGGGATATAGATTTTGAGAACAGTGTCTATTGCTCCTGGGGCCAGTGTTGTGACTAGGGCAGGACCTCAAATCCAACAGAACCGTCAGAATAATTTCACCACGTTGGAACATAAAGCTAAACGGTATTTTAGTTCTTTACACTAACTGACGGTGGTGCTGCGAATTTTGTACAATAAATGCCGCTAATGCAGGACTGTCGGGCGGGGCAGAGCTCGTCAACCAAATGGTGGGACGTAACATGGGGTGTTCGGCCGTAAAATGGTCCCCATCTCACCCACCAATAGAATTGGATGTGAAGGGTTATATTCCAATAATGGGAATACCGTGACTGCTCAGACCCCTTTCTACTGGTCGGTGAATCTGGTCAATTTGATTGAATGTTGGGTAACTTTTGGCGGTCACGTACCGGACCATGATGAAATTGATCACTGATGTAAATTTCGTTCTCTATCAGGTACAGAGATTAGTGAGGATATACCCGATCACTTCGAGGAGCAGGTCAGTTTCATGTTGGTGCAACGAGAAATAGATTGCTGTTGCATATGTTCTGTACATTTACAACTTAGTTATACCGGTATCAGTGGTACATCAGAACGGCTCCCGGTCACCGGGGAGCACACGGTGATCACTGCCGGGTCCAATGTTTCACCATGTCCTCTCCACCTCCGATGGTATAGCATTTGACCCCTCAGTGCAGCGGTGATTCATGCAACCCTCAAGTTCTCGCAGACACCGTTGTTGATAGTTGCATCTGGTCAGTGCGGGTTGCGCAACTATTCAGCCGCGTGAAGCCTCATAACCGAGCTCGGTCCTGTTCCCATCCAACATCCGCACCCGTGAACTGTTCAGCCGGATCTCTGAGTGCAGATCGGGGTTGGTCCCCTGGGAAAAATCCGCCACCCCTTCCTGGGCCCAGAGCCACTGAGGGTAATTTTCCTTTTTGTAAACAGCACACTCAGAACTTGGATGTGTGTTAACTGTTCAGTAGCACACGGGTCAGGCCTTGGCACACTAAGCCAGTATGAGCTCTGCTAACACGGATTGTGGAAGAATATTCAGGGTAATGGCACCGGCTGGGAAATAGTTGCATCCGTTGTCCTTATCTGACCATTATCACACGGACAATGCCATTTACAGCAATGATATGCACTGATCATACTTACTCAATCTTTGATCAATGTGTTTGGCCTTTAGTGGTACTTTAATGTGCTGTTTGTGATGTGATGTACAGCTAATATTTCTCCAAAACCTCTCCTCAGACCGTGCGAGGAGGAGAGGCGGGGAATCCGTCTTACGCTGCTCTCAACCTCAGCGGGCAAAGGAAAACTGGGAAACCCAGAAATAAGGAAGAGCGTACCGTCTATGCCCAGGTACGGCCGAGTAACGCAGTAACCCATTCCAAAAAAGAATGGTCCGGTACTGGTGTTTGACCTTTGTAACCTGCATTGACAGCCTGGAACAGGTAGTGTAAGTAACAGGTCCTCCTGATGTTTCATTGTTGCTTCCACAGACCAAGCAAGGGACAGATGGTAAACTGACTTACGCGTCTCTGGATCTCGCCGCTTCTCAGAAAACGGGAAGAAGGAAACAGCAGGAAACCAGAGCGGAGTATGCGGAGATCAGCATAAACAAGCAAAGCGCATAATCCGGGATTGTATAATCACCACCAAATGGCCAGTGATGTTACAATTACATGAAGCTGGCCATCCTGGTGTCTGAAGACCACATCTAGCTGGATTTAATGAAGTGTTTATAAACCGTATTTTCATTTGTTGGAATGGGAGGAAGGAGCTGGTGATTTTAATGACCGAGAGACATTGGTATCTGGAGACTGCACCTATTCTTGAAATCTGCAATCCCTTTAAAATGAAGGAATCAATGCTTTAATATTCATAGGTTCCAAGTGGGAACAAAGGAAATGGTAGGCCCTTGTCTGGTCATATGGGAGTCGATGAGGCCAGTTAGTGTGGATCAGTTCTGTTATATAGTGTTACATAGTATTACAGAGCAGTATTACATAGTATTTATAGCGAAGGAACAGGTCATTCGGCCCAACAGGACCATGTCGGTGTTTATACTCCACGGGAGTTTCTTCCCACCCTACTTCATCTAACTCCATCACCATATCCTTCTATTCCTTTCGCCCTCATGTGTTTATCTAGCCTCCTCTTAAATGCATCTATGCTAGTCGCCTCAACTATTACTTGCAGTAGCTAGTTGAACGTTCTAACCACTCTCTGGGTAAATAGGTTTCTCCCGATTTCCTTTTTGGATTTATTAGTGACTATCTTATATTTATGGCCCCCTGTTCTCGTCTCGCCGTAAGTGGAAGGACCTTCTCTACGTCTACCCTATCAAACCCTTTCATAATCTTAAAGACCTCTATCAGGTCACCGCTCAGTCTTCTCTTTTTAAGAGAAAAGATCCCCAGCCAATTCAATCTTTCCCGATAGGTATAACCTCACATATCTGATAGCATTCTAGTGAATCTTTTTTGCACCTTCTCCAGTGCCTCTATATCGTTTTTATAATATGGAGACCAGAACTGTTCATAGTACTCCAAGTGTGCTGTAACCAAGGTTCTATACAAGTTTAAAATAACTTCACTGCTTTTTAATTCCATCACTCTAGAAGTGAACCCCTGTGCTTTGTTTGTTTTTCTATGGCCTTATTAACCTGTGCCGCTACTTATAGTGATTGCTGTATCTGTGCCCCCATCCCTCTGTTCTTCGATCCCGTTTAATTATTTGCAAAGGAGTATGTAGCCTCCTTATTCTTCCTAACAAAATATACCACATCGCACTTAGCTATATTGACGTTCAGTTGCCAATTACACGCCCATTCTGAAAGTTTATTAATGTCTTCCTGTATTTTGTCACAGTCCTCCTCTGTATTAATTACACCCCGCCCCGCAAATTGGTGTCATCCGCAAATTTTGAAATCGTGCTTCCAATTCCCGAGTCCAAATTGTTTATGTAAATGGTGAACAACAGTGGTCATAGCACTGATCCTTCTGGAACATCACTTTCCAATTTTTGCCAATCGGTTTAATTACATTTAACACCTACTCTCTGTTTTATTTTTTGTCGCCAGCTTGCTAGCCATTCTGCTACTTGCACCCGATTCCACATGCCCCGAGCTTCGTCATGCGTGTACTATGCCATACCTTATCGAAGGTTTTTTTTTATCCAAATATATTACTCCATTACCCTTACTACATTTTCTGTTACTTCTTCAAATAATTCAATAACGTTGGTCAAGCCTGAGCTTCACTTTTGGAATCCGTGGTGACTACACGTTATTATATTTTAGGTTTCTGGATGTTTTTCTGTTGCATGTTTGAGTAAAGTTTCCAATATCTTACCTACGTTAAGCAAATTGATCTATATTTTCCTGAACTTGTTCTAGCTCCCTTTTTAAATCTAGGCATCACATTAGCTATTCAGTAGTCCTCAGGCAATATTCCACTTTCTAATGAATTTGTAATGAATATATATACAATAGTGCCTCTGCTATCTCCTCCCTAATTTCAATTAATATGCACGGATGCAATCCATCTAGAGCGGGGGTTTTATTCCCTCCTGGTTGAATTAGTTTACAAATTTTCTCCCCCTTTCCTATCTTAAATGCCTTCATATATTTATGGACCTGTTCGTCTCCCTCGAAAAGATAGGCATAATAGAAAACGAGGGGTGGCCCGAATAATACAGGATAACATAACAGTAGTGAGAAAGGATCTTGGCTCGGAAAATCAGAAGGTAGATTCAGTATCGGTGGAGATAAGAAGTAACATGGGGCAAAAAACACTGATGAAAGTAGTTTATCGTACCCATAACAGTAGCTGTACCGTTGGACAGCGTAGTAATAATAGGAGTTTGTAGCAAAGGTAATGCAGTAATCGTGGGATACTTTAATCTTCATATAGACTGGGCAAATCAAATTGGCAAATGTAGTCTGGAGGACGAGTTTGTGGAATGCATTCGAGACAGTATCTTAGAACAATACATCATGGAACCAACAAGGAACGGGCTATTTTAAATCTTGTATTGGTAATGACACACGGTAAATTAGTAATCTCATAGTAAAATATTATATGGGGAAGAGTGATCAGAATATGACATAATTTCACGTTGAGTTTGAGAGTGAAAGACTTCAGTCCGAAACCAGAATCTTAAACTTAAATAAAACCAATTACACAGATATGAGGGGTGAGTTGGCTAAGGTAGATTGGGAAATTAGATTAAAAGGTATGATGGTAGATTAGCAGTGACAATCATTTGAAGAAATATTCCAAAATTCTGAATGATATACATCCTATTGAGAAATAAAAACTCCACGGGAAAAGTGATCCATCCATGGCAAACTATATAAGTTAAGGATAGTATTAGATTAAAAGAAGAGACTTTTAAAGTTGCAAAATGTAGTAGGGGATTGGGAAAGCTTTCGAAACCAGCAAAGGATGACCAACAATGAATAAAAATGGAGAAAATAGAATATGAGAGTAAACCAGCAAGAAATATAAAAAAAACAGATTGCAATGTATGTAAAAAGGAAGAGAGTAGCAAAAGTAAGCGTTCGTCCCTTAGAGCAGAGACAGGAGGAAACCTAATGGGAATAAGGAAATGGCTGAGATTTTAAACAATTATGTTGTATCTGTCTTCACAGTAGAAGACACAAGAAGCATACCAACAATAGTGGGGAACCAAGGGGCTAATAGCAGTGAGGAACCTAAAGTAATTAATATCAGTCGAGAAAAATAGTACTTGAGAAACGAATAGGACTAATAGCTGACAAATCTCCTGGGCCTGACAGCCTACACTGTCGGGTTCGAAAGAGGTGCCTCCAGAGATAGTGGATGCATAGGCTGTGATCTTCCAGAATTCATTAGATTCGAGAACGGTACCAATGGATTGGAAAGGTAGCAAATGTAACCCCACTATTCAAGAAAGGAGGGAGATAGAACATTTAAAACAACAGAAAATGCTGGAAACACTCAAAAGGTTAGGCAGCATCGAGGAGAGAGAAACAGAGTCAACGTTTTGGGTCGAGAACCCTTTGTCAGAACTTCATCCTCGACCCGAAACGTTGATTCTGTTTCTCTCTCCCCGATGCTGCCTGACCTGATGAGTGTTTCCAGCATTTTATGTTGTTATTTCAGATTTCCAGCATCCGCAGTATTTTGCTAGTTGCAGAGAGAACAGTTAGCCTGATATCAGTCGTTGGGAAAATGCTGGAATCCATTATTAAGGAAGTGGTAACAGGGCACTTAGGAAATCATAATATGATTAGGCAGAACAAACATGATTTTCTGAGAGGGAAATCGTGTTTGACAAATTTATTAGAGTTTTTTGAGGATGTCGTTATCAGGATAGATAAAGGGGAAGCTGCGGATGTGGTATATTTGGATTTCCAAATGGCGTTCGATAAGGTGTCACATGAAAGGCTGTTACACAAGATAAGGGCTCATGCGGTTGGGGTGATATTATCATGGTTAGATGAACGGTTAACAGACAGAAAGCAGAGTAGCGATAAACGGGTCATTTTCAGGTTGGCAGGCTGCAACTATTGCGGTGCCACAAGGATCAGTGCATAGGGCTCCATTATTTACAATCCACATTAATGACTTAGATGAAGAGACCGAGTGTAAAGTATTCAAGATTGCTGATGATGCGAAGGTAGGTGGGAAAGTGAGCTGTGAGGAGAGCACAAAGAGGTTGCAAAAGGATATAGATAGGTTAAGTGAGTGGGCAGTAAGGTGGCAGATGAAGTATAATGAGGGAAATGTGAGGTTATTCACTTTTGTTTGAAGAATAGAAAAACAGGATATTTTTCAAATGGTGATAAATTATTAAATGTTGGTGTTCAGAGAGATTTAGGTGTCCTCGTAAATGAAAGTTAGCTTGAAGGTACAGCAAGTAATTAGGTTGGCCTTTATTGCAAGGGGATTGGAGGACAAGAGTAAGGAAGTCTTCCAACAATTGTAAGGGACTTTTCTGAGACCACACCTGGAGTACTGTGCACAGTTTTGGTCTTAACTGAGGAAGGATATACTTGCCTTAGAGGCGGTTGAACGAAGGTTCACTAGATTGATTCCTGGAATGAGAGGATTGTCCTTTGAGGCGCGACTGTGTCGATTAGCCCTATACTCTCTGGAGTTTAGAATAATGAGAGATGATCTCAATGAAAACGGGTTAATTAATAACCTTGTAGTAAAGGGGCCTTTAGGGAAGAGTGACCAAAATATGATAGAATTTTACATTGAGCTTGAAAGTGATTTAGTTAAAACCGAAACTAGGGTCTGAATCTAAACAAAGCAAACTACGTAGGTATGAGGTGAGAGTTGGCTAAGGTAGATTGGGAAACTACATTAAAAGGTATGACGGTAGACAAGAAATGACTAGCTTTTAAAGAATTAATGCCTAATGTACAACAAATATACATTACTTTAAGGCACAAAAATCCCATAGGAAAAGTGGTCCAACCGTGGCTAACAAGAGAAGTTAAAGATAGTACTATATCAAACTAATGCGGGTAAACTAGCGAGAGACATAAAAACAGAATGTAAAAGCTTCTATATGTACATAAAAAGGAAAAGATTAGCGAAAGTAAATGTGAGTCCCTAACAGGCTGAGAGAGGAGAAATTATAATGGTGAATAAGGAAATGGCAGAAGAATTAAACAAATACTTTGTGTATGTCTTCACGGAGAAGACACAAAAAACTTCCCGGAAATAGTGGAAACCAAGGGTCTAGCGAGAATGAGGCGATGAAAGAAATTAGTATTAGTAAAGGAAATAGTACTGGTGAAATTAATGGGACTGAAAGCCGATAAATCCCCTGGACCTTATGGCCTACATCCTAGGGTTTTGAAAGAGGTTGCTATAGAGATAGTGGATGCATTGGTTGTCATTTTTCAAAATTCCATAGATTCTAGAACGGTTCCTGTGGATTGCAAGTTAGCAAATGTAACCCACTATTGAAGAAAGGAGGGAGAGAGAAAACGGGGAACAACAGACCAGTTAGCCTCACAGCTTAATATGGAAAATGATAGAATCTATTATTAAGGACGTGGTAACAAGTGTACGACGTTCTGCTTGTCTGACAGTTTATAGAGTTCAGATCCCTGGAACTAACAACACAAAACCCACTGAATCTGTGAAACTCCTTTTACTTAAAAATCAACATCAGGTTACAAGTAATTCACAGAATACAAAATGTACTCAATTGATGTACTTATCACAAGCAAGCATCTAAAATCATTTACTTTAAGCTCAGGTGATTATAAGCAAAACCACATAAGTTACTATTCACCAGATGAGAGGTCAATTCAACTATGATAGACGTATGGCTAACTTTAACTGGCAACTGACCAGGTCGCCATCGACGATAGCATCGAATGTCAGTGTCCAATAACAATAATAATTTAAAACTTGACAACTGGCCCACAGCATTTATGTTCCAAAATTTGTGTGCAAAATGCTGCTATCTCTCTCTCTCTCTCCCTATATGTTTTGATGTTAATTAACCAAGGCCAGACATCCAAAGTGAGTCATTGTTTTTCACATCTGCGGGTGTTGACTTGCAGTTCTCACAGAATTTTCAAAAGCTTATCTTTCGAAGGAAAAGTGCCAACACATCATGTTGTAGCAAAGCAGCCTCTTGCCTCAAAGATTGTCGGTACATTTGGTCACTTTTAAATTCAGTCAAGTTTCCATGACAGTGTTACACAGGGCACTTAGAAAATAATAATAGGATTGGGATGAGTCAACACGGATTTATGAAAGGGAAATCGTGTTTGACAAATCTGTTAGAATTTTTCGAGTTTGTAACGAGAAGAATAGATAAGGGGGACGAGAGGAAGTGGTGTATTTGGATTGTCATAAGGCTTTCGATAGGTGCCACACAAGAGGTTATTAAACAAAATCAGTGCTCATGGGATTGGAGGTAATTTACTAGCATGGATTGAGGATTGGTTAACTGACAGAAAACAGAGAGCAGGAATAAACGGGTCATTTTCGGGTTGGCAGGCTGTAACTAGTGGGGTACCGCAAGGACCAGTGCTTGGGCCTCAGCTATTCGCAATTTACACCAATAATTTGGATGAGGGGACCAAATGTATTGTATCCAAGTTTCCTGATGATACAAAGCTGGGTGGGAATGTAAGACCTGAAGAGGATGCAAAGAGGCGTCAAGCGGATATAGACAGGTTAAGTGAGTGGGCAAGAACATGGCAAATGGAACATAATGTGGAGAAATGTGAAGTTATCCACTTTGGGAGGAAAAATAGAAAAGCAGAGTATATTTTAAACGGTGAGAGATTGGGAAAAGTTGATGTTTAGAGGGACCTGGGTGTCCTTGTACACGAATCACTGAAAGTTAACATGCAGATACAGCAAGCAATTAATAAAGCAAATGGTATGTTGGCCTTTATTACAAGAGGCTTTGTGTATAAGAGTAAAGACGTCTTACTTCAATTATATAGGGTCCTGGTGAGATCACATCTGGAATATCGTGTACAGTTTTGATCTCCTTACCTAAGGAAGGATATACTTGCCATAGAGGCAGTGCAATGAAGGTTCACCAGACTGCTTCGTGGGATGGGGGATTGTCCTCAGAGGAGAGATTGAGTAGACTAGGCCTATATTCTCTAGAGTTTAGAAGAATGAGAGGTGATCTCATTGAAACATACACAATTCTTACAGGGCATGACAGGGTAGATGCAGGGAGGATGTTTCCACTGGCTGGGGAAGTTTAGAACCAGGGGTCACAGTCTCAGAATAAGGGTTGGGCCATTTAGGACTGAGATGAGGAGAAATTTCTTCACTCAGAGGGTGGTAAATCTTTGGAATTCTCTACCCCAGAGGGCTGTGGATGCTGAGTCGTTGAGTATATTCAAGACAGAGATCGATAGATTTTTGAATATTAAGGGTATCAAGGGATATGATGACAGTGCAGGAAAGTCGAGATGAAGTAAAAGATCAGCCATGATCTTATTGAATCGCAGAGCAGACTCGAAGGTCCAAATAGCCTACCCCAGCTCCTATTTCTTATGTTCTTACATTCAATGATTTCTGTGTGGAAACTGCTGCTCCTTCAGTTTCATTCAGTGCAATTCAAACTTTTAATGTTGAAATTCCTTTCACTCCCGATTTCCCTCCTTCTGGATGAATTGACGCTGTAAATAAAAGCTGTACCGTTGCCGAACACTTACTTTTCTGAGTGTTTTAATCAATCGCCTTTTCACTTGTGATAGGATTGAACGGGTGTTACAGAATGGGCGGTGGGACACCTGGGGCCGACTCTGTCTCCGTGTGTCGTTGTAATTAATTAACATTTACATGTGATTATAGGAGTGTATTAGATTAAATGTGATTTTCTTCACAGTCTCGCATACTTCACCCCGCTCGGTAATATATTTTGAACTCTCTTCATGGAGCTATCTGGCCAACACAGTCATACTGCTCCGTGATGCAGTTTAACATAGAATATCATGTATCATATGGTATCACTGGTATTTCAGGGTAAGGGACAAGCTTATTGCAGGTAAGGTTCACCGTCCCCCGCCCCCTTATCCTTCCAGGGCAATACCCCACCAACACAACTGAACCCGTGGAATATTCGTGCTACAGCGGTGCTGACAGCGGCTGCTTATAATTGTTGGTTCCACGTCCTAGTGCCACTTCATAGCCAGCTTCAACCTCAAGCCACCGGAGAATGACCACGCTGGCCCTGCTGGCCAGTGTTGAGGTCAGATAACTCCATGAAGAGAGTTCAGAATATATTACCGAGCTGGGTGAAGTGTGCGAGACGGATCTCTGCCAGACAGAGAAACATAGAAACATAGAAACATAGAAGATAGGAGCAGGAGTAGGCCATTCGGCACCTCGAGCCTGCTCTGCCATTCAATGCGATCATGGCTCCTCATCCAAATTCAGTACCCTGTCCCTGCTTTCTCCCCATATCCCTTGATCCCCTTAGCCTTAAGAAATATATCTAACTCCTTCTTGAATATATTTAATGAATTGGACTCAACTGTCTTCTGTGGTAGAGAATTCCACAGGTTCACCACTCTCTGGGTGAAGAAATTCCTCCTCATCTCAGTCCTAACTGGCTTACCCCTTATCTTTAGAGTGTGACCCCTGGTTCTTGACTCCCCGCCATCGGGAACAGCCTTCCTGCATCTAGTCTGTCTAGTCCTGTTACAATTTTATAAGTTTCAATGAGATCCCCTCTCATTCTTCGAAACTCTAGCGAATACAAGCCCAATCGACCCAATCTCTCTTCATACGTCATTCCTGCCAACCCAGTTATCAGTCTGGTGAATCTTCGCTGCACTCCCTCCTTGGCAAGAACATCCTTCCTCAGAGAAGGCGACCAAAACTGTACATAATACTCAAGGTGTGGTCTCACTAAGGCCCTGTACAACTGCAGCAAGACATCCTTGCTCCTGTACTCGAATCCTCTCGCTATGAAGGCCAACATACCATTTGCCTTCTTAACCGCCTGCTGCACCTGCATGCTTACCTTCAGCGACTGGTGCACAAGGACTCCCAGATCTCGTTGCACTGCCCCTTTTCCCAATCTATTGCCGTTAAGATAATAATATGCCTTCCTGTTTTTGCCACCTAAGTGGATAACCTCGCATTTATCCACATTATACTGCATCTGACATGCATCTGCCCAATCACCAAACCTGTCCAAATCATACTGGAGTTTCTCTGCATCCTCCTCACAGCACACACACCCACCCAGCTTTGTGTCGTCTGCAAACTTGGAGATATTACATCTAGTTCCCTCGTCTAGATCATTAATATATATTCTGAATAACTGGGTTTCCTAGCACCAATCCCTGCGGTACCCCACTAGATACTGCCTGCCACTCGGAAAAAGACCCGTTTATTCCAACTCCTTGCTTCCTGTCTGCCAACCAGTTTTCTATCCAAGTCAGTATCTTACCCCCAATCACATCTGCTTTAACTTTGCATGCTAATCTCTTATGCGGGACCTTATCGAAAGCCTTCTGATAATCCAAATACACCACATCCACTGGTTCTCCCTTATCAATTCTACCAGTTAAATCCTCAAAAAATTCCAGTAGATTAGTCAAGCATGATTTACCTTTTGTAAATCCATGTTGACTTTGTCCGATCCTATCACTGTTTCAGCAAGTGCTCTGCTATTACATCTTTTATAATGTACTCTAGCATTTTCCCCACTACCGATGTCAGGCTTACCGGTCTATAATTGCCGATTTCACTCTACTACCTTTTTTAAATAGTGGGATTACATTAGCTACCCTCAAATCCATGGGAACTGTTCCAGAGTCTATAGAATTTTGGAAGATGACCAGCAATGCATCTACTATTTCTAGGGCCACTTCCTTAAGTACCCTAGGATGTAGATTATCAGGCCCTGGAGAGTTATCAGTCTTCAATCCCATCAATTTCCCTAACACCATTTCCCTACAAATACTGATTTCATTAAGTTCCTCCCTCTCATTAGACCTTATGTTCCCCGACATCTCTGGGAGGTTAATTGTGTCCTCCTTTGTGAAGAAGGAAACACAGTATGTATTTAATTGGTCAGCCATTTCTTTGTTCCCCATTATAAATTCCCCTGATTCTGATTGCAAGGGACCTACGCTTGACTTCACCAATCTTTTTCTCTTCACGTAACTATAGAAGCTTTTACAGTCAGTTTTTATGTTCTCTGCAAGTTTACTTTCATACTCCATTATCCCCCTCTTAATTAATCCCTTTGTCCTCCTTTGCTGAATCCTAAACTGGCCCCAATCCTCAGGTTTACTGCTTTTTCTGGCCAATGTTTATGTCCTCTCCTTGGATCTTATGCTATCCCTCATTTCCCTTGTTAGCCACGTTTGAATCACCTTTTTTGTTTTATATTTATGCCAAACAGCGATGAACAAATTCTGTAGTTTATCCATGCCATCTTTAAATGTTTGCCATTGCCTATCCACCGTCAACCCTTTAAGTAACGTTCCCCAATCCATCCTAGCCAACTCGCACCTAATACCATAGTAGCTTCCTTTATTTAAATTCAGGACCCTAGTCTCTGAGTCAACTACTTCACCCTCCATCTTATTGAAGAATTCTATCATATTATGATAGCTCCTCCCCAAGGGGCCTCGCTCAACAAGATTGCTAATTAATCCTTTCTCCTTACATAATACCCAGTCTAAGATGGCCTGATTTCTAGTCGGTTCCTTGACATATTGGTCCAGGAAACCATCCCGTGTACACCCTAGAAATTCCTCCTCCACAGTATTGTTACTAATTTGATTAGCCCAATCTATATGTAGATTAAAGTCACCCATGATAACTGCTGTGCCCTTATTGCACGCGTCTCTAATTTCCCATATAATGCCATCCCCAACCTCAGCATTACTGTTTGAGGGTCTGTATACAACTCCCACTAACGATTTCTGCCCCTTGGTATTTCTCAGCTCTACCAATACAGATTCCACATCATCAGAGCTAATATCCTTCCTCACTATTGTGTTAATCTCCTCTTTAACCATCAATGCTACCCAACCTCCTTTTCCGTTTTGCCTGTCCTTCCTGAATATTGAATACCCCTGGATGTTGAATTCCCAGCCTTGGTCACCCTGGAGCCATGTCTCCATAATCACAATTATATCATATCCGTTTACATCTATTTGCACAGCTAATTCATCCACCTTATTATGAATGCTCCTCGCATTAAGACACAGAGCCTTCAGACTTGCTTTTTTAACACTCTTAGACAATTTAGAATTACTGTTTACTGGGGCCATGTTTGATTTACAGCCTTGATTTCTCTGCCTTCCACTTTTGCTTTTCTCCTTCCTGTCTTGTGATTCTATCCTTGTTCCCCTTTCCTCTGTCTCCCTGCACAGGTTTCCAACGCCCTGCCATTTTAGTTTAAACCCTCCCCAACAGCACTAGCAAACACTTCCCCTCGGACATCAGTCCCGGTCCTGCCAAGGTGCAACCCGTCCAGTTTGTACTGGTCCCACCTCCTCCTGAACCGGTTACAATGTCCCAGGAATTTGAATCCCTCCCCCTTGCAACATTCTTCTAGCCACGTATTCATCTGAAATATCCTTCTTTTTCTACTCTGACTAGTACCTAGCACTGGTAGCAATCCTGAGATTACTACCTTTGAGTTACTATTTTTGATTTACCTCCTAACTCCCTATATTCAGCTTTTAGGACCTCATCCCGTTTTTTACCTATATTGTTGGTACCTATATGCACCACGACAACTGGCTGTTCACCCTCCCCCTCCTGAATGCCCTGCAGCTGCTCCGAGACATCCTTGACCCTTGCACCAGGGATGCAACATACCATCCTGGAGTCTCGTCTGCAGCCGCAGAAACGCCTATCTATTCCCCTTATAAGAGAATCCCCTATTACTGTAGCTCTCCCGCTCTTTTTCCGCCCCTCCTGTGCAGCAGAACCACCCATGGTGCCATGAAGTTGGTTGCTGCTGCCTTCTCCCGATAAGCCATCCCCCTCAAAAATATCCAAAGTGCTTTATCTGTTTGAGAGGGGGATGGCGACAGGGGACCCCTGCACTACCTGCCTGTGCCTACTACTCTGCCTGGCGGTCACCCATTACCTTTCTGCCTGTGCAGCCTTTTCCTGCGGTGTGACCAACTCATTAAACGTGATATCCACGACGTCCTCAGCATTGCGAATGCTCCAGTATGCATCCATTCGCAGCACCAGCGCCACAATTCAGTCTGCCTGTAGTTGCAGCTGGATACACTTCCTGCACACATGGTCGTCAGGGACACAGGAAGTGTCCCTGATTTCCCACATAGCGCAGGAAGAGCATACCACGGGGTAGAGCTGTGCTGCCATGACTTACCCTTTCATTAATTTAAATTAAATTAAATCAAATCAATACCACCAATTACACTACAATTAAATGATATAGTCAAGGGCCCTTGTTTACTAGCACTCCCCGCTACAAAACAGAGACCTTAGAAACTATAACCACAAAATTAAGACCTTCTAAAGTTTATAAAGTACTAACCTTAACTGTCAAACTATAGAGTAGTATAAATACTCACCTGGCGGTACTCACCCAATCAGTTGCTTCCTCTTGCCCTCCTCAATTTTTGAATCATGACGTGGCTCTGGAACGCCGCCGCCGGTCTATGAGATTGGTAAGCCTTTGAAAAAAAGCCCGCGAAAGTGAGTTGAAATACTGACTGAACCGCCACTCTCTGCTCCTCCCGACTCCGGTCTTTGAAAAAAGCCCACGAAAGTGAGTTTATGTACTCACTGAACCGCAAGTAGATCGTGGCCGATGTACTTCAGCCCTGGAATATATGGATTGTCATGAATTTGCGCCATCTGTTGTCGGTACTGATAAGGATTAGAAATCAGATTGGAGAGGCTGGGAGTATGTTCCTTGCAGCCGACACTGCTGGAGCTTTAGTGTGAGGACCCGCACCTCAGTGTGATCCAGCCACATTAACTTGGCCGAGGGTAACAAGCTGAGGAAGCAGAAAGGAAAGGAAAAGGGACACGGTCTGTAGAGAAGGTGAAGAAAGCAAGTAAGTCAAGAAACAGTTCAGAAAGCGGGGAATTAAAATGAGTAAGGCTGCCAATCTGAGAGAAGCAGCCGAATCCCCTACCATCCATATCCTGTGGTTCACCACTGACCATAAAAATAACTGGACCAGCCACATCAATGTTGTGGCTAGAAAAGCAGGCCAGAGGCTGGGTACTCTGCGGCGAGTGTCTCAACTCCTGACTCCCCAAAGCCTTTTCACCATCTACAAGGCACAAGTCAGGATTATGATGGAATACTCGCCAGTTGCCTGGATGAGTGCAGCTCCAACAACACTCAAGAAGCTCGACACCATCCAGGACAAAGCAGGGCGCTTGATTTGCACCCCATCAATAACCTTAATCATAGAATCATAGAATCATAGAATGGTTACAGCAAAGACGGATGCAATTCGGCCCGTCGAGCCCGTGCCGGCTCTCAGCAAGAGCACATAAGCTAGTCTCCCCCCGTCCCGCCCTTTCCCCGTAGCACTGCATTTTTGTCCCTTCAGGTACTTATCCAATTTCATTTTGAAAGCCACGATTGTGTCTGCCTCCACCACCCTTCCAGACAGTGCTTTCCAGATCCTAACCATTTGCTGCTTAATTTTTCTTTTCCTCATGTCGCCTTTGGTTCTTTTGCCAACCAACATAAATCTGTGTCCTCTGGTTCTTGAGCCTTCGACCAATGGGAAAAGTTTCTCTCTATCTACTCTGTCTTGACCACTCATGATTTTGAACACATTTATGAAATCTCCTCTCAACCTTCTCTGCTCTCAGGAGAACAATCCCAGCTTCTCCAGTCTATCCACGTAACTGAAGTCCCTCATTCCTGGAATCGTTCTCGTAAATATTTTCTGCACCCTCTCTAAGGCCTTCACATCCTGCCTAAAGCACGGTGCCCAGAATTGGACACAATACCTCCGAACCAGTGTTTTATAAAGGTTCATCATAACTTCCTTGCTTTTGTATCTCTGTGCCTCTATTTATGAAGTCCAAGATCCCGTATGCTTCTTTAACCACTTTCTCAACCTGCCCTGCAAACTTCAAAGATTTGCGCACATATACACCCAGGTCTCTCTGTTCCTGCACCTCCTTTAGGATTGTACCCTTTAGTTTATATTGCCTCTCCTCGTACTTCCGACCAAAATGTATCACTTCACACTTTTCTGCATTAAATTTCATCTGCCACGTGTCCGCCCATTACAGCAGTCTATCACTCTCCTCCTCACTGTTCACAATACTTAAATGTTTTGTGTCATCAACAAATGTTTAAATTGTACCCTCAGCTCCCAAATACAAGTCATTAATATATATCAAGAAAAGCAGTGGTCCTAGTACCGGCCCCTTGGGAACACCATTGTATACCTTCTTCCAGTGTGAAAAACAACCGTTCACCACTACTCTCTGTTTCCTGTCACTTAGCCAATTTCGTATCCATGCTGCCACTGTTCCTTTTACTCTATGGGTTTCAACTTTGCTGGCAATCCTATTATGTGCCACTTTATCAAACGCCTTTTGGAAATCCATATACATCACGTCAACCGATGTCCTTTAGGGAAGGAAATCTGCCGTCCATACCTGGTATGGCGTAAATGTGACTCCAGACCAACAGCAATGTGGCTGACTCTTAACTGCCCTCTGAAATGGACTAGCAAGTCACTCAGTTGTAAAAAACTGCTACGAAACATAATAAGAATGAAACCGGATGGACCACCCGGCATCGACCTTGGCACCAGCTCCGGACATGGCAACAGCACACCCAGCCCAGTCAACCCTGCAAATTCCTCCTCACCAACATCTGGGGACCTATGCCAAAATTGGGAGAGCTGTCCCACAAACTAGTCAA
The DNA here is from genome assembly GCA_030390025.1 of Squalus acanthias. NCBI lineage: Eukaryota > Metazoa > Chordata > Chondrichthyes > Squaliformes > Squalidae > Squalus > Squalus acanthias. The sequence goes on along the minus strand of CM059430.1, from coordinate 72,653,808 downwards.
GCAACAGCCTGACACAGTCATACTCACAGAATCATACCTTTCAGCCAATGTCCCAAACACCTCCATCACCATCCCTGGGTATGTCCTGTCCCACCCGCAGGACAGACCCACCAGAGGTGGCGGTACAGTGGTATACAGTCGGAAAGGAGATGCCCTGGGACTCCTCAACATTGACTCCGGACCCCATAAAGTCTCATGGCTTCAGGTCAAGCATGGGCAAGGAAACCTCCTGCTGATTGCCACCTACCACCCTCCCTTTGCTGATGAAACAATACTCCTCCATATTGAACACCACTTGGAAGAAGCACTGAGAGTACCACGGGCACAGAATGTACTCTGGGTGGGGGACTTCAATGTCCATCATCAAGAGTGGCTCGGTAGCACATCTACTGACCGGGCTAGCCCAGTCCTGAAGGACATAACTGCCAGTCGGGGTCTGCGGCAGTTGGTGAGAGAACCAACAGAAGAGAAAAATCTACTTGAACTCGTCTTCACCAATCTACCTGTCGCAGATGCATCTGTCCATGACAGTATTGGAAGCAGTGACCACCGCACAGTCATTGTGGAGACGAAGTCCCGTCTTCACACTGAGGACACACTCCATCGTTGTGTGTGGCACTGCCACTGTGCTAAATGGGATAGATTCAGAACAGATTTAGCAGCTCAAAACTGGGCATCCATGAGGCGCTGTGGGCCATCAGCAACAGCAGATTTGTATTCCACCACAATCTGTAACCTCATGGGCCGGCATATCCTTCACTCTACCATTAACATCAAGCCAGGGAACCAACCCTGATTCAATAAGGTATTTAGAAGGGCATGCCAGGAGCACCTAAAAATGAGGTGCCAACCTGGGGAAGCTGCAACACATGCATCCTAAAAAGCGGAAACAACATGCTATAGATCGGGATAAGCGATCCCACAATCAGCGGGTCTGATCAAAGCTCTGCAGTCTTGCCATATCCAGTCGTGAATGGTGGTGGACCATTAAACAACTAACGGGAGGAGGAGGCTCCATGAATATCCACATCCTCAATGATGGTGGAGCCAAGCATGTGAGTGCAAAAGAAAAGGCTGAAGAGTTTGCAACCAACTTCAGCCAGAAGTGCCGAGTGGATGATGCATATTGGCTACTCCTGAGGTCCCCACCATCAGAGAAGCCATTCTTCAGCCAATTCGATTCACTCCACGTGATATCAAGAAACGGCTGAGAGCACTGGATACAGCAAAGGCTCTGGGCCCCGACAATATCCCCGCTATAGTGCTGAAGACTTGAGCTCCAGAACAAGCCGCGCCTCGAGCCAAAATGCTCCAGTACAAATGTAACACTGGCATCTATCCGACAATGTGGAAAACTGCTCAGTTATGTCCTGTCCACCAAAAGCAGGACAAATCGAACGTGGCCAATTACCTCCCCTTCAGTCTACTCTCAATCATCAGCAAAGTGATGGAAGGTGTCATCGACAGTGCAATCAAGCGGCAATTATTCTCCAATAACCTGCTCACTGATGTACAGTTTTGGTTCCGCCAAGACCACTGAGCTCCCGACCTCATTACAGCCTTGGTCCAAACATGGACAAAGGAGCTGAATTCCAGAGCTGAGGTGAGAGTGACTGCCCTTGACATCAAGGCAGCATTTGACCGAGTGTGGCATCAAGGAGCCCTAGTAAAACTGAAGTCAATGGGAAACAGAGTGGAAACGGTCCACTGGCTGGAGTCATACCTAGCACAAAGGAAGATGGTTGTGGTGATCGAAGGTCAATCATCACAGCCCAATGACATCGCTGCAGGAGTTCCTCAGGGCAGTGTCCTAGGCCCAACCATCTTCAGCTGCTTTATCAATGAACTTCCCTCCAACATAAGGTCAGAAATGGGGATGTTCGCTGATGATTGCACAGTGTTCAGCGCCATTCACAACTCCTCAGATAATAAGGCAGTCCATGCCGCATGCAACAAGACCTGGACGACGTTCAGTCTTGGGCTGATAAGTGGCATGTAACATTCGCGCCACAGAAGTGCCAGGCAATGACGATCTCGAACAATTGAAAATCTAACCACCTCCCCTTGACAGTCAACGGCATTACAATTTCCGAAATCCCCACCATCAACATCCTGGGGTCACCGTTGACCAGAAACTTAACTGGAGCAGCCACATAAATACTGTGGCAACAAGAGCAGGTCGAAGGCTAGCTAGTCTGCAGCGAGTGTCTCACCTCCTGACTCCCCAAAGCCTTTCTACCATCTACAAGGCACTCGCAAGGAGTATGATGGAATACTCTCCACTTGCCTGGATGAGTGCAGCTGCAACAACACTCAAGAAGCTCGAAACCATCCAGGACAAAGCAGCCCGTTTGATTGGCACCCGATCCACCAGCTTAGACATTCACTCCCTTCACCACCGGCGTACCGTGGCTGCAGTGTGCACCATCTACAAGATGCACTGCAGCAACTCGCCAAGTCTTCAGCAGCACCACCCCCACCCGCGACCTCTTCCACCTAGAAGGACAAGGGCAGCAGGCGCATGGGAACACCACCACCTCCACGTTCCCCTCCAAGTCACACACCATCCTGACTTAGAAGTATATCGCCGATCCTTCATCATCGCAGGGTCAAAATGCTGGAAATCCCTCCCTACCACCACTGTGGGAGTACCTTCACCACACGGACTGCAGCGGTTCAAAAAGGCAGCTCACCACCACCTTCTCAAGGCCAACTCGGGATGGGCAATAAATGCTGGCCTTATCAGCGACGCCCAGATCCCATAAGCAAATAAAAATAAATTTAAAAAAATACCGCATTGCCCTCATCAACCCTCTCTGTTACCTCATCAGGAAACTCAATCAAATTAGATAAACACGATTTGCCTTGAACAAATCCGTGCTGACTTTCCTTAATTAATACACACTTGTCCAAGTTACTGTTTACTTTGTCCCTGATTGTCGTTTCTAAAAGCCTCCCCTCTACTGAGGTTAAACTGACTGGCATTTAATTGCTGGGTATATCCTTACCTTTTTTGAACAAGGGTGTAACATTTGCAATTCTCCAGTCCTCTGGCACCACCCCTTATATAACGAAGATTGGAAGATTATCGCCAGCACCTCCGCAGTACCTAAACATTCACTCCCTCCATCACTGGCGCACAATGGCTGCAGTGTGTACCATCCACAAGATGCACTGCAGTAACTCGCCAAGACTTCTTCGCCAGCACCTGCCAAACCCGTGACCTCTTCCACCTAGAAGGACAAGGGCAGCAGGCACATGGGAACACCATCACCTGCAAGTTTACCTCCAAATTACACACCATCCTGAATTGGAAATATATTGCTGATCCTTCATCGTCGCTGAGTCAAAATCCTGGAACTCCCTCCCTAACAGCACTGTGGGAGTACCTTCACCACAGGGACTGCAGCGGTTCAAGAAGCCACTACCTTCTCAAGGGCAATTAATGATGAACAATAAATGATGACCTTGCCAGCGACGCCCTTATCCCAGGAACGAATAAAAAAAATCTGGTGGTTTCGTCTCCCTATTTGATAGGCCACATGTGCCTCCCGTAAAATGTAGTGATTATTTAAAAAACGGTGGACTGCAACATCCCGGGCGCGATGTTGGAAATTGATGTTTTGCATTTTAGGGCTGATTCTCCACAGGCGTTCCTGAAAGCAGATGCTAAAATAGGAAGCATCACATTTAGGTTTATGTCGTACTATTATGGGATATCTTGGGTCGTAGAACTTCCTCTGGATAATGCACTCGACTCAGGAATGTGCCAATATCGGTAATAGGAATGTTCAAAGTGCAATGAATTGAAGAGATCGCTTTAGACTGCCTCAATTATTGGGGGGCCGTGGATTTGTATCGGTTCACATTTAAGAGCAGAAGGACATCATTTACACACCATTACATACAACAAGGAGCCAAGCTGTATATCGTCCCACAGGGAGCTGTTCTCATTACTTCAGGTGTCAGCTGTGGCTTAGTTGGTAGCACTCTCGCCTCTGAGTACCAAAGGTTGTGAGTTAAAGCCCCATTTCAAAGTCTTGAGCACAACATCTAGGCTGAAACGCCAAAGCAGCCCTGAGGTCGTGCAAGGCCCTATGTAAATGAAAGTCTTCTTTTCTTTTCTTTTTGTTACCGTTAATTCACATTGATGCCTGATTTTATGATGTTTGTGCCCAGCACGAGAGGAAGGTAACGTACACCGCAGAGTGGAGACAGTCCCGTCCGTTAGCTAAAAGGAACCCCGTTGTTTAAGAAGGGATGCTGCCCAGTGTCTGCAGGATTCGGTAATGCAGTGCATCAGCACAGGGACCCTTTTACATTTGGGGATTCAGCCCCGCTTGTGACAATGGCACGGGATACAATTGATGAGCTTTACTGATCAACCGGTTAAATGGAAATGCAGGACCGGCTTTTAAACTCCAGGAGCAGGATAGTAAATAATACAATAGGGAAAATTGCTTAACAATACAGAAGTCAGTTTTAATACCTTTGCATTATGAGAATGTATTGTGTGATAGAGTTTAACGTATGGTTTAGATTAGATCATTAAAATTACACAGGGGGATGCTTAATAAACAGGAGTTCAAATGTTAATGCAATTTAAGAAGCATCAAACGTTTGTGGAAGAATTATAGCTACTCAACATGTCCAGAAACCAGCTGGTAAGATTACATGTTTATAACCATGCAAAATTGTCCTATTGTCCACATAAAACAAACATTCTGGTGAGAATGGCCTGTATGTGGTGCAACATTACCATCTAATGGTGTAGCAACATATGACAAATATAGATCACATGAGAATAATCTACAGGCCCTTCGGCCCTCGATGTTGTGCCGAGCATTGTCCGAGACCAAGATCAAGCTATCACACTCCCTATCACTCTGGTGTGCTCCATGTGCTTATCCAATAACCGCTTGAAAGTTCCTAAAGTGTCCGACTCCACTATCACAGCAGGCAGTCCATTCCACACCCCAACCACTCTCTGAGTAAAGAATCTACCTCGGACATCCCTTCTATATCTCCCCCCATGCACCTTATAGTTATGCCCCCTTGTAACAGCTGTTAGGTTGAAAGCAGTTCATCTGACATTGTACATCTAGGAGAATAAATAGGCTCACTTGCAGAAGTTCTTTGTTAATCCGGGCTGAGAACTCGCCTGGATTGGTTAGTACTTCGCGGTATATCCGACTATAGTAATTGTAAAGACGTATAACAAGCTTGTAGAATCTGTCGATATTAATACATTTATTTATCTCGTGCGTCAAAATCTTTGTAATTTTGATTAATGGACTCTGTTAATCTAACACCATGTTCCTTAATAAAACTGCAATATGTATTGGTTGATGAGCACGAAGTATCAGTCAGAACCGACTGAATGATGGGACCCCTGAGTCTATTAATTATTAGGGGCGGTAACTGGACTGTGTGGAGTAGATTTCAGTCTAAAGGACGACGTGATTCCACAGATTGAATGTATTCCTGCTTCAAAATTAGATAAATCTGAAATTATTTTTGATTATTTGATACTTTTGCAGCTAACAGTAACGCGCGAAAATGATCAGACATTAACAGGGCAGGCGTTATGTTTAGAATAAAATAACCTTACATGGAGAAATTACAAACAATGCCGCTTTAATACAGCGCATAGCGCTTGACAGTTCTGAGAGAATGTTGGTTCTTGGCCCCATCACCCTACATTCCTGATATGGGCCATATCATCCTACATTCCTGATATGGGCCCCAACACCCTACAATCCTGATATGGGCCCCATCACCCTACAATACTGATGTGGGCCCCATCAGGCCAAATTCCTGATATGGTCCCCATCACACTACAATCCTGATATGTGCCCCATCACCCTAGAATCCTGATATGGGCCCCATCACACTACAATCCTGATATGGTCCCCATCACACTACAATCCTGATGTGTGCCCCATCACCCTAGAATCCTGTTATGGGCCCCATCACCCTACAATCCTGATATGGGCCCCACCACCCTACAATAATGATGTGGGCCCCATCAGGCCAAATTCCTGATATGGGCTCCATCAACCTACAATCCTGATATGGGCCCCATCACCCTACAATCCTGATATGGGCCCCATCACACTACAATCCTGATATGGTCCCCATCACACTACAATCCTGATAAGTGCCCCATCACCCTACAATCCTGATATGAGCCCCATCACCCTACAATCCTGATATGATCCCCATCACACTACAATCCTGATATGTGCCCCATCACCCTACAATCCTGATATGGGCCCCATCACCCTACAATCCTGATATGGGACCCATCACCCTACATTCCTGATACGGGCCCCATCAGCCTACAATCCTGATAAGGTCCTCATCACCCTACATTCCTGATATGGGCCCCATCACCGTACATTCTTGATATGGGCCCCATCACCCTACATTCCTGATATGGACCCCATTAACCTACATTCCTGATATGGGCCCCATTAGCCTACATTCCTGATATGGGCCACACTAGCCTACATTCTTGATATGGGCCCCATCACACGACAATCCAAATCTGAGTCCCATTAGCCGACATTCCTGATATGGGCCCCATCACCCTACATTCCTGATATGGGCTCCATCAGACCATATTTTGATATGGTCCCCACTAGCCCACTTTGCTGATAAGTGGCCCATCAGCCAAAACTCCTGATGTGGAACCCATCACCCTGCAATCCTGATATGGGCCCCATCACCCTACAATCCTGATATGGGACCCATCACCCTACATTCTGGATATGGCCCCCATCAGCTTACATTCCTCATATGAGCCCCATCACCCTACATTCCTGAGATGGGCCTCATCAACCTACAATCCTGATCTGGGCCACATTAGCCAACATTCCTGATATGGGCCCCATTAGCCTACATTCTTGATATGGGTCCCATCACCCTAAAATCCTGATCTGAGCCCCATTAGCCTACATCCCTGATATGGCCCCCATCACCCTACATTCTTGATGTGGGCCCCAACACCCTACATTCTTGATATGGGTCCCATCACCATGCATTCCTGATATGGGCCCCATCACACTACATTCTTCATATGGGCCCCATCACCATGCATTCCTGATATGGGCCCCATCACACTACATTCTTGATAAGGGCCCCATCACCATGCATTCCTGATATGGGCCCCATCACCCTACATTCCTGATATGGGTCCCATCAGCCTACGTTCTTGATATGGGCCCCATCACCCTACATTCGTGATATGGGCCCCATCACCCTACATTCTTGATATGGGCCCCATCACTCTACATTCTTGATATGGGCCCCATCACCCTACATTCATAATATGGGTCCCATCAGCCTACATTCTTGATATGGGCCCCATCACCCTACATTCCTGATATGGGCCCATTCACCCTACATTCTTGATATGGTCCCCATCACCCTACATTCTTGATATAAGGCCCCATCACCCTACATCTTGATATGGGCCCCAGTAGCATACATTCCTGAGATGGGTTCCATCAGCCTACATTCTTGTTATGGGCCCCATTACCATGCATTCCTGATATGGGCCCCATCTCCCTACATTTTTGATATGGGCCCCATCACCCTACATTCCTGATATGGGTCCCATCAGCCTACATTCTTGATATGGGCCCCATCACCCTACAATCCTGATCTGGGCCCCATCATCCAACATTCTTGATATGTGCCCCATCACCCTACAATCCTGATATGGGTCCCATCACCCTACATTCCTGATATGGGCCCAATCATCGTACATTACTGATATGGGTCCCATCACCCTACAATCCTGATATGGGCCCCATCACCCTACAATCCTGATATAGGCCCCATCAACCTACAATCCAGATATGGGCCCAACACCCTACATACCTGTTATGGGGCCCATCAGTCTGCATACCTGATATGGGCCACATCACCCCACATTCCTGATATTGGCCGCATTAGCCTACATTCCTGATATGGGCGCCATCACACTACAATCCTAATATGGGCCCCATCACCATTCAATCCTGATATGGGCCCCATCACCCTACATTACTGATATGGGCCCCATTAGCCCACATTCCTGATGTGAGCCCCATCACCCTACAATCCTGATATGGGCCCCATCACCCTAAATTCCTGATATGGGCCATTTCATCCTACATTCCTGATATGGGCACCACCACACTACAATCCTGATATGGGCCCCATCACCCTACAATACTGATGTGACCCCATCAGCCCAAATTCCTGATATGGGCTCCATCACCCTACAAACCTGATATGGGCCCCATCACCCTACAATCTTGATATGGTCCCCATCACACTACAATCCTGATATGTGCCCCATCACCCTACAATCCTGATATGTGCCGCATCACCCTACAATCCTGATATGGGACCCATCACCCTACATTCCTCAGATGGGCCCCATCACACTATAATCCTGATCTGGGCCCCATTAGCCTACATTCCTGATATGGGCCCCACCAGCCTACATTCTTGATATGGGCCCCATCACCATACATTCCTGATATGGGCCCCATCACCTTACATTCCTGATATGGGCCCCATCACCCTACATTCTTGATATAGGCCCCATCACCCTACAATCCTGATATGGGTCCCATCACCCTACATTCCTGATATGGGCCCCATCACCGTACATTACTGATATGGTTCCCATCACCCTACAATCCTGATATGGGCCCCATCACCCTACAATCCTGATATGGGCCCCATCACCCTACAATCCAGATATGGGCCCAACACCCTACATTCCTGATATGGACCCTTTCAGCCTACATACCTGATATGGCCCTCATCACCCCACATTCCTGATATGGGCCGCATTAGCCTACATTCCTGATATGGGCGCCATCACACTACAATCCTGATATGGACCCCACCAGCCTACATTCCAGATATGGGCCCCATCACACTACATTCCTGATATGGGCTCCATTAGCCCACTTTGCTGATAAGTGGCCCATCAGCCCAAATTCCTGATGTGGACCCCATCATCCTGCAATCCTGTTATGGGCCCTATCACCCTACAATCCTGATATGGGACCCATCACCCTACATTCTTGATATGGCCCCCATCAGCTTACATTCCTGATATAAGCCACATCACCCTACATTCCTGAGATGGACCTCATCACCCTACAATCCTGATCTGGGCCCCATTAGTCTACATTTCTGATATGGGCCCCATCAGCCTACATTCTTGATATGGGAACCATCACCGTACATTCCTGATACGGGCCCCATCGCCATACATTCCTGATATGGGCCCCTACACCCTACATTCTTGATATGGGCCCCATCACCATGCATTCCTGATATGGGCCCCATCACCCTACATTCTTGATATGGGCCCCATCACCATGCATTCCTGATATGGGCCCCATCACACTACATTCTTGATAAGGGCCCCATCACCATGCATTCCTGATATGGGCCCCATCACCCTACATTCTTGATATGGGCCCCATCACCATGCATTCCTGATATGGGCCCCATCACACTACATTCTTGATAAGGGCCCCATCACCATGCATTCCTGAAATGGGCCCCATCACCCTACATTCCTGATATGGGTCCCATCAGCCTACATTCTTGATATGGGCCCCATCACCCTAGATTCTTGATACGGGCCCCATCACCTTACATTCTTGATATGGGCCCCATCACCCTACATTCTTGATATGGGCCCCATCACCCTACATTCTTGATATGGGCCCCATCACCGTACATTCTTGATATGGGCCGCATCACCCTACATTCCTGATATGGGCCCCATTAGCCTACATTCCTGATATGGGTCCCATCAGCCTACATTCTTGATATGGGCCAAATTACCATGCATTCCTGATATGGGCCCCATCACCCTACATTCTTGATATGGGCCCCATCACCCTACATTCCTGATATGGTTCCCATCTTCCTACATTCTTGATATGGGCCCCATCACCATGTATTCCTGATATGGTCCCCATCACCGTACATTCCTGATATGGGTCCCATCAGCCTACATTCCTGATATGGGCCCCATCACCCTACATTCCTGATATGGGCCCCATCACCGTACATTCCTGATGTGGGGCCCATCAGCCTACATTCCGGATATGGGACCCATCAGCCTACATTCTTGATATGGGCCCCATCACTGTGCATTCCTGATATGGGCCCCATCACCCTACATTCTTGATATGGGCCCGATCACCGTACATTCCTGACATGGGTCCCATCAGCCTACATCCCTGATATGTGTCCCATCAGCCAACATTCCTTATATGGGTCCCATCACCCTACATTCTTGATATGGGTCACATCACCCTACAATCCAGATATGGGCCCAACACCCCACATTCCTGATATGGGCCGCATTAGCCTACATTCCTGATATGGGCGCCATCACACTACAATCCTGATATGGGCCCCGTCACCATACATTCCTGATATGGGCCCCATCACAATACATTACTGATATGGGCCCCACCAGCCTACATTCCTGATATGGGCCCCATCACCGTACATTCCTGATGTGGGGCCCATCAGCCTACATTCCGGATATGGGGCCCATCACCCCACATTCTTAATATAGGCCCCATCACACTACATTCCTGATATGGGCCCCATTACCCTACAATCCTGATCTGGGCCCCATTTGACTACATTCCTGATATGGTCCCCACCAGCCTACATTCCTCATATGGGCCCCATCAACCTACATTCCTGATATGGGCTCCATCACCCTACATTCTTGATATGGGCCCCATCACCGTACATTCTTGATATGGGCCACAGCACCCTACATTCCTGATATGTGCCCCATTAGCCTACATTCCTGATATGGGTCCCATCAGCCTACATTCTTGATATGGGCCGCATTACCATGCATTCCTGATATGGGCCCCATCACCCCACATTCTTGATATGGGCCCCATCACCCTACATTCCTGATATGGTTCCCATCAGCCTACATTCTTGTTATGGGCCCCACCATGCATTCCTGATATGGGCCCCATTACCGTACATTCCTGATATGGGTCCCATCAGCCTACATTCCTGATATGAGCCCCATCACCCTATATTCCTGATATGGGCCCCATCACCGTACATTCCTGATGAGGGGTCCATCAGCCTACATTCCTGATATGGGTCCCATCACCCAACATTCTTGATATGGTCCCATTCACCCTACATTCTTGATATAGATCCCATTAGCCTACATTCTTGATATGGGCCCCATCACCATGCATTCCTGATATGGGCCCCATCACCCTACATTCTTGATATGGGCCCCATCACCGTACATTCCCGATGTGGGTCCCATCAGCCTACATCCCTGATATGTGTCCCATCAGCCTTCATTCCTGATATGGGTCCCATCACACTACATTCTTGATATGGGTCCCATCACCCTACATTCCTGATATGCGACCCATCACACTACATTCTTGATATGGGCCCCATCACCGTACATTCCTGATATGGGCCCCATTAGCAAACATTCCTGATATGGGCCCCTTCACCCTACATTCTTGATATGGGCCCCATCACCGTACATTCCTGATATGGGCCCCATCACCCTACATTTTTGATATGGGCCCCATCACCGTACATTCCTGATATGGGACCCATCACCCTACATTTTTGAAATGGGCCCCATCACCATCCATTCCTGATATGGGCCCCATCACCCTACATTCTTGATATGGGCCCCATCACCATACATTCCTGATATGGGCCCCATCACCTTACATTCCTGATATGGGCCCCATCACCCTACATTCTTGATATAGGCCCCATCACCCTACAATCCTGATATGGGTCCCATCACCCTACATTCCTGATATGGGCCCCATCATCGTACATTACTGATATGGTTCCCATCACCCTACAATCCTGATATGGGCCCCATCACCCTACAATCCTGATATGGGCCCCATCACCCTACAATCCAGATATGGGCCCAACACCCTACATTCCTGATATGGACCCTTTCAGCCTACATACCTGATATGGCCCTCATCACCCCACATTCCTGATATGGGCCGCATTAGCCTACATTCCTGATATGGGCGCCATCACACTACAATCCTGATATGGACCCCACCAGCCTACATTCCTGATATGGGCCCCATCACCCTACATTCCTGATATGGACTCCATTAGCCCACTTTGCTGATAAGTGGCCCATCAGCCCAAATTCCTGATGTGGACCCCATCATCCTGCAATCCTGTTATGGGCCCTATCACCCTACAATCCTGATATGGGACCCATCACCCTACATTCTTGATATGGCCCCCATCAGCTTACATTCCTGATATAAGCCACATCACCCTACATTCCTGAGATGGACCTCATCACCCTACAATCCTGATCTGGGCCCCATTAGCCTACATTTCTGATATGGGCCCCATCAGCCTACATTCTTGATATGGGAACCATCACCGTACATTCCTGATACGGGCCCCATCGCCATACATTCCTGATATGGGCCCCATCACACTACATTCTTGATATGGGCCCCATCACCATGCATTCCTGATATGGGCCCCATCACCCTACATTCTTGATATGGGCCCCATCACCATGCATTCCTGATATGGGCCCCATCACACTACATTCTTGATAAGGGCCCCATCACCATGCATTCCTGAAATGGGCCCCATCACCCTTCATTCCTGATATGGGTCCCATCAGCCTACATTCTTGATATGGGCCCCATCACCCTAGATTCTTGATACGGGCCCCATCACCTTACATTCTTGATATGGGCCCCATCACCCTACATTCTTGATATGGGCCCCATCACCCTACATTCTTGATATGGGCCCCATCACCGTACATTCTTGATATGGGCCGCATCACCCTACATTCCTGATATGGGCCCCATTAGCCTACATTCCTGATATGGGTCCCATCAGCCTACATTCTTGATATGGGCCAAATTACCATGCATTCCTGATATGGGCCCCATCACCCTACATTCTTGATATGGGCCCCATCACCCTACATTCCTGATATGGTTCCCATCTGCCTACATTCTTGATATGGGCCCCATCACCATGTATTCCTGATATGGTCCCCATCACCGTACATTCCTGATATGGGTCCCATCAGCCTACATTCCTGATATGGGCTCCATCACCCTACATTCCTGATATGGGCCCCATCACCGTACATTCCTGATGTGGGGCCCATCAGCCTACATTCCGGATATGGGACCCATCACCCAACATTCTTGATATGGGCCCATTCACCCTACATTCCTGATATGGGTCCCATCAGCCTACATTCTTGATATGGGCCCCATCACTGTGCATTCCTGATATGGGCCCCATCACCCTACATTCTTGATATGGGCCCGATCACCGTACATTCCTGACATGGGTCCCATCAGCCTACATCCCTGATATGTGTCCCATCAGCCAACATTCCTGATATGGGTCCCATCACCCTACATTCTTGATATGGGTCCCATCACCCTACAATCCAGATATGGGCCCAACACCCCACATTCCTGATATGGGCCGCATTAGCCTACATTCCTGATATGGGCGCCATCACACTACAATCCTGATATGGGCCCCGTCACCATACATTCCTGATATGGGCCCCATCACAATACATTACTGATATGGGCCCCACCAGCCTACATTCCTGATATGGGCCCCATCACCCTACATTTCTGATATGGGCTCCGTCAGCCCATATTTTGATATGGGCTCCATTAGCCCACTTTGCTGATAAGTGGCCCATCAGCCCAAATTCCTGATGTGGACCCCATCATCCTGCAATCCTGATATGGGCCCCATCACCCTACAATCCTGCTATGGGACCCATCACCCTACATTCTTGATATGGACCCCATCAGCTTACATTCCTGATTTGAGCCCCATCACCCTACATTCCTGAGATGGACCTCATCACCCTACAATCCTGATCTGGGCCCCATTAGACTACATTTCTGATATGGGGACCATCAGCCTACATTCTTGATATGGGAACCATCACCGTACATTCCTGATACGGGCCCCATCACCATACATTCCTGATATGGGCCCCATCACCCTACATTCTTGATATGGGCCCCATCACCATGCATTCCTGATATGGGCCCCATCACCCTACATTCTTGATATGGGCCCCATCACCATGCATTCTTGATATGGGCCCCATCACACTACATTCTTGATAAGGGCCCCATCACCATGCATTCCTGATATGGACCCCATCACCCTACATTCCTGATATGGGTCCCATCAGCCTACATTCTTGATATGGGCCCCATCACCCTACATTCTTGATACGGGCCCCATCACCCTACATTCTTGATATGGGCCCCATCACCCTACATTCTTGATATGGGCCCCATTAGCCTACATTCCTGATATGGGTCCCATCAGCCTACACTCTTGATATGGGCCAAATTACCATGCATTCCTGATATGGGCCCCATCATCCCACATTCTTGATATGGGCCCCATCACCCTACATTCCTGATATGGTTCCCATCGGCCAATATTCTTGATATAGGCCCCAACACCATGTATTCCTGATATGGGCCCCATCACCATACATTCCTGATATGGGTCCCATCAGCCTACATTCCTGATATGGCACCATCACCATATATTACTGATATGGGCCCCATCACCCTACATTCCTGATATGGGTCCCATCACCCAAAATTCTTGATATGGGCCCATTCACACTACATTCCTGATATGGGTCCCATCAGCCTACATTCTTGGTATGGGCCCCATTACCATGCATTCCTGATATGGGCCCCATCACCCTACATTCTTGATATGGGCCCCATCACCGTACATTCCTGATATGGGTCCCATCAGCCTACATCGCTGATATGTGTCCCATCACCTAACATTCCTGAAAGGGGTCCCATCACCCTACATTCTTGATATGGGTCCCATCACCCTACATTCTTGATATGGGCCCCATCACCATACATTCCCGATATGGTCCCCATTAGCATACATTCCTGATATGGGCCCCATCACCCTACATTCTTGATATGGGCCCTCATCACCGTACATTCCTGATATGGGCCCCATCACCCTACATTTTTGATATGGGCCCCATCACCATACATTCCTGATATGGGACCCATCACCCTACATTCTTGAAATGGGCCCCATCACCGTACATTCCTGATGTGGGCCCCATCACCCTACATTCTTGATATGGGCCCCATCACCATACATTCCTGATATGGGCCCCATCACCTTACATTCCTGATATGGGCCACATTAGCCTACATTCCTGATATGGGCGCCATCACTCTACAATCCTGATATGGGCCCCATCACCATACATTCCTGATATGGGCCCCATCACACTACATTACTGATATGGGCCCCATTAGCCCACATTCCTGATGTGAGCCCCATCACCCTACATTCCTGATATGGGCCATATCATCCTACATTCCTGATATGGGCCCCATCACCCTACAATACTGATGTGGGCCCCATCAGCCCAAATTCCTGATATGGGCTCCATCACCCTACAAACCTGATCTGGGACCCATTAGCCTACATTGCTGATATGGGCCCCACCAGCCGACATTCTTGATATGGGCCCCATCAGCCCAAATTCCTGATGTGGACGGCATCACCCTGCAATTCTGATATGGGGCCCATCACCCTACATTCTTGATATGTGCCCCATCACCCTACATTCCTGATATGGGTCCCATTACCCTACAATCCTGATCTGGGCCCCATTAGCCTACATTCCTGATATGGGCCCCACCAGCCTACATTCCTGATATGGGCGCCATCACCCTACATTCCTGATATGGGCACCATCAGCCCATATTTTGATATGGGCCCCATTAGCCCACTTTGCTGATAAGTGGCCCATCAGCCCAAATTCCTGATGTGGACCCCATCACCCTGCAATCCTGATATGGGCCGCATCACCCTACATTCTTGATATGGCCCTCATCAGCTTACATTCCTGATATGAGCCCCATCACCCTACATTCCTGATATGGGTCCCATCAGCTTACATTCTTGATATGGGCCCCATCACCCTACATTCTTCATATGGGCCCCATCACCCTACATTCTTGATATGGGCCCCATCACCCTACATTCTTGATATGGGCCCCATCACCCTACATTCTTGATATGAGCCCCATCACCCTACATTCCTGATATGGGCCCCATTAGCCTACATTCCTGATATGGGTCCCATCAGCCTACATTCTTGATATGGGCCCCATTACCATGCATTCCTGATATGGGCCCCATCACCCTACAATTTGATATGGGCCCAATCACCCTACATTCCTGATATGGGCCCCATCAGCCTACATTCTTGATATGGGCCCCATCACCATGCATTCCTGATATGGGCCCCATCACCGTACATTCCTGATATGGGTCCCATCAGCCTACATTCCTGATATGGGCCCCAGCACACTACATTCCTGATATGGGCCCCATCACCGTACATTCCAGATATGGGGCCCATCAGCCTACATTCCTGATATGGGTCCCATCACACGACATTCTGGATATGGGCCCATTCACCCTACATTCTTGATATGGTTCCCATCAGCCTACATTCTTGAAATGGGCCCCATCACCATGCATTTCTGTTATGGGCCCCATCACCCTACATTCTTGATATGGGCCCCATCACCCTACATTCCTGATATGGGTCCCATCACCCTACATTCTTGATATGGGCCCCATCACCGTACATTCCTGATATGGGCCCCATTAGCATACATTCCTGATATGGGCCCCATCACCCTACATTCTTGATATGGGCCCCATCACCGTACATTCCTGATATGGGACTCACCTCCCTACATTCTTGATATGGGCCCCATCACCGTACATTCCTGATATGGGCCCCATCACCCTACATTCTTGATATGGGCCCCATCACCATACATTCCTGATATGTGCCCCATCACCTTACATTCCTGATATGGGCCCCATCACCCTACATTCTTGATATATACCCCATCACCCTACATTCTTGATATGGGCCCCATCACCATACATACCTGATATTGGCCCCATCACCCTACATCCTTGATTAGGCCCCATCACCGTTCATTCCTGATATGGGCCCCATCACCCTACATTCTTGATATGGGCCCCATCACCCTACATTCCTGATATGGGCCCCATCACCCTATATTCTTGATATGGGCCCCATCACCCTACATTCTTGATATGGGCCCCATCACCCTACATTCCTGATATGGGCCCCATTAGCCTACATTCCTGATATGGGTCCCATCAGCCTACATTATTGATATGGGCCCCATTACCATGCATTCCTGATATGGGCCCCATCACCCTACATTTTGAAATGGGCCCAATCACCCTACATTCCTGATATGGGCCCCATCAGCCTACATTCCTGATATGGGGCCCATCAGCCTACATTCCTGATATGGGTCCCATCACCCTACATTCTGGATAT
This sequence comes from Squalus acanthias, assembly GCA_030390025.1. NCBI lineage: Eukaryota > Metazoa > Chordata > Chondrichthyes > Squaliformes > Squalidae > Squalus > Squalus acanthias. The sequence goes on along the minus strand of CM059430.1, from coordinate 72,636,323 downwards.
GGGCCCATTCATCCTACATTCTTGATATGGTTCCCATCAGCCTACATTCTTGAAATGGGCCCCATCACCATGCATTCCTGTTATGGGCCCCATCACCCTTCATTCTTGATATGGGCCCCATCACCCTACATTCCTGATATGGGTCCCATCTGCCGAGATCCCTGATATGGGTCCCATCAGCCTACAATCCTGATATGGGTCCCATCACCCTACATTCTTGATATGGGTCCCATCACCCTACATTCCTGATATGGGCCCCATCAACCTACATTCATGATATGGGCACCATCACCGTACATTCCTGATATGGGCCCCATTAGCATACATTCCTGATATGGACCCCATCACCCTACATTCTTGATATGGACCCCATCACCGTACATTCCTGATATGGGCCCCATCACCCTACATTCCTGATATGGGCTCCATCAGCCCATATTTTGATATGGGCCCCATTAGCCCACTTTGCTGATAATTGGCCCATCAGCCCAAATTCCTGATGTGGACCCCATCACCCTGCAATCCTGATATGGGCCCCATCACCCTACATTCTTGATATGGCCCTCATCAGCTTACATTCCTGACATGAGCCCCATCACCCTACATTCCAGAGATGGGCCTCATCACCCTACAATCCTGATCTGGGCCCCTTTAGCCTACATTCCTGATATGGGCCCCATCAGCCTACATTCTTGATATGGGCACCATCACCGTACATTCCTAATACGGGCCCCATCACCATGCATTCCTGATATGGGCCCCATCACCCTACATTCTTGATATGGGCCCCATCACCATGCATTCCTTATATGGGCCCCATCACCCTACATTCTTGATATGGGCCCCATTACCATGACTTCCTGGTATGGGCCCCATCACACTACATTCTTGATAAGGGCCCCATCACCATGCATTCCTGATATGGGCCCCATCACCCTACATTCCTGATATGGGTCCCATCAGCTTACATTCTTGATATGGGCCCCATCACCCTACATTCTTCATATGGGCCCCATCACCCTACATTCTTGATATGGGCCCCATCACCCTACATTCTTGATATGGGCCCCATCACCCTACATTCTTGATATGAGCCCCATCACCCTACATTCCTGATATGGGCCCCATTAGCCTACATTCCTGATATGGATCCCATCAGCCTACATTCTTGATATGGGCCCCATTACCATGCATTCCTGATATGGGCCCCATCACCCTACAATTTGATATGGGCCCAATCACCCTACATTCCTGATATGGGCCCCATCAGCCTACATTCTTGATATGGGCCCCATCACCATGCATTCCTGATATGGGCCCCATCACCGTACATTCCTGATATGGGTCCCATCAGCCTACATTCCTGATATGGGCCCCAGCACACTACATTCCTGATATGGGCCCCATCACCGTACATTCCAGATATGGGGCCCATCAGCCTACATTCCTGATATGGGTCCCATCACACGACATTCTGGATATGGGCCCATTCACCCTACATTCTTGATATGGTTCCCATCAGCCTACATTCTTGAAATGGGCCCCATCACCATGCATTTCTGTTATGGGCCCCATCACCCTACATTCTTGATATGGGCCCCATCACCCTACATTCCTGATATGGGTCCCATCACCCTACATTCTTGATATGGGCCCCATCACCGTACATTCCTGATATGGGCCCCATTAGCATACATTCCTGATATGGGCCCCAACGCCCTACATTCTTGATATGGGCCCCATCACCGTACATTCCTGATATGGGACACACCTCCCTACATTCTTGATATGGGCCCCATCACCGTACATTCCTGATATGGGCCCCATCACCCTACATTCTTGATATGGGCCCCATCACCATACATTCCTGATATGTGCCCCATCACCTTACATTCCTGATATGGGCCCCATCACCCTACATTCTTGATATATACCCCATCACCCTACATTCTTGATATGGACCCCATCACCGTACATTCCTGATATTGGCCCCATCACCCTACATCCTTGATTAGGCCCCATCACCGTACATTCCTGATATGGGCCCCATCACCCTACATTCTTGATATGGGCCCCCTCACCCTACATTCTTGATATGGGCCCCATCACCGTACATCCCTGATATTGGCCCCATCACCCTACATCCTTGATTAGGCCCCATCACCGTTCATTCCTGATATGGGCCCCATCACCCTACATTCTTGATATGTGCCCCATCACCCTACATTCCTGATATGGGCCCCATCACCCTACATTCTTGATATGGGCCCCATCACCCTACATTCTTGATATGGGCCCCATCACCCTACATTCCTGATATGGGCCCCATTAGCCTACATTCCTGATATGGGTCCCATCAGCGTACATTATTGATATGGGCCCCATTACCATGCATTCCTGATATGGGCCCCATCACCCTACATTTTGATATGGGCCCAATCACCCTACATTCCTGATATGGGCCCCATCAGCCTACATTCTTGATATGGGCCCCATCACCATGCATTCCTGATATGGGCCCCATCGCCGTACATTCCTGATATGGGTCCCATCAGCCTACATTCCTGATATGGGCCCCAGCACACTACATTCCTTATATGGGACCCATCACCGTACATTCCTGATATGGGGCCCATCAGCCTACATTCCTGATATGGGTCCCATCACCCTACATTCTGGATATGGGCCCATTCATCCTACATTCTTGATATGGTTCCCATCAGCCTACATTCTTGAAATGGGCCCCATCACCATGCATTCCTGTTATGGGCCCCATCACCCTTCATTCTTGATATGGGCCCCATCACCCTACATTCCTGATATGGGTCCCATCTGCCGAGATCCCTGATATGGGTCCCATCAGCCTACAATCCTGATATGGGTCCCATCACCCTACATTCTTGATATGGGTCCCATCACCCTACATTCCTGATATGGGCCCCATCAACCTACATTCATGATATGGGCACCATCACCGTACATTCCTGATATGGGCCCCATTAGCATACATTCCTGTTATGGACCCCATCACCCTACATTCTTGATATGGACCTCATCACCGTACATTCCTGATATGTGCCCCATCACCCTACATTCTTGATATGGGCCCCAACAACGTACATTCTTATATGGGCCCCATCTCCCTACATTTTGGTTATGGGCCCCATCACCGTACATTCCTGATATGGGACCCATCACCCTACATTCTTGAAATGTGCCCCATCACCGTACATTCCTGATATGGGCCCCATCACCCTACATTCTTGATATGGGCCCCATCACCATACATTCCTGATATGGCCCCCATCACCCTACAGCCTTGATTAGGCCCCATCACCGTACATTACTGATATGGGTCCCATCACCCTACAATCCTGATATGGGCCCCATCACCCTACAATCCTGATATGGGCCCCATCACCCTACAATCCAGATATGGGCCCAACACCCTACATTCCTGATATGTACCCCATCAGCCTACATACCTGATATGGCCCTCATCACCCCACATTCCTGATATGGGCCGCATTAGCCTACATTCCTGATATGGGCGCCATCACCCTACAATCCTGATATGGGCCCCATCACCCTACAATCTTGATATGTGCCCCATCAACCTACATTCCTGATATGGACCATATCATCCTACATTCCTGATATGGGCTCCATCACCCTACAATCCTGATATGGGCCCCATCACCCTACAATCTTGATATGTGCCCCATCACCCTACAATCCTGATATTGGGGCCCATCACCCTACATTCCTGAGATGGGCCCCATCACCCTACAATCCTGATCTGGGCCCCATTAGCCTACATTCCTGATATGGGCCCCACCAGCCTACATTTTTGATATGGGCCCCATCAGATCAAATTCCTGATATGGGCCCCATTAGCCCACTTTGCTGATAAGTGGCCCATCAGCCCAAATTCCTGATGTGGACCGCATCACCCTGCAATTCTGATATGGGCCACATCACCCTACAATCCTGATATGCGGCCCATCACCCTACATTCCTGATATGGGCCCCATCACCCTACATTCCTGATATGGGTCCCATTACCCTACAATCCTGATCTGGGCGCCATTAGCCTACATTACTGATATGGGCCCCACCAGCCTACATTCCTGATATGGGCCCCTTCAACCTACATTCCCGGTATGGGCTCCATCAGCCCATATTTTGATATGGGCCCGATTAGCCCACTTTGCTGATAAGTGGCCCATCAGCCCAAATTCCAGATGTGGACCCCATCACCCTGCAATCCTGATATGGGCCCCATCACCCTACAATCCTGATATGGGACCCATCACCCTACATTCTTGATATGGCCCTCATCAGCTTACATTCCTGATATGAGCCCCATCACCCAACATTCCTGAGTTGGGCCTCATCACCCTACAATCCTGATCTGGGCCCCATTAGCCTACATTCCTGATATGGGCCCCATCAGCCTACCTTCTTGATATGGGCACCATCACCGTAAATTCCTGATACGGGCCCCATCACCATACATTCCTGATATGGGCCCCATCACCCTACATTCTTGATATGGGCCCCATCACCATCCATTCCTGATATGGGCCCCATCACCCTACATTCTTGATATGGGCCCCATCACAATGCATTCCTGATATGGGCCCCATCACACTACATTCTTGATAAGGGCCCCATCACCATGCATTCCTGATATGGGCCCCATCACCCTACATTCCTGATATGGGTCCCATCAGCCTACATTCTTGATATGGGCCCCATCACCCTACATTCTTGATATGGTGCCCATCACCCTACATTCTTGATATGGGCCCCATCACCCTACATTCTTGATATGGGCCCCATCACCCTACATTCTTGATATGGGCCCCATCACCCTACATTCCTGATATGGGCCCCATTAGCCTACATTCCTGATATGGTTCCCATCAGCCTACATTCTTGATATGGGCCCCATTACCATGCATTCCTGATATGGGCCCCATCACCCTACATTTTGATATGGGCCCAATCACCCTACATTCCTGATATGGACCCCATCAGCCTACATTCTTGATATGGGCCCCATCACCATGCATTCCTGATATGGGCCCCATCACCATACATTCCTGGTATGGGTCCCATCAGCCTACATTCCTGATATGGGTCCCATCACCCTACATTCTGGATATGGGCCCATTCACCCTATATTCTTGATATGGTTCCCATCAGCCTACATTCTTGAAATGGGCCCCATCACCATGCATTCCTGTTATGGGCCCCATCACCCTACATTCTTGATATGGGCCCCATCACCGTACATTCCTGATCTGGGCCCCATTAGCCTACATTCCTGATATGGGCCCCACCAGCCTACATTCTTGATATGGGCCCCATCAGCCCAAATTCCTGATATGGGCTCCATTAGCCCACTTTGCTGATAAGTGCCCCATCAGCCCAAATTCCTGATGTGGACCGCATCACCCTGCAATTCTGATATGGGCCACATCACCCTACAATCCTGATATGGGTCTCATTACCCTACAATCCTGATCTGGGCGCCATTAGCCTACATTCCTGATATGGGCCGCACCAGCCTACATTCCTGATATGGCCCCACCAGCCTACATTCCTGATATGGGCCCCATCACCATGCATTCCTGATATGGGCCCCATCAACCTACATTCTTGATATGGGCCCCATCACCATGCCTTCCTGATATGGGCCCCATCACACTACATTCTAGATAAGGGCCCCATCACCATGCATTCCTGATATGGGCCCCATCACCCTACATTCCTGATATGGGTCCCATCAGCCTACATTCTTGATATGGCCCCCATCACCCTACATTCTTGAAATTGGCCCCATCAACCTACATTCTTGATATGGGCCCCATCACTCTACATTCTTGTTATGGGCCCCATCGCCCTACATTCTTGATATGGGCCCCATCACCCTACATTCCTGATATGGGCCCCATTAGCCAACATTCCTGATATGGGTCCCATCAGCCTACATTCTTGATATGGGCCCCATTACCATGCATTCCTGATATGGGCCCCATCACCCTACATTTTGATATGGGCCCAATCATCCTACATTCCTGATATGGGCCCCATCAGCCTACATTCTTGATATGGGCCCCTTCACCATGCATTCCTGATATGGGCCCCATCACTGTACATTCCTGATAAGGGTCCCATCAGCCTACATTCCTGATATGGGCCCCAGCACACTACATTCCTGATATGGGCCCCATCACCGTACATTCCTGATATGGGGCCCATCAGCCTACATTCCCGATATGGGTCCCATCACCCTACATTCTGGATATGGGCCCATTCACCCTACATTCTTGATAAGGTTCCCATCAGCCTACATTCTTGAAATGGGCCCCATCACCATGCATTCCTGTTATGGGCCCCATCACCCTACTTTCTTGATATGGGCCCCATCACCGTACATTCCTGATATGGGTCCCATCCGCCTAGATCACTGATATGTGTCCCATCAGCCTACAATCCTGATATGGGTCCCATCACCCTACATTCTTGATATGGGTCCCATCACCGTACATTCCTGATATGGGCCCCATCACCCTACATTCTTGATATGGGCCCCATCACCGTACATTCCTGATATGGGCCCCATTAGCATACATTCCTAATATGGGCCCCATCACCCTACATTCTTGATATGGGCCCCATCACCGCACATTCCTGATATGGGACTCACCACCCTACATTTTTGATATGGGCCCCAACACCGTACGTTACTGATATGGGCCCCATCACCCTACATTCTTGATATGGGCCCCATCACCATACATTCCTGATATGTGCCCCATCAGCTTAGATTCCTGATATGGGCCCTATCACCCTACAATCTTGATAGGTGCCCCATCACCCTACATTCTTGATATGGGCCCCATCACCGTACATTCCTGATATTGGCCCCATCACCCTACATCCTTGATTAGGCCCCATCACCGTACATTCCTGATATGGGCCCCATCGCCGTACATTCCTGATATGGGTCCCATCAGCCTACATTCCTGATATGGTCCCCAGCACACTACATTCCTGATATGGGCCCCATCACCGTACATTCCTGATATGGGGCCCATCAGCCTACATTCCTGATATGGGTCCCATCACCCTACATTCTGGATATGGGCCCATTCACCCTACATTCTTGATATGGTTCCCATCAGCCTACATTCTTGAAATGGGCCCCATCACCATGCATTCCTGTTATGGGCCCCATCACCCTACATTCTTGATATGTGCCCCATCACCCTACATTCCTGATATCGGTCCCATCAGCCTAGATCCCTGATATGGGTCCCATCAGCCTACAATCCTGATATGGGTTCCATCACCCTACATTCTTGATATGGGTCCCATCACCCTACATTCCTGATATGGGCCCCATCACCCTACATTCTTGATATGGGCCCCATCACCGTACATTCCTGATATGGTCCCCATTAGCATACATTCCTGATATGGGCCCCATCACCCTACATTCTTGATATGGGCCCCATCACCGTACATTTCTGATATGTGCCTCATCACCCTACATTCTTGATATGGGCCCCATCACCGTACATTCCTGATATGGGCCCCATCACCCTACATTTTTGATATGGGCCCCATCACCGTACATTCCTGATATGGGACCCATCACCCTACATTCTTGAAATGGTCCCCATCACCGTACATTCCTGATATGGGCCCCATCACCGTACATTCCTGATATGGGCCCCATCACCCTACATTCTTGATATGGGCCCCATCACCATACATTCCTGATATGGGCCGCATCACCTTACATTCCTGATATGGGCCCCATCACCCTACATTCTTGATATGGGCCCCATCACCCTACATTTCTGATATGGGCCCTGTGGTAACACAATACAGCTTCCTGTGACTCGAACTTTATTCCATCACTTCCTGTGATTAGTCCAGGATAAATACTGGGCTGATCAGTTGGATCCTGGAGAGGCATAGAGTAAGACCTCTTTTGTATGTAGCACCTTTTTAGTTGATTAAAGCTTACTTTAAGTTCAGCACGCGTAAGGCTCATTCTTACGACAATTTAATCAACTTTGAAAAACTTCGCACTCAAACAATTTTGGACGAACTCGGAACTAAGGATCCAGGGAATCACCCATCATGGAAAACATCCTTAAACCGTCGCGTCTTGACTTGGACCCAAACACCCCAGCAGCCGGTAAGGTGTGGAAACACTGGTATCGCACGTTTGACAATTTTCTCGAATATTGCAAGGCTGATGTTGACTCAAAATTGCGGATACTCATCAACTGTGTCACCCCGAATGTATTTCAGTATGTCGAGGAATGGGGCAGTTACGAGGAGGCAATTCGGACGCTTAAAAGACTATATACTAAGACACCGAATGAGGTCTATGCCAGACATCTACTAGCTACAGCCCAACAAGGGCCGGAGGAATCCATTGATAAATTCCTCCAAGAGCTTCGCAGACTTAGTATGGACTGTAACTTTCAGGCGGCCTCAGCTGAGCTGCACCGTGAAGAAATGATCCGTGATGCTTACATCTGCGGGCTTGCATCCCCATTTATACGCCAGCGTCTTCTGGAAAGTAAGACACTTGAGCTTCAGAGAGCTTATGACATGGCTTGCTCTCTAGATCTGGCAAAAAGAAATGCAGTCCTTTATACAGTGCCCAGACCTCGGTCTGCTGCCTTAACTACAGTCAGGCAATTTAAGAGGCCACAGGTGAACTCTATTAGGGAGGACTTTATCCCTGACGATCAATCTGATGACTTCACTGATGAAGAGGATGATGACCCCAATGTGGCAGCCTCTTGGCAATCTAAGAAATGCTTCTTTTGTGGTGATGAGTTTCACCCTCGGAAATTCTGCCCTGCTCGCAATGCGTTTTGCAGTCATTGCAACAAAAAGGGTAATTTTGCAAAGGTTTGCCTATCAAGAGCCTCTACGAGGGCTTATCAAGCTAAGTCCTACCAAACTGCCCCGGTAAGGGCCTATCAAGAAGTTCCGGCTAAAATCTATCGTGCTTCCTCTCGGGTTTTCTCTCGAAGAAACACACCTAGAGTTTCAGCCACTCTTTGTGCAACGACACCAATTACAGCTGCTTGTCCTCAGAACCTATTCCATGCAGCTACAAAAGCATCAATTAATGGACATACTTTAGATGCCTTAATTGACTCAGGTAGCACTGATAGTTTCATTAGGGAACAGATTGTTGCACAGTTAAAGCTACATGTTTTCCCATCGGACCAGGCAATTGCGATGGCTCAGTCATCACTTAATACCAGAATTTCTGGCTTTTGTATGGTTGAAATAACACTTAATGGTCACAGGTATCCCTCCACCCGGCTTTCGGTGCTCAAGGACTTATGTAGTGATCTTATCTTAGGGCTAGATTTTCAAAAGCAGCATAAGAAGCTCACCATTGAGTTCGGCGGATCCAAACCTGTACTCACTATTTCTAATATACGACCTCGATTACCGTTCTGTGCATTGTCAGCAGCTTCACTGGATGAACCCTCACTGTTTACCAGTATCCCTCCTCGATGCAAACCGATTATAACAAAGTCACGACGTTTCAGTCAGGAAGACCAGTCTTTTATTGCGGCTGAGATTTCTCGGCTTTTAGCAGAGGATATCATCGAGCCTTGTTCGTCGCCATGGCGCGCCCAGGTCGTTATTGTTAAGAACCCTCTACAACCTCACAAGAAACGGCTGTGCATTGACTATTCACAGACCATCAATCAATATACGGACTTGGACGCATACCCATTGCCGCGCATCGATGATATGGTTAATAAACTGGCTGAGTACACGGTGTTCTCAACATATGATCTGAAAAGTGCCTATCATCAGGTACCCTTGAAGGTCTCAGACAAGCAGTATACGGCCTTTGAAGCCAATGGACGGCTGTATCAATTTCGTCGCCTCCCCTTTGGGGTCACTAATGGAGTGGCTGTCTTCCAGCGAGCAATGGATGACCTTTTCAAACAGGAAGACTTAAAGTATACGTTTCCTTATCTGGACAATATTACTGTCGCAGGTCGCAATCAGCGGGAACATGACGCCAATCTCCAACGATTTTGGGATGCACTCCAGCACCGTAATTTGACATTAAATGCGGCTAAATCCATTGAGTCACAACCAACCATCAACATCCTTGGCTATTGTGTGGGCAATGGCATCATTAAACCTGACCCTGAAAGGCTTCGCCCACTCCAAGAACTCCCGCCACCTAAGAATCCGGCCTCCTTGCGCCGGGCCCTCGGCCTGTTTGCATACTATGCTAAATGGATTCCTAACTTCTCGGACCGAATCCAACCTCTACTGAAGGCCAGCACATTCCCACTAGACACAGCGGCTGTTGCAGCCTTTAACCTCCTGAAAAAACAGTTGGAGAAAGCGGCTCTTCACTCCATCGATGAGAGTCTTCCTTTTGTTGTTGAGTGTGATGCCTCGGAGGTGGCAATCTCGGCCACTCTGAATCAGGAAGGGCGTCCGGTGGCATTTTTGTCCAGGACTTTTCAAGGGGCTGAGCTACATTATCCTCCAGTCGAGAAAGAAGCTACAGCCATCATAGAGGCAGTACGGAAGTGGACTCATCTCCTAGCTCGCCAGCACTTTACCTTAATCACGGACCAGCGATCGGTCGCCTTCATGCTCGATAATCGAAAACGGACCAAAATTAAAAATAATAAAATCCAGCTTTGGCGGCTGGAATTGGTCTCTTTTGGTTACACCATCCACTATCGACCTGGCAAGGAGAATGTGGCTCCGGATACCCTCACACGAGCATTCTGCTCCGCCATGGCACCCTCTACGCTCGTAGACATCCATGATGGGTTGTGTCATCCGGGCGTTACTCGCATGCTACACTTCGTGCGGTCCCGAAATCTCCCATTCTCTACCGGGGATGTAACGAAGATGTGTTCAGACTGCAGAGTCTGTGCGGAATTGAAACCTCAGTTTTTCCGCCCCTCGGGTGGTATACTCATACATGCGACCCAGCCAATGCAACGGCTTAGCATCGATTTTAAGGGGCCATTGCCCTCTTCAACTCGCAACACTTATCTATTGACCATGGTCGATGAGTATTCCCGTTTTCCATTTGCCTTTCCCTGCCCCAATATGCTGACGACCACGGTTATCAGCTGCCTTGAGCAGGTATTTGCTTTCTGTGGCATGGCATCCTATGTTCATTCGGATCGGGGCCCTTCTTTTATGTCAGGAGAACTCAAGGCCTATCTCTCGGAATGGGGTATTGCTGCCAGCAGAACGACGCCTTATCATCCGGTCGGGAATGGGCAAGTCGAGCGTTTTAACGCTATCATCTGGAATGCGGTACGTCTGGCTTTGAGATCTCGGGGCCTACACAACCAGCAATGGGAAGCAGTACTTCCAGATGCATTACACTCCACACGGTCCCTCCTTTTGACCGCCACAAATACGACGCCTCATGAACGGTTCTTCCGATTTCAGCGTCGCTCATCCTATGGGATATCTCTCCCATCGTGGCTGACTGCACCGGGACCAGTGCTACTCCAAAGATATGTTCGGGCATCTAAGAATGACCCCCTGGTAGATGAGGTTGAGCTCACTGACGTCAACCCTACCTACGCCTATATTCGGTATCCTGACGGTCGGGAATCTACCGTGTCATTGCGGGATCTGGCTCCCTGCCCGCCGAAACATAGAGGGACACCAGGGGATGATATTGTACCAGGCACATCTCTGGGCTCGCCAGGTGCCTCTCATCACGATCTGGATCTGACGCTGGCTGGTACCTCACTCCAGCGTGCCGACCTGGGGCAGACTGACTATGAGCCCGTCGGGGCTCGCACGCGCAGCCACGATCCACCCCGTATCTTACGCTCGGAAACGGATCTGCCACAGCCCTGCCCGACACCCGTTCGGGCACCAGTACACAGTCAGGATCGTCCTGACCCCTCACAGAGCGGGCTGGATCACTCGGACTCTGGTCCACGGCCCGTGGCGGGTAAACGGGCTAGGGGCCCTCTACTGCTACGAGAACCCAAACGGGTGCGGCTCTCCCTCGTCCAGCGGCTACGAAATGGAGGGAGAATGTGGTAACACAATACAGCTTCCTGTGACTCGAACTTCATCCCGGCCTCCAAATCTTTTTGGGGGGGAGAATGTGGTAACACAATACAGCTTCCTGTGACTCGAACTTTATTACATCACTTCCTGTGATTAGTCCAGGATAAATACTGGGCTGATCAGTTGGATCCTGGAGAGGCATAGAGTAAGACCTCTTTTGTATGTAGCACCTTTTTAGTTGATTAAAGCTTACTTTAAGTTCAGCACGCGTAAGGCTCATTCTTACGACAATTTAATCAACTTTGAAAAACTTCGCACTCAAACAATTTTGGACGAACTCGGAACTAAGGATCCAGGGAATCACCCATCATGGAAAACATCCTTAAACCGTCGCGTCTTGACTTGGACCCAAACACCCCAGCAGCCGGTAAGGTGTGGAAACACTGGTATCGCACGTTTGACAATTTTCTCGAATATTGCAAGGCTGATGTTGACTCAAAATTGCGGATACTCATCAACTGTGTCACCCCGAATGTATTTCAGTATGTCGAGGAATGGGGCAGTTACGAGGAGGCAATTCGGACGCTTAAAAGACTATATACTAAGACACCGAATGAGGTCTATGCCAGACATCTACTAGCTACAGCCCAACAAGGGCCGGAGGAATCCATTGATAAATTCCTCCAAGAGCTTCGCAGACTTAATATGGACTGTAACTTTCAGGCGGCCTCAGCTGAGCTGCACCGTGAAGAAATGATCCGTGATGCTTTCATCTGCGGGCTTGCCTCCCCATTTATACGCCAGCGTCTTCTGGAAAGTAAGACACTTGAGCTTCAGAGAGCTTATGACATGGCTTGCTCTCTAGATCTGGCAAAAAGAAATGCAGTCCTTTATACAGTGCCCAGACCTCGGTCTGCTGCCTTAACTACAGTCAGGCAATTTAAGAGGCCACAGGTGAACTCTATTAGGGAGGACTTTATCCCTGACGATCAATCTGATGACTTCACTGATGAAGAGGATGATGACCCCACTGTGGCAGCCTCTTGGCAATCTAAGAAATGCTTCTTTTGTGGTGATGAGTTTCACCCTCGGAAATTCTGCCCTGCTCGCAATGCGTTTTGCAGTCATTGCAACAAAAAGGGTAATTTTGCAAAGGTTTGCCTATCAAGAGCCTCTACGAGGGCTTATCAAGCTAAGTCCTACCGAACTGCCCCGGTAAGGGCCTATCAAGATGTTCCGGCTAAAATCTATCGTGCTTCCTCTCGGGTTTTCTCTCGAAGAAACACACCTAGAGTTTCAGCCACTCTTTGTGCAACGACACCAATTACAGCTGCTTGTCCTCAGAACCTATTCCATGCAGCTACAAAAGCATCAATTAATGGACATACTTTAGATGCCTTAATTGACTCAGGTAGCACTGATAGTTTCATTAGGGAACAGATTGTTGCACAGTTAAAGCTACATGTTTTCCCATCGGACCAGGCAATTGCGATGGCTCAGTCATCACTTAATACCAGAATTTCTGGCTTTTGTATGGTTGAAATAACACTTAATGGTCACAGGTATCCCTCCACCCGGCTTTCGGTGCTCAAGGACTTATGTAGTGATCTTATCTTAGGGCTAGATTTTCAAAAGCAGCATAAGAAGCTCACCATTGAGTTCGGCGGATCCAAACCTGTACTCACTATTTCTAATATACGACCTCGATTACCGTTCTGTGCATTGTCAGCAGCTTCACTGGATGAACCCTCACTGTTTACCAGTATCCCTCCTCGATGCAAACCGATTATAACAAAGTCACGACGTTTCAGTCAGGAAGACCAGTCTTTTATTGCGGCTGAGATTTCTCGGCTTTTAGCAGAGGATATCATCGAGCCTTGTTCGTCGCCATGGCGCGCCCAGGTCGTTATTGTTAAGAACCCTCTACAACCTCACAAGAAACGGCTGTGCATTGACTATTCACAGACCATCAATCAATATACGGACTTGGACGCATACCCATTGCCGCGCATCGATGATATGGTTAATAAACTGGCTGAGTACACGGTGTTCTCAACATATGATCTGAAAAGTGCCTATCATCAGGTACCCTTGAAGGTCTCAGACAAGCAGTATACGGCCTTTGAAGCCAATGGACGGCTGTATCAATTTCGTCGCCTCCCCTTTGGGGTCACTAATGGAGTGGCTGTCTTCCAGCGAGCAATGGATGACCTTGTCAAACAGGAAGACTTAAAGTATACGTTTCCTTATCTGGACAATATTACTGTCGCAGGTCGCAATCAGCGGGAACATGACGCCAATCTCCAACGATTTTGGGATGCACTCCAGCACCGTAATTTGACATTAAATGCGGCTAAATCCATTGAGTCACAACCAACCATCAACATCCTTGGCTATTGTGTGGGCAATGGCATCATTAAACCTGACCCTGAAAGGCTTCGCCCACTCCAAGAACTCCCGCCACCTAAGAATCCGGCCTCCTTGCGCCGGGCCCTCGGCCTGTTTGCATACTATGCTAAATGGATTCCTAACTTCTCGGACCGAATCCAACCTCTACTGAAGGCCAGCACATTCCCACTAGACACAGCGGCTGTTGCAGCCTTTAACCTCCTGAAAAAACAGTTGGAGAAAGCGGCTCTTCACTCCATCGATGAGAGTCTTCCTTTTGTTGTTGAGTGTGATGCCTCGGAGGTGGCAATCTCGGCCACTCTGAATCAGGAAGGGCGTCCGGTGGCATTTTTGTCCAGGACTTTTCAAGGGGCTGAGCTACATTATCCTCCAGTCGAGAAAGAAGCTACAGCCATCATAGAGGCAGTACGGAAGTGGACTCATCTCCTAGCTCGCCAGCACTTTACCTTAATCACGGACCAGCGATCGGTCGCCTTCATGCTCGATAATCGAAAACGGACCAAAATTAAAAATAATAAAATCCAGCTTTGGCGGCTGGAATTGGCCTCTTTTGGTTACACCATCCACTATCGACCTGGCAAGGAGAATGTGGCTCCGGATACCCTCACACGAGCATTCTGCTCCGCCATGGCACCCTCTACGCTCGTAGACATCCATGATGGGTTGTGTCATCCGGGCGTTACTCGCATGCTACACTTCGTGCGGTCCCGAAATCTCCCATTCTCTACCGGGGATGTAACGAAGATGTGCTCGGACTGCAGAGTCTGTGCGGAATTGAAACCTCAGTTTTTCCGCCCCTCGGGTGGTATACTCATACATGCGACCCAGCCAATGCAACGGCTTAGCATCGATTTTAAGGGGCCGTTGCCCTCTTCAACTCGCAACACTTATCTATTGACCATGGTCGATGAGTATTCCCGTTTTCCATTTGCCTTTCCCTGCCCCAATATGCTGACGACCACGGTTATCAGCTGCCTTGAGCAGGTATTTGCTTTCTGTGGCATGGCATCCTATGTTCATTCGGATCGGGGCCCTTCTTTTATGTCAGGAGAACTCAAGGCCTATCTCTCGGAACGGGGTATTGCTGCCAGCAGAACGACGCCTTATCATCCGGTCGGGAATGGGCAAGTCGAGCGTTTTAACGCTTTCATCTGGAATGCGGTACGTCTGGCTTTGAGATCTCGGGGCCTACACAACCAGCAATGGGAAGCAGTACTTCCAGATGCATTACACTCCACACGGTCCCTCCTTTCGACCGCCACAAATACGACGCCTCATGAACGGTTCTTCCGATTTCAGCGTCGCTCATCCTATGGGATATCTCTCCCATCGTGGCTGACTGCACCGGGACCAGTGCTACTCCGAAGATATGTTCGGGCGTCTAAGAATGACCCCCTGGTAGATGAGGTTGAGCTCACTGACGTCAACCCTACCTACGCCTATATTCGGTATCCTGACGGTCGGGAATCTACCGTGTCATTGCGGGATCTGGCTCCCTGCCCGCCGAAACATAGAGGGACACCAGGGGATGATATTGTACCAGGCACATCTCTGGGCTCGCCAGGTGCCTCTCATCACGATCTGGATCTGACGCTGGCTGGTACCTCACTCCAGCGTGCCGACCTGGGGCAGACTGACTATGAGCCCGTCGGGGCTCGCACGCGCAGCCACGATCCACCCCGTATCTTACGCTCGGAAACGGATCTGCCACAGCCCTGCCCGACACCCGTTCGGGCACCAGTACACAGTCAGGATCGTCCTGACCCCACACAGAGCGGGCTGGATCACTCGGACTCTGGTCCACGGCCCGTGGCGGGTAAACGGGCTAGGGGCCCTCTACCGCTACGAGAACCCAAACGGGTGCGGCTCTCCCTCGTCCAGCGGCTACGAAATGGAGGGAGAATGTGGTAACACAATACAGCTTCCTGTGACTCGAACTTCATCCCGGCCTCCAAATCTTTTTGGGGGGGAGAATGTGGTAACACAATACAGCTTCCTGTGACTCGAACTTTATTACATCACTTCCTGTGATTAGTCCAGGATAAATACTGGGCTGATCAGTTGGATCCAGGAGAGGCATAGAGTAAGACCTCTTTTGTATGTAGCACCTATTTAGTTGATTAAAGCTTACTTTAAGTTCACCACGCGTAAGGCTCATTCTTACGACAATTTAATCAACTTTGAAAAACTTTGCACTCAAACAATTTTGGACGAACTCGGAACTAAGGATCCAGGGAATCACCCATCATGGAAAACATCCTTAAACCGTCGCGTCTTGACTTGGACCCAAACACCCCAGCAGCCGGTAAGGTGTGGAAACACTGGTATCGCACGTTTGACAATTTTCTCGAATATTGCAAGGCTGATGTTGACTCAAAATTGCGGATACTCATCAACTGTGTCACCCCGAATGTATTTCAGTATGTCGAGGAATGGGGCAGTTACGAGGAGGCAATTCGGACGCTTAAAAGACTATATACTAAGACACCGAATGAGGTCTATGCCAGACATCTACTAGCTACAGCCCAACAAGGGCCGGAGGAATCCATTGATAAATTCCTCCAAGAGCTTCGCAGACTTAGTATGGACTGTAACTTTCAGGCGGCCTCAGCTGAGCTGCACCGTGAAGAAATGATCCGTGATGCTTTCATCTGCGGGCTTGCCTCCCCATTTATACGCCAGCGTCTTCTGGAAAGTAAGACACTTGAGCTTCAGAGAGCTTATGACATGGCTTGCTCTCTAGATCTGGCAAAAAGAAATGCAGTCCTTTATACAGTGCCCAGACCTCGGTCTGCTGCCTTAACTACAGTCAGGCAATTTAAGAGGCCACAGGTGAACTCTATTAGGGAGGACTTTATCCCTGACGATCAATCTGATGACTTCACTGATGAAGAGGATGATGACCCCACTGTGGCAGCCTCTTGGCAATCTAAGAAATGCTTCTTTTGTGGTGATGAGTTTCACCCTCGGAAATTCTGCCCTGCTCGCAATGCGTTTTGCAGTCATTGCAACAAAAAGGGTAATTTTGCAAAGGTTTGCCTATCAAGAGCCTCTACGAGGGCTTATCAAGCTAAGTCCTACCAAACTGCCCCGGTAAGGGCCTATCAAGATGTTCCGGCTAAAATCTATCGTGCTTCCTCTCGGGTTTTCTCTCGAAGAAACACACCTAGAGTTTCAGCCACTCTTTGTGCAACGACACCAATTACAGCTGCTTGTCCTCAGAACCTATTCCATGCAGCTACAAAAGCATCAATTAATGGACATACTTTAGATGCCTTAATTGACTCAGGTAGCACTGATAGTTTCATTAGGGAACAGATTGTTGCACAGTTAAAGCTACATGTTTTCCCATCGGACCAGGCAATTGCGATGGCTCAGTCATCACTTAATACCAGAATTTCTGGCTTTTGTATGGTTGAAATAACACTTAATGGTCACAGGTATCCCTCCACCCGGCTTTCGGTGCTCAAGGACTTATGTAGTGATCTTATCTTAGGGCTAGATTTTCAAAAGCAGCATAAGAAGCTCACCATTGAGTTCGGCGGATCCAAACCTGTACTCACTATTTCTAATATACGACCTCGATTACCGTTCTGTGCATTGTCAGCAGCTTCACTGGATGAACCCTCACTGTTTACCAGTATCCCTCCTCGATGCAAACCGATTATAACAAAGTCACGACGTTTCAGTCAGGAAGACCAGTCTTTTATTGCGGCTGAGATTTCTCGGCTTTTAGCAGAGGATATCATCGAGCCTTGTTCGTCGCCATGGCGCGCCCAGGTCGTTATTGTTAAGAACCCTCTACAACCTCACAAGAAACGGCTGTGCATTGACTATTCACAGACCATCAATCAATATACGGACTTGGACGCATACCCATTGCCGCGCATCGATGATATGGTTAATAAACTGGCTGAGTACACGGTGTTCTCAACATATGATCTGAAAAGTGCCTATCATCAGGTACCCTTGAAGGTCTCAGACAAGCAGTATACGGCCTTTGAAGCCAATGGACGGCTGTATCAATTTCGTCGCCTCCCCTTTGGGGTCACTAATGGAGTGGCTGTCTTCCAGCGAGCAATGGATGACCTTTTCAAACAGGAAGACTTAAAGTATACGTTTCCTTATCTGGACAATATTACTGTCGCAGGTCGCAATCAGCGGGAACATGACGCCAATCTCCAACGATTTTGGGATGCACTCCAGCACCGTAATTTGACATTAAATGCGGCTAAATCCATTGAGTCACAACCAACCATCAACATCCTTGGCTATTGTGTGGGCAATGGCATCATTAAACCTGACCCTGAAAGGCTTCGCCCACTCCAAGAACTCCCGCCACCTAAGAATCCGGCCTCCTTGCGCCGGGCCCTCGGCCTGTTTGCATACTATGCTAAATGGATTCCTAACTTCTCGGACCGAATCCAACCTCTACTGAAGGCCAGCACATTCCCACTAGACACAGCGGCTGTTGCAGCCTTTAACCTCCTGAAAAAACAGTTGGAGAAAGCGGCTCTTCACTCCATCGATGAGAGTCTTCCTTTTGTTGTTGAGTGTGATGCCTCGGAGGTGGCAATCTCGGCCACTCTGAATCAGGAAGGGCGTCCGGTGGCATTTTTGTCCAGGACTTTTCAAGGGGCTGAGCTACATTATCCTCCAGTCGAGAAAGAAGCTACAGCCATCATAGAGGCAGTACGGAAGTGGACTCATCTCCTAGCTCGCCAGCACTTTACCTTAATCACGGACCAGCGATCGGTCGCCTTCATGCTCGATAATCGAAAACGGACCAAAATTAAAAATAATAAAATCCAGCTTTGGCGGCTGGAATTGGTCTCTTTTGGTTACACCATCCACTATCGACCTGGCAAGGAGAATGTGGCTCCGGATACCCTCACACGAGCATTCTGCTCCGCCATGGCACCCTCTACGCTCGTAGACATCCATGATGGGTTGTGTCATCCGGGCGTTACTCGCATGCTACACTTCGTGCGGTCCCAAAATCTCCCATTCTCTACCGGGGATGTAACGAAGATGTGTTCAGACTGCAGAGTCTGTGCGGAATTGAAACCTCAGTTTTTCCGCCCCTCGGGTGGTATACTCATACATGCGACCCAGCCAATGCAACGGCTTAGCATCGATTTTAAGGGGCCATTGCCCTCTTCAACTCGCAACACTTATCTATTGACCATGGTCGATGAGTATTCCCGTTTTCCATTTGCCTTTCCCTGCCCCAATATGCTGACGACCACGGTTATCAGCTGCCTTGAGCAGGTATTTGCTTTCTGTGGCATGGCATCCTATGTTCATTCGGATCGGGGCCCTTCTTTTATGTCAGGAGAACTCAAGGCCTATCTCTCGGAATGGGGTATTGCTGCCAGCAGAACGACGCCTTATCATCCGGTCGGGAATGGGCAAGTCGAGCGTTTTAACGCTATCATCTGGAATGCGGTACGTCTGGCTTTGAGATCTCGGGGCCTACACAACCAGCAATGGGAAGCAGTACTTCCAGATGCATTACACTCCACACGGTCCCTCCTTTTGACCGCCACAAATACGACGCCTCATGAACGGTTCTTCCGATTTCAGCGTCGCTCATCCTATGGGATATCTCTCCCATCGTGGCTGACTGCACCGGGACCAGTGCTACTCCGAAGATATGTTCGGGCATCTAAGAATGACCCCCTGGTAGATGAGGTTGAGCTCACTGACGTCAACCCTACCTACGCCTATATTCGGTATCCTGACGGTCGGGAATCTACCGTGTCATTGCGGGATCTGGCTCCCTGCCCGCCGAAACATAGAGGGACACCAGGGGATGATATTGTACCAGGCACATCTCTGGGCTCGCCAGGTGCCTCTCATCACGATCTGGATCTGACGCTGGCTGGTACCTCACTCCAGCGTGCCGACCTGGGGCAGACTGACTATGAGCCCGTCGGGGCTCGCACGCGCAGCCACGATCCACCCCGTATCTTACGCTCGGAAACGGATCTGCCACAGCCCTGCCCGACACCCGTTCGGGCACCAGTACACAGTCAGGATCGTCCTGACCCCTCACAGAGCGGGCTGGATCACTCGGACTCTGGTCCACGGCCCGTGGCGGGTAAACGGGCTAGGGGCCCTCTACCGCTACGAGAACCCAAACGGGTGCGGCTCTCCCTCGTCCAGCGGCTACGAAATGGAGGGAGAATGTGGTAACACAATACAGCTTCCTGTGACTCGAACTTCATCCCGGCCTCCAAATCTTTTTGGGGGGGAGAATGTGGTAACACAATACAGCTTCCTGTGACTCGAACTTTATTACATCACTTCCTGTGATTAGTCCAGGATAAATACTGGGCTGATCAGTTGGATCCAGGAGAGGCATACAGTAAGACCTCTTTTGTATGTAGCACCTTTTTAGTTGATTAAAGCTTACTTTAAGTTCACCACGCGTAAGGCTCATTCTTACGACAGGCCCCATCACCGTACATTACTGATATGGGTCCCATCACCCTACAATCCTTATTTGGGCACCATCACACTACAATCCTGATATGGGCCGCATCAGCCTACATACCTGATATGGCCCTCATCACCCCACATTCCTGATGTGGGCCGCATTAGCCTACATTCCTGATATGGGCGCCATCAGACTACAATCCTGATATGGGCCCCATCACCATACATTCCTGATATGGGCCCCATCACACTACATTACTGATATGGGCCCCATTAGCCCACATTCCTGATGTGACCCCTATCACCCTACAATCCTGATATGGGCCCCATCAACCAACATTCCTGATATGGGCCATATCATCCTACATTCCTGATATGGGCCCCACCACCCTACAAGCCTGATATGGGCCCCATCACCCTACAATACTGATGTGGGCCCCATCAGCCCAAATTCCTGATATGGGCTCCATCACCCTACAAACCTGATATGGGCCCCATCACCCTACAATCCTGATATGGTCCCCATCGCACTACAATCCTTATGTGTGCCCCATCACCCTACAATCCTGATATGGGCCCCATCACCCTACAATCTTGATATGTGCCCCATCACCCTACAATCCTCATATGGGACCCATCACCCTACATTCCTGAGATGGGCCCCATCACCCTACAATCCTGATCTGGGCCCCATTAGCCTACATTCCTGATATGGGCCCCACCAGCCTACATTTTTGATATGGGCCCCATCAGACCAAATTCCTGATATGGGCCCCATTAGCCCACTTTGCTGATAAGTGCCCCATCAGCCCAAACTCCTCATGTGTACCGCATCACCCTGCAATTCTGATATGGGCCACATCACCCTACAATCCTGATATGTGGCCCATCACCCTACATTCCTGATATGGGCCCGATCACCCTACATTCTTGATATGGGCCCCATCACCGTACATTCCTGATATGGGCCCCATCACCCTACATTTTTGATATGGGCCCCATCACCGTACATTCCTGATATGGGACCCATCACCCTACATTCTTGAAATGGTCCCCATCACCGTACATTCCTGATATGGGCCCCATCACCGTACATTCCTGATATGGGCCCCATCACCCTACATTCTTGATATGGGCCCCATCACCATACATTCCTGATATGGGCCGCATCACCTTACATTCCTGATATGGGCCCCATCACCCTACATTCTTGATATGGGCCCCATCACCCTACATTTCTGATATGGGCCCTGTGGTAACACAATACAGCTTCCTGTGACTCGAACTTTATTCCATCACTTCCTGTGATTAGTCCAGGATAAATACTGGGCTGATCAGTTGGATCCTGGAGAGGCATAGAGTAAGACCTCTTTTGTATGTAGCACCTTTTTAGTTGATTAAAGCTTACTTTAAGTTCAGCACGCGTAAGGCTCATTCTTACGACAATTTAATCAACTTTGAAAAACTTCGCACTCAAACAATTTTGGACGAACTCGGAACTAAGGATCCAGGGAATCACCCATCATGGAAAACATCCTTAAACCGTCGCGTCTTGACTTGGACCCAAACACCCCAGCAGCCGGTAAGGTGTGGAAACACTGGTATCGCACGTTTGACAATTTTCTCGAATATTGCAAGGCTGATGTTGACTCAAAA
Organism: Squalus acanthias; assembly: GCA_030390025.1. Taxonomy (NCBI): domain Eukaryota; kingdom Metazoa; phylum Chordata; class Chondrichthyes; order Squaliformes; family Squalidae; genus Squalus; species Squalus acanthias. The sequence continues at coordinate 72,613,736 of CM059430.1, read as the reverse complement.
TTGCGGATACTCATCAACTGTGTCACCCCGAATGTATTTCAGTATGTCGAGGAATGGGGCAGTTACGAGGAGGCAATTCGGACGCTTAAAAGACTATATACTAAGACACCGAATGAGGTCTATGCCAGACATCTACTAGCTACAGCCCAACAAGGGCCGGAGGAATCCATTGATAAATTCCTCCAAGAGCTTCGCAGACTTAGTATGGACTGTAACTTTCAGGCGGCCTCAGCTGAGCTGCACCGTGAAGAAATGATCCGTGATGCTTTCATCTGCGGGCTTGCCTCCCCATTTATACGCCAGCGTCTTCTGGAAAGTAAGACACTTGAGCTTCAGAGAGCTTATGACATGGCTTGCTCTCTAGATCTGGCAAAAAGAAATGCAGTCCTTTATACAGTGCCCAGACCTCGGTCTGCTGCCTTAACTACAGTCAGGCAATTTAAGAGGCCACAGGTGAACTCTATTAGGGAGGACTTTATCCCTGACGATCAATCTGATGACTTCACTGATGAAGAGGATGATGACCCCACTGTGGCAGCCTCTTGGCAATCTAAGAAATGCTTCTTTTGTGGTGATGAGTTTCACCCTCGGAAATTCTGCCCTGCTCGCAATGCGTTTTGCAGTCATTGCAACAAAAAGGGTAATTTTGCAAAGGTTTGCCTATCAAGAGCCTCTACGAGGGCTTATCAAGCTAAGTCCTACCAAACTGCCCCGGTAAGGGCCTATCAAGATGTTCCGGCTAAAATCTATCGTGCTTCCTCTCGGGTTTTCTCTCGAAGAAACACACCTAGAGTTTCAGCCACTCTTTGTGCAACGACACCAATTACAGCTGCTTGTCCTCAGAACCTATTCCATGCAGCTACAAAAGCATCAATTAATGGACATACTTTAGATGCCTTAATTGACTCAGGTAGCACTGATAGTTTCATTAGGGAACAGATTGTTGCACAGTTAAAGCTACATGTTTTCCCATCGGACCAGGCAATTGCGATGGCTCAGTCATCACTTAATACCAGAATTTCTGGCTTTTGTATGGTTGAAATAACACTTAATGGTCACAGGTATCCCTCCACCCGGCTTTCGGTGCTCAAGGACTTATGTAGTGATCTTATCTTAGGGCTAGATTTTCAAAAGCAGCATAAGAAGCTCACCATTGAGTTCGGCGGATCCAAACCTGTACTCACTATTTCTAATATACGACCTCGATTACCGTTCTGTGCATTGTCAGCAGCTTCACTGGATGAACCCTCACTGTTTACCAGTATCCCTCCTCGATGCAAACCGATTATAACAAAGTCACGACGTTTCAGTCAGGAAGACCAGTCTTTTATTGCGGCTGAGATTTCTCGGCTTTTAGCAGAGGATATCATCGAGCCTTGTTCGTCGCCATGGCGCGCCCAGGTCGTTATTGTTAAGAACCCTCTACAACCTCACAAGAAACGGCTGTGCATTGACTATTCACAGACCATCAATCAATATACGGACTTGGACGCATACCCATTGCCGCGCATCGATGATATGGTTAATAAACTGGCTGAGTACACGGTGTTCTCAACATATGATCTGAAAAGTGCCTATCATCAGGTACCCTTGAAGGTCTCAGACAAGCAGTATACGGCCTTTGAAGCCAATGGACGGCTGTATCAATTTCGTCGCCTCCCCTTTGGGGTCACTAATGGAGTGGCTGTCTTCCAGCGAGCAATGGATGACCTTTTCAAACAGGAAGACTTAAAGTATACGTTTCCTTATCTGGACAATATTACTGTCGCAGGTCGCAATCAGCGGGAACATGACGCCAATCTCCAACGATTTTGGGATGCACTCCAGCACCGTAATTTGACATTAAATGCGGCTAAATCCATTGAGTCACAACCAACCATCAACATCCTTGGCTATTGTGTGGGCAATGGCATCATTAAACCTGACCCTGAAAGGCTTCGCCCACTCCAAGAACTCCCGCCACCTAAGAATCCGGCCTCCTTGCGCCGGGCCCTCGGCCTGTTTGCATACTATGCTAAATGGATTCCTAACTTCTCGGACCGAATCCAACCTCTACTGAAGGCCAGCACATTCCCACTAGACACAGCGGCTGTTGCAGCCTTTAACCTCCTGAAAAAACAGTTGGAGAAAGCGGCTCTTCACTCCATCGATGAGAGTCTTCCTTTTGTTGTTGAGTGTGATGCCTCGGAGGTGGCAATCTCGGCCACTCTGAATCAGGAAGGGCGTCCGGTGGCATTTTTGTCCAGGACTTTTCAAGGGGCTGAGCTACATTATCCTCCAGTCGAGAAAGAAGCTACAGCCATCATAGAGGCAGTACGGAAGTGGACTCATCTCCTAGCTCGCCAGCACTTTACCTTAATCACGGACCAGCGATCGGTCGCCTTCATGCTCGATAATCGAAAACGGACCAAAATTAAAAATAATAAAATCCAGCTTTGGCGGCTGGAATTGGTCTCTTTTGGTTACACCATCCACTATCGACCTGGCAAGGAGAATGTGGCTCCGGATACCCTCACACGAGCATTCTGCTCCGCCATGGCACCCTCTACGCTCGTAGACATCCATGATGGGTTGTGTCATCCGGGCGTTACTCGCATGCTACACTTCGTGCGGTCCCAAAATCTCCCATTCTCTACCGGGGATGTAACGAAGATGTGTTCAGACTGCAGAGTCTGTGCGGAATTGAAACCTCAGTTTTTCCGCCCCTCGGGTGGTATACTCATACATGCGACCCAGCCAATGCAACGGCTTAGCATCGATTTTAAGGGGCCATTGCCCTCTTCAACTCGCAACACTTATCTATTGACCATGGTCGATGAGTATTCCCGTTTTCCATTTGCCTTTCCCTGCCCCAATATGCTGACGACCACGGTTATCAGCTGCCTTGAGCAGGTATTTGCTTTCTGTGGCATGGCATCCTATGTTCATTCGGATCGGGGCCCTTCTTTTATGTCAGGAGAACTCAAGGCCTATCTCTCGGAATGGGGTATTGCTGCCAGCAGAACGACGCCTTATCATCCGGTCGGGAATGGGCAAGTCGAGCGTTTTAACGCTATCATCTGGAATGCGGTACGTCTGGCTTTGAGATCTCGGGGCCTACACAACCAGCAATGGGAAGCAGTACTTCCAGATGCATTACACTCCACACGGTCCCTCCTTTTGACCGCCACAAATACGACGCCTCATGAACGGTTCTTCCGATTTCAGCGTCGCTCATCCTATGGGATATCTCTCCCATCGTGGCTGACTGCACCGGGACCAGTGCTACTCCGAAGATATGTTCGGGCATCTAAGAATGACCCCCTGGTAGATGAGGTTGAGCTCACTGACGTCAACCCTACCTACGCCTATATTCGGTATCCTGACGGTCGGGAATCTACCGTGTCATTGCGGGATCTGGCTCCCTGCCCGCCGAAACATAGAGGGACACCAGGGGATGATATTGTACCAGGCACATCTCTGGGCTCGCCAGGTGCCTCTCATCACGATCTGGATCTGACGCTGGCTGGTACCTCACTCCAGCGTGCCGACCTGGGGCAGACTGACTATGAGCCCGTCGGGGCTCGCACGCGCAGCCACGATCCACCCCGTATCTTACGCTCGGAAACGGATCTGCCACAGCCCTGCCCGACACCCGTTCGGGCACCAGTACACAGTCAGGATCGTCCTGACCCCTCACAGAGCGGGCTGGATCACTCGGACTCTGGTCCACGGCCCGTGGCGGGTAAACGGGCTAGGGGCCCTCTACCGCTACGAGAACCCAAACGGGTGCGGCTCTCCCTCGTCCAGCGGCTACGAAATGGAGGGAGAATGTGGTAACACAATACAGCTTCCTGTGACTCGAACTTCATCCCGGCCTCCAAATCTTTTTGGGGGGGAGAATGTGGTAACACAATACAGCTTCCTGTGACTCGAACTTTATTACATCACTTCCTGTGATTAGTCCAGGATAAATACTGGGCTGATCAGTTGGATCCAGGAGAGGCATACAGTAAGACCTCTTTTGTATGTAGCACCTTTTTAGTTGATTAAAGCTTACTTTAAGTTCACCACGCGTAAGGCTCATTCTTACGACAGGCCCCATCACCGTACATTACTGATATGGGTCCCATCACCCTACAATCCTTATTTGGGCACCATCACACTACAATCCTGATATGGGCCGCATCAGCCTACATACCTGATATGGCCCTCATCACCCCACATTCCTGATGTGGGCCGCATTAGCCTACATTCCTGATATGGGCGCCATCAGACTACAATCCTGATATGGGCCCCATCACCATACATTCCTGATATGGGCCCCATCACACTACATTACTGATATGGGCCCCATTAGCCCACATTCCTGATGTGACCCCTATCACCCTACAATCCTGATATGGGCCCCATCAACCAACATTCCTGATATGGGCCATATCATCCTACATTCCTGATATGGGCCCCACCACCCTACAAGCCTGATATGGGCCCCATCACCCTACAATACTGATGTGGGCCCCATCAGCCCAAATTCCTGATATGGGCTCCATCACCCTACAAACCTGATATGGGCCCCATCACCCTACAATCCTGATATGGTCCCCATCGCACTACAATCCTTATGTGTGCCCCATCACCCTACAATCCTGATATGGGCCCCATCACCCTACAATCTTGATATGTGCCCCATCACCCTACAATCCTCATATGGGACCCATCACCCTACATTCCTGAGATGGGCCCCATCACCCTACAATCCTGATCTGGGCCCCATTAGCCTACATTCCTGATATGGGCCCCACCAGCCTACATTTTTGATATGGGCCCCATCAGACCAAATTCCTGATATGGGCCCCATTAGCCCACTTTGCTGATAAGTGCCCCATCAGCCCAAACTCCTCATGTGTACCGCATCACCCTGCAATTCTGATATGGGCCACATCACCCTACAATCCTGATATGTGGCCCATCACCCTACATTCCTGATATGGGCCCGATCACCCTACATTCTTGATATGGGCCCCATCACCGTACATTCCTGATATGGGCCCCATCACCCTACATTTTTGATATGGGCCCCATCACCGTACATTCCTGATATGGAACCCATCACCCTACATTCTTGAAATGGTCCCCATCACCGTACATTCCTGATATGGGCCCCATCACCGTACATTCCTGATATGGGCCCCATCACCCTACATTCTTGATATGGGCCCCATCACCATACATTCCTGATATGGGCCGCATCACCTTACATTCCTGATATGGGCCCCATCACCCTACATTCTTGATATGGGCCCCATCACCCTACATTTCTGATATGGGCCCTGTGGTAACACAATACAGCTTCCTGTGACTCGAACTTTATTCCATCACTTCCTGTGATTAGTCCAGGATAAATACTGGGCTGATCAGTTGGATCCTGGAGAGGCATAGAGTAAGACCTCTTTTGTATGTAGCACCTTTTTAGTTGATTAAAGCTTACTTTAAGTTCAGCACGCGTAAGGCTCATTCTTACGACAATTTAATCAACTTTGAAAAACTTCGCACTCAAACAATTTTGGACGAACTCGGAACTAAGGATCCAGGGAATCACCCATCATGGAAAACATCCTTAAACCGTCGCGTCTTGACTTGGACCCAAACACCCCAGCAGCCGGTAAGGTGTGGAAACACTGGTATCGCACGTTTGACAATTTTCTCGAATATTGCAAGGCTGATGTTGACTCAAAATTGCGGATACTCATCAACTGTGTCACCCCGAATGTATTTCAGTATGTCGAGGAATGGGGCAGTTACGAGGAGGCAATTCGGACGCTTAAAAGACTATATACTAAGACACCGAATGAGGTCTATGCCAGACATCTACTAGCTACAGCCCAACAAGGGCCGGAGGAATCCATTGATAAATTCCTCCAAGAGCTTCGCAGACTTAGTATGGACTGTAACTTTCAGGCGGCCTCAGCTGAGCTGCACCGTGAAGAAATGATCCGTGATGCTTTCATCTGCGGGCTTGCCTCCCCATTTATACGCCAGCGTCTTCTGGAAAGTAAGACACTTGAGCTTCAGAGAGCTTATGACATGGCTTGCTCTCTAGATCTGGCAAAAAGAAATGCAGTCCTTTATACAGTGCCCAGACCTCGGTCTGCTGCCTTAACTACAGTCAGGCAATTTAAGAGGCCACAGGTGAACTCTATTAGGGAGGACTTTATCCCTGACGATCAATCTGATGACTTCACTGATGAAGAGGATGATGACCCCACTGTGGCAGCCTCTTGGCAATCTAAGAAATGCTTCTTTTGTGGTGATGAGTTTCACCCTCGGAAATTCTGCCCTGCTCGCAATGCGTTTTGCAGTCATTGCAACAAAAAGGGTAATTTTGCAAAGGTTTGCCTATCAAGAGCCTCTACGAGGGCTTATCAAGCTAAGTCCTACCAAACTGCCCCGGTAAGGGCCTATCAAGATGTTCCGGCTAAAATCTATCGTGCTTCCTCTCGGGTTTTCTCTCGAAGAAACACACCTAGAGTTTCAGCCACTCTTTGTGCAACGACACCAATTACAGCTGCTTGTCCTCAGAACCTATTCCATGCAGCTACAAAAGCATCAATTAATGGACATACTTTAGATGCCTTAATTGACTCAGGTAGCACTGATAGTTTCATTAGGGAACAGATTGTTGCACAGTTAAAGCTACATGTTTTCCCATCGGACCAGGCAATTGCGATGGCTCAGTCATCACTTAATACCAGAATTTCTGGCTTTTGTATGGTTGAAATAACACTTAATGGTCACAGGTATCCCTCCACCCGGCTTTCGGTGCTCAAGGACTTATGTAGTGATCTTATCTTAGGGCTAGATTTTCAAAAGCAGCATAAGAAGCTCACCATTGAGTTCGGCGGATCCAAACCTGTACTCACTATTTCTAATATACGACCTCGATTACCGTTCTGTGCATTGTCAGCAGCTTCACTGGATGAACCCTCACTGTTTACCAGTATCCCTCCTCGATGCAAACCGATTATAACAAAGTCACGACGTTTCAGTCAGGAAGACCAGTCTTTTATTGCGGCTGAGATTTCTCGGCTTTTAGCAGAGGATATCATCGAGCCTTGTTCGTCGCCATGGCGCGCCCAGGTCGTTATTGTTAAGAACCCTCTACAACCTCACAAGAAACGGCTGTGCATTGACTATTCACAGACCATCAATCAATATACGGACTTGGACGCATACCCATTGCCGCGCATCGATGATATGGTTAATAAACTGGCTGAGTACACGGTGTTCTCAACATATGATCTGAAAAGTGCCTATCATCAGGTACCCTTGAAGGTCTCAGACAAGCAGTATACGGCCTTTGAAGCCAATGGACGGCTGTATCAATTTCGTCGCCTCCCCTTTGGGGTCACTAATGGAGTGGCTGTCTTCCAGCGAGCAATGGATGACCTTTTCAAACAGGAAGACTTAAAGTATACGTTTCCTTATCTGGACAATATTACTGTCGCAGGTCGCAATCAGCGGGAACATGACGCCAATCTCCAACGATTTTGGGATGCACTCCAGCACCGTAATTTGACATTAAATGCGGCTAAATCCATTGAGTCACAACCAACCATCAACATCCTTGGCTATTGTGTGGGCAATGGCATCATTAAACCTGACCCTGAAAGGCTTCGCCCACTCCAAGAACTCCCGCCACCTAAGAATCTGGCCTCCTTGCGCCGGGCCCTCGGCCTGTTTGCATACTATGCTAAATGGATTCCTAACTTCTCGGACCGAATCCAACCTCTACTGAAGGCCAGCACATTCCCACTAGACACAGCGGCTGTTGCAGCCTTTAACCTCCTGAAAAAACAGTTGGAGAAAGCGGCTCTTCACTCCATCGATGAGAGTCTTCCTTTTGTTGTTGAGTGTGATGCCTCGGAGGTGGCAATCTCGGCCACTCTGAATCAGGAAGGGCGTCCGGTGGCATTTTTGTCCAGGACTTTTCAAGGGGCTGAGCTACATTATCCTCCAGTCGAGAAAGAAGCTACAGCCATCATAGAGGCAGTACGGAAGTGGACTCATCTCCTAGCTCGCCAGCACTTTACCTTAATCACGGACCAGCGATCGGTCGCCTTCATGCTCGATAATCGAAAACGGACCAAAATTAAAAATAATAAAATCCAGCTTTGGCGGCTGGAATTGGTCTCTTTTGGTTACACCATCCACTATCGACCTGGCAAGGAGAATGTGGCTCCGGATACCCTCACACGAGCATTCTGCTCCGCCATGGCACCCTCTACGCTCGTAGACATCCATGATGGGTTGTGTCATCCGGGCGTTACTCGCATGCTACACTTCGTGCGGTCCCAAAATCTCCCATTCTCTACCGGGGATGTAACGAAGATGTGTTCAGACTGCAGAGTCTGTGCGGAATTGAAACCTCAGTTTTTCCGCCCCTCGGGTGGTATACTCATACATGCGACCCAGCCAATGCAACGGCTTAGCATCGATTTTAAGGGGCCATTGCCCTCTTCAACTCGCAACACTTATCTATTGACCATGGTCGATGAGTATTCCCGTTTTCCATTTGCCTTTCCCTGCCCCAATATGCTGACGACCACGGTTATCAGCTGCCTTGAGCAGGTATTTGCTTTCTGTGGCATGGCATCCTATGTTCATTCGGATCGGGGCCCTTCTTTTATGTCAGGAGAACTCAAGGCCTATCTCTCGGAATGGGGTATTGCTGCCAGCAGAACGACGCCTTATCATCCGGTCGGGAATGGGCAAGTCGAGCGTTTTAACGCTATCATCTGGAATGCGGTACGTCTGGCTTTGAGATCTCGGGGCCTACACAACCAGCAATGGGAAGCAGTACTTCCAGATGCATTACACTCCACACGGTCCCTCCTTTTGACCGCCACAAATACGACGCCTCATGAACGGTTCTTCCGATTTCAGCGTCGCTCATCCTATGGGATATCTCTGCCATCGTGGCTGACTGCACCGGGACCAGTGCTACTCCGAAGATATGTTCGGGCATCTAAGAATGACCCCCTGGTAGATGAGGTTGAGCTCACTGACGTCAACCCTACCTACGCCTATATTCGGTATCCTGACGGTCGGGAATCTACCGTGTCATTGCGGGATCTGGCTCCCTGCCCGCCGAAACATAGAGGGACACCAGGGGATGATATTGTACCAGGCACATCTCTGGGCTCGCCAGGTGCCTCTCATCACGATCTGGATCTGACGCTGGCTGGTACCTCACTCCAGCGTGCCGACCTGGGGCAGACTGACTATGAGCCCGTCGGGGCTCGCACGCGCAGCCACGATCCACCCCGTATCTTACGCTCGGAAACGGATCTGCCACAGCCCTGCCCGACACCCGTTCGGGCACCAGTACACAGTCAGGATCGTCCTGACCCCTCACAGAGCGGGCTGGATCACTCGGACTCTGGTCCACGGCCCGTGGCGGGTAAACGGGCTAGGGGCCCTCTACCGCTACGAGAACCCAAACGGGTGCGGCTCTCCCTCGTCCAGCGGCTACGAAATGGAGGGAGAATGTGGTAACACAATACAGCTTCCTGTGACTCGAACTTCATCCCGGCCTCCAAATCTTTTTGGGGGGGAGAATGTGGTAACACAATACAGCTTCCTGTGACTCGAACTTTATTACATCACTTCCTGTGATTAGTCCAGGATAAATACTGGGCTGATCAGTTGGATCCAGGAGAGGCATACAGTAAGACCTCTTTTGTATGTAGCACCTTTTTAGTTGATTAAAGCTTACTTTAAGTTCACCACGCGTAAGGCTCATTCTTACGACAGGCCCCATCACCGTACATTACTGATATGGGTCCCATCACCCTACAATCCTTATATGGGCACCATCACACTACAATCCTGATATGGGCCGCATCAGCCTACATACCTGATATGGCCCTCATCACCCCACATTCCTGATGTGGGCCGCATTAGCCTACATTCCTGATATGGGCGCCATCAGACTACAATCCTGATATGGGCCCCATCACCATACATTCCTGATATGGGCCCCATCACACTACATTACTGATATGGGCCCCATTAGCCCACATTCCTGATGTGACCCCTATCACCCTACAATCCTGATATGGGCCCCATCAACCTACATTCCTGATATGGGCCATATCATCCTACATTCCTGATATGGGCCCCACCACCCTACAAGCCTGATATGGGCCCCATCACCCTACAATACTGATGTGGGCCCCATCAGCCCAAATTCCTGATATGGGCTCCATCACCCTACAAACCTGATATGGGCCCCATCACCCTACAATCCTGATATGGTCCCCATCGCACTACAATCCTTATGTGTGCCCCATCACCCTACAATCCTGATATGGGCCCCATCACCCTACAATCTTGATATGTGCCCCATCACCCTACAATCCTCATATGGGACCCATCACCCTACATTCCTGAGATGGGCCCCATCACCCTACAATCCTGATCTGGGCCCCATTAGCCTACATTCCTGATATGGGCCCCACCAGCCTACATTTTTGATATGGGCCCCATCAGACCAAATTCCTGATATGGGCCCCATTAGCCCACTTTGCTGATAAGTGCCCCATCAGCCCAAACTCCTCATGTGTACCGCATCACCCTGCAATTCTGATATGGGCCACATCACCCTACAATCCTGATATGTGGCCCATCACCCTACATTCCTGATATGGGCCCGATCACCCTACATTCTTGATATGGGCCCCATCACCGTACATTCCTGATATGGGCCCCATCACCCTACATTTTTGATATGGGCCCCATCACCGTACATTCCTGATATGGGACCCATCACCCTACATTCTTGAAATGGTCCCCATCACCGTACATTCCTGATATGGGCCCCATCACCGTACATTCCTGATATGGGCCCCATCACCCTACATTCTTGATATGGGCCCCATCACCATACATTCCTGATATGGGCCGCATCACCTTACATTCCTGATATGGGCCCCATCACCCTACATTCTTGATATGGGCCCCATCACCCTACATTTCTGATATGGGCCCTGTGGTAACACAATACAGCTTCCTGTGACTCGAACTTTATTCCATCACTTCCTGTGATTAGTCCAGGATAAATACTGGGCTGATCAGTTGGATCCTGGAGAGGCATAGAGTAAGACCTCTTTTGTATGTAGCACCTTTTTAGTTGATTAAAGCTTACTTTAAGTTCAGCACGCGTAAGGCTCATTCTTACGACAATTTAATCAACTTTGAAAAACTTCGCACTCAAACAATTTTGGACGAACTCGGAACTAAGGATCCAGGGAATCACCCATCATGGAAAACATCCTTAAACCGTCGCGTCTTGACTTGGACCCAAACACCCCAGCAGCCGGTAAGGTGTGGAAACACTGGTATCGCACGTTTGACAATTTTCTCGAATATTGCAAGGCTGATGTTGACTCAAAATTGCGGATACTCATCAACTGTGTCACCCCGAATGTATTTCAGTATGTCGAGGAATGGGGCAGTTACGAGGAGGCAATTCGGACGCTTAAAAGACTATATACTAAGACACCGAATGAGGTCTATGCCAGACATCTACTAGCTACAGCCCAACAAGGGCCGGAGGAATCCATTGATAAATTCCTCCAAGAGCTTCGCAGACTTAGTATGGACTGTAACTTTCAGGCGGCCTCAGCTGAGCTGCACCGTGAAGAAATGATCCGTGATGCTTTCATCTGCGGGCTTGCCTCCCCATTTATACGCCAGCGTCTTCTGGAAAGTAAGACACTTGAGCTTCAGAGAGCTTATGACATGGCTTGCTCTCTAGATCTGGCAAAAAGAAATGCAGTCCTTTATACAGTGCCCAGACCTCGGTCTGCTGCCTTAACTACAGTCAGGCAATTTAAGAGGCCACAGGTGAACTCTATTAGGGAGGACTTTATCCCTGACGATCAATCTGATGACTTCACTGATGAAGAGGATGATGACCCCACTGTGGCAGCCTCTTGGCAATCTAAGAAATGCTTCTTTTGTGGTGATGAGTTTCACCCTCGGAAATTCTGCCCTGCTCGCAATGCGTTTTGCAGTCATTGCAACAAAAAGGGTAATTTTGCAAAGGTTTGCCTATCAAGAGCCTCTACGAGGGCTTATCAAGCTAAGTCCTACCAAACTGCCCCGGTAAGGGCCTATCAAGATGTTCCGGCTAAAATCTATCGTGCTTCCTCTCGGGTTTTCTCTCGAAGAAACACACCTAGAGTTTCAGCCACTCTTTGTGCAACGACACCAATTACAGCTGCTTGTCCTCAGAACCTATTCCATGCAGCTACAAAAGCATCAATTAATGGACATACTTTAGATGCCTTAATTGACTCAGGTAGCACTGATAGTTTCATTAGGGAACAGATTGTTGCACAGTTAAAGCTACATGTTTTCCCATCGGACCAGGCAATTGCGATGGCTCAGTCATCACTTAATACCAGAATTTCTGGCTTTTGTATGGTTGAAATAACACTTAATGGTCACAGGTATCCCTCCACCCGGCTTTCGGTGCTCAAGGACTTATGTAGTGATCTTATCTTAGGGCTAGATTTTCAAAAGCAGCATAAGAAGCTCACCATTGAGTTCGGCGGATCCAAACCTGTACTCACTATTTCTAATATACGACCTCGATTACCGTTCTGTGCATTGTCAGCAGCTTCACTGGATGAACCCTCACTGTTTACCAGTATCCCTCCTCGATGCAAACCGATTATAACAAAGTCACGACGTTTCAGTCAGGAAGACCAGTCTTTTATTGCGGCTGAGATTTCTCGGCTTTTAGCAGAGGATATCATCGAGCCTTGTTCGTCGCCATGGCGCGCCCAGGTCGTTATTGTTAAGAACCCTCTACAACCTCACAAGAAACGGCTGTGCATTGACTATTCACAGACCATCAATCAATATACGGACTTGGACGCATACCCATTGCCGCGCATCGATGATATGGTTAATAAACTGGCTGAGTACACGGTGTTCTCAACATATGATCTGAAAAGTGCCTATCATCAGGTACCCTTGAAGGTCTCAGACAAGCAGTATACGGCCTTTGAAGCCAATGGACGGCTGTATCAATTTCGTCGCCTCCCCTTTGGGGTCACTAATGGAGTGGCTGTCTTCCAGCGAGCAATGGATGACCTTTTCAAACAGGAAGACTTAAAGTATACGTTTCCTTATCTGGACAATATTACTGTCGCAGGTCGCAATCAGCGGGAACATGACGCCAATCTCCAACGATTTTGGGATGCACTCCAGCACCGTAATTTGACATTAAATGCGGCTAAATCCATTGAGTCACAACCAACCATCAACATCCTTGGCTATTGTGTGGGCAATGGCATCATTAAACCTGACCCTGAAAGGCTTCGCCCACTCCAAGAACTCCCGCCACCTAAGAATCCGGCCTCCTTGCGCCGGGCCCTCGGCCTGTTTGCATACTATGCTAAATGGATTCCTAACTTCTCGGACCGAATCCAACCTCTACTGAAGGCCAGCACATTCCCACTAGACACAGCGGCTGTTGCAGCCTTTAACCTCCTGAAAAAACAGTTGGAGAAAGCGGCTCTTCACTCCATCGATGAGAGTCTTCCTTTTGTTGTTGAGTGTGATGCCTCGGAGGTGGCAATCTCGGCCACTCTGAATCAGGAAGGGCGTCCGGTGGCATTTTTGTCCAGGACTTTTCAAGGGGCTGAGCTACATTATCCTCCAGTCGAGAAAGAAGCTACAGCCATCATAGAGGCAGTACGGAAGTGGACTCATCTCCTAGCTCGCCAGCACTTTACCTTAATCACGGACCAGCGATCGGTCGCCTTCATGCTCGATAATCGAAAACGGACCAAAATTAAAAATAATAAAATCCAGCTTTGGCGGCTGGAATTGGTCTCTTTTGGTTACACCATCCACTATCGACCTGGCAAGGAGAATGTGGCTCCGGATACCCTCACACGAGCATTCTGCTCCGCCATGGCACCCTCTACGCTCGTAGACATCCATGATGGGTTGTGTCATCCGGGCGTTACTCGCATGCTACACTTCGTGCGGTCCCGAAATCTCCCATTCTCTACCGGGGATGTAACGAAGATGTGTTCAGACTGCAGAGTCTGTGCGGAATTGAAACCTCAGTTTTTCCGCCCCTCGGGTGGTATACTCATACATGCGACCCAGCCAATGCAACGGCTTAGCATCGATTTTAAGGGGCCATTGCCCTCTTCAACTCGCAACACTTATCTATTGACCATGGTCGATGAGTATTCCCGTTTTCCATTTGCCTTTCCCTGCCCCAATATGCTGACGACCACGGTTATCAGCTGCCTTGAGCAGGTATTTGCTTTCTGTGGCATGGCATCCTATGTTCATTCGGATCGGGGCCCTTCTTTTATGTCAGCAGAACTCAAGGCCTATCTCTCGGAATGGGGTATTGCTGCCAGCAGAACGACGCCTTATCATCCGGTCGGGAATGGGCAAGTCGAGCGTTTTAACGCTATCATCTGGAATGCGGTACGTCTGGCTTTGAGATCTCGGGGCCTACACAACCAGCAATGGGAAGCAGTACTTCCAGATGCATTACACTCCACACGGTCCCTCCTTTTGACCGCCACAAATACGACGCCTCATGAACGGTTCTTCCGATTTCAGCGTCGCTCATCCTATGGGATATCTCTCCCATCGTGGCTGACTGCACCGGGACCAGTGCTACTCCGAAGATATGTTCGGGCATCTAAGAATGACCCCCTGGTAGATGAGGTTGAGCTCACTGACGTCAACCCTACCTACGCCTATATTCGGTATCCTGACGGTCGGGAATCTACCGTGTAATTGCGGGATCTGGCTCCCTGCCCGCCGAAACATAGAGGGACACCAGGGGATGATATTGTACCAGGCACATCTCTGGGCTCGCCAGGTGCCTCTCATCACGATCTGGATCTGACGCTGGCTGGTACCTCACTCCAGCGTGCCGACCTGGGGCAGACTGACTATGAGCCCGTCGGGGCTCGCACGCGCAGCCACGATCCACCCCGTATCTTACGCTCGGAAACGGATCTGCCACAGCCCTGCCCGACACCCGTTCGGGCACCAGTACACAGTCAGGATCGTCCTGACCCCTCACAGAGCGGGCTGGATCACTCGGACTCTGGTCCACGGCCCGTGGCGGGTAAACGGGCTAGGGGCCCCTACCGCTACGAGAACCCAAACGGGTGCGGCTCTCCCTCGTCCAGCGGCTACGAAATGGAGGGAGAATGTGGTAACACAATACAGCTTCCTGTGACTCGAACTTCATCCCGGCCTCCAAATCTTTTTGGGGGGGAGAATGTGGTAACACAATACAGCTTCCTGTGACTCGAACTTTATTACATCACTTCCTGTGATTAGTCCAGGATAAATACTGGGCTGATCAGTTGGATCCAGGAGAGGCATACAGTAAGACCTCTTTTGTATGTAGCACCGTTTTAGTTGATTAAAGCTTACTTTAAGTTCACCACGCGTAAGGCTCATTCTTACGACAGGCCCCATCACCGTACATTACTGATATGGGCCCCATCACACTACATTACTGATATGGGCCCCATTAGCCCACATTCCTGATGTGACCCCTATCACCCTACAATCCTGATATGGGCCCCATCAACCTACATTCCTGATATGGGCCATATCATCCTACATTCCTGATATGGGCCCCACCACCCTACAAGCCTGATATGGGCCCCATCACCCTACAATACTGATGTGGGCCCCATCAGCCCAAATTCCTGATATGGGCTCCATCACCCTACAAACCTGATATGGGCCCCATCACCCTACAATCCTGATATGGTCCCCATCGCACTACAATCCTTATGTGTGCCCCATCACCCTACAATCCTGATATGGGCCCCATCACCCTACAATCTTGATATGTGCCCCATCACCCTACAATCCTCATATGGGACCCATCACCCTACATTCCTGAGATGGGCCCCATCACCCTACAATCCTGATCTGGGCCCCATTAGCCTACATTCCTGATATGGGCCCCACCAGCCTACATTTTTGATATGGGCCCCATCAGACCAAATTCCTGATATGGGCCCCATTAGCCCACTTTGCTGATAAGTGCCCCATCAGCCCAAACTCCTCATGTGTACCGCATCACCCTGCAATTCTGATATGGGCCACATCACCCTACAATCCTGATATGTGGCCCATCACCCTACATTCCTGATATGGGCCCGATCACCCTACATTCTTGATATGGGCCCCATCACCATGCATTCCTGATATGGGCCCCATCACACTACATTCTTGATAAGGGCCCCATCACCATGCATTCCTGATATGGGCCCCATCACCCTACATTCCTGATATTGGTCCCATCAGCCTACATTCTTGATATGGGCCCCATCACCCTACATTCTTGATATGGGCCCCATCACCCTACATTCTTGATATGGGCCCCATCAACCTACATTCCTGATATGGGCCATATCATCCTACATTCCTGATATGGGCCCCACCACCCTACAAGCCTGATATGGGCCCCATCACCCTACAATACTGATGTGGGCCCCATCAGCCCAAATTCCTGATATGGGCTCCATCACCCTACAAACCTGATATGGGCCCCATCACCCTACAATCCTGATATGGTCCCCATCGCACTACAATCCTTATGTGTGCCCCATCACCCTACAATCCTGATATGGGCCCCATCACCCTACAATCTTGATATGTGCCCCATCACCCTACAATCCTCATATGGGACCCATCACCCTACATTCCTGAGATGGGCCCCATCACCCTACAATCCTGATCTGGGCCCCATTAGCCTACATTCCTGATATGGGCCCCACCAGCCTACATTTTTGATATGGGCCCCATCAGACCAAATTCCTGATATGGGCCCCATTAGCCCACTTTGCTGATAAGTGCCCCATCAGCCCAAACTCCTCATGTGTACCGCATCACCCTGCAATTCTGATATGGGCCACATCACCCTACAATCCTGATATGTGGCCCATCACCCTACATTCCTGATATGGGCCCGATCACCCTACATTCTTGATATGGGCCCCATCACCATGCATTCCTGATATGGGCCCCATCACACTACATTCTTGATAAGGGCCCCATCACCATGCATTCCTGATATGGGCCCCATCACCCTACATTCCTGATATTGGTCCCATCAGCCTACATTCTTGATATGGGCCCCATCACCCTACATTCTTGATATGGGCCCCATCACCCTACATTCTTGATATGAGCCCCATCACCCTACATTCTTGATATGGGCCCCATCACCCTACATTCCTGATATGGGCCCCATTAGCCTACATTCCTGATATGGGTCCCATCAGCCTACATTATTGATATGGGCCCCATTACCATGCATTCCTGATTTGGGCCCCATCACCCTACATTTTGATATGGGCCCAATCACCCTACATTCCTGATATGGGCCCCATCAGCCTACATTCTTGATATGGGCCCCATCACCATGCATTCCTGATATGGGCCCCATCACCATACATTCCTGATATGGGTCCCATCAGCCTACATTCCTGATATGGGCCCCAGCACACTATATTCCTGATATGGGCCCCATCACCGTACATTCCTGATATGGGCCCATCAGCCTACATTCCTCATATGGGTCCCATCACCCTACATGCTGGATATGGGCCCATTCACCCTACATTCTTGATATGGTTCCCATCAGCCTACATTCTTGAAATGGGCCCCATCACCATGCATTCCTGTTATGGGCCCGATCACCCTACATTCTTGATATGGGCCCCATCACCGTACATTCCTGATATGGGTCCCATCAGCCTAGATCCCTGATATGGGTCCCATCAGCCTACAATCCTGATATGGGTCCCATCACCCTACATTCTTGATATGGGTCCCATCGCCCTACATTCCTGATATGGGCCCCATCACCCTACATTCTTGATATGGCCCCATCACCGTACATTCCTGATATGGGCCCCATTAGCATACATTCCTGATAAGGGCCCCATCATCCTACATTCTTGATATGGGCCCCATCACCGTACATTCCTGATATGTGCCCCATCACCCTACATTCTTGATATGGGCCCCATCACCGTACATTCCTGTTATGGAACCCACCACCCTACATTCTTGACATGGGCCCCATCACCGTACATTCCTGATATGGGCCCCATCACCCTACTTTCTTGATATGGGCCCCATCACCATACATTCCTGATATGTGCCCCATCACCTTACATTCCTGATATGGGCCCCATCACCCTACATTCTTGATATGTGCCCCATCACCCTACATTCTTGATATGGGCCCCATCACCGTACATTCCTGATATTGGCCCCATCACCCTACATCCTTGATTAGGCCCCATCACCGTACATTCCTGATATGGGCCCCATCACCCTACATTCTTGATATGGGCCCCATCACCCTACATTCTTGATATGGGCATCATCACCGTACATTCCTGATATTGGCCCCATCACCCTACATCCTTGATTAGGCCCCATCACCGTACATTCCTGATATGGGCCCCATCACCCTACATTTTTGATATGGGCCCCATCACCCTACATTCTTGATATGGGCCCCATCACCGTACATTCCTGATATGGGCCCCATCACTCTACATTCTTGATATTGGCCCCAACACCCTACATTCCTGATATTGTCCCCATCACCCTACATTCTTGATATGGGCCCCAGCACCCTACATTCCTGATATGGGCCCCATCACCCTACATTCTTGATATTGGCCCAATCAGCCTACATTCTTGATAAGGGCCACATCACCCTACATTCTTGATATGGGCCCCATCACCCTACATTCCTGATATGGGCCCAATCAGCCTACTTTCCTGATATGGGCCTCATCAGCCTAAATTTCTGATATTGGCCCCATCAGCCGACATTCCTGATATTGGCCCCCATCACTCTACATTCCTGATATGGGCCCCATTAGCCTAAATTCCTGATATAGGCCCCATCAGCCTACAATCCTGATATGGGCCCCATCAGCCTGCAATCCTGATATGGGCCCCATCAGCCTACAATCCTGATATGGGCCCCATCATCCTACAATCCTGATATGGGCCCCATCAGCGTACGTTCCTGACATGGGCCCCATCACCCTACATTCCTGATATGGGCCCCATCACCCGAAATTCACGATATGGGCCCCATCACCCTACAATCCCGATATGGGCCCCATCACCCTACATTCCTGATATGGTCCCTATCACCCTACAATCCTGATATGGGCCCCATCAACCCTACATTCCTGATATGGGCCCCATTAGCCTACAAACCTGATATTGGCCCGATCACCCTACATTGCTGATATGGGCCCCATTAGCCTACAATCCTGATATGGGCCCCATCACCGTACATTGCTGATATGGGCCCCATTAGCCTACAATCCTGATATGGGCCCCATCAGCATACAATCCTGATATGGGCCCCATTAGCCTACAATCCTGATATGGGCCCTATTAGCCTGCATTCCTGACATGGGCCCCATTAGACTATAATGCTGATATGGGCCCCATCACCCTACAGTCCTGATATGGGCTCCATCACCCTACAATCCTGATATGGGCCACATCACCCTACATTCCTGAATTGAGCCCCATGAGCCTACATTCCTGATATGGGCCCCATTATCCTTCATTCATGATATGTGCCGCATCAGCCTACATTCCTGATATGGGCCACATTAGCCCACATTCCTGATATGGGCCCCATCAGCCTACACTCCTGATATGGGCCCCATTACCCCACAATCCTGATATGGGCCCCATCAGCCTACATTCCTGATATGGGCCCCATTATCCCACATTACTGATATGGGCCCCATCAGCCTACATTCCTGATATGGGCCCCATCATCCTACATTCCTGATATGGGCCCTATCAGCCTACATTCCTGATATGGGCCCCATCATCCTACATTCCTGATATGGGCCCCATCAGCCTACATTCCTGAGATGGGCCCCATTAGCCCACATTCATGATATGAGACCCAATAGCCCACATTCCTTATATGTGCCCCATCACCCTACACTCCTGAAATGGGCCCATATACCCACATTCCTGATATATGGCCCCATTAGCCCACATTCCTGATATGGGCCCAATCTGGCTACATTCCTGATATATGGGCCCAATCACCCTGCAATCCTGATATTGGCCCCATCACCCTACAATCCTGATATTGGCCCCATCACCCTACAATCCTGATATTGGCCCCATCAGCCTACATTCTTGCTGTGGGCCCCATTAGCGTACATTCCTGTTATGGGCCACAGCAGCCGACATTCCTAATATTTGTCCCATCACCCTACAATCCTGATATGGCCATCACCCTACAATCCTGATATTCGCCCCATCATCCTCCATCCTGATATGGCCATCACCCTACAATCCTGATATGAGCCCCATCACCCTACAATCCTTCTATTGGCCCCATCACCCTACAATCCTGATATGTCCATCACCCTACAATCCTGATATGGGCCCCATCAGCCTACCTTCCTGATCAGGGCAACATTACCACATATACTTGAAATAGGTCCCAATTACGCTAGATGCCTTATATGGGCCCCATCACCCCACATGCGTTTTATCGTCATCAATCACAAAACATGCCATATATGTGCCCCCATCACCCTAACTTCCTGATATTGGTCCCCCATCACCGTACATTCCTGTTATGGACCCCCATCACCCTACATTCCTGCTATGGGACTCTTTCACGCTACATTCCTGATATGGGACTCTGTCACCCTACATTCCTGATGTGGGACTCTATCACCCTACATTCCTGATATGGGACTCTGTCACCCTATATTCCTGATGTGGGACTCTATCACCCTACATTCCTGATATGGGACTCTATCACCCTACATTGCTGATGTGGGACTCTATCACCCTACATTCTTGTTGTGCGACCCCAGCACCCTACATTCCTGATATGGGACTCTATCACCCTACATTGCTGATGTGGGACTCTATCACCCTACATTCTTGTTGTGGGACCCCATCACCCTACATTCCTGGTATGGGATTCTATCACCCTACATTCCTGATATGGGACTCTATCACCCTACATTCCTGATATGGGACTCTATCACCCTACATTGCTGATGTGGGACTCTGCCACCCTACATTGCTGATATGGGACTCTATCACCCTACATTCTTGTTCTGGGACCCCATCACCCTACATCCCTGATATGGGATCCCATCACTGTGTATCCTGATATGGGCCCCCATCAACCTAATTTCCTAATACAGGCCCCATCAACCTACATTCCTGAAATGGCCCAATCACTCTACTTCCTTCATTTGTGTCTTGTCACCCTACATTCCTCCGTCAACCTATATTATAGAGTATGTCCTCATCACCCTACATTCCTGATATGGGACCCCATCATCTTACAATCATGTCAACGGACGCATCAGGCTATATTCCTGATATGGTCTACTTCAAATTACATTCTTGATATGGGCCCCATGAACCTACATTCCTGATGTGGGTCCCCCATCAATCTACATTCCAGATATGGGTCCTATTCCTATCATTAACGTCAAACAAAATTCTTGCCACATCAATCACAGCAACGTGTCTCGGACAACTGCAAATTGGTTAACGTCGACAAACACATTGTCCCTGAAATTGCTGTCGGAGGTGTACCTCCAGAGTACACCTCTAACCCACGAAACATTTCTGAACTTAGCTCCAGACTCCCAGACTGTGGAGAGTTTGGGTCATGGGACTCCAGGTATATGCCTGTGCAAATGCCCACGTATCCTAGGGATGGAGGCGGTTCGTACGCCTCCCTGGGATCACTTGGGCCCGGTCCTCGAATCACAAAGGAGGATTCCATTGCAGTTCCGAACTAAATCCCCTAATGACATGCAATGGAATCCCTAAACAATTAAACCATTTACGCAATTCTAACAAATATAAATATTCCGATTTTCAAATGTAATTAAAAGTTCCTTCATTACACCAAATACAATAAAAATGTAATTTAATAAAATCATTTTACACATTTTAATCCGGGCCAATATTTCCATAAACTAATTTAATGGCCCTGAATTTGCGGTAGGAGGCTTCCCGCGGGGAAATGCCTCCGATCCGCAAATAAAGGCCCAGAAATTAAACAGTGAGGGTTCCCGCGGGGGTAAGGATTCCCCGCGATATCGCACTCCGCGCCTACCTTTTTGCTTCGGGCCCACACGAACTTTACTTTGAAAGGCTCTCTCTCTTGGAACCGTGCAGTGCTTGTGTGACCCAGAGACGCAATTAGTTCGTGCGAGCTCTGGGATCACGTGATTCAGTTAGAGCCAATGGCAGCACACCATCTTTCAATCATAGTTTTGACAAGAAGACCTGCCAAAGCTATGAATACTACACACCCCCAAAAGAACAGCTAAACCTCAATTAATTTTTTTTAAAAAGCCATCACATTAATAAAATAAGTATAGTTAAATAAATTAACCACTTTAAACAAAAAATTAAATTTTTGAAATAATTTAAAATCTTTTTAAAAGTTATAAAAATAAACTTACCTTTCTTTAAAGTCTCTAAAAAAGATAAACCTCTTGAAAAAAAATTAAAATTACTCTTAATTAACTACTTACCTTGTTAAAAGGGTGTCCTACGCCTGCTTTCTTTATGTGTAAAATCTTCACCACTTACCTGCGCGTTCAAAGCAAAAATATAACTAAGTGCACTGCGTGCGCACAGCCTGTAGTGTGCACGCGGTTCACTTAGGAACCCCCCCCTTTTCAATTCACGAAGTGCCGGTTTCCCGCGCATGCGCAGTGCATGCAGGAAAGCGGCAATTCGGTATCTAATACGCGAGAGTACACAGTGCGTACTCTCGGGTATTAGGTTTAATTTTCGGGCCAGTATGTCCACGTACCTGATGGTCCGGGAGGTACGGAGACTCGCAAACCTGGGCCTCTCCGGGTACGTGCAGGCAGAGGCCCACATATCCCAGGAGCGCAAGCGGTTCACAAACGCCCCGGGGCTCACGTGGTTCGGCTGAATGAATGACAGAAGGGGGTCCCCATTCATACTTTTGGGGATTCCGTATGTACGGAAATCAGTTTAGAATGAATGGGAATACCCAAAAAAATACTTCTACACTTCAAATAAATAAAAAAGAGTCACATATTTAAAATTAATTAAAATAACAGTTAATTAAATATTTAAAACAAAAAAATATTTTTTGTAATGTAAATTTACATGTTTTAAAGGGGATAAAAATAAACTTAACATATTTCACAGATTTTTAAGTCTATAAACTATTGGTAAAATTTTATTTTTCTGTGTTTTAATACTCTTAGGCTGGTAACAACAGGCCTTACGCCTGCTTTTACCAGGCGTAATAATTTCATGGGCACTCGCTGGGCAGAAGTTGGGCAAATAAACCAACTCGATGCTCGCCGAGGCCCTTTTCCCGGGGTTTCTTACGATCTGTCAAGAAAATTCTTGACAGGTCGCAAGTACCGGGTTTTCGCGCATGGGCCTCACATGCTTGAATTTGGAACTTGCGCGGCCCTTATGGGCACGTGCACACCTCGGACGCACCCGTGGGGGCTGCAAATTACGGCCCTAAGTGCTTGTGCATCATTTCTTTATTTTAAATGTTTAATTTAAGATTTATAATAACCCTTACACTGATGAAAGCAAGCGCTACGCCTGCTTTTTCCAGCCGTAAGACTTTTGTGGGCAATTGCTGTGCAGTTGTTGGGTAAATAGCCCAACACGGCACCTGCGAAACTGAATTTACTTTGGGTTTGGGTGATCTGTCAATGCGTACCTTGTAAGATCGCAAGTCCCGGGTTTTCACGCAAGTGCATGCGGAAACTTGGAAGTCGCAGGGCCTTTCAGAAGGATTGCGACGGTGTACGCCATCAAAGGCACCGTAATTTCAAGGCTATTGGCGTTTTGTTCCAGATAATGCAACAGAACCATGTATTAATGGAGTTTCGTCTTTCCAATGCCTGTCGGCACAGCCTCTGCACTTATTCGTTTATGTTAATTAGCTGATTTCATCCAGTCATTAAAATTTTGAGCAATTGATGCCAGTGCCTTTTCAGGTGTGTGACTGTTAAAAAGAAAGGAGATTTCTGAATAACTGGAAGCAGTCGGTGCTTAAACAAAGTGAGTACTTAACCCCGGAACAGAATCACTGGTTAGTTTAAATTAATCTGCTGGGGAGACTCATAGTGACAGCGTGCTGGTTTGTGAATGAAACCCAGAATATAAACGATGTCAATCGTGTTTCTTTCTTATGTACTGTGACAAATTCCGTTAAAGTGACCACATCAAATAGGTGTGTGTATAATGATCAGTGAGAGAAGTGGACGTATAGCAATCAGTGGGAGAATGGTGTGAGTGTACAAACATTAGTGGAGGTGGGTATATTCAGCAGGTCCGGCAGCCTCTGTGGGAGAGAAACAAAGTTAACGTATCAGATCGATGACCTTTCGACAGAACTGAAAAATGTTAGAGATGTAGCAGGTTTTAAGCAAGTGCAGAGGCAGGGAAAGGGGGGAGGGGAGGAAAGAACAAAAGGAAAGGTCTGTGACAGTGTGGAAGGCAGGCATGATGAAATGAACAACAGAATCATTACCAGCTGCTGGCGAAAAAGTGGGAGCAATGGTTATGATCTTAAATTGTTGAACTCGATGTTGAGTCTGGAAGGTTGTAAAGTGCCTAAGCGAAAGATGAGGGCTGTTACTCGAACTTCCGTTGAGTTTCACTGGAACAGATTAGGAGGCCGAGGACAGAGAGGTCAGAGTGGGAGTGGGAAAATTGGCAAGCGACCGGAAGCTCCGGGTCAAGCTTACGAACTGAACAATGGTGTTTACCAAGTATTTTACCTATGAGTTAACTGAAGATAGTGAGTGTGTTGGATAAAAGATCTGTACGATTATAAAGGTTTATTCTAAGCCGCTTCAATTTCAATGAAATTTAGTCACAGGTATATACCAAACACTGAAACTCACGTCCTAGTTCTTTTCTAAGAGTCCCCAGCCTCTCGGCAACTTACACACTCTGTAAGGAAGTGAGGTCATCTACTACTCTGAGAACATATAACATAATCACCTCTGTGTAATCTCCTGATAGGAAACGATTTTAGTTCATATGTCCCAGAACAGCCAATCTCTGTATCTATACAATCACTGGCATCATTTCCTGTCTGCCTGCTGTGTGTGCTGCCATGTTCCACCCCTCTCGCCTCCTTTAAAATCCGACATCTCTAAAGCCCACTCAAGATCTATCCCGAGTTTCTCACTGAGATACTCTCCTTCCTTTCCTCCCTCAGCCTTTGCACTGAGAGATTCTTCATTCTTGCTAATTTCACACTACATCTCAACTCACCTTGCCCTCTGTCCTCTGAGTTCACTTCTCTCCTGTCCTCCCTTAACCCTTCCTTTCACATAAACTCTCCTACTTATAATCATGATCACATCGTCGACCGAATCCATCTCATGTGGCTTCTTAATTCCCAATATCTCAAGCCCAGACAAGGCAATTTATGATCAGTTCCTTGTATCTCACACCACTCATATTCCCCATTCAACCCCAAACCTTCTGTGTCCGCCCTGTAAAAAATATTCTTCCCCTTGTCGTCTAAAATTGCCCCTTCAAAATTCCAACAATCTAGCCTTTGACCCTCTGTTCCTCATGATAGTTCTGCGGCTGTCGATTTTCTCACTCAATCCCTCACCTTTGTTTTTGATGCCCTTGTCTCCAATAAAACTCCTATTCATTCCCACCCTGGTAGTTCCCCCTGGTACGTCCCCCGTCTTTGATTCCTCAAATCAAAAAGGTGCAGATTTCAATGTATCTGTTGCACAACAGTTTTAGCAATTCATCGCCAGATTCAGTTGGAACACCTAAAGTACGAATGGGCCCTGCTCTCATCTGGCAAATCTGCTCACTACTCCAGGATCATCCTGGAATGCGAATATAACCCCTACTTCTTTTCTCCACCAGAATCCGTCTTCAGAAATCACTCTTCCCTGCCTCCTCCACCCTCACCTCCAACAGGTGTATGGAGCTCAGGGACTTCTATGTCACTAAGATTGAGACCGTCCAGTCAACTGTCTCTGCTGTATCCCTCCCTTCCGCTAGCCCACCAAATAAAATGTCCCCCAAGATTTCCGCACCCCAGCTCTGAAGCCACAGATTTCTCTAGTTTTTGTCCTATCTCTCCTCATTCCCATTTCCGTTCTCATCTTATCTTCGAGACCCACTTTCTGCTCTGTCAGCCCGATTAACATTAAACAGCTGACAACTCAACTTCCATTCCTATGGCCCATGCTGGATGATATTGTATCCTGTTCACTTTCCTCTGCATCAATCCCCTCCCTTTCAAAGCTGCCGTCATCACCTACTCCTAAACAAAACACCCTTGACTCGTCTGTACTTGCAAACTTCCATATCATCTCCAAAGCCTTGAATATTTTGTCATCAGCCAAACCCATGCCGTCTTTCCCGCAACTCCATGTTAGAACCTCTCCAATCAGATTTCCACCCATCACGCTGCACTGAAATGACCCTAATCAAAGTCACAATGGACATCCCATGTGATTGTGACCATGGTGCACTATCCATCCTCGTTCTTCTCGATCTCTCTGAGACTTTGGCAGTGACGAGCAGGTCATCCTCCTTTAACTTCTCTCCTCCAATGTCGAGCTGAATTGGACTGCCCTCTATTGGTTCCACTCTTACTTATAAAATCATTGCAAGAGAATCCCATCAGGAGTCCCGCAAGAATCGATCATTGCCCCCCCCCCTCCCTATTTCTTATCGGCATGCTGTCCCTCGGTGACATCATTCAAATACTTGGCATTAGGTTCCACATGTACACTGACGACATCCAGCTTGTAGGCTTCGCAAAATCCCCCAGAAACTCGAACAGAACCCTAAAGGGAGTGATTTTTGGACCTTTCATGCAAACATGGGATGATGGGACATACGTGAAGTGATTTGAGGTAAAAACCACAGTTTTAGACATTTTAAAGATCAGGGAAGAAAAACCCAGAGGAAAATGACTTTTGAATCTCACTGTTAGGAAAGACACCTTTCACAGACACAAGACAGGCTGCAGAAGTGCGTGGCCAGGCAGTGGACAGCTTTGGATCTTGGGGTCCAATCAAGCTGTCTGGGAATTGTTTACACTGCAATCCTACCAAGGAGGAAGAGACAAACCCAAAGCCTCACACTCACTTCGAAATATGAATAATCCAAGACCCTCTTTTGAAATTCCCAGGCCCAAACAGGATACCAGAAGCCTGAAATCAATAAAACATTTTGTACCCCGATTACTTCATCAAAAACTAATTAACCAGGAATCCACAGGGACAGATTTACAAGCCCGCCAAAAACCTAGGGCAATAGGGACAAGATTTGGCGTGTAGATAAAGGCCCTGCCTAAATGGGAAACAACGGAAGCCATCAGGTCATGTTTAACACCAAGTTAAAGCCATCGAAACTTACAAGCCCGCCAAAACTAAGACAATGGAATAAACAGGGCTCAATTGAAATCTAAAGGAAACCGATTTAGTAAGGGGTTTTGGGCGCGAAAAGGACGAAGGGCCTGAACAGTATAATTGGGTGCCGAAATCCCCAAGACAGTCTGTCTGGACTCTCTGACAACGCTTTCAACCCTCGCACAACTCTCTCTCAGCTCTTTTACAGCAAGACACCACAAGCCACGAGCAGGAGGAGGAAAGAAGGCCAACAACTTCACAAGCAGACCAACACGCAAGAAGAAACCAGAGCAACTGCCTCAGTGACCATCGGACACCTCGCAGCAACAAGGGCCTTATGAAAGTTTTTACTCAAAAGACTCTAAACCCTAACCCTCAACCCTAACTCTCAACTTTCAAGGATTCGTTTGGTGAGCATTATCCCTGATCTCCTGAAACCAAAACCTAGCTAGATAGTGGCATTTTTGGGAGGGATAAGGCTTTTTTTGTATATCGTCATTCTCCCTCGCATGTACCGTGTGCTCCCCAACCTGTGTTTAAGTGTTAAGTGTGTTTTAAGTTTGTTACCTTTTTCTTCTAATAAAGTAAAAATTCTTTCATCAGAACCTGTTGTCTACTGCAGCTTAGTTCGCAACCCCTAAATAAGTCCAAAGTCTAGAACCAGGGGTGTGGGAGCGATTCGAACTGCTCACTGAGTCAGAGGTGAAGGCTGACCCGACACACCACCCCCTACAAGCTCTACCTCATCACCACCTCTGTCCAACTCTCCACTGCCTCTGTGTTGTAAGCCTGCTTGTCTGACATACAGTCCTGGATGGACCGCAATTTGCTCCAATTGAACATTCGAAAGACTGAAGGCATTTAATCATCTCCAGCCACAAAACCTGTTCTCTAGCTGTCGATGCCATACCTCTCGCTGGCCACTGTCTAAGGATATACCAGACTGTTACCAACCTTGGAGCCTTAATTGACCTTGAGCTGAGCTTCCGACCACAAAGCCCACCTACTTCCTCCTTGGTAAAATTGCCATATCCACCCCTGCCTCAGCCCATCTGATACTAAAACCCACATCCATGCCATTGTTACTTCCAGACTCGACTATTCCAATGCGCTCCTGGCCAGCCTCCAATCTTTCACCCTCCACAAACCTGAGCTCATCCAAAACTCTGCTTTCCTTATCCTAAGACTCCAAATCTCAGTCATGCACCACTCCTGTGCTCGCAGACGTCATTAACTCCCGGTCCACCAACACCTCAAATGCAAAATTACCATGCTCGTGTTCAGCTCCCTCCATTGCCTCGCCCCTCTCTATCTCTGTAACCTCCTGCAGCCCGACAACCCTCTGATAATCCTGCGTTTCTCCAAATCTGCTGGCCTCTTGTCCACTCATCACACCCTTGCACCACCATTGGCTGTCGTACCTTCACTCACCTAGGCTCTAAGATCTGGAATTCCCTCCGTAAACCTCGCCACCTCTCTGTCCACCTTTAAGATCCTCCTTAAAACCTAACTCTTGGACAAAGCTCTTAGTCACCCCTCGGTGTGCTTAGGGACAATTTCCTACGTTACAGGCGCTATATAAATCCAAATTCTGCAGTCGGTCTGACTTGTTCCAATTCAAATATTCGGGCTAACTATCTCATCTCCCGAAAGGCTCTGAAACCAGTCACCAACTGCATTAGTTTCGACCAAGTAGTCGCACCTTCGAAACTGTTAGTAAATGGCGACTAAACCTTGAGAACCATATGTTATAATTAGTGTTTAGACTCCAGTTAATAATCTCTGTGCAATCGGCTGGTGTCACGAGAGCCCATCAATTTCTACAGCTAATTTCTGTTGAAAGAGTCATTCTCGTCAGTCGCTGTGCGCCTGCCTCGGTGCAAAGGGGCCAGTCTAATCAACAAGGAAATTTTCTGCCCGATTTTCCCCTCCATATCGCCGGGTCTCTGGGCAGTTGTAGCAAACGGTCAAAACTCAGTTCAGCCAACTCAAAAAACGAGCAGGGTTGGGACGTACGATCTTCTGCACTTTGTGGCTCAACACTTCTCCGGGCGATACATGGGGGCGTGGCGAAAGAGTCAGATACAGACCACATTCACGGCACCTGCACTTAGGTATCGGCAACAGGTTGGACAGCGTTCGGCTAAGTCAAGAGTTGTTGCAATTCGGAATCATTCACGTGTTGCAAATATGTTCCGGTTTCTCTTGGCCACCAATGAGATCTGGATCACGGTAACTTTCAACGTGTTGTCATACCTGTGTTCACAGATCTACCATAAAGGGAAACCAGAGCATTGAAGCTGCCGCCTCAGATATCCTGTGGCGCGCCTTATTGCGACACCCAGATGGTCCTCAGATCTCTCCCTCCCCGCACCCTTCAGCGTTTCCCGCTGAATTACAACAAACGAGTGATCGAATTCATCGCTTTTGCTCAGAATGCCTGTACTTGATGTGCTGCCGTACCTCTCAGCGCTGGGCATTATTTACACAGGTTTATATATTTATATCTGTCTCATAAATCGGAAAGTGTGAATAAAAACTCAACGTTTTCTTTCGTAATGTTTCTCCCATATAATGTCCTCCCTTTTCATCCTCCCGATCATTATCACTGCCTATAACCCGTGTTTGTGTTTATTTCTGACAGTAACTGACGGAGCCTCTCTCTCCGTGCTTCAGTTCCCCGCCCTGCTGACTCCGGTTAAAGGCGCAAATGTGGCCATGTATTGCTCTGCCCCGCTTTTCGATCCCAACGCATTGGTGGATGTTTATTGGCGGAGAGCTGGCCAGGATCGGACTTTGGATCCGACTGCAGACAAAAGGAAAAAAATGATACCTTTCAAGCAAGGATCTGCCGAGTTCCATCTGCTGAATGTGAGTTTCCAGGACTCCGGAGTCTATTATTGCAGCGTGAGAGACGGGAGCAGAAAGATTTCCAACGGGAATGGGACTGAGCTTACAGTACATGGTGAGTGTCACTGAGGGGATAGTGGTGCACGGTAAAATTATACAGGTGCAGATGAGAGAATATTGAATAAAAGAGCAGCAAGGTATTTTCCCTCTGTTCGGTTCGGTGTAGTTGCTTTCTCCCTAGTTGCAGTGAATCCTGTCTGTTCTCACCGAGCAGCACCGATGAGCCAACACGGGACAATGAAACTCAGATTGTCTGATTGCAGTCAATCACTGTTCTCTTAGTCTGTATCATTTATTTAAATCTGCTTTACATCACATATTTACAAATAGAAAGTGTTGAATAAGTTTTTTGTTTACTTTTAAACAATTATCGAAAAATGAAAGCTGTATTTGGGTCTGAATAGAATCCAGCCTGGATTAAAATCCTTCAACCCTCTAATCACTGAGGTCCTCCTCCCGACCCGATTCAAACCGGCACTCCGGAATCTAAGGACTTTTCCCGAAGGCCTGGCGATTCAAACCTGGGGATATTACAGTGAGATTATCAGCAACTATTAGGAAATAGATGCAAGCATTGCCAACAGACAGAAATAAAGGACGGTGGGAGCAGAGCAAAACCAAGAGCTAGCGAATAATTAATCAACGGGACAAAGAGGAGTGACGGGATAAACTCTGAACAACATGTTACTGCAAAAAATCCTAGATTTTATTTCAATAATGTTGGATTTCATTTACACTGTGAGATTTCTTTATTGAGGTAATAGATTTTATTTACACTGACATAGATTTGATTACACGCAGCGATATATTGACTCAGATTATCGATTTGACTTACACGGTGAGATTTACTTACACTGATTATAGATTTGATCTCGCCTCTTATCCTGCTGAAGAAGTGAATACGCTTTCTGTGCACTTTACCCAGGTTAGTCAGTGGGATCAGTCTCTGAGCAAGAAGGGACAGTGAGGGAATATTGTAGAACTCTGCTGGACTTCTGATTAGTGCAGGGATGTGCACTGGAAGCACTTTATCCAAACTGTGGATCCGTTCCAAATATCACAGACCTGGTTAGGAAAAAGCTCGACCTTTAAAATGGATAATTGCATAATCGATACCAGAGGGTAAGAGGTGAGATTGTTATGAGGATCGTCATAGTTGGGAATAGGGTTTTTCAAGCATTGGATGAGGAACATTTCCATGAAACACTACTAAACTGCGTGCCACTAGGCCGGTGCGTCGGTCATCTTCTGTTCCAACTCAGTCTGTGTCACCAATAGTATCGTCTGGGCCCGTTTTATAAACCCAGTCCCATTCTCAAACTTTTTGTCGGTTACAGCGTAAATCCGACCCTCTGTCTCTCGCTGGAAATTTAGGCGTTAAATCCAACAATCGGAGGGATAATGGGGGAGTGTTTTTAACGAGAACCTTCTCTCCTGGGGAGAATGGGGTGTCAGATGTTAACCGCTGTCTGATAGTTTCTCTGTGTCAAGATTATAGGGGAATTATATATGCTTCAATATTTAAATCTTACTATATGGTCCACAGGCGATGTAAGTTGCACAATGGGGTTCAGAGTAGGATTGAATTCCAACTGGTCCTTTGACAAGCCAGTTTACCAGTTTATACTCAGAGGAATGCGTGTTATATTGAGTGTTCCATAAGAGAAAGGACATTGAGGTTAACAAGAAAGTGCAAGACGAATTAACTGTGATGATCCCAGGGATGAGAGAAGATGGTTATGATGGGCGATTTAAAAAACCCGGCGTATATTCTGTCGAGCTGAGAAAGTTCGAGGGAGTCTCATTAGAAGAGGTTTGAGAAGAGGTTTCAGAGGTTTGAGAGGTTATTTCCACTGACCACATTAGGAGTAACAAGGGGTAATAAACTTAGTATCAGCTCCAGAAACAGAAAGGTGAGGGCAGAGAAAACATTGCACTCAACGGGTGATATATAGATGGAATATAGCGGCACAAGAGGCTAGTAAAGGGAATCGAGCTGACGGTTTAGAGGGAATTAGAAAAACAAATGAAGAAAATGCGTGGGAAAGGGCAATGGATTATATTGGGCAGAGAGTTGGGAGCGAGACTGTGATGGGCCGGGCACGTTGGCTCCTACTGTGCTTACATTTCTATGCTTTCACTCGGAAAAAAGGAGGACAAATGAGCTGTTCGTGGAGAAATTGAGCGAGGCAGGGCATCGGGGTACCCAGCTTAGCCCGATCAAAGTGCGGGTCAAACATGGGCCATTTCACAGGGTCAGATTTCAGCCCGCAATCTCGTCCCTCAAGGCTCCATGCCGGGAGCACTGTCTCCTGGATTTCTTTGTTCCCTAAAATGTGATCGAAACGGATCTCTGTAACTGCAAAATCGGCACCTTATCCCTCATATGTGTTAGCTGGTTATTTTGTTATGAATTTTCCCGCTCCATCGGTTTCACTTTGTACCTGAACACGCGCGAAGAGTTGAAATAATTTACGCAGATCGATTATAGGGGTCCGGACTTGAGTGAATGAACCGAGTGGGTGAGCTATGGTACAGGGCAGCTTCACTCTTATTAGACCCTGGCAACAACTCCCAGAATCGAACAGAGACATTGGGTAGATTTTGACTGTGTGCGATAATGTAAAACTAGTGATAGCCCGTTTTACTTCTCTCCCGATTTTTATTCGTTGGAAAATCGGGAGAGATGTAAAACCGGCGACCGATTTGCTATCGCCTATTTACACTATTGCACAAAGTCAAGATCTAGCCCTATCATTCATCGTACTGTTATGGCATTCTATGACAATACGTTGTCTCTCTGCTAGTGACCCTGAAACCTATTTAAACACCGGAGCTCAGTCACAGCGATACACATGCAGAAAGGAGTAGCGGGAGCTTTCAGACGCCCCTTGGAGCGGGTGTGTTTAATTAGGACTTTAATTCGTTTCAGTCCACAGATATAGGGCATTCCCGTCATCGGGTCCTGGATAAAGACAAGAACGAAAGAAATATTGCAATTTGCTGTTGTAAGCAAACAAAGCGTTCATTATTAATATTAATATGGCGATAAAAATTCCTCTTAAAGAGACACTGCACTGCAGCCTTCTGGCCTTCTGCCCCTTCCCATCTCCAATGTAATGTAAGAATAACGATGTCAGCTCATTTCCTTTTACTGCTTTCCAGTGCCGCCAACACCTGTGAAGATTACCCGCCTGCCCTTTCCATCCCTCACACTCCTCTGTCAAACGGCTGACTTTTTCCCGGAGGAATTTAACCTCACTTGGTATAAAAATGTCACCGAAATTACATCTGGGATAAACACGACGGGAAGACGGAACGAGGTGGGATTGTATCAAGTTTCCAGCTCCCTCAACACTGTGGAGAACTGGTCCGTTTATATATGTCAGGTGTCTCATGTCTCTCTCCGGGCTCCAGCCTACGACAGCTACACGGTTTGTGATCCGGGTAAGAGCCTTAGATTCTCATTACTGACCTGAACTGTATCAGTGTTATATATAGGGGCCTGTCACGGACTTTCTGTCTCCACTAATCTTGCACCAGAACATTATCAATGGAGTGAGTCTGAGTGCTCATTGCAGTGTCCAAAAAAGCTTTTGACGATGGGCCGGTATTATGTCACTATGTAAGATAGAGCGCTGTGTGTTTAGAGGGCAGATCTTGGTTTCAGTAGTGAATTGGTTACATTGTCATAGATAGAGTGCTGTCATTAATGGTAATGTGGATGCCGCCTACTAGTTGGATCCATTCGTGATCGAAGTAAAGGCCGTTACACTTCACGATTTGTATCAATGATCTGGATGAAGGCGCAGCAAGTTCACTGCTGGTACAAATATCTGCGCTGATGTCAGAACCGTTGTGCAGCAAAAAAAATAGATTACACTCTGACCTAGATGCGATGGGGGAGTGTGCTTGCATGTGGCAGATTACATTTAACGTAGATATACGTAGTGCAATACAGGTGGGTAGGGCTATTGCCAAGCATGTGTATAGTGGGCTGGGTTCTGAAGTAAACTATGATGAGCAGGAAAGAGACCGGGGTGTTATAGTGTATGAATCTCTAAAGGTCCATGACCAGTGCCCAGAGGTAAAAGCCAAACCAATACAGAATTGGGGTGTATAGCAAAAACAAACCACTATAAACAGATAGTGCTCTAATATCCTTGACTTTGTCAACCCTCATCTATAACACTGTGTCCAATTCTGATCACTCATATGGTGAGAGGTATAGAGGCACTGGGAAACGGAACAGAGGAGAGCCACTAGACTGGTGCCTTGTTTAAAAACCCTCAGTTAGCACGATAGGTTCAAAGATCTGGGTATTTCTACATTAGAAAAGCGTTGACTTCGGGATATTTAATTGAGCGGTGAAAGGGCTAGACTGTGTACACGTGGATAGATTATTTGAATTCGGTGAATTAGGGAGAAGGAGGGGACATGAATACATGTCATGTAAGCACAGAACTAGTTTAGATGTCAGTTGATTTGTCTTTCCCAGAATGCCACTGACCTTTGGAATAAGCCGAAGGCTTGTGCAGTGAGCGCGCTTTCGCTGCAAATGTTTAAAAAAAGCCAGACGAGTTCCTGGAGGAGGTGGATATCAAGGAATCATACAGCACAGAAGTAGGCTATTCGGTCCATTGGACCAGTAAGTCTTTACTAGAGCGATCCAATTAGTCCCACTCACCTGCACTTTCCCCATAGCCCTGTAAATGATTTTCCTTCAAGTATTTATGCA
Organism: Squalus acanthias; assembly: GCA_030390025.1. NCBI lineage: Eukaryota > Metazoa > Chordata > Chondrichthyes > Squaliformes > Squalidae > Squalus > Squalus acanthias. The sequence continues at coordinate 72,578,570 of CM059430.1, read as the reverse complement.
ATTCTCTTTTGAATGTTATTATCGATTCAGATCACAACAACTCACTGCGTAAAAAATGTTTTCTTCATGTCGCCTCTGGTACTTTTGCCATTCACCTTAAATCTGTGTCCTCGGGTTACCGATCCTTCTGCCGCTGCAAACAGTTTCTCCTTATTTACTCTATCAAAACCGTTCAGGATTTTGAACACCTCCATCAAATCTCCTCTTAACCATCGCTACTGGAAGGATAACAACCCCAGCTTCTCCAGTCTCTCCACGTAACTGAAGCCTGGTACCATTCTAGTAAATCTCTTCTGCATCCTCTCTAAGGCCTTAACATTCTTCATAAAGTGTGGTGTCCAGAATTGAATACAATTTCCAGCTGAGACATAACCAGTGTTCTATAAAGGTTTGGCATAACTTCCTTGTATACTATTCCTCTATTAATAAAGCCAAGGGTCCCATATGCTTTTTTAATAGCCTTCTCAACTTTCCCTGCCACACATGTTTGTGTATATATATCCCCAGGCTTTTCTGTTCTGGCTCCACTTTAAGATTCTACCATTTAGTTCATATTGCCTGTCCTCATTCTTCCTAGCAAAATGTATCATTTCACTTTTCTCTGCCTTAAATTTCATCCGCCACGTTTCTGCCCATTTTACCAATCTATATCCTCTTGAAGTCTGTTACTATCCTTCTAATTGTTTACTACATTTCCGTGGTCGGGGAAAGAGGCCCAGATTCTCAGTATTGACCTGAACTGCATCTTTGTTATGGATATGATCCTGTCAGGGACCGTCTGTCACCGCTAATCCGCACAAGAACATTCTCAATGCAGTGAGTGTGTATGGGGTGACTGTGCTCATTGCAATCTCAAACAGCTTTTGATTTTGACTTTGTAAATGAAAATCCGGACAGATGTATAATGGGCGGCAAAATCCATATTGCCCATTTAACACAATAATGCGAAGTCAAAATTAACTTCATCACACTGCTGACTTGTGCCTTGTGGGTGGTGGGAAGGTTTCATCAGTGACCTTCCCTCCATCATAAGATCGGAAGTGTGGATGTTTGCTGATGTATGCACAGTGTTTAGTTTCGTTCTGTAATGTAGCAGTCCGTACCTGCATGCAACAAGACCTGGATGACAATCAGGATTGGGCTGATAGGTGGCAACTTGCTTTCACGCCACACAAGTGCTAGGCAATGACCATCTCCAACAAGACAGAGCCTAACCACCTCCTCTTGATATTTAACGGCATTACCATCGCCGAATCCCTCACTATCAACATTCTGGGGGTCACCATTGACCAGAATCTTAACTAGACCAGCCACATAAACACTATGGATACAAGATGTTCCGGTACATCTAAAGCACTGGCATCTAACCGACAATGTCGAAAACTGCCCAGGTAAGTACTGTCCACAAAAAGCAGGACAAATCCAATCCGGCCAATTCTTCTTCTTAGGCAGTCCCTCGGAACCGAGGATGACTTGCTTCCACGTTAAAAATGAGTTCTCACGTGACTTATGAGTCCAATGCGGGACCTACAGTCTCTTCACAGGTGGGGCAGATGGTGGTTGAAGGGCCGGGTGTGTGGGGTGCTTGAGTTCAGGTGCGCTCCTTGCGCTGCTTGTGTTTGGCTTCCGCTGGCTCCCAGCGAAGAGATTTGAGGTGTTCGGCGCCTTCCCGCCCCATTACTGCCACATTAGTCTACTCTCAATCATCAGCAAAGTGATGGAAGGTGTCATCGACAGTGCTATCTTGCAGCACTTACTCACCAATAACCTGCTCACTGATGCCCAGTTTGGGTTCCGCCAAGACCACTCGGCCCGACCTCATTACAGCCTTGGTCCAAACATGGACAAAGGAGATGAATTCCAGAGGTGAGGTGAAAGTGACTGCCCTTGACATCAAGGCAGCACTTGACCGAGTGTGGCATCAAGGAGCCCCAGTAAAACTGAAGTCAATGGGAATCAGGGGTTAAACGCTCCACTAGCTGGAGTCATACCTAGCACAAAGTAAAATGGTTGTGGTTGTTGAAGGTCAATCATCACAGGCCCAGGAGTTCCTCAAGGCAGTCTCCTAGGCCCAAACATCTTCAGCTGCTTCATCAATGATCTTCCCTCCAACATAACGTCAGAAATGGGGATGTTCGGTGATGATTGCACAGTGTTCAGTCCCATTCACAACTCCTAAGTTAATGAAGCAGTCCATGCCCGCATGCGACAAGACCTGCACGACGTTCAGGTTTGGGCTGAGAAGTGGCAGTTATCATTCAAGCCACACAAGTGCCAGGCAATGACTATCTCCAACAAGTGAGAGACTAACCACTTCCCCTTGACATTAAACGGCGTTACCATCGCCGAATCCCGCAACATCAACATCCTGGGGGTTACCATTGACCAGAAACTTAACTGGACCAGCCACATAAATACTGTGGAAACAAGAGCAGGTCAGAGGCTGGGTATTTTGCGGCGAGTGTGTCACCTCCTGACTCCCCAAAGCTTTTCCAAAATCTACAAGGCACAAGTAAGGAGTGTGATGGAATACTCTCCACTGGCCTGGATGAGTGCAGCTCCAACAACACTCAAGAAGCTCGACACCATTCAGGACAAAGCAGCCCGCTTGATTGGCACCCCATCCTCCACCTTAAACATTCACTCCCTCCACCACCGGCATACCTTTGCTGTAGTATGTACCATCTGCAAGATGCAATGCAGCAACTCCCCAAGGCTTCTTCGGCAGCACCTCCCAAACCCGCGACCTCTTCCACCTAGAACGAGAAGGGTAGCAGGCGCATGGGAACACGACCATCTCCAACTCCGCTCCAAGTCACACACTATCCTGACTTAGAAGTATATCGCCGATCCTTCATCGTCGCTGTTTCAAAATCCTGGAAATCTCTCCCTAACAGCACTGTGGGAGTACCTTCACCAAACGGACTGCAAAGGTTCAAGAAGGCGGCTCAGCAACTCCTTTTCAAGGGCAATTAGGGATGGGCAATAAATACTGGCGTTGCCAGTGACGCCTACATCCCATAACCGAATTTTAAAACATTATGTTGTTCCCATAGCCTTTTCTGTATTCAGTGCGCTCAGCGGTTTCTGGAAGTCACATGTAGTGAATCGAATTGGCTGAAGACTGGCTTCTGTGATTGTTGTGACCTCAGGTGTAGGCCGAGATGAATCATCCACTAGGCACTTCTGGATAAAGATGTTTGCAAAAGATTCATTTTTTTTTGCACTCACGTGCTGGGCTCAGCCATCATTGAGGATGGGGATGTTCATGGAGCCTCCTACTCCCATGAACTGTCTAATTGACCTCCACCATTCATGACGGGTTGTAACTGCAGTACAGAGCTTTGATTTGAACCGTTGTTTGTGGGACCGCTTAGCTCAGTCTATAGCATGCTGTTTCCGCTGTTTAGCATGCATATAGTCCTGTGTTGCAGCTTCACCAGTTTGGCACCTCATTTTAAGATATGCCTGGTGTTAGTCCTGGCATGATCTTATACACTCCTCATTGAACCAGGGTTGATCCCCTGGCTTGATGGTAATCATAGAGTGAGGGATATGTCGGGCCATGAGGTTACAGATTCTGGTGGAATACAATTCTGCTACTGCTGATGCCCCACAACGCCTCATGGATGCCCAGTTTTGAGATGATAGATCTGGTCTGAATCTATCCCGTTTAGCACGCTGGTAGTGACACACAACACGTGTGTCCTCAGTGTGCAGACAGGACATTGTCTCCACAAGGACATTACAATGATCACTCCTACCAATACTGCCATGGGCAGATGCATCTGTGACAGGTAGATTGGCGAAGACAAGGTCAAGTAGGTTTATCCCTCGAGTTGGTTCTCCACTCCTTCCTCTCCCCACACTCCTTTTCCTCGTCCTTTGCATCTCTTCACCCTCTCTCCTCCATCCAACATCTTCCACCCATTGAGTATATTCAAGGCTGAGATAAATTGATTTTTGGACTCTAGGGGAATCAAGGGATATGGGGATCAGGCGGAAAAGTGGAGTTGAGGTCGATGATCAGCCATGATCTTATTGAATGGCGGAGCAGGCTCGAGTGGCCGTATGGCCTACTCCTGCTCTTATTTCTTATGTTCTTATGTTCTCTCCATCCTTCTTCCCGGAAGTCAATCCCAGTTCTACCTTCCCCTCGCCACTCTGCCGTCCTTTTGTGGGTTTCTCCAGACTCCTTGGTTGCCGTCTTCCCCCTCTTAAGTTCAGTTACCACCCCGTCCTCTATTGGAATTTCATCCGAAGACTACATTTAGTTTTGCACCCTTATCTACAACACCAAGGGATTATGACTAATAATAGATGCCCGGATGTTGTGGTCCGTAGTGACCGGACGGCACTCGCCGCTGACCTCGAAGAAAGCAGGCCAAAAAGATTTAGTGGGATCTGTGACGTTGATGTCACCAATTACATCGCCAATTTCATTATGGTGACATCTATAAAACATCTGTGGCTTCCAGGAACAGTGAAGTCTTCAAGAAGGCTGAGCAGCCAATCAAATTGACGCATTCAAACAGACAGCAAAACCAGGACGTAAAAAGCACTGATTATCATTACTTTTTAATCATTTTACAGGGAGCAAAATAAATATTGGAACATACACATAACAGAAGCTGAAATATCGTAAACAAACTTAAAAATATATTTGAAAATCTATGAAATGTTTATCATGGCATGGAGGGAATGAGAGTACAGAATTATTAATTAACTTTACAGGGTCAGAGAGGTTGTTTAGCATTAATTATGACTTAGTATGCCGTTAAAACCTCAATTACACTTCATTCAACAAGGCTTACATTTTTCATCAGTTTTTCAACGAGAAGATTGCGTCAAAAGTTCAAGTTTACGTCAAATCAATGATTATGTGCTGTTTGCATCTGTGAAGACTGTCACATCGCACCCTGTGGCGGGGCAGGGTATCACTGACAACAAGTTCCGGATTTCCGCGTTTAACTGCACATGTGCGGGCGCCAAAAGTTTCTGTTAGTTTTACAAAGTACAACCACAATTTCTGGGCCCATATAATGGGTGGAATTTTCACGAGGTTCTCCCCATATTTAGCCTTAATTTCGGTGGAAGATCCGCAAAACCCCTGGAGATATGGCGTGAACAACTTTAATTCTGCCCCTAAGAATCAACAAATATTTATGTCATATTAAAATAAACACAAGAATTTATGACTTGCAGATGGGAACTGAATAATATCTGCCCTTTGTAGAATCATCTCCTGCCTAGAACCCTACTTCACCAAAACACTAACCTGGGAGGATTTTCTGCGGGGTTTGGCTGCTAGTTAGTGGGTCTGTTAACCTGTTAATAATAAACCGCTCAACAGCTGCATTAAAACAGGGAACAAAGGAACGTCTTGAGATAAAGGATTTGCCCCTAGTTATATAATCGCCAACAGTAACGTTGAAACAAAAAGTGTCGAGTGATAGAATAAGATAGAAGTTGAAATGATTTTCAATCAATAAGAACGTTATTTGGCTCACAGGTATTCAGAAGGTATATGATTGGCATCCGACTTCTATTCTGCCCAGCCCGCTGGGGTACAATATGAAGTAATGAAGAAAGCAAAATATGTAAAATATGAATAAAATCTACTCCAAAATGCAAAAAAAATGCTATAAATCAAATTTTCCGTTCGGAGCAAAGATCACCCTTCCTGTCCGAAATAAAAAAATACCCTACACTGTGTACAGTCTACCCAGATTGTAACTATAGCACTAAGTCCAAGTGTTCAGTGCTAGGGAGCAGGTGTGGAGATAATCAGTCCTAATATTAAGGACTCAGTCGAATCATAGAGACTTCATCAATTGGAACAAATCCGACTGAATCGACAGCAGGCAGACAGGAAGTGATTTCAGTGGAGTGATGTAGCTGAGAGGAGTTGTTGACCCCGCTTTCAGACAGTGGAATCTGCAGAGAGGATGAGGGGCCTGTGGAAAGACCCGAGAGGTCAGCGTGCTGCAGACATTGAAATTGTTTATATGTATCTCAATTTTAATATTTCGTATCTGCCTGTGATCTAAGCTCACTGAAGTTCATGTAAATAAACTGAAATGAACCATAAAACACACAGCCCTTGGATCCAACACACTCTCTGTCATCAGTTGTCTCGCTCTCGATCTTCCCCTTTATCTCGCTCTCTCTCTCTATGTGTGTGTGAGTGTGTTTCTCTTTCTGTCTCAGTCTCTCTCTCTCGCTCTTCGGCTATGTCTATGTCCCTCTCTCTCTGTCTATGTACGTCTTTATATCTGTCCTCTATCTCTCTTTCTGTCTGTCTGTCTCTATAACGTTCTCTCTATTTATGTGTCTTCTCTCGCTCACTCTCGGGTTGTCTGTCTCTATCTATCTATTTCGTCCCGCATAAGCGATTGGCGTGCAAAGTTAAAGCACATGGGATTGGGGGTAAGGTACTGACTTGGATAGAGAACTGGTTGGCAGACAGGAAGGAAAGAGTTGGAATAAACGGGTCCTTTTCCGAGTGACAGGCAGTGACTAGTGGGGTACCGCAGGGATCGGTGCTAGGACCCCAGCTATTCACAATATATATTAATGATTTAGACCAGGGAACTAGATGTATTATCTCCAAGTTTCCGACGACACAAAGCTGGTTGGGCGTGTGTGCTGTGAGGAGGATGCAGAGAAACTCCAGTATAATTTGGACAGGTTGGGTGATTGGGCAGATGCACGGCAGATGCAATATAATGTGGATAAATGCGAAGTTATCCACTTGGATGGCAAAAACAGGAAGGCAGATTATTATCTGAACGGCAAGAGATTGGGAAGAGGGGAAGTGCAACGAGAGCTGGGTGTCCTTGTGCACCAGTCGCTGAAGGTAAGTATGCAGGTGCAGCAGGCGGTTAAGAAGGCAAATGGTATGTTGGCCTTCATAGCGAGAGGATTCGAGTACAGGAGCAAGGATGTCTTGCTGCAGTTGTACAGGGCCTTGGTGAGACCACACCTTGAGTATTGTGTGCAGTTTTGGTCGCCTTATCTGAGGAAGGATGTTCTTGCCATGGAAGGAGTGCAGCGAAGATTCACCAGACTGATATCTGGGATGGCAGGAATGACGTATGAGGAGAGATTGGGTTGTTTAGGCTTATATTCGCTAGAGTTTAGAAGAATGAGAGGGGATCTCATTGAAACTTAAAACATTCTAAAAGGACTAGACAGACTAAATGCAGGAAGGATGTTTCCGATGGCGGGGGAGTCCAGAACCAGAGGTCACAGTCTAAGGATAAGGGGTAAGCCATTTAGGACTGAGATAAGGAGGAATTTCTTCACCCAGAGAGTGGTGAACCTCTGGAATTCTCTACCACAGAAGGCAGTTGAGGCCAATTCATTAAATATATTCAAGAAGGAGTTAGATATATTTCTTAAGGCTAAAGGGATCAAGGGATATGGGGAGAAAGCAGGGACAGGGTACTGAATTTGGATGATCAGCCATGATCTCATTAAATGGTGGAACAGGCTCGAGGGGACGTATGGCCTACTCCTGCTCCTATCTTCTATTTTTCTATGTTCTATGTTTCTATGTTTCTCTCTCTATCTATCTATTTCTCGCTCCCTCTCTCTCTCTCTCTCTCTCTCTGTCCCGTTTCTTTCCTTCTCTGTTTTTCTGATGTTTCTCACTACACTCCCTTAAATGTCCCTTCCGTTGCTGCCCAGCAGGTTCTACAGAGGGATTCCAAACCATTAACCTCTGCCGTTTACTATTGGGGATAATGGTGATTCTGGTGGGGACCACCCTCATCGTGGATCATTTGAAAACAGTCTCAATTTAAAGGTAAGATGTTCATTACTTGGATCAGATAATCGCAACAGAATTATAGCAATAACTCGCAGGAAACAAAAGGATAGAATTCTTCTTTTGTGACTTTTGACATCTGGGTGGATTGTTTCCCTGGACATTGGCTGAAACTCATTAATTCTCCACTTTCTTATCCATATGATTATACACAGCAAGAAAATCATATTACACAGTGTGAAAGTGTCGTTCAGTGTTATAGACACATCCATCTCACATCCGTGGTTACCGAACATTCGCATCTCTCACGCACGTTTACTTTACACACCTACCTCTCACTCACTATTGCTCCTACACACATTGCTCACTCCCCGTTACTCACACAACTGGTACTCAAGCAGCCATCTCTCACTCACTGTTACTTTACACACCCATCTCTCACTCTCTCTTACTCACACACCCATCGCTCACTCTCTCTTATTCACACACCCATCTCTGACTCCCTGTTACTCACACACCCATCTCTCACTCACTGTTACTCACACACCCATCTCTCACTCACTGTTACTCACACACCCATCTCTCACTCACTGTTACTCACACTCCCGTCTCTCACTCCCTCGTACTCACAATTCCATCTCTCACTCTCTCTTATTCACACACCCATCTCTCACTCACTGTTACTCACACAATCCTCTCTCATTCACTGTTACTCGCACACCCATCTCTCACTCACCGTTAATCACACACCCATCTCTCACTCACTGTTAATCACACACCCATCTCTCTCTCACTCTTACTCACACACCTATCTCTCTCTCACTGTTAATCACATACCCATCTCTCTCTCACTGTTAATCACACACCCATCTCTCATTCACCGTGACTCTCACACCCATCCCTCACTGACCGTTAAACAACAGCGCCTATCTCAGTCGAGAAAAATTTTATTTTTTATCCGCGGGTGAAAATCGGATGATAGCGAATCAATATTTTGGATTACACATTGATCTATTTTCATTTGTATTGACTTCTGCCGAATCGTTATCACCTGTTTATCTCCCAGCGATAGTTTAAATCACCCCCAGCTCAATATTTCACACTTACTTCACGCTCAGTTACTCACCTACATCCATTTCTCACTTACTGAGGAATTAGTAGACTGATTCTGAATAATGTCCCGATGCAATGCATCTCCAGAGATGAAAGTATTAGTCGTTTAATATTCTCCATATAATGAAACAACTTGGCAGTTTCCCAGAGCACAGATAGCAGGAGGCAGACGGGCACCTTACTCTGTTTGACCTGCCCATAAGCTAATTGTGACATTACTGGAGAATTCAATTTATTCAATGAACAGAATAAATAATGCGCGACACATGACGATTCGTGTGTGTCTGTGTCTGCGTCTGCGTGTGATTGGACGTAGGGCTCATCCATGTCCAGACACATGCGCATATCAGTGGATAGAATCATTGGCAGGAACGTTGGCTGATCGCTGTCCTTAACTATCCCTGGGACTCCACAGCCAATTGCTACTAACCCGGTTGGGATCAGCTAACTCAACAGAACAGCAATGCAACCTGGGACCTTCCGCTGTAATTGTTCGATCCCAGCCGCGCCGCGCTGAGCTACAGGTCTGTTCCTGTGTTCCTGGACACTTGCTCCGTTATCTCCACTTCCAGCCTAATAGCAGCTGGTTCCTGTGTCTGACCCTGTTGTGTAAAATTCAGACCCATTTAACCTGGTCAATTTTGGGAGATTGTCGCATTACATGAGGGTGGAAAACAAACATCAATAATCCTGATCTCTCTTATATCCCTGGCTTGATGCAGAAAGCAGCATTATGAGATTCGCTGGCAGATTAATTAAAAGTGACTGGTGATTCTGATCTGGGATTTGGTGCTCATTTTTTTAAGCACCGACCGCTTCCGGGTCATTCTGAAAACTCCTTTCTTTTTAACAGTCACACACTTGATGACAGACTGGCAGAAGCTGATCCCGATCTCACCGACTCCAGGAAAGCAGCGAATTAACGTCAATGAATCAGTGTAACGACGGTGCTGAATGGGAATGTAAAGTAGCAAGTCGATTTGAAGAAGTTCATTCTGCATTAGATATAACGAGGAACCAATATATTTTAAGTTTCCTGAGTACAAGTAGCCATGCGCCCATTTGTAATTGTCTAACACACGGTCCTGGGCACTAATTCGATTTGATAATAATCACACACTTCAATGTGACAGTAGGTTAGAGTGAAGTTCTCCCCGTTTCAGAACCCACCGGAAATAGTCATCAAATGGATTGCTGCCCTTTCCTACCCCAGGGACTCCACGGCCAATTGCCCTGCCCCGGCTGACGAAGGGTCATCGACCTGAAACGTTAACTTGGTTTCTCTCTCCACAGATGCTGCCTGACCTGCTGAGTATTTCCAGCATTTTCTGTTTTAATGTCAAATTTCCCGGATCCGCAGTATTTTGCTTTTGTATCAAATATGTATAGGGTCAGTTTCGCGTCAGTTTCAATTGTTCGCCTTGATCTCGAGACAGTTTCATTGACAAAGTGTAAATTACACGTTATTGGAGGCTGAGTAATATCTGTTCCTATATTTTTTGTATAAAAGAGTGGTTGATATCAGGAATATATGGTCCTGGGGGGAGGGGGGCGGTGGGCTGTCAGGAATGCAGAGTATTGGAGGCATTCGTCAATGGTCATGTGCCTGCCTCTAAATTGCAAAGGTTTTGCCCGGCATTGAAGCGGTATTTCTAAACATGGGCCCTGGACATTGGGAGCCATTGACCGGCCTTTGAAGATTGTGACTCGCGAGATTTAGCTGCCTGTTGTAGAAACGTTTAAATAAACACGGCAAATGACACATTTATTTTCACTATAAGGAACAAACTGTTTTAACAAATCCTCACATCAGACGAATAACAAGAACATTAATGTTATAAAATATTAACAGCAATGAAGGAATGTGAGGCTCGAATGACAGCAGAATAATATTGAGAGCAAGGACAGGAGTGGAATCCCTGCTCAGATACAGTGAGGGGCTGGAGAAGCATCGCAAACATTGGAGTCAAACTGGCCGCGTCAGCGGGGAAAGAGAAACCACTCGCATCTCCTGGGGAAAAATACCCGGGTCTTGCCCCAGTCACAGCATCATCCTGGGGACTAGTGCACCGAGAACACTCCATTCTCCAAGTGTGTGAAGGGGTCTTACCGGGAGCAATCGTGGACTGTGTTAAACAGGTTCCCGTTTGCGCAGGTCAGCGACACACTGTCCTTGTAAAGTCAGGTGAATTTCTAGTGAATGCTGCATCGTCAGTGTGGAAGAAGGTGACGGGGACTGAAGAGGAAAACGACTCAGTCTGATGAGTCGGGTCGTCCTTTAGTCTGGCATCTACTCCACACACTCCAGTTATAGGCTGCACACACTCCAGTTACAGGCTCCGCACACTCCAGTTAGAGCCCCCTGATCATGAAGGGGATCAGGGGTCCCGCCTCTCAGGAGATTCTGAATGATACTTCCTGTTACCCATCCAATGAAGAGAGCAATTTTATTAGAGGCCCTGGAGTGTCACAGCTGTCCCGCACTGCACCTTTAACCGCTTGATCACTAAAGCTCATCATTTGTATTCAGTTTTTTTGACCCAATAGCTTTTTAGAATCATAGAATCAGAGAATGGTTACAGCACGGAAGGAGGCCTTACGACCCGTCAAGCCCGTGCCGGCTCTCAGCAAGAGCACTTCAGCTAGTCCCACTCCCCCGCCCTTTCCCCGCAGCCCTGCATTTTTTCTCCTTCAGGTACTTATCCAATTCCCTTTTGAAAGCCACGATTGAATCTGCCTCCACCAGCCTTCCAGGCAGTGCATTTCAGTTCCTAACCACTCGCTGCGTAAAGCAATTTTTTTCCTCATGTCACCTTTGGTTCTTCTGCCAATCACCCTAAATCGGTATCCTTTGGTTCTCGACCCTTTCGCCAATTGGAACAGTTTCTCTCTATCTACTCTGTCTAAACCCCTTATTTTTCCGAATACCTCTATCAAATCTCCTCTCAACCTTCTCTGCTCTAAGGAGAACAACCCCAATTTCTCCAGTCGATCCACGTAACTGAAGTCCCTCATCCCTGGAACCATTCTTGTTAATCTTTTCTGCACCCTCTCTAAGGCCTTCACACCATTCTTAAAATGCGGTACCCAGAATTGGACACAAGGCTCGAGTTGCGGTCGTACCAGTGTTTTATAAATGCTCATCATAACTTCCTTGCTTTTGTACTCTATGCCTCTATTTATGAAGCACAGGATCCCGTATGCTTTATTAACCGCTATCTCAACCTGCCCTGCCACACTCAAGGATTTGTGCACATATACCCCCAGGTCTCTCTGTTCATGCACCCCATTTAGAATTGTACCCTTTAGTTTATATTGGCAATCCTCGTTCTTCCTACCAAAATGTATCAATTCGCACTTTTCTGCGTTAAATTTAATCTGTCCCGTGACCGCCCATTTCACCAGCCTGTCTATGTCCTCTTGAAGTCTATCACTATCCTCCTCACTGTTCACTGCACTTTCAAGTTTTGTGTCATCTGCAAATTTTGAAAGTGTGCCCTGTACACCCTAGTCCAAATCATTGGTAGTCATTTTGTTATCTTATTTCCTTTTAGACTTTATTTGGTTCCCAATTTTCGGCGATAGTCCCTCCAATGAGGACACCCGCCCTCCCTTTTCTTCGTTCATAGTCCTTATCCGTTCCCTATCTCGTCGCCCATGATGATGACCATGTACTATTCAGTTATATGGGAGCACCAACCGCTACCTCCCAATTTTAAAATAGGAAATAAATCCAATGAGAACTGGGATGTAATTGTTAAAGTGCATCTCTATTAAAATGTTCACAACCATTAACAGCAGTCACCCAGACACAGGCGGTGTGAATCCAGACTCATGTCTCAAATGTAAAACGGCACTGAGCTGACAAACCGCCTTACCAACTCCTGCAGTCACTGGAGAGTAACACGTCCTAAATAAGGGGGTTCCTTTTATGTAACGGTGGCCGTGGTCTCCACGATCTGGGGTGTATGTGTTGCCATCCCTTCATGATCCTATCCCTGCCGGACACAAACACCCGAAATGCGGCTTAAATGTGAGTTAAGGGTAAGGAATCAGTGTGTGGTAAGTGATTTTCTGTAAATTATGTCATTCTGTTATTCAATGTGAACCGAAACAAAACCACTTCCTGCCGTGTTTACCTAAATTACAACAGTCGTTCGCGATGTCCTGAGGTCGTGAACGGCGCGATATAAATATAACCTCTTTCATTACAGTAATAGGGGTGCCCCTCCTAGAGAGAAGTAACTGGCCATGTATCATAAGGTCATAGAGTCATAACGGCACAGACGGAGGCCATTTGGCCCATCGAGTCCGTGCCAGCTCTCTGCAGAGTAATCCAGTCAGTCCCATTACCCCGCTCTATCCCCGTAGCCCTACAAGTTTATTTCCCTCAAGTGCCTATCCAGTCTCCCCTTGAAAACATGGCACGGGCCAGTTCTTAAAGGGGATGGTTAATCTTGCTTTCCATCCACATCCTGTTCATTGCAGCCTTGAATCTCGGCCTGGAGAGACTTGCACATCAAATGTGCTGGAAAGAACAATGGAGAGTACCAGGCAAAGAGCTCAGAGTGCAGCTCCCACAGTCTCTGCTAAATCGATACAAGGAATGGCAAATCAAAATGAACCTGCAAAGTGCTGCTCAGTACCCAAAACTCCTTCACACAACGTTGAATCTCTCCAGAAGTCTCTCCCTCTCTCTCTCAGAATGCGTAGTTCAAAAATGCCACCAACAATAAAAGACAGGAAGAGGCCCCCTTTAAATAGCGCCCCCCCCCCAGCCCCACAGCGATTGATAGCGTTCCAGTCTTCTGGTCGTTGGATGAGCCAGGCGGTAAGGCAGGGGGCGCCACTTAATTTCCGCTCCGGGGCGCCACAAGGGCGTTGCACCATGGAATGACGTCACAATCTGCGCGCGCAGGTGGTCTGAGTCTCTCCGCTTCCACCACTTCCATCGGCAGCGAGTTCCAGTTCCTCACCACTCGCTGCATAAAAAAGTTTTTCATCCCATCCTCCCTGCATCTCTTGTCCAAAACCTTAAATCTGTGTCCCCTATTCCTTGTACCATCAAGTAGTGGGAACAGCCTTTCCCCGTCAAGCCTATCCAAACCCGTCATAATCTTGTACACCTCTGTCAAATCATTCCTCAACATCCTTTGCTCTAATGAAAACAAATCCAGCTTCTCCAACCTGCCCCTGTAGCTAAGATCCCCCATCCCCGGAACGATTCTGGTAAATCTCATCTACACCCTCTCAAGGGCCTTCATATCCTTCCTAAAGTGTGGTAACCAGAACTGGATGCAATAATCCAGTTGTGGCCTAACCAGCGCTTTATAAAGGATCATCATAAGTTTCTCTATTTTTGTACTCATCACCTCTATTTATGAAGCCTAAGGTCCAGTATGCTTTGCTAACCATTCTCTCAATATGTCCTGCCACCTTCAGGGACCTATGCACATTAACTCTCAGGTCCCTCTGTCCTTGCACACTCTTTAAAACTGTGCCATTAAGTGTATATTACCTCTCACTGTTCCTTCTGCCAAAATGCAGAACCTCACACTTCTCTGTATTAAATTTTATCTGCCACTTCTCTGCCCATTCTGCTAGACTTTCTATGTCCTGTTGCACTCGATTGGTGTCATACTCATTGTTTGCCACACCCACAAGTTTGGTGTCATCGGCAAATTTAGAAATTCTACTCTGTATTCCAATATCCAGGTCATTTATATATATATCAAAAAAAGCAGTGGCCCCAGCACTGACCCTTGGGGAACACCACTGTCTACCATCCTACAGTCTGAAAAACAGCCATTTACCACAACTCGCTGTTTTCTGTCCTTAAGCCAATTCCTTATCCAAGCTACCACTGACCCACCTATTCCATGAGCCTCAATTTTGTTAACCAGACTTTTATGTGGTACTTTGTCAAACGCCTTCCTAAAATCCATGTAGACGACATCCATTGCAATCCCTTCATCAATCCCTGTTACTTCATCAAAAATTCAATAAGGTAAGTCAAACATGATCTGCCTTTTACAAATCCGTGTTGGCTCTCCTTAATTAGCTAAAACCTCTCCAAGTGCCTGTTAATTTTTTCCTTGATTATTGTTTCTAAAACTTTACCCACCACTGATGTTAAACTGACCGACCTGTAGTTACTAGGATTGTCCTTACACCCTTTCTTGAACAATGGTGTCACATATGCCACTTTCCAATCCACAGGCACCTCCCCTGCATCTAGGGAAGATTGGAAAGTTATGGCAAGCCCTTCTGCTATCACCTCCCCCAAGTCCCTAAGCCATCTGGGATTCAAGCCATCTGGACCAGTCGACTTATCATCAATCAGCTAGACTGTGGTCCAAGGATTTGCAAGTGACGCTTTTTAAAGTGTTCCATAGGGCAACTGTATAGAAAGATGGTGCAGTCTGTATGTGTGTCAAGTTACTGTATGGCCATCGATGGTTAACACTGAAACTAATAATGATTGGGAAACATCCGATGGCCTGTAAAGTTGTAAGTAAAATGTCGAAGGAGATTTATATATAATAAAGCAACAGTTCAGAAGACACATATTTGACGTACATACGTAAGACTGATATATCCTGCAGAAACTATTAGGTCACGTTGCCTTGGCTTACTCTTAGGATCTTCACTCTTCTTTCACACTGGCAGTCAGGTCCTCTGAGAGTAGTTACAGCGCGAGCGGCCTTCAGCCTCCAGGGATTGAGCCTTGATTCTTAACCAGAACAACCCGCCATTACTGCACAGATGGATCGGAACCTTGGTGAGTAGTGGTGTTCAGTTTTATTTCAGAACATTCCCACTGTTCAGAAAAAAGGTTCCCTAAAACATGTCATGCGGATTATCTCCAAGTAAGAGATTAATTCTGCACTCTGTTTTTCTTTCGGTACATTGCAAGCAACAATTATGCAACCCATCTACTTAAAATACTCTATATAAATGGAAATGCCAGGGACATTCTACATATTTAGTAAAAACAAGCACTCAATATCCAGGATCATGAAAACTAGCATAATTAAAGTCATGAGACGGATTGTAACGAGGGCGCTGTCGCTCCTTTGCCGTAAATTCGGCGGAAAAGTGCAGCAGAAATGCAGGAAAAAGGCGTGAACAGGTATACACCATGTTCAAAACATATGCACTGATAGTTATCTATATAAAATGATGTTGCGGGCAGTAAGGAACTGAATCCTTGGGGAAGGAAAGCAGGGGAACAATTATAAGTCATGATCCATGTTGGAACCAATGACATAAGAACATAAGAACATTAGAAAAAGGAGCAGAAGTAGACCATTTGGCTCTTCGATAAGATCATGGCTGATCTTCTACCCCGTCTCCACTTTCCTGCACTATCCCCATATCCCTTGATTCCTGAAAATTCAAAAATCTATCGATCTCTGTCTTGAAGATATTCAACTACTGAGCCTCCATAGTCCTCTGGGGTAGAGAATTCTAAAGATTCAACACTCGCTGAGTGAAGAAAGTGATAGGTGGAAGGGAACCATGATGAAGAGAGGAGAAATAAGGTACACAGAGGACAGGGCAGTAATCGAATAAAGATTAGTTCAGTAATAGGAGCATAAAGACAGAGGAGTATTACAAAGCAAATCTAGGCGTGTTTGGTGTGTATGTGCGTAAATGCACAGAGATTGGCCAATAAGCTTGCAGTGCTGCAGGCAGAAGTTGCCACATGTGATTATGATACAGCAGCAATACGGAGATCTGGCTCATACAAGGGCAGGAATAGGATCTTAACTTTCCTGGCTACAATATATTCAGGAGAAATAGATAAGGGAGTAAAGGAGGGGTGATGGCAGTATTAATCAAATATACTGTTACAGCCCTGGAAAGGGATGATGTGCTGTAGGGTTCAAAGGCAGAATCTATTTGGTTCGTGTTAAGGGGCAAAAGAGGAGCTGTTACGCTGCTGGCTGTATATTATAGACCACAAAATAGTAGGAAGGAGACACAAGGTAATTTGTCGTCGAATTTCAGCAGATAAGTGTTATTGGAGGACATCAATGATCCTCATTCAGACTGAGAACAAACAGTGTAAAGGGCAAAGAGGGGGAGGAATTTCTGAAATCTGTACAGCAGAATCTTCTTGATCAGTATGTTTCCAGCCCAACGAGGAAGGAAGCATTGTTGGATCTAATGCTGGAGAATAAAGTGGGGCAGTGGAGCTAATTTCAGTGAGAGAGAATTTGGGAATAAATGATCATAATCTCTTTAGTTTTATAATTATTGAAAAGGACTAAGTACAATCAAGAGCGAAAATGCTCAACTGGAAGAGGGCTAATGTGATTGTGTTAAAACGGGATCTGGGCCAGGTAAATTGGAAAGAAAGATTGGAAGCAAAGATGAACAGGAAAAACAATAAATGCGCAATGGGAGGCCCTCAAAGTTGAGGCGGTTCGGGTACAGACTAGATACATTCCGATCAGGGGGTAAGGAAGGGCATCATTATAAAAATGGAGATTAAAATGAAACCGAAAAAGAGGCTTAAGATAAATGTTGAGTTCATAGTACAGTAGAGAATCAAACTGTAACTTGAGAGTGCAAAAGAGACCGATAAAGGAAATAAGAGGGGCAGAGGGAATCTATGAGAATAAAATAGCATGAAACATAAAATGAAACACTGAAGTATTTTTTATAATCATATAAAGATAAAAAAGATAGTCATAGGAGACGTGGGGCCGATTAACGGCCAAAGAGGAAATCACGTGGAGGCAGAGGGCATGGCTGAGGCAATGGATGAGTATTTTGCTTCTGTCTTCACTAAAGAAAAGGATACTAACAATGTTATAGTAAAGAGAGAGGGATTAGATAGATTGGATGGGATAAAAATAGATAAAGAGCAGATACTGAAACGATTAGCAGCACTCAAAGTAGAATAGGTACCCAGTACGGATGTGATGCGTCCTAAACTGCTGAGCAAAGTAAGGGTGGAAATAACGGAGGCTCTGGTCACAATATTTCAATCCCCCTTGTAAATGGGAGCGGATAAAGAACACTGGAAGGCTGCAAATGTTACACGCCTGTTCAAAATAAGGGGAGCGAGGTAAACTAGATATCTATTGGCAAGTCAGCCTAGCATTGCTATTGGGAAAACTTCGGGAGACAATAATCCGAAACAAATTAATTGTCACTTGGAGAACATGGTTTAATAAACGACAGCCAACACGGATTTCTTGAAGACAAATCTTGTGTATATGGACTTTCAGAAGAACTTTAATAAATCAACACATGATAGATTTGTTAGCAAAATTAAAGCCCATGGGAGTAAAGGGGCAGTTGCAGCGCGGACACCAAAAGGCTAAGAGACAGAAAGCAGAGAGCAGCGGTGAACGGGTTTTTTTCACATTGGAGGGACGTATACAGTGGTGTCCCGCAGGGGTCGGTATTAGAACCACTGCTCTTTTGATATAATAATTACCTGGACTTGGTTAGGTGCATAATTTAAAATTTTGTGGATGACCCAAAGCTTGTAAGTGTAGAAAACAGCGAAGATTATAATAGCTGAATTTAGGAGGACATAGACAGACTTGTGAAATGGGCAGAAGCGAGCCAGATGAAATTTAATGCAGAGGTTTGTGAATTGATGCATTTTGGATGGAAAAACGAGGTTAAGGCAATGTAAACGCAATGGTAAAATGTTAATGGGTTGCAGCAACAGCGAGACCTAAGGTTTCACATATACAAATTTCTGGAGATGGCAGGACAAGTTCAAAAGCGTTGCAAAAACATACGGGGCTTTTTAAGTAGAGGCATAGAGTACAAAAACAAGGAAGTTATGGTAAAAGATAATAATTCACTGGTTAGACGTCATTTAGAGTATTTGTTTTCAAGTCTGGGCACCAGACTTTAGAAAGGATGTCAAGGCCTGGGGACGGTGCAGAGGAGATTTACCAGAATATTAGCAGGAATGGAGAACATTCAGTTATCTAGAGAGACTAGAGGATCTGGGATTATTCTCCTTAGGGCAAAGAACGTTAAGGGAAGAGATGTAATAAAGGTGTTTAAAATTGAGGCGCTTTTGATAGAGTAGGTCGGAAGAAACTGTTTCCACAGGACGGATGGTCGGTAACCAGGACACAGATTTAAGATAATTGGGGCGGGAAAAGCCAGGGGGGAGATGCTGAGAATTTATTTTACTCAGGGAGTTGTTATGAACTGGAATTCATTGACTGAAAGGATGGTGGAATTCGATTCAATAGTAATTTCAAAATAGAATTGGTTAAATACTTGAAAAGGCCATTTGCAGGGATATTGTGCAAGTGTATAGGGTGGAATTAATTGGTAGCTGTTTCAGAGAGCCGACTTAGAGACGATGGGCCAAATGGCCTCCTTCTGTGCTATATGATCCTATGACTTGCTAAAAGTGCAAAACGCAGCAGCCAGCAGTAACTGTTTGGAATAAAGAATATCAACCGCAAAGAATGTGTGACAAAAGCATGTCGTGCAACATAAGCTGCTCAACCAAGCGACACAAAGGAAAATAAGCTCATAATCTAGTGGTGATCTGAGGTCAAAACCGCAAGGTTTTGAGAATGTTATTGGTTTGCAAATATTGTACACGAAAATATGTGTGAAAATATTCTTTGTCAAAATAAAACTATTTAGTTAAATTTGATGAGTGACTTTAGAAGTTCAGAAACCTTTAATAATCTTTTGAGTTATCTCGAATATTATAAGTCATTGTTGTGAGGTTATAATGCAAGGATTGTGATGAACATAATAGAAACTGGGCTCATCAACCTTTAAATAAGGCGACTGACAGGCTACGTTACAGAGTACTTCCTCAGCAATTATAATGGTGCGCGATATCCTTTCTTACCTTCCATGGTATTTGGGAGAATTCACTACACTTACCTCCTCCGTAATCCATTCTCTCCGGTATACAATCTGTATTGTGATTGAGTTCTACCAGCCCCATAGTAGCTACTTTACCTCCAACAATGGGTACTTTTCACACCGCTACAGCTCATCAGTGACATATTGTGTGAATTTACACCCCTCCCCAGCAGTTAATGGCCTGGGCCTGGTCTATTTCAGATTAACCTTAAGCTGACTCCCCTACGAGCCACGCACCAGATGGGCTGGACGTATTGCGATGTTTTAATTGCAATATTTAGCGTTATCTCACATGTGTGCACAAACCTTCCAGAAGAGCAGCAGTAGATCTAAATTCAAATTATAAGTTTCTGAAGACGACGAAGAATATTGAAAGTCGGTAAGGTACGAAACTTTCTGAAGTAATTTTCTTCTGTTCGTGCGTTCAACAAACCTGTGTTTTGTATATTTCCTGAGTGAGAGTTGCTGGAGCGGATCAGCGAACCGATGCACTGCGCGTTGTAGGCGGAGCTTTCACCCTGCCCAGCCCAGTTCCTCAGCGGGCTGCAAATCTCTTCAGAAATGTTAACATCTTACACGTCACTGTAACTGTAGTCACATTGGAGTTTCGAAAACGCTAAACTCAGTGATGGGTTTAAGTTTGTTTCGGAAATTGCGTTTCAGCATTGTGCCATGCTGGGGATTTTCTGCACAGGTATGTGACCGATTTCATATAAGAGGCTCTGCAGTAGCAAAATATCGGAAATTGATCAAGCTTTATATTTCTCTTTGTCCTGTTTTAATAGTCACGAATTAAACATTGTTCTTTACATTGCCGTATTGTGCTCATCACTGCTTTGTTCTGCATTTTAACTCTTCATATTCTTCTGTTTATCAAGTAATCATTCTGCAATGATATCTATTTCCGACAGCTGCCGAAGATGTTTCCCTGAAATGCACTCAGTTCCCCGAATCTGTAGCGATGAAAAGGGGTGAAAACGTTACCCTACTTGCCACGGTATCTGGATTAAAGAAGGACGAGGAAATAAATGTTTTCTGGGGCAAGGTCGTAGACAAAAAATTGATAAGAGTAACGCCTGACAACCGTAGACAATTTGAAGCTCTACAGAATGAAACAGTTTATTTCATCTGCAGAATGTGACATTCCAGGACTCTGGAGTCTATAAAAGCAGAGTGCAAGTTGGGACATCCGAATTTGTTGATGGAAACGGCATAGAACTAATTGTATTTCGTAAGTGTCGTTCTATACCAATCTAAATGTCGATAAAACTCAGAAATAATTAAAGATAACTTGATGGACGGATAGATAGATAGATAGATAGATAGATAGATAGATAGATAGATAGATAGATAGATAGATAGATAGATAGATAGATAGATAGATAGATAGATAGATCGATCGACAGACAGACACACACACACACACAGTATTAATAGTAAAATTCAATAACGCAGATTTGTGGACTCCGAAAAGCATGTCCACCAGCTACAAAGCACAAGTCAGGATTGTGATGGGATTCTCTCCAAATGCCTGGATGAGGGCAACTCCAACAACACTCAAGAAGCTCGACAGCATCCAGGACAAAGCAGCCCGCTTGATTGGCACCCAATCCACCACCTTAAAGATTGACTCCATCCACCACCGGCGCACCGTGGCTGCAGTGTGTATCGTCTACAAGATGCACTGCAGCAACTCACCAAGGCTTCTGCGGCAGCACCTGCCAAACCCGCGACCTCTACCAACTTGAAGGACAAGGACAGCAGGCGCGTGGTAACACCATCACCTGTAAGGATACAAGGATACTTGATGCCCAGGATATTCAAAGGGAGATTCTAGTAACGCCGGACAATCAGCGCAAGTACTAAAAGCGCGGTTTCTCCAGGATTTGAAATTATTTTAAGTCGCGGTTACGGTGGAAGAAAGGGAAAACTCGTCGGGAATGTGAAGTCCGTATGTTTTTTTTCTTGCTGTAAATTTCTGCTACTTAATATAAAGGGGACATATTGACTTTTTTCTGATGAAAATTAAAAGGCGGGAATTGGAAGAATAATGTTACACGCAAAGATTCTTTTGGAATAGGGAATACTTGCTCACAGCAAGTGCTCAATGCTAAATCGATTACAAGATTTGAAACACTACTGAAAAATGATTAAAGGTAAATGATGTTAAGATGTTGGGAGAAGGAGGAAATTAGGAATGCATCAGTCCCGTTTCAGATCAAAATTCAGCAAAGCCAAAAAAAATCCATGTAACATTCTCTGGCGATAAGATCTCTACGGTCTCGAAGTAAAGTGGGGCTGCCACGAGGACACCGTCAAAAGCTCCATAGCAACGTGATAAATGAATGACAACGGACGGTTATATACGCCTCTGAGGTTTCTGCAAGTTTCCCATTTGAAGTAATAGCGCTAACCTGGTGGGACTTGCGCGGAATTTTAGTTCCTCCCTCACCTCTTTTTCCGGTACATTGATGACTGTATCGGTGCCGTCTCCTGCTCTCGCCCTGAACTAGAACATTTCATTCACTATGCTTCCAATTTCCACCCTTCCCTCACCTTCACATGGTCCATCTCCGACTCTTCCCTTCCCTTCCTCGACTTCTCCATCTCCATCTCTGGGGATAGGTTATTGACTAACATTCACTACAAGCCCACCGACTCCCACAGCTACCTGGACTACACTTCCTCCCACCCCGCCTCCTGTAAGGACTCTATTCCATTCTCCCAGTTTCTCCGTCTCCGCCGCATCTGCTCTGATGATGCCACCTTCCATACCAGTGCTTCCGACATGTCTTCCTTTTTCCTCAACCGAGGATTCCCCTCTACCGTGGTCGACACGGCCCTCGACCGTGTCCGTTCTATCTCCCGCACATCTGCCCTCACCCCTGCCCCTCCCTCCCGGAACCACGATAGGGTTCCCCTTGTCCTCACCTTTCACCCCACCAGCCTCCACATTCAACGGATCATCCTCCGCCATTTCCGCCACCTCCAGCGTGATCCCACCACCAAACACATCTTCCCCTCACCTCCCCTTTCAGCATTCCGCAGGGACCGCTCCCTCCGCGACACCCTAGTCCACTCCTCTACCACCCCCAGCACCCCTTCCCCTTCGCCCGGCACCTTCCCGTGCACGCGCAGGAGATGCAACACATGCCCTTATACCTCCCCTCTTCCCACTGTCCAGGGCCCCAAACACCCCTTCCAGGTGAAACAGCGATTTACTTGTACTTCCTGCAATTTAGTATACTGTATTCGCTGCTCACGATGTGGACTCCTCTACATTGGGGAGACCAAACGCAGATTGGGTGACCGCTTTGCGGAACACCTCCGTTCAGTCCGTAAGGGGGACCCCGAGCTCCCGGTGGCCTGTCACTTTAATTCACCGCTTCACTCCCACTCTGACCTCACCGTCCTCGGCCTATTACACTGTTCCACGGAAGCTCAGCGTAAGCTCGAGGAACAGCACCTCATCTTTCGTTTAGGCACGCTACAGCCCTCTGGACTCAATATCGAGTTCAACAATTTTAGATCATAACCTCAGCTCCAATCACATTTATATTTTATTTTATCCACCCTTTTATTTGTCCCCCCCACCTTTTTTTTCCTCCTAGAAGCTGGCAGCTGTCCTTCATTCTGCCAGTGGATTTCACACTTCATTCAGCCTTAATCTGTCACATTAACACCACCTCTAGCCTTGCATATCTCTTAATGTCTCTTAATGTCTCTTCATCTCCTCCTTTGTTCCTTTATCCCCTCCCCCTTTTCCCAGCTTTACCCTGGCCTTAAATCTATTTGATTTCCAGCTCTTCCCAGTTCTGATGAAAGGTCATCGACCTGAAACGTCAACTCTCTTTCTCTCTCCACGGATGCTGCCTGGCCTGCTGAGTTTTTCCAGCGTTTTCTGTTGTTATTTTAGTTCCATTGTTCGTTTCGAAAATTTGACATATCGGCTTGATCAATTACTGGGCACATTTGGAAAACAGAGAGATGCTTAAAGGAAATACGGTTCGATTAGTATTATAGAGGTGGAAATCAAATGTGCAGAAGAGCTTTTATCATTGGACCATGTCTTTATATTATGCAATATTTTATTTCGAGTAAAGAAACAGCAATAGTTGACTGAGAACATTTTTAAACTGCCGCAAATATAAACCGACTTTAACCATAAGTCAAATGGAGATGAGCTCTATGAAACTTTTGACAACAGAGTTAACTATACAGCAGAAGATTTCTTTAACTGACAATCATATTTATAAAATATCATGAGCCTGTACATTTTATCTTGACATTACTTATAGTTCCGTAGTTAACATACTGAAAATATAAGCGCCAACTTTATATAATAACCGTGTTAATGTGAAACTGGACGTGGTTCTATTTCAGCTGATTGTTGACTTCCTTATTGTTGTTTGGATTTCAGTCCACACTGGTTATCAAATGAACTGAAGATAAAATGTCTAACTATTTTTCCACAGTTCCTCCGACGCCTTTACAGATCTTCGCCTCTGTGCTTAGAACTGTGTCATCGACTTCTTTGACTCTTGAGTGTAAAACGGCTGCGTTTTTCCCGGAAAAGCTGAACATCACTTGGTTTAAAAATGGATCCGAAATTCAGAGCGGTATGGAACTAAATAAAACACAGAACACAGCGGGACTGTATGAAGTTTCCAGTTATCTCCATGAAACAGGTTCTTTGCAGAGCAGAACGAATTATACCTGTCAGATATCACACGTCTCTCTTCACACTGGCGCACGTGTATATCACGTTATTCACTTTTCAGGTAAGTGGCGTGCATGTTTCTCAAATAAAATTATGTCTATATATTCTATATAATGAATAGAAAAACTGTTAATAGTAACTCAGATTCATCTCCATGGACTGCGGGCGTCACTTTGCGCTTCCTTTGCTTCTATTGTTTATGTGCGAGGGTAACCAATTTCGGGAAAACATTCCATTTACAGTCAAGACGATCTGGGCCCTTCCTCAGCAGGTACATTTGTACATTTATCAGAAGTACGACTTCTACATTA
This sequence comes from Squalus acanthias, assembly GCA_030390025.1. Taxonomy (NCBI): domain Eukaryota; kingdom Metazoa; phylum Chordata; class Chondrichthyes; order Squaliformes; family Squalidae; genus Squalus; species Squalus acanthias. The sequence continues at coordinate 72,553,783 of CM059430.1, read as the reverse complement.
CTGTCCCTTTTCCAGCCCGGATATAGGTACCTTTTCCTTCCCAATAAGATAATGAGCAAGTAACGGAAATGCTTCAACTTGTGCCGTCCTGGTCCCTAAACACCGGTGGATTCTACAAATCTCTCGCCGGTGACCCCCGAGAATTCAGGCCCTAATGCCTGCAGTTTCCGCGAGGATTTAGGCCGTTTTTTCCGTGGTTAGCGAGTAATCGGAGGTTCGTCTGAAATCCTTCATTGTCACTGACACAAACCGAAACAATACAAATAATACACTTCTCCTAATGAGAAATAATGTTTAATTCTTACCTGGGAGACCAAACGCAGATTGGGTGACCGCTTTGCGGAACACCTCCGTTCAGTCCATAAGGGTGGCCCCGAGCTTTTGGTCGCTTGTCACTTTAATTCTCCGCTCCTCTCCCACTCAGATCTCACCGTCCTCGGCCTCTTCCACTGTTCCAATGAAGCACAACGCAAGCTCGAGGAACAGCACCTCATCTTTCGATTAAGCACTTTACAGCCTTCTGGACTCAGCATAAAGTTCAACAATTTCAGATCATAACCTCTGCTCCTCTTTTTTTTTAATTTATTTATTTATTTCTCTCTCTCTCACATGGCAGCTGTCTTTCATTCTGCCAGTGCCATTTACACTTCATCTAGAGTCATCTTTTGTTTCTTAATTTGTCCCATTACCATCTCCTTTTGCCTTGCATCATCTCTTAATCTTTCCGAATGACTCTTAATCTCTCCTGCCTTCCATCCGATCACAGACCTTCCCTTTTGATCTTTCCTCCCCTCCCCCCTCTCCCTGCCCCTACACTTGCTTAAAAACCTGTTCCATCTCCAGCTTTTTTCCAGTTCTGACGAAGGGTCATCGACCTGAAACGTTAACTCTGTTTCTCTCTCCACAGAGGCTGTCTGATCTGCTGAGTGTATCCAGCATTTTCTGCTTTTATTTGAAATCTTACCTCTTGGTCTACAGTCGATGTAAGTTGCACAATGACGTTCAGAGTAGGTTTGAATTCCAGTGTGCCCTTTAACAAGCCGTTGACGAGGCCACACTTGGAGGAGTGCATGTTATATTGAGAGTTCCATAAGAGAAAGGGGATTAATTTGAACAAGAAAGTACAAGCCGACTTCACTGCGATTATCCCAGGAATGAGAGAAGATGTTTTTTATGAGCGATTTGAAAAACCCAGAATATATTCTGTCCAGTTGAGAAAGTTCGAGGGAGTCTCATTAGAAAGGTTTGAGAAGTGGTTTCAGAGGTTTGAGAGGCTATTTCCACTGACTACATTAGGAGCAACAAGGGGTCATAAACTTAGTATCAGCTCCAGAAACAGGAAGGTGAGGGCAGAGAAAACATTTCAATCAACGGGCGCTTAGTGCATGGAATATACCGGCACAAGAGGCTAGTGAAGGGAATCGAGCTGACGGTTTAGAGGGAAATTAGAAAAACAAATAAAGAAAATGCGTGGGAAAGGGGAATGGAAAATATTGGTTAGAGAGCTGGGAGCGAGACTGTGGTGGGCCGGTCACGTTGGCTCCTACTGTGCTTACATTTCTATGATTTCACTCGAGAAAAAGGAGGAAAAGGGAGTTGCTCGCGGAGAAATTGAGCGATGCAGGGCATCGGGGTACCCAGCTTAGTCCGATCAAAGTGCGGGTCAAACATGGGCCATTTCATAGGGTCAGATTTCAGCCCGCAATCTCGTCCCTCAAGGCTTCATGCCGGGAGCGCTGTCTCCTGGATTTATTTGTTCCCTATGATGTGAGCGAAACGGATCTCTGTAAATGCAGAAGCTTCACCTTATCCCTCATATTTTTAGCTGTTTATTTTCTTATGAATTTACCCGCTCCATCTGTTTGCACTTTGTACCTGAACACGCGCGAAGGATTGAAATAATTCACAATTATGGGGGTCAGGACTTGAGCATTATCTCGGAAATGAACCGAGTTGGTGAGTTTGGTATATAAAAACGTAAGAACATAAGCAATAGGAGCAGAAACATGTCATTCGATCCTGCTCCGTCAACCATGGCTGATCTCCTACCTCATCTTCACGTTCCCGAATTATCCCCATATCCATTGATTCCCTTAGTATCCAAAAATCTATCGATCTCTGTCTTGAATATACTCAACAACTTAGCATCCACAGTCTTCTGGGGTAGAGAATTCCAGAGATTCACAACCCTTTTTGTGAAGACATCTCTCCTCATCTCAGTCCTAAATGGCCGAGTCCTTATTCTGCGACTTTGACCCTGGTTCTAGAGCCCCAGCCAGAAGAAACACCCTCCCAGAATCTACGCTGTCAAGCCCCTTAAGAATGTTATGTATTTCAATGAGATAACCTCTCATTCTTCTAAACTCTAGGCAATATAGAATTAGTCTGCTCAATCTCTCCTCAAAGAACAATCCCTTCATCCGAGGAATCAGTCTAGTGGAATCGTGTTTGTACAACTTCTTAGGCAAGTATAGCCTTCCTTAGGTAAGGAGGCCCAAACTGTACACAGTCCTCCAGGTGTGGTCTCACTAAGGCCGTATATAATTGCACTAATCTTCTTTACTCTTTTACTCCAATGCTTTTTGTAATAAAGGCTAAGATACCATTTGCTTTCCTAATTGCTTGCTGTACCGGCATATTAACCTTCTGTGATTCGTATACAAGGACACCCAGGTCTCTCTGAAGACCAACATTTCCCAATATCTCAAAATTAAAAAAATATTCTTCTCTATTTTCCTACCAAAATGGATAACTTCACACTTCTCCGCATTATATTCCATCTGCCATGTTCTTGCCCATTCACTTAATTAATCTATAGCCGTTTGCAGCCTCTTTGCGTCCTCCTCACAGCTTACTTTCCCACCTAAATTTGTATCATTATCAATATTGGATACAATGCACTCGGTTCCCTCATCTAAGTCATTGATATAGATTGTAAATAGCTGAGTGCCAAGCACTGATCCACTCTGTACCCCACTAGGTACAGCCTGTCATCCCAAAAATGACTCATGTGTTGCTATTCTCTGTTTTCTGTTCGTTAACCAATGCTCAATCCATGCTATTATATTACCTCCCCAATCCAATGAGCCCCAATTTTGTGTAATAACCTTTTGTGTGGCACCTTATCGAATCCATTTGGAAAATCCAAATTCACTACATCAATTGGACCCCTATTTATCTCCCCACATTTGTTACCTTCCAATCCTCTGGGACCATTCTAGAATTTGGGGAATTCTGAATGATCAAAAGCAATGCATGGACTATCTCTGTAGCCACCTTTTTTAGAACCCTCGGGTGTAGGCCATCAGGTCCAGGGGATTTGTTGGATTTTCGTTCCATTAATTACTCCTGCACTATTTCTTTACTAATACTGATTTATTTAAGTTTCTGCGTTCTCACTAGACCCTTGGTTCCCCACTATTTCTGGAATATTTGTTGTGTCTTCTACCGTGAAGCCAGATAAAAAGTACTTGTTTAATGTCTCTGCCATTTCCTTATTCCCCATTATAATTTTTGCCTCTAAGGGATGTTTACTGTCGCTAATCTCTTCCTTTTTACATACCTATAGAAGCTGTTGCAATCAGGTTTTATGTCTCTTGCTAGTTTACTCTGATAACATATTTTCCCTTTCTTTATCAATTTCTAAGTCATCATTTGCTGAATTCTAATATACTCCCAATCCTCAGGATTACTATGCTTTTTGGCAACATAATAAGCCTCTTCCTTTAATCTAATACTATCTTTAACTTCTCTTGTTAGACACGGTCGGATCACGTTTTCCACGGGGTTTTTATTCCTTAGGGTATGTATATTTGTTGCAAATTATGAATTAATTCTTTAAATGTTCACATCTTTTAATTCAGTTTCACAATCTACCTTAGCCAATTCGCCCTTCATACCTGCATAGTTTGTTTTGTTCAGATTTAAGACCACAAGGCTAAAAATTCAATAGTGGTAAAAATCTGCCTGTGCCAATGCAAGCCGGTTTTAAAGTCCGCCGAAAATGGTGGCGCTGGCCGGTCTGGTAAATTGGCGCTGATGGTTAATTAACATTAGCCCAGCACTGAACCTACAGTGCAACGCTGTTGTGGTGGCGTTCGTCCTGGCAGTAGGCCCCAATGTAGCGTTGCCGTAGCATCATTGCAGCAAGAACAACATCTTGTTAAAGCGAGGCTCTCATTTCAGAGAGTAATTCGGTCTCTTAAAGGGGATCTGCTTTCTGAAATGAAAAAACTAAAAATCATGTAAAATTGGCACGTTTTAGCCCGTACAGCTCAAATGCCTTTGAAAAAATGTATGAAAAAGAATTTCCAAATATGAGGCTTCAGCTCTTAAAGCGGAATTGCCTTCTGCAGCTAAACAAATGGGAAAAGTGCTTCAGCACTAACAACAATCAGGGAAGGGGCACCCTGGTCTCGCACGCAGCACCCCAGCTTAATGCAGGGGGATCAACACTGCATCGAGGTTCTCTACCCACAGGGGCCAGGAGCCCTTCCAGAAGGAAGGATATGGGACCAGATCACCGAGGCCGTCACTGCCAGCAGTGTTGCCCCCAACCACTTGGCCCCAGTGCCCAAAGAAGCTTCATGAACGCAGACCACTGGTCAAAGTCAGTAAATGCATCTTCAAAAGCCATCTCCTACCAACTGCACCACTAGCATCACACACTGCTCAATGCACAACCCCCAGGCACTGACCTAACAACAAGCTGCACCAATGACGAGGCACAGCTCCCATTCCTAGCCTCACATCACCCCGTTGAAGGAGACGGTGTAGACCATTCTTGGCAGGGGCATGATTGAACACTTGGCTAGCAGGGAGGCTTAAAGGATACACGATGTTGGTATCCTCATACGTTATCCTCCTTCTCGCATGCACCTATTATTTTCCTGACCTCCCCTGACCACAACTCCACCTTTGTGACGTCCTCGTTTCACACAGCCAAGAAATGCAGCCTGGCCAGCCAGTAGTTGACCAGGAAGAGGGAGAGGAGAGGAGAGTGAAGAAGAAGAAGAAGAAGAAGAAGAAGAAGAAGAAGAAGAAGAAGAAGAAGAAGAAGAAGAAGAAGAAGAAGAAGAAGAAGAAGAAGAAGAGAAGAAAAAGAAACACCATCATTTGATTTCACACGCACAGCCAGCAACTCTTCAAGGTCGAACTGCAAGGCCATTTGCAATGACCACCACTGGAAGTCAGCAGCCTTCCACCTCAGCCATGCTGCAGCCACTGGTGTAGCACGTTTTTTTTATTCGTCCATGGGATCTGGGCGTCACTGGCAAGGCCAGCATTTATTGCCCATCCCTAATTGCCCTTTAGAATGTGGTGGTGAGCCACATTCTTGAACAGCTGCAGTCCGTGTGGTGAAGGTACTCCCACAGTGCTGTTAGGGAGGGAGTCCCAGGATTTTGACACAGCGATGACGAAGGAACGGTGATATACTTCCAAGTCAGGATGCTGTGTGACTTGGAGGGGAACTTGGAGGTGATGGTGTTCCCATGCGCCTGCTGCCCCTTGTCCTTCTAGGCTGTAAAGGTACAATACATGTTCAAAGGTTGGATTGTATCAAGATTCCAGCTCCCTCAACCCTGTAGAGAGCGGGTCGGTTTATATCTGTCAGGTGTCTCATGTCTCTCTCAGGGGTCCAGCCTGCGACAGCTATAAGGGTAAGAGGCTCAGATTCGCAATACTGCCCTGAATTGGGGCCTGTTGGGGATTTTCTGTCTCCATTGATCCGCACCAGAACATTCTCGATGCGGTGAGTGGGTAAAGGGGTTACTGCGCTCATTTCAATCTCAAAAGGCTTTCGATTTTGACCTTGGAAATGAAAATCCAGAGAGATGCATGACGAGGGCGGAATCCTTTTAGCCTGTTTAACACTATTACCCAAAGTTAAAGTACCCGCATTCAGTTTTCCGAAAATCGTGTTTAACAGGCGACCGATCCGCTACCGGCCGTTTTCCGCCCCAGTCGAAGTAAAATTTCACCCCAGGATCTCCTCTGTCCTTCCATGCTCAAAGCCCCGCCTGGCTCTCAGCCCATCAATTGCTGCTGACTTGCTTTCCATCCGCTGCTCATAACCATCCTCTAGCAGCCCATTACCCACTCGCCCCTTCAGGGCACCTGTTAGGCTCCTCGCTGTCCTCGCGAATACTGGCCCTGCACGCTCTCTCTCTCACTGTACCCCTCCACCTCCCCATTCCCCTCCAGCCCATCTAATGTCCTCTTGGTTCCCACAAACATCTAATTCTTCCCTGTCTATCCAGCTCCTTCCTCTTCGCACGATTCTTCCCCTCCTCCTCCGCATCTCTTTACCCTCTCTCCTCCGTCCAAAATCATCCGCCATCCTCCCATCCTTCTTCCCGGCAGTCTACCTCCGCCCTCGCCACTGTGCCGTCCCCTCTGGGTTCCTTTCGACTCCATGGTCGTCGCCTTCCCTCACCTAAGTCCAGGTAACACCCCGCCCTATATTGCAAGTTAACCCCAGGACTACATTTAGTTTACAACCCCCTGGGCAACACCAAGGGATTGTGGCTATTAATAATATAATGGGTGGAATTTTCACGGGATTCTCCCCATTTTTCGCCTTAATTTCGGTGGAAGATCCGCAAACCCCTGGAGATAGGGCGTGAAAAGCTTTAATTCTGCCCCTAAAATCAACAAATATTTATGTGATATTAAAATAAATACAAGAATGTATGACTTACAGATGGGAACTGAATATTATCTGCCCTTGGTAGAATCAACTCCTGCCTAGAACCCTACTTCACTAAAACACTAACCTGAGGAGAATTTCTGCGGGGTTTGGCTGCTAGTTAGTGGGTCTGTTAACCTGTTTATAATAAACCGCTCAACAGCTGCATTAAAACAGGGAACAAAGGAACGTCGGAAAGACACAATGAGACAACGGATTTGTCCAGAGTTATATAATCGCCAACAGTAACGTTGAGGCAAAAAGTGTCGAGTGATAGAATGAGAGAAGTTAAAATGATTTTCAAGTGATAAAGAAAGCAAAATATGTACAAACATCAATAAAATTTACTACAAAATGGAACAAAAAATTCTATAAATCAAATTTTCCGAGCGAACAAAGATCAGCCCTCCTGTCCCATATAATAAATACCCTACACCGGGTAAAGTCTACCCAGATTGTAATTATAGCACTGACTCCAAGGATTCAGAGCTTCTGAGCACGAGTGGAGAAAGTCAGTTCTAACATTCAGGAATCAGTCGAATCATAGAGCCTTCATCAATGGAGCAAATCCAACTGAGTCGACAGCAGGCAGACAGGAAGTGATGTCAGTGGAGTGGTGTGGCTGAGAGGCGTTGTTGACACCGCTGTCAGACAGTGGAATCTGCAGAGAGGCTGAGGCCCTATGGGAAGACCCGAGAGGTCACCGTGCTGCAGACATTCAAACTCTTTATATGTACCTCAATTTTAATGTTTCGTATCTGCCTGTGATCTAATCTCACTGATGTTCATGTAAATGCAGCGACACTGAAATAAACCCTTAAACAACAGCCATTGCATTCAACATACTGAATGTCATCAGTTGTCTCTCTCCATCTTTATTTCTCTCTCTCTCTCTCTCTCTGTCTATGTCTGCCCATCTATCTCTCCTCTCCCTCTTTGTCTGTCTGTCTATCTATCTCTCACACTCTATTTCTGTGTCTTTCTTTCTCTCTGTCTCTCTGTCCGTATGTCTATATCTAACTGTTTTGCCGCTCGCTGTCTCTCTCTTTCTACCTGTTTCTCCCTCTCGCCATCTCCCTTACTCAGCCTCATTTTTTTCCTTCTTTGTTTTTCAGATTTTTCTCACTACACTTTTTTAAATGTCCCTTCTGTTTCTGCCCACCAGATACTATTGGGGGATTCCAAATCATTAACCTGTGCCGTTTACTATTGGGGATAATGGTGATTCTGGTGGGGACCACCTTCATCGTGGATCATTTGAAATCAGTCTCAATTTAAAGGTAAGAAGTTCATTCCTTGAAGCAGATAATCGCCGCAGAATTATAGCAATAACTCGCAGGAAACAAAAGGATAGAATCCTTCTTTTGTGAATTATGATATCTGGGTGCATTTCTTCCCTGGACATTGGCTGAAACTCATTCATTCTACACTTTCTTATCCATCCGAGTATACACAGCAAGAAAATAAAATCATATTGCAGCCTGTGAAAGTGTCGCTCAATGTTATACACAAACCCATCTCTCACTCATTGTGACTTTACACACCCATCTCTCACTAACTGTTATTTTACACACCCATCACTCACTAATACTTTACACACAAATCTCCCTCTCAGTGTGACGTTACACACAAATCTCCCTCTCAGTGTGACGTTACACTCCAACCTCTCACTCACTGTTACTTTTCACACCCAGTCCTCACCCACTTTTACTTTAATGAGAAGTCGCACAACACCAGGTTATAGTCCAACAGTTTTATTTGAAATCACAAGCTTTCGGAGCTTATGTGGCCCCTTCCTCAGGTGAAGTGAAGAAATACAGAATCGACAAAGCATATATAGATAGAGAACAATGCATGTGTAACTTACAATGGCAGACGACTACATTTAAACATCCTGACTGTTTATCTGCCGAGGTGTGACAAAAGGCAATCAGGTCAGCCAGGAAGGTACCACATCAAAGACATAGCAAGATACAACTGAGACAATGAGGTGGAGTTACAGCGGGTCTAAATGTGTCAAAATCTGCAGTCGGTATGTAAAACGATAAACTTTAAAATTTTTACTTTTTTACTGGGAATCACATCTGTGAACAAGCCAACGACGACTCGAGTCTGGATCACGTCATGTATCGTGACATAAACCCAAGATCCCGGTTGAGGCCGTCCTCATGAGTGCGGAACTTGGCTATCAGTTTCTGCTCGATGATTTTGCGTTGTCGTGTGTTTCTAAGGCCGCCTTGGAGAACGCTTACCCGCAGATCCGAGGATGAATGTCCTTGACTGCTGAAGTGTTCCCCTTGGGAGGGAACACTCCTGCCTGGTGATTGTCGTGCGGTGTCCGTTCATACGTTGTCTCAGTGTCTGCATGGTCTCGCCGATGTACCATGCCGCGGTGCATTCTTTCCTGCAACGTATGGGGTAGACAACATTGGCCGAGTCACATGAGTATGTACCATGTACCTGGTGGGTAGTGTCCTCACGTGTGATGATGGTATCTGTGTTGATGATCTGGCATGTCTTGCAGAGGTTGCCATGGCAGGGTTGTGTGGTGTCGTGGTCGCTGTTATCCTGAAAGCTGGGTAATTTGCTGCGAACGATGGTACTTCTGAGGTTAGGCGGCTGTTTGAAGGCAAGTAGTGGAGGCGTGGGGATGGCCTTAGCGAGGTGTTCGTCATCATCGATGACATGTTGAAGGCTGCGAAGAACATGGTGTAGTTTCTCCGCTCCGGGGAAGTACTGGACGACGTAGGGTACCCTGTTGGTTGTGTCCCGTGTTTGCCTTCTGAGGATGTCTATGCGATTTTTCGCTGTGGCCCATCGGAACTGTCGATCGATGAGTCGAGCGTCATATCCCGTTCTTACGATGCCGTTTTTCAGCGACCGTAGGTGTCCATCGCGTTCCTCCTCATCTGAGCAGATCCTGTGTATTCGCACTGTGTATGCTCAAGCTGTCAGGAGATGCATCAACGCCAGATTCATCAGCCGCACTCACAAGACAGTCCAGAATGTCACCCGAGCACAACGCAACGCCATCCACGCTCTCAAGACCAACCGCAACATCGTCATCAAACCAGCGGACAAAGGAGGAGCCATCTTCATACAGAACAGAATGGACTATTGCAAAGAAGCATACCGACAACTGGACAACCTGGAACACTACAGACAGTTACCCGCAGATCCGACCAAAGAACACACCCGCCAACTCAATAGACTGATCAAGACCTTCGATCCAGACCTTCAAAGCATCCTACGCGCTCTCATCCCACGTACTCTCCGCGTGCGAGACTTCTACTGCCTCCCAAAGATACACAAAGCCAACACACCCGGACGTCCTATCGTATCAGGCAACGGAACCCTGTGTGAGAACCTCTCTGGATATGTCGAGGGCATCCTGATACCCATCGTACAGGAACCCCCAGCTTCTGCCGTGACACCACAGACTTCTTACAGAAACTTAGCACCAACGGACCAGTTGAACCAGGAACACTCCTTGCCACGATGGACGTATCGGCACTCTACACCAGTATCCCCGACGATGACGGCATTGCTGCGACAGCCTCAGTACTCAACACCAACAACAGCCAATCTCCAGACGCCATCCTACAACTCATCCGCTTCATCCTTGACCACAATGTCTTCACCTTCGACAACCATTTCTTTACCCAAACACACGGAACAGCCATGGGGACCAAATTCGCACCCTAATACGCCAACATCTTCATGCACAAGTTCGAGCAAGACTTCTTCGCTGTACAGGAGCTCCAACCAACGCTGTACACCAGATACATCGACGACATTTTCTTCCTTTGGACCCATGGCGAAGGATCACTGAAAAGACTACACGATAACATAAACAAGTTCCATCCCACCATCAAACTCACCATGGACTACTCCTCAGAATCGGTTTCATTCCTGGACACACGAATCTCCATCAAAGACGGACACCTCAGCACTTCACTCTACCGCAAGCCCACGGACAACCTCACGATGCTCCACTTCTCCAGCTTCCACCCTAACCAAGTTAAAGAAGCCATCCCCTATGGACAAGCCCTGCGAATACACAGGATCAGCTCAGACGAGGAGGAACGCGATGGACACCTACGGACGCTGAAAAACGCCCTCGTAAGAACGGGATATCACGCTCGACTCATCGATCGACAGTTCCGACGGGCCACAGCAAAAAATCGCATAGACATCCTGAGAAGGCAAACACGGGACACAACCAACAGGGTACCCTACATCGTCCAGTACTTCCCCGGAGCGGAGAAACTACACCATGTTCTTCGCAGCCTTCAACATGTCATCGATGACGACGAACACCTCGCTAAGGCCATCCCCACGCCTCCACTACTTGCCTTCAAACAGCCACCTAACCTCAGAAGTACCATCGTTCGCAGCAAATTACCCAGCTTTCAGGATAACAGCGACCACGACACCATACAACCCTGCCACGGCAACCTCTGCAAGACATGCCAGATCATCAACACAGATACCATCATCACACGTGAGGATACTACCCACCAGGTAAATGGTACATACTCATGTGACTCAGCCAACGTTGTCTACCCCATACGTTGCAGGAAAGAATGCACCGCGGCATGGTACATCAGCGAGACCATGCAGACACTGAGACAACGTATGAATGGACACCGTGCGACAATCACCAGGCAGGAGTGTTCCCTCCAAGTCGGGGAACACTTCAGCAGTCAAGGACATTCATCCTCGGATCTGCGGGTAAGCGTTCTCCAAGCCGGTCTTAGAAACACACGACAACGCAAAATCATCGAGCAGAAACTGATAGCCAAGTTCCGCACTCATGAGGACGGCCTCAACCGGGATCTTGGGTTTATGTCACGATACATGACGTGATCCAAACTCGAGTTGTCGTTGGCTTGTTCACAGATGTGATTCCCAGTAAAAAAGTAAACATTTTAAAGTTTATCGTTTTACATTCCGACTGCAGATTTTGACACGTTAGACCCCCTGTAACTCCACCTCATTGTCTCAGTTGTATCTTGCTATGTCTTTGATGTGGCATCTTCCTGGCTGACCTGATTGCCTTTTGTCACACCTCGGCAGATAAACAGTCAGGATGTTTAAATGTAGTTGTCTGCCATTGTAAGTTACACATGCATTGTTCTCTATCTATATATGATTTGTCGATTCTGTATTTCTTCACTTCACCTGAGGAAGGGGCCACGTAAGCTCCGAAAGCTTGTGATTTCAAATAAAACTGTTGGACTATAACCTGGTGTTGTGCGACTTCTCATTTTTGTCCACCCCAGTCCAACACCGGTAACTCCGCATCATGACTTTTACTTTACACATCCATTCCTCATTCACTGCTACTTTACACAACAATCTCTCACTCGCAGTGACTCACACACCCATCTCTCACTCACTGTGACTTTAGACACCCATCGTTCACACATTTTGACTTTATACACGCATGTCTCCCTCACTTTTCCTTTACACGCCCATCTCTCAGACATTGGCCCAGAAATTAAACATCGATGGTTCCCACGGGGGTAAGGATTCCCCGCGATATCGCACTCCACGCCCACGTTTTTGTTTTGGGCCCACACGAACTTCAGTTGCAGGGCCTCTCCCTGTTGCCAGCGTGCAGTGCTTGCGTGGTCCAGAGGCGCAATTAGTTCGTGCGAGCTCTGGGATCACGTGATTCAGTTAGAGCCAATGGCAGCACACCATCTTTCATTCATAGTTTTGACAGCAATGGCTGTCAAAGCTATGAATACTACAAGCCCCCAAAAGAACAGCAAAACCTCAATTAAATTTTTAAAAATCCATCACATTAATAAAATAACTATAGTTAAATAAATTAACCACTTTAAACAAAAAATTATTTTTGAAAAAATTTAAAATCTTTTTAAAAGTTATAAAAATAAACTTACTTTTCTTTAAAGTCTCTAAAAAAGATTAACCTGTTGAAAAAAAATTAAAATAACACTTAATTAACTACTTACCTTTTTAAAAGGGGGTCCTACGCCTGCTTTCTTTATGTGTAAAATCTTCACCACTTACCTGCGCGTTCAAACCTGAAAAAAAACTAAGTGTGCTGCGTGCGCACAACCTGTAGTGCACACGCGGTTCACTTAGGAACCGCCCCCTTTGCAATACACGAAGTGCCGGTTTCCCGCGCATGCACAGTGCATGCAGGAAACGGGCAATTCGGGAACTAATACGCGAGAGTACACAGTGCGTACTCTCGCGTATTAGGTCTAATTTTCGGGCCATTGTGAATCTACACACGCATCTCTCACTCACTGTTCCTATACACACCTATTACTCACTCACAGTTCCTTTACACACCAATCTCTCATTCACTGTTCCTTTACACATCAATCTCTCACTCACTGTTCCTTTAGACACCAATCTCTCATTCACTGTTCCTTTACACATCAATCTCTCACTCACTGTTCCTTTACACAACAATCTCTCACTCACTGTTCCTTTACAACCCAATCTGTAACTTACTGTTCTTTTACACACCAATCTCTCACTCACTGTTCCTTTGCAAACCAATCTCTCACTCACTGTTCCTTTACACACCAATCTCTCACTCACTGTTCCTTTACACATATATCTCTCACTCACTGCCCTTTTACACAACTATCTCTCACTCACTGTTCTTTTACACTTCAATCTCTCACTCACTCTTCCTTTACACATCAATCTCTCACTCACTGTTCCTTTACAACCCAATCTCTCACTCACTGTTCCTTTACACATCAATCTCTCACTCACTGTTCCTTTACAAAACAATATCTCACTCACTGTTCCTTTACAACCCAATCTATCACTCACTGTTCCTTTACACTTCAATCTCTCACTCACTCTTCCTTTACACATCAATCTCTCACTCACTGTTCCTTTACAACCCAATCTCTCACTCACTGTTCCTTTACACATCAATCTCTCACTCACTGTTCCTTTACAACCCAATCTATCACTCACTGTTCTTTTACACACCAATCTCTCACTCACTATTCCTTTGCACACCAATCTCTCACTCACTGTTCCTTTACACACCAATCTCTCACTCCCTGTTCCTTTACACACATATCTCTCCTTCACTGCCCCTTTACACAATTATCTCTAACTCACTCTTCGTTTACACATCAATCTCTCACTCACTGTTCCTTTACAACCCAATCTCTCACTCACTGTTCCTTTACACATCAATCTCTCACTCACTGTTCCTTTACCAAACAATATCACACTCACTGTTCCTTTACAACCCAATCAATCACTCACTGTTCTTTTACACACCAATCTCTCACTCACTATTCCTTTGCACAACAATCTCTCACTCACTGCTCCTTTACAAAGCAATCTCTCACTCACTGATCCTTTACACATAAATATTTCACTCACTGTTACTTTACACGTCAATTTCTCACTCACTGTTCCTTTACGCATCAATCTCTCACTCACTGTTCCTTTACACAACAATCTCTCACTCACTGCTCCTTTACAAAGCAATCTCTCACTCACTGATCCTTTACACATAAATATTTCACTCACTGTTACTTTACACGTCAATTTCTCACTCACTGTTCCTTTACACACCAATCTCTCACTCACTGTTCCTTTACACCCCTATCTCTCACTCACTGCTCCTTTACACCCCAATTTCTCAGTCACTGTTCCTTTACAAACCAAACTATCACTCACTTCCCCTTTACACAACTATCTCCCACTCGTGTTCCTTTACACACCAATCTTTACTCACTGTTCCTTCACACATCAATCACTCACTCAATGTTCCTTTACACATCAATCGCTCACTCACTGTTCCTTTACACACCAATCTCTCACTCACTGATCCTTTACACATAAATATTTCACTCACTGTTACTTTACACGTCAATTTCTCACTCACTGTTCCTTTACGCATCAATCTCTCACTCACTGTTCCTTTACACACCAATCTCTCACTCACTGTTCATTTACACAACTATCTCTCACTCGTGTTACTTTACACACCAATCTTTACTCACTGTTCCTTCACACATCAATCACTCACTCAATGTTCCTTTACACATCAATCGCTCACTCACTGTTCCTTTACACACCAATCTCTCACTCACTGATCCTTTACACATAAATATTTCACTCACTGTTACTTTACACGTCAAACTCTCGCTCACTGTTCCTTTACATATCAAGCTCTCACTCACTGTTCCTTTACACATCAAGCTCTCACTCACTGTTCCTTTACACATCAATCTCTCAATCACTGTTCCTTTACACAACAATCTCTCACTCACTGTTCCTTTACACAACAATCTCTCACTTACTGTTCCTTTACACATCAATCTCTCAATCACTGTTCCTTTACACAACAATCTCTCACTCACTGTTCCTTTACATACCAATCTCTCACTCACTGTTTCTTTACGTAAAAATCTCTCACTCACTGTTCCTTTACAACACAATCTCTCATTCACTGTTCCTTTACACACCAATCTCATACTCACTGTTCCTTTACACACCAATCTCTCACTCACTGTTCTTTTACACACCAATCTCTCACTCACTGTTCCTTTACACACCAATCTCTCACTCACTGTACCTTTACACTAAAAATCTCTCAATTACTGTTAATTTACACACCTATTTCTCCCTCACTGTTCCTTTACACACCAATCTATCACTCACTGTTCCTTTACACACCTATCTTTCTCTCACTGTTCCTTTACACATAAATCTCTCACTGACTGTTCCTTTACACACCAATCTCTCACTCACTGCCCCTTTACACAACTATCTCTCTCTCGTGTTCCTTTACACAACAATCTCTCACTCACTGTTCCTTTACACGTCAAACTCTCGCTCACTGTTCCTTTACACATCAATCTCTCACTCACTTTTCCTTTGCACATCAATCTCTCAATCACTGTTCCTTTACACACCAATCTCTCACTCACTGTTCATTAACACAACTATCTCTCACTCGTGTTCCTTTACGCATCAATGTCTCACTCACTGTTCCTTTACACACCAATCTCTCACTCAGTGTTCCTTTACACACCTATCTCTAATTCACTGCTCCTTTACACACCAATCTCCATTTCACTGTTCCTTTACACACCTATCTCTCACTCACTGTTCCTTTACACACGAATGTATCACTCACTGCCCCTTTACACAACTATCTCTCACACGTGTTCCTTCACACAACAATCTCTTACTCACTGTTCCTTTACACACCAACCTCTCACTCACTGTTTCTTTATGTAAAAATCTCTCACTCACTGTTCCTTTACAACACAATCTCTCATTCACTGTTCCTTTACACACCAATCTCATACTCACTGTTCCTTAACACACCAATCTCTCACTCACTGTTCCTTTACACACCAATCTCTCACTCACTGTTCCATTACAGACCTATCTTTCTCTCACTGTTCCTTTACACATAAATCTCTCACTGACTGTTCCTTTACACACCAATCTCTCACTCACTGCCCCTTTACACAACTATCTCTCTCTCGTGTTCCTTTACACAGCAATCTCTCACTCACTGTTCCTTTACACGTCAAACTCTCGCTCACTGTTCCTTTACACATCAATCTCTCACTCACTTTTCCTTTACACATCAATCTGTCACTCACTGTTCCTCTACACACCAATCTCTCACTCACTGTTCCTTTACACACCAATCTCTCACTCACTGTTCCTTTACAACCCAATCTATTACTTACTGTTCTTTTACACACCAATCTCTCACTCACTATTCCTTTGCACACCAATCTCTCACTCACTGTTCCTTTACACACCAATCTCTCACTCACTGTTCCTTTAAACACATATCTCTCACTCACTGCCCCTTTACACAACTATATCTCACTCACTGTTCCTTTACACTTCAATCTCTCAATCACTCTTCCTTTACACATCAATCTCTCACTCACTGTTCCTTTACAACCCAATCTCTCACTCACTGTTCCTTTACACATCAATCTCTCACTCACTGTTCCTTTACAAAACAATCTCTCACTCACTGTTCCTTTACAACCCAATCTATCACTCACTGTTCTTTTACACACCAGTCTCTCACTCACTATTCCTTTGCACACCAATCTCTCACTCACTGTTCCTTTACACACCAATCTCTCACTCACTGTTCCTTTACACACATATCTCTCCCTCATTGCCCCTTTACACACCTATCTCTCACTCACTCTTCGTTTACACATCAATCTCTCACTCACTGTTCCTTTACAACCGAATCTCTCACTCACTATTCCTTTGCACAACAATCTCTCACTCACTGTTCCTTTACACACCAATCTCTCACTCACTGATCCTTTACACATAAATATTTCACTCACTGTTACTTTACACGTCAATTTCTCACTCACTGTTCCTTTACGCATCAATCTCTCACTCACTGTTCCTTTACACACCAATCTCTCACTCAATTCCCCTTTACACAACTATCTCTCACTCGTGTTCCTTTACACACCAATCTTTACTCACTGTTCCTTCACACATCAATCACTCACTCAATGTTCCTTTACACATCAATCGCTCACTCACTGTTCCTTTACACATCAAGCTCTCACACACTGTTCTTTTACACATCAATCTCTCAATCACTGTTCCTTTACACAACATTCTCTCACTCACTGTTCCTTTACACAACAATCTCTCACTCACTGTTCCTTTACACATCAATCTCTCAATCACTGTTCCTTTACACAACAATCTCTCTCACTGTTCCTTTACACACCAATCTCTCACTCACTGTTTCTTTACGTAAAAATCTCTCACTCACTGTTACTTTACACACATATCTCTCAATCACTGCCCCTTTACACATCTATCTCTCACTCACTGTTCCTTTACACACCAATCACTCGCTCACTGTTCCTTTACACATCAATCTCTCACTCACTTTTCCTTTGCACATCAATCTCTCAATCACTGTTCCATTACACACCAATCTCTCACTCACTGTTCATTAAAACAACTATCTCTCACTCGTGTTCCTTTACGCATCAATGTCTCACTCACTGTTCCTTTACACACCAATCTCTCACTCAGTGTTCCTTTACACACCTATCTCTAATTCACTGCTCCTTTACACACCAATCTCTCATTCACTGTTCCTTTACACACCTATCTCTCACTCACTGTTCCTTTACACACCAATTTCTCACTCACTGTTCCTTTACACACGAATGTGTCACTCACTGCCCCTTTACACAACTATCTCTCACTCGTGTTCCTTCACACAACAATCTCTTACTCACTGTTCCTTTACACATCAATCACTCACTCAATGTTCCATTACACATCAATCTCTCGGTCACTGTTCCTTTACTCACCAATCTCTAACTCTCTGTTCCTTTACAACCCAATCTCTCACTCACTGTTCCTTTACACGCCAATCTCTCACTCACTGTTCATTTACACAACTATCTCTCACTCGTGTTCCTTTACACATCAATGTCTCACTCACTGTTCCTTTACACACCAATCTCTCACTCACTGTTCCTTTACACACCTATCTCTCAATCACTGTTCCTTTACACATCAATCACTCACTCAATGTTCCTTTACACATCAATCGCTCACTCACTGTTCCTTTACACATCAGGCTCTCACTCACTGTTCCTTTACACATCAAGCTCTCACTCACTGTTCCTTTACACATCAATCTCTCAATCACTGTTCCTTTACACAACAATCTCTCACTCACTGTTCCTTTACACACCAATCTCTCACTCACTGTTCCTTTACACACCAATCTCTCACTCACTGTTCCTTTACACACCTATCTCTCACTCACTGTTCTTTACACACCAATCTCTCACTCACTGTTCCTTTACACACCAATCTCTCACTCACTGTTCCTTTACACACCAATCTCTCACTCACTGTTCCTTTACACATCAATCTCTCACTCACTGTTCCTTTACACACCAATCTCTCACTCACTGTTCCTTTACACACCAATCTCTCACTCACTGTTCCTTTACACACCAATCTCTCACTCACTGTTCCTTTACACATCAATCTCTGACTCACTGTTCCTTTACAACCCAATCTCTCATTCACTGTTCCTTTACACACCAATCTCTCACTCACTGTTCCTTTACACAGCTAGCACTCACTCACTGTTCCTTTGCACCTAAATCTCTCACTCACTGTTACTTTACACGTCAATCTCTCACTCACTGTTCCTTTACACATCAATCTCTCACTCACATTTTCTTTACAGACTTTATCTCACTCACTGTTCCTTCAAACACCAATCTCTCACTCACTGATCCTTTACAGGCCAATCTCTCACTCACTGTTCCTATACACACCAATCTCTCACTCACTGCTCCTTTGCACAACTATCTCTCACTCGTGTTCCTTTACACAACAATCTCTCACGCACTGTTCCTTTACACACCAATTTCTCACTCACTGCCCCTTTACAGAACTATCTATCGCTCGTGTCCCATTAAACAGCAATCTCTCACTCACTGTTCCTTTACACACCAATCTCTCACTCACTGTTCCTTTTTGCACACCAATCTCTCACTCACTGTCTCTTTACGTATAAATCTCTCACTCACTGTTACTTTCCACACATATCTCTCAATCACTGCCCCTTTATACAACTATCTCTCACTCACTGTTCCTTTACACATCAATCTGACACTGACTGTTCCTTAACAACACAATCTCTCATTCACTGTTCCTTTACACACCAATCTCTAACTCACTGTTCCTTTACACACCAATCTCTCACTCACTGTTGCTTTACACACCAATCTCTCACTCACTGTTCCTTTGCACACCAATTTCTCACTCACTGTATCTTTACACTAAAAATCTCTCAATTACTGTTACTTTACATGCCTATTCCTCCCTCACTGTTCCTTTACACACCAATCTCTCACTCACTGTTCCTTTACACACCTATATTTCTCTTACTGTTCCTTTACACATAAATCTCTCACTCACTGTTCCTTTACACACCAATCTCTCACTCATTACCCCTTTACACAACTATCTCTCACTCGTGTTCCTTTACACAACAATCTCTCACTCACTGTTCCTTTACACGTCAAACTCTCGCTCACTGTTCCTTAACACTTCAATCTCTCACTCCCTTTTCCTTTGCACATCAATCTCTCAATCACTGTTCCTTTACGCAACTATCTCTCACTCACTGTTCATTAACTCAACTATCTATCACTCGCGTTCCTTTACGCATCAATGTCTCACTCACTGCTTCTTTACACACCAATCTCTCACTCAGTGTTCCTTTACAAACCTATCTCTAATTCACTGTTCCTTTACACACCAATTCTCACTCAATTTTCCTTTACACACCAATGTATCACTCAATGCCCCTTTACACAACTATCTCTCACACGTGTTCCTTTCACACAACAATCTCTTACTCACTGTTCCTTTAAACATCAATCACTCACTCAATGTTCCATTACACATCAATCTCTCGGTCACTGTTCCTTTACTCACCAATCTCTCACTCACTGTTCCTCTACACATCAATCTCTCACTCACTGTTCCTTCACACACCAATCTCTCACCTCTGTTCCTTTACAACCCAATCTCTCACTCACTGTTCCTTTACACACCAATCTCTCATTCTCTGTTCCTTTACAACCCAATCCCTCACTCACTGTTACTTTACACACCAATCTCTCACTCACTGTTCCTTTACACACCAATCTGTCACTCACTGTTCCTTTACACACCAATCTCTCACTCACTGTTCCTTTACACACCAATCTCTCACTCACTGTTCCTTTACACATCAATCTCTGACTCACTGTTCCTTTACAACCCAATCTCTCATTCACTGTTCCTTTTCACACCAATCTCTCAATCACTGAACCTTTACGCACCAATCTCTCACTCACTGTTCCTTTACACCCCAATCTCTCACTCACTGTTCCTTTACACAGCTAGCACTCACTCACTGTTCCTTTGCACCTAAATCTCTCACTCACTGTTACTTTACACGTCAATCTCTCACTTTCTGTTCCTTAACACATCAATCTCTCACTCACATTTTCTTTACAGACTTTCTCTCACTCACTGTTCCTTCACACACCAATCTCTCACTCACTGATCCTTTACAGACCAATCTCTCACTCACTGTTCCTATACACACCAATCTCTCACTCACTGCTCCTTTGCACAACTATCTCTCACTCGTGTTCCTTTACACAACAATCTCTCACGCACTGTTCCTTTACACACCAATTTCTCACTCACTGCCCCTTTACACAACTATCTATCACTCGTGTCCCATTAAACAGCAATCTCTCACTCACTGTTCCTTTACACACCAATCTCTCACTCACTGTTCCTTTTTGCACACCAATCTCTCACTCACTGTCTCTTTACGTATAAATCTCTCACTCACTGTTACTTTCCACACATATCTCTCAATCACTGCCCCTTTATACAACTATCTCTCACTCACTGTTCCTTTACACATCAATCTGACACTGACTGTTCCTTAACAACACAATCTCTCATTCACTGTTCCTTTACACACCAAACTCTAACTCACTGTTCCTTTACACACCAATCTCTCACTCACTGTTGCTTTACACACCAATCTCTCACTCACTGTTCCTTTGCACAGAAATTTCTCACTCACTGTATCTTTACACTAAAAATCTCTCAATTACTGTTACTTTACATGCCTATTCCTCCCTCACTGTTCCTTTACACACCAATCTCTCACTCACTGTTCCTTTACACACCTATATTTCTCTTACTGTTCCTTTACACATAAATCTCTCACTCACTGTTCCTTTACACACCAATCTCTCACTCATTACCCCTTTACACAACTATCTCTCACTCGTGTTCCTTTACACAACAATCTCTCACTCACTGTTCCTTTACACGTCAAACTCTCGCTCACTGTTCCTTTACACTTCAATCTCTCACTCCCTTTTCCTTTGCACATCAATCTCTCAATCACTGTTCCTTTACGCAACTATCTCTCACTCACTGTTCATTAACTCAACTATCTATCACTCGTGTTCCTTTACGCATCAATGTCTCACTCACTGCTTCTTTACACACCAATCTCTCACTCAGTGTTCCTTTACAAACCTATCTCTAATTCACTGTTCCTTTACACACCTATCTCTCACTCACTGTTCCTTTACACACCAATTCTCACTCAATTTTCCTTTACACACCAATGTATCACTCAATGCCCCTTTACACAACTATCTCTCACACGTGTTCCTTTCACACAACAATCTCTTACTCACTGTTCCTTTAAACATCAATCACTCACTCAATGTTCCATTACACATCAATCTCTCGGTCACTGTTCCTTTACTCACCAATCTCTCACTCACTGTTCCTCTACACATCAATCTCTCACTCACTGTTCCTTCACACACCAATCTCTCACCTCTGTTCCTTTACAACCCAATCTCTCACTCACTGTTCCTTTACACACCAATCTCTCACTCTCTGTTCCTTTACAACCCAATCCCTCACTCACTGTTCCTTTACACACCAATCTCTCACTCACTGTTCCTTTACACACCAATCTGTCACTCACTGTTCCTTTACACACCAATCTCTCACTCACTGTTCCTTTACACACCAATCTCTCACTCACTGTTCCTTTACACATCAATCTCTGACTCACTGTTCCTTTACAACCCAATCTCTCATTCACTGTTCCTTTTCACACCAATCTCTCACTCACTGTATCTTTACACTAAAAATATCTCAATTACTGTTACTTTGCACACCTATTTCTCCCTCACTGTTCCTTTACACAACAATCGCTCACTCACTGTTCCTTTGCACACCTATCTTTCTCTCACTGTTCCTTTACACATAAATCTCTCACTCACTGTTCCTTTACAACCGAATCTCTCACTCACTATTCCTTTACACAACAATCTCTCACTCACTGTTCCTTTACACACCAATCTCTCACTCACTGATCCTTTACACATAAATATTTCACTCACTGTTACTTTACACGTCAATTTCTCACTCACTGTTCCTTTACGCATCAATCTCTCACTCACTGTTCCTTTACACACCAATCTCTCACTCAATTCCCCTTTACACAACTATCTCTCACTCGTGTTCCTTTACACACCAATCTTTACTCACTGTTCCTTCACACATCAATCACTCACTCAATGTTCCTTTACACATCAAACTCTCACTCACTGTTCTTTTACACATCAAGCTCTCACTCGCTGTTCCTTTACACATCAATCTCTCAATCACTGTTCCTTTACACAACATTCTCTCACTCACTGTTCCTTTACACAACAATCTCTCACTCACTGTTCCTTTACACATCAATCTCTCAATCACTGTTCCTTTACACAACAATCTCTCTCACTGTTCATTTACACACCAATCTCTCACTCACTGTTTCTTTACGTAAAAATCTCTCACTCACTGTTACTTTACACACATATCTCTCAATCACTGCCCCTTTACACAACTATCTCTCACTCACTGTTCCTTTACACACCAATCACTCGCTCACTGTTCCTTTACACATCAATCTCTCACTCACTTTTCCTTTGCACATCAATCTCTCAATCACTGTTCCATTACACACCAATCTCTCACTCACTGTTCATTAACACAACTATCTCTCACTCGTGTTCCTTTACGCATCAATGTCTCACTCACTGTTCCTTTACACTCCAATCTCTCACTCAGTGTTCCTTTACACACCTATCTCTAATTCACTGCTCCTTTACACACCAATCTCTCATTCACTGTTCCTTTACACACCTATCTCTCACTCACTGTTCCTTTACACACCAATTTCTCACTCACTGTTCCTTTACACACGAATGTATCACTCACTGCCCCTTTACACAACTATCTCTCACTCGTGTTCCTTCACACAACAATCTCTTACTCACTGTTCCTTTACACATCAATCACTCACTCAATGTTCCATTACACATCAATCTCTCGGTCACTGTTCCTTTACTCACCAATCTCTCACTCTCTGTTCCTTTACAACCCAATCTCTCACTCACTGTTCCTTTACACGCCAATCTCTCACTCACTGTTCATTTACACAACTATCTCTCACTCGTGTTCCTTTACACATCAATGTCTCACTCACTGTTCCTTTACACACCAATCTCTCACTCACTGTTCCTTTACACACCTATCTCTCAATCACTGTTCCTTTACACATCAATCGCTCACTCAGTGTTCCTTTACACATCAAGCTCTCACTCACTGTTCCTTTACACATCAAGCTCTCACTCACTGTTCCTTTACACATCAATCTCTCAATCACTGTTCCTTTACACAACAATCTCTCACTCACTGTTCCTTTACACACCAATCTCTCACTCACTGTTCCTTTACACACCAATCTCTCACTCACTGTTCCTTTACACACCAATCTCTCACTCACTGTTCTTTACACACCAATCTCTCACTCACTGTTCCTTTACACACCAATCTCTCACTCACTGTTCCTTTACGTATAAATCTCTCACTCCCTGTTACTTTATTCACATATCTCTCTCTTACTGCACCTTTACATAACTATCTCTCACTCACTGTTCCTTTACACATCAATCTGTCACTCACTGTTCCTTTACACACCAATCTCTCACTCACTGTTCCTTTACACAACAATCTCTCACTCACTGTTCCTTTACACATCAATCTCTGACTCACTGTTCCTTTAAAACCCAATCTCTCATTCACTGTTCCTTTTCACACCAATCTCTCAATCACTGAACCTTTACGCACCAATCTCTCACTCACTGTTCCTTTACACCCCAATCTCTCACTCACTGTTCCTTTACACAGCTAGCACTCACTCACTGTTCCTTTGCACCTAAATCTCTCACTCACATTTTCTTTACAGACTTTATCTCACTCACTGTTCCTTCACACACCAATCTCTCACTCACTGATCCTTTACAGACCAATCTCTCACTCACTGTTCCTATACACACCAATCTCTCACTCACTGCTCCTTTGCACAACTATCTCTCACTCGTGTTCCTTTACACAACAATCTCTCACGCACTGTTCCTTTACACACCAATTTATCACTCACTGCCGCTTTACACAACTATCTATCACTCGTGTCCCATTAAACAGCAATCTCTCACTCACTGTTCCTTTACACACCAATCTCTCACTCACTGTTCCTTTTTGCACACCAATCTCTCACTCACTGTCTCTTTACGTATAAATCTCTCACTCACTGTTACTTTCCACACATATCTCTCAATCACTGCCCCTTTATACAACTATCTCTCACTCACTGTTCCTTTACACATCAATCTGACACTGACTGTTCCTTAACAACACAATCTCTCATTCACTGTTCCTTTACACACCAATCTCTAACTCACTGTTCCTTTACACACCAATCTCTCACTCACTGTTGCTTTACACACCAATCTCTCACTCACTGTTCCTTTGCACACCAATTTCTCACTCACTGTATCTTTACACTAAAAATCTCTCAATTACTGTTACTTTACATGCCTATTCCTCCCTCACTGTTCCTTTACACACCAATCTCTCACTCACTGTTCCTTTACACACCTATATTTCTCTTACTGTTCCTTTACACATAAATCTCTCACTCACTGTTCCTTTACACACCAATCTCTCACTCATTACCCCTTTACACAACTATCTCTCACTCGTGTTCCTTTACACAACAATCTCTCACTCACTGTTCCTTTACACGTCAAACTCTCGCTCACTGTTCCTTTACACTTCAATCTCTCACTCCCTTTTCCTTTGCACATTAATCTCTCAATCACTGTTCCTTTACGCAACTATCTCTCACTCACTGTTCATTAACTCAACTATCTATCACTCGTGTTCCTTTACGCATCAATGTCTCACTCACTGCTTCTTTACACACCAATCTCTCACTCAGTGTTCCTTTACAAACCTATCTCTAATTCACTGTTCCTTTACACACCTATCTCTCACTCACTGTTCCTTTACACACCAATTCTCACTCAATTTTCCTTTACACACCAATGTATCACTCAATGCCCCTTTACACAACTATCTCTCACACGTGTTCCTTTCACACAACAATCTCTTACTCACTGTTCCTTTAAACATCAATCACTCACTCAATGTTCCATTACACATCAATCTCTCGGTCACTGTTCCTTTACTCACCAATCTCTCACTCACTGTTCCTCTACACATCAACCTCTCACTCACTGTTCCTTCACACACCAATCTCTCACTCTCTGTTCCTTTACAACCCAATCTCTCACTCACTGTTCCTTTACACACCAATCTCTCACTCTCTGTTCCTTTACAACCCAATCCCTCACTCACTGTTCCTTTACACACCAATCTCTCACTCACTGTTCCTTTACACACCAATCTGTCACTCACTGTTCCTTTACACACCAATCTCTCACTCACTGTTCCTTTACACACCAATCTCTCACTCACTGTTCCTTTACACATCAATATCTGACTCACTGTTCCTTTACAACCCAATCTCTCATTCACTGTTCCTTTTCACATCAATCTCTCAATCACTGAACCTTTACGCACCAATCTCTCACTCACTGTTCCTTTACACCCCAATCTCTCACTCACTGTTCCTTTACACAGCTAGCACTCACTCACTGTTCCTTTGCACCTAAATCTCTCACTCACTGTTACTTTACACGTCAATCTCTCACTCACTGTTCCTTTACACATCAATCTCTCACGCACATTTTCTTTACAGACTTTCTCTCACTCACTGTTCCTTCACACTCCAATCTCTCACTCACTGATCCTTTACAGACCAATCTCTCACTCACTGTTCCTATACACACCAATCTCTCACTCACTGCTCCTTTGCACAACTATCTCTCACTCGTGTTCCTTTACACAACAATCTCTCACGCACTGTTCCTTTACACGCCAATTTCTCACTCACTGCCCCTTTACACAACTATCTATCACTCGTGTCCCATTAAACAGCAATCTCTCACTCACTGTTCCTTTACACACCAATCTCTCACTCACTGTTCCTTTTTGCACACCAATCTCTCACTCACTGTCTCTTTACGTATAAATCTCTCACTCACTGTTACTTTCCACACATATCTCTCAATCACTGCCCCTTTATACAACTATCTCTCACTCACTGTTCCTTTACACATCAATCTGACACTGACTGTTCCTTAACAACACAATCTCTCATTCACTGTTCCTTTACACACCAAACTCTAACTCACTGTTCCTTTACACACCAATCTCTCACTCACTGTTGCTTTACACACCAATCTCTCACTCACTGTTCCTTTGCACACCAATTTCTCACTCACTGTATCTTTACACTAAAAATCTCTCAATTACTGTCACTTTACATGCCTATTCCTCCCTCACTGTTCCTTTACACACCAATCTCTCACTCACTGTTCCTTTACACACCTATATTTCTCTTACTGTTCCTTTACACATAAATCTCTCACTCACTGTATCTTTACACTAAAAATCTCTCAATTACTGTCACTTTACATGCCTATTCCTCCCTCACTGTTCCTTTACACACCAATCTCTCACTCACTGTTCCTTTACACACCTATATTTTTCTTACTGTTCCTTTACACATAAATCTCTCACTCACTGTTCCTTTACACACCAATCTCTCACTCATTACCCCTTTACACAACTATCTCTCACTCGTGTTCCTTTACACAACAATCTCTCACTCACTGTTCCTTTACACGTCAAACTCTCGCTCACTGTTCCTTTACACTTCAATCTCTCACTCCCTTTTCCTTTACACAACTATCTCTCACTCACTGTTCCTTTACACACCAATCACTCGCTCACTGTTCCTTTACACATCAATCTCTCACTCACTTTTCCTTTGCACATCAATCTCTCAATCACTGTTCCATTACACACCAATCTCTCACTCACTGTTCATTAACACAACTATCTCTCACTCGTGTTCCTTTACGCATCAATGTCTCACTCACTGTTCCTTTACACTCCAATCTCTCACTCAGTGTTCCTTTACACACCTATCTCTAATTCACTGCTCCTTTACACACCAATCTCTCATTCACTGTTCCTTTACACACCTATCTCTCACTCACTGTTCCTTTACACACCAATTTCTCACTCACTGTTCCTTTACACACGAATGTATCACTCACTGCCCCTTTACACAACTATCTCTCACTCGTGTTCCTTCACACAACAATCTCTTACTCACTGTTCCTTTACACATCAATCACTCACTCAATGTTCCATTACACATCAATCTCTCACTCTCTGTTCCTTTACAACCCAATCTCTCACTCACTGTTCCTTTACACGCCAATCTCTCACTCACTATTCATTTACACAACTATCTCTCACTCGTGTTCCTTTACACATCAATGTCTCACTCACTGTTCCTTTACACACCAATCTCTCACTCACTGTTCCTTTACACACCTATCTCTCAATCACTGTTCCTTTACACATCAATCGCTCACTCAGTGTTCCTTTACACATCAAGCTCTCACTCACTGTTCCTTTACACATCAAGCTCTCACTCACTGTTCCTTTACACATCAATCTCTCAATCACTGTTCCTTTACACAACAATCTCTCACTCACTGTTCCTTTACACACCAATCTCTCACTCACTGTTCCTTTACACACCAATCTCTCACTCACTGTTCCTTTACACACCAATCTCTCACTCACTGTTCTTTACACACCAATCTCTCACTCACTGTTCCTTTACACACCAATCTCTCACTCACTGTTCCTTTACGTATAAATCTCTCACTCCCTGTTACTTTATTCACATATCTCTCTCTTACTGCACCTTTACATAACTATCTCTCACTCACTGTTCCTTTACACATCAATCTGTCACTCACTGTTCCTTTACACACCAATCTCTCACTCACTGTTCCTTTACACAACAATCTCTCACTCACTGTTCCTTTACACATCAATCTCTGACTCACTGTTCCTTTAAAACCCAATCTCTCATTCACTGTTCCTTTTCACACCAATCTCTCAATCACTGAACCTTTACGCACCAATCTCTCACTCACTGTTCCTTTGCACCCCAATCTCTCACTCACTGTTCCTTTACACAGCTAGCACTCTCTCACTGTTCCTTTGCACCTAAATCTCTCACTCACATTTTCTTTACAGACTTTATCTCACTCACTGTTCCTTCACACACCAATCTCTCACTCACTGATCCTTTACAGACCAATCTCTCACTCACTGTTCCTATACACACCAATCTCTCACTCACTGCTCCTTTGCACAACTATCTCTCACTCGTGTTCCTTTACACAACAATCTCTCACGCACTGTTCCTTTACACACCAATTTATCACTCACTGCCGCTTTACACAACTATCTATCACTCGTGTCCCATTAAACAGCAATCTCTCACTCACTGTTCCTTTACACACCAATCTCTCACTCACTGTTCCTTTTTGCACACCAATCTCTCACTCACTGTCTCTTTACGTATAAATCTCTCACTCACTGTTACTTTCCACACATATCTCTCAATCACTGCCCCTTTATACAACTATCTCTCACTCACTGTTCCTTTACACATCAATCTGACACTGACTGTTCCTTAACAACACAATCTCTCATTCACTGTTCCTTTACACACCAATCTCTAACTCACTGTTCCTTTACACACCAATCTCTCACTCACTGTTGCTTTACACACCAATCTCTCACTCACTGTTCCTTTGCACACCAATTTCTCACTCACTGTATCTTTACACTAAAAATCTCTCAATTACTGTTACATTACATGCCTATTCCTCCCTCACTGTTCCTTTACACACCAATCTCTCACTCACTGTTCCTTTACACACCTATATTTCTCTTACTGTTCCTTTACACATAAATCTCTCACTCACTGTTCCTTTACACACCAATCTCTCACTCATTACCCCTTTACACAACTATCTCTCACTCGTGTTCCTTTACACAACAATCTCTCACTCACTGTTCCTTTACACGTCAAACTCTCGCTCACTGTTCCTTTACACTTCAATCTCTCACTCCCTTTTCCTTTGCACATTAATCTCTCAATCACTGTTCCTTTACGCAACTATCTCTCACTCACTGTTCATTAACTCAACTATCTATCACTCGTGTTCCTTTACGCATCAATGTCTCACTCACTGCTTCTTTACACACCAATCTCTCACTCAGTGTTCCTTTACAAACCTATCTCTAATTCACTGTTCCTTTACACACCTATCTCTCACTCACTGTTCCTTTACACACCAATTCTCACTCAATTTTCCTTTACACACCAATGTATCACTCAATGCCCCTTTACACAACTATCTCTCACACGTGTTCCTTTCACACAACAATCTCTTACTCACTGTTCCTTTAAACATCAATCACTCACTCAATGTTCCATTACACATCAATCTCTCAGTCACTGTTCCTTTACTCACCAATCTCTCACTCACTGTTCCTCTACACATCAACCTCTCATTCACTGTTCCTTTACACACCAAACTCTAACTCACTGTTCCTTTACACACCAATCTCTCACTCACTGTTGCTTTACACACCAATCTCTCACTCACTGTTCCTTTGCACACCAATTTCTCACTCACTGTATCTTTACACTAAAAATCTCTCAATTACTGTTACTTTACATGCCTATTCCTCCCTCACTGTTCCTTTACACACCAATCTCTCACTCACTGTTCCTTTACACACCTATATTTCTCTTACTGTTCCTTTACACATAAATCTCTCACTCACTGTTCCTTTACACACCAATCTCTCACTCATTACCCCTTTACACAACTATCTCTCACTCGTGTTCCTTTACACAACAATCTCTCACTCACTGTTCCTTTACACGTCAAACTCTCGCTCACTGTTCCTTTACACTTCAATCTCTCACTCCCTTTTCCTTTACACAACTATCTCTCACTCACTGTTCCTTTACACACCAATCACTCGCTCACTGTTCCTTTACACATCAATCTCTCACTCACTTTTCCTTTGCACATCAATCTCTCAATCACTGTTCCATTACACACCAATCTCTCACTCACTGTTCATTAACACAACTATCTCTCACTCGTGTTCCTTTACGCATCAATGTCTCACTCACTGTTCCTTTACACTCCAATCTCTCACTCAGTGTTCCTTTACACACCTATCTCTAATTCACTGCTCCTTTACACACCAATCTCTCATTCACTGTTCCTTTACACACCTATCTCTCACTCACTGTTCCTTTACACACCAATTTCTCACTCACTGTTCCTTTACACACGAATGTATCACTCACTGCCCCTTTACACAACTATCTCTCACTCGTGTTCCTTCACACAACAATCTCTTACTCACTGTTCCTTTACACATCAATCACTCACTCAATGTTCCATTACACATCAATCTCTCACTCTCTGTTCCTTTACAACCCAATCTCTCACTCACTGTTCCTTTACACGCCAATCTCTCACTCACTGTTCATTTACACAACTATCTCTCACTCGTGTTCCTTTACACATCAATGTCTCACTCACTGTTCCTTTACACACCAATCTCTCACTCACTGTTCCTTTACACACCTATCTCTCAATCACTGTTCCTTTACACATCAATCGCTCACTCAGTGTTCCTTTACACATCAAGCTCTCACTCACTGTTCCTTTACACATCAAGCTCTCACTCACTGTTCCTTTACACATCAATCTCTCAATCACTGTTCCTTTACACAACAATCTCTCACTCACTGTTCCTTTGCACCCCAATCTCTCACTCACTGTTCCTTTACACAGCTAGCACTCACTCACTGTTCCTTTGCACCTAAATCTCTCACTCACATTTTCTTTACAGACTTTATCTCACTCACTGTTCCTTCACACACCAATCTCTCACTCACTTTTCCTTTGCACATCAATCTCTCAATCACTGTTCCATTACACACCAATCTCTCACTCACTGTTCATTAACACAACTATCTCTCACTCGTGTTCCTTTACGCATCAATGTCTCACTCACTGTTCCTTTACACTCCAATCTCTCACTCAGTGTTCCTTTACACACCTATCTCTAATTCACTGCTCCTTTACACACCAATCTCTCATTCACTGTTCCTTTACACACGTATCTCTCACTCACTGTTCCTTTACACACCAATTTCTCACTCACTGTTCCTTTACACACGAATGTATCACTCACTGCCCCTTTACACAACTATCTCTCACTCGTGTTCCTTCACACAACAATCTCTTACTCACTGTTCCTTTACACATCAATCACTCACTCAATGTTCCATTACACATCAATCTCTCACTCTCTGTTCCTTTACAACCCAATCTCTCACTCACTGTTCCTTTACACGCCAATCTCTCACTCACTGTTCATTTACACAACTATCTCTCACTCGTGTTCCTTTACACATCAATGTCTCACTCACTGTTCCTTTACACACCAATCTCTCACTCACTGTTCCTTTACACACCTATCTCTCAATCACTGTTCCTTTACACATCAATCGCTCACTCAGTGTTCCTTTACACATCAAGCTCTCACTCACTGTTCCTTTACACATCAAGCTCTCACTCACTGTTCCTTTACACATCAATCTCTCAATCACTGTTCCTTTACACAACAATCTCTCACTCACTGTTCCTTTACACACCAATCTCTCACTCACTGTTCCTTTACACACCAATCTCTCACTCACTGTTCCTTTACACACCAATCTCTCACTCACTGTTCTTTACACACCAATCTCTCACTCACTGTTCCTTTACACACCAATCTCTCACTCACTGTTCCTTTACGTATAAATCTCTCACTCCCTGTTACTTTATTCACATATCTCTCTCTTACTGCACCTTTACATAACTATCTCT
The DNA here is from genome assembly GCA_030390025.1 of Squalus acanthias. Lineage (NCBI taxonomy): Eukaryota > Metazoa > Chordata > Chondrichthyes > Squaliformes > Squalidae > Squalus > Squalus acanthias. Next base: position 72,521,185 of record CM059430.1, on the reverse strand, counting down.
CACTCACTGTTCCTTTACACATCAATCTGTCACTCACTGTTCCTTTACACACCAATCTCTCACTCACTGTTCCTTTACACAACAATCTCTCACTCACTGTTCCTTTACACATCAATCTCTGACTCACTGTTCCTTTAAAACCCAATCTCTCATTCACTGTTCCTTTTCACACCAATCTCTCAATCACTGAACCTTTACGCACCAATCTCTCACTCACTGTTCCTTTGCACCCCAATCTCTCACTCACTGTTCCTTTACACAGCTAGCACTCTCTCACTGTTCCTTTGCACCTAAATCTCTCACTCACATTTTCTTTACAGACTTTATCTCACTCACTGTTCCTTCACACACCAATCTCTCACTCACTGATCCTTTACAGACCAATCTCTCACTCACTGTTCCTATACACACCAATCTCTCACTCACTGCTCCTTTGCACAACTATCTCTCACTCGTGTTCCTTTACACAACAATCTCTCACGCACTGTTCCTTTACACACCAATTTATCACTCACTGCCGCTTTACACAACTATCTATCACTCGTGTCCCATTAAACAGCAATCTCTCACTCACTGTTCCTTTACACACCAATCTCTCACTCACTGTTCCTTTTTGCACACCAATCTCTCACTCACTGTCTCTTTACGTATAAATCTCTCACTCACTGTTACTTTCCACACATATCTCTCAATCACTGCCCCTTTATACAACTATCTCTCACTCACTGTTCCTTTACACATCAATCTGACACTGACTGTTCCTTAACAACACAATCTCTCATTCACTGTTCCTTTACACACCAATCTCTAACTCACTGTTCCTTTACACACCAATCTCTCACTCACTGTTGCTTTACACACCAATCTCTCACTCACTGTTCCTTTGCACACCAATTTCTCACTCACTGTATCTTTACACTAAAAATCTCTCAATTACTGTTACATTACATGCCTATTCCTCCCTCACTGTTCCTTTACACACCAATCTCTCACTCACTGTTCCTTTACACACCTATATTTCTCTTACTGTTCCTTTACACATAAATCTCTCACTCACTGTTCCTTTACACACCAATCTCTCACTCATTACCCCTTTACACAACTATCTCTCACTCGTGTTCCTTTACACAACAATCTCTCACTCACTGTTCCTTTACACGTCAAACTCTCGCTCACTGTTCCTTTACACTTCAATCTCTCACTCCCTTTTCCTTTGCACATTAATCTCTCAATCACTGTTCCTTTACGCAACTATCTCTCACTCACTGTTCATTAACTCAACTATCTATCACTCGTGTTCCTTTACGCATCAATGTCTCACTCACTGCTTCTTTACACACCAATCTCTCACTCAGTGTTCCTTTACAAACCTATCTCTAATTCACTGTTCCTTTACACACCTATCTCTCACTCACTGTTCCTTTACACACCAATTCTCACTCAATTTTCCTTTACACACCAATGTATCACTCAATGCCCCTTTACACAACTATCTCTCACACGTGTTCCTTTCACACAACAATCTCTTACTCACTGTTCCTTTAAACATCAATCACTCACTCAATGTTCCATTACACATCAATCTCTCGGTCACTGTTCCTTTACTCACCAATCTCTCACTCACTGTTCCTCTACACATCAACCTCTCACTCACTGTTCCTTCACACACCAATCTCTCACTCTCTGTTCCTTTACAACCCAATCTCTCACTCACTGTTCCTTTACACACCAATCTCTCACTCTCTGTTCCTTTACAACCCAATCCCTCACTCACTGTTCCTTTACACACCAATCTCTCACTCACTGTTCCTTTACACACCAATCTGTCACTCACTGTTCCTTTACACACCAATCTCTCACTCACTGTTCCTTTACACACCAATCTCTCACTCACTGTTCCTTTACACATCAATATCTGACTCACTGTTCCTTTACAACCCAATCTCTCATTCACTGTTCCTTTTCACATCAATCTCTCAATCACTGAACCTTTACGCACCAATCTCTCACTCACTGTTCCTTTACACCCCAATCTCTCACTCACTGTTCCTTTACACAGCTAGCACTCACTCACTGTTCCTTTGCACCTAAATCTCTCACTCACTGTTACTTTACACGTCAATCTCTCACTCACTGTTCCTTTACACATCAATCTCTCACGCACATTTTCTTTACAGACTTTCTCTCACTCACTGTTCCTTCACACTCCAATCTCTCACTCACTGATCCTTTACAGACCAATCTCTCACTCACTGTTCCTATACACACCAATCTCTCACTCACTGCTCCTTTGCACAACTATCTCTCACTCGTGTTCCTTTACACAACAATCTCTCACGCACTGTTCCTTTACACGCCAATTTCTCACTCACTGCCCCTTTACACAACTATCTATCACTCGTGTCCCATTAAACAGCAATCTCTCACTCACTGTTCCTTTACACACCAATCTCTCACTCACTGTTCCTTTTTGCACACCAATCTCTCACTCACTGTCTCTTTACGTATAAATCTCTCACTCACTGTTACTTTCCACACATATCTCTCAATCACTGCCCCTTTATACAACTATCTCTCACTCACTGTTCCTTTATACATCAATCTGACACTGACTGTTCCTTAACAACACAATCTCTCATTCACTGTTCCTTTACACACCAAACTCTAACTCACTGTTCCTTTACACACCAATCTCTCACTCACTGTTGCTTTACACACCAATCTCTCACTCACTGTTCCTTTGCACACCAATTTCTCACTCACTGTATCTTTACACTAAAAATCTCTCAATTACTGTTACTTTACATGCCTATTCCTCCCTCACTGTTCCTTTACACACCAATCTCTCACTCACTGTTCCTTTACACACCTATATTTCTCTTACTGTTCCTTTACACATAAATCTCTCACTCACTGTTCCTTTACACACCAATCTCTCACTCATTACCCCTTTACACAACTATCTCTCACTCGTGTTCCTTTACACAACAATCTCTCACTCACTGTTCCTTTACACGTCAAACTCTCGCTCACTGTTCCTTTACACTTCAATCTCTCACTCCCTTTTCCTTTGCACATCAATCTCTCAATCACTGTTCCTTTACGCAACTATCTCTCACTCACTGTTCATTAACTCAACTATCTATCACTCGTGTTCCTTTACGCATCAATGTCTCACTCACTGCTTCTTTACACACCAATCTCTCACTCAGTGTTCCTTTACAAACCTATCTCTAATTCACTGTTCCTTTACACACCTATCTCTCACTCACTGTTCCTTTACACACCAATTCTCACTCAATTTTCCTTTACACACCAATGTATCACTCAATGCCCCTTTACACAACTATCTCTCACACGTGTTCCTTTCACACAACAATCTCTTACTCACTGTTCCTTTAAACATCAATCACTCACTCAATGTTCCATTACACATCAATCTCTCGGTCACTGTTCCTTTACTCACCAATCTCTCACTCACTGTTCCTCTACACATCAATCTCTCACTCACTGTTCCTTCACACACCAATCTCTCACTCTCTGTTCCTTTACAACCCAATCTCTCACTCACTGTTCCTTTACACACCAATCTCTCACTCTCTGTTCCTTTACAACCCAATCCCTCACTCACTGTTCCTTTACACACCAATCTCTCACTCACTGTTCCTTTACACACCAATCTCTCACTCACTGTTCCTTTACACACCAATCTCTCACTCACTGTTCCTTTACACACCAATCTCTCACTCACTGTATCTTTACACTAAAAATATCTCAATTACTGTTACTTTGCACACCTATTTCTCCCTCACTGTTCCTTTACACACCAATCGCTCACTCACTGTTCCTTTACACACCTATCTTTCTCTCACTGTTCCTTTACACATAAATCGCTCACTGACTGTTCCTTTACACACCAATCTCTCACTCACTGTACCTTTACACTAAAACTCTCTCAATTACTGTTACTTTACACACCTATTTCTCCCTCACTGTTCCTTTAAACACCAATCTCTCACTCACTGTTCCTTTACACACCTATCTCTCACTCACTGCTCCTTTACACATAAATCTCTCACTCACTGTTACTTTACACGTCAATCTCTCACTCACTGTTCCTTTACACATCAATCTCTCACTCACATGTTCTTTACAGACCAGTCTCTCACTCACTGTTCCTTTACACACCAATCTCTCACTCACTGATCCTATACACACCAATCTCTCACTCACTCTTCTTTTACACACCAATCTCTCACTCACTGCTCCTTTACACAACTATCTCTCACTCGTGTTCCTTTACACAACAATCTCTCACTCACTGTTCCTTTACACACCAATCTCTCACTCACTCCCCCTTTACACAACTATCTCTCACTTGTGTTCTTTTACACAACAATCTCTCACTCACTTCCTTCACACATCAATCTCTCACTCACTGCCCCTTTACACAACTACCTCTCACTCGTGTCCCATTAAACAGCAATCTCTCACTTACCGTTCCTTTACACACCCATCTCTCACTCATTGTTCCTTTACACATCAAACACTCACTCACTGTTCTTTTACACATCAATCTCTCACTCACTGTTCCTTTACACACCAATCTCTCAATCATTGCTCCTTTACACAACTGTCTCTCACTCGTGTTCCTTTACACATCAATGTCTCACTCACTGTTCCTTTACCCAACAATCTCTCATTCAGTGTTCCTTTACACCCCTATCTTTAACTCACTGTTCCTTTAAACACCAATCTTGCATTCTCTGTTCCTTTACACACCTATCACTCACTCACTGTTCCTTTACAGAACAATTTCTCACTCACTGTTCCTTTACACACCAATCTCTCACTCACTGTTCCTTTACATATCAATCTCTGACTCACTGTCCCTTTACACACCAATCGCTCACTCAATGTTCCTTTACACACCTGTCGATCACTCACTGTTCCTCTACACACCAATCTATCATTTACTGTTCCTTTACAAACCTATCTCTGACTCACTGTTCCTTGAAACATTAATCTCTCAATCACTGTTCCTTCACACACCTAAATCTCACTCACTTTTTTACACACCAATTTCTCACTCACTGTTCCTTTACACACCAATCTCTCGCTCACTGTTCCTTTACAAACCAATCTCTTACTCACTGTTCCTTTAAAGTTTAAATTTTAAAGTTTATGGTTTTCCATACAGACTGCAGCATTTGACACATTAGACCCCCTGTGACCCCACCTCATTGTCTCAGTTGATCTTGCTATGTATTTGATGTGGTGCCTTCCTGGCTAACCTGATTGTTTCTCTGCCGAGGTGTGATGAAAGGTAGTCAAGAGGATTAAATGTAGTCGTCTGACATTGTCCGCTACACATGCATTGTTCTCTGTCTATATATGCTTTGCCGATTCGTATTCCTTCACTTCACCTGACGAAGGGGCAGCCGCTCCGAAAGCTTGGGATTTCAAATAAAACTGTTAGACTATAACCTGGTGTTGTGCGACTTCTCACTTTTGTCCACCCCAGTCCAACACCGGCATCTCCGCATCACTGTTCCGTTAAACATTCATTTCTCAATCACTGTGACTCACCCCCTTCTCTCACCCACAGTTCATTTACACACCCATCACTCACTCACAATTCCTTTGCACACCTATCTCTCACTCACTGTTACTTTACACATCCATCTCTCACTCACTGTTACTTTACACACACATGTCTCAATCAGTGCTACTTTACACACCGATCTCACATTAACTCATGCAATGCACACCCATCTCTCACTCACTATTAATATACACACACCCATATCCACTGACTGTTACTTTACACACACATCTCTCACTCACTGTTCCTTTACAACCCAATCTCTCATTCACTGTTCCTTTACACACCAAACTCTAACTCACTGTTCCTTTACACACCAATCTCTCATTCACTGTTGCTTTACACACCAATCTCTCACTCACTGTTCCTTTGCACACCAATTTCTCACTCACTGTATCTTTACACTAAAAATCTCTCAATTACTGTTACTTTACATGCCTATTCCTCCCTCACTGTTCCTTTACACACCAATCTCTCACTCACTGTTCCTTTACACACCTATATTTCTCTTACTGTTCCTTTACACATAAATCTCTCACTCACTGTTCCTTTACACACCAATCTCTCACTCATTACCCCTTTACACAACTATCTCTCACTCGTGTTCCTTTACACAACAATCTCTCACTCACTGTTCCTTTACACGTCAATCTCTCACTCACTGTTCCTTTACACTTCAATCTCTCACTCCCTTTTCCTTTGCACATCAATCTCTCAATCACTGTTCCTTTACGCAACTATCTCTCACTCACTGTTCATTAACTCAACTATCTATCACTCGTGTTCCTTTACGCATCAATGTCTCACTCACTGCTTCTTTACACACCAATCTCTCACTCAGTGTTCCTTTACAAACCTATCTCTAATTCACTGTTCCTTTACACACCTATCTCTCACTCACTGTTCCTTTACACACCAATTCTCACTCAATTTTCCTTTACACACCAATGTATCACTCAATGCCCCTTTACACAACTATCTCTCACACGTGTTCCTTTCACACAACAATCTCTTACTCACTGTTCCTTTAAACATCAATCACTCACTCAAAGTTCCATTACACATCAATCTCTCGGTCACTGTTCCTTTACTCACCAATCTCTCACTCACTGTTCCTCTACACATCAATCTCTCACTCACTGTTCCTTCACACACCAATCTCTCACTCTCTGTTCCTTTACAACCCAATCTCTCACTCACTGTTCCTTTACACACCAATCTCTCACTCTCTGTTCCTTTACAAGCCAATCCCTCACTCACTGTTCCTTTACACACCAATCTCTCACTCACTGTTCCTTTACACACCAATCTCTCGCTCACTGTTCCTTTACACACCAATCTCTCACTCACTGTTCCTTTACACACCAATCTCTCACTCACTGTATCTTTACACTAAAAATGTCTCAATTACTGTTACTTTGCACACCTATTTCTCCCTCACTGTTCCTTTACACACCAATCGCTCACTCACTGTTCCTTTACACACCTATCTTTCTCTCACTGTTCCTTTACACATAAATCGCTCACTGACTGTTCCTTTACACACCAATCTCTCACTCACTGCCGCTTTACACAACTATCTCTCACTCGTGTTCCTTTACACAACAATCTCTCACTCACTGTTCCTTTACACGTCAAACTCTCGGTCACTGTTCCTTTACACATCAATCTCTCACTCACTTTTCCTTTGCACATCAATCTCTCACTCACTGTTCATTAACACAACTATCTCTCACTCGTGTTCCTTTACGCATCAATGTCTCACTCACTGTTCCTTTACACACCAATCTCTCAATCACTGTTCCTTTACACACCTATCTCTCACTCACAATTCCTTTACACATCAATGTATCACTCACTGCCCCTTTAATCTACTATCTCTCACTCGTGTTCCTTCACACAACAATCTCTTACTCACTGTTCCTTTACACATCATTCACTCATTCACTGTTCCTATACACATCACGCTCTCAGTCACTGTTCCTTTACACATCAATCTCTCAATCACTGTTCCTTTACACACCAATCTCTCACTCTCTGTTCCTTTACAACCCAATCTCTCGCTCACTGTTCCTTTACACACCAATCTCTCACTCACTGTTCTTTACACACCAATCTCTCACTCACTGTTCCTTTACACACCAATCTCTCACTCACTGTTCCTTTACGTATTAATCTCTCACTCCCTGTTACTTTACACACATATCTCTCACTTACTGCCCCTTTACACAACTATCTCTCACTCACTGTTCCTTTACACATCAATCTGTCACTCACTGTTCCTTTACACACCAATTATTCACTCACTGTTCCTTTAGACACCAATCTCTCACTCACTGTTCCTTTACACATCAATCTCTGATTCACTGTTCCTTTACAACCCAATCTCTCAGTCACTGTTCCTTTACACAACAATCTCTCAATCACTGATCCTTTACGCACCAATCTGACACTCACTGTTCCATTACACACCAATCTCTCACTCACAGTTGCTTTACACACCAATCTCTCACTCACTGTTCCTTTACACACCAATCTCTCACTCACTGTACCTTTACACTAAAACTCTCTCAATTACTGTTACTTTACACACCTATTTCTCCCTCACTGTTCCTTTAAACACCAATCTCTCACTCACTGTTCCTTTACACACCTATCTCTCACTCACTGCTCCTTTACACATAAATCTCTCACTCACTGTTACTTTACACGTCAATCTCTCACTCACTGTTCCTTTACACATCAATCTCTCACTCACATGTTCTTTACAGACCAGTCTCTCACTCACTGTCCCTTTACACACCAATCTCTCACTCACTCTTCTTTTACACACCAATCTCTCACTCACTGCTCCTTTACACAACTATCTCTCACTCGTGTTCCTTTACACAACAATCTCTCACTCACTGTTCCTTTACACACCAATCTCTCACTCACTCCCCCTTTACACAACTATCTCTCACTTGTGTTCTTTTACACAACAATCTCTCACTCACTTCCTTCACACATCAATCTCTCACTCACTGCCCCTTTACACAACTATCTCTCACTCGTGTCCCATTAAACAGCAATCTCTCACTTACCGTTCCTTTACACACCCATCTCTCACTCATTGTTCCTTTACACATCAAACACTCACTCACTGTTCCTTTACACATCAATCTCTCACTCACTGTTCCTTTACACACCAATCTCTCACTCATTGTTCCTTTACACAACTGTCTCTCACTCGTGTTCCTTTACACATCAATGTCTCACTCACTGTTCCTTTACACAACAATCTCTCATTCAGTGTTCCTTTACACCCCTATCTTTAACTCACTGTTCCTTTAAACACCAATCTTGCATTCTCTGTTCCTTTACACACCTATCACTCACTCACTGTTCCTTTACAGAACAATTTCTCACTCACTGTTCCTTTACACACCAATCTCTCACTCACTGTTCCTTTACATATCAATCTCTAACTCACTGTCCCTTTACACACCAATCGCTCACTCAATGTTCCTTTACACACCTGTCGCTCACTCACTGTTCCTCTACACACCAATCTATCATTTACTGTTCCTTTACAAACCTATCTCTGACTCACTGTTCCTTGAAACATTAATCTCTCAATCACTGTTCCTTCACACACCTAAATCTCACTCACTTTTTTACACACCAATTTCTCACTCACTGTTCCTTTACACACCAATCTCTCGCTCACTGTTCCTTTACAAACCAATCTCTTACTCACTGTTCCTTTAAAGTTTAAATTTTAAAGTTTATGGTTTTCCATACAGACTGCAGCATTTGACACATTAGACCCCCTGTGACCCCACCTCATTGTCTCAGTTGATCTTGCTATGTATTTGATGTGGTGCCTTCCTGGCTAACCTGATTGTTTCTCTGCCGAGGTGTGATGAAAGGTAGTCAAGAGGATTAAATGTAGTCGTCTGACATTGTCCGCTACACATGCATTGTTCTCTGTCTGTATATGCTTTGCCGATTCGTATTCCTTCACTTCACCTGACGAAGGGGCAGCCGCTCCGAAAGCTTGGGATTTCAAATAAAACTGTTAGACTATAACCTGGTGTTGGACGACTTCTCACTTTTGTCCACCCCAGTCCAACACCGGCATCTCCGCATCACTGTTCCGTTAAACATTCATTTCTCAATCACTGTGACTCACCCCCTTCTCTCACCCACAGTTCATTTACACACCCATCACTCACTCACAATTCCTTTGCACACCTATCCCTCACTCACTGTTACTTTACACATCCATCTCTCACTCACTGTTACTTTACACACACATGTCTCAATCAGTGCTACTTTACACACCGATCTCACGTTAACTCTTGCAATGCACACCCATCTCTCACTCACTATTAATATACACACACCCATATCCACTGACTGTTACTTTACACACACATCTCTCACTCACTGTTCCTTTACAACCCAATCTCTCATTCACTGTTCCTTTACACACCAATCTCTAACTCACTGTTCCTTTACACACCAATCTCTCACTCACTGTTCCTTTACACACCAATCTCTCACTCACTGTTCCTTTGCACACCAATCTCTCACTCACTGTATCTTTACACTAAAAATCTCTCAATTACTGTGACTTTACACGCCTATTTCTCCCTCACTGTTCCTTTACACAGCAATCTCTCACTCACTGTTCCTTTACACACCTATCTTTCTCTCACTGTGCCTTTACACATAAATCTCTCACTCACTGTTCCTTTACACACCAATCTCTCACTCATTGCCCCTTTACACAACTATCTCTCACTCGTGTTCCTTTACACAACAATCTCTCACTCACTGTTCCTTTACACGTCAAACTCTCGCTCACTGTTCCTTTACACAACTATCTATCACTCGTGTTCCTTTACGCATCAATGTCTCACTCACTGTTCCTTTACACACCAATCTCTCACTCAGTGTTCCTTTACACACCTATCTCTAATTCACTGCTCCTTTACACACCAATCTCTCACTCACTGTTCCTTTACACACCAATTTCTCACTCACTTGTCCTTTACACACCAATGTATCACTCACTGACCCTTAACACAACTATCTCTCACACGTGTTCCTTCACACAACAATCTCTTACTCACTGTTCCTTTACACATAAATCTCTCACTCACTGTTACTTTACACTTCAATCTCTCACTCACTGTTCCTTTACACATCAATCTCTCACTCACATTTTCTTTACAGACCAGTCTCTCACTCACTGTTCCTTTAAACACCAATCTCTCACTCACTGATCCTGTACACGCCAATCTCTCACTCACTGTTCCTTTACACACCAATTACTCACTCACTGCCCCTTTACACAACTATCTCTCACTTGTGTTTTTTTGCACAACAATCTCTCACTCACTTCCTCCACACATCAATCTCTCACTCACTGCCCCTTTACACAACTATCTCTCACTCGTGTCCCATTAAACAGCAATCTCTCACTCACTGTTCCTTTACACACCCATCTCTCACTCATTGTTCCTTTACACACCAATCTCTCACTCATTGTTCCTTTACACAACTGTCCCTCACTCGTGTTCCTTTACACCCCTATCTCTAACTCACTGTTGCTTTAAACACCAATCTCGCATTCACTGTTCCTTTACACACCTATCACTCACTCACTGTTTCTTTACAGAACAATTTCTCACTCACTGTTCCTTTACACACCAATCCCTCACTTACTGTTCCTTTTCACACCTATTTCTAACTCACTGTTCCTTTACACACCAATCTCTCACTCACTGTTCCTTTACACATCTATCTATCAATCACTGTTCCTTTACACACCAATCTCTCACTCACTGTTCCTTTACATATCAATCTCTAACTCACTGTCCCTTTACACACCAATCGCTCACTCACTGTTCCTTTACACAACTGTCGCTCACTCACTGTTACACTACACACCAATCTATCACTCACTGTTCCTTTACAAACCTATCTCTGACTCACTGTTCCTTGAAACATTAATCTCTCAATCACTGTTCCTTCACACACCTAAATCTCACTCACTTCCTTTACACACCAATTTCTCACTCACTGTTCCTTTACACACCAATCTCTCGCTCACTGTTCCTTTACACACCAATCTCTTACTCACTGTTCCTTTAAAGTTTAAATTTTAAAGTTTATGGTTTTCCATACAGACTGCAGCATTTGACACATTAGACCCCCTGTGACCCCACCTCATTGTCTCAGTTGATCTTGCTATGTATTTGATGTGGTGCCTTCCTGGCTGACCTGATTGTTTCTCTGCCGAGGTGTGATGAATGGCATTCAGGAGGATTAAATGTAGTCGTCTGACATGGTATGCTACACATGCATTGTTCTCTCTCTATATATGCTTTGCCGATTCGTATTCCTTCACTTCACCTGACGAAGGGGCAGCCGCTCCGAAAGCTTGGGATTTCAAATAAAACTGTTGGACTATAACCTGGTGTTGGGCGACTTCCCACTTTTGTCCACCCCAGTCCAACACCGGCATCTCCGCTTCACTGTTCCGTTAAACATTCATCTCTCACTCACAGTGACTCACACCCTTCTCTCACCCACAGTTCATTTACACACCCATCTCTCACTCACAATTCCTTTGGACAACTATCCCTCACTCACTGTTACTTTACACATCCATCTCTCACTCACTGTTCTTTTACACATCGATCTCTTAATTACTATGAGTCTCACACCCATCCCTCACTTAAGTTACTTTACACACCCATCTCTCATTCACTGTTACTTTACACACACATCTCTCAATCAGTGCTACTTTACACACCGATCTCACACTCACTCTTACAATGCACACCCATCTCTCACTCACTGTTAATATACACACACCCATATCCACTGACTGTTACTTTACACACACATCTCTCACTCACTATTACTTTACACACCGATCTCTCACTCACTGTTACTTTACACAGTCATCTCTAACTCACTCTTCATTTACACACCAATCGCTCACTCACTGTGCCTTTACACACCAATCTCTCGATCATTGCTACATTACACACCCATTTCTCACTCACTGTTAATTTGCACACCCATCTCTCACTCACCGTTCCTCTACACATCCATCTCTTACTCACTGTTAATCACACACCGTGTCTGACTCACTGTGATTCTCACACCCATCCCACACTCACTGTTTGTTTACACACCATTGTCTCACTCACTGTAAGTCTCACACCCATCTCTCCCTCACTGTTCCTTTACAAACCAATCTCTGACTCACTGTTCCTTTACACACCAATCTCTCACTCACTGTTCCGTTACACATCAATCTCTGACTGACTGTTCCTTTACACACCAATCTCTCACTCACTGTTCCTTTACACACCAATCTCCCCATCACTGTTCCTTTACGCACCAATCTCTCACTCACTGTTCCTTTACACACCAATCTCTCACTCACTGTTCCTTTACACACCAATCTCTCACTCACTGTTCCTTTACACACCTATCTCTCACTCTCTGTTCCTTTACACATAAATCTCTCACTCACTGTTCCTTTACACGCCACTCTCTCACTCACTGCCCCTTTACACAACTATCTCTCACTCGTGTTACTTTACACAACAATCTCTCACTCACTGTTCCTTTACACGTCAAACTCTCGCTCACTGTTCCTTTACACATCAATCTCTCACTCACTGTTCCGTTGCACATCAAACTCTCAATCACTGTTCCTTTACACAACTATCTCTCACTCACTGTTCCTTTACACATCAATCTCTGACTCACTGTTCCTTTACAACCCAATCTGGCACTCACTGTTCCTTTACACACCAATCACTCACTCACTTTTCCTTTGCACACCAATCTCTCACTCACTGTACCTTTACACTAAATGTCTCTCAATTACTGTTACTTTACACACCTATTTCTCCCTCACTGTTCCTTTACACACCTATCTCTCACTCACTGTTCCTTTACACATCAATCTCTCACTCACTGATCCTTTACACACCAATCTCTCACTCACTGTTCCTTTACACACCAATCTCTCACTCACTGTTCCTTTCACACCAGTCTCTCACTCACATTTCCTTTACACACCAATCTCTCACTCACTGCTCCTTTACATAACTATCTCATACTCGTGATACTTTACACAACAATCTCTCACTCACTGTTCCTTTACACACCAATCTCTCACTCACTGCCCCTTTACACAACTATCTCTCACTCGTGTTCTTTTACACAACAAACTCTCACTCACTCTTCCTTTACAAACCAATCTCTCACTCACTGCCCCTTTACACAACTATCTCTAACTCGTGTCCCATTAAACAGCAATCTCTCACTCACTGTTCCTTTACACAACAATCTCTCACTCACTGTTCCTTTACATATCAAACACTCACTCGTGTTCCATTACACATCAATGTCTCACTTACTGTTCCTTTACACACCAATCTCTAACTCAGTGTTCCTTTACACACCTATCTCTAACTCACTGTTCCTTTACACACCAATCTCTCACTCACTGTTCCTTTACACACCTATTTCTAACTCACTGTTCCTTTACACACCAGTCTCTCAGTCGCTGTTCCTTTACACACCTATCTCTCCCTCACTGTTCCTTTACACTTCAATCTCTCACTCCCTTTTCCTTTGCACATCAATCTCTCAATCACTGTTCCTTTACGCAACTATCTCTCACTCACTGTTCATTAACTCAACTATCTATCACTCGTGTTCCTTTACGCATCAATGTCTCACTCACTGCATCTTTACACACCAATCTCTCACTCAGTGTTCCTTTACAAACCTATCTCTAATTCACTGTTCCTTTACACACCTATCTCTCACTCACTGTTCCTTTACACACCAATTCTCACTCAATTTTCCTTTACACACCAATGTATCACTCAATGCCCCTTTACGCAACTATCTCTCACACGTGTTCCTTTCACACAACAATCTCTTACTCATTGTTCCTTTAAACATCAATCACTCACTCAATGTTCCATTACACATCAATCTCTCGGTCACTGTTCCTTTACTCACCAATCTCTCACTCACTGTTCCTCTACACATCAATCTCTCACTCACTGTTCCTTCACACACCAATCTCTCACTCTCTGTTCCTTTACAACCCAATCTCTCACTCACTGTTCCTTTACACACCAATCTCTCACTCTCTGTTCCTTTACAACCCAATCCCTCACTCACTGTTCCTTTACACACCAATCTCTCACTCACTGTTCCTTTACACACCAATCTCTCACTCACTGTTCCTTTACACACCAATCTCTCACTCACTGTTCCTTTACACACCAATCTCTCACTCACTGTATCTTTACACTAAAAATATCTCAATTACTGTTACTTTGCACACCTATTTCTCCCTCACTGTTCCTTTACACACCAATCGCTCACTCACTGTTCCTTTACACACCTATTTCTAACTCACTGTTCCTTTACACACCAGTCTCTCACTCACTGTTCCTTTACACACCTATCTCTCCCTCACTGTTCCTTTACACACCAATCGCTCACTCGCTGATCCTTTACCTATAAATCTCTCACTCACTGTTAGTTTACACACATATCACTCACTCACTGCCCCTTTACACAACTATCTCTCACTCACTGTTCCTTTACACATCAATCTGTCACTCACTGTCCCTTTTCACACCAATCGCTCACTCACTTTTCCTTTACACACCTGTCGCTCACTCACTGTTCCTTTACACACCAATCTCTCACTCACTGTTCCTTTACAAACCTATCTCTGACTCACTGTTCCTTTACACATCAATCTCTCAATCACTGTTCCTTTACACAACAATCTCTCACTCACAGTTCATTTACACACCAATCTCTCGCTCACTGTTCCTTTAAAGTTTCCAAACAGACTGCAGCATTTGACACATTAGACCCCCCTGTGACCCCACCTCATTGTCTCAGTTGTATCTTGTTATGTATTTGATGTGGTGCCTTCCTGGCTGACCTGATTGTTTCTCTGCCGAGGTGTGATGAAAGGCATTCAGGAGGATTAAATGTAGTCGTCTGACATGGTACGATACACATGCATTGTTCTCTGTCTATATATGCTTTGCCGATTCGTATTCATTCACTTCACCTGACGAAGGGGCAGCCGCTACGAAAGCTTGGGATTTCAAATAAAACTGTTGGGGGTAAAAATTCACTTGGTTGTGCCACCCGTTAGCGCCTTAAGAGGGCGCTAATGGGGCGCAAAGCTGCTAACGCCCGGGCGCAGCGATGTTTGCGCCGCTCGAGAACTTAACTTGAGATTGTGCGGCGGCGCTAAAACTTACCGCTGCGACCACCTGCGCGCGCAGATTGTGACGTCATTCCATGGTGCAACGCCCTTGGGGCGCCCCGTAGCGGAAATTGAGTGACGCCCCCTGCCTTACCGCCTGGCGCTTCCAACGACCAGAAGACTGGAACGCTATCAATCGCTGTGGGGCTGGGGGGGGGGGCGCTATTTAAAGGGGGCCTCTTCCTTTCTTTTATTGTTGGTGGCATTTTTGAACTACGCATTCTGAGAGAGAGAGGGAGAGACTTCTGGAGAGATTCAACGTTGTGTGAAGGAGTTTTGGGTACTGAGCAGCACTTTGCAGGTTCATTTTGATTTGCCATTCCTTGTATCGATTTAGCAGAGACCGTGGGAGCTGCACTCTGAGCTCTTTGCCTGGTGCTCTCCATTGTTCTTTCCAGCACATTTGATGTGCAAGTCTCTCCAGGCCGAGATTCAAGGCAGCAATGAACAGGATGTGGATGGAAAGCAAGATTAAACATCCCCTTTAAGAACTGGCCCGTGCCATTGTGTGTGTGTTCCATTGCTGACTGACATTACATGAGCTTCGCCAGCGCTCCGAGTTAGCGCCTCACTGCTCGGCCTTTGCGCCTTAAGAGAGGTGTGCAGCGCCTGCTTTAGCGATCCACTCACCTCCCGGGGCGGTAAAAGTGAAGTTTCCCGTCAGTGCCGATAATTAGCGCCAGGCGCTAATATTTGCGTCCGGACGATATTTGCGCCCCAAATGGGGCGCGACCTAATTTCTACCCCTTGGACTTTCACCTGGTGTTGGGCGACTTCCCACTTTTGTCCACCCCAGTCCAACACCGGCACCTGCATCAATGTTCTGTTAAACATTCATCTCTCACTCACTGTGACTCACACCCTTCTCTCACCCACAGTTCATTTACACACCCATCTCTCACTCACCATTCCTTTGCTCACCTATCCCTCATTCACTGTTACTTTACACATCCATCTCTCACTCACTGTTCTTTTACACATCCATCTCTTAATTACTATGAGTCTCACACCCATCCCTCACTTTAGTTACTTTACACACCCATCTCTCATTCACTGTTACTTTACACACACATCTCTCAATCAGTGCTACTTTACACACCGATCTCACACTCACTCTTACAATGCACACCCATCTCTCACTCACTGTTAATATACACACACCCGTATCCACTGACTGTTACTTTACACACACATCTCTCACTCACTGTTCCTTTACACAACTATCTCTCACTTGTGTTCCTTTGCACATCAATGTCTCACTCACTGTTCCTTTACACACCAATCTCTCACTCAGTATTCCTTTTCACACCTATCTCTAACTCACTGCTCCTTTACACACCTATCTCTCACTCACTGTTCCTTTACACACCTATCTCTCACTCACTGTTCCTTTACACACCAATTTCTCACTCACTGTTCCTTTACACACCAATCTATCACTCACTGCCCCTTTACACAACTATCTCACACTCGTGTGCCTTTACACACCAATCTCTTACTCACTGTTCCTTTACACATCAATCACTCACTCAATGTTCCTTTACACATCAATCTCTAGCTCACTGTTCCTTTACACACCAATCTCTCACTCACTGTTCCTTTACACACCAATCTCTCACTCACTGTTCCTTTACACACCAATCTCTCACTCGTGTGCCTTTACACACGAATCTCTTACTCACTGTTCCTTTACACATCAATCACTAACTCAATGTTCCTTTACACATCAATCTCTAATCCACTGCTCCTTTACACACCAGTCTCTCACTCACTGTTCCTTTACACACCAATTTCTCACTCACTGTTCCTTTACACACCAATCTCTCACTCACTCTCCTTTACACACCAATCTCTCACTCGCTGTTCCTTTACGTATAAATCTCACACTCCCTGTTACTTTATACACATATCTCTCACTCACTGCCCCTTTACACAACTATCTCTCACTCACAATTCCTTTACACATCAATCTGTCACTCACTGTTCCTTTACACACCAATCTCTCACTCACTGTTCCTTTACACACCAATCTCTCACTCACTGTTCCTTTACACATCAATCTCTGACTCACTGTTCCTTTACAACCCAATCTCTTACTCACTGTTCCTTTACACACCAATCTCTCAATCACTGTTCCTTTACACACCAATCTCTCACTCACTGTACCTTTACACTGAAAATCTCACAATTACTGTTACTTACACACCTATTTCTCCCTCACTCATCCTTCACACACCAATCTCCCACTCACTGTTCCTTTACACATAAATTTCTCACTCACTGTTACTTTACACGTCAATCTCTCATTCACTGTTCCTTTACACATCCATCTCTCACTCACTGTTCCTTTACACACCAATCTCTCCATCACTGTTCCTTTACACACCAATCTCTCCCTCACTGTTCCTTTACACACCAATCTCTCACTCAATGTTTCTTTACTCACCAATCTCTCACTCACTGCTACTTTACACAACTATCTCTCACTCGTGTTCCTTTACACAACAATCTCTCACTCACTGTTCCTTTACACACCAATCTCACTCACGGCCCCTTTACACAACTATCTCTCACTCGTGTCCCATTTAACTGCAATCTCTCGCTCACTGTTCCTTTACACAACAATCTCTCACTCACTGTTCCTTTACACATCAAACACACACTCACTGTTCCTTTTCACATCAATCTCTCACTCACTGTTCCTTTACAACCCAATCTCTCAATCACTGTTCCTTTACACACCAATCTCTCACTCACTGTTCCTTTACACACTAATCTCTCACTCACTGTACCTTTACACTGAAAATCTCACAATTACTGTTACTTTACACGCCTATTTCTCCCTCGCTGTTCCTTTACACACCAATCTCTTACTCACTGTTCCTTTAAAGTTTAAATTTTAAAGTTTATGGTTTTCCAAACAGACCGCTGCATTTGACACATTACACCCCCTGTGACCCCACCTCATTGTCTCAGTTATATCTTGCTATGTATTTGATGTGGTGCCTTCCTGGCTGACCTGATTGTTTCTCTGCCGAGGTGTGATGAAAGGCAGTCAGGAGGATTAAATGTAGTCATCTGAAATTGTACGCTACACATGCATTGTTCTCTGTCTATATATGCTTTGCCGATTCGTATTCCTTCACTTCACCTGACGAAGGGGCAGCCACACCGAAAGCTTGTGATTTCAAATAAAACTGTTGGACTGTAACCTGGTGTTGGGCGACTTCCCTCTTTTGTCCACCCCAGTCCAACACCGGCATCTCCGCATCACTGTTCCTTTAAACATTCATCTCTCACTCACTGTGACTCACACCCTTCTCTCACCCACAGTTCATTTACACACCCATCTCTCACTCACAATTCCTTCGCACACGTATCCCTCACCCACTGTTACTTTACACATCCATCTCTCACTCACTGTTCTTTTACACATCCATCTCTTAATCACTATGAATCTCACACCCATCCCTCACTTAAGTTACTTTACACACCCATCTGTAATTCACTGTTACTTTATGCTCACATCTCTCAATCAGTGCTACTTTACACACTGATCTCACACTCTCTCTTGCAATGCGCACCCATCTCTCACTCACTGTTAATATACACACACCCATATCCACTGACTGTTACTTTACACACACATCTCTCACTCACTGTTCCTTTACACACCGATCTCTCACTCACTGTTACTTTACACACTCATCTCTAACTCATTCTTCATTTACACACCAATCGCTCACTCACTGTGCCGTTACACACCAATCTCTCGATCATTGCTACATTACACACCCATTTCTCACTCACTGTTAATTTGCACACCCATCTCTCACTCACCGTTCCTCTACACATCCATCTCTTACTCACTGTTAATCACACACCCGTGTCTGACTCACTGTGATTCTCACACCCATCCCACACTCACTGTTTATTTACACACCATTGTCTCACTCACTGTAAGTCTCACACCCATCTCTCACTCACCGTTACTCACCGAATCGTCTGCCTCTCACTGTTACTTTACAGACCCATCTTTCACTTACTGTTCCTTTCCACACCCATCTCTCACTCACTGTTCATTTACATGCCCATTTCTCACTCACTGTTCCTTTACAGACCCATCTCTCAATCACTGTTCCCTTACACACACCATCTCTAACTCACCGTTCCTTTAAACACCCATCTCCCACATATTTTGACTCACAACAATCTCTCACTCACTGTTCCTTTACACACCAATCTCGCATTCACTGTTCCTTTACACATCAATCTCTCACTCACTATTCCTTTACACTCCATCTCTCACTCACTGTTCCTTTACACTCCAATCTCTCACTCACTGTTCCTTTACACACCAATCTCTTACTCACTGTTCCTTTACCGATCAACCTCTCACTCACTGTTCCTTTACACACCAATCTCTCATTCACTGTTCCTTTACACGTTCATCTATCACTCACTGTGATTCACACCCTTCTCTCACCCACAGTTCAATTACACACCCATCTCTCACTCACAATTCCTTTGCACACCCATCCCTCACTCACTGTTACTTTACACATCCATCTCTCACTCGCTGTTGTTTTGCACATCCATTTCTTAATCACTATGAATCTCACACCCATCCCTCACTTAAGTTACTTTACACCCTTTCTTATCTCCTTCACTGTTACTTTACACACACATCTCTCAATCAGTGCTACTTTACACACCGATCTCACGCTAACTCTTACAATGCACACCCATCTCTCACTCACTGTTAATATACACACACCCATATCCACTGACTGTTACTTTACACACACATCTCTCACTCACTCTTCATTTACACACCAATCGCTCACTGACTGTGCCTTTACACACCAATCTCTCGATCATTGCTACATTACACACCCATTTCTCACTCATTGTAAATTTGCACACCCATCTCTCACTCACCGGTCCTCTACACATCCATCTCTTACTCACTGTTACTCACACACCCATGTCTGACTCACTGTGACTCTCACACCCATCCCACACTCACTGTTTATTTACACACCATTGTCTCACTCACTGTAAGTCTCACACCCATCTCTCACTCACCGTTACTCACCGAATCATCTGTCACTCACTGTTCCTTTCCACAGACATCTCTCACTCACTGTTCATTTACATACCCATTTCTCACTCACTGTTCCTTTACACACCCATCTCTAACTCACTGTTCCTTTAAACACCCTTCTCTCACATATTTTGACTCACTACAATCTCTCACTCACTGTTCCTTTGCACACCAATCTCTCACTCACTGTTCTTGTACACATCAATCTCTCACTCACTGTTCCTTTACATACCAACCTCTCACTCACTGGTCCTTTACAAATTAATCTCTCACTCACTGTTCCTTTACTCGCCTATCTCTCACTCATTGTTCCTTTACCCATCAATATCTCACTCACTGTTACTTTACACACATATCTCTCAATCACTGCTACTTTACACATCCATCTCACACCCACAGTTACCTTATACACATATCTCTCATTCACTGTTCCTTTACACACCCATCTCTCACTCACTATTTCTTTACACACCCATCACTCACTAATTGTTCCTTTACCCACCCATCTCGCACTCACTGCTAATTTACACACCCATCGCTCACTCAATATGACTCTCACACCAATCTCGCCCTCAATCTTCATTTAAACACCAATCTCTCACTCACTGTTCCTTTACACACCAATCTCTCACTTATTGTAACGCACACAGCCATCTCTCACTCATTATTTCTTTACACACCTATGTCTCACTCACACTTACTCACACACCCATCTAACAATTACGCGTACTCGCACACCCATCTCTCACTTATTGTTACTTTACAAACCCATCTCTCACTCACTCTTACTCACACACCCATCTCTCACTCACTGTTGCTCTCACACCCATCTCTCACTCACTGTTAATCACACTCCCATCGCACACTCACTGTAACTCTCACACCCATCTCTCACTCATTGTTAATCACACACCCATCTCTCACTCACTGTTACTCACACACCCATCTGTCACTCACTGTGACTCTCACACCCATCTCTCACTCACTGTTGCTCACACACCCATCTCTCACTCACTGTAACTCTCACACCCATCTCTCACTCACTGTTACTCACACACCCATCTCTCACTCACTGTTGCTCTCACACCCATCTCTCATTCACTGTGAATCTCACACCCATCCCTCACTCATTGTTAATCACACACCCATCTCTCACTCACTGTTAATCACACACCCATCTCTCACTCACTGTTACTCACACACATATCTCTCACTCACTGTGACTCTCACACCCATCTCTCACTCAATGTTAATCTCACACCCATCTCTCACTCACTGTTACTCACACACCCATCTCTCACTCACTGTGACTCTCACACCCATCTCTCACTCACCGTTACTCACCGAATCATCTGTCACTCACTGTTCCTTTCCACAGACATCTCTCACTCACTGTTCATTTACATACCCATTTCTCACTCACTGTTCCTTTACACACCCATCTCTAACTCACTGTTCCTTTAAACACCCTTCTCTCACATATTTTGACTCACTACAATCTCTCACTCACTGTTCCTTTGCACACCAATCTCTCACTCACTGTTCTTGTACACATCAATCTCTCACTCACTGTTCCTTTACATACCAACCTCTCACTCACTGGTCCTTTACAAATTAATCTCTCACTCACTGTTCCTTTACTCGCCTATCTCTCACTCATTGTTCCTTTACACATCAATATCTCACTCACTGTTACTTTACACACATATCTCTCAATCACTGCTACTTTACACATCCATCTCACACCCACAGTTACCTTATACACATATCTCTCATTCACTGTTCCTTTACACACCCATCTCTCACTCACTATTTCTTTACACACCCATCACTCACTAATTGTTCCTTTACCCACCCATCTCGCACTCACTGCTAATTTACACACCCATCGCTCACTCAATATGACTCTCACACCAATCTCGCCCTCAATCTTCATTTAAACACCAATCTCTCACTCACTGTTCCTTTACACACCAATCTCTCACTTATTGTAACGCACACAGCCATCTCTCACTCATTATTTCTTTACACACCTATGTCTCACTCACACTTACTCACACACCCATCTAACAATTACGCGTACTCGCACACCCATCTCTCACTTATTGTTACTTTACAAACCCATCTCTCACTCACTCTTACTCACACACCCATCTCTCACTCACTGTTGCTCTCACACCCATCTCTCACTCACTGTTAATCACACTCCCATCGCACACTCACTGTAACTCTCACACCCATCTCTCACTCATTGTTAATCACACACCCATCTCTCACTCACTGTTACTCACACACCCATCTGTCACTCACTGTGACTCTCACACCCATCTCTCACTCACTGTTGCTCACACACCCATCTCTCACTCACTGTAACTCTCACACCCATCTCTCACTCACTGTTACTCACACACCCATCTCTCACTCACTGTTGCTCTCACACCCATCTCTCATTCACTGTGAATCTCACACCCATCCCTCACTCATTGTTAATCACACACCCATCTCTCACTCACTGTTAATCACACACCCATCTCTCACTCACTGTTACTCACACACATATCTCTCACTCACTGTGACTCTCACACCCATCTCTCACTCAATGTTAATCTCACACCCATCTCTCACTCACTGTTACTCACACACCCATCTCTCACTCACTGTGACTCTCACACCCATCTCTCACTCACCGTTACTCACCGAATCATCTGTCACTCACTGTTCCTTTCCACAGACATCTCTCACTCACTGTTCATTTACATACCCATTTCTCACTCACTGTTCCTTTACACACCCATCTCTAACTCACTGTTCCTTTAAACACCCTTCTCTCACATATTTTGACTCACTACAATCTCTCACTCACTGTTCCTTTGCACACCAATCTCTCACTCACTGTTCTTGTACACATCAATCTCTCACTCACTGTTCCTTTACATACCAACCTCTCACTCACTGGTCCTTTACAAATTAATCTCTCACTCACTGTTCCTTTACTCGCCTATCTCTCACTCATTGTTCCTTTACACATCAATATCTCACTCACTGTTACTTTACACACATATCTCTCAATCACTGCTACTTTACACATCCATCTCACACCCACAGTTACCTTATACACATATCTCTCATTCACTGTTCCTTTACACACCCATCTCTCACTCACTATTTCTTTACACACCCATCACTCACTAATTGTTCCTTTACCCTACCATCTCGCACTCACTGCTAATTTACACACCCATCGCTCACTCAATATGACTCTCACACCAATCTGGCCCTCAATCTTCATTTACACACCAATCTCTCACTCACTGTTCCTTTACACACCAATCTCTCACTTATTGTAACGCACACAGCCATCTCTCACTCATTATTTCTTTACACACCTATGTCTCACTCACACTTACTCACACACCCATCTAACAATTACGCGTACTCGCACACCCATCTCTCACTTATTGTTACTTTACAAACCCATCTCTCACTCACTCTTACTCACACACCCATCTCTCACTCACTGTTGCTCTCACACCCATCTCTCACTCACTGTTAATCACACTCCCATCTCACACTCACTGTAACTCTCACACCCATCTCTCACTCATTGTTAATCACACACCCATCTCTCACTCACTGTTACTCACACACCCATCTGTCACTCACTGTGACTCTCACACCCATCTCTCACTCACTGTTGCTCACACACCCATCTCTCACTCACTGTAACTCTCACACCCATCTCTCACTCACTGTTACTCACACACCCATCTCTCACTCACTGTTGCTCTCACACCCATCTCTCATTCACTGTGAATCTCACACCCATCCCTCACTCATTGTTAATCACACACCCATCTCTCACTCACTGTTAATCACACACCCATCTCTCACTCACTGTTACTCACACACATATCTCTCACTCACTGTGACTCTCACACCCATCTCTCACTCAATGTTAATCTCACACCCATCTCTCACTCACTGTTACTCACACACCCATCTCTCACTCACTGTGACTCTCACACCCATCTCTCACTCACCGTTACTCACCGAATCATCTGTCACTCACTGTTCCTTTCCACAGACATCTCTCACTCACTGTTCATTTACATACCCATTTCTCACTCACTGTTCCTTTACACACCCAACTCTAACTCACTGTTCCTTTAAACACCCTTCTCTCACATATTTTGACTCACTACAATCTCTCACTCACTGTTCCTTTGCACACCAATCTCTCACTCACTGTTCTTGTACACATCAATCTCTCACTCACTGTTCCTTTACATACCAACCTCTCACTCACTGGTCCTTTACAAATTAATCTCTCACTCACTGTTCCTTTACTCGCCTATCTCTCACTCATTGTTCCTTTACACATCAATATCTCACTCACTGTTACTTTACACACATATCTCTCAATCACTGCTACTTTACACATCCATCTCACACCCACAGTTACCTTATACACATATCTCTCATTCACTGTTCCTTTACACACCCATCTCTCACTCACTATTTCTTTACACACCCATCACTCACTAATTGTTCCTTTACCCACCCATCTCGCACTCACTGCTAATTTACACACCCATCGCTCACTCAATATGACTCTCACACCAATCTCGCCCTCAATCTTCATTTACATACCAATCTCTCACTCACTGTTCCTTTACACACTAATCTCTCACTCAATGTTCCTTTACACACCAATCTCTCACTTATTGTAACGCACACAGCCATCTCTCACTCATTATTTCTTTACACACCTATGTCTCACTCACACTTACTCACACACCCATCTAACAATCACTCGTACTCGCACACCCATCTCTCACTTATTGTTACTTTACAAACCCATCTCTCACTCACTCTTACTCACACACCCATCTCTCACTCACTGTTGCTCTCACACCCATCTCTCACTCACTGTTAATCACACTCCCATCTCACACTCACTGTAACTCTCACACCCATCTCTCACTCATTGTTAATCACACACCCATCTCTCACTCACTGTTACTCACACACCCATCTGTCACTCACTGTGACTCTCACACCCATCTCTCACTCACTGTTGCTCGCACACCCATCTCTCACTCACTGTAACTCTCACACCCATCTCTCACTCACTGTTACTCACACACCCATCTCTCATTCACTGTTGCTCTCACACCCATCTCTCATTCACTGTGAATCTCACACCCATCTCTCACTCACTGTTAATCACACACCCATCTCTCACTCACTGTTACTCACACACATATCTCTCACTCACTGTGACTCTCACACCCATCTCTCACTCAATGTTAATCTCACACCCATCTCTCACTCACTGTTACTCACACACCCATCTCTCACTCACTGTGACTCTCACACCCATCTCTCACTCACTATTAATTTCACACCCATCTCTCAATCACTGTTAATCACAAACCCATCTCTGACTCACTATTACTCTCACACCCATCTCTGACTCACTGTTACTCCCACACCCATCTCTCACTCACTGTGACTCACACACCCATCTCTCACTCACTGTTACACTCACAGCAATCTCTCACTCACTGTGACTCACACACCCATCTCTCACTCACTCTTACTCACACACCCATCTCTCACTCACACTTACTCTCACACGCATCTCTCACTCACCATGAATCTCACACCCATCTCTCACTCAATCGTAATCACACACCCATCTCTCACTCACTGTTACTTTACACACCCGTCTCTCATGCACTGTTAATCTCACACCCATCTCTCAATCACTGATACCCTCACACCCATCTCCCACTCACTGTGACTTACACACCCATCTCTCACTCACTCTTACTCACATACCCATCTCTAACTCAATGTTACTCTCACAACCATCTCTCACTCACTGTTGCTCTCACAACCATCTCTCACTCAATGTTACTCTCACAACCATCGCTCACTCAATGTTGCTCTCACAACCATCTCTCACTCACTGTTACACATACACCCATCACTCACTCACTTTTACTCTCACACCCATCTCTCACTCACTGTTACACATACACCCATCTCTCACTCAATGTTACTCTCACAACCATCTCTCACTCAATGTTACTCTCACAACCATCTCTCACTCACTTTTACTCTCACACCCATCTCTCACTCACTTTACTCTCACACCCATCTCACATTCACTGTTACTCACACACCCATCTCTAACTCAATTTTACTCTCACACCCATCTCTCACTCACTGTTACTCTCACACCCATCTCTCACTCACTGTTTTTCACACACCCATCTCTCACTCACTGTTACTCTTATGTCCATCTCTCACTCACTGTTACTCACACATCCATCTCTCACTCACCCTTGCTCACACATCCAGTTCTCACTCATTTACTCAGACACCCATGTCTCACTCATCCTTACTCACACACCCATCAGTCACTCACTCTTACTCCCTCACCCATCTCTCACTCAATGTTATTCACACACCCATCTCACACTCACTGTTTATTTACACACACATCGCTCAATCACTTTTCCTTTACTCACCCATCTTTCACTCACTGTTCCTTTAAGCATCTTACTCTCACTCACTGTTACTATACACACCCTTCCCTCACTCACTTACTTTAAACACGAATCGCTCACTCAGTGTTAATTTACAAACCCAGCCCTCACTCACTGTTCGTTGACACACCTATCTCTCACTCACTGATACTTTACACACCCATCTCTCACTCACTGTTACTTTACACACTCATCTCTCAATCACTTTTATTTACACACCCATCTCTCACTCACTGTTACTTGACACACCCACCTCTTGCTCACTCTTACTCACACAACCATCTCTCACTCAATGTTGCTCTCACACCCATCTCTCACTCGCCGTGACTCACACACCCATCTCACACTCACTCTTACTCACACACCCATTTCTCACTCACTGTTACTTTACACACCCACCTCTCACTCACTCTTACTCACACAACCATCTCTCACTCAATGTTACTCTCACAACCATCTCTCACTCACTGTTGCTCTCACAACCATCTCTCACTCAATGTCACTCTCACAGCCATCTCTCACTCACTGTTACTCACACACCCATCTCTCACGCACAGTTTTTCTCACACCCATCTCTCACACATTCTTACTCTCACACCCAACTCTCACTCAATGTTACTCTCACAACCATCTCTCACTCACTGTTACTCTCACACCCATCTCTCACTCACTTTTGCTCTCACACCCATCTCTCACTCAATGTTACTCTCACACCCATCTCTCACTCAATGTTACTCTCACAACCATTTCTCACTCAGTTACTCTCACACCCATCTCCCGCTCACTGTTACTCACACACCCATCTCTCACTCACTCTTACTCACACACCCATCTCTCACTCAATGATACTCTCACAACCATCTCTCACTCAATGTTGCTCTCACACCCATCTGTCACTCACTGTGACTCTCAAACCCATCTCTCACTCACTCTTACTCACACACCCATCTCTCACGCACTCTTACTCTCACAACCATCTCTCACTCAATGTTACTCTCACAACCATCTCTCACTCAATGTTACTCACACACCCATCTCTCACTCACTCTTACTCACACACCCATCTCTCACTCACTCTTAATCACCCACCCATCTCTCACTCAATATTACTCTCACACCCATCCCTCACTCACTGTTACTCACACACCCATCTCTCACTCAATCGTAATCACACACCAATCTCTCACTCACTGTTACTCCCACACCCATCTCTCACTCACTGTGACTCACACACCCATCTCTCACTCACTGTTACACTCACAGCAATCTCTCACTCACTGTGACTCACACACCCATCTCTCACTCACTCTTACTCACACACCCATCTCTCACTCACACTTACTCTCACACGCATCTCTCACTCACCATGAATCTCACACCCATCTCTCACTCAATCGTAATCACACACCCATCTCTCACTCACTGTTACTTTACACACCCATCTCTCATGCACTGTTAATCTCACACCCATCTCTCAATCACTGATACCCTCACACCCATCTCCCACTCACTGTGACTTACACACCCATCTCTCACTCACTCTTACTCACATACCCATCTCTAACTCAATGTTACTCTCACAACCATCTCTCACTCACTGTTGCTCTCACAACCATCTCTCACTCAATGTTACTCTCACAACCATCGCTCACTCAATGTTGCTCTCACAACCATCTCTCACTCACTGTTACTCACACACCCATCTCTCACTCACTCTTACTCACACACCCATCTCTCACTCACTCTTAATCACCCACCCATCTCTCACTCAATATTACTCTCACACCCATCTCTCACTCACTGTTACTCACACACCCATCTCTCACTCACTGTGACTCACACACCCATCTCTCACTCACTGTTACTCTTAAACCCATCTCTCACTCACTCTTACTCTCACACCCATCTCTCACTCACTGTTACTCTCACACACATCTCTCACTCACTGTTACTCTCACACCTATCTCTCACTCATTGTTACTCTCACACTCATCTCTCACTCACTCTTAATCACGCACCCATCTCTCACTCAGACTTACTCATACACCAATCTCTCACTCGCTGTGACTCTCACACCCATCTCTCACGCACTGTTAATCTCACACCCATCTCTCACTCACTCTTACTCTCACCCCCATCTCTCAGTCACTGTTGCTCTCACACCCATCTCTCAGTCACTGTTATTCTCACGCCCATCTCTCACTCACTGTGACTCTCCCACCCATCTCTCACTCACTGTTACTCACACACCCATCTCTCACTCACTCTTACTCACACACCTATCTCTCACTCACCCTTACTCACACACCCATCTCTCACTCACTGTTACTCACACACCCATCTCTCATTCACTCTTACTCACACACGCATCTCTTACTCAGCCTTACTCACACACCCATCTCTCACTCACTCTTTCTCCCACACCCATCTCTCACTCAATGTTAATCTCACACCCATCTCACACTCAATGTGACGCAGACATCCATCTCTCACTCAGTTTTACTTTGCACACCTATCTCCCTTTCCTGTTAATTTACACACCCATCTCTCATTCACTATTAATCAACCCCACCTACCTCTCAATCGAAAGTCATTTCATCTTTTTGGCCTCCGGCGACAATCGGGTGATTGTGAATCAGTATTCGGTTTTTCACCTTGCTATACTTTTTTTTGTATGGACTTCTGTCAAATCATTATCACCTGCTTTTCGCCCAAGGATAATTTAATTCACCCCCAGCTCAGTATTACAAACTCAGTTACTCACCTACATCCATTTCTCAGTTAATGACAGTTAAAAGACACATTCTGAATAATGTCCCAATGCAATGCAGGTCCAGACATGAAAGTATCAGTCGCTTAAAGTTCTAAATAGAATTACATCAAGGCAGCATTCGAGCGAGTTTGGCATCACGGGACCCTAGTAAAACTGAAGTCAATGGGAACCGGGGGGAAAACACTCCGCTGGCTGGAGTCATAGCTAGCACAAAGGAAGATGGTTATGGTGTTTGGAGGTAAATCATTATAGCCCCAGGATATCGCAGCAGGAGTTCCTCAGGGCAGTGCCCTAGGCCCAGCCATCTTCAGCTGCTTCATCATAAGGTCAGAAGTGGTTATGTTCGCTAATGACTGCACAGTGTTCAGCGCTATTCCGAACTCCACAGATAATGAAGCAGTCCATGCCCGCATGCAGTAAGAGCTGGATGACATTCGAGCTTGGGCTGATAAGTGGCAGGTAACATTCGTGCCACACAAGTGCCAGGTAATAGATAAAGAGCAGATACTGAAACGATTAGCAGCACTCAAAGTAGAATAGGTACCCAGTACGGATGTGATGCGTCCTAAACTGCTGAGCAAAGTAAGGGTGGAAATAACGGAGGCTCTGGTCACAATATTTCAATCCCCCTTGTAAATGGGAGCGGATAAAGAACACTGGAAGGCTGCAAATGTTACACGCCTGTTCAAAATAAGGGGAGCGAGGTAAACTAGATATCTATTGGCAAGTCAGCCTAGCATTGCTATTGGGAAAACTTCGGGAGACAATAATCCGAAACAAATTAATTGTCACTTGGAGAACATGGTTTAATAAACGACAGCCAACACGGATTTCTTAAAGACAAATCGTGTCTGACCTACTTGATTGAGTTCTTTGATGAAATAACGGAGAGTGTTTAATGAAGGTAATCCAGTTGCTGTTGTGTATATGGACTTTCAGAAGAACTTTAATAAATCAACACATGATAGACTTGTTAGCAAAATTAAAGCCCATGGGAGTAAAGGGGCAGTTACAGCGCGGACACCAAAAGGCTAAGAGACAGAAAGCAGAGAGCAGCGGTGAACGGGTTTTTTTCACACTGGAGGGACGTATACAGTGGTGTCCCGCAGGGGTCGGTATTAGAACCACTGCTCATTTGATATAATAATTACCTGGACTTGGTTAGATGCATAATTTAAAATTTTGTGGATGACCCAAAGCTTGTAAGTGTAGAAAACAGCGAAGATTATAATAGCTGAATTTAGGAGGACATAGACAGACTTGTGAAATGGGCAGAAGCGAGCCAGATGAAATTTAATGCAGACGGGTGTGAATTGATGCATTTTGGAAGGAAAAACGAGGTAAGGCAATGTAAACGCAATGGTAAAATGTTAATGGGTTGCAGCAACAGCGAGACCTAAGGTTTCACATATACAAATTTCTGGAGATGGCAGGACAAGTTCAAAAGCGTTGCAAAAACATACGGGGCTTTTTAAGTAGAGGCATAGAGTACAAAAACAAGGAAGTTATGGTAAAAGATAATAATTCACTGGTTAGACGTCATTCAGAGTATTTGTTTTCAAGTCTGGGCACCAGACTTTAGAAAGAATGTCAAGGCCTGGGGACGGTGCAGAGGAGATTTACCAGAATATTAGCAGGAATGGAGAACATTCAGTTATCTAGAGAGACTAGAGGATCTGGGATAATTCTCCTTAGGGCAAAGAACGTTAAGGGAGGAGATGTAATAAAGGTGTTTAAAATTGAGGCGCTTTTGATAGAGTAGATCGGGAGAAACTGTTTCCACAGGACGGATGGTCGGTAACCAGGACACAGATTTAAGATAATTGGGGGGGGGGGGGGAGCCAGGGGGGAGATGCTGAGAATTTATTTTACTCAGCGAGTTGTTATGAACTGGAATTCATTGACTGAAAGGATGGTGGAATTCGATTCAATAGTAATTTCAAAATAGAATTGGATAAATACTTGAAAAGGCCATTTGCAGGGATATTGTGCAAGTGTATAGGGTGGAATTAATTGGTAGCTGTTTCAGAGAGCCGACACAGAGACGATGGGCCAAATGGCCTCCAACTGTGCTATATGATCCTATGACTTGCAAAAAGTGCAAAACGCAGCAGCCAGCAGTAACTGTTTGGAATAAAGAATATCAACCGCAAAGAATGTGTGACAAAAGCATGTCGTGCAACATAAGCTGCTCAACCAAGCGACACAAAGGAAAAGAAGCTCATAATCTAGTGGTGACCTGAGGTCAAAACCGCAAGGTTTTGAGAATGTTATTGGTTTGCAAATATTGTACACGAAAATATGTGTGAAAATATTCTGTGTCAAAATAAAACTATTTAGTTAAATTTGATGAGTGACTTTAGAAGTTCAGAAAACTTCAATAATCTTTTGAGTTATCTCGAATATTATAAGTCATTGTTGAGAGGTTATATTGCAAGGATTGTGATGAACATAATAGAAATTGGGCTCATCAACCTTTAAATAAGGCGACTGACAGGCTACGTTACAAAGTACTTCCTCAGCAATTATAATGGTGCGCGATATCCTTTCTTACCTTCCATGGCATTTGGGATAATTCACTACACTAACCTCCTCCGTAATCCATTCTCTCCGGTATACAATCTGTATTGTGATTGAGTTCTACCAGCCCCATAGTAGCTACTTTACCTCCAACAATGGGTACTTTTCACATCGCTACAGCTCATCAGTGACATCTTGTGTGAATTTACACTCCTCCCCAGCAGTTAATGGCCTGGGCCTGGTCTATTTCAGACTAACCTTAAGCTGACTCCCCTACGAGCCACACACCAGATGGGCTGGACGTATTGCGATGTTTTAATTGCAATCTTTAGCGTTATCTCACATGTGTGCACAAACCTTCCAGAAGAGCAGCAGTAGATCTAAATTCAAATTATAAGTTACTGAAGACGACGAAGAATATTGAAAGTCGGTAAGGTACGAAACTTTCTGAAGTAATTTTCTACTGTTCGTGCGTTCAACAAACCTGTGTTTTGTATATTTCCTGAGTGAGAGTTGCAGGAGCGGAACAGCGAATCGATACACTCGCGTTGTAGGCGGAGCTTTCACCCTGCCCAGCCCAGTTCCTCAGCGGGCTGCAAATCTCTTTAGAAATGTTAACATCTTACACGTCACTGTAACTGTAGTCACATTGGAGTTTCGAAAATGCTAAACTCAGTGATGGGTTTAAGTTTGTTTCGGAACGTTGCGTTTCAGTATTGTGCCATGCTGTGGATTTTCTGCACAGGTATGTGACCGATTTCATATAACAGGTTCTGCAGTAGCAAAATATCGGAAATTGATCAAGCCTTATATTTCTCTTTGTACTGTTTTAATAGTCACGAATTAAACATTGTTCTTTACATTGCCGTATTGTGCTCATCACTGCTTTGTTCTGCATTTTAACTCTTCATATTCTTCTGTTTATCAAGTAAATATTCTGCAATGATATCTATTTCCGACAGCTGCCGAAGATGTTTCTCTGAAATGCACTCAGTTCCCCGAATCTGTAGCGGTGAAAAGGGGTGAAAACGTTACCCTACTTGCCACGGTATCTGGATTCAAGAAGGACGAGGAAATAAAAGTTTTCTGGGGCAAGGTCGTAGACAAAAAATTGATAACAGTAACGCCTGACAACCGTAGAAAATTTGAAGCTCTACAGAATGGAACAGTTTCCTTTCATCTGCAGAATGTGACATTCCAGGACTCTGGAGTCTATAAAAGCAGAGTGCAAGTTGGGACATCCGAATTTGTTAATGGAAACGGCACAGAACTAATTGTATTTCGTAAGTGTCGTTCTATACCAATCTAAATGTCGATGAAACTCAGAAATAATGAAAGATAACTTGATGGACGGATAGATAGATAGATAGATAGATAGATAGATAGATAGATAGATAGATAGATAGATAGATAGATAGATAGATCGATCGACAGACAGACACACACACACACACACACAGTATTCCTAGTAAAATTCAATAGCAGATTTGTGGACTCCGAAAAGCAAGTCCACCATCTACAAGGCACAAGTTCAGCATTGTGATGGGATTCTATCCAAATGCCTGGATGAGTGCAACTCCAACAACACTCAAGAAGCTCGACAGCATCCAGGACAAAACAGCCCGCTTGATTGGCACCCAATCCACCACCTTAAAGATTGACTCCATCCACCACCGGCGCACCGTGGCTGCAGTGTGTATCGTCTACAAGATGCACTGCAGCAACTCACCAAGGCTTCTGCGGCAGCACCTGCCAAACCCGCGACCTCTACCAACTTGAAGGACAAGGACAGCAGGCGCGTGGTAACACCATCACCTGTAAGGATACAAGGATACTTGATGCCCAGGATATTCAAAGGGAGATTCTAGTAACGCCGGACAATCAGCGCAAGTACTAAAAGCGCGGTTTCTCCAGGATTTGAAATTATTTTAAGTCGCGGTTACGGTGGAAGAAAGGGAAAACTCGTCGGGAATGTGAAGTCCGTATGTTTTTTTTTCGTGCTGTAAATTTCTGCTACTTAACATAAAGGGGACATATTGACTTTTTTCTGATGAAAATTAAAAGGCGGGAATTGGAAGAATAATGTTACACGCAAAGATTCTTTTGGAATAGGGAATACTTGCTCACAGCAAGTGCTCAATGCTAAATCGATTACAAGATTTGAAACACTACTGAAAAATGATTAAAGGTAAATGATGTTAAGATGTTGGGAGAAGGAGGAAATTAGGAATGCATCAGTCCCGTTTCAGATCAAAATTCAGCAAAGCCAAAAAAAATCCATGTAACATTCTCTGGCGATAAGATCTCTACGGTCTCGAAGTAAAGTGGGGCTGCCACGAGGACACCGTCAAAAGCTCCATAGCAACGTGATAAATGAATGACAACGGACGGTTATATACGCCTCTGAGGTTTCTGCAAGTTTCCCATTTGAAGTAATAGCGCTAACCTGGTGGGACTTGCGCGGAATTTTAGTTCCATTGTTCGTTTCGAAAATTTGACATATCGGCTTGATCAATTACTGGGCACATTTGGAAAACAGAGAGATGCTTAAAGGAAATACGGTTCGATTAGTATTCTAGAGGTGGAAATCAAATGTGCAGAAGAGCTTTTATCATTGGACCATGTCTTTATATTATGCAATATTTTATTTCGAGTAAAGAAACATCAATAGTTGACTGAGAACATTTTTAAACTCCCGCAAATATAAACCGATTTTAACCATAAGTCAAATGGAGATGAGCTCTATGAAACTTTTGACAACAGAGTTAACTATACAGCAGAAGATTTCTTTAACTGACAATCATATTTATAAAATATCATGAGCCTGTACATTTTATCTTGACATTACTTATAGTTGCGTAGTTAACATACTGAAAATATAAGCGCCAACTTTATATAATAACAGTGTTAATGTGAAATTGGACGTGGTTCTATTTCAGCTGATTGTTGACTTCCTTATTGTTGTTTGGATTTCAGTCCACACTGGTTATCAAATGAACTGAAGATAAAATGTCTAACTATTTTTCCACAGTTCCTCCGACGCCTTTACAGATCTTCTCCTCTGTGCTTAGAACTGTGTCATCGACTTCTTTGACTCTTGAGTGTAAAACGGCTGCGTTTTTCCCGGAAAAGCTGAACATCACTTGGTTTAAAAATGGATCCGAAATTCAGAGCGGTATGGAACTAAATAAAAAACAGAACAGAGCGGGACTGTATGAAGTTTCCAGTTATCTCCATGAAACAGGTTCTTTGCAGAGCGGAACGAATTATACCTGTCAGATATCACACGTCTCTCTTCACACTG
Organism: Squalus acanthias; assembly: GCA_030390025.1. Lineage (NCBI taxonomy): Eukaryota > Metazoa > Chordata > Chondrichthyes > Squaliformes > Squalidae > Squalus > Squalus acanthias. The sequence continues at coordinate 72,484,992 of CM059430.1, read as the reverse complement.
GCGCACGTGTATATCACGTTATTCACTTTTCAGGTAAGTGGCGTGCATGTTTCTCAAATAAAATGATGTCTATATATTCTATATAATGAATAGAAAAACTGTTAATAGTAACTCAGATTCATCTCCATGGACTGCGGGCGTCACTTTGCGCTTCCTTTGCTTCTATTGTTTATGTGCGAGGGTAAGCAATTTCGGGAAAACATTCCATTTACAGTCAAGACGATCTGGGCCCTTCCTCAGCAGGTACATTTGTACATTTATCAGAAGTACGACTTCTACATTACTGTCCCTTTTCCAGCCCGGATATAGGTACCTTTTCCTTCCCAATAAGATAATGAGCAAGTAACGGAAATGCTTCAACTTGTGCCGTCCTGGTCCCTAAACTCCGGTGGATTCTACAAATCTCTCGCCGGTGACCCCCGAGAATTCAGGCCCTAATGCCTGCAGTTTCCGCGAGGATTTAGGCCGTTTTTTCCGTGGTTAGCGAGTAATCGGAGGTTCGTCTGAAATCCTTCATTGTCACTGACACAAACCGAAACAATACAAATAATACACTTCTCCTAATGAGAAATAATGTTTAAATCTTACCTGGGAGACCAAACGCAGATTGGGTGACCGCTTTGCGGAACACCTCCGTTCAGTCCATAAGGGTGGCCCCGAGCTTCTGGTCGCTTGTCACTTTAATTCTCCGCTCCTCTCCCACTCAGACCTCACCGCCCTCGGCCTCTAACACAGTTCCAATGAAGCACAAGGTAAGCTCGAGGAACAGCACCTCATCTTTCGATTAGGCACTTTACAACCTTCTGGACTCAACATAGAGTTCAACAATTTCAGATCATAACCTCTGCTCCTATCTTTTTTTAATTTATATATTTATTTCTCTCTCTCTCACATGGCAGCTGTCTTTCATTCTGCCAGTGCCATTTACACTTCATCTAGAGTCATCTTTTGTTTCTTAATTTGTCCCATTACCATCTCCTTTTGCTTTGCATCATCTCTTAATCTTTCCGAATGTCTCTTAATCTCTCCTGGCTTCCATCCGATCACACACCTTCCCTTTTGTTCTTTCCTCCCCTCCCCCCTCTCCCTGCCCCTACACTTGCTTAAAAACCTGTTCCATCTCCAGCTTTTTCCAGTTCTGACGAAGGGTCATCGACCTGAAACGTTAACTCTGTTTCTCTCTCCACAGAGGCAGCCTGACCTGCTGAGTGTATCCAACATTTTCTGTTTTTATTTTAAATCTTACCTCTTGGTCTACAGTCGATGTAAGTTGCACAATGAAGTTCAAAGTAGGTTTGAATTCAAGTATGCCCTTTAACAAGCCGTTGAGGAGGCCACACTCGGAGGAGTGCATGTTATATTGAGAGTTCCATAAGAGAAAGGACATTAATTTGAACAAGAAAGTACAAGCCGACTTCACTGCGATTATCCCTGAATGAGAGAAGATGTTTATTATGGGCGATTTGAAAAACCCAGCCTATATTCTGTCCAGTTGAGAAAGTTCGAGGGAGTCTCATTAGAAGAGGTTTGAGAAGTGGTTTCAGAGGTTTGAGAGGCTATTTCCACTGACCACATTAGGAGCAACAAGGGGTCATAAACTTAGTATCAGCTCCAGAAACAGGAAGGTGAGGGCAGAGAAAACATTTCACTCACGGGCGCTTAAGTGCATGGAATATACCGGCACAAGAGGCTAGTGAAGGGAATCGAGCTGACGGTTTAGAGGGAAATTAGAAAAACAAATAAAGAAAATGCGTGGGAAAGGGGAATGAAAATATTGGTTAGAGAGCTGGGAGCGAGACTGTGGTGGGCCGGAAACGTTGGCTCCTACTGTGCTTAGATTTCTATGATTTCACTCGAGAAAAAGGAGCAAAAGGGAGTTGCTCGCGGAGAAATTGAGCGATGTAGGGCATCGGGGTACCCAGCTTAGTCCGATCAAACTGCGGGTCAAACATGGGCCATTTCATAGGGTCAGATTTCAGCCCGCAATCTCGTCCCTCAAGGCTCCATGCCGGGAGCGCTGTCTCCTGGATTTATTTGTTCCCTATGATGTGAGTGAAACGGATCTCTGTAACTGCAGATGCTTCACCTTATCCCTCATATTTGTTAGCTGGTTATTGTCTTATGAATTTACCCGCTCCATCTGTTTGCACTTTGTATCTGAACACGCGTGAAGGATTGAAATAATTCACAATTATGGGGGTCAGGACTTGAGCATTATCTCGGAAATGAACCGAGTGGGTGAGTTTGGTATATAAAAACTTAGGAACATAAGTAATAGGAGCAGAAACATGTCATTCGATCCTGCTCCGTCAATCATGGCTGATCTCCTACCTCATCTTCACGTTCCCGCATTATCCCCATATCCATTGATTCCCTTAGTATCCACATATCAATCGATCTCTGTCTTCAATATACTCTACAACTTAGCATCCACAGTCTTCTGGGGTAGTGAATTCCAGAGATTCACAGCCCTTTGTGTGAAGACATCTCTCCTCATCTCAGTCCTAAATGGCCGACTCCTTATTCTGAGACTTTGACCCCTGGTTCTAGAGCCCCAGCCAGAAGAAACACCCTCCCAGAATCTACGCTGTCAAGCCCCTTAAGAATGTTATGTATTTCAATGAGATAACCTCTCATTCTTCTAAACTCTAGGCAATATAGAACTAGTCTGCTCAATCTCTCCTCATAGAACAATCCCTTCATCCGAGGAATCAATCTAGTGGAATCGTGTTTGGACAACTTCTTAGGCAAGTATAGCCTTCCTTAGGTAAGGAGACCCAAACTGTACACAGTCCTCCAGGTGTGGTCTCACTAAGGCCGTATATAATTGCACTAATCTTCTTTACTCTTTTACTCCAATGCTTTTTGTAATAAAGGCTAAGATACCATTTGCTTTCCTAATTGCTTGCTGTACTGGCATATTAACCTTCTGTGATTCGTATACAAGGACACCCAGGTCCCTCTGAAGACCAACATTTCCCAATATCTCAAAATTAAAAAAATATTCTTCTCTATTTTCCTACCAAAATGGATAACTTCACACTTCTCCGCATTATATTCCATCTGCCATGTTCTTGCCCATTCACTTAATTAATCTATAGCCGTTTGCAGCCTCTTTGCGTCCTCCTCACAGCTTACTTTCCCACCTAAATTTGTATCATTATCAATATTGGATACAATACACTCGGTTCCCTCATCTAAGTCATTGATATAGATTGTAAATAGCTGAGTGCCAAGCACTGATCCACTCTGTACCCCACTAGGTACAGCCTGTCATCCCAAAAATGACTCATGTGTTGCTATTCTCTGTTTTCTGTTCGTTAACCAATGCTCAATCCATGCTATTATATTACCTCCCAATCCAATGAGCCCCAATTTTGTGTAATAACCTTTTGTGTGGCACCTTATCGAATCCATTTGGAAAATCCAAATTCACTACATCAATTGGACCCCTATTTATCTCCCCCACATTTGTTACCTTCCAATCCTCTGGGACCATTCTAGAATTTGGGGAATTCTGAATGATCAAAAGCAATGCATGGACTATCTCTGTAGCCACCTTTTTTAGAACCCTCGGGTGTAGGCCATCAGGTCCAGGGGATTTGTTGGATTTTCGTTCCATTAATTACTCCTGCACTATTTCTTTACTAATACTGATTTATTTAAGTTTCTGCGTTCTCACTAGACCCTTGGTTCCCCACTATTTCTGGAATATTTGTTGTGTCTTCTACCGTGAAGCCAGATAAAAAGTACTTGTTTAATGTCTCTGCCATTTCCTTATTCCCCATTATAATTTTTGCCTCTAAGGGATGTTTACTGTCGCTAATCTCTTCCTTTTTACATACCGATAGAAGCTGTTGCAATCAGGTTTTATGTCTCTTGCTAGTTTACTCTGATAACATATTTTCCCTTTCTTTATCAATTTCTAAGTCATCATTTGCTGAATTCTAATATACTCCCAATCCTCAGGATTACTATGCTTTTTGGCAACATAATAAGCCTCTTCCTTTAATCTAATACTATCTTTAACTTCTCTTGTTAGACACGGTCGGATCACGTTTTCCACGGGGTTTTTATTCCTTAGGGTATGTATATTTGTTGCAAATTATGAATTAATTCTTTAAATGTTCACATCTTTTAATTCAGTTTCACAATCTACCTTAGCCAATTCGCCCTTCATACCTGCATAGTTTGTTTTGTTCAGATTTAAGACCACAAGGCTAAAAATTCAATAGTGGTAAAAATCTGCCTGTGCCAATGCAAGCCGGTTTTAAAGTCCGCCGAAAATGGTGGCGCTGGCCGGTCTGGTAAATTGGCGCTGATGGTTAATTAACATTAGCCCAGCACTGAACCTACAGTGCAACGCTGTTGTGGTGGCGTTCGTCCTGGCAGTAGGCCCCAATGTAGCGTTGCCGTAGCATCATTGCAGCAAGAACAACATCTTGTTAAAGCGAGGCTCTCATTTCAGAGAGTAATTCGGTCTCTTAAAGGGGATCTGCTTTCTGAAATGAAAAAACTAAAAATCATGTAAAATTAGCAGGTTTTAGCCCGTACAGCTCAAATGCCTTTGAAAAAATGTATGAAAAAGAATTTCCAAATATGAGGCTTCAGCTCTTAAAGCGGAATTGCCTTCTGCAGCTAAACAAATGGGAAAAGTGCTTCAGCACTAACAACAATCAGGGAAGGGGCACCCTGGTCTCGCACGCAGCACCCCAGCTTAATGCAGGGGGATCAACACTGCATCGAGGTTCTCTACCCACAGGGGCCAGGAGCCCTTCCAGAAGGAAGGATATGGGACCAGATCACCGAGGCCGTCACTGCCAGCAGTGTTGCCCCCAACCACTTGGCCCCAGTGCCCAAAGAAGCTTCATGAACGCAGACCACTGGTCAAAGTCAGTAAATGCATCTTCAAAAGCCATCTCCTACCAACTGCACCACTAGCATCACACACTGCTCAATGCACAACCCCCAGGCACTGACCTAACAACAAGCTGCACCAATGACGAGGCACAGCTCCCATTCCTAGCCTCACATCACCCCGTTGGAGGAGACGGTGTAGACCATTCTTGGCAGGGGCATGATTGAACACTTGGCTAGCAGGGAGGCTTAAAGGATACACGATGTTGGTATCCTCATACGTTATCCTCCTTCTCGCATGCACCTATTATTTTCCTGTCCTCCCCTGACCACAACTCCACCTTTGTGACGTCCTCGTTTCACACAGCCAAGAAATGCAGCCTGGCCAGCCAGTAGTTGACCAGGAAGAGGGAGAGGAGAGGAGAGTGAAGAAGAAGAAGAAGAAGAAGAAGAAGAAGAAGAAGAAGAAGAAGAAGAAGAAGAAGAAGAAGAAGAAGAAGAAAAAGAAACACCATCATTTGATTTCACACGCACAGCCAGCAACTCTTCAAGGTCGAACTGCAAGGCCATTTGCAATGACCACCACTGGAAGTCAGCAGCCTTCCACCTCAGCCATGCTGCAGCCACTGGTGTAGCACGTTTTTTTTATTCGTCCATGGGATCTGGGCGTCACTGGCAAGGCCAGCATTTATTGCCCATCCCTAATTGCCCTTTAGAATGTGGTGGTGAGCCACATTCTTGAACAGCTGCAGTCCGTGTGGTGAAGGTACTCCCACAGTGTGTTAGGGAGGGAGTCCCAGGATTTTGACACAGCGATGACGAAGGAACGGCGATATACTTCCAAGTCAGGATGCTGTGTGACTTGGAGGGGAACTTGGAGGTGATGGTGTTCCCATGCGCCTGCTGCCCCTTGTCCTTCTAGGCTGTAAAGGTACAATACATGTTCAAAGGTTGGATTGTATCAAGATTCCAGCTCCCTCAACCCTGTAGAGAGCGGGTCGGTTTATATCTGTCAGGTGTCTCATGTCTCTCTCAGGGGTCCAGCCTGCGACAGCTATAAGGGTAAGAGGCTCAGATTCGCAATACTGCCCTGAATTGGGGCCTGTTGGGGATTTTCTGTCTCCATTGATCCGCACCAGAACATTCTCGATGCGGTGAGTGGGTAAAGGGGTTACTGCGCTCATTTCAATCTCAAAAGGCTTTCGATTTTGACCTTGGAAATGAAAATCCAGAGAGATGCATGACGAGGGCTGAATCCTTTTAGCCTGTTTAACACTATTACCCAAAGTTAAAGTACCCGCATTCAGTTTTCCGAAAATCGTGTTTAACAGGCGACCGATCCGCTACTGGCCGTTTTCCGCCCCAGCCGAAGTAAAATTTCACCCCAGGATCTCCTCTGTCCTTCCATGCTCAAAGCCCCGCCTGGCTCTCAGCCCATCAATTGCTGCTGACTTGCTTTCCATCCGCTGCTCATAACCATCCTCTAGCAGCCCATTACCCACTCGCCCCTTCAGGGCACCTGTTAGGCTCCTCGCTGTCCTCGCGAATACTGGCCCTGCACGCTCTCTCTCTCACTGCACCCCTCCACCTCCCCATTCCCCTCCAGCCCATCTAATGTCCTCTTGGTTCCCACAAACATCTAATTCTTCCATGTCTATCCAGCTCCTTCCTCTTCGCACGATTCTTCCCCTCCTCCTCCGCATCTCTTTACCCTCTCTCCTCCGTCCAAAATCATCCGCCATCCTCCCATCCTTCTTCCCGGCAGTCTACCTCCGCCCTCGCCACTGTGCCGTCCCCTCTGGGTTCCTTTCGACTCCATGGTCGTCGCCTTCCCTCACCTAATTCCAGTTAACACCCCGCCCTATATTGCAAGTTAACCCCAGGACTACATTTAGTTTACAACCCCCTGGGCAACACCAAGGGATTGTGACTATTAATAATATAATGGGTGGAATTTTCACGGGATTCTCCCCATTTTTCGCCTTAATTTCGGTGGAAGATCCGCAAACCCCTGGAGATAGGGCGTGAAAAGCTTTAATTCTGATCCTAAGAATCAAAAAATATTTATGTGATATTAAAATAAATACAAGAATGTATGACTTACAGATGGGAACTGAATAATATCTGCCCTTGGTAGAATCAACTCCTGCCTAGAACCCTACTTCACTAAAACACTAACCTGAGGAGAATTTCTGCGGGGTTTGGCTGCTAGTTAGTGGGTCTGTTAACCTGTTTATAATAAACCGCTCAACAGCTGCATTAAAACAGGGAACAAAGGAACGTCGGAAAGACACAATGAGACAACGGATTTGTCCAGAGTTATATAATCGCCAACAGTAACGTTGAGGCAAAAAGTGTCGAGTGATAGAATGAGAGAAGTTAAAATGATTTTCAAGTGATAAAGAAAGCAAAATATGTACAAACATCAATAAAATTTACTACAAAATGGAACAAAAAATTGTATAAATCAAATTTTCCGAGCGAACAAAGATCAGCCCTCCTGTCCCATATAATAAATACCCTACACCGGGTAAAGTCTACCCAGATTGTAATTATAGCACTGACTCCAAGGATTCAGAGCTTCTGAGCACGAGTGGAGAAAGTCAGTCCTAACATTCAGGAATCAGTCGAATCATAGAGCCTTCATCAATGGAGCAAATCCAACTGAGTCGACAGCAGGCAGACAGGAAGTGATGTCAGTGGAGTGGTGTGGCTGAGAGGCGTTGTTGACACCGCTGTCAGACAGTGGAATCTGCAGAGAGGCTGAGGCCCTATGGGAAGACCCGAGAGGTCACCGTGCTGCAGACATTCAAACTCTTTATATGTACCTCAATTTTAATGTTTCGTATCTGCCTGTGATCTAATCTCACTGATGTTCATGTAAATGCAGCGACACTGAAATAAACCCTTAAACAACAGCCATTGCATTCAACACACTGAATGTCATCAGTTGTCTCTCTCCATCTTTATTTCTCTCTCTCTCTCTCTCTCTCTGTCTATGTCTGCCCATCTATCTCTCCTCTCCCTCTTTGTCTGTCTGTCTATCTATCTCTCACACTCTATTTCTGTGTCTTTCTTTCTCTCTGTCTCTCTGTCCGTATGTCTATATCTAACTGTTTTCCCGCTCGCTGTCTCTCTCTTTCTACCTGTTTCTCCCTCTCTCCATCTCCCTTACTCAGCCTCATTTTTTTCCTTCTTTGTTTTTCAGATTTTTCTCACTACACTTTTTTAAATGTCCCTTCTGTTTCTGCCCACCAGATACTATTGGGGGATTCCAAATCATTAACCTGTGCCGTTTACTATTGGGGATAATGGTGATTCTGGTGGGGACCACCTTCATCGTGGATCATTTGAAATCAGTCTCAATTTAAAGGTAAGAAGTTAATTCCTTGAAGCAGATAATCGCCGCAGAATTATAGCAATAACTCGCAGGAAACAAAAGGATAGAATCCTTCTTTTGTGAATTATGATATCTGGGTGCATTTCTTCCCTGGACATTGGCTGAAACTCATTCATTCTACACTTTCTTATCCATCCGAGTATACACAGCAAGAAAATAAAATCATATTGCAGCCTGTGAAAGTGTTGCTCAATGTTATACACAAACCCATCTCTCACTCATTGTGACTTTACACACCCATCTCTCACTAACTGTTATTTTACACACCCATCACTCACTAATACTTTACACACAAATCTCCCTCTCAGTGTGACGTTACACACAAATCTCCCTCTCAGTGTGACGTTACACTCCAACCTCTCACTCACTGTTACTTTTCACACCCAGTCCTCACCCACTTTTACTTTAATGAGAAGTCGCACAACACCAGGTTATAGTCCACCAGTTTTATTTGAAATCACAAGCTTTCGGAGCTTACGTGGCCCCTTCCTCAGGTGAAGTGAAGAAATACAGAATCGACAAAGCATATATAGATAGAGAACAATGCATGTGTAACTTACAATGGCAGACGACTACATTTAAACATCCTGACTGTTTATCTGCCGAGGTGTGACAAAAGGCAATCAGGTCAGCCAGGAAGGTACCACATCAAAGACATAGCAAGATACAACTGAGACAATGAGGTGGAGTTACAGGGGGTCTAATGTGTCAAAATCTGCAGTCGGTATGTAAAACGATAAACTTTAAATTTTTTACTTTTTTACTGGGAATCACATCTGTGAACAAGCCAACGACGACTCGAGTCTGGATCACGTCATGAGTGCGGAACTTGGCTATCAGTTTCTGCTCGATAATTTTGCGTTGTCGTGTGTTTCTAAGGCCGCCTTGGAGAACGCTCACCCGCAGATCCGAGGATGAATGTCCTTGACTGCTGAAGTGTTCCCCTTGGGAGGGAACACTCCTGCCTGGTGATTGTCGTGCGGTGTCCGTTCATACGTTGTCTCAGTGGTCTCGCCGATGTACCATGCCGCGGTGCATTCTTTCCTGCAACGTATGAGGTAGACAACGTTGGCCGAGTCACATGAGTATGTACCATGTACCTGGTGGGTAGTGTCCTCACGTGTGATGATGGTATCTGTGTTGATGATCTGGCATGTCTTGCAGAGGTTGCCATGGCAGGGTTGTGTGGTGTCGTGGTTGCTGTTATCCTGAAAGCTGGGTAATTTGCTGCGAACGATGGTACTTCTGAGGTTAGGCGGCTGTTTGAAGGCAAGTAGTGGAGGCGTGGGGATGGCCTTAGCGAGGTGTTCGTCATCATCGATGACATGTTGAAGGCTGCGAAGAACATGGCGTAGTTTCTCCGCTCCGGGGAAGTACTGGACGACGTAGGGTACCCTATTGGTTGTGTCCCGTGTTTGCCTTCTGAGGATGTCTATGCGATTTTTCGCTGTGGCCCATCGGAACTGTCGATCGATGAGTCGAGCGTCATATCCCGTTCTTACGATGCCGTTTTTCAGCGACCATAGGTGTCCATCGCGTTCCTCCTCGTCTGAGCAGATCCTGTGTATTCGCACTGTGTATGCTCAAGCTGTCAGGAGATGCATCAACACCAGATTCATCAGCCGCACTCACAAGACAGTCCAGAATGTCACCCGAGCACAACGCAACGCCATCCATGCTCTCAAGACCAACCGCAACATCGTCATCAAACCAGCGGACAAAGGAGGAGCCATCGTCATACAGAACAGAATGGACTATTGCAAAGAAGCATACCGACAACTGGACAACCTGGAACACTACAGACAGTTACCCGCAGATCCGACCAAAGAACACACCCGCCAACTCAATAGACTGATCAAGACCTTCGATCCAGACCTTCAAAGCATCCTACGCGCTCTCATCCCACGTACTCCCCGCGTGCGAGACTTCTACTGCCTCCCAAAGATACACAAAGCCAACACACCCGGACATCCTATCGTATCAGGCAACGGAACCCTGTGTGAGAACCTCTCTGGATACGTCGAGGGCATCCTGATACCCATCGTACAGGGAACCCCCAGCTTCTGCCGTGACACCACAGACTTCTTACAGAAACTCAGCACCAACGGACCAGTTGAACCAGGAACACTCCTTGCCACGATGGACGTATCGGCACTCTACACCAGTATCCCCCACGATGACGGCATTGCTGCGACAGCCTCAGTACTCAACACCAACAACAGCCAATCTCCAGACGCCATCCTACAACTCATCCGCTTCATCCTTGACCACAATGTCTTCACCTTCGATAACCATTTTTTTACCCAAACACACGGAACAGCCACGGGGACCAAATTCGCACCCCAATACGCCAACATCTTCATGCACAAGTTCGAGCAAGACTTCTTCGCTGTACAGGACCTCCAACCAACGCTGTGCACCAGATACATCGACGACATTTTCTTCCTTTGGACCCATGGCGAAGGATCACTGAAAAGACTACACGATAACATAAACAAGTTCCATCCCACCATCAAACTCACCATGGACTACTCCTCAGAATCGGTTTCATTCCTGGACACACGAATCTCCATCAAAGACGGACACCTCAGCACTTCACTCTACCGCAAGCCCACGGACAACCTCACGATGCTCCACTTCTCCAGCTTCCACCCTAACCACGTTAAAGAAGCCATCCCCTATGGACAAGCCCTGCAAATACACAGGATCAGCTCAGACGAGGAGGAACGCGATGGACACCTACGGACGCTGAAAAACGCCCTCGTAAGAACGGGATATCACGCTCGACTCATCGATCGACAGTTCCGACGGGCCACAGCAAAAAATCGCATAGACATCCTGAGAAGGCAAACACGGGACACAACCAACAGGGTACCCTACATCGTCCAGTACTTCCCTGGAGCGGAGAAACTACACCATGTTCTTCGCAGCCTTCAACATGTCATCGATGACGACGAACACCTCGCTAAGGCCATCCCCATGCCTCCACTACTTGCCTTCAAACAGCCGCCTAACCTCAGAAGTACCATCGTTCACAGCAAATTACCCAGCTTTCAGGATAACAGCGACCACGACACCATACAACCCTGCCACGGCAATCTCTGCAAGACATGCCAGATCATCAACACAGATACCATCATCACACGTGAGGACACTACCCACCAGGTACATGGTACATACTCATGTGACTCAGCCAACATTGTCTACTTCATACGTTGCAGGAAAGAATGCACCGCGGCATGGTACATCGGCGAGACCATGCAGACACTGAGACAACGTATGAATGGACACCGTGCGACAATCACCAGGCAGGAGTGTTCCCTCCCAAGGGGAACACTTCAGCAGTCAAGGACATTCAGCCTCGGATCTGCGGGTAAGCGTTCTCCAAGGCGGCCTTAGAAACACACGACAACGCAAAATCATCGAGCAGAAACTGATAGCCAAGTTCCGCACTCATGAGGACAGCCTCAACCGGGATCGTGGGTTTGTGTCACGATACATGACGTGATCCAGACTCGAGTTGTCGTTGGCTTGTTCACAGATGTGTTTCCCAGTAAAAAAGTAAAAATTTTAAAGTTTATCGTTTTACATTCCGACTGCAGATTTTGATACATTAGACCCCCTGTAACTCCACCTCATTGTCTCAGTTGTATCTTGCTATGTCTTTGATGTGGCACCTTCCTGGCTGACCTGATTGCCTTTTGTCACACCTCGGCAGATAAACAGTCAGGATGTTTAAATGTAGTTGTCTGCCATTGTAAGTTACACATGCATTGTTCTCTATCTATATATGCTTTGTCGATTCTGTATTTCTTCACTTCACCTGAGGAAGGGGCCACGTAAGCTCCGAAAGCTTGTGATTTCAAATAAAACTGTTGGACTATAACCTGGTGTTGTGCGACTTCTCATTTTTGTCCACCCCAGTCCAACACCGGCATCTCCGCATCATGACTTTTACTTTACACATCCATTCCTCATTCACTGCTACTTTACACAACATCACTCACTCGCAGTGACTCACACACCCATCTCTCACTCACTGTGACTTTAGACACCCATCGTTCACACACTTTGACTTTATACACGCATGTCTCCCTCACTGTTCCTTTACACACCCATCTCTCAGACATTGGCCCAGAAATTAAACATCGATGGTTCCCGCGGGGGTAAGGATTCCCCGCGATATCGCACTCCACGCCCACGTTTTTGTTTTGGGCCCACACGAACTTCAGTTGCAGGGCCTCTCCCTGTTGCCAGCGTGCAGTGCTTGCGTGGCCCAGAGGCACAATTAGTTCGTGCGAGCTCTGGGATCACGTGATTCAGTTAGAGCCATTGGCAGCACACCATCTTTCATTCATAGTTTTGACTACAATGGCTGTCAAAGCTATGAATACTACAAGCCCCCAAAAGAACAGCTAAACCTCAATTAAATTTTTAAAAATCCATCACATTAATAAAATAACTATAGTTAAATAAATTAACCACTTTAAACAAAAAAATAATTTTTGAAAAAATTTAAAATCTTTTTAAAAGTTATAAAAATAAACTTACTTTTCTTTAAAGTCTCTAAAAAAGATTAACCTGTTGAAAAAAAATTACAATAACACTGAATTAACTACTTACCTTGTTAAAAGGGGGTCCTACGCCTGCTTTCTTTATGTGTAAAATCTTCACCACTTACCTGCGCGTTCAAACCTGAAAAAAAACTAAGTGTGCTGCGTGCGCACAACCTGTAGTGCACACGCGGTTCACTTAGGAAACGCCCCCTTTGCAATACACGAAGTGCCGGTTTCCCGCGCATGCGCAGTGCATGCAGGAAACGGGCAATTCGGGACCTAATACCCGAGAGAACACAGTGCGTACTCTCGCGTATTAGGTCTAATTTTCGGGCCATTGTGAATCTACACACGCATCTCTCACTCACTGTTCCTATACACACCTATCACTCACTCACAGTTCCTTTACACACCAATCTCTCACTCACTCTTCCTGTACACATCAATCTCTCACTCACTGTTCCTTTAGACACCAATCTCTCATTCACTGTTCCTTTACACATCAATCTCTCACTCACTGTTCCTTTACACAACAATCTCTCACTCACTGTTCCTTTACAACCCAATCTATAACTTACTGTTCTTTTACACACCAAACTCTCACTCACTATTCCTTTGCAAACCAATCTCTCACTCACTGTTCCTTTACACACCAATCTCTCACTCACTGTTCCTTTACACATATATCTCTCACTCACTGCCCCTTTACACAACTATCGCTCACTCACTGTTCCTTTACACTTCAATCTCTCACTCACTCTTCCTTTACACATCAATCTCTCACTCACTGTTCCTTTACAACCCAATCTCTCACTCACTGTTCCTTTACACATCAATCTCTCACTCACTGTTCCTTTACAAAACAATATCTCACTCACTGTTCCTTTACAACCCAATCTATCACTCACTGTTCTTTTACACACCAATCTCTCACTCACTATTCCTTTGCACACCAATCTCTCACTCACTGTTCCTTTACACACCAATCTCTCACTCACTGTTCCTTTACACACATATCTCTCCTTCACTGCCCCTTTACACAACTATATCTCACTCACTCTTCGTTTACACATCAATCTCTCACTCACTGTTCCTTTACAACCGAATCTCTCACTCACTGTTCCTTTACACAACAATCTCTCACTCACTCTTCCTTTACACACCAATCTCTCACTCACTGATCCTTTACACATAAATATTTCACTCACTGTTACTTTACACGTCAATTTCTCACTCACTGTTCCTTTACACACCAATCTATCACTCACTTCCCCTTTACACAACTATCTCTCACTCGTGTTCCTTTACATACCAAACTTTACTCACTGTTCCTTCACACATCAATCACTCACTCAATGTTCCTTTACACATCAATTGCTCACTCACTGTTCCTTTACACATCAATCTCTCACTCACTGTTCCTTTACACACCAATCTCTCACTCACTGTTCTTAAAACACCAATCTCTCACTCACTGTTCTTTACACACCAATCTCTCACTCACTGTTCCTTTACACACCAATCTCTCACTCACTGTTCTTTACACACCAATCTCTCACTCACTGTTCCTTTACGTATAAATATCTCACTCCCTGTTACTTTATTAACATATCTCTCTCTTACTGCACCTTCACATAACTATCTCTCACTCACTTATCCTTTACACATCAATCTGTCACTCACTGTTCCTCTACACACCAATCTCTCACTCACTGTTCCTTTACAACCCAATCTATCACTTACTGTTCTTTTACACACCAATCTCTCACTCACTATTCCTTTGCACACCAATCTCTCACTCACTGTTCCTTTACACAGCAATCTCTCACTCACTATTCCTTTAAACACATATCTCTCACTCACTGCCCCTTTACACAACTATCTCTCACTCACTGTTCCTTTACACTTCAATCTCTCAATCACTCTTCCTTTACACATCAATCTCTCACTCACTGTTCCTTTACAACCCAATCTCTCACTCACTGTTCCTTTACACATCAATCTCTCACTCACTGTTCCTTTACAAAACAATCTCTCACTCACTGTTCCTTTACAAACCAATCTATCACTCACTGTTCTTTTACACGCCAATCTCTCACTCACTATTCCTTTGCACACCAATCTCTCACTCACTGTTGCTTTACACACCACTCTCTCACTCACTGTTCCTTTACACACATATCTCTCACTCACTGTTCCTTTACACACCAATCTCTCACTCACTGTTCCTTTACACACCAATCTCTCACTCACTGTATCTTTACACTAAAAATATCTCAATTACTGTTACTTTGCACACCTATTTCTCCCTCACTGTTCCTTTACACACCAATCTCTCACTCACTGTTCCTTTACACACCTATCTTTCTCTCACTGTTCCTTTGCACATTAATCTCTCACTGACTGTTCCTTTACACACCAATCTCTCACTCACTGCCGCTTTACACAACTATCTCTCACTCGTGTTCCTTTACACAACAATCTCTCACTCACTGTTCCTTTACACGTCAAACTCTCGGTCACTGTTCCTTTACACTTCAATCTCTCACTCACTTTTCCTTTGCACATCAATCTCTCACTCACTGTTTATTAACACAACTATCTCTCAATCGTGTTCCTTTACGCATCAATGTCTCACTCACTGTTCCTTTACACACCAATCTCTCAATCACTGTTCCTTTACACACCTATCTCTCACTCACAATTCCTTTACACATCAATGTATCACTCACTGCCCCTTTACACTACTATCTCTCACTCGTGTTCCTTCACACAACAATCTCTTACTCACTGTTCCTTTACACATCATTCACTCATTCACTGTTCCTATACACATCACGCTCTCAGTCACTGTTCCTTTACACACCAATCTCTCACTCACTGTTCCTCTACACATCAATCTCTCAATCACTGTTCCTTTACACACCAATCTCTCACTCTCTGTTCCTTTACAACCCAATCTCTCGCTCACTGTTCCTTTACACGCCAATCTCTCACTCACTGTCCCTTTACACGCCAATCTCTCACTCACAGTTGCTTTACACACCAATCTCTCACTCACTGTTCCTTTACACACCAATCTCTCACTCACTGTACCTTTACACTAAAACTCTCTCAATTACTGTTACTTTACACACCTATTTCTCCCTCACTGTTCCTTTAAACACCAATCTCTCACTCACTGTTCCTTTACACACCTATCTCTCACTCACTGTTCCTTTACGTATTAATCTCTCACTCCCTATTGCTTTACACACATATCTCTCACTTACTGCCCCTTTACACAACTATCTCTCACTCACTGTTCCTTTACACATCAATCTGTCACTCACTGTTCCTTTACACACCAATTATTCACTCACTGTTCCTTTAGACACCAATGTCTCACTCACTGTTCCTTTACAGATCAATCTCTGATTCACTGTTCCTTTACAACCCAATCTCTCAGTCACTGTTCCTTTACACACCCATCTCTCAATCACTGATCCTTTACACACCAATCTCATACTCACTGTTCCTTTACACACCAATCTCTCACTCACTGTTCCTTTACACACCAATCTCTCACTCACTGTTCCTTTGCACACCAATCTCTCACTCACTGTATCTTTACACTAAAAATCTCTCAATTACTGTTACTTTACACGCCCATTTCTCCCTCACTGTTCCTTTACACAGCAATCTCTCACTCACTGTTCCTTTACACACCTATCTTTCTCTCAATGTTCCTTTACACATAAATCTCTCACTCACTGTTCCTTTACGCATCAATGTCTCACTCACTGTTCCTTTACACACCAATCTCTCACACAGTGTTCCTTTACACACCTATCTCTAATTCACTGCTCCTTTACACACCAATCTCTCACTCACTGTTCCTTCACACGCCAATTTCTCACTCACTTGTCCTTTACACACCAATGTATCACTCACTGACCCTTTACACAACTATCTCTCACACGTGTTCCTTCACACAACAATCTCTTACTCACTGTTCCTTGACACATAAATCTCTCACTCACTGTTACTTTACACTTCAATCTCTCACTCACTGTTCCTTTACACATCAATCTCTCACTCACATTTTCTTTACAGACCAGTCTCTCACTCACTGTTCCTTTAAACACCAATCTCTCACTCACTGATCCTTTACACACCAATCACTCACTCACTGCCCCTTTACACAACACTCTCTCACTTGTGTTTTTTTGCACAACAATCTCTCACTCACTTCCTTCACACATCAATCTCTCACTCACTGTTCCTTTACGTATAAATTTCTCACTCCCTGTTACTTTATTAACATATCTCTCTCTTACTGCACCTTCACATAACTATCTCTCACTCACTTATCCTTTACACATCAATCTGTCACTCACTGTTCCTCTACACACCAATCTCTCACTCACTGTTCCTTTACACACCAATCTCTCACTCACTGTTCCTTTACAACCCAATCTATCACTTACTGTTCTTTTACACACCAATCTCTCACTCACTATTCCTTTGCACACCAATCTCTCACTCACTGTTCCTTCACACAGCAATCTCTCACTCACTATTCCTTTAAACACATATCTCTCACTCACTGCCCCTTTACACAACTATCTCTCACTCACTGTTCCTTTACACTTCAATCTCTCAATCACTCTTCCTTTACACATCAATCTCTCACTCACTGTTCCTTTACAACCCAATCTCTCACTCACTGTTCCTTTACACATCAATCTCTCACTCACTGTTCCTTTACAAAACAATCTCTCACACACTGTTCCTTTACAAACCAATCTATCACTCACTGTTCTTTTACACACCAATCTCTCACTCATTATCCTTTGCACACCAATCTCTCACTCACTGTTCCTTTACACACCAATCTCTCACTCACTGTTCCTTTACACACATATCTCTCACTCACTGTTCCTTTACACACCAATCTCTCACTCACTGTTCCTTTACACACCAATCTCTCACTCACTGTATCTTTACACTAAAAATATCTCAATTACTGTTACTTTGCACACCTATTTCTCCCTCACTGTTCCTTTACACACCAATCTCTCACTCACTGTTCCTTTACACACCTATCTTTCTCTCACTGTTCCTTTGCACATTAATCTCTCACTGACTGTTCCTTTACACACCAATCTCTCACTCACTGCCGCTTTACACAACTATCTCTCACTCGTGTTCCTTTACACAACAATCTCTCACTCACTGTTCCTTTACACGTCAAACTCTCGGTCACTGTTCCTTTACACTTCAATCTCTCACTCACTTTTCCTTTGCACATCAATCTCTCACTCACTGTTCATTAACACAACTATCTCTCAATCGTGTTCCTTTACGCATCAATGTCTCACTCACTGTTCCTTTACACACCAATCTCTCAATCACTGTTCCTTTACACACCTATCTCTCACTCACAATTCCTTTACACATCAATGTATCACTCACTGCCCCTTTACACTACTATCTCTCACTCGTGTTCCTTCACACAACAATCTCTTACTCACTGTTCCTTTACACATCATTCACTCATTCACTGTTCCTATACACATCACGCTCTCAGTCACTGTTCCTTTACACACCAATCTCTCACTCACTGTTCCTCTACACATCAATCTCTCAATCACTGTTCCTTTACACACCAATCTCTCACTCTCTGTTCCTTTACAACCCAATCTCTCGCTCACTGTTCCTTTACACACCAATCTCTCACTCACTGTCCCTTTACACGCCAATCTCTCACTCACAGTTGCTTTACACACCAATCTCTCACTCACTGTTCCTTTACACACCAATCTCTCACTCACTGTACCTTTACACTAAAACTCTCTCAATTACTGTTACTTTACACACCTATTTCTCCCTCACTGTTCCTTTAAACACCAATCTCTCACTCACTGTTCCTTTACACACCTATCTCTCACTCACTGTTCCTTTACGTATTAATCTCTCACTCCCTATTGCTTTACACACATATCTCTCACTTACTGCCCCTTTACACAACTATCTCTCACTCACTGTTCCTTTACACATCAATCTGTCACTCACTGTTCCTTTACACACCAATGTCTCACTCACTGTTCCTTTACACATCAATCTCTGATTCACTGTTCCTTTACAACCCAATCTCTCAGTCACTGTTCCTTTACACACCAATCTCTCAATCACTGATCCTTTACACACCAATCTCATACTCACTGTTCCTTTACACACCAATCTCTCACTCACTGTTCCTTGACACACCAATCTCTCACTCACTGTTCCTTTGCACACCAATCTCTCACTCACTGTATCTTTACACTAAAAATCTCTCAATCACTGTTACTTTACACGCCCATTTCTCCCTCACTGTTCCTTTACACAGCAATCTCTCACTCACTGTTCCTTTACACACCTGTCTTTCTCTCAATGTTCCTTTACACATAAATCTCTCACTCACTGTTCCTTTACGCATCAATGTCTCACTCACTGTTCCTTTACACACCAATCTCTCATTCACTGCTCCTTTACACACCAATCTCTCACTCACTGTTCCTTTACACACCAATTTCTCACTCACTTGTCCTTTACACACCAATGTATCACTCACTGACCCTTTACACAACTATCTCTCACACGTGTTCCTTCACACAACAATCTCTTACTCACTGTTCCTTGACACATAAATCTCTCACTCACTGTTACTTTACACTTCAATCTCTCACTCACTGTTCCTTTACACATCAATCTCTCACTCACATTTTCTTTACAGACCAGTCTCTCACTCACTGTTCCTTTAAACACCAATCTCTCACTCACTGATCCTGTACACACCAATCTCTCACTCACTGTTCCTTTACACACCAATCACTCACTCACTGCCCCTTTACACAACTATCTCTCACTTGTGTTTTTTTGCACAACAATCTCTCACTCACTTCCTTCACACATCAATCTCTCACTCACTGTCCCTTTACACAACTATCTCTCACTCGTGTCCCATTAAACAGCAATCTCTCACTCACTGTTCCTTTACACACCCATCTCTCACTCATTGTTCCTTTACACACCAATCTCTCACTCATTGTTCCTTTACACAACTAACTCTCACTCGTGTTCCTTTACACCCCTATCTCTAACTCACTGTTGCTTTACAGAACAATTTCTCACTCACTGTTCCTTTACACACCAATCCCTCACTTACTGTTCCTTTCACATCTATTTCTAACTCACTGTTCCTTTACACACCAATCTCTCACTCACTGTTCCTTTACACATCTATCTATCAATCACTGTTCCTTTACACACCAATCTCTCACTCACTGTTCCTTTACATATCAATTTCTAACTCACTGTCCCTTTACACACCAATCGCTCACTCACTGTTCCTTTACACACCTGTCGCTCACTCACTGTTACACTACACATCAATCTATCACTCACTGTTCCTTTACAAACCTATCTCTGACTCACTGTTCCTTGAAACATTAATCTCTCAATCACTGTTCCTTCACACACCTAAATCTCACTCACTTCCTTTACACACCAATTTCTCACTCACTGTTCCTTTACACACCAATCTCTCGCTCACTGTTCCTTTACACACCAATCTCTTTCTCACTGTTCCTTTAAAGTTTAAATTTTACAGTTTATGGTTTTCCATACAGACTGCAGCATTTGACACATTAGACCCCCTGTGACCCCACCTCATTGTCTCAGTTGATCTTGCTATGTATTTGATGTGGTGCCTTCCTGGCTGACCTGATTGTTTCTCTGCCGAGGTGTGATGAAAGGCAGTCAGGAGGATTAAATGTAGTCATCTGACATTGTACGCTACACGTGCATTGTCATCTGTCTATATATGCTTTGCCGATTCGTATTCCTTCACTTCACCTGACGAAGGGGCAGCAGCTCCGAAAGCTTGTGATTTCAAATAAAACTGTTAGACTATAACCTGGTGTTGGATGACTTCTCACTTTTGTCCACCCCAGTCCAACACCGGCATCTCCGCATCACAGTTCCGTTAAGCATTCATCTCTCAATCACTGTGACTCACGCCCTTCTCTCACCCACAGTTCATTTACACACCCATCTCTCAATCACAATTCCTTTGCACACCTATCCCTCACTCACTGTTACTTTACACATCCATCTCTCACTCACTGTTCTTTTACACATCCATCTCTTAATCACTAGGAATCTCACACCCATCCCTCACTTAAGTTACTTTACACACCCATCTCTCATTCACTGTTACTTTACACACACATGTCTCAATCACTGCTACTTTACACATCGATCTCACATTAACTCTTGCAATGCACACCCATCTCTCACTCACTATTAATATACACACACCCATATCCACTGACTGTTACTTTACACACACATCTCTCACTCACTGTTCCTTTAGACACCAATCGCTCACTCACTGTGCCTTTACACACCAATCTCTCGATCATTGCTACATTACACACCCATTTCTCACTCACTGTTAATTTGCACACCCATCTCTCACTCACCGTTCCTGTACACATCCATCTCTTACTCACTGTTAATCACACACCCGTGTCTGACTCACTGTGATTCTCACACCCATCCCACACTCACTGTTTATTTACACACCATTGTCTCACTCACTGTAAGTCTCACACCGATCGCTCATTCACTGTTCCTTTACACACCAATCTCTCACTCACTGTTCCTTTACACATCAATCTCTGATTCACTGTTCCTTTACAACCGAATCTCTCACTCACTGTTCCTTTACACACCAATCTCTCCATCACTGTTCCTTTACTCACCAATCTCTCACTCACTGTTCCTTTACACACCAATCTCTCACTCACTGTTCCTTTACACACCAATCTCTCACTCACTGTACCTTTACACTAAAAATCTCTCAATTACTGTTCTTTTACACACCTATTTCTCCCTCACTGTTCCTTTACACACCAATCTCTCACTCACTGTTCCTTTACACACCTATTTCTAACTCACTGTTCCTTTACACACCAGTCTCTCATCCACTGTTCCTTTACACACCTATCTCTCACTCACTTTTTCTTTACACACCAAACGCTCAATCACTGATGCTTTACGTATAAATCTCTCACTCACTGTTACTTTACACACATATCACTCGCTCACTGCCCCTTTACACAACTATCTCTCACTCACTTTTCCTTTGCACATCAATCTGTCACTCACTGTCCCGTTACACACCAATCGCTCACTCGCTTTTCCTTTACACACCTGTCGCTCACTCACTGTTCCTCTACACACCAATCTCTCAATCACTGTTCCTTCACAAACCTATCTCTCACTCACTGTTCCTTTACACACCAATTTCTCACTCACTGTTCCTTTACACAACAATCTCTGACTCACAGTTCCTTTACACCCAATCTCTCGCTCACTGTTCCTTTACACACTAATCTCTTACTCACTGTTCCTTTAAAGTTTAAATTTTAAAGTTTATGGTTTTCCAAAAAGACTGCAGCATTTGACACATTAGAGCCTCTGTGACCCCACCTCATTGTCTCAGTTGTATCTTGTTATGTATTTGATGTGGTGCCTTCCTGGCTGACCTGATTGTTTCTCTGCCGAGGTGTGATGAAAGGCATTCAGGTGGATTAAATGTAGTCGTCTGACATGGTACGCTACACATGCATTGTTCTCTGTCTATATATGCTTTGCCGATTCGTATTCCTTCACTTCACCTGACGAAGGGGCAGCCGCTCCGAAAGCTTGGGATTTCAAATAAAACTGTTGGACTATCACCTGGTGTTGGGCGACTTCCCACTTTTGTCCACCCCAGTCCAACACCGGCATCTCAGCATCACTGTTCCGTTAAACATTCATCTCTCACTCGCTGTGACTCACACCCTTCTCTCACCCACAGTTCATTTACACACCCATCTCTCACTCACAATTCCTTTGCACACCTATCCCTCACTCACTGTTACTTTACACATCCATCTCTCATTCACTGTTCTTTTACACATCCATCTCTTAATTACTATGAGTCTCACACCCATTCCTCACTTTAGTTACTTTACACACCCATCTCTCACTCACTGTTCCTTTACACACCTATCTCTTACTGACTGCTCCTTTACACACCAATCTCTCACTCACTGTTCCTTTACACACCTATTTCTCAATCACTGTTCCTTTACACGCCAATTTCTCACTCACTGTTCCTTTACACACCAATCAATCACTCACTGCCCCTTTACACAACTATCTATCACTCATGTTCCTTTACACACCAATCTCTCACTCACTGCTCCTTTACACACCAATCTCTCACTCACTGTTCCTTTACACACCAATCTCTCACTCACTCTCCTTTACACACCAATCTCTCACTCACTGTTCCTTTACGTATAAATCTCTCACTCCCTGTTACGTTACACACATATCTCTCACTCACTGCCCCTTTACTCAACTATCTCTCACTCACTGTTCCTTTACACATCAATCTGTCACTCACTGTTCCTTTACACATCAATCTCTCACTCACTGTTCCTTTACACAACAAACTCTCACTCACTGTTCCTTTACACGTCAATCTCTGACTCACTGTTCCTTTACAACCCAATCTCTCACTCACTGTTCCTTTACACACCAATCTCTCACTCACTGTTCCTTTGCACACCAATCTCTCACTCACTGTACCTTTACACTAAAAGTCTCTCAATTACTGTTACTTTACACACCTATTTCTCCCTCACTGTTCCTTTACACACCTATCTCTCACTCACTGTTCCTTTACACATAAATCTCTCACTCACTGTTATTTTACACGTCAATTTCTCACTCACTGTTCCTTTACACCTCAATCTCTCACTCACTGTTCCTTTACACACCAATCTCTCACTCACTGTTCCTTTACACACCAATCTCTCACTCACTGTTCCTTTCACACCAATCTCTAACTCACTGTTCCTTTACACACCAATCACTCACTCACTGCTCCTTTACATAACTATCTCTCACTCGTGTTCCTTTACACAACAATCTCTCACTCACTGCCCCTTTGCACAACTATCTCTCACTCGTGTTCTTTTACACAACAATCTCTCACTCACTGTTCCTTTACAAACCAATCTCTCACTCACTGCCCCCTTTACACAACTATCTCTAACTCGTGTCCCATTAAACAGCAATCTCTCACTCACTGTTCCTTTACACAACAATCTCTCACTCACTGTTCCTTTACACATCAAACACTCACTCGTGTTCCATTACACATCAATGTCTCACTCACTGTTCCTTTACACGCCAATCTCTAACTCAGTGTTCCTTTACACACCTACCTCTAACTCACTGTTCCTTTACACACCAATCTCTCATTCACTGTTCCTATACACACCTATCTCTCACTCACTGTTCCTTTACACACCAGACTCTCACTCACTGTTCCTTTACACACCAATCTCTGATTCACTGTTCCTTTACTACCCAATCTCTCAACCACTGTTCCTTTACACACCAATCTCTCACTCACTCTCCTTTACACACCAATCTCTCACTCACTGTTCCTTTACGTATAAATCTCTCACTCCCTGTTACGTTACACACATATCTCTCACTCACTGCCCCTTTACTCAACTATCTCTCACTCACTGTTCCTTTACACATCAATCTGTCACTCACTGTTCGTTTACACATCAATCTCTCACTCACTGTTCCTTTACACAACAAACTCTCACTCACTGTTCCTTTACACATCAATCTCTGACTCACTGTTCTTTTACAACCCAATCTCTCACTCACTGTTCCTTTACACACCTATCTCTCACTCACTGTTCCTTTACACACCAATTTCTCACTCACTGTTCCTTTACACACCAATCTATCACTCACTTCCCCTTTACACAACTATCTCCCACTCGTGTTCCTTTACACACCAATCTTTACTCACTGTTCCTTCACACATCAATCACTCACTCAATGTTCCTTTACACATCAATCGCTCACTCACTGTTCCTTTACATATCAAGCTCTCACTCACTGTTCCTTTACACATCAAGCTCTTACTCACTGTTCCTTTACACATCAATCTCTCAATCACTGTTCCTTTACACAACAATCTCTCACTCACTGTTCCTTTACACAACAATCTCCCACTCACTGTTCCTTTACACATCAATCTCTCAATCACTGTTCCTTTACACAACAATCTCTCACTCACTGTTCCTTTACACACCAATCTCTCACTCACTCTTTCTTTACGTAAAAATCTCTCACTCACTGTTACTTTACACACATATCTCTCAATCACTGCCCCTTTACACAACTATCTCTCACTCACTGTTCCTTTACACATCAATCTGTCACTGACTGTACCTTTACACGTCAATCTCTCACTCACTGTTCCTTTACACACCAAACTCTCACTCACTGTTCCTTTACACACCAATCACTCACTCACTGTTCCTTTACACATCAATCTCTGACTCACTGTTCCTTTACAACCCAATCTCTCATTCACTGTTCCTTTACACACCAATCTCATACTCACTGTTCCTTTACACACCAATCTCTCACTCACTGTTCTTTTACACACCAATCTCTCACTCACTGTTCCTTTACACACCAATCTCTCACTCACTGTACCTTTACACTAAAAATCTCTCAATTACTGTTAATTTACACACCTATTTCTCCCTCACTGTTCCTTTACACACCAATCTCTCACTCATTGTTCCTTTACACACCTATCTTTCTCTCACTGTTCCTTTACACATAAATCTCTCACGGACTGTTCCTTTACACACCAATCTCTCACTCACTGCCCCTTTACACAACTATCTCTCTCTCGTGTTCCTTTACACAAAAATCTCTCACTCACTGTTCCTTTGCACATCAATCTCTCGCTCACTGTTCCTTTACACATCAATCTCTCACTCACTTTTCCTTTGCACATCAATCTCTCAATCACTGTTCCTTTACACACCAATCTCTCACTCACTGTTCATTAACACAACTATCTCTCACTCGTGTTCCTTTACGCATCAATGTCTCACTCACTGTTCCTTTACACACCAATCTCTCACTCAGTGTTCCTTTACACACCTATCTCTAATTCACTGCTCCTTTACACACCAATCTCTCATTCACTGTTCCTTTACACACCTATCTCTCACTCACTGTTCCTTTACACACCAATTTCTCACTCACTGTTCCTTTACACACGAATGTATCACTCACTGCCCCTTTACACAACTATCTCTCACACGTGTTCCTTCACACAACAATCTCTTACTCACTGTTCCTTTACACATCAATCACTCACTCAATGTTCCATTACACATCAATCTCTCGGTCACTGTTCCTTTACTCACCAAATTCTCACTCTCTGTACCTTTACAACCCAATCTCTCACTCACTGTTCCTTTACACACCAATCTCTCACTCACTCTCCTTTACACACCAATCTCTCACTCACTGTTCCTTTACGTATAAATCTCTCACTCCCTGTTACGTTACACACATATCTCTCACTCACTGCCCCTTTACTCAACTATCTCTCACTCACTGTTCGTTTACACATCAATCTCTCACTCACTGTTCCTTTACACAACAAACTCTCACTCACTGATCCTTTACACATCAATCTCTGACTCACTGTTCTTTTACAACCCAATCTCTCACTCACTGTTCCTTTACACACCTATCTCTCACTCACTGTTCCTTTACACACCAATCTCTCACTCACTGTTCCTTTACACACCAATCTATCACTCACTTCCCCTTTACACAACTATCTCCCACTCGTGTTCCTTTACACACCAATCTTTACTCACTGTTCCTTCACACATCAATCACTCACTCAATGTTCCTTTACACATCAATCGCTCACTCACTGTTCCTTTACATATCAAGCTCTCACTCACTGTTCCTTTACACATCAAGCTCTCACTCACTGTTCCTTTACAGATCAATCTCTCAATCACTGTTCCTTTACACAACAATCTCTCACTCACTGTTCCTTTACACAACAATCTCCCACTCACTGTTCCTTTACACATCAATCTCTCAATCACTGTTCCTTTACACAACAATCTCTCACTCACTGTTCCTTTACACACCAATCTCTCACTCACTCTTTCTTTACGTAAAAATCTCTCACTCACTGTTACTTTACACACATATCTCTCAATCACTGCCCCTTTACACAACTATCTCTCACTCACTGTTCCTTTACACATCAATCTGTCACTGACTGTTCCTTTACACGTCAATCTCTCACTCACTGTTCCTTTACACATCAATCTCTGACTCACTGTTCCTTTACAACCCAATCTCTCATTCACTGTTCCTTTACACACCAATCTCTCACTCACTGTTCCTTTACACACATATCTCTCACTCACTGTTCCTTTACACACCAATCTCTCACTCACTGTTCCTTTACACACCAATCTCTCACTCACTGTTCCTTTACTCACCAATCTCTCACTCACTGTATCTTTACACTAAAAATATCTCAATTACTGTTACTTTGCACAGCTATTTCTCCCTCACTGTTCCTTTACACACCAATCTCTCACTCACTGTTCCTTTACACACCTATCTTTCTCTCACTGTTCCTTTACACATAAATCTCTCACTGACTGTTCCTTTACACACCAATCTCTCACTCACTGCCGCTTTACACAACTATCTCTCACTCGTGTTCCTTTACACAACAATCTCTCACTCACTGTTCCTTCACACGTCAAACTCTCGGTCACTGTTCCTTTACACTTCTATCTCTCACTCACTTTTCCTTTGCACATCAATCTCTCACTCACTGTTCATTTACACTTCAATCTCTCACTCACTTTTCCTTTGCACATCAATCTCTCACTCACTGTTCATTAACACAACTATCTCTCAATCGTGTTCCTTTACGCATCAATGTCTCACTCACTGTTCCTTTACACACCAATCTCTCAATCACTGTTCCTTTACACTACTATCTCTCACTCGTGTTCCTTCACACAACAATCTCTTACTCACTGTACCTTTACACATCATTCACTCATTCACTGTTCCTATACACATCACGCTCTCACACTGTTCCTTTACACACCAATCTCTCACTCACTGTTCCTCTACACATCAATCTCTCAATCACTGTTCCTTTACACACCAATCTCTCACTCACTGTTCCTTTACACACCATTCTCTCACTCACTGTTCCTTTGCACACCAATCTCTCACTCACTGTACCTTTACACTAAAAGTCTCTCAATTACTGTTACTTTACACACCTATTTCTCCCTCACTGTTCCTTTACACACCTATCTCTCACTCACTGTTCCTTTACACATAAATCTCTCACTCACTGTTATTTTACACGTCAATTTCTCACTCACTGTTCCTTTACACCTCAATCTCTCACTCACTGTTCCTTTACACACCAATCTCTCACTCACTGT
This sequence comes from Squalus acanthias, assembly GCA_030390025.1. NCBI lineage: Eukaryota > Metazoa > Chordata > Chondrichthyes > Squaliformes > Squalidae > Squalus > Squalus acanthias. Next base: position 72,456,754 of record CM059430.1, on the reverse strand, counting down.
TCCTTTACACATCAATCTCTCACTCACTGTTCCTTTCACACCAATCTCTAACTCACTGTTCCTTTACACACCAATCACTCACTCACTGCTCCTTTACATAACTATCTCTCACTCGTGTTCCTTTACACAACAATCTCTCACTCACTGCCCCTTTGCACAACTATCTCTCACTCGTGTTCTTTTACACAACAATCTCTCACTCACTGTTCCTTTACAAACCAATCTCTCACTCACTGCCCCCTTTACACAACTATCTCTAACTCGTGTCCCATTAAACAGCAATCTCTCACTCACTGTTCCTTTACACAACAATCTCTCACTCACTGTTCCTTTACACGCCAATCTCTAACTCAGTGTTACTTTACACACCTATCTCTAACTTACTGTTCCTTTACACACCAATCTCTCATTCACTGTTCCTATACACACCTATCTCTCACTCACTGTTCCTTTACACACCAGACTCTCACTCACTGTTCCTTTACACATCAATCTCTGATTCACTGTTCCTTTACTACCCAATCTCTCAACCACTGTTCCTTTACACACCAATCTCTCACTCACTCTCCTTTACACACCAATCTCTCACTCACTGTTCCTTTACGTATAAATCTCTCACTCCCTGTTACGTTACACACATATCTCTCACTCACTGCCCCTTTACTCAACTATCTCTCACTCACTGTTCCTTTACACAACAAACTCTCACTCACTGTTCCTTTACACATCAATCTCTGACTCACTGTTCTTTTACAACCCAATCTCTCACTCACTGTTCCTTTACACACCTATCTCTCACTCACTGTTCCTTTACACACCAATTTCTCACTCACTGTTCCTTTACACACCAATCTATCACTCACTTCCCCTTTACACAACTATCTCCCACTCGTGTTCCTTTACACACCAATCTTTGCTCACTGTTCCTTCACACATCAATCGCTCACTCACTGTTCCTTTACATATCAAGCTCTCACTCACTGTTCCTTTACACATCAAGCTCTCACTCACTGTTCCTTTACACATCAGTCTCTCAATCACTGTTCCTTTACACAACAATCTCTCAATCACTGTTCCTTTACACAACAATCTCTCACTCACTGTTCCTTTACACACCAATCTCTCACTCACTCTTTCTTTACGTAAAAATCTCTCACTCACTGTTACTTTACACACATATCTCTCAATCACTGCCCCTTTACACAACTATCTCTCACTCACTGTTCCTTTACACGTCAATCTGTCACTGACTGTACCTTTACACGTCAATCTCTCACTCACTGTTCCTTTACACACCAAACTCTCACTCACTGTTCCTTTACACACCAATCACTCACTCACTGTTCCTTTACACATCAATCTCTGACTCACTGTTCCTTTACAACCCAATCTCTCATTCACTGTTCCTTTACACACCAATCTCATACTCACTGTTCCTTTACACACCAATCTCTCACTCACTGTTCTTTTACACACCAATCTCTCACTCACTGTTCCTTTACACACCAATCTCTCACTCACTGTACCTTTACACTAAAAATCTCTCAATTACTGTTAATTTACACACCTATTTCTCCCTCACTGTTCCTTTACACACCAATCTCTCACTCATTGTTCCTTTACACGCCTATCTTTCTCTCACTGTTCCTTTACACATAAATCTCTCACGGACTGTTCCTTTACACACCAATCTCTCACTCACTGCCCCTTTACACAACTATCTCTCTCTCGTGTTCCTTTACACAAAAATCTCTCACTCACTGTTCCTTTACACGTCAAACTCTCGCTCACTGTTCCTTTACACATCAATCTCTCACTCACTTTTCCTTTGCACATCAATCTCTCAATCACTGTTCCTTTACACACCAATCTCTCACTCACTGTTCATTAACACAACTATCTCTCACTCGTGTTCCTTTACGCATCAATGTCTCACTCACTGTTCCTTTACACACCAATCTCTCACTCAGTGTTCCTTTACACACCTATCTCTAATTCACTGCTCCTTTACACACCAATCTCTCATTCACTGTTCCTTTACACACCTATCTCTCACTCACTGTTCGTTTACACATCAATCTCTCACTCACTGTTCCTTTACACAACAAACTCTCACTCACTGATCCTTTACACATCAATCTCTGACTCACTGTTCTTTTACAACCCAATCTCTCACTCACTGTTCCTTTACACACCTATCTCTCACTCACTGTTCCTTTACACACCAATCTCTCACTCACTGTTCCTTTACACACCAATCTATCACTCACTTCCCCTTTACACAACTATCTCCCACTCGTGTTCCTTTACACACCAATCTTTACTCACTGTTCCTTCACACATCAATCACTCACTCACTGTTCCTTTACATATCAAGCTCTCACTCACTGTTCCTTTACATATCAAGCTCTCACTCACTGTTCCTTTACACATCAATCTCTCAATCACTGTTCCTTTACACAACAATCTCTCACTCACTGTTCCTTTACACAACAATCTCCCACTCACTGTTCCTTTACACATCAATCTCTCAATCACTGTTCCTTTACACAACAATCTCTCACTCACTGTTCCTTTACACACCAATCTCTCACTCACTCTTTCTTTACGTAAAAATCTCTCACTCACTGTTACTTTACACACATATCTCTCAATCATTGCCCCTTTACACAACTATCTCTCACTCACTGTTCCTTTACACATCAATCTGTCACTGACTGTTCCTTTACACGTCAATCTCTCACTCACTGTTCCTTTACACACCAATCTCTCACTCACTGTTCCTTTACACACCAATCACTCACTCACTGTTCCTTTACACATCAATCTCTGACTCACTGTTCCTTTACAACCCAATCTCTCATTCACTGTTCCTTTACACACCAATCTCTCACTCACTGTTCCTTTACACACATATCTCTCACTCACTGTTCCTTTACACACCAATCTCTCACTCACTGTTCCTTTACACACCAATCTCTCACTCACTGTTCCTTTACTCACCAATCTCTCACTCACTGTATCTTTACACTAAAAATATCTCAATTACTGTTACTTTGCACACCTATTTCTCCCTCACTGTTCCTTTACACACCAATCTCTCACTCACTGTTCCTTTACACACCTATCTTTCTCTCACTGTTCCTTTACACATAAATCTCTCACTGACTGTTCCTTTACACACCAATCTCTCACTCACTGCCGCTTTACACAACTATCTCTCACTCGTGTTCCTTTACAAAACAATCTCTCACTCACTGTTCCTTCACACGTCAAACTCTCGGTCACTGTTCCTTTACACTTCTATCTCTCACTCACTTTTCCTTTGCACATCAATCTCTCACTCACTGTTCATTTACACTTCAATCTCTCACTCACTTTTCCTTTGCACATCAATCTCTCACTCACTGTTCATTAACACAACTATCTCTCAATCGTGTTCCTTTACGCATCAATGTCTCACTCACTGTTCCTTTACACACCAATCTCTCAATCACTGTTCCTTTACACTACTATCTCTCACTCGTGTTCCTTCACACAACAATCTCTTACTCACTGTACCTTTACACATCATTCACTCATTCACTGTTCCTATACACATCACGCTCTCAGTCACTGTTCCTTTACACACCAATCTCTCACTCACTGTTCCTCTACACATCAATCTCTCAATCACTGTTCCTTTACACACCAATCTCTCACTCTCTGTTCCTTTACAACCCAATCTCTCGCTCACTGTTCCTTTACACACCAATCTCTCACTCACTGTTCTTTACACACCAATCTCTCACTCACTGTTCCTTTACACGCCAATCTCTCACTCACAGTTGCTTTACACACCAATCTCTCACTCACTGTTCCTTTACACACCAATCTCTCACTCACTGTACCTTTACACTAAAACTCTCTCAATTACTGTTACTTTACACACCTATTTCTCCCTCACTGTTCCTTTAAACACCAATCTCTCACTCACTGTTCCTTTACACACCTATCTCTCACTCACTGTTCCTTTACGTATTAATCTCTCACTCCCTGTTGCTTTACACACATATCTCTCACTTACTGCCCCTTTACACAACTATCTCTCACTCACTGTTCCTTTACACATCAATCTGTCACTCACTGTTCCTTTACACACCAATTATTCACTCACTGTTCCTTTAGACACCAATCTCTCACTCACTGTTCCTTTACACATCAATCTCTGATTCACTGTTCCTTTACAACCCAATCTCTCAGTCACTGTTCCTTTACACACCAATCTCTCAATCACTGATCCTTTACACACCAATCTCACACTCACTGTTCCTTTACACACCAATCTCTCACTCACTGTTCCTTTACACACCAATCTCTCACTCACTGTTCCTTTGCACACCAATCTCTCACTCACTGTATCTTTACACTAAAAATCTCTCAATTACTGTTACTTTACACGCCCATTTCTCCCTCACTGTTCCTTTACACAGCAATCTCTCACTCACTGTTCCTTTACACACCTATCTTTCTCTCAATGTTCCTTTACACATAAATCTCTCACTCACTGTTCCTTTACGCATCAATGTCTCACTCACTGTTCCTTTACACACCAATCTCTCACTCAGTGTTCCTTTACACACCTTTCTCTAATTCACTGCTCCTTTACACACCAATCTCTCACTCACTGTTCCTTTACACAACTATCTCTCACTCACTGCTCCTTTACACACCAGTCTCTCAATCACTGTTCCTTTACACAACAATCTCTCACTCACTGTTCCTTTACACACCAATCTCTCACTCACTCTTTCTTTACGTAAAAATCTCTCACTCACTGTTACTTTACACACATATCTCTCAATCACTGCCCCTTTACACAACTATCTCTCACTCACTGTTCCTTTACACATCAATCTGTCACTGACTGTTCCTTTACACGTCAATCTCTCACTCACTGTTCCTTTACACACCAATCTCTCACTCACTGTTCCTTTACACACCAATCACTCACTCACTGTTCCTTTACACATCAATCTCTGACTCACTGTTCCTTTACAACCCAATCTCTCATTCACTGTTCCTTTACACACCAATCTCTCACTCACTGTTCCTTTACACACATATCTCTCACTCACTGTTCCTTTACACACCAATCTCTCACTCACTGTTCCTTTACACACCAATCTCTCACTCACTGTTCCTTTACTCACCAATCTCTCACTCACTGTATCTTTACACTAAAAATATCTCAATTACTGTTACTTTGCACACCTATTTCTCCCTCACTGTTCCTTTACACACCAATCTCTCACTCACTGTTCCTTTACACACCTATCTTTCTCTCACTGTTCCTTTACACATAAATCTCTCACTGACTGTTCCTTTACACACCAATCTCTCACTCACTGCCGCTTTACACAACTATCTCTCACTTGAATTCCTTTACACAACAATCTCTCACTCACTGTTCCTTCACACGTCAAACTCTCGGTCACTGTTCCTTTACACTTCAATCTCTCACTCACTTTTCCTTTGCACATCAATCTCTCACTCACTGTTCATTTACACTTCAATCTCTCACTCACTTTTCCTTTGCACATCAATCTCTCACTCACTGTTCATTAACACAACTATCTCTCAATCGTGTTCCTTTACGCATCAATGTCTCACTCACTGTTCCTTTACACACCAATCTCTCAATCACTGTTCCTTTACACTACTATCTCTCACTCGTGTTCCTTCACACAACAATCTCTTACTCACTGTACCTTTACACATCATTCACTCATTCACTGTTCCTATACACATCACGCTCTCAGTCACTGTTCCTTTACACACCAATCTCTCACTCACTGTTCCTCTACACATCAATCTCTCAATCACTGTTCCTTTACACACCAATCTCTCACTCTCTGTTCCTTTACAACCCAATCTCTCGCTCACTGTTCCTTTACGCACCAATCTCTCACTCACTGTTCTTTACACACCAATCTCTCACTCACTGTTCCTTTACACGCCAATCTCTCACTCACAGTTGCTTTACACACCAATCTCTCACTCACTGTTCCTTTACACACCAATCTCTCACTCACTGTACCTTTACACTAAAACTCTCTCAATTACTGTTACTTTACACACCTATTTCTCCCTCACTGTTCCTTTAAACACCAATCTCTCACTCACTGTTCCTTTACACACCTATCTCTCACTCACTGTTCCTTTACGTATTAATCTCTCACTCCCTGTTGCTTTACACACATATCTCTCACTTACTGCCCCTTTACACAACTATCTCTCACTCACTGTTCCTTTACACATCAATCTGTCACTCACTGTTCCTTTACACACCAATTATTCACTCACTGTTCCTTTAGACACCAATCTCTCACTCACTGTTCCTTTACACATCAATCTCTGATTCACTGTTCCTTTACAACCCAATCTCTCAGTCACTGTTCCTTTACACACCAATCTCTCACTCACTGATCCTTTACACACCAATCTCACACTCACTGTTCCTTTACACACCAATCTCTCACTCACTGTTCCTTTACACACCAATCTCTCACTCACTGTTCCTTTGCACACCAATCTCTCACTCACTGTATCTTTACACTAAAAATCTCTCAATTACTGTTACTTTACACGCCCATTTCTCCCTCACTGTTCCTTTACACAGCAATCTCTCACTCACGGTTCCTTTACACACCTATCTTTCTCTCAATGTTCCTTTACACATAAATCTCTCACTCACTGTTCCTTTACGCATCAATGTCTCACACACTGTTCCTTTACACACCAATCTCTCACTCAGTGTTCCTTTACACACCTTTCTCTAATTCACTGCTCCTTTACACACCAATCTCTCACTCACTGTTCCTTTACACAACTATCTCTCACTCGTGTTCTTTTACACAACAATCTCTCACTCACTGTTCCTTTACAAACCAATCTCTCACTCACTGCCCCTTTACACACCAATCTCTAACTCGTGTCCCATTAAACAGCAATCTCTCACTCACTGTTCCTTTACACAACAATCTCTCACTCACTGTTCCTTTACATATCAAACACTCACTCGTGTTCCATTACACATCAATGTCTCACTTACTGTTCCTTTACACACCAATCTCTAACTCAGTGTTCCTTTACACACCTATCTCTAACTCACTGTTCCTTTACACACCAATCTCTCACTCACTGTTCCTTTACACACCTATTTCTAACTCACTGTTCCTTTACACACCAGTCTCTCACTCACTGTTCCTTTACACACCTATCTCTCCCGCACTGTTCCTTTACACACCAATCGCTCACTCGCTGATCCTTTACCTATAAATTTCTCACTCACTGTTAGTTTACACACATATCACTCACTCACTGCCCCTTTACACAACTATCTCTCACTCACTGTTCCTTTACACATCAATCTGTCACTCACTCTCCCTTTTCACACCAATCGCTCACTCACTTTTCCTTTACACACCTGTCGCTCACTCACTGTTCCTCTACACACCAATCTCTCACTCACTGTTCCTTTACAAACCTATCTCTGACTCACTGTTCCTTTACACATCAATCTCTCAATCACTGTTCCTTTACACAACAATCTCTCACTCACAGTTCATTTACACACCAATCTCTCGCTCACTGTTCCTTTACACACCAATCTCTTACTCACTGTTCCTTTAAAGTTTAAATTTTACTCTTTATGGTTTTCCAAATAGACTGCAGCATTTGACACATTAGACCCCCTGTGACCCCACCTCATTGTCTCAGTTGTATCTTGTTATGTATTTGATGTGGTGCCTTCCTGGCTGACCTGATTGTTTCTCTGCCGAGGTGTGATGAAAGGCATTCAGGAGGATTAAATGTAGTCGTCTGACATGGTACGATACACATGCATTGTTCTCTGTCTATATATGCTTTGCCGATTCGTATTCCTTCACTTCACCTGACGAAGGGGCAGCCGCTCCGAAAGCTTGGGATTTCAAATAAAACTGTTGGACTTTCACCTGGTGTTGGGCGACTTCCCACTTTTGTCCACCCCAGTCCAACACCGGCATCTCCGCATCACTGTTCCGTTAAACATTCATCTCTCACTCACTGTGACTCACAGCCTTCTCTCACCCGCAGTTCATTTACACACCCATCTCTCACTCACAATTCCTTTGCACACCTATCCCTCATTCACTGTTACTTTACACATCCATCTCTCACTCACTGTTCTTTTACACATCCATCTCTTAATTACTATGAGTCTCACACCCATCCCTCACTTTAGTTACTTTACACACCCATCTCTCATTCACTGTTACTTTACACACACATCTCTCAATCAGTGCTACTTTACACACCAATCTCACACTCACTCTTACAATACATACCCATCTCTCACTCACTGTTAATATACACACACCCATATCCACTGACTGTTACTTTACACACACATCTCTCACTCACTGTTCCTTTACACAACTATCTCTCACTTGTGTTCCTTTGCACATCAATGTCTCACTCACTGTTCCTTTACACACCAATCTCTCACTCAGTATTCCTTTTCACACCTATCTCTAACTCACTGCTCCTTTACACACTAATCTCTCACTCACTGTTCCTTTACACACCTATCTCTCACTCACTGTTCCTTTACACACCAATTTCTCACTCACTGTTCCTTTACACACCAATCTATCACTCACTTCCCCTTTACACAACTATCTCTGACTCGTGTGCCTTTACACACCAATCTCTTACTCACTGTTCCTTTACACATCAATCACTCACTCAATGTTCCTTTACACATCAATCTCTAACTCACTGTTCCTTTACACACCAATCTCTCACTCACTGTTCCTTTGCACACCAATCTCTCACTCACTGTTCCTTTACACACCAATCTCTCACTCGTGTGCCTTTACACACCAATCTCTTACTCACTGTTCCATTACACATCAATCACTCACTCAATGTTCCTTTACACATCAATATCTAACTCACTGCTCCTTTACACACCAGTCTCTCACTCACTGTTCCTTTACACACCAATCTCTCACTCACTCTCTTTTACACACCAATCTCTCACTCGCTGTTCCTTTACGTATAAATCACACACTCCCTGTTACTTTACACACATATCTCTCACTCACTGCCCCTTTACACAACTATCTGTCACTCACAATTCCTTTACACATCAATCTGTCACTCACTGTTCCTTTACACACCAATCTCTCACTCACTGTTCCTTTATACATCAATCTCTCACTCACTGTTCCTTTACAACCCAATCTCTTACTCACTGTTCCTTTACACACCAATCTCTCAATCACTGTTCCTTTACACACCAATCTCTCACTCACTGTACCTTTACACTGAAAATCTCACAATTACTGTTACTTACACACCTATTTCTCCCTCACTAATCCTTCACACTCCAATCTCTCACTCACTGTTCCTTTACACATAAATTTCTCACTCACTGTTACTTTACACACCAATCTCTCACTCACTGTTCCTTTGCACACCAATCTCTCACTCACTGTACCTTTACACTAAATGTCTCTCAATTACTGTTACTTTACACACCTATTTCTCCCTCACTGTTCCTTTACACACCTATCTCTCACTCACTGTTCATTTACACATCAATCTCTCACTCACTGAGCCTTTACACACCAATCTCTCACTCACTGTTCCTTTACACACCAACCTCTCACTCACTGTTCCTTTCACACCAGTCTCTCACTCACTGTTCCTTTACACACCAATCTCTCACTCACTGCTCCTTTACATAACTATCTCATACTCGTGATCCTTTACACAACAATCTCTCACTCACTGTTCCTTTACACACCAATCTCTCACTCACTGCCCCTTTACACAACTATCTCTCACTCGTGTTCTTTTACACAACAATCTCTCACTCACTGTTCCTTTACAAACCAATCTCTCACTCACTGCCCCTTTACACAACTATCTCTAACTCGTGTCCCATTAAACAGCAATCTCTCACTCACTGTTCCTTTACACAACAATCTCTCACTCACTGTTCCTTTACATATCAAACACTCACTCGTGTTCCATTACACATCAATGTCTCACTTACTGTTCCTTTACACACCAATCTCTAACTCAGTGTTCCTTTACACACCTATCTCTAACTCACTGTTCCTTTACACACCAATCTCTCACTCACTGTTCCTTTACACACCTATTTCTAACTCACTGTTCCTTTACACACCAGTCTCTCACTCACTGTTCCTTTACACACCTATCTCTCCCTCACTGTTCCTTTACACACCAATCGCTCACTCGCTGATCCTTTACCTATAAATTTCTCACTCACTGTTAGTTTACACACATATCACTCACTCACTGCCCCTTTACACAACTATCTCTCACTCACTGTTCCTTTACACATCAATCTGTCACTCACTCTCCCTTTTCACACCAATCGCTCACTCACTTTTCCTTTACACACCTGTCGCTCACTCACTGTTCCTCTACACACCAATCTCTCACTCACTGTTCCTTTACAAACCTATCTCTGACTCACTGTTCCTTTACACGTCAATCTCTCAATCACTGTTCCTTTACACAACAATCTCTCACTCACAGTTCATTTACACACCAATCTCTCGCTCACTGTTCCTTTACACACCAATCTCTTACTCACTGTTCCTTTAAAGTTTAAATTTTACTCTTTATGGTTTTCCAAATAGACTGCAGCATTTGACACATTAGACCCCCTGTGACCCCACCTCATTGTCTCAGTTGTATCTTGTTATGTATTTGATGTGGTGCCTTCCTGGCTGACCTGATTGTTTCTCTGCCGAGGTGTGATGAAAGGCATTCAGGAGGATTAAATGTAGTCGTCTGACATGGTACGATACACATGCATTGTTCTCTGTCTATATATGCTTTGCCGATTCGTATTCCTTCACTTCACCTGACGAAGGGGCAGCCGCTCCGAAAGCTTGGGATTTCAAATAAAACTGTTGGACTTTCACCTGGTGTTGGGCGACTTCCCACTTTTGTCCACCCCAGTCCAACACCAGCGTCTCCGCATCAGTGTTCCGTTAAACATTCATCTCTCACTCACTGTGACTCACACCCTTCTCTCACCCGCAGTTCATTTACACACCCATCTCTCACTCACAATTCCTTTGCACACCTATCCCTCATTCACTGTTACTTTACACATCCATCTCTCACTCACTGTTCTTTTACACATCCATCTCTTAATTACTATGAGTCTCACACCCATCCCTCACTTTAGTTACTTTACACACCCATCTCTCATTCACTGTTACTTTACACACACATCTCTCAATCAGTGCTACTTTACACACCGATCTCACACTCACTCTTACAATGCACACCCATCTCTCACTCACTGTTAATATACACACACCCATATCCACTGACTGTTACTTTACACACCAATCTCTCACTCACTGTTCCTTTACACACCTATCTCTCACTCACTGTTCCTTTACACACCAATTTCACACTCACTGTTCCTTTACACACCAATCTATCACTCACTTCCCCTTTACACAACTATCTCTGACTCGTGTGCCTTTACACACCAATCTCTTACTCACTGTTCCTTTACACATCAATCACTCACTCAATGTTCCTTTACACATCAATCTCTAACTCACTGTTCCTTTACACACCAATCTCTCACTCGTGTGCCTTTACACACCAATCTCTTACTCACTGTTCCTTTACACATCAATCACTCACTCAATGTTCCTTTACACATCAATCTCTAACTCACTGCTCCTTTACACACCAGTCTCTCACTCACTGTTCCTTTATACACCAATCTCTCACTCACTGTTCCTTTACACACCAATCTCTCACTCACTCTCCTTCACACACCAATCTCTCACTCGCTGTTCCTTTACGCATAAATCACACACTCCCTGTTACTTTACACACATATCTCTCACTCACTGCCCCATTACACAACTATCTGTCACTCACAATTCCTTTACACATCAATCTGTCACTCACTGTTCCTTTACACACCAAACTCTCACTCACTGTTCCTTTACACACCAATCTCTCACTCACTGTTCCTTTACACATCAATCTCTCACTCACTGTTCCTTTACACACCAATCTCTCAATCACTGTTCCTTTACACACCAATCTCTCACTCACTGTACCTTTACACTGAAAATCTCACAATTACTGTTACTTACACACCTATTTCTCCCTCACTAATCCTTCACACACCAATCTCTCACTCACTGTTCCTTTACACATAAATTTCTCACTCACTGTTACTTTACACGTCAATCTCTCATTCACTGTTCCTTTACACATCAATCTCTCACTCACTGTTCCTTTACACACCAATCTCTCCATCACTGTTCCTTTACACACCAATCTCTCACTCACTGCTCCTTTACACAACTATCTCTCACTCGTGTTCCTTTACACAACAATCTCTCACTCACTGTTCCTTTACACACCAATCTCACTCACGGCCCCTTTACACAACTATCTCTCACTCGTGTCCCATTAAACTACAATCTCTCGCTCACTGTTCCTTTACACACCAATCTCTCACTCACTGTTCCTTTATACATCAATCTCTCACTCACTGTTCCTTTACAACCCAATCTCTTACTCACTGTTCCTTTACACACCAATCTCTCAATCACTGTTCCTTTACACACCAATCTCTCACTCACTGTACCTTTACACTGAAAATCTCACAATTACTGTTACTTACACACCTATTTCTCCCTCACTAATCCTTCACACTCCAATCTCTCACTCACTGTTCCTTTACACACCAATCTATCACTCACTTCCCCTTTACACAACTATCTCTGACTCGTGTGCCTTTACACACCAATCTCTTACACACTGTTCCTTTACACATCAATCACTCACTCAATTTTCCTTTGCACATCAATCTCTAACTCTCTGTTCCTTTGCACACCAAACTCTCACTCACTGTTCCTTTACACACCAATCTCTCACTCGTGTGCCTTTACACACCAATCTCTTACTCACTGTTCCTTTACACATCAATCTCTAACTCACTGCTCCTTTACACACCAGTCTCTCACTCACTGTTCCTTTACACACCAATCTCTCACTCACTCTCCTTTACACACCAATCTCTCACTCGCTGTTCCTTTACGTATAAATCACACACTCCCTGTTACTTTACACACATATCTCTCACTCACTGCCCCTTTACACAACTATCTGTCACTCACAATTCCTTTACACATCAATCTGTCACTCACTGTTCCTTTACACACTAATCTCTCACTCACTGTTCCTTTACACACCAATCTCTCACTCACTGTTCCTTTACACATCAATCTGTCACTCACTGTTCCTTTACAACCCAATCTCTTACTCACTGTTCCTTTACACACCAATCTCTCAATCACTGTTCCTTTACACACCAATCTCTCACTCACTGTACCTTTACACTGAAAATCTCACAATTACTGTTACTTACACATCTATTTCTCCCTCACTAATCCTTCACACACCAATCTCTCACTCACTGTTCCTTTACACATAAATTTCTCACTCACTGTTACTTTACACGTCAATCTCTCATTCACTGTTCCTTTAGACATCAATCTCTCACTCACTGTTCCTTTACACACCAATCTCTCCATCACTGTTCCTTTACACACCAATCTCTCAATCACTGTACCTTTACACACCAATCTCTCACTCACTGTAACTTTACACTGACAATTTCACAATTACTGTTACTTACACACCTATTTCTCCCTCACTAATCCTTCACACACCAATCTCTCACTCACTGTTCCTTTACACATAAATTTCTCACTCACTGTTACTTTACACGTCAATCTCTCATTCACTGTTCCTTTAGACATCAATCTCTCACTCACTGTTCCTTTACACACCAATCTCTCCATCACTGTTCCTTTACACACCAATCTCTCAATCACTGTTCCTTTACACACCAATCTCTCAATCACTGTTTCTTTACTCACCAATCTCTCACTCACTGCTACTTTACACAACTATCTCTCACTCGTGTTCCTTTACACAACAATCTCTCACTCACTGTTCCTTTACACACCAATCTCACTCACGGCCCCTTTACACAACTATCTCTCACTCGTGTCCCATTAAACTACAATCTCTCGCTCACTGTTCCTTTACACACCAATCTCTCACTCACTGTTCCTTTACACATCAATCTCTCACTCACTGTTCCTTTACAACCCAATCTCTTACTCACTGTTCCTTTACACACCAATCTCTCAATCACTGTACCTTTACACACCAATCTCTCACTCACTGTAACTTTACACTGAAAATCTCACAATTACTGTTACTGACACACCTATTTCTCCCTCACTAATCCTTCACACTCCAATCTCTCACTCACTGTTCCTTTACACATAATTTTCTCACTCACTGTTACTTTACACGTCAATCTCTCATTCACTGTTCCTTTACACATCAATCTCTCACTCACTGTTCCTTTACAGACCAATCTCTCCATCACTGTTCCTTTACACAACAATCTCTCACTCACTGTTCCTTTACACACCAATCTCTCAATCACTGTTTCTTTACTCACCAATCTCTCACTCACTGCTACTTTACACAACTATCTCTCACTCGTGTTCCTTTACACAACAATCTCTCACTCACTGTTCCTTTACACACCAATCTCACTCACGGCCCCTTTACACAACTATCTCTCACTCGTGTCCCATTAAACTACAATCCCTCGCTCACTGTTCCTTTACACAACAATCTCTCACTCACTGTTCCTTTACACATCAAACACACACTCACTGTTCCTTTTCACACCAATCTCTCACTCACTGTTCCTTTACAACCCAATCTCTCAATCACTGTTCTTTTACACACCAATCTCTCACTCACTGTTCCTTTACACACCAATCTCTCACTCACTGTACCTTTACACTGAAAATCTCACAATTACTGTTACTTTACACACCTATTTCTCCCTCGCTGTTCCTTTACACAACAATCTCTCACTCACTGTTCCTTTACACATCAAACACTCACTCACTGTTCCTTTACACATCAATCTCTCACTCACTGTTCCTTTACACACAAATCTCTCACTCTTTGTTCCTTCACACACCTATCTCTCACTCACTGTTCCTTTACGCACCAATTTCTCACCCACTGCTCTTTTTCACAACAATCTCTCACTCACAGTTCCTTTACACACCAATCTCTCGCTCACTGTTCCTTTACACACCAATCTCTTACTCACTGTTCCTTTAAAGTTTAAATTTTAAAGTTTATGGTTTTCCAAACAGACTGCTGCATTTGACACATTAGACCCCCTGTGACCCCACCTCATTGTCTCAGTTATATCTTGCTATGTATTTGATGTGGTGCCTTCCTGGCTGACCTGATTGTTTCTCTGCCGAGGTGTGATGAAAGGCAGTCAGGAGGATTAAATGTAGTCATCTGAAATTGTACGCTACACATGCATTGTTCTCTGTCTATATATGCTTTGCCGATTCGTATTCCTTCACTTCACCTGACGAAGGGGCAGCCACACCGAAAGCTTGTGATTGCCAATAAAACTGTTGGACTATAACCTGGTGTTGAGCGACTTCCCACTTTTGTCCACCCCAGTCCAACACCGGCATCTCCGCATCACTGTTCCTTTAAACATTCATCTCTCACTCACTGTGACTCACACCCTTCTCTCACCCACAGTTCATTTACACACCCATCTCTCACTCACAATTCCTTCGCACACCTATTCCTCACCCACTGTTACTTTACACATCCATCTCTCACTCACTGTTCTTTTACACATCCATCTCTTAATCACTATGAATCTCACACCCATCCCTCACTTAAGTTACTTTACACACCCATCTCTAATTCACTGTTACTTTACGCACACATCTCTCAATCAGTGCTACTTTACACACTGATCTCACACTCACTCTTGCAATGCACACCCATCTCTCACTCACTGTTAATATACACACACCCATATCCACTCACTGTTCCTTTACACACCGATCTCTCACTCACTGTTACTTTACACACTCATCTCTAACTCATTCTTCATTTACACACCAATCGCTCACTCACTGTGCCCTTACACACCAATCTCTCGATCATTGCTACATTACACACCCATTTCTCACTCACTGTTAATTTGCACACCCATCTCTCACTCACCGTTCATCTACACATCCATCTCTTACTCACTGTTAATCACACACCCGTGTCTGACTCACTGTGATTCTCACACACATCCCACACTCACTGTTTATTTACACACCATTGTCTCACTCACTGTAAGTCTCACACCCATCTCTCACTCACCGTTACTCACCGAATCATCTGTCTCTCACTGTTACTTTACACACCCATCTTTCACTCACTGTTCATTTACATGCCCATTTCTCACTCACTGTTCCTTTACAGACCCATCTCTCAATCACTGTTCCCTTACACACACCATCTCTAACTCACCGTTCCTTTAAACACCCATCTCCCACATATTTTGACTCACAACAATCTCTCACTCACTGTTCCTTTACACACCAATCTCGCATTCACTGTTCCTTTACACATCAATCTCTCACTCACTATTCCTTTACACTCCATCTCTCACTCACTGTTCCTTTACACTCCAATCTCTCACTCACTGTTCCTTTACACACCAATCTCTTACTCACTGTTCCTTTACCGATCAATCTCTCACTCACTGTTCCTTTACACACCAATCTCTCATTCACTGTTCCTTTACACGTTCATCTATCACTCACTGTGATTCACACCCTTCTCTCACCCACAGTTCAATTACACACCCATCTCTCACTCACAATTCCTTTGCTCACCCATCCCTCACTCACTGTTACTTTACACATCCATCTCTCACTCGCTGTTGTTTTGCACATCCATCTCTTAATCACTATGAATCTCACACCCATCCCTCACTTAAGTTACTTTACACCCTTTTTTATCTCATTCACTGTTACTTTACACACACATCTCTCAATCAGTGCTACTTTACACACCGATCTCACACTAACTCTTACAATGCACACCCATCTCTCACTCACTGTTAATATACACACACCCATATCCACTGACTGTTACTTTACACACACATCTCTCACTCACTCTTCATTTACACGCCAATCGCTCACTGACTGTGCCTTTAAACACCAATCTCTCGATCATTGCTACATTACACGCCCATTTCTCACTCATTGTTAATTTGCACACCCATCTCTCACTCACCGGTCCTCTACACATCCATCTCTTACTCACTGTTACTCACACACCCATGTCTGACTCACTGTGACTCTCACACCCATCCCACACTCACTGTTTATTTACACACCATTGTCTCACTCACTGTAAGTCTCACACCCATCTCTCACTCACCGTTACTCACCGAATCATCTGTCACTCACTGTTCCTTTCCACAGACATCTCTCACTCACTGTTCATTTACATACCCATTTCTCACTCACTGTTCCTTTACACAACCATCTCTAACTCACTGTTCCTTTAAACACCCTTCTCTCACATATTTTGACTCACTACAATCTCTCACTCACTGTTCCTTTGCACACCAATCTCTCACTCACTGTTCTTGTACACATCAATCTCTCACTCACTGTTCCTTTACATACCAACCTCTCACTCACTGGTCCTTTACAAATTAATCTCTCACTCACTGTTCCTTTACACATCAATATCTCACTCACTGTTACTTTACACACATATCTCTCAATCACTGTTCCTTTACACATCCATCTCACACCCACAGTTACCTTATACACATATCTCTCATTCACTGTTCCTTTACACACCCATCTCTCACTCACTATTTCTTTATACACCCATCACTCACTAATTGTTGCTTTACCCACCCATCTCGCACTCACTGCTAATTTACACACCCATCGCTCACTCAATATGACTCTCACACCAATCTCGCCCTCAATCTTCATTTACATACCAATCTCTCACTCACTGTTCCTTTACACACTAATCTCTCACTCAATGTTCCTTTACACACCAATCTCTCACTTATTGTAACGCACACAGCCATCTCTCACTCATTATTTCTTTACACACCTATGTCTCACTCACACTTACTCACACACCCATCTAACAATCACTCGTACTCGCACACCCATCTCTCACTTATTGTTACTTTACAAACCCATCTCTCACTCACTCTTACTCACACACCCATCTCTCACTCACTGTTGCTCTCACACCCATCTCTCACTCACTGTTAATCACACTCCCATCTCACACTCACTGTTACTCACACACCCATCTCTCACTCACTGTTGCTCTCACACCCATCTCTCATTCACTGTGAATCTCACACCCATCTCTCACTCGTTGTTAATCACACACCCATCTCTCACTCACTGTTAATCACACACCCATCTCTCACTCACTGTTACTCACACACATATCTCTCACTCACTGTGACTCTCACACACATCTCTCAATGTTAATCTCACACCCATCTCTCACTCACTGTTACTCACACACCCATCTCTCACTCACTGTGACTTTCACACCCATCTCTCACTCACTATTAATTTCACACCCATCTCTCAATCACTGTTAATCACAAACCCATCTCTGACTCACTATTACTCTCACACCCATCTCTGACTCACTGATACTCTCACACCCATCTCTCACTCACTGTGATTCACACACCCATCTCTCACTCACTGTTACTCTCACACCCATCTCTCACTCACTGTGACTCACAAACCCATCTCTGACTCACTGATACTCTCACACCCATCTCTCACTCAATCGTAATCACACACCAATCTCTCACTCACTGTTACTCCCACACCCATCTCTCACTCACTGTGACTCACACACCCATCTCTCACTCACTGTTACACTCACACCAATCTCTCACTCACTGTGACTCACACACCCATCTCTCACTCACTCTTACTCACACACCCATCTCTCACTCACACTTAATCTCACACGCATCTCCCACTCACCATGACTCTCACACCCATCTCTCACTCAATCGTAATCACACACCCATCTCTCACTCACTGTTACTTTACACACCCATCTCTCATGCACTGTTAATCTCACACCCATCTCTCAATCACTGATACCCTCACACCCATCTCCCACTCACTGTGACTTACACACCCATCTCTCACTCACTCTTACTCACATACCCATCTCTAACTCAATGTTACTCTCACAACCATCTCTCACTCACTGTTGCTCTCACAACCGTCTCTCACTCAATGTTACTCTCACAACCATCGCTCACTCAATGTTGCTCTCACAACCATCTCTCACTCACTGTTACACATACACCCATCACTCACTCACTTTTACTCTCACACCCATCTCTCACTCACTGTTACACATACACCCATCTCTCACTCAATGTTACTCTCACAACCATCTCTCACTCAATGTTACTCTCACAACCATCTCTCACTCACTTTTACTCTCACACCCATCTCTCACTCACTTTACTCTCACACCCATCTCACATTCACTGTTACTCACACACCCATCTCTAACTCAATGTTACTCTCACACCCATCTCTCACTCACTGTTACTCTCACACCCATCTCTCACTCACTGTTTTTCACACACCCATCTCTCACTCACTGTTACTCTTACGTCCATCTCTCACTCACTGTTACTCACACATCCATCTCTCACTCACCCTTACTCACACATCCATTTCTCACTCATTTACTCACACACCCATGTCTCACTCATCCTTACTCACACACCCATCTGTCACTCACTCTTACTCCCTCACCCATCTCTCACTCAATGTTATTCACACACCCATCTCACACTCACTGTTTATTTACACACACATCGCTCAATCACTTTTCCTTTACTCACCCATCTTTCACTCACTGTTCCTTTAAGCATCTTACTCTCACTCACTGTTACTATACACACCCTTCCCTCACTCACTTACTTTAAACACGAATCGCTCACTCAGTGTTAATTTACAAACCCAGCCCTCACTCACTGTTCGTTGACACACCCATCTCTCACTCACTGATACTTTACACACCCATCTCTCACTCACTGTTACTTTACACACTCATCTCTCAATCACTTTTATTTACACACCCATCTCTCACTCACTGTTACTTTACACACCTTCCTCTTGCTCACTCTTACTCACACAACCATCTCTCACTCAATGTTGCTCTCACACCCATCTCTCACTCGCCGTGACTCACACACCCATCTCACACTCACTCTTACTCACACACCCATTTCTCACTCACTGTTACTTTACACACCCACCTCTCACTCACTCTTACTCACACAACCATCTCTCACTCAATGTTACTCTCACAACCATCTCTCACTCACTGTTGCTCTCACAACCATCTCTCACTCAATGTCACTCTCACAGCCATCTCTCACTCACTGTTACTCAGACACCCATCTCTCACGCACAGTTTTTCTCACACCCATCTCTCACACATTCTTACTCTCACACCCAACTCTCACTCACTCTTACTCTCACACCCATCTCTCACTCAATGTTACTCTCACAACCATCTCTCACTCACTGTTACTCTCACACCCATCTCTCACTCACTTTTGCTCTCACACCCATCTCTCACTCAATGTTACTCTCACACCCATCTCTCACTCAATGTTACTCTCACAACCATTTCTCACTCAATGTTACTCTCACAACCATCTCTCACTCAATGTTACTCACACACCCATCTCTCACTCACTCTTACTCACACACCCATCTCTCACTCACTGTGACTCACACACCCATCTCTCACTCACTGTGACTCACACACCCATCTCTCACTCACTGTTACTCTTAAACCCATCTCTCACTCACTCTTACTCTCACACCCATCTCTCACTCACTGTTACTCTCACACACATCTCTCACTCACTGTTACTCTCACACCTATCTCTCACTCACTGTTACTCTCACACTCATCTCTCACTCACTCTTAATCACGCACCCATCTCTCACTCAGACTTACTCATACACCAATCTCTCACTCGCTGTGACTCTCACACTCATCTCTCAGTCACTGTTAATCTCACACCCATCTCTCAGTCACTGTTATTCTCACGCCCATCTCTCACTCACCGTGACTCTCCCACCCATCTCTCACTCACTGTTACTCACACACCCATCTCTCACTCACTCTTACTCACACACCTATCTCTCACTCACCCTTACTCACACACCCATCTCTCACTCACTGTTACTCACACACCCATCTCTCATTCACTCTTACTCACACACGCATCTCTTACTCAGCCTTACTCACACACCCATCTCTCACTCACTCTTTCTACCACACCCATCTCTCACTCAATGTTAATCTCACACCCATCTCACACTCAATGTGACGCAGACATCCATCTCTCACTCAGTTTTACTTTGCACACCTATCTCCCTTTTCCTGTTAATTTACACACCCATCTCTCATTCACTGTTAATCAACCCCGCCTACCTCTCAATCGAAAGTCATTTCATCTTTTTGGCCTCCGGCGACAATCGGGTGATTGTGAATCAGTATTCGGTTTTTCACCTTGCTATACTTTTTTTTGTATGGACTTCTGTCAAATCATTATCACCTGCTTTTCGCCCAAGGATAATTTAATTCACCCCCAGCTCAGTATTACAAACTCAGTTACTCACCTACATCCATTTCTCAGTTAATGACAGTTAAAAGACACATTCTGAATAATGTCCCAATGCAATGCAGGTCCAGACATGAAAGTATCAGTCGCTTAAAGTTCTAAATAGAATTACATCAAGGCAGCATTCGAGCGAGTTTGGCATCAAGGGACCCTAGTAAAACTGAAGTCAATGGGAACCGGGGGAAAACACTCCGCTGGCTGGAGTCATAGCTAGCACAAAGGAAGATGGTTATGGTGTTTGGAGGTCAATCATTATAGCCCCAGGATATCGCAGCAGGAGTTCCTCAGGGCAGTGCCCTAGGCCCAGCCATCTTCAGCTGCTTCATCATAAGGTCAGAAGTGGTTATGTTCGCTAATGACTGCACAGTGTTCAGCGCTATTCCGAACTCCACAGATAATGAAGCAGTCCATGCCCGCATGCAGTAAGAGCTGGATGACATTCGAGCTTGGGCTGATAAGTTGCAGGTAACATTCGTGCCACACAAGTGCCAGGTAATAACTATCTCCAAAAAAAGGCGCGCGTCTAACCACCGCCCCTTGACATTCAACGGCATTACCATCGCCGATTACCCCACCATCAATATCCGGGAGTCACCATTGACCAGAAACGTAATTGGACTAGCCACATAAATACTGTGGCAACAAGGGCAGGTCAGAGTGTCTTATCTCCTGACTTCCTAAAGCCTTTCCACCATCTACAAGGCACAAGTGATTGAAGGTCAGTCATCACAGCCTCAGGACATCGCTGCTGGAGTTCCTCAGGGCAGTGTCCCAGGCCCAACCATCTTCAGCTACTTCATCAATGACATTCCCTCCAACATAAGGTCAGAAATGGGGATGTTCGTTGATGACTGCACAGTGTTCAGTGCCATTCACAACTCCTCAGATAATGAAGCAGTCCATGCCCGCATGCAACAAGACCTGGACGACGTTCAGGCTTGGGCGGATAAGTGGCAGGTAACATTCACGCCAAACAAGTGCCAGGCAATGACGATCTCCAACAAGCGAGAGTCTAACAACCGCCCCTTGACATTCAATGGCATTACCATCGCCGAATCCCCCACCATCAACATCCTGGGGGTTACAATTGACCAGAAACTTAATTGGACCAGCCACATAAATATTGTGGCAACAAGAGCAGGTCAGAGGCTAGGTATTCTGCGGCGAGTGTCTCACCTCCTGACTTCCCAAATCCTTTCTACCATCTACAAGGCACAAGTGAGGAGTGTGATGAATACTCTCCACTTGCCTGGATAAGTGCAGCTCCAACAACACTCAAGTAGCTCGACATCATCCAGGACAAAGCAACCCACTTGATTGGCACCCCATCTACCACCTTAAACATTCACTCCCTCCACCACCAGCATATGTGGCTACAGTGTGTACCATCTACAAGATGCACTGCAGCAACACACCAAGGTTTCTGCGGCAGCACCTCCCAAACCCGCGACCACTGCCACCTGGAAGGACAGGTATATATACTGTGTATTAGATTCCCTCACTGTACCTCTACCTGACGAAGGAGCAGCAGCTCCGAAAGCTCGTAATTTTAAATAAAACTGTTGGACTATAACCTGGTGTTGTGCGACTTCTCATTGTTTTCTAAACATGGGCCCTGGACTTTGGGAGACATTGATCGGCCTTTGAAGATTGTGACTCCCGAGATTTAACTGCCTGTTCTAGAAATATTTAAATAAACACAGCAAATGACACATTGGGCCGAAAATTGATCCCGGGACGCGAGAGTACGCACTGCATACTCTCGCGTATTCCCACTCCAATTGCCGGTTTTCTGCATGCCCTGCGCATGCGCTGAAAACCGGCAATTGCTCTTCCGAAAAGGGGGCGGGGCCTGGGTGCATCGCGTGCGCGCAACAGGCTGCGCGCACGCTGTGCACTTCATGCTTTGGACGCGCAGGTAAGTAGGGAAGATTTTGGAAATGTAAAAAGGAGGAGTAAGACCCGCTTTTAAGTAGGTAAGTAGTGAATTAAGTATTTTTTTGAATTTTTTTTTACAGGTATATCTTTTTTATAGACTTTAAAGACAGGTAAGTTTATTTTTATAACTTTTTAAAAGATTTTAAATTTTTTCAAAAATTTAATTTTTTATTTAAAATGGTTAATTTAATTAACTATACTTATTTTATTAATGTGATGGGTTTTTTTTAATTTAATTGAGGTTTAGCTGTTATTTTGGGGGGGTGTAAGATTCATAAGTCTCACAGCCATGCTGTGAGACTTATGAATGGAAGATGGTGTGCTGCCATTGGTTCTAACTGAGTCACGTGATCCCACAGCTCGCACGAATTCACTACGCCGCTGGGATACGCAAGCCCAGCACAGCTGATGTCTGGAACATCAAGTTCGTGCGAGCTGGATCAGAAAAAGCATAAGCGAGGTGAGACGTTCGGGGAAGGCTTACCCCCGCGGGAACAGAGCGAGATCAATTTCTGGGCCATTTATTTTCTCTTAATTTAAGTTAAGGAACAAACTGTTTTAACAAATCACCGCA
This sequence comes from Squalus acanthias, assembly GCA_030390025.1. Lineage (NCBI taxonomy): Eukaryota > Metazoa > Chordata > Chondrichthyes > Squaliformes > Squalidae > Squalus > Squalus acanthias. The sequence goes on along the minus strand of CM059430.1, from coordinate 72,432,536 downwards.
TCAGACGAATAAAATTAATGCTCATAAAATATTAACAGCAAGGGAGGAATATGAGGCTGGAATGACAGCAGAATAATACTGAGAGCGCGGACAGGAGTGGAATCCCTGCTCAGATACAGTGAGGGGCTGGAGAAGCAAAGTAAACATTGGAGTCAAACTGGCCGCGTCTGCGGGGAAAGAGAAACCATTCGCATCTCCTGGGGTAAAACTACACGGGTCCTGCCCCAGTCACAGCATCATCCTGGGGACTAGTGCACCGAGAACACTCCATTCTCCAAGTGTGTGAAGGGGTCTTACCGGGAGCAATCGTGGACTGTGTTAAACAGGTTCCCGTGTGCGCAGGTCAGCGACACACTGTCCTTGTAAAGTCAGGTGAATTTGTAGTGAATGCTGTACCGTCAGTGTGGAAGAAGGTGACGGGGACTGAAGAGGAAAAAGACTCAGACTGAGGTGTCGAGCCGTCCTTTAGACTGGCATCTACTCCACACACTCCAGTTATAGGCTGCACACACTCCTGTTACCGGCCCCTAATCATTCATGGAGCCTCCTCCTCCCGTTAGTTGTTTAATGGTCCACCACCTTTCACGACTGGATGTGACAGGACTGCAGAGCTTTGATCTGATCCATTGTTTCTGTCTATATCTATAGCATGCTGCCTCCACTTTTTAATCACGCATGTAGTCCTGTGTTATAGGTTGGCACCTCATTTTTAGGTATGCCTGGTGCTGGCATGCTCTTCTACACTCCTTATTGATGCTAATGTTTGAGTGAGGGATATACCAGGCCATGAGGTTACAGATTGTGGTGGAATACAATTCTGCTGCTGATGACCCACAGAGCCTCATGGATGCCCAGTTTTGAGCTGTTAGAGCTATTCCATTTAACACGGTGGTAGTGCCACACGATGAAGGGTGTCCTTAGTGTGAAGACGAGACTTTCTCCTACCCCTTGGTGTCTGGACAGATGCATCTACGACAGGGAGATTGGTGAGGATGAGGTCAAGTAGGTTCTCTCACCACCTGTCGCAGGCCCAGGACTCGGCCAGTTCGGTCACTAGTGGTGCTACCACCCAGAGTACATTCTGTGCTACTCTCAGTGCTTCTTCCAAGTGGTGTTCAACATGGAGGAGTACTGATTCATTGCCCATGCTTGACCTGAGACTTCACAGGGCCACTCCTTCCCGACTGTATACCACTGTGCCGCCACCCCTGGTGGGTCTGTCCTGCCGATACGTAATATTGTTGTATTAAGGTTTTATTCTTATTGTGTTTCGTAGCGGTTTGTTATCACTGTGTGACTTGCTAGGCCATTTCAGACGGCTGCTAAAAGTCGACCAGAGCAGGACGGCAGATTTCCTTCTAGCTTTTTATTCCAGATTTATTTAATTAACTGAATTTAAATTCGTGGTCGGATTTGAACTCACGTCTGCTACTTGAGATTCATTAGTGCCGGCCTCTGGTTCACTAGCCCAGTACCATTACCACTATGCTATCAGTCCTGCTGAAATTTCCCTGACGTTGGGTTTCAGGTCCCGCCCCTACATTCGGCCCGAGACAACAAACACTCTCCGTGCTATAGACACTGTTCTCAAAATCTAGATCCCAGTCTGAACCCTTTACCCTCCCCGCGGCCGCATTGTTGAACTGTGACGAGTCATTCAATCCGAATTCTGAACCAGGATCCTGTCACGTCTTAACTTCAGTTCCGCCTAATTTGCATCGCTTGACAAGAATTACCGACACTAGAATTATTAAACCACCCCCTGAACATCCATACACCAAGTACCGTCTAAGCTCAAAGGGACAGAGAAGGGAAATGTTAGCATTTTACAGAGGAGATGATGTTAAGTAATTAAACAACGTTAGCTCTCAAGCAGCGCCGGCACAGTACAGCCATCCTCTCTCACGGAGATACTGAGGAAACTCCATCGTGTCTTCAATCCTGAGACCTTATTGTCTCAGCATTAAACGGCCAAAGTACTGCACAGAGTATAGTACACAGGGACTGTCCATGTGTGATAATATCAGCATTTAGTTCTGATTAATGGTCAGATTTTAATCGATTATTGTGGGAGCTTGCTGTGCACGAATTGGCTGCCGCATTTACCTAAATCACATCAGTGATTACGCTTCAAAAGTACGTCGTTGGATGTGAAACCGTTCGGGAGATCCTGAGGTCGTGAACGGCGCTACATAAATATAACCTCTTTCATTACAGTAATAGGCATGACCCTCCTAGATTGAAGTATTTGACTATGTATCATGCAGCTAGACTGTGGTCCAAGGATTTGCAAGTGACGCCTCTTTAAGTTTTCCATAGGACAACTGTATAGAAAGATGTTGCAGTCTGTATGTGTGTCAAATTACTGTATGGCCATCGATGGTTAACACAGAAACTGACAGGAATTGGGAAACATCCGATGGCCTGTAAAGTTTTAAGCAAAATTTAGAAGGAGATTTATATATAAATAGATAACAGATTAGAGGACACATCTTTGGAGTCCAGAACCAGGGGTCACAGTCTAAGGATAAGGGGTAAGCCATTTAGACAGAAATGAGGAGGAATTTCTTCACCCAGAAAGTGGTGAACCTGTGGAATTATCTACCACAGAAGGCAGTAGAGGCCAATTCATTAAATAGATTCAAGAAGGAGTTGGATATATTTCTTAAGGCTAAAGGGATCAAGGGATATGGGGAGAAAGCTGGGACAGGGTACTGAATTTGGATGATCAGCCATGATCGCATTGAATGGCGGAGCAGGCTAGAGACGCCGAATGGCCTACTCCTGCTCCTATCTTCTATGATTCTATGATTCTATGATACGTAAGACTGATATATCCTGCAGAAACTATTAGGCCGCGTTGCCTTGGCTTACTCCTAGGATCTTGACTCTTTTTTCACACTTGCAGTCAGGTCCTCTGAGAATAGTCACAGCGCGAACGGCCTTCAGCCTCCAGGGATTGAGCCTTGATTCTTAACCAGAACAACCCGCCATTACTGCACTGATTGATCAGAACCTTGGTGAGTAGTGGTGTTCAGTTTTATTTCAGAACATTCCCACTGTTCAGAAAAAAGGGTTCCCTAAAACACGTCATGCGGATTATCTTCAAGTAAGAGATTCATTCTTCACCCTGTTTTTCTTTCGGTACAGTGCAAGCAACAATTATGCAACCCATCTACTTAAAATGCTGTACGTAAATGGAAAATTAGGAGCATTCTACATATTTCTCAAAAACATAAGAACATAAGAGTATAAGAAGTAGGAGCAGGAGTAGGTCATTTGGCCCCTTGAGCCTGCTCTGCCATTCAATAAGATCATGGCTGATCTGATCTTGGCCTCAACTCCACTTCCCTGCCCGCTCCCCATAATCCTTGACTCCCTTATCGTTCAAAAATCTGTCTATCTCCACCTTAAATATGTTCAATAACCCAGCCTCCACAGCTCTCTGGGGCAGAGAATTCCAAAGATTCACGACCCTCTGAGAAGAAATTCCTCCTCATCTCCGTTTTAAATGGGCGACCCCTTATTCTGAAACTATGCCCCCCAGTTCCAAATTCCCCCACGAGGAGAAATATCCTCTCTGCATCTACCCTGTCAAGCCCCCTCAGAATCCTATACGTTTCAACAAGATCAGCTCTCATTCTTCTAAACTCCAATGAGTATAGGCCCAACCTGCTCAACCTTTCTTCATAAGGCAACCCCTTCATCTCAGGAATCAATCTAGTGAAACTTCTCTGAACTGTCTCAAATGCAAGTATATCCCTCCTTAAATAAGGAGACCAAAACTGTATGCAGTACTCCAGGTGTGGTCCCACCAACGCCCTGTACAGTTATAGCAAGGTTTCCCTACTTTTGTACCATCCCCCTTGCATAAAGGCCAACATTCCATTTGCCTTCCTAATTTATTGCTGTACCTGCATGCTAACTTTTTGTGATTCATGTACAAGGACCTCCACATCCCTCTGTACCGCAGCATTCTGTAGTCGCTCACTATTTAAATAATAATTTGCTTTTTTGTTCTTCCTACCAAAGTGCATAACCTCACATTTTCCCACATTATACTCCATCTGCCAAATTCTTCCCCACTCATTTTACCTATCTATATCCCTTTTCAGATGCTTTGTGTTCTCTTCACAACTTGCTTTCCCACCTATCTTTGTATCATCAGCAAATTTGGCTATATTACACTCAGTCGCTTCATCCAAGTCATTAATATAGATTGTAAATAGTTGAGGCCCCAGCACTGATCCCTGTGGCACCCCACTAGTTACAGTTTGCCAACCTGAAAATGATTCATTTATCCCGACTCTCTGTTTCCTGTAAGTTAGCCAATCCTCTACCCATGCTAATACATTACCCCCAACCCCGTGAGCTCTTATCTTGTGCAGTAACTTTTTATGTGGCACCTTATGGAATGCCTTCCTGAAATCCAAATACACCACATCCACTGGTTCCCTTTTATCCATTCTGCTCGTTACATCCTCAAAGAACTCCAGAAAACTTGTCAAAACACGCACTCATATTCCAGGATTATGAAAGCTAGCATAATTAAGGTCATGGGATTGAATTTTCGCGAGGGATCTGTCGCTCCTTTTCCGTAACTTCGGCGGAAAAGAGCGTAGAAATGCAAGAAAACGGTGTAAACAAGGTATACACCGATGTTCTCAGGTTTCCGCACATCTTAGGCCGAAGTTACAGCGGACAAGTGGAAGATCCCTTGCGGAAATCTATCCCCATGGCTTAGAGATTCGAACTCTGGTCACATGTAGCGGGGCACAACATCCGCTCAACCTAAAAGTGCCCTCCCTGACCCCAACCCTACTTGCAGTCATTTGCAGGCTGGAATGAGTTTTTCGGCCCTCTCGGGGACTCTGACTAGAGTGTGATAAGCTTTTGCTGTGGTATGAAGAAGAAGGAAGTTTGATGAATCTAAAATATTTTAATGATGTGCTGTATTTGCGCACAGTTGCACTTTTGGCAACTTGCACCCACCCCACCCCGCCTCCCCACCCACACACTTAAGCAGTATTCCTATAAGTCCCCCAGGCTGACCATTGAACGATCGGCACTGGGTCGTCACGGAGGCCCTTGCATGCAACGTTCAATCAGTACAAATGATGGGAAAAATGCGAAAGGCGTGATTTCCTCATTTTAATTTCACTACCATTCCTATAATTTAGCGAGCTGGGCCCGCCCTTCGTGAAAAGGAGTGAAGACATTAAAACACTGGAGTACATGGACCGCACTATTTTACCTCAATTTCCCAGTTGTGCACGAGAAAATCAACGGGACTTGATAGAATACAAAGCTCCTTGCGTGCAGACTACCAGCAGCAAGTAAAGATTTACCTGCTTTACTAATGCGGTCCCTTGTTTATTCATTCTTCGGTTGTGGGCGTCGCTGACAAGGCCAGCATTTATTGCCCATCCCTAATTGCCCTTGAGAAGGTGGTGTTGAGCGCCTTCTTGAACCGCTGCAGTCCGTGTGGTGAAGGAACTCCCACACTGCTGTTAGCGAGGGAGTTCCAGGATTTTGACCCAGCGACGTTGAAGGAATGGCGAGTTGCTGCAGTGCAACTTGTAGATGGTACACACTGCAGCCACTGTACTCCAGTGGTGGAGGGAGTGAATGTTTAAGGTGGTGGATGGGGCGCCAATCAAGCGGGCTGCTTTGTCCGGGATGGTGTCAAGCTCCTTGAGTGTTGTTGGAGCTGCACTCATCCAGGCAAGTGGACAGTATTTCATCACACTCCTGAATTGTGCCTTGTAGATGGTGGAAAGGCTTTGGGGAATCAGGAGGTGATTCACTCACCACAGAATGCCCAGCCTCTGACCTGCTCTTGTAGCCACAGTATTTATGTGATCTGGTTGGTTCTGGATTCATCTCAGCCTCCTCCTGAGATCCCCACCACCACAGATGCCAGTCTTCAGCCAATTCTGTTCACTCCACGTGATATCAAGAAACGGCTGAGCGCACTGGATACAGCAAAGGCTGTGGGCCCCGATAACATCCCAGCTGCCGTGCTGAAGTCATACATATCATGACTTGGAAATATATCGCCATCTCTTCATCGTCGCTGCGTCAAAATCTTGGAACTCCCTCACTAACAGCTCTGTGGGAGTACCTTCACCACACGGACTGCAGCGGTTCAAGAAGGCGTCTCACCACCACCTTTTCAAGGACAATTAGAGATGGGCAATAAATGCTGGCCTTGCCAGCGACGCCCACATCCCGTGAATGAATAAATAAAAATGTGGGTGCATATTAAAGTAAACATGTTAATAGCCTATAGATTAGAAAAAGAAGGGGTATGAGCATATGTCAGACTACAAAAAGTGATGAAGATAATATAAATACTCCATGTTCAGAAAATGGTATAGGAAGCAATAATAAAATACCTGATATAAATAAAACAGGAGTGATGAAAAATAAGAAAAAGTGTGACAGGTCAAAAAAGTGTGAGAAAAACGCCATCAGGTCATCTGGAGAGTGTGTAGTCGGTTATTCAAATCAGAGTTCTGGATATAGTAGGAAACACTGAAGGGTGAGGCGGCTAGTAGATGATCTGGAAGTGAGTTTTGGAGTCAGGCGCTGCACAGGATGTCTCAGGTTGGCAGCTTCAATAAACTGGTTTCCTTCTGAAGGACAGTTCTGTTTATGAAGCTGTGAACACTTTGGAAATAACAATAGTCCAGATCTCATTGGTGCCGATGAGAAACATGAACATTTTTGTACACGTTTACGATTCTTAATTGCTGCAGCTCTTGACTCACGGCACAGTTGGAGTTAATATATCAGTTATTTGCAGGTACATGAGGACAGATATACTGAAAGGCTTGGTGCCTAAATACAGTGTGTGATAGCGAACTGAACCGCGTAGAGCAGAAAGTCGCAGTTCTCATCTGAATTCTGAGCTGGGTTGGTTGATCTTAAGCTGGGATAGCACGAGCGCTGTTACAATTGGCCTCAGTACCCCTGGGTTCCGGATGGGAAAGTCATCCAGGGTTGCTGCTCCTGATTGTTAGAGGTCAAGATGGAAAGATAGTAAACTGATCCATTTATATTCGGTTCCGTTTCATTGGCTCTATAATTAAAAACAGAAACCTAAAAATCTTCAAGTAAAGCTAACAGGCGATATCTTTGTAATGGCAACTAATCTGTTAGGCTTTAACTATCATCAGGTAAAATAGCCTTGGATAGAACTAATCTTCTCATGGATACATCTATATGTTTATTCTTTTATGTACATTTAATTCGATAAGGTAGTTTATGCTATGTCCTGAGATCGTGCTGTGAGTCTTTGGAATGTTGAGAAAAAGAAAGAGCTTGTATTTCTCTAGCGCCTATCAGGACCTCAGGACGTCCCAAAGCGCTTTACATTTGAACATACGAACATACGAATTAGGAGTAGGAGTAGGCCCCTCGAGCCTGCTCCACCATTGAATAAGATCATGGCTGATCTGATTACTCCACGTTCCCGCCTACCCCCGATAACTTTTCACCCCCTTGCTTATCAAGAATCTGTCTACCTCTGCCTTAAAAATATTCAAAGACTCTGCTTCCACCGCCCTCTGAGGAAGAGAGTTCCAAAGACTCACGGACGTCTGTGAGAAAAAAAATTCTCCTCATCTCTGTCTTAAATGGCCGACTCCTTATTTTTAAACAGTGACCCCTAGTTCTAGATTCTCCCAAAAGAGGAAACATCCTCTTCACATCCACCCTGTCAAGACCCCTCAGGATCTTATATGTTTCAATCAAATCACCTCTTACTCTTCTAAATTCCAGCGGATACAAGCCTAGCCTGTCCAACCTTTCCTCATAAGACAACCGCCCATTCCAGGTATTAGTCCAGTAAAACTTTTCTGAAATGCTTCCAACGCATTTACATCCTTCCTTAAATAAGGAGACCAATACTGTACACAGTACTCCAGATGTGGTCTCACCAATGCCCTGTATAACTGAAGCATAACCTCCCTACTTTTGTATTCAATTCCCCTCGCAATAAATGAGGGGAATTCTCCTCGCTCATTAACATATTTAAATTAGGCTCCCACAGCCAAATTGGGAGCCTGATATAAATATAGCAGTTTCCTCTCTGTTTTCCCAGGACTCTGGAAACCCGGCAGTAAAAAGGAGGTGACAGCTGCCGGCTCCACCAAGTAAGTGTCTTTTCCAGCACTTCTTGTGGGCCAGGAGTGCTTCACCCCGCCTCCAGCCCCTCAAGGAAACCTTCAGCCTCCCCTCTGCTGATTACAGTCCCTCTCCCCACTGCTGCTGCCACAGGCCTTGCCCCCTGCACCCTCCCATGCATCGATGTCCGCTCCATGGCATGATCACAGCTGACCTCTCCTTCCGTACAAACACCTATCTCCAGCTTTCCACGATGGCTTCTCACCCATACCCCCAAGTCCCAATATCTGAAGTTCCCCCTGCCTTCCCGATTTAATTGTGTAGTACCTCCGCATCCTCAACCTTTGTCAGGTTTTCTCCACACTATACCATTCTCCTGCACCCTCCCCGCAAATATTGCGGCCCAGAAGTGTATGGTGGGCATTTGACTTATATATCCCAGTTGTCTCCCAGCAGTGGAAGGGTACATTGAGACATGCCCTGAGACATACTACATCCCTATCACTACATGTATAAGTTGAAGCTTAGACAAATAGGAGTCGTGGATCTGCTTAAGTGAGCACAAGTAAACAGTGTTGGGAGTAAGCCTGAATTCTAATTCTAATTGATTATCTGCTTAATGATCATGCATATGAAAAATAACAGTGCTTGTTACTGCCCTGCCAGTAATGATACCCAAGCACCGACCTATCACTGTGTACCAATTTCAATCCTCTCTTCGCAAATCAAAGGCAGGCCAGCACCTCAAGAAGCACTGAGGAAGGAAACCATACACTACAACAGTTTTGGACATCACCCTCGCCAGCACTAACACAGAGACACACACTCAGACCATGAGAATTAGAGTTTCCAAGCAAAAGTGAGATGGGGCAAGTAGTGATGGGTGTCACCTGTCCTAAAATCTCCTTACGTGGCTCGGTGTCAAATTTTATTTAATAACACTCCTGTGAAGCGCCTTGGGACGTTTTACTACGCGAAAGGTACTATATAAATGCAAGTTGTTGTTATTGTTTCTGCATCGCTGTATTTTCCATCAATTCGTGCTTTATGGAAAGCTCGATGACGGATTTGTGGACATCTTACAAACAGTAATGCAGTTAGTGAATGTCATTTCCTGTAAGCTCGCTCTCCATGTCAGCAAGTAAAGCCATTCCCAAATGAAGTTTCTGCTAAGTTTCACAAACTTTTGTGTTACTGTGGTGTCAGAGGGTTAACCAAAGACTGAGTCCTATGGACAATAAGGAAAAAAGTCTTGCAATGGGCCAAAAATTCATCCCGCGACGCGAGAGTACGCACTGCGTACTCTCGCGTATTCTCTCTCCAATTGCCGGTTTTCTGCATGCCCTGCGCATGCGCTGAAAACCGGCACGTGGTCTTTTGAAAAGGGGGCGGTTCCTCGGTGCATCGCGTGCGCGCTACAGGCTGCGCGCACGCTGTGCACTTCATGCTTTGGACGCGCAGGTAAGTACGGAAGATTTTAGAAATGGAAAAAGGAGGAGTAAGACCCACTTTTAATAAGGTAAGTAGTGAATTAAGTATTTTTTTGAATTTTTTTTAACAGGTATATCTTTTTTAGAGACTTTAAAGACAGGTAAGTTTATTTTTATAACTTTTTAAAAGATTTTACATTTTTTCAAAAATTTAATTTTTTATTTAAAATGGTTAATTTATTTAACTATACTTATTTTATTAATGTGATGGTTTTTTTAAAAAATTTAATTGAGGTTTAGCTGTTATTTTGGGGGGGTGTAAGATTCATAGATTTCACATCACGTATGTGAAACTTATGAATGGAAGATGGTGTGCTGCCATTGGCTCTAACTGAGTCACGTGATCCCACAGCTCGCATGAATTCACTACGCCGGTGGGATGCGCAAGCACTGCCCAGCTGATGTCTGGAACATCAAGTTCGTGCGAGCTGGATCTGAAAAAGCACAGGCGGAGTGAGAGATAGCGGGGAAGCCTTACCCCCGCGGGAACAGAGCGAGATCAATTTCTGGGCCAATATCTCAACAGCTTTGATGACTGGAGAACATTTTTTGGAGGAATATGAATAGGCTGACTCTTACATTCTTATCAGGCACATTTTGAACACCTTGTGGAGCTCAATATGGACCCCCAAAAGAAGTCAGAAAATCCTACGAAAAGTAAGCCTCAGTGTGCAAGGAATCTAAAATAGTTTAGGAATGATACGCCGTCAAGAGAGATTCTCCACTTCCCAAGGCTGGCATAGAAGATGTTAGCAATGGAGAACCCTACTATGTAGTTTTGGTTTTTGAATTTAACTACACATTCTGTCCAACAGGTTTCAAGTGAGGCTTTGAGAATTTCTCACATCAGTGAGCCTGCACTGCTTGCCTTACCCCGTTCTCAGTGGAGCCCAATGACAACTGAAAACAAAAAGTAAAAGCAATCCTTTGTTTGCAAAGAGTCAAACTTCAATAGAAACTTGTTGAAAGTGAGCCAGGTGGTTTATTATTTATTTTAAGTAGAAACAGAAGAGGGCAGTAACTGAAAAATTCTGGGGACAGCCAATAGAAACAGGCTCCAGTTATATTGAGAGAGTTCTCCCAATTGTCCAACATAACTCCAGCAGAAGATCTACGAAATCCCTGGGGAAACCGCATAAATGGCACTTACACCATCCCTCCGGCTTTCTTGCGGACCCTCCACCAAAAATACAATGGACGATGGGGAGAACACTCATGGAAATTTAACCCACAGTATCCAACTCGCAAATATCTTGCAACTGCTTCACCCATACCCACAGTACACCGAACAAGCCCAAGTGACTGAATGGCATCTCACCTCTTGGGCCACTTTTTGCTGTTAGACTGAGACTGGGAGCCTTTGAAGCCATGGCCTCTGCATGTGACTCAGGTTGGCTCTTTCTAATCACTACTAGTTCACTTAAACTGAACTCTCCATCTTCAACTCCCCCAACACAGTATATCTCCATATGGATGGGGAACATTTTCCTCAAGTGCTGGATTACCACCAGAGGTGTGCCAGGACCATAAGCACACTGGTCTGACCCTGCTGCAACCCGGTACCATTTTTCTGGGTCAGGGTCAAACATTCCTTTTCTTAATAAACTATGAGGAGACACTAGATTCCCCCAATATCATCAAACAAAAACATGCACCTTTTAAAGGGGCACAACTAATAGAAAACCAAATCATAAAGAAAACTTAGCAAATTATAATAATAATTTTGCCACCCGTGCCCAATATGACCTCCAGTCCTGCAGTACCCACAGGCCTCACACGTACAGGTAGACAACACGTGCTCCTTCTCCAGAGCCACCCAGGTGCGGACAAGAGAGACAGGCAGCCAGAACAACCACCCCCATGGGCCGGATGTCAATTCAGCATGCAGGGCGGCTTCCAGCTGTGTTGCTGCTCTTCAGAGGGAATCCACCATTCCTGCAGTGGGGCACTCCATACAGGAGCTGAAATGGGTGGGCAGCAATATCAAAGGGGGTAGAAACCCCCTAAATGTGCTGGTGCAAAATTTATAATCGACTCTATTTAAGCCCAGCCACAAAATAACCAGCAGTTTGAGGGGTTAGGAGAAAATTCAGTGGGGAGAGCTCCTATCGTCTGTCTCCACGGGCCTCCCTTACTACTGGCCTTCTTCTCCATCAACAGGAGGGAAATTTCCGGCTGAATCCAAATCCCAACCCACTTCCTATTATTGATATACAATAAGATGGGAAATGGGTGCTATCATCAGTAACAGTGAGAGGTTGGAGGAAATTCTCAGTCCCCAATTTTAGGGAAGGGATTTAATGTGAGACCGCCCTGTTCCATTTTCCTCAATGGTCCTCCCAAGAAACAATGCTTTTTGGGTGGAAATTCAGAGGAAATGGCTCACCCTGAAGGTGTCCTTCTCTCTAGCTCTTAGTGATGGTCAGTGCCCCATAACATTTCCTGTCTTGTTCCTCCTGAACTATAGTATGCCCTCCCGAAGGGTCTACCTCCTTCCCCTGTAGTCAAAATCAATACACTACTCTGAAAACTTAGAGAACTATTAAACTCCTACGTCTTACCTTCTTCTTACGATCTTTGAACTTGTAAAATCCAAGCTTGGTGACATCTAATGACTACTTCCTGATTAAACCCCATCTTCCTTTCTACTTTTTCTTAAAATTTACTACGGGCCTTGGTTGTTCATTTATATTTCTAATTTTTTCCAAAAATAAATGATTTTTTTGGTTCTGATGATGTAATCTGTAGCTAGGGCAATGGTGGTGACATCGTTGTCTCATTTCATTATGTTAATGAGCGATATTGGTGTCCCTCACACATGGGTGACCACAGGATTGATTCACATCCGGGTGTAGAATTGGCATTGTGGATCGGCCGCCTGATACATCCTATGAATGGAAATTAAAATCAGACGGTTTCTGCAATGAGCTATCAATCTGTAATGTTAGTTTCATGCCCGGGCAGCAAGTTGAAAATCTATTCCAACTGCTTTTGTTATACTGTATACTTCTGCCCTCTCCCTAATATCTGTCTGAGGCTGAACCACACTATTCGCAACCTTGGTGTCATATTTGACCCTGCAATGAGCTTCCGACCACATATCCGCAGCATAACTAAGACCGTCTATTTCCACCTCCATAACATTACCCGTCTCCGCCCTTGCCTCAGCTCATCCACTGCTGAAACTCTCATCCATGCCTTTGTTACCACTAGACTTGACTATTCCAATGCACTCCTGGCTGGCCTCCCACATTCTACGTCACGTAAACTTGAGGTCATCCAAAACTCTGCTGCCCGTGTCCTAACTGACACCAAGTCCCATTCGCCCATCACCCCTGTGCTCGCTGACCAACATTGGCTCCCAGTTAAGCAGTGCCTCAATTTCAAAATTCTCATCCTTGTTTTCAAATCCTTCCATGGCCTCGTCCCTCCCTATCTCTGTAACGTCTTCCAGCCCCACAACCCCCCCGAGATATCTGCGCTCCTCTAATTCTGCCCTCCTGAGCATCCCTGATTATAATCACTCAACCATTGGTGACCGTGCCTTCTGTTGCCTAGGCCCCAAGCTCTGGAATTCCCTGCCTAAACCTGTCCGCCTCGCTACCTCTCTTTCCTCCTTTAAGACGCACCTTAAAACCTACCTCTTTGAGCAAGCTTTTGGTCACCTACCCTAATTTCTCCTTATGTGGCTCTGTGTCAATTTGTTTTGTCTAATTATACTCGCCTTGGGACATTTTGCTACGTTAAAGGCGCTATATAAATACAAGTTGTTTTTGTTTTTGTTGTTGTATGTCACTGGGTGATGTCACACACCATCGGAACCTCCCATCCCTGTTCAGTAATGTGGCCATACCCAATGTGATCCGAGATGCTGATGGTGTTACTGTACATTTATCAGTTTGCTTCAGATTGTGTACCGTCAGTGCACGAGAACGTATTCCATCTACAGACCAATAGCAGCTGTAACTTGGGCAATTTTAACGAAATCAACTCGATGGAGAAACTGGTGGGATCGGATCGGCCGCGTGTTAAAGTCAGATCAGCCAAACTGGGGAGGGTGTAAAACGGCCAGCCGATCGATCCAAACCCATCAGCTTCCTGCCAGGCTGCCTGGTTAAAATTACCCCATGATATCTCCTCCATGGCTCCAGGACACTGGTCCCAGACATTCCTTTAACAGAAGATCAGTTGAAATCTCAGAAAAACGGCATACACAACCATTTCAATAACCAGGGGGCCATAGATTTAAAGTAATTGGTAGAAGGATTAGTGGGCAGTTGAGGAGAACGTTTGTTCACCGGGGGTGGGGGGTGGTCTGGAACTCACTGCCTGAAAGGGTGGTAGAGGCAGAAACCCTCATCACATTTAAAAATCACTTGGATATGCACTAGAAGTGCAGTAACCTGCAAGGCTACGAACCAGGAGCTGGAAAGTGGGATTAGGCTGGATAGCTCTTTTTCAACTGGCGCAAACAAGATGGGCCAAATGGCCTCCTTCTGTGCCATAAATTTCTATGATTCTATGGTTCTATGAACAAGCGTTTACACCATTTCTCCGGGATTTCTGCGGATCTTCTGCCAAAGTTATGGCAGATGAGCAGGACAATCCCTGCGGAAACTCAACAGTTTCCACTCAACAGCTCTGACCTCTCTATAAATCCGAAGCCTGTGCAAGGCCTGAATGCTGCTCGCATAAGTTCTCCCACATCCTTGTGCAGAATAAAATAAACTTGTCTGATATGGTAATTTCCCTCTCTTGGTTCTAACTTGAGTTTTCTCACTCTTTGCCCATCAGTCTTGCTTTGTCTCTAGTATTAATGTGCCCAATGTTGCTCTGAACTTTCCAGTCTTGTTCCGAAGCGCCACATGTGTTGTCCTACATATTGGGGTTGAAATTCCTCTTGCTCACGAGTGCAAAATGGGCAATAGCAAAGTGGCAGCTGAATTTATACTTTGCCCAATGTTCAATCGAAAAGAAAATTATTTCTGTGAAATTCCTTGCCTTAGGCGCATCTCCGTCCAGACTTTGAAGCCCCCAGTGCTTTCAAACATTACATCTCAAGTTATTCTGTCTTCTCCTCTGCAACCTCCAACTTTGAGGTGCCTTGCACTATGGTCCTTGCCCACTCTTGCAGGTTTCTCCAGAAAGACAATGATATCAGCCCAACAAGTTGACCCTGACACCAAAAGACAAATTTCTCCCTTTTGATATATTGACCCCCAAAGAACATGTGATAGATTTTCAAATTAGCATCCGGGCGTAAAATTGGCATTACAGATCTGGCAATTACAGAAACTGCCCAATTTTCAGTTGCATTTTAATTAATGGTAATGAAAATGGTTGGTTTCTATAACAGGTTCCTCGTCCACAATGCCAGTATTTTTGCCCGGGCACCAAGTTGAAAATCTACTCCATTAAAGATTCCATACTGACCGTGGGAAATCTTTTTCTAAGTGTTGTAATTGGACCATTCCACATCAACTCAACAATTGGAATTCAAAGGAGAAATTCCAGGCTTGGGCCTGCTGCTGTAACAGAAGATCTACGTATAGTATCAGCTCTGATCGACTGCAGAACTGCATGATGCCCAAGGATCAGAAATGGAATGAACCCATGTAGGAATCTGTTGCAAGAAGACAAGGGAAGTGCAGTCTAACTTTTACTTTCTAATCAAAACCCTGAAAGCGTCCTATTGGAGGGCCTAAAGAACGATAATTTCGAGACAGGCCTATGACTGTAAAAGCAATCAGCCACTGATGAGGACACAATCCTTTTACAAGACAGAGCCATTGTATGGTGCAGGTCCGAGCTAGAACCCTCTCACTTCTTCCTGCACAGGCTGGGCTGGTGGCAGTTCTTGGGTATCTGAAAGGCACAAGGGGCGAGTTGTGGTAAGGGGAGGGGGGAGCAAGATGTGCATGCTTACACCATCAGACGCTTGTACATGAGAAGAGATTGTGGGATGAACGGGAAGTGGGATGTGAGAAGAACGATGAGGTATGAGCATACCGTCATCATCAATGCTTTCAGCCTCGCCGATCACCACGGCCTCAGTGACGGCCCCTCCAATCATATCCAGAACCGACTCCTCCAGCTGGGTCAAGTTCTGCAGCGCTGTTTGTCCCCTGCCTGTTAGCTCCTGTTGTTGCCGGTTATGCACCGCCTTGGCCTGCAAAGAGAGGGGAGTGTGTCAATGAGTATGGTGCAATGTGTTTGGGTGATGTGCCTGTCATTGTTGAATAGCTGGCAGTGTGTGCAAGGTGTGAGATATGGGTGTGATGCTTGTGTGTGAGGGTGAGGTGAAGCCTATGAACGTGAGGTATGAGGCCTGATTGATAGAGATTGCTGGTAGGTGAGTGATGGGGTGTGGTGATTTGAGCAGTAGCTGAGGCTAGTGGTGCAGTTGGTGGGATATGGCATTTGAAGATGACATTGACCACTCGTGTGAGGTCATTAAACTTTTTCTGGCACTGAATCCATGTCCTGGGGGGAAAGATAGGTGGCACTGACTGCTTCAGCAATCTGCTCCCACTGCCTTTGTACAGACTGTCTCGAAGGCCTCCTGGCCCCCTGTGGGTAGAGGACCTGACTCCTAGCGACTCCCTGCACCGAGGCCTCCAGTGCTGCATCCAAGAACCGAGGTGCCCTTTCTCTGTCCTGTTGCGACATTGCTAACTTCCCCTTTGCTTAGCTCCACTGATAATTAGGTACTTTTTCCACAAAACACCTCCTCTTTAGGAATTGCAGACAGCGTTTCACTCTGCAGACAGACTTCCCACGACATTGGCCCCCTGCTGACCGCTTAATCAACCAGCAACCCATTCAGCCCTGGGCTCAGTGCTTCAATCATGTTGATGATCAGGCAGCACGAATTCCCTGTGCTGCCGGCATTACTTTCAACAGGCACGTGCAGATCACGCATCGCAATCCCCGTGCCCGTTTTCGGGCATTTTTCAATTTAGCCCCCAATGTCTTTGATCATCCCAATATTTAACTGGAGTAAATTGCAACACATCCAGGACTGGATGTCGGACAAGCTGTCTGACAACACAGAGGCAGTGGAAAGGTCGAGACAGGTGGTGGTGGTGAGGTAGAGCTGAGTGTCTTCAGCATACAGGTGAAATCTGACCCCATATCTGCAGATAATGTTGCCATGGGGCACCACGTAGATGAGCAAGAGGAGGGGCCAAGGAAATATCCTTGCAGGTCTTCAGAGAAATGGAAGTTTGTCAGTGAGTGTGGTGCAATGTGTTTGGGTGATGTGTCTGTCATGGTGGAATAGCTGGCACCGTGTGCAAGATGTGAGATGTGGGTGTGTGGCTTGCAGTCGTGGTGTGTGTGTGAGTGTGAGGTAAAGCTATGATTGTAAGGTATGAGTCGTGATTGCTAGAGATTGTTGGTAGGTGAGTGATGGGGGTGTGGTGAATTGAGCATTGTGTGAATCTAGTGGTGCAGATTGTGGGATATGGCATCTTGGGGAGCAGGAAGAAAAGCCATTGCAGGAGATTCTCTGGCTATAATTCTCTTGTTAAGAGTGGACCCAAGCAAGAGCAATCCCATTGATCTGGATGACACTTCCCTGTGGAACAGCTTCCATATGCCCCAGAATTGGTGCCAATGTTCCATTAAATGAAAACTCTCTTGTTGGCACCAACCCTTTAGCCACATGTTGTAATCCCTAACCTTCCCATCCTAGCGCATGGCGGGGAAAGTAATCCAGAGATTACCATCCTTGCAGTCCTGAGCCCACTTCCTAATCTCCTTGTGGGACTCCATGCCTTCACTTTCCTATATCATTGGTTCCTACATGGATCACGATGACAGCTTGCTCTCTTCCCTTCCTTAATCTTTCCTGATATTTCCAAAATATCTCCATCTCTCGCACCTGGGAGGCAGCAAAGTATCTTGGACTCTCGGTCTAGACTGTAGAAGATAACTTCCACCTGTTTAACTATCAAGTCTACCATTGCAACTGTGTTCCTTGCTGAATTGCTAATCTCCCCTCGTGAGCCATCTCACCTTTTTTTTGGTGTCATTCAATCATCCTGCCCACAACACACGTCCTCCCCACAGGGAGCCAGTGCTTCAAAATCGGTGGAGAGGCTAATTTGCACTAGGTGTTCCTGCTCACTTTCCCCCATTGCTGTTTGTGGGACCTTGCTGTGCACAAATTGGCTGCCATGTTTCCTACATTAAAACAGTGACTACACTTCAAAAGTACTGTGTGGCTCTTTGGGACATCCTGCGGTCATGAAAGGCTCTATATAAATAAAGTCTTTTTTTGTGGATAGTCACCACTCATTCCTTTAACACTGCCAGCTCCCTGTGCGCTAACAACATTGTTAATCCAGAAACGTCTCTCTCCCTAATGTGTCTACCTCAGATTCTGAGATCTTTAGCTTAACTAATCTCAATTGGAGGCACGTCTAGCGGACATGTGTGTCTGAGTTAACTTTAGTTAGTTGAAACTGCCACATGCTGCAGGAACCATACCTCACTGTTCCCTCTTGCTCTGCCATTCCCTAGAATTGCCTGGCTGAGTAGTAGGCCATCACACGTGGGCCAAGCATCACAATCAGTGGGCACCCCGTTCTTTGTTTTCAATGTAATGTACCGCTGAATTGTCATTAAGTGCTATGCAGATTGAATGAATGCCGTATTCCACCGATTCAGGCAGGTGGAGGCTCATGTAATAAGAGATACAGCAGCATTTGGTGTAGTAGATATCAACTTACGCCCGGGCGTGAATCTGGCGGTGCAGATCAGCTACCCATTATAGACGCGCACGTTAATGGAACCGTCCGATTTACATTTCAATTCAAATCAACAAAATGAAAATCTGTAGGTTTCTACAACGGGCGTCCGATCCGCAACGCCAGTTTACACCCTGGCGGCAAGTTGAAAATCTACCCTTGTTTCCTCGTTTCACAGCTTCTCTTTCCTTTTCAGCTTCCACTTGTCTTCCTCTGAGCGGCACTAACACTGAGCAGAGGCTGCAGGTTCTGCCAGGGGACGGTAGGAGGGCAAGTTCACCATGATCTCTGCTACCACCTGGTGGCTGAAGGATAACTGCACTGTCGGAGGGGCAGTACTGAGGGAACGCTGCACTGTCGGAGGGGCAGTACTGAGGGAGCGCTGCACTGTGGGAGGGGAAGTACTAAGGGAGCGCTGCACTGTCGGAGGGACAGTACTGAGGGAGCGCTGCACTGTGGGAGGTGCAGTACTGAGGCAGCTTTGCACTGTCGGAGGGGCAGTACTGACGGAGTGCTGCACTGTCGGAGGGGCAGTACTGAGGGAGTGCTGCACTGTCGGAGGGGCAGTACTGAGGAAGCGCTGCACTGTCAAGAGGGACAGTACTGCGGGAGCGCTGCACTGTGGGAGGTGCAGTACTGAGGCAGCTTTGCACTGTCGGAGGGGCAGTACTGACGGAGTGCTGCACTGTCAGAGGGGCAGTACTGAGGGAGTGCTGCACTGTCGGAGGGGCAGTACTGAGGAAGCGCTGCACTGTCAAGAGGGACAGTACTGAGGGAGCGCTCCACTGTCAGAGGGGCAGTACTGAGGAAGCGCTGCACTGTGGGAGGGGCAGTACTGAGGGAGCGCTGCACTGTCGGAGGGGCAGTACTGAGGAAGCGCTGCACTGATGGAGGGACAGTACTGAGGGAGCGCTTCCATGTGGGAGGGGCAGTACTGCGGGAGAGCTGCACTGTCGGAGGGGCGGTACTGAGGGAGAGCTGCACTGTCGGAGGGGCAGTACTGAGGGAGAGCTGCAATGTCGGAGGGGCAGTGCTGAGAGAGCGCTGCACTGTCGGAGGGGCAGTACTGAGGGAGTGCTGCACTGTCGGAGGGGCAGTACTGAGGGAGCGCTGCACTGTGGGAGGGGCAGTTCTGAGGGAGCTCACTGTCGGAGGGGCAGTACTGAGGGTGTGCTGCACTGTCGGAGGGACAGTACTGAGGGAGCTCACTGTCGGAGGGGCAGTACTGAGGGAAGCTGTACTGTCGGAGCAGCAGTACTGAGGAAGCGCTGCACTATCGGAGGGGCAGTACTGAGGGATTGCTGCACTGTCAGAGAGGCAGTACTGAGGGATCACTGAACTGTCGGAGGGGCAGTAATGAGGGAGTGCTGCACTGTCAGAGGGGCGGTACTGAGGGAGCGCTGCCCTGTCGGAGGGGCGGTACTGAGGGAGCGCTGCACTGTCGGAGGGGCGGTACTGAGGGAGCGCTGCACTGTCGGAGGGGCGGTACTAAGGGAGTGCTGCACTGTCGGAGGGGTGGTACTGAGGGAGCGCTGCACTGTCGGAGGGGCAGTACTGAGGGATGCAGCACTGTCGGAGAGGTGGTACTGAGGGAGCGCTGCACTGTCGGAGGGGCGGTACTAAGGGAGCGCTGCACTGTCAGAGGGGCAGTACTGAGGGAGTGCTGCACTGTCGGAGGGGCAGTACTGAGGGAGCGCTGCACTGTCGGAGGGGCGGTACTGAGGGAGCGCTGCACTGTCGGAGGGGCGGTACTGAGGGAGTGCTGCACTGTCGGAGGGGTGGTACTGAGGGAGCGCTGCACTGTCGGAGGGGCAGTGCTGAGGGATGCAGCACTGTCGGAGAGGTGGTACTGAGGGAGCGCTGCACTGTCGGAGGGGCGGTACTAAGGGAGCGCTGCACTGTCAGAGGGGCAGTACTGAGGGAGTGCTGCACTGTCGGAGGGGCAGCACTGAGGGAGCGCTGCACTGTCAGAGGGGCAGTACTGAGGGAATGCTGCACTGTCAGAGGGGCGGTACTGGGGGAGCGCTGCACTGTCGGAGGGGCAGTAGTGAGGGAGTGCCGCACTGTCGGAGGGGCGGTACTGAGGGAGCGCTGCACTGTCGGAGGGGCAGTACTGAGGGAGTGCTGCACTGTCGGAGGGGCGGTACTGAGGGAGCGCTGCACTGTCGGAGGGACGGTTCTGAGGGAGCGCCGCACTGTCGGAGGGGCAGTACTGATGGAGCGCTGCACTGTCGGAGGGGCGGTACTGAGGGAGCGCTTCACTGTCAGAGGGGCGGTTCTGAGTGAGCGCCGCACTGTCGGAGGGGCAGTACTGAGTGAGCGCCGCACTGTCGGAGGGGCGGTATTGA
The DNA here is from genome assembly GCA_030390025.1 of Squalus acanthias. Lineage (NCBI taxonomy): Eukaryota > Metazoa > Chordata > Chondrichthyes > Squaliformes > Squalidae > Squalus > Squalus acanthias. The sequence continues at coordinate 72,411,815 of CM059430.1, read as the reverse complement.
GGGAGCGCTGCACTGTCGGAGGGGCGGTACCGAGGGAGCGCTGCACTGTCGGAGGGACAGTACTGAGGGAGCACCGCACTGTCGAAGGGGCGGTACTGAGGGACAGCTGCACTGTCAGGTTGCCATCTTTCCAATGAGACGTTAAACCAAGGCATTTCCATGCTCAAAGGTAATCATAAATGATACCGTGGCCACTATTGGAAGAAGAATGGTGGGGCGGTGTAGCGGGCGAGAGGGAAGTTCCCACTTGACCCACATCAATACAAACAAAATATCTCCAGTTATACAGAGCCTTGGTGAGACCACACCTGGAGTACTGTGTACAGTTTTGGTCTCCTTACCTAAGAAAGGATATACTCGAGGGAGTGCAGCGAAGGTTCACCAGACTGTCGTATGTGGAGAGATTGGCTCGACTAGGCCTGGATTCACTAGTGTTTAGAAGAATGAGAGGGGATCTCATTGAAACGTATAAAATTCTGACAGGGCTAGACAGACTGGATGCAGGGAGGATGTTTCCCCTGGCTGGGGATCTAGAACGAGGAGTCACAGTCTCAGGATATGGGGTAGGACATTTAGGACTGCGATGAGGAGACATTTCTTCACTCAGAGGGTGGTGAACCTATGGAATGAATTATCTGCAACAGAAGGCTGTGGATGCCAAGACACAGAATATATTTAAGAAGAAGATAGATAGATTTCTGGACACAAAAGGCATCAAGGGGTATGGGGAGAGAGCGGGAATATGGTATTGATAGAGAGGATCAGCCATGATCATATTGAATGGCGAGCAGGCTCGAAGGCCCGAATGGTCTACTCCTGCTGCTATTTTTCTATGTTTCTATGTTTCTAAAGGGGTACAGCAGACAGGTTCTGTCATCACCCTCTCCACTCCATCAAGGCAGGCGATGAAAATATAATGGGATAGATTACCCAAACACTCCCAAAAATAAAATACACACAAGACGTTTGACACGTGTTTTACTATACTGGCCCAATTACTGAATAATGAATGAATAATATTTATCTCATGATTTCAAAAAATATGAACAATGATGATTTTATAAAGGCAAAGTCCTCTTTCTGAACCTGAATTGATCTGTTCAGTAGGTCAGTGTGTTGTTGTCCCAATCAATACAGACCAGAGGGTCCCATTCGTGACCCCCAGTCTGTGCTCGGTTAGTTGATGTCACCCAGAGTGTTAGGTTTGGCCTGTTAGGGAAGAAGGGGGACCAGAGAGAATAGATCAGTGTGAGTGTGCGGGCAATAGGAGCAACAAATTATATCGTTCCTAAAATACAAAGGTATGGGTGGCCTGGTGAACTAAGATGAATATAAAACCCAGGTTAAGAGGTTAAGAAAGTGTTTGGAGAGTTAACGTAGAAAATGAGGTTCCCGGGAACATTGAGAGCAAAGATCAGCAATTTCTAGAAATGTATCCACAGCAAGCAGGTGAAAAATGAAGCAGCCGGGTGTCGGAACATCCCAAAGATGACAGGATAATAAACTGAAAATAAAAAAAGAAAAGATGCAAATATCAGAAATCCACAACAAAATGAGATAAGGCTGGAAAGCACTGCATGGCAGGTGAGTCCGAATGTGTAAAAAGAACAAGACAGGTTCAGGTTTCAGGTGTAGACCCTTTGTCAGAATTGGAAACTGAACATTGAGCGAGTCTTTTAATAGGGCTGGGGGGAAAGAAACTGGCGATACTGTAGGGAAATTGGCCGAAAAAATACTCTTTTATTGCCTGCTGATGAACTCTGGGAAAACCAAAAGGGTGAAAACAGAATTCTGGGAACACCAAAAGGATCAATACCAGAATGATGGGAAAACTGACCAAAGACTCAGATGGATGAGATAAACAGAGGACCCCTGAAACTAACAGTGTTTCCAAATAATATCGAGAGCTGGGTGAATATAGACTGGTCAAGGTGACCAGGCTTAATGGACAGACAAGAAATATTTAGGAGGGTCCCTAAGTCTACGGGTAGATTTTCACCTTCCCGCCCGGGAGTAAAACCGGCCTTGCAGAATAGCCGCTCGTTTTTGAAACCACTTGATTTTCAGTCCATTGAAAGTCAGGCAGTTTCTACAACAGGCAACCAATCTGCAAAGCCTGCACAGAAAGTTGAACTTCGACCAAGCGTACTAAGCTTGAATAAAGGAGACTATGAAGTATGCGAGCAGAATTGAGTAGAGTGGACTGGGAAAATAGATTAAAGGGTAAGACGATACATGATCAGTGGTGTACATTTAAGGAGTTATTTTACAACTTCCAAAAAATATATATTCCACTGAGAAGAAAAGGGTGTAAAAGAAAAGACAGTCATCTGTGGCTAAGTAAAGAAATTAAGGATAATATTCGACTAAAAACAAGGAATATCAGGTAGCAAAATCTAGTGGGCGGATAGAGGATTGGGAAAACTTTAAAAGACAGCAAAAAATAACAAAAAGATTGATTAAGAAAGGGAAGATAGATTATGAAAGTAAATTAGCAAAAAATATAAAAACAGATAGTAAGAGTTTTTATAGTTATATAAAAAGAAAAAGGGTGGCTAAAGTAAATGTTGGTCCCTTAGAGGATGAGACCGGGAAATTAATGATGGGAAATATGGAGATGGCAAATACACTGAATGAATATTTTGTATCAGTCTTTACAGTAGAGGACACTAAGAATATCCCATCACTGGACAAACAGGGGGCTATAGGGGGGGGAGAAGCTAAACACGATCAAAATCACTAAGGAAGTGGTACTCGGTAAAATAATGGGATTCAAGGCGGATAAATCACCTGGACCTGATGGCTTACATCCTAGGGTCTTGAGGGAAGTGGTGGTAGGGATTGTGGATGCATTGGTAATAATTTTCCAAAACTCCCTGGAATCAGCAAAGATCCCGGCAGACTGGAAAACTGCTAATGTAACACCCCTATTTAAAACGTGCAGTAGACAGAACGCTGGAAACTATAGCCTAACATCTGTGGTAGCTAAAATTTTGGAGTCCATTATTAAGGAGACAGTAACGGGACATTTGGATAATCATAATTTAATAGGAAAAAGTCAGCATGGTTTTATGAAGGGGAAGTCATGTTTGACAAATTTGCTGGAGTTCTTTGAGGAAGTAACACACAGGGTGGATAAAGGGGAACCAGTTGATGTGGTGCATTTAGACTTCCAAAAGGCATTTGACAAGGTGCCACACAAAAGATTATTGCTTAAGATAAAAAATCACGGGATTGGGGGTAATATTCTGGCATGGATAGAGGATTGGCTATCTAACAGAAGGCAGAGAGTTGGGATAAATGGTTCATTCTCAGACTGGCAATCAGTAACTAGTGGTGCTCCGCAGGGGTCAGTGCTGGGTCCCCAACTCTTTACAATCTATATTAACGATTTGGAGGAGGGGACCGAGTGTAACATATCAAAGTTTGCAGATGATACTAAGATGGGAGGGAAAGTAGTGAGTGAGGAGGACATAAAAAATCTGCAAGGGGACATATACAGGCTAAGTAAGTGGGCAGAGATTTGGCAGATGGAATACAATACTGGAAAGTGTGAGGTTATGCACCTTGGCAGGAAAAATAGTAGAGCAAGTTATTATCTAAATGGCAAGAAACTGGAAAGTACTGAAGTACAAGGGGATCTGGGGGTCCTGGTGCACGAAACTCAAAAGGTTAGTATGCAGGTGCAGCAAGTGATTAAGAAGGCCAATGGAATGTTGGCTTTCATTGCTAAGGGGATAGAATATAAAAATAGGGAGGTATTGCTTCAGTTGTACAAGGTATTGGTGAGACCGCACCTGGAATACTGCATACAGTTTTGGTGTCCATACTTAAGAAAAGACATACTTGCTCTCGAGTCAGTACAAAGAAGGTTCACTCGGTTAATCCCGGGGATGAGGGGATGGACATATGAGGAGAGGTTGGGTAGATTGGGACTCTACTCATTGGAGTTCAGAAGAATGAGAGGCGATCTTATTGAAACATATAAGATTGTGAAGGGGTTGGATCAGGTGGATGCGGGGAGGATGTTCCCAATGATGGGTGAAACTAGAACTAGGGGACATAATCTTAGAATAAGGGGCTGCTCTTTCAAAACTGAGATGAGAAAGAACTATTTCACTCAGAGGGTGGTAGGTCCATGGAATATGCTGCCCAAAAAGCTGTAGAAGCTACATCATTACATAAATTTAAAAGAGAAATAGACAGTTTCCTGGAAGTAAAGGGAATTAAGGGTTATGGGGAGCGGGCAGGTATTTGGACATGAGTCGAGGTTCGGATCGATCATGGTCCTGTGGGTAGCGTAGCGGGCCCAGGGGCCGTGTAGCCTGATTCTGCTCCTATTTTGTGTGTCCAATTCTGTTAGGTTCAGGAGATGGTTCTGTGATAGTAGATTGGCGGTTAGGATCAGATCAGCCATGATCTTATTGATTGGCAGAGCAGGCTCGAGGGGCCAATTGGCCTACTCCTGCTCCTATTTCTTATGTTCTTATGTTCTTATGACCCCTTTGTGTCTTGTTATTGTAATCTAAGCTTCCAACAAGCATTGTGGTCATCATCAATTCATTAAATTAAATTATTCAGGTGCCTGACAAGTGTCCATCCCATCTGAATGAAATCGTAGAGTAAATGCTGACACAGAAGGGATGGCATGAATGGTCTCCTTTCTGCACTATGCAGAGAATGAATCACCTTGGTTAGTGAAATAACAATATTTAAAAGAGCTTTGCCCTGTTTATGATCTATGCTCACCATTTACATTGGCTCCCAGTCCAGCAACGCCTTGAATTAAAAATTTTCAACCTGGCGTTCAAACCCCTCCATGGCCTCGCCCCTCCCTATCTCTGTAATCTCACCAACCCTCCGAGATCTCTGCGCTCCTCCAATTCTGGCCTCTCGTGCATCCCCAATTTCCTTCACCCCACCATTGGCGGCCACACCTACGACTATCTAGGCCCTTAGCTCTGGAATTTCCTCCCCAAACCTCTCTGCCTCTCTCTCCTCCTTTAAGACACTCCTTAAAACCAACCTCTTTGAACAAAACTTTTGTCACCTGTCCTAATATCTCTAATGAAAGGTCATCGACCTGAAACGTCAACTTTGTTTCTCTCTCCCCAGATGCTGCCTGAACTGCTGAATATATCCAGCATTTTTTGTTTTTATTTCAGATTTCCAGCATCCGCAGTATTTTGCTTTTGTCCTAATATCTCCTTATGTGGCTAAGTGTCAAATTCTGTTTGATAATGATCCTGTGAAGCACCTTGGGACATTTTACTACATTAAAGGCGCTATATAAATACAAATTGTTGTACAAAAAGGCTGTGCTTTTTGCACCCCAATCAGAAATAACAGCAGTTGCAAAAGAAAGTTTCAGAAGTTTTCACAAGATTACAGGAAGTTCTACATAAGAACATAAGAAATAGGAGCAGGAATAGGTCATTCGGCCCCTCGAGCCTGCTCCGCCATTCAATAAGATCATGGCTAAGCTGATCTTGGCCTCAACTCCACTTTCCTGCCCGCTCACCATAACCCTTGATTCCCCTGTTTTACCTCTGTGCCAAGAAAGTTTTGAGACCGAAATGTGAATGGTTAAGACAGATTAAGTGGGTTAATTTCCCCTGGGGTTGCCCCGATCAGCTTCCTTAACTTCAGCAGAAGATCAGCAGTAAACTTATAGGGCTGGATTTTGTCTTGGGGTCGGGTTGGGGTCGTGTAATCCGCATTTCGTGTTCCCCCCGCGACTCCAGATTAATGTTGATGAATGATGCAATTTTCACTTAATTGGGCAATTGATTTGCAGCATGTGGGAACCCATGAACTAATTAGTGGTTTCAGTCTGAAAGTCGCGTCTGATGATGTCATCATTGCTGGCTGCCTGTTCTCAGAGATTGTCTGGCTACTGGTGAGAGAGGACCTGTCTGCATTGCTTCTGATGTGAGTGGACCTGGATATATATGAGAGAGAGAGAGAGAGAGAGAGAGAGAATTTTTTTTGCATCCAAGTCCTCTCACAGCAAAGGCCAGGCAGTCTCTGAACACATTCACTGCAGCAGCATCAGAGGCGACTTTCACACCTAATACTACTACTACTTTCATCACATCTCCGTTGTAATAGTGGACCTGCAGCTCATAGTCAGCTATCCACTTGTGCTCCCGCCAGGTTTCACTGGAGTGTTTCACACCAGGCGTACTTAACGTCAGAAAAGGGTTAAACTCGCTAAAACGTTTCAAAATGACATTACAGAGCCAATTTAGGGCTTGTTAAGGGCTTTAATGGCCTCTCCCGCCTCTTGGAGGCGGGACGGAGTTGGGAACCCCGCGACTGATTTTGTCAAAATTGCGAGGAGGCGGGATGGAGTTGGGATGGGGTCGGAAACCCCGACCCCGCAAATTTAACCCCCCACACGCCTCCAAACCCGACTCCATGGGTCATTCAAAAGCCAGCCCATAATGTTTACTGTTATGCAGATGTCTGACAGCACAGAGAGAGAGAGAAAGGCGATTGCTTATACAGAGAGGTAATGTACATACAAGGTTGGCTAAGTTCTGATGATAGGAAGGTGACTAAAGGACGAAGACCACATTCCCAGGTGAAGGTTCTCTACCGGAGTTTCTTGAGGTGAAGATCAGCAGCCTAGAAACAGTTAAACATTGAATCGACAACAGCCAATCACTCAGATGGAGTACACTGTCCATCCTAATCCATTGGGAGAGTAGCATGAGGGATCCGGCTGGAGGTTTACTAGCGATGCATTGAGTGCACAGATAGCTTGATAAATGTACGGTAATCCTTGGCACTGGACATGTAATATCCTTCAGCTCATATTACTTAAATTATATACAGATTTACCTTCCCAGTTTTATTACAATACTCATGTCCTCATGTACCCCAAGGGTACAGCCTGGGGATGTCTGTTGAAGTGTAGTACGCAGGATGCTGTCTATTCTATCCGAACTGGCTCCAGAGCGGCAGTCTGTGCTTCCATGGAGGGAAAGGAACCCCGGCCAGGAAATGGTCTCAGGCCACTTCTGAGGTGGGGTGTAAGCTGCAGATTCCAGGGAAGCTGCCGTGGGCTCTATTGATGTTTGCAATGAAGGAAACGCTTCTCTGATGTTGCGGCAAATGGAATCTGTACACTCAGGAACTATGCCTGCCAGTATCCGCACATGCTCCAAGACTGATCTCAGAGCATGCATGTAGGAGTGATGTTCCTCAAATATCCTTATTTTCAGGTGAGTACCCATGAGATGTGGGCAACCTTCTTCTTGGTCTCCACTGGGAATCTGGCACATCTTCATCCACTGCCCACTCGTCCAGCTACTTCATGCTCCATGAATCACCCAATGTCACATCTTCACTAACGCTAATTCCCCTGGATGAAAGTATCTGAACTCACCTGTGTGAGTGAAAAGGCAAGTGATGCAGGGGGTGAGCTTGAGGGGAATTGTGGTACAGGAAATAATGGGTGGACTTGACCTTTACTTCCTAGCCCTCTTCATCATCATCCTCTTCGCCCCAATCATCCTCAGCATCCATGCGGAAGAAGTTCTGTTCTCCTTTTCCACCTCTTCCTTCTCATCATCATCATTTGCTTCCTCTTCCTCCTCCTGTACCCCCATTGCTGTGGTGGGTCTACAGGGAAGGAGGGTATGCTAAGATTGGGTCAGCATTGCCCCCTATGGATTAAGGACACCCCGTCTGGCCCCTCTGAATCTCACGGATATTGCGCACAAGTTTCTCCTGCCAGAAGGTTGAGTGAATTAGGGGAAGACTGGCAACTGAGGATTGTGAGCCAAGTGGCATCGGACAGCTGATGTCAGAGATGTGGTGGTATCAACCTGTTACAGTAGAGGAAGGGATTTAGTATTATGCATGCAAGTACATACAAAGAGGGGAGACAGGGAAACCTACTGCACCGGCGTCCTGGCCAAGATCACTAAAAACAGATTATCTGGTCATTGTCATGTTGCTGTTTGTGGGAGCTTGCTGTGCACAAATTGGCAGCATTGCAACAGTGACTACGCTTCAAAATTACTTCATTGGGCTTTGGGACGTCATGTGGTTGTGAAAGGCGCTATATCAATGCAGGTTATTTCTATCATGATGGCAGCTCGCAGTACTGCAGCTGGTTGAAAAGCAATAGTCCCACCACTCGGGCTGTAACATCGCTCTCTCTGCCTCCTGCCCCCAACCCCCCCGCAGCTGCAGTTGTTCCACTTTGGATCCCTGAACCCTGAGGATGTCCCAGCTCTCTGCCGCTCGCTGCTCTTTAATGCATGAATTATTTTGTATTGAGAGAGTTCATCCAATCTCTCCCAGTTGGTGCTCTCTGAACCTGGAGGGTCAGCAAGTTACAGAATCCAACTGTCTCCATGACATGTCCTTACAATACACGGTTACTGGGCTGTATCTGTCTGGGATCTTATCGTTTTATTTACACCCGATAATGATTTCACTCACTGACCTGTCATGTAAAGGTTATGTAACCTTTTGTAGAACACAGACCGCGAAGGAGATGGCCGAGCAAACCAAATATACCAAAATGAGGGGGGGGGGGGGGAACCTGGAAAATTCCTCTCCGACCCCCTCAGGAGGTCAAAACCAGTCCAGGGGATCACACGGACCCCGTGTTATCTATAAAGACACTGACCTGCTTTATCATGCAATCTCTGCCCCAGTGAAGACCTACAGAGTCAGCACCCACCATACAAGCCAGCAACACATTCCACAGGCTCACAATTCCTGGGAAAACAATAGCTGCCCAACATCCAGCCTATTCCTTTTCTTGTGCAGTTTAATTTCCTGTCCCCCGGTCTTACCCGATCTGTCAAACTGAAATAATCTTTCAATAGGGATGCTTTCCAGCCCTCTCATTATTTCATAAACCTCCAACAGCTCGCCTCTAACTTTACGCTGCTCTGAACTATTCAGGCCAAGGTCCTCGAGCCTATCGAAGTAACAGAGAAACCCATTGGCACCAAAATTCCGCATGGGCTTTTGCTGTAATTTCGGAACAAGACCGGCGGAATCCCCAAAGAAATGGCGTAAATGGCCATTTTAAACCATTCCCCGTGGAGTTCTGGCAGAGTTACAGCGGGAGTCTGAAAGAATCGCGGGGAAATTACAGCACTGTCACTTCTCACACCAGAACTGTACAATCCCTGTGCTGAGCTGACTCAAAGGCCAAGAAAGTAACATTTGTTAGATAACACTGCCCTCTAGTGTCTAACATAAACATTTCAGGCAAGATTTTCAAATGAAACTCTTCATTTTCTCTGAGCTTCGTGTGATTGACTGTCAATCACTGGGGGCGAAATTGGTCCTCGTCGCGCCTGTGTTTTGGCCCAAAACCGGGGCAAAAAGGTCCAATTTCACTGGGTTATTTCACTTGGTTATTTTGGATCGGACGATATTCAGGCATCTCCGGTGGCCACCTCAAACTGGCTTTAGGCTCACTGCATGTGCTGAGAGGTCTAACGCCTGTTTATAAACCCCTCCCGGAAATTCGTCAGCACTCCACTCCTTGCCCCCTTTCTGTTCCCCTTGAAACATATTGAGATCCTAATGATTGGGGAGGAAAGGAGATGAGACACTCGCCGCAGAATACCCAGCCTCTGACCTGCTCCTGTTAACACAGTATTTATTTGGCTGGTCCAGGTAAGTTTCTGGTCAATGGTGACCCCCTGAATGTTGATGGTGGGGGATTCGGCGACGGTAATGCCGTTGAATATCAAATGGCGGTGGTTAGACACTTGCTTGTTGGAGCTAGTCATTGCCTGGCACTTCTGTGGCGTGAATGTTACCTGCCACCTATCAGCCCAAGCCTGAATGTTGTCCAGGTCTTGCTGCATGCGGGCACGGACTGCTTCATTATCTGAGGAGTAGCGAATGGCGCTGAACACAGTGCAATCATCAGCGAACATCCACATTTCAGAACATATGATGGAGGGATGGTCATTGATGAAGCAGCTGAAGATGGTTGGGCCTAGGACACTGCCCTGAGGAACTCCTGCAGCGATTTCCTGGGGCTGTGATGATTGACCTTCAACCACCACAACCATCTTCCTTTGTGCTAGGTATGACTACAGCCAGTAGAGAGTTTTCCCCCTGATTCCCATTGACTTCAGTTTTACTAGGGCTCCTTGATGCCACACTCGGTCAAATGCTGCCTTGATGTCAAGGGCAGTCACTCTCACCCCACCTCTGGAATTCAGCTCCTTTGTCCATGTTTGGACCAAGGCTGTAATGAGCTCTGGAGCTGAGTGGTCCTGGCAGAACCCAAGCTGAGCATCGGTGAGAAGGTTGTTGCTGAGTAAGTGCTGCTTGATAGCACTGTCGACAACACCTTCCATCATTTTGCTGATGATTGAGAGTAGACTGATGGGGCGGTAATTGGGCGGGTTGGATTTGTCTTGCCTTTTGTCAACAGGACATACCTGGGCAGTTTTCCACATTGTCGGGTAGATGCCAGTGTTGTAGCTGTACTGGAACAGCTTGGCTAGAGGCACAGCTAGTTCTGGAGCACAAGTCTTCAGCATGACAGCCGGGATGTTGTCGGGGCCCATAGCCTTTGCTGTATCCAGTGTGCTCAGCTGTTTCTTGATATCACATGGAGTGAATCGAATTGGTTGAAGACTGGCTTCTGTGATGGCGGGGACTTCAGGAGGAGGCCGATATGGATCATCTACTCGGCACTTCTGGCTGAAGATGGTTGCAAACGCTCCAGCCTTGTCTTTTGCACTCACGTGCTGGGCTCCACCATCATTGAGGATGGGGATATTCATGGAGGCTCCTCCTACTGTTAGTTGTTTAATGGCCCGTATTTTCCAATGCATTCGGGTGTGTACATGCTCCCGTGGGGACATCGGAAATGCCGGTTTCAGGCATGCGAAGCGCATGCGCTGAAAACCGGCATTTCCGATGTGTCAAGAATGCTCTTGACAGATCGGACACCTGCCCTGGAGAAGGGCCTCTGCGGGTGGAGAGTTCCCCATTTTGCAGAACCTCCGCCCGCTGAAATCACTTAGAAATCTTGCGTCTGGTAAAAGCAGGTGTAAGGCCTGCTTTTACCAGCATAAGAGTTGAAAAAAAGTTTGAATTTTTTTTCCACTCATTTATAATTTAAAAATACTTTTAAAAAAGTTAAGTTCATTTTTAGCCCCGTAAAAAACTTTAATTACTTTTTTCCAAATATTAAATTTTTGTTTAAAATATTTAATTTAATGTAATTTTAACTCATTTTAAAAACGTGATAATTTTTTTTTATTTATTTAATGTGTTTTTGGGGTGATCTCCATTCATATATTTGACAGGTCTGTCTGTCAAAAGTATGAAGGGAGATTCCCTTCTATTGGCTGGCCTGGCCCATGTGATCCCAAGGATGCTTGCGAACCGCTGGCGCCCCTGGAATACATGGGCCCTGCGCATTTCGACTGTGGAGAGGCCCAGGAGCGGAAGTGTCCAGACCTCGGGAGCCCTCAGGTAACTGCGAAGATTTTTTTCCGATAGGAGGCCTCCGCATGCAGGAAACCTCCTATCGGAAATTAAGGGCCAATGGTCCACCACCATTCACGACTGGATGTAGCAGGACTGCAGAGCTTTCATCTGCTCCGTTGATTGTGGGATCACTTAGCTCTGTCTATAGCATGCTGCTTCTGCTTTTTAACATGCTTGTAGTCCTGTGTTGCAGCTTTCCCAGGATGGCAACTCATTTTTAGGTACGCCTGGTGCTGCTCCTGGCTCCATGCTCTTTTACACTCCTCGTTCAAGCAGGGTTGGTCCCCTGGCTTGATGGTAATGGTAGAGTGAGGGATATGCCAGGCCATGAGGTTACAAATTGTGGTGGAATACAAATCTGCTGCTGCTGATGGCTCACAGTGCCTCATGGATGCCCAGTTTTGAGCTGCTAGATCGGTTCTGAATCTATCCCATTTAGCACGGTGGTAGTGCTACACAACACGATGGAGGGTGTCCTCAGTGTGAAGACGGGACTTCATTTCCACAATGTCTGTGCGGTGGTCACTGCTACCAATACTGTCATGGACAGATGCATCTGTGACAGGTAGATCGGTGGGGACGAGATCAAGTATGTTTTTCCTTCGTGTTGGTTCTCTCACTACCTGTCGCAGTCCCAGACTGGCAGCTATTTCCTTCAGGACTCGGCCAGTTCAGTCAGTAGTGGTGCTACCGAGCCACTCTTGGTGATGGACATTGAAGTCCCCCACCCAGAGTACATTCTGTGCCCTTGTTATTCTCAGTGCTTCTTCCAAGTGGTGTTCAACATGGAGGAGTACTGATTCATCAGCTGAGGGAGGGCAGTCGGTGGTAATCAGCAGGAGGTTTCCTTGCCCATGCTTGACCTGAAGCCATGAGACTTCATGGGGTCCGGAGTTAATGTTGAGGACTCACTCCCAGTTGATTTACTCGTCTGTGGGACAGCTCTCCCAAATTTGGCACAAGTCCCGCAATGTTAATGAGGAGGACTTTGCAGGGTGGACTGGGCTGGCTGTGCCGTTGTCGTGTCTGAAGCCGGTGCCTAGGTTGATGACGGGTCGTCTATCAGGTTTCATTCTTATTATTGCTTTTCATAGTGGTTTGTTACAACTGAGGCCATTTAAAAGTCAACGGCATTGCTTTGGGTCTGGAGTCACATATAGGCCAGACCAGGTAAGGGCGGCAGATTTTCTTCCCTGAAGGGCATTAATGAACCAGATGGATTTTTATGACAATCCGATAGTTTCGTGGTCACCATTACTGATACTAGCTTTTTATTCCAGATTTATTTATCTAACTGAATTTAAATTCCCCAGCTGCCGTGGTGGGATTGTGAGCTCACGTCTCTGGATCATTAGTCCAGGTCTCTGGATTACTAGTCCAGTAACATAACCACTATGCTATCGTTCCCATGTAGAAGTACATACAAAGAGGGGAGACAGGGACGCCTACTGCACAATCCCTAGTTAGTAGCGCCCTTTAAATGGACAGTGTGAAGGGTTACTGTTCGAGGGTGAACAGTGCTGTTGCCCATGGTGTTCAAGGAAGAAAAGGTTTGTTACCTTACCTGCCCTGCTCAGGTCATTGAACTTCTTGCGACACTGGTCTGAAGTTCTGGGGGTGAGAGAGTTGGCACTAACTGGCAGTACCACCTCCCTACACATTGCACGAGAGTTATTTCCTGGAGGTTTCCTCCCATAGACACTTTGTGTGTAATTTTGCCTTTGGCCGATAGTGTATAACGGCGAGATTGATTCAGCCATCTGTTCTGAATCTCTCCCCATTTTCCATTCCATTGACTTCAATAGAAAGAAACACAGAGCAGAAGCTCGTCCATAATGAGCAGTGTTGAGGGATGCTGGTTGCTAGGCAGTGCAAGACAGATGATGTCATAAAGCCCTGAGGTTTCGTGGCACTGGGGGTCATGTTTGTCCCTTTACCGCCCGAATCGTGCTCGAGAATTGGGGCCTTGGCGGATGGCAATCGAAGCGGCTGTTAGTCGCGCCCAATCACCGCTGCTCCTACAACGGCTGCCATTTTCCAACTGAAGCCAATCAAACCTTCAGTACTTTCGGCAAATAATCACTCAGCTTCTTTTTCCCATTGCGAGTTCAGGCGCTTAACAGGCTCCTGATTACAGATCACCGAGGGACGCAGCTTTTTTAAGTATCAGCTGTGGCTCAGTGCTAGCACTCTCGCCTTTGCCTCTACTCAGAAGATTGTTGGTTTATGTCCCACTCCACAGACCTGGGCCCAGTATCCAGGCTGACAGCCCAGTGCAGTACTGAGGGAGTGCTGCACTGTCAGAGGTCCTTAGGTGCCCTGAAAAGGTGGAGGTGGGCCTTGTCCTTTAAGCATGGCAGGGTTATAAAACTGAGTGACTTGCTGGCCCAACTCAGAGGGCAGGTTTAGGCCAGACTTGGTAAAGACGGCAGATTCCCTTCCTTAAAGGACCTCAGTGAACCAGCGGGGTTTTTACAACAATCCAACAGCTTCACAGTCACTTTTATTAACACCAGCTTTTTATTAAAACTGAATTCAAATTCAAGCTGTCATGTTCTCTTAATTATTCATCTTTCGAATGAGTCGTTAAACTCAGGCCACATCCTGCCCTCTCAGGTGGAGGTAAAATATCCCACGGCACTTTTCTGAAGAAGAGCAGGGGAGTTCTCCCGGTGTCCTGGCCAATATTTATCCCTCAACCAATTACACTAAAAGCAGATTATGTGGTTATTGTTACATTGCTGTTTGTGGGAGCTTGCTGTGCACAAATTGGCTGCTGCATTTCCTACTTTACAACAGCGACTACACTTCAAAAGTACTTCATTGTGCTTTGGGACGTCCTGTGGTTGTGAAAGGCGCTATACCAATGCAGGTTCTTTCTATCATGAGGGCAGCTCTCAGTGCTGCAGCTGGTTAAAAACCAATAGTCCCACCACTAGGGCTGTATCATCACTCTCTCCGCCCTCCCACCACCCTCCCCGCAGCTGCGGTAGTTCCACTCTGGATCACTGAATCCTGAGAATCGCCCAGTTGGTCCTCTCTGAGACTGGAGGGTCAGTAAGTTACAGAATCCAACTGGCTCCATGACATGTCCTTACAATACACGGTTACTGGGCTGTATCTGTCTGGGATCTTATCCTTTTATTTACACCCGACAATGATTTCACTCACTGACCTGTCGTGCGAAGGTTATGACCTTTTGTAGAACATAGACCGCGAAGGAGACGGCCGGGCAAACCAAATATATCAAAATGAGGGGGAAAAAACTTGGAAAATTCCTCTCCGACCCCCTCAGGAGGTCAAAACCAGTCCAGCAGATAACACGGACCCAGAGTTACCTATGAGACAATCCTTGTATATGATGCAATCTCGGCCCGAGTCACCGGTCCAGCTCCTTTGTGAAGACCTGCAGAGTCAGCAACCACCATACCAGTCAGCAGCGCATTCAAGAGGCTGACAATTCTCTGGGAAAAGAATAACAGCCTAACGTCCAGCCTATTCCTTTATTTTCATTCGTTCCTAGGATGTGGGCGCCGCTGGGTAAGGCCAGCATTTATTGCCCATCCCTGTTGCCCTTGAGAAGGTGGAGGTGAGCCGCTTTCTTGAACCGCTGCAGTCCGTGTGGTGAAGGTACTCCCAAAGTGCTGTTAGGGAGGGAGTTCCAGGATTTTGACCCAGCGACGATGAAGGATCGCCGATTTACTTCCAAGTCAGGATGGTGTGTGACTTGGAGGGGAACTTGGAGGTGGTGGTGCTCCCATGCGCCTGCTGCCCTTGTCCTTCTAGGTGGAAGAGGTTGTGGGTTTGGGAGGTGCTGTCGAAGAAGCCTTGGCGAGTTGCTGCAGTGCATCTTGTAGATGGTACACACTGCAGCCACGGTACGCCGGTGGTGGAGGTAGTGAATGTTGAAGGTGGTGGATGGGGTGCCAATCAAATGGGCTGCTTTGTCCCGGATAGTGTCGAGCTGCTTGAGTGTTGTTGGAGCTGCACTCAACCAGGCAAGTGGAGAGTGTTCCATCACACTCCTGACTTGTGCCTTGTAGATGGTGGAAAGGCTTTGGGGAGTCAGGAGGTGAGACACTCGCCACAGAATACCCAGCCTCTGACCTGCTTTTGTTGCCACAGTATTTATGTGGCTGGTCCAGTTACGTTTCTGGTCAATTGTGACCCCCAGGATGTTGATGGTGGGGGATTCGGCAAAGGTAATCCCGTTGAATGTCAAGGGGCGGTGGTTAGACTCTCTCTAATTGGAGATGGTCATTTCCTGGCACTTGTTTGGCGCGAATGTTACCTGCCACTTATCAGCCCAAGACTGAATGTCGTCCAAGTCTTGCTGCATGTGGGCATGGACTGCCTCATTATCTGAGGAGTTGTGAATGGAGCTGAACACTGTGCAATCATCAGCGAACATCCCCACTTCAGAACTTATGATGGTGCGAAGGTCATTGATGAAGCCGCTGAAGATGGTTGGGCCTAGAACACTGCCCTGAGGAATTCCTGCAGCGATGTCCTGGGGCTGAGATGATTGACCTCCAACCACCACAACCATCTTCCTTTGTGCTAAGTATGACTCCAGCCAGTGGAGAATTTTCCCCCTGATTCCCATTGACTTCAATTTTACTAGTGCTCCTTGATGACACACTCGGTCTAATGCTGCCTTGATGTCTAGGGCATTCACTCTCACCTCACCTCTGGAATTCAGCTCCTTTGTCCATGTTTGGACCAAGGCTGTAATGAAGTCTGGAGCTGAGTGGTCTTGGCGGAACCCAAACTGGGCATCAGTGAGCAGGTTATTGGTGACTAAGTGCCACTTAAAAGCATTGTCGACGACACCTTCCATCACTTTGCTGATGATTGAGAGTAGACTGATGAGGTGGTAATTGGCCGGGTTGGATTTGTCCTGCTTTTTGTGGACAGGAGATACCTGGGCAGTTTTCCACTTTGTTGGGTAGATGCCAGTGTTGTAGCTGTACTGGAACAGCTGAATAACGAAAGAAAGACTTACATTTATATCGCGAATTTCACGACCACCGGATGTCCCAAAGCACTTTACAGCCAATGAAGTACTTTTTGAAGTGTAGTCACTGTTGTAATGTAGGAAACGCAGCAGCCAAGTTTGCGCACAGCAAGCTCCCACAAACCGCAATGTGATAATGACCAGATAATCTGTTTTTGTTATGTTGGTTGAGGGATTAATATTGGCCAGGAAACTGGGGATAACTCCCCTGCTCTTCTTCCAAATAGTGCCATGGGATCTTTTACGTCCAGCTGATACAGCAGATGATTTAATGTCTCATCCAAAAGACGGCACCTCCGACAGTGCAGCACTCCCTCAGCACTGTACTGGAGTGACAGCCTAGATTTCTGTGCTCAAGTCTCTGGATTTGGACTTGAACCCTCAAACTTCTGACTCAGAGGTGAGAGTGCTACCCATTGAGCCACAGCTGACACCTATTTGGCTAGAGGCACAGCTAGTTCTGGAGCACAAGTCTTCAGCACGATAGCCGAGATGTTGTCGGGGCCCAGAGCCTTTGCTGTATCCAGTGCGCTCAACCGTTTCTTTATATCACATGGAGTGAATCAAATTGGCTGAAGACTGGCTTCTGTGGTTGTGGGGACCTCAGGAGGAGGCCGATATGGATCATCCACTCAGCACCTCTGGCTGAAGATGGTTGCAAACGCTTCAGCCTTGTCTTTTACACTCACGTGCTGGGCTCCACCATCATTGAGGATAGGGATATTCATGGAGCCTCCTCCTCCCGTTAGTTGTTTAATTGTCCACAAGTGGATATGGCAGGGTTGCAGAGCTTTGATCTGATCCATTGATTGTGGGAATGCTTAGCCCTGCCTATAGCATGCTGCTTCCGCTTTTTAGCATGCATGTAGTCCTGTGTTGCAGCTTCCCCAGGTTGGCACCCCATTTTTAGGTATGCCTGGTGCTGCTCCTGGCATGCTCTTCTACACTCCTTATTGAACCTGGGTTGTTCCCCTGGCTTGATGGTAATGGTAGAGTGAGGGATATGTCGGACCATGAGGTTACAAATTGTGGTGGAATACAATTCTGCTGCTGCTGATGGCCCACAGTGCCTCATGGATGCCCAGTTTTGAGCTGCTAGATCTGTTCTGAATCTATCCCATTTAGCACGGTGGTAGTGCCACATAACACGATGGAGGGTGTCCTCAGTGTGAAGACGGGACTTCGTCTCCACAGTGACTGTGCGGTCGTCACTACTACCAATGCTGTCATAGACAGATGCATCTGCGACAGGTAGATTTTTGAGGACGAGATCAAGTAGGTTTTTCCCTCCTGTTGTCTCTCTCACCATCTGCTGCAGGCCCAGTCTGGCAGCTATTTCCTTCAGGACTCGGCCAGCTCGGTCAGTAGTGGTGCTACTGAGCCACTCTTGGTGATGGACATTGAAGTCCCCCACCCAGAGTACATTCTGTACCCTTGCTACTCCCAGTGCTTCTTCCAAGTGGTGTTCAACATGGAGGAGTACTTATTCATCAGCTGAGGGAGGGCGGTAGGTGCTAATCAGCAGGAGGTTTCCTTGCCCATGCTTGACCTGAACCCACGAGACTTCATGGGGTCCGGAGTCAATGTTGAGGACTCTCAGGACCACTCCTTCCCCACTGTACACCACTGCACCGCCACCTCAGGACATACCCATGGATGGAAGAGTCTGGGACGTTGCCTTTGCCATGTCCAAATTCGGTACCGAGGTCGATGCCGGGCGGTCCATCCATTGCCTTGCGATTTGATATGACTGAGTGGCTTGCTAGGGCATTTAAGAGGTAAACACATTGCTATCGGTCTGGAGTCACATTATAGGTCAGACCAGGTAAGGACGGCAGATTTCCTCCCCTAAAATACATTAGTGAACCAGATGGGTTTTTACAACAATCCGGTAGTTTCTTGTTCACCATTACTGATACTAGCTTTTTATTCCAGATTTATTTAACTAAATTTAAATTCCACAGCTGCAGTGTTGGGATTTGCACTCATTAGTCCAGTCATTAGTCCAGTAACATAACTACTATGTGACCGTTTCTACTCTTGTGCAGTTTAATCTCCTGTCCCCGTTCCTCCCCGATCTGTCAAATTGAAATAATCTTTCAATAGGGACGCTTTCCAGCCCTCTCATTATTTTATAAACTTCCAACAGCTCGCCTCTAACTTTACGCTGCTCTGAATTATTCAGGCCAAGGTCCTCGAGCCTATCTGTGTAACTGAGGAACACATTGGCCCCACAATTCCACATGGGTTTTCCCAGTTTCCTGCAGTAACTTCGGAACAAGACCGGAGGAATCCCCAAAGAAATGGCGTAAATGGCCGTTTTAAACAATTCCCTGGGGAGTTCTGCCAGTGTTACAGCGGGAGTTACAGAGATTTGGGTGTCCTCGTGCAGGAAACACAGAAAGCTAGCATGCTGGTACAGCAAGCAGTAAGGAAGGCAAATGGCATGTTGGCTTTAATTACAAGGGGGTTGGAGTACAAGAGTAAGGAAGTCTTGCTACAATTGTACAGGGCCTCGGTAAGACCACACCTGGAGTACTGTGCACAGTTTTGGTCTCCTTATCTAAGGAAGGATGTACTTGCCTTAGAGGCAGTGCAACGAAGTTTCACTAGATTGATCCCTGGGATGAGAGGGTTGTCCTATGATGAGAGATTGTGTAGAATGGGCCTATGCTCTCTGGAGTTTAGATGAATGAGAGGTGATCTCATTGAAACATATAAGATTCTGAGGGGGATTGACAGGGTAGATGCTGAGAGGTTGTTTCCCCTGGTTGGAGAGTCCAGAACTAGGGGGCATAGTCTCAGGATAAGGGGTCGACCATTTAAGACTGAGATGACGAAGAATTTCTTCACTCAGAGGGTTGTGAATCTTTGAAATTCTCTACCCCAGAGGGCTGTTGATGCTTAGTCTTTGAGTATATTCAAGGCTGAGATAAATAGATTTTTGGACTCTAGGGGAATCAAGGGATATGGAGATCGGGCGGGAAAGTGGAGTTGAGGTCGATGATCAGCCATGATCTTATTGAATGGCGGAGCAGGCTAGAGGGGCTGAATGGCCGACTCCTGCTCTTATTTCTTATGTTCTTATATTCTTATGAGTCTGAAAGAATCGCGGGGAAATTTCAGCACTGTCACTTCTCACACCAGAACTGTACAATCCCTGTGCTGAGCTGACTCAAAGGCCAAGAAAGTAACATTTGTTAGTTAACACTGCCCTCTAGTGTCTAACAAACACATTTCAGGCAAGATTTTCAAATGAAACTGTTCATTTTCTCTGAGCTACGTGTGATTGACTGTCAATCACTGGGGGCGAAATTGGTCCTCGTCGCGCCTGTGTTTTGGCCCAAACCTGGGGCAAGAAGGTCCAATTTCACTGGGTTATTTCACTTGGCTGTTTTGGGTCGGACGATATTCAGGCTTCTCTGGTGGTCACCTCAAACTGGCTTTAGGCTCATTGCACGTGTTGAGAGGCTTTACGCCTGTTTATAAACCCCTCCCAGAAATTCGTCAGCACTCCACTCCTTGCCCCCTTTCTGTTCCCCTTGAAACATTTTGGGATCCTAATGATTGGGGAGGGAAGGAGGGAGCAGTGGGAGGAATGAAGGGTGAAGACAGGGAGAAGCTGAGGGGGAGGAGATGGGGAAAGAAGGGTGAGAAAGAGGGGACAGGAGTGGGAAAGCAGGGAGGAAGAGAGGGGGAACGGAATAGAAAGGAGTGAGGAGGAGAGGCGGAATGATGATGGAGGATGAAAGGGGAAAGAAGGGGAGGAATGGGGGAGGAAGACAGGGTCGGGAGATGGGGAACAGAGAATGGATGGAGGGGCAAGGATTGTGGAAGGACAAAGAGGAAGGAGGGGAGGGCTGAGTACCTTGTATTTCTTTGCGTATTGTGTCTCACTTTTGGGGGCTTGCTCGCAGTTTGTATAAGGGTTCATATTACTGCGGAATCACACGCGGCCCCCAGTTTTAACTTGTGTATCCACCACCCCACCCCTTCCCCCGGTCCCCATGGTGGAACGTCCCAGCTGTAACTTGTCTATGAGGCACTAAAGCCACAGACAGTCGCAGTAAGGTGTCACCTAGAGCTGAACTATTTCTAAAGACTCAGATCAGATGATCCAACAGGTGGAGGGTCAGGAGGCTGTCATAGACTCAGTGACCAGCAGGTGGCCTCAGCTCGCTAACCCACTGCTGCAGAACATGTTTAACTCTACAGATCCCGGCAGCAGAGGAACTTCTGCTCCCCTGGCCAGTCAGTTCTTTGTCTAGATTTCCACACAAATAGAATCCTCCTTTACTTGTTTTACCTCACGACCCCAATGAAAAGGGTTGTAGTCCATCCCAGTGCCCCAGAGACACAGGCCCCACCCCTGGCCCTGGCCCCCGCCCCTGGTCCCTGCTCAATCCGAGTTAAAATCAGGGCCACAGAACAGGAAGGCCCCAGGTTCAACCCAGGTCTGTGCTGAGATAGCCGGCTCGGGGGCACTGGTACAGAGCAACAACAGGCCTCAGAGGCACTGGTACAGAACAACAACAGGCCTCAGAGGCACTGGTACAGAGCAGCAACAGGCCTGAGGGCACTGGTACAGAGCAACAACAGGCCTCAGAGGCACTGGTACAGAGCAACAACAGGCCTGAGGGGCACTGGTACAGAGCAACAACAGGCCTCAGAGGCACTGGTACAGAGCAACAATAGGTCTGAGAGACACTGGTACAGAGCAACAACAGGCCTGAGGGGCACTGGTACAGAGCAACAACAGGCCTCAGAGGCACTGGTACAGAGCAACAACAGGCCTCAGAGGCGCTGGTACAGAGCAACAACAGGCCTCAGAGGCACTGGTACAGAGCAACAACAGGCCTGAGGGGCACTGGTACAGAGCAACAACAGGCCTCAGAGGCACTGGTACAGAGCAACAACAGGCCTCAGGGGCACTGGTACAGAGCAACAACAGGCCTCAGAGGCGCTGGTACAGAGCAGGAACAGGCCTCAGGTGCACTGGTACAGAGCAACAACAGGCCTGAGGGGGCACTGGTACAGAGCAACAACAGGCCTCAGAGGCACTGGTACAGAGCAAGAACAGGCCTCAGGGGCACTAGTACAGAGCAAAAACAGGCCTGAGGGGCACTGGTACAGAGCATCAACAGGTCTGAGGGATACTGGTACAGAGCATCAACAGGTCTGAGGGATACTGGTACAGAGCAACAATAGGCCTGAGAGACACTGGTACAGAGCAACAACAGGCCTCAGAGGCACTGGTACAGAACAACAACAGGCCTGAGAAACACTGGTACAGAGCATCAACAGGCCTGAGGGACACTGGTACAGAGCATCAACAGGCCTGAGGGACACTGGTACAGAGCATCAACAGGCCTGAGGGACACTGGTACACAGCATCAACAGGCCTGAGGGACACTGGTACACAGAAACAACAGGCCTCGGGGGCACTGGGCTAGAGAGTGGAAAACTCAGCATTCTCTCTCTCATGAACCCCTACTAGAATGTACTCATGCGTGGACCTTCGACTGTGCGTTTCATTCTCTTTCTTTAGTTATGCAGCCCGGGGTAGACAGCGATGATTGTGGAGATCCCGGCTCTACGACGATCCAAGTGGGATTCTGACCTGCATTCACTATCTCTGCCTTGCTGGTGCAAGGGCATCGGGACCCAGGGCTATAGAAGGCAGCCCTGGTCTGTGAGGAATCCTGCCCATCATAAACTGAAAGCATTGTGCCTGCTCCCTGAGAATCAGGCACTGACCTGCATCATGCAGTGTTCCTGGTCACTGACCATCTCTACACAGTTGAAGTGAAAGCCCTTTCTATTCACACAGACCTTTATAAAACACTGGTTGGGCCCCAGCTGCAGTATTGTGTTCAATTCTGGGCACCACACTTTAGGAAGGATGTCAAGGAGAGGGTATAGAGGGGATTTAGTAGAATGGTTCCAGGGACAAAAGACTTTAGTTCTGTGGAGAGACTGGAGAAGCTGGGATCGTTCTCCTTTAGAGCAGAGAAGGTTAAAGGGAAATTTAATAGAAGTGTTAAAAATGATGAAGGGTTTTTATACAGTAAATTTAGAGAAACTGTTTCCACTGGCAGGCATGTCGGTAACCAGAGGACACAGATTTAAGATAATTAGCAGAAGAACCAGAGGGGAGATGAGGAGAATTTCTTTACTCAGCGAGTTTTAGTGATCTGGAATGCGCTGCCTGAAAGGGAGGTGGAAGCAGATTCAATGGTAACTTTCAAAAGGCAATTGGATAAAGACTTGAAAAGGAAAAAAGTGCTGGGCTTTGGAGAATAAAGCAGGATGAATGGGATAAATTGGAGGGCTCTTTCAAATTGCCGGCAATTGCAGGATGGGCCGAATGGACTCCTTCTGTGCTGTAAGATTCGATGATTCTCCTGTGGCATTGCTTCATTGGGCTTGGGTACACGGGCACCACCATTGACTCCGATACTCTGTGGAATCTATAGGGATTGCACTAGGCTGTGGCACGGCCCAGGGGAAAGTGATGAAGGATTGACACTGCTGAATAATGCATCTGTTATATGTGTCAGGAAAGGGTTAACCAGACTGTCCTACATTCTGCCAAAGTTATACTGCTGATGCTTTAGTTATATTAACCTTTAGCTTGTGTTTGCTCAGCAGGACAATATGATTCAATGTGAAAGCAGTGACCTCTAAACTGTTGAACCCAGACTGATCCTGCAGCAGTTTGTGTGTCTGTGAGTCAATGTGTGTGTTTGTCTGTGTGTGTGTGTGTGTGTGTGTGTCTGTCTGTGTGTGTGTGTGTGTCTGTGAGTCAATGTGTGTGTCTGCCTGTGTGTGTGTCTGTGTGTGTGTCTGTGTGTCTGCGAGTCAATGTGTGTGTCTGTCTGTGTGTGTGTCTGTGTGTGTGTCTGTGTGTCTGTGAGTCAATGTGTGTGTCTGTGTGTGTGTGTGTGTGTGTGTGTTTGTGTGAGTGTGTTTGTGTATGTGTCTGCATGTCTGTATGTGTGTGTCTTTGTGTGGGCGTGTTTGTGTGTGTGTGTGTGTGTGTGTTTGTGTGGGCATGTTTGTGTGTGTGTGTGTGTGTGTGTGTGTGTGTGTGTTTGCGTGGGCATGTTTTTGTGTGTGTGAGTGTGTCTTTGTGTGGGCGTGTTTGTGTGTGTGTGAGTGTGTGTGTGTCTTTGTGTGAGTGTGTGTCTGCATGTCTGTGTGTGTGTATGTGTGTGTGTCTGCATACATCTGTGTGTCTGTGTTTGTGTGTCTGTGTGTGTCCATGTGTGTCTGTCTCAGTGTGTCTTTTTGTGTGTGTCTGTATGTCTGTGTGTGTGTCTGTATATGTGTCCCTTTGCATGTATATGTGTCCTGTGTGTGTGTGCCAGTGTGTGTGTTTGTGTTTATGATTGTGTGTTTGTGCCTGTCTGTGTGTGAATGTCTGTGTGTGTCGACATGTCTGTGTCTGTGTGTGTGTGTGTATGTGTTTTTCTGTGTGGGTGTGTGTCTAGATTGTGTGTGTGTGTGTGTGTCTGTATGTGTGCATGGATCGGTGTGGGTCTGTGTGTGTTGTATGTGTGTGTGTCTTTATTTGTGTGTCCCCCTCTGTCTGTGTCCGTGTGTGTGGTGTGTGTGTGTCTGTGCATGTGTGTGCCTGCCTGTCTGTGTCTGTGTCTGTGTGTGTGTCTGTTTTGGGTGTGTGTGTGTTTTTGTTTGTGTGTGTGTCCTTGTGTGTGTGTCTGTTTGTGTGTATCTGGGTCTGTGTGTGTGTGTCTGTCTGTTTATATGTCGGTATTGTGTGTGTATCTTTGTTTATGTTTGTGTGTGTGTGTCAGTGTGTGTGTCTGTGTTGTATGAGTGTGCCTTTGTCAGTATGTGTGTCCATGTGTGTGTGTGCATCTTTATTTGTGTGTGTATCCGTGTGTGTCTGTGTGTGTGTTTGTGTGTGTGTCTGTACGTGTGTGTGTTGTATATGTGTGTGTGTGTGTGGGTGTGTGTCTGTGTCTGTGTGTGTTTGTGTGTGTGTGTGTGTGGGTCTGTGTGGGTCTGTGTGGGTGTGTGTCTGTGTGTGTTTGTGTGTGTGTCTGGGTCTGTACATGTGTGTGTGTTGTATATGTGTGTGCCTTTGTGTGTGTGTATGACTGTCTGTGTGTGTGTGTGTGTGTGTGTTTGTGTGTGTGTATGGGTCTGTACGTGTGTGTGTTGTATATGTGTGTGCCTTTGTGTGTGTGTGTGCGTGTGTGTGTGTGTTTGTGTGTGTGTGTGGGTCTGTATGTGTGTGTGTTGTATCTGTGTGTGCCTTTGTGTGTGTGTGTGACTGTCTGTGTGTGTATATGTGTGTGTGCCTTTGTGTGTGTGTGTGTCTGTCTGTGGTGACAATCCTAGATGAAAGCCAAGTCCCCTAGCACAGGATGCCACAAAGTTTGCAAAGAGTTACACCCAAATTTCCGTGAGGTTTGTCCCACTCCTCAAGTGCACGGGGTTTCCCTGAAGTTATGGCGTCGGACCGGGAGAAAATTCCTTGTCCAGGACAGAAGTTCAGGTTAATCAGGATGTGTTGATTGGATGACACCAAGCTTGAGTTTCAAAAACCTTTCTCGTTTATCCCGTGATGTCACAGAAGTGAAGAGAATCGCAGACAATGATGTCGCTGATGATGCATGAGGGACCCCCCACAGCACTCATTAACATAACATAGTGAAGCAATGATATCACCACCATCAATGTGCTCCAATAGCAGGGAGGGGTCTGAAATCCCTGCTGTAAGACCATTCCCCCTCCAATTGTACCGAATCCTCACCACCCCTCGACCAACGCTGGTCTCACTGACCTTCCTTCCCCCATCTGCCCCTTCAGTGCGGCTAGGGTCCAGACCCCCATACCCAAAACCACTAACGTGCCCATTAACTGTGCTCCCTGATTCCCTGACCCTCTCCCAATGCTCCTGGATCTCAAGGCTTCCTGTATCTCACTCCCAGATCCTGGAACCTCTCTCAATCCCATCATTTCACACTCCCCCCCCTTACAAATTCCCAGGAACCTCCACTCCCAGACAGACCCATCCATGTTTCATCCACCCAACAGGGCTGCCAGAGCCTGTCCCCCTCTCTACTACTGATTGAGTCTCTAGGACCTGTGAATCCCTCTCGCTAGCCTTCTCAAGATTCTAAGGCATTCCCACCCCTGCCTATCACCCCCTCCCCCCAGTACTGACAAATCCCTAAACTTCCCTCATTGCAGTCTTACTCCACACCCCACCCCCTAAAGTGACACTCCACCCCTCCTCCCTCAGTTCTAAAAGGAAAGAAATAATTTGCATTTATATCACGCTATTCCTGGCCTCGGGACATCTCACAGCTCTTTACAGCTGATGAAGTACTTTTGAAGTGCAGGCACTGTTGTAATGTAGGAAACGCAACAGCCAATTCGCACACAGCAAGATCCCCGAAACTGCAACGGATACATGACCAGGTAATCTGTTTTGGTGATAAACATTGGCCAGGACACCCAAGAGAACTTTGAAATAGTGCCATGGGATCTTTACATTCACCTGAGAGGTCAGACGGGACCTCAGTTTATGTCTCATCCCAAAGAAGGCATCTCTGACAGTGCAGCACTCCCTCATTACTGCACTGAGATTTCAGCCTAGATTTTGTGCTCAAAGTCTCTGGAGTGGGACTTCAACCCACAACCATCTGACTCAGAGGTGAGAGTGCGACCACTGTGCCATGGCTGACACATCCTAAGACCACCCCCAATTCCAGTCCGGTATCCCTGCCAGTGCTGCCACTGCCTCCAACCTCTTGCCACCAGTGCTGGCAGAACCCACTTCCAAACCAAGTGCCCTCAGCCGTCGCTCGCTCCCCCATAGTGCTGTCAGGACCAGCCCCCCCCCCCCCCTCATTGACCCAAACCCTGTAACCCCACCCCTGCCCACTGCTGCCAGACCTCAATAATCACTGGGTAAATCAAACTGTACATTCCAGCCCCACCCCATACCCTCCCAGGTGGCCAAACCTCAGGTTCCCCTCCCACACACTGCTGCCACCCCCCAGACCCATCTCTCAATACTCCCACAGCCTGCCAGCATTCAGAACCCCTGCAAAACCCAACTAATAAGAGTCCCCACACACCAATCAGAGCATCTGTCTGTTCGCAAGCATCTGTCTGCCTATCCTGGGCCCAGGAGAAGGCAAGGGATTCAAATCCAATCCATAAGTAAAGGAACAGTGATTAATAATCGAGGAATTCCAGCCCCAAAATGCTGGTTAAAAATCCCAGAATACAAGGGATTAAAAGGAGGAGTTGATTAAATCCTCTCACTATAAATGGCCAGTCCCTGATAATATATGATGTGTTATACGGCATCTGGCTTGAAAACAGCATATCCTCCAATTTAACCATGAGCAATGACAGGGTTCATCTGCTAGTTTATTCACAAACCACTCAATTAAAACTCAAGATGGATGTCCCCTAACTGTTACTTGCTGATCTAATCGTCCCCCCTACTCTTTTCACTCTTAGTGGTGTCTTGCACTGTGAGTCGTGACCTTCCCCTGGTTTCTTAATTTAAAAAAGATGAAAAGTTTTGAGTCACAGTTTGACATTTGTTTTCAAAGAACTTGCATTTATAAAGCGGCTTTCTCACGTTTTCAGGACGTTCCAAAGCATTTTACAACCAATGAAGTACTTTTGAAGCATCTGCAGTATTTTGTTATCGAAGTACTTTTGAAGTGTGGTCACTGTTGTAATGTAGGAAACATGGCAGCCAATTTGTGCTCAGCAAGATCCCACAAACAGCAATTAGATAAATGGCCAGATAGTTTCTTGTTAGGTGTTGGATCAAGGATAAATGTAGGCTGCGACATTGAGAGATCTGCCTGCTTCACCTTTAAAAAAGTGACCTGGAATCTTTACCCTCTGCCTGAGAGAGCAGACGGGGCCTCAGTTTAACGTCTCATCCGAAAGACGGCACCTCCAACAGTGCAGCACTCCCTCAGTCTTGCGCTGGAGTGTCAGCCTGGATTATGGGCTCACGTCTTATGAGTGGGACTTGAACCCACGGCCTTCTGGGTCAGAGGGCAAGTGGGTTACAAACCGGGCCTTGTCCAGAAATATCAAGGAACAATAACTCGACGAGGTGAGATTGCGGGAGCAGGTGTAACAATCGATGTTTATAAAGGAACACAAACACTCTATTTTCAGCAATGTTTTTCCTGACTCTTTGTTTTTTCTCTAATCCCCAAAGACTCCGACTCTTGCTGTAGTCCAACTCCATGAGAGTCCCAAACCCCTCCGATTCGCTATGTGTGGCGGAACAGTGAGTGAAGAAAGAAAGACATGCATTTATATAGCGTCTTTCACAACTTACATTGCAGACTGCTATAAAACAGCACATCCTCCCACTCACCAAGATCATTGCCATGAGACATATGCTAGTGTATTCACAAATAAACCCCCCGAACCCCTTGATTAGATTCCAGCCTGTAACTCACTCACAGGTATCTGGTATTCTATATATAAACCCCCCCGAAGCCCTCAATTAGATTCCAGCCTGTAACTCACTCCCGGGTATCTGTTAGTCTATATATAACCCCACTACCCCGATTCCCTTGATTATATTCCGGCCTATAACTCACTCCCGGGTATCTGTTGTTCTGTATATAAGCCCCCCGAACCCTTTCATTAGATTCCAGCCTATAACTCACTCCCGGGTATCTGTTGTTCTGTATATAAGCCCCCCGAACCCTTCGATTAGATTCCAGCCTGTAACTCACTCCCGGGTATCTGTTAATCTGTATATAAACCGAGGTCTCTAACTCAGCACAGACAATGGATTAAAC